>OX371261.1:71983955-74383955 GCA_947311025.1 Lypha dubia | reverse complement strand
AGCCTTGTCGGGTCGCTTGCTTCTAATTTTGTGGTGGCTTCAAATCGGCCCAAAATAATCAATTCTTGAAGTTAGGAATGGCCATGCTGACGCCACTGTAATTTTGTTGCGAGGTTGATTCGATAAAACATGATTCATCATTCTACGTTCTTCGTTGCAAGGTAGATCAATCACTTGTTAAGGTGAGTTTGTCTATTCACTCTTTTGTCCTGAGAGAAGTAGGGGTCCATAAAACCAAAGTGAGTGTTGCGGCGCTACTCCTCTGGATATTGCATCAGCTGGATTTTCCATAGACCTGACTGATTTGAATCACCTAAATCTTAAATTTTTGCTATCCTGTTTGCCATGTGAATAGATGCTGCTGATGAATTGATCCAAGCGCTTAGTTCCAGTCAAGGCAGCGTCCGTTTTCTATAGGACTATCAAATTTTAGTACGAACCAATAGATCTTGAATTTGTTTTTAAATTTTATTTATTTCTTGCGGGTTGGCAATATCTAAATATATATTTCGTTGGTTGCCATACCAAATCATCAGTAGATGTTGTACCCTTTATGTTACTACTGATGAGTTAGTATGGCAACCAACGAAATATATATTTAGATATTGCTAACTCGCAACAAATAAATAAAATTTAAAAACATAAATACTTGAGCACATGCTCAAATAAATTTAAATTTTGATCTTGAATTTGTTTAATACTTCTATGTTTGTTCGAAATTTATTCCAATCGGTCTGAAGCTCCATGGTTAACTCATCATTCCTTGAAATCGGTAGTTTCTACAGCTCTTGCAGAAATATTTTGGATCGTACAAGTACTGGCCCAAAAATTCCTATTGTATTAAAGGATTTTGTAACATGTTTTTCCTTTTGGCCTTGCGCTCGTCCACATAACTTATCAGACCTTGGCAGCCATAATAATCCTATTGTTTTCATGGAGCAGTTTGAAGATTTGCCTCAGTCCAAACTGATATCCTGATCTTCAGGGATTGATGTGGATGATCGTATCATAATTTCCGAAGCTTAAAACACTCTTCTATTACGGTTAAGTTAATTTGTCGTTAGGATTTTAATGCTGTATTGACGGAGTCAGCCCCGCTGAGGCAATCGTCCGCATAAAAATCATCACGCATCAGTAAGAGTTTTTTGTAGCGTTTCTAATAAGTATTGAAGGCATTTGGTTGCTAAGTATGGAGTTGAGGAAATGCTATAGGTAATACCTTTGAGACGATAATATTGAATATATTGATGCTTCATTCATGTCTTAAGTATGTCAGTCAATTTTCTCGATGTGAAGACAATTCTATGCATTGGAAATTGTAGCAGAATTGAAAACAGTTTAATTTGTACGGTTGGTCCGGCATATATTATGTCATTGAATGAGGAACTGCTGGATGTTTTAGCAGATGTGTCAAATAAAACTCGTAGTTTTGTAGCTTCAGCATGCAATGGTGAAGCATCGGGAATGTCGTCTTCATGTATTGCTTCCATGTATTCTAAGGATTCGTACTCTTGCATGAATTTGTTGTATTCTGTTATAAGTTCGGGATTGAGGTCTATTGTTTTTCCAATAATAAAAAAAGGGTTAAAAGCCATTATTTTAGAACTTCCGAGAATTAATAGTTTCTCTGCAAATACTTTCTTTTTATATTTTGGACAATATGTCCCTCACATTGTTTCTCAGCTAAAAATAATGCTTGTTTTCAATGATTTGGTCCGTTGTTTGTTGTTCTTGGGTAAGTACTGCACAATTAACCAAACTGTTGTTGTTTTTTGTAATTTAGCCGTAACGACACAACCTAAACCCAGCGGGATTACGAAGGCCTCTGCTCCCCTTCTTTTGGATGCGCAAGGCCTTCACGCTCCATTCCATACTCATATATTTTTTACACACAATGTCATCGCTGGGAAGCCCTTCCGCCTTCCTTTATTTCGAGAGTGATTCTGAAAGGCCTTATAAGTAATGGCTTTTAGGAGGCCTTCCTGTGAAGGCCATCTGAAAGGGCTTGTAATAAAGGCTTGTTAAAAGGCTTTTAGCTGCAGATATGCAGAAAGGCCTACAGATAGCTCCCTGATAATAGCAGTAATAAAATTTTAGTGTTTTCATATTAAAAAGTTTTTTTTTTTATTTGTTTAAATTATTTACATAAGTACATATACATATACGTTAGTGCTATATGTACTTATTCATATTAATATCAAAAACAGTATTTTTGAACAAAATATATAACACTTCAATATTATTATCAAACAGTTTTTATTTCTTCCATATTTTCCATGTTAAATTTTGACAAACATGTTATTCTATTTTAATTAAACGCTTCAAACTTCTTTTATTAATTTTTTTTACTTTTTCATTTTTTAGCACTTGTTCTTAAAAAAATACTCTTTTTGACTCAACTAAAATGATTTATTTCTTCTGTATTTGGATGTTTTTAAGGTATCTTGTATGTAAATATAGATATATTTATGTATGTTTGTAATTTTATATTTATAACGTCATTCCGAATCCTTTCTTCTACTTTGGAATATGTAGATATAACACAAAAAAAATTTTACTCTCTCTTCCTCTATTCTCCCTTCTCAGAGAAGCGAATTTGAAATGTGTGTTATTATTATTAATAGGGCCTTCTATGAAGCCTTCTTTAGCAGTTAGAAAAAAAAGGAAATTGATTCAAAAACATTCCTAAGAAGGCGTTTAGTAAGATCTCTATAAGTTTAAACAGCTTAAACTAGGCTTACGAGTTTTTTGTGGTTTTCAACTGATTGTTCAAATAGTGTTTGAGTCTAGTGATCGAGCTTCTTCAATAATATGTGAACTATTATGGCGTCTAATTTGTCCAATGGAATTACTTGTGCATTCAAATCGTCGCTGCATTCCTACGTAAGACCATGTATACACTTTAGGAGTTGCGCCATTTCGTTTTTCATTGCGGGTAATTGTTTACTAGTGTTGCCACAATGAGTCTTACTATCGTATTAATTAACGAGGATATTCCTTTGTAGCATGTGGCCACCAGTGCAAGCATTGACACACTGCAAGCAAGATATTTTGGCTGACTTCCAAAACGTTCGTATACAATGTTTGTATACAGTATTGCTACTGTATTTAAATCACATACATATGCAAAGTTCGAAAACAATGCAACAACTATAAACCCGATGCCTAGTTTGCCCTCTTACTGCGTTAAAAATACTTTGCGGCGGCGTTTTGAAATGGTATACATTGTAAAACTATTGTACTGCGGCGTTATGAAATATGATGCTTTGTTAAAACACAAAGCAATTGACGTTTTGGAAGTCAGCCTTTGTGTGTGTCGGTAGTTTGACACTTGTACGGCTAATCAAGTGCTGCAGCACAATGCACTTAAATGAATCACATTTATTAACTGCATTTTTTTGATTGTAAATATAAGCAACACAAAGTATCTGTTGCTTTTAGGTATGCACTCGTTGGACTGTTGAACACATGCCATACATAAATACTGGGAAGCTAAATATGCTTACCCAACAGTAATATATATTTCTATTCTTTTACTCTTATGTTAAGGTACCCCTAAGAATTATTCTTATAATTACAGTGTTATTCACAAACGTTTTATTAGAAGCTAATAAGCAAAATGCGCTAAAGTAGTATTCACAAACGTTTAATAGCACTATGACGCGGTTATTACACGCTAATAAACTCGAAAATTTTATTGTAGGCATCACGCTACTTTAGCCGTTTAATAAGTTGAAATTTGCATTTTTTAAAGTAAAAAAAATCACTATTTACTTTAAAAAGTATGAAAAATAAAAAAAGATTCGAATAAAGTATTGATTGTAATAAATATAATTTCGACATTCGTTAGTATTATACAAAATATATATACATAAAACTATAATTTTTTTATTAAATTAAATATTTTGCAGATAATGTATTTCAACTCTCCCGATTCTTCCAGTCCTTCTGCAATGTTTACATACATATGTATGTATGTATGTACGTAAAATAAAAAAATTCAAGAAGAAATACATAAATATGAATGGATGTGAATATGTAGATACACACATACATATGTATGTATGTATACGTATGTATGTACACAAATGTGTCTGTATTTACTTAGGAGCTGTGTACATACTACGTAACGCTGTTTTCAGAGATTTTATACCCCCCCCCCCAAACCTCGTAACGCTTTTTACTAATTTTTCAATGCAAAATTTCCAATCCGTAACAAATCTTTAACCCCCCCTCCCCCTGGTGCGTTACGTAATATGTGCTCAGCCCCTTATATGCATGTACATGCATATTTGTTCACATGCGTACATAACTTAAATTCTACCTGCTCTTTGAAATATTAATATTATTACATCTTTTTTTTTCATGATTTTGTGCATAATTTGTCACATTTCAACCACAACAAGATTAAAAACATTTCCAAATAAATAAAGCAAACAAATTAGTGGTGTGTAATCAATTGCAACGAACTCGGTATTTGAATACTTTTGTAATAACTTATGAAAACACATTGCTAGCAATATCAATACAACACGTATTAAAAAATTTGAATATTTTTTGAAATATTATAAGCAATACTCTATTATTCTAACTTGTTTAAATAAAATTTATATGACATTATTTTAACATTTTCAAACCATTAGCGACTACTTGCTTATCGAGTATGTTATTGTACACAACACTAATTATAACTTGACAATTGAAATGAAACAATGTTGCTAACACAGAATCACAAAACTGAAAAAATCACACAATAGTTAATTTGGCTTTATTAAGCGTTTGTGAATAATGTTTATTATTACCGTAATAACACAAAAACTGATTATTAACTAATGTGTACATTATCTCTACAATAAGAATTTTTTTATGAATAACACTGTTAGTATATAAGCCCATGTCATTTAATTAATAAATCAACAGTCTTATGAGCTGCAACAATTAAAGATGATCTAAGGCCAAAAGTAAAATAAATAAAAACCATTTTATTACACCTTGCAATGTCATAACTTGCTATTGCGATTGTGAAATATTTTATTAGATTTTTTGGCTTGTCTGTCAGGTGTAGAGTCAGGTAATACAATTTTACAAAATATAACATTTATTCGAGCAAATTCTCAAGATTTTTTGTTTTCAAAAATTATTTTTTGTTATTTTTAAAAAAAACTTTGCAAGCATCATAACAAATATTTTTTTTCATTCGATATAAATCAGAAATTATTTGTTATAATGCTTGCTAAGTTTAAAAAAAGCTATATTGCTTGTGTTTTAGTAATCCGCAAACTTTATTTGCGAGTTCATGTATGGTAAAGACCTACTGATGAGTGGTATTTAGCTACCAACGAAATGCACATAGATTAGCTAACCCATAGTAAATAATAATTTTTGTAATACAATTTTTCTACCTCGCTCTTTGAAGCCTTGTGGATCAACTGGGTATAAAGTTCCTTAAAAGACAACCCGTGCTGGTCCATGCCGCTACATTTTGCAATCTGAATTTTTTGCAGATGCGGTACTCAACTACTCAACTCAGCTGACGTTCTGTAGAGTATGGCTGACTTCCAAAACGTCAATTGTTTTTTGTTTGAACCATAGAATACATAGAAGTGACTCGAGACGGAAGATTTTGCATACTAGTTTGTATACACTCATACAGTCTCAAGTTTTCGTTTTTTTCTTTGTGCTTTATTTCTATCCAAATTAAAATTATAAATCGCAAAACTAATTAAATATCCATATATTTCTCTAATTCACATTAAAAATATTATTAATTAATTAATTTAAGTTGGTTTTCACTGATCGTTTGTATTTTATCACTATAATATCTGCAAAATATCAGAATTTATCAAGTATGTATGTATGCATGTGTGTATGTAAGTTAAAAACCACCACCATTTGGCAAATTTCCAGCATATATGTACGTATGTATATTTTGCTTTTCGTTTTGTTTATCTTCATAACAAACACACTAATGTTGTCTCTTTTTCACGGTGTCTCGTTATGACAAATAAAATATGATCCAAGTCCAATTTTTTTTGTTTTCTTCATATCTGGTTACCTGTGGTTTGAACAAAGCATCACATTTCATAACGCCGCAGTACAATAGTTATACAATGTATACCATTTCAAAACGCCGCCGCATAGTATTTTTAACGCAGTAAGAGAGCAAACAAGGCATCGGTTTTATAGTTGTTGCATTGTTTCCGAACTTTGTATATG
Organism: Lypha dubia; assembly: GCA_947311025.1. Taxonomy (NCBI): domain Eukaryota; kingdom Metazoa; phylum Arthropoda; class Insecta; order Diptera; family Tachinidae; genus Lypha; species Lypha dubia. The sequence continues at coordinate 74,377,739 of OX371261.1, read as the reverse complement.
GATGTGATTTAAATACAGTAGCAATACTGTATACAAACATTGTATACGAACGTTTTGGAAGTCAGCCTATTGTATCAGAGTTCGCATTTGCTCACTCCTTTTGCTCATTATGCGTTCTGCAATCGTTTCATGCTCATTAAAAAAAAGCGGAAATGAACAATGAGCGGAGCAGGAAAAAATAGAAGAAGTTGGTTTGAGCGATGCAAGCACTTTTATTTTAATCCTACCGCTCATTGCGCAAAGAGCATTTTGCATTGCGCATGCTCCCTTTTATATTGATTTATATTGAATTAAAGAAAATGCTTCAGAAAGGTAACTAAAAGATAATCAAACTGAGAGGAATATTTTTTCATTATTATGTAATATATTTTACTAAAATATGATCCAAACATAATAATATTGGCTTCTTTCTAATTTTATAAAATACATAAAAATTAACTCTAACTTCAAAGGTATCATTCTATATTATTCATAAAATAGCGAAATGCAAGTAAAACATTACATGGAAAATATAGTCTGAAAAATCCTTATATTAAAACTCTGAAAACTAAAATATTCTTCCTATTTATATAAAAGTTTTAATTTTAAAAAGTACTCATGCTTGAAACCTTGTAGATAAATATTAAGAAGTATAGAACTCTTCTACGTTTTTCTTGTTTTTCTCGCTGCAAAAACGGTTACTACCCAGCTAGATATATACTACTTTTTTGGTTGAGGGATAACAACAACTCTTTTAAACTATTGTAAAATAATAAGACATTTGTTCAATTCTCAAGCTCAGTCGTCTGTCTTATGGTTTAAAAAAGGCGATATTTGTTTATGTGCTTGTGAACAGACAAATTTGTTGTATCGTTATTTTGTCGTATTTTAAATGTCAGTTTAATGTTGTCAATTCATATGAGTAAATAGTTTATGTCAAAAAACAAATTTCTTTTTATCAAATAAAAAAAAACATGAAAAGTGAAACCAGGTGTGGGAATTATAATTTGACGCGAAATATAACTTTCTTTGTTAGCGACAAGCAATTTTGATTAAATTAATTTGAAAATTAAGTTGAAATGAATAATGTATATATTTATCATTAAGAAGAATGTATTTTCTGGTGTTACTTATCACATATATAAAATATTTTTACAAATTACTTTAACAAATAGCCTCAATATAACAATTGAAAAACATAAAATTCAATCGTATAATTATAACACACTTTTGTATGAAAATTACCAACAACAAAAATACAATATTGTATAATTATTCGATTAGACAACACATATGACGTTAATACGAGCTTGTGAATTGAACAATTATGACAATATGAATACTCCAATTATGTTATACTGATTATACATTTACATATGGATGTTCATTTACGGATGTTCTATATAATGTTATATCAGGTCAACTATGCAGTATACAAAACTATTGTTTTCAATGTTGGAAAACGACAAAAATAATATATAATGAAATACTAAGTAAAATTTTCTGTAGTATTTAGTTCAAAATAATCATGATACAAAAATAATTAGATAAATTTAAATAGTGCCAACATTGGACTACAATACAAAAAGTGTCATCGCTGATTCTGAAATTTGCAATATTACACCCAACGAGTGTGTCAGACACTGTAAATGAGCAAAGTGGATTTCGATCTCTCTTTTTTATCTTTTGTTCATACACAAAAAAGTTAGAGGCATAAAAAAAGAGTAAATGAATATGCTCCTGAGCAAGCCCAATAATAAATTAACACCGCATTGCATTTTTTTCGTATTCTGTTGGCAATATCCTATGCTAACGTAGAGTACATTGAATTTATAAGGATAATCACGATGGTGATTGTGCAAATTTTATGTGCATATGTCTGTATGTCACAAGTTGTTGTTTATTTTCATTTGCAATTGATTAAATATGCACTACTATCTCTGCTCGTGGTTTTTTTACTGCAAACGAAGCAAATTGCAAATACATGCATTTTGCTGTATGTATATTATTACTTACCAAAACATTCTTCAGTTTGAATGTTGACTGACATATTATCAGGGGAGTTCCGAAGATCAGGCCTTGGAATAGAACAATCATCAACTTCCAGCCGATCTGATTTTAGCAGGGGGTGTTTTTCCGTCATTTTTCGGGAAGGCTGCGTGAAAAATATACCAGCCATGAAAAAATATATTTAAAAATAGTTATTCATGATTTTCTAATTTTCTTAAAGATACATAAATGTTTGTATATTAAAAGCAGATAAGGATAATGCAAAAGTAGCTTTATATAAACAGGATTATGACATAAGAATATATAATATTGTAAATGATAATTATAAATATAAATTAGTGAATAGAGATCCAAATATTAGATTACAGAAAATAAATAATAATATTCTAGAGGAAGTATTTAGAAAAGAACTTATTACAATTATAGAGCATTGCTACGACACCTAAATTATACTGAAGGAAGGATTTCCTTTGAGATCAATTTGATTATTTTTTAATTTCCCTTCTAACGAATTATGTAAATATATTACAAACATATTGAGAAAAATAGCTGAGTATTCTAAATACAACATTACGGACTCCTTACAATGAGGGATCAGCTTTAGGCTTGCCACCCGTACTTTATAATAAAGTATCGTACGTTTTTTTGATTAATTGTACTCTATACTTTATAGAAACTATAAAGTACACCAAAATACTTTATTTCGCATGATTTGATTTATCTACAATTCAAAATAGATTCGGGTTATATTAGTCATATGTTGACGTTTTTTACAGTGGCGATTCTTTCTTAAGACTATATCATGGCAATTTGGATATTGGATATGAAACAAGCAAAAAAATTAACCTTTTGTGTGCACCGGAACTGACCAGGGAAATTCACATGAATTTTTTATTATTTATTGATAAAGCCTTAGAGTACCTGAATAAATGGTTTGATTTTAAAAATACAAACTGGTTATCTACAATTAGCAATAAAAATTTAAAGAGCAAAATTGAATTTGATAATATTGTTAGCATAAACGAAAATTTAAATCTGCAAAAACTTAATATATGGAGAAATTGCGTCATTAAACAAACTTTATGATCAGATATACAGTTCTGAAGGTTTTGTGGAATTATCTACAGCAAGTAAATGGCAGCTATTATTTAACAAGACTGATGATAATTTATCAAATTTGTATACAGTAATTTCATTTTTAATTTCTATTCCTGCCACGTCAGCATTCACAGAGAGAATTTTTTCTGTAATGAAGAGCAAATGGCGAGACGAAAGAAACAAAGCGTCTCCGAATCTGATAAAAAATTAATTAATTATTTACTTTAATTTAAATATGATAATTATTTGATAAAACTTGTGAAAAGCAATAAAAAATACGTTTTCAAATATAACAATAAAGAAAAATAAATTGTATTTTATTTTTATACTGTGTACTTTTTTTTCCTAACCTTTAACAACCAATGTACTTTAATTGCATTATACATTGTAATGAAAAATTATTCCAACTAGACATGGCATCATTATTTCCTAGCATACCAGTCGATCTAGCCATACAAAGAATGGAGGAGAAATGGATTATATTGAGAGAACACACAAATATTGAAGTACATATTTATTCTTAATCATTCTAAAAATTTTTTGGAAGACAATAAATATTTTCAATATTAAAAAAATATATATATTCAACAAAAAGCAATTCTAATGTGGTCTCCAGCTTCTACAATTATAGCCGATATTGTAATGGAAAAAGTACTAGATTCATTATAATTTCATACACGTATTACTCATTTTCTGAAAAGATCGACTGTTGCATTATATGCAACTGCTAAAAGAATATTCTAATGATTATCTGACGAGTAACAATAACAGAAACATCAAATATATTTTTCTAATAATTAATTTTTTTACAGAGTTTTACAGGACGTATGATACAATGACTATAGGTAGTCTTACAAGCCCAGCTGACAATTGTTGCACTATTCACGCCATTTCTGGCTATTATTTTGTAAGGTCCTTTATATGGACTTTAAACCTTTTTTCTATTCTCTATTTTTACTATTACTAGATCTCCTATATTTAGATTAAGTTTATTTTGGTATTTATCATCTAAGTTAAAGGATTCTAAACGATGTTAATTAAAAAAATTAATTTTTCAAGCGCTTTCCACTGCGCCTTTTAATTAAAACACTTTGATATTTTTAACACTGTATTCAATCTTACTTTATTTTATTAACTTTTAAATATTTATTTAATCAAAAGAAAATTAAATTAAAAAGGAAACTAAAAGACGTTCGAACCGCTGTACACCGTAACCAAGACTGTCCGTTCTCAGCCAACTTGCTTGGCTCGATGAATTCATGGATCACGTTGCACCAACATGCGCAAGTATGCAGACGCTGATCATGCAAAATTGTTTTCCCACCGTTTCAGCAAAAATGGAATTTCGTAATTGGATCGGATGCGCGTGTTGAAATAAAAATAGTAAAAGTGTTTAATTTGTTAAATTATTTTTTGGCGTTGGCCAACGTTGTTAACTCCTCCTTCCTCAAATGTCTGCGTCCCGCAGATCGGGGAGTCTATGGTTGGTAGTTGAATACTTAGCTTTGGGAGATTTAATCTTTTTGTTTGCCTATACCAAAGCCATCCGATGCAAAAGGTCATGGAGGTAATGATCATGACGTTAATTCCAACAGTACCATTGAATTTTACCCCTAACTGGTTCAATCGGTTTATATTATTGAGGCTTACCTCATGGACATATTTGATGTCCAGCAGCAGGTCGTCGTGTGTTATATTTGCAAGCACCGGCGGTAGGGCTTGAACCTTCGTGATTGAACTGCTTGAATAAGTATGATTCTTTATCACTACAGACTCATTGAAGAGTTGCAAAAGATAGGTCCCATTCAGAAACTCGGTTTTGCCATTTGACTCAATTCAACCCCTGTAGTTTGTGACGTAGATAACATCGTCGCTCAATAACTCGACAATTTCTTCTTGGGTATGTCTTTACATCTTGCCGATCCGCCCTTAAGAATGCGGTTGAGGCAGTCATCTTCTTCCAATTTAGTTACGGATGATCTCCTGCAGACTGTTGAATTACTTATTAAAAGGCAGTTACCTTTGATACCATAGGTCTCAGCTTCACTAACGAGCACCCTCTCGAACGGCAGATCTATTTGCTTCCCTTCATTAATAGTAAATTATAAAAGCTTCTTTCGAGTTTTGGTATTGACAAAATGTACAACAGTAATGAACCATTTGTGTAGATTGATGGCGTTCCGAACTCCACTGCCTCTATTGCATTGCCATAAGGCAACGTTTCCAGCTCGTCAATTACTCTATTTATTTCCGATTGGTCTAGCAGATTCGTGTTAACAATACCGCTCTTAGCCAGCTGACAAGCGCGTACAATTTAATTTATTTCGTCCCTCAAGATAATGAGCTCATTGATGGTACTTTGCTCGATTAAGCTGTAGTCTTTAACGCTCGTGATGTTGTTTAATCTGGTGATGATTTCGTTGATCTTTTCTACAGCTTCGTTCGTCTTCTGCCGAAGCTCGTTGTTAATCTTGTATTGCTCATTGTTATTTTCGATAATGTTTTCCTGGCTCCTTAGTATATTATTCCAGTCTGTTGAATCAGGACTTCCAGCAACCCATTTCCAAGCCGATCCGATCTAATCGATTGATCTAAGCGTCCTTCTTTTTACATTTGTCAATTCATTAAGGCGTTCTTGCACCTGCAGCATGTGGCGCATAATGAGATCTTTGTTTTTGCTTGGTGGAATATGCCTTTGAATAATAGATGATATATTTGCAGCCATTCCCATGTACTGTTCCAAGTTGATGACGTGTACTAATTTGAAGTTCCCATCGACTATCCTTCCATTGCCAATCTTTAATAAGACCAGCGATGTTTTATATTGATAGATTTGTACGCTGTTCGCAAACGCAATCAGGTTGAATGCGGTGAAGAGAATAAACTTGAGGTGCATGGTTATAAAAATGTAATTTCTGAAAATAGTATAAATTCATTATATCGATAAAAATGAGCCAGTGGCAAGAAAATGAAAATGTTTAGATGACAAACAGTTACATTTAAGGTTTTATTTTGCTTAAAAAGTACCCTTCCCCCTTTTTTTCATCTTTTTTTTTATTAAGAAAATTGCAGAAGTATTGATTAATTAAGTGAGACGAAAAAGGATCTATAATTATTTATAAAACAACGTTTTTCTTTGGACTTTGCCCATTTAAATTTTTTATATGTTCCTTGTGAATTTTCCAAAAAATAGCATTATTTTCGGATTTTTTTGGAAATATTCATTGCAATTCATTGCAATTGGTGAATAGTTGACTTGTAACGCTGGAAGAGGGCTTATTTTAAAGGCTTTCAGCTTTCTATATCTGTCCTCATTTATAGAAAATTATTTACCCAAATAATGGTTTTGGAGGTTTATGTTAAAATAACAATAGTCAAACTGATGTCCTGAGCACCAAATTTTCTCTTAAACAACCAGAAGCTCGATTTTGATTTTAGAACCATGGTTTCTTTGGGAAAAGTTCTTAGAATTTTCCGTAGATTACGACCTGGCTATACGCTTTGTCATGTTTTTCGGTCCCGAACAAATTGACCCACCCTAATTGGATATACAGTTAATTAGTTTTTATGAGTTAAGTGATAAGAATGCTAGTATTTAAGAACACTATACCGGTTATTGTTTACTGATAAGATTCATAAAGTTAAAGTGCACATAAAAACCTGTTTTCCCATACAAAATTCGTACAATAACCCCACAATAACATTATGAATCGTTTATGAATTACACCTTTAGTATATAAGGAGATAATATTACAAAATAAAGGAGTCTAGTTTAAAAATCAGAATGGAGAACAGTGTAAGTTTTTTTAATTCCTGCGGAAATTAACATTTTGCTGACCCCGACGTGATCGAAAGGACAAGTGATAAAAATATTTTAGTTCAAATCAAACTAAAATTATCAACTGTAAGTAAAACATAAAATACAAATTTGAAGTGAAAAAGAAAATGTTAGTGAGGTGATTTTATAAAAATGAATTCATTGGAAATTAGTCAATATCAGAAGTTAGGCCAAAGAATAGCCAGCCTTTGGTACAAGGCAATGTTAATGAGTAGGAATTTAGAAAAGAAGTTAGCAAAATAAGAGAATCGTTTAAAAGTGACTGAAAAGAAGGAATCTGTTAGGCAATTGGAGTATGAACCTAAAATAAGGTATGGACTCAAACGGCAATTCCAATGCATCTTAGATGAGGTAGAACGAAAAATAAAAATTTTCAAACGTAAGGATGCAACGATTGATATTGTAAAAGAAAATTTTAAATTGCAGAAAAGGTGTTTTTTGAATATATTGAAGAATTTCCTGATGATGAGCTGACTGAGATTTTTATTCACTGCGAGATTCATACCAGGAAATTCCGGATATTGGAAAAAAGGTTAAATCCCTTCCATTTACATTGCCATCAATTGACATGCCACAATTTGATGGAACAATTACTGAATGGGATACATTTAGAGAATTGTTTGAACAACTAATCATATCTCAACCAATTTCAAAAACACAAAACATGTGTATACTAAAATCAAAATTAGGTGGGGATGCGATAAAGAAATTATATAAACTACCCTCCAGAGAAAAAAATGTTTATATAGCTTGGGATATATTGAATAAAGATTATTCCAATAAAAGAGCTACTACCTCAATTTATTTTAAATCTATTCTTGATGTTCCTTCAGTGAAAGGTAACTCTAAGAGTGTTAGAAGTTTTTTAGATGTAGTTAACGAAAGTCGACAAGCACTGAATGCGGTAAAAATTTTCCCAGCGGAAATGTATCAGTGTGTTTTATATTGCAACGAAAATCGGATGATCAAATGAGAATCCAATTTGAGCAATATTTGGGCACATCTAGAGAGTTGCCAAGGGTAGAGAAGTTAACTGAGTTCTTGGAACAAATGCAATATTCTTTGAATGCAAGTCTGCAATTCATAAAACGGGATAAGGATACCAATAGTTTTCGAACAATGAATTAAAAGGAATTTTATCATTCCAGAAGACCAGGAGATCGAAGAGAAGAATTTTCTTCAAAATTTGTAAAGTTAAATCCTCAAAGTTGCTTATTGGGAGGCTCTATAGGTCATAATTTATTTAGATGCTCTAAATTTAGAAATCTATCTATTAAAGATAGATTGGAGAAAGTGAGAAATTTTAAACTGTGTCACAAATGTTGGTCCTCAGATCATTTTATAATAAAAGATTTTTCTAGTAACTTTGTTTGCAAAATATGTAAACATGATCATAACACTCTGATCCATGAAGAAAGGTCCCAACAAAAAACGATTTTGGTGAACAGTGATTATGAAGATGAAAAAATCATCGGTACAAGAACAAATTGGCATAAACCAAAAATCAAAGATATCTAAATATAAAACTTTCCTTAATGCAGTAGTAATGAATAAGATTGCGTCTGATGTACCAAGTTCAAAAATATTGGCATGAACTTTTCCTGCAGATATAAAATTGGCAGATTCTGAATATAATTTACTAAGAGGAGTTGATTTACTTCTATCAAACCAATTTGTATTCGATCTCATATGCAATGGAAATATACAAGACAAAATAACAAAAACAAAATTAGAGAATACAATATTAGGTTGGATAGTTTATAGTATGACCAAATTGGATAGCAGATTTTTTGCTTTAGAAAGATCAAGATTTGAAGCATCAAGATAGTGAATTTATGCGACAATACTTACAAATGGGACATATGGAATTAATAAATCGTACAAAATTTTATAAACAGCAGGTATTATTTTCCACATCATTGTGTAATTAGAACTGAAAGCAGCACTACAAAGTTGAGTGTGGTGTTTGATGCATCATGCAAAACAACAACCAATATTTCATTGAATGATATTTTGCATACAGGTCCTAAAATTAAAAAAAAAAATATCAATTAATATACTGGCGCTGGAACCCAACAGAGGAGTTAAAAACAAAACGATAACTTATGGTACGCCATCTGCTCCATTTTTGGCTGTTAAATGCCCACAAAAGATCGCATCATGGAAATAAATTTTCTGAGCAATGTGAAATCATAAAAAATAATTTTTTTTATGGATGATTTAATGACCGGTGGAGATTGTTTAGAAAAGGTTACATTACTTAAAAAAAATTTAAACAACATATTGCAAGAATTTTGTATGCCCTTAGGAAAATGGTGCTCACTTGTCAATATCAGCAGAATGTCCTACGTGCAAACGCCCTTGTGCATTGTCAGAAGTTCGAACAATAGAAAAACAAATTATAGAGGTAGGCCTCGTGGTGCTGCAAATGTACAGTCAAGACAGGTTACCAGAAGCCATGCTAAAAATTTAGTTTCAGATTTTTTTTTTAAAACTCCATCAAAAGAGGCCAGTTCTAATCTCGTTTTAATGTATTCAATTAGATATCCACCAAATATCACAGTTAATAATTCTTCTCAGTCATGGTACTCGACAAAATCATAGATCTGATTCCAATAATATTGCTCAAAATAGAGATTATGCTCATTGTTAACGCAACTCCCCAATTCCTATAATAGTTTATCTATCTGGCAATACGACAATACGATTTAACAAAAGATTGATTTTTAACACGCGCTCTGAAAAGTTCGCCATTTATGTACTTATATATAAAAGATTACTTGCGAATTAGCTAAGGTGTGACGTGGTCATTTTGAATTTAATAAATTTTCTAATAATTTCATTACTAAAAATATGTAATAAATTTAATGCTTATAATATTGTATTCTTTTTGATTTATAAATACACTTTAAATTTGTTAAGGAATTTTAAGAAAAATACATTTGTATGAAGAAATCAAGCCTTTTATTCTGGTGGTGTATATTTTATTCAAAATTAATTGGAAATTGCTGGCGTGGCCAATGTACTTCTCAACAATTTTAAAATTCTTTTTAATTTCCCCTCTCTACTTGAGCCATTCATCACTCTAGCTTTAATCAGTGCCAGTCTCGAATAACCTCGCAGTAAGTATAAATTGATAAAGAAATAGCAAAGGAACAACAGCAAAATGATAACAACGGCTCGCTTTATCCTGATATATCCTCTATAGACAAAGTGGTGAGCTGTAGCAAATGCAACAAAACTTTACAGATAAGTTGCACTAACAGCTTAGCAAACATACCCTTTTAATGTCCAAATTGTTTAGCAGGAGAACCTACTCCCCTTCGGGAAATCCCGAAGATTGGCCATTATTTATTGCAACATTTGAATGGTCCACTACTACTTGTTGCTTTACATATGCCGAGAATCTTATACGTCTTCAAAGATCTCTGAAAGGTGACGCCCTTCGTAGCGTCCAGCATATGCTGCTCCACCCCTCAAACGTTCCTGGTGTCATCGATATTTTGCGAATGTTGGACGGTCAACCTCAAAAAATAATAAATTCATTAAAGAACAGAATTAATTCATCTCCAAAGCTTGATGAAAATAACTTACAAACTCTTACTTCGTTTGCTATAAATGTTCGCAGTTTAGTTTCTACTATTAATGCTGACAATTTACCAGATGAAATAAATAACTCTTCCTTGCTTTAGCAATTATTACAAAAACTCCCAGTAAATTACCAAATGCTATGGGCAAGTCTAAAAATGAAGCTTATTAATATAAATAAAAAACCTAATTTGTCTGCCCTTGATGAATATTTTGTGAGCAGCAGCAGTGAATGTAAAAAACTGTCACTGATTGCCCAACATACCGATGGTTGGATCGTAATGAGAAGTAGAAGATAATAAGAATAAATAAATTATGTAATTACTGTTTGTGTTTACATAATGGTGAGTGTAACAAAGTGTGACAAAATGCGTTAAGTCTAAGTTCACGCGTGAAAGTTTTCGAGCCGATGGCTTAAAGACCCGGAATTTTTATACCAGCAGGAAGAGCAGTGGCAGCTTAAAGAGTCTTACTCAAACAATACTGAGGTAGAACTCGTACAATACATATGCACAATGACAAAATATGAATCGAGTTTTGATAAATTTCGATTTTCGAAGTGGATACGATTAATGCGTACGGCAGCTTATACCTAAGACCGCGGTGCCCACAAGTTCCTTATGGAAGAGCAAACACCAATACATTTAAAGAACAACAAATTTTTATTCAAAATTTTTTGTTGTAAAAACAAATACATGCAAAGAAAACACAAAAAATATATTTCATATATTTATTTCATATCATACGTTAAACAAAAACAAAATGTACATTGATGATCGCTGTCGTCAATGTTTACCAGCAAAGCATACGAAAGTGTTGTTGCTTTGCTCTTGCGTGTATACAGTGAAGAACGACAAAAAAAAAACTAAAAGACAAAGTTGTTTGTGTATTTCGCATTGAGGTTGCTGAGTGCTGTATGAGTATATTAAAACACACAGCCTATAGCTAAGAGTATTTATTACAAACACATATTAGCATGAAGAGCATTGGGCCTGGGCACCAATGCTCTAAGATTTATTAACAACTGCGTAAAATTAAAAGGCAACAAAGGGAAATAACTTAAAAGTGTTAATTGATGCAGAACGAGTGCTTTATATTCAAGCTCAATTAGAAGAATACTTTTCAGGAATTTCTGCATTAAAATCTAATGTATTAAAAAAAATCCAGTGAAATTTTTTCTAAATCTCCATACTTAGACAATGGTGTTTTGCGAATCGATGGTAGAAGCGACCAGGCAGATATTTCTTTGTAACAAAAACGGCCAGTTATATTGCCAAGAAAAAGTTATTTTACTAAACTTATATTCCTTTATTATCATGAAAAATTTTATCACAGTAACCATGAAACTGTGATTAACGAATTAAGGCAAAAATATTGTATATCGAGATTTCGTACTACATACAAATCGATAATTCGATGTTGTCAGATGTGCAAAATTAGCAAATCTGTTCCAAAAATTCTTCAAATGGCAAAGCTGCCACGAGCCCGTCTAGCCGTGCATGCTGCTCCATTTACTTATACAGGAATTGATTTTTCGGGCCTATATTAGTTACCGTTAAGCGCCACTTGGAGAAACGTTATGGATGTTTATTTACATGTTTGACCATTAGAGCCGTCCATATTGAAATCACTAATTCGCTCACAACAAGCTGCGCAATACTCGCTATCCGAAACTTCATGGGACGTAGAGGAATTCCACCAGAATTATACACATGGGAACGTCTAGTTCGCTCTATTGAAACATTTTTTTATAAAATTATGCCATCTAGACATCCAACGGATGAACTTCCTACAACCATGCTAATCGAAGTGGAAAATATTATAAATTCTAGACTAGAAATATCTGGCTGCGAGGTGAAGTACTCGAAACAAGATTGGCTGCTGATGGACAGGTAAGAAGTGCAAAGGTGTTTACACAACGCGGTATTATGAAGAGACCTGTAAGCAAATTAGCGGTTTTGGAAGTAGCTCCTTAAGATAAGTCTGGCGGCGAAGAAGGTTCTTGCCATACTGTGGGGGCAATGTTAACGCAACTCCCAAATTCCTATAATAGTTGATCGATCTGGCATTACGACAATACGATTTAACGAGGATTGAATTTTAACACACGCTCTGAAAAGTTCGCCATTTATGTATATATAAAAGATTACTTTCGCATTAGCTAAGGTGTGACGTGGTCATTTTGAATTTAATAAATTTTATAGTAATTTCCATACTAAAAAGTATGTAATAACTTTAATGCTTATAATATTGTATTCTTTTTGATTTATAAATATGCTTTATATTTTTAAAGGAATTTTAATATAAATACATTTGTATGAAGAAATCAAGCCTTTTATTCTGCTGGTGTATTTTATTTAAAATTAATTGGAAATTGCTGGCTTGGCCAATAGCCTTGTCAACACACATAATTATGATATGATAGAAAATACAGTTTCTCGATTATTAGAAGATCTAGAGTTCTCTCGAGGCACACAAAGGCCCAGCCAACATAGCTCAGTTCAAGCAAAAACCCTACTGCAGCGCAAAAAAATCCGCAGCATAACAGACTTCACATTAATGCACAACCGTCATTAAGACAAGAACATGACTGTAATGTTGAAAACAGCGCTCGTACAGGTTCATCACTTGGAATATTTTGCTTTTAGATCTATTAAGATTACTTCTATAATACATAACTGGAACATTAACTACGACGGTTCTTGTAAGGGCATAAGCGTAGATGAGTTTTTATACCGGGTTCGTAGTTTAACCCATGAAAGTTTTAATAATGACTTCACACATATATGCAGGAATTTACATATTCTATTGGCAGGAAAAGCGCGTGATTGGTATTGGCGCTTTCACAAGAAAGTTGATTCGAACGAGAATTCAAATCTAGTTATAACTTTCAAGGAGAAATTCGCAGTCGTAAGATTAAACCGAATGAAACATTCGAGGCTTTTATTTTTTTTATAAATTTTATTATTTATTGAAGATTCAAAATTAATTGAAACATCAATAAGTTGTTCAAATCTTAAATCTAAAAATATTAAATATATGTTTAGCCAATGCTAAACAAAATTTTGTAGTTTCAACGGTTGATTATTGTGGTTTTACATCTCTCGTAACGGCTGAGAAAAGGAGTATCCCTTCTTTTCAGCCGGATGTGGCCTCTATAATGAAGAATATTGCACGCAAGTGGATGTGGGTGCAACTCAAGTTTTTTAATATATTTTCTCGCGTGTTTTGAAAATACTGTCTTCACCAACGGAATATCAAGGTCTTTGTGAGATCGCTGATTTCGGATATACCAGGGGGCTGCTGTAATTGCACGTAAATTTTATTTTGTCGCCTTTGAATTTTTTCTACACTCGATGCTGAAGCAGTGCCCCATAACTAGATACCATAGGACCATATTGGTTTCAGGATCGCGTTGTATAAGTTTACAGTCTTTTAATTTCATTTGTGTCAACTTTGCATCTATATGTGATTACCACGTTAAACGACGATCAAGATGAACGCCTAGATATTTTACTGCAGTGTGTTGCGGTATAGTCTCGGTGTTGATTAGTATAGGCGTGCATGTTTCCCTGCGCAACGTAAAAGTGACGTGTACACATGTCTGCTCATTAATTTTTATCCGCCATTGTTTTAGCCATGTTTCCAGTTTTGCTATGTACCCTTGTAAGTTGCGGGAAGCTTTTACAGGCTTTTCATGAACACATAGAAAAGCTGTATCATCAGCAAATATACGTGAGAATGTTGCTGCTTAATAGTAAGTCAGAGGTATATATTAAGTAAAGGACCGAAGATGCTACGTTGAGGAAATCCGTTTTCGATCAACTGCGGAGAGCTTAAAAAGTTTCTTCTCAAACTACATATATAAATTAAAAATGAATAGTATTATTCTTTTTGCAACATAAGGTTTTTCTTGAAGCATTTTGTTGCTTTTTTTATCAATACCTGGGGCTTTTTTTGTGTTCAGACAAGTAATGGCCTTTTCAATATCCATAATATTAAATCTTATGGGTATTTCTGGGAAAGAGACGACTGGTGGCATTTCAACAATATCAGCAGAAATTTTTGGGGTAAATACTTTATCTAAGTGCTTAACAAAAAAGCACTTTTTTGAGCATCAGTTCTTGTCCAGTCACCATTTGAAGCTCGTAACGGAGGTTTGCAAATCACCGGCTTTTTAAGCCCTCTGTCTGCACGCCACAGCGAATAATCTGTTTGTGATGTTGCATCAAGTTCCTAAAGAAATTTTTGAAGGGAAGCTGTTTTTGTGTTTGAAAAACTTTTCTTAGCTGCTTGGTACACTCTTTAAGCCTTAATTTTAGCTGAGGCGATCTTTTTCAGTCAATAACATTTCTATATCTACAGAAAAAATATTGTATATGTATATAATGTATATATATGTATTTTGTATATAAAATGTTTATAAATATCATGCTTATTAAAAGTTGTAGTAAATCTGTTATAAGTTTATTATACGAGTTACATTTTGCTTATGAAATGGTTTGCTGGGTAGTATATATAAAATAAATAAATAATTTATGAAAAATTAACAGCTGTTTACAACACAGTGATGGGCATTAAAAATTTTCAAATTGTTACTGTTGTGAAGAAAAAGTACCTAAGATATATAAATGGTATAAAAATGTACATACATGTATGTACATATGTACGAGTATATATGAAATATTTTGCATACTAAACTTTTGAGACAAATAATTCATTTTCGTTTACCATTAAGTTGCTAGCGAATGCGCAACTTTAAACTCGCCTTCTGCATAACTACTTTTTTTGAGTTATGACTCTATTGCAGCAAAGGCTCGATATGTGCATACATAAAAAATGTTTTTGCAGCCGTTGAATTATTTATTGGTTTATTTTATACATCTAAGCATGTACATATACATATATACATATATGTACATACATATGTTTATGCAGTTACATGTATATGTACACATATTATTTTCAGTTTTTCAATCATAGTTTACAGATATCATTATAAAATAGTACCAAAAAAAAAAAGAGCGAAAATACCCCCTTAGCTAATACAAACTAACAGTCCATCACAGGCGTACACATGTCACTTAACGGCCGTATGAAATTCTATTTTATTTTGATTCATACATTACGGGTACGTTACTTATAAATTCGGTAAGCTTTTGTATGGCTTTTCCCATGATATAGACGAACAGCTGACACATTACGGTACTGATGCGCTCGGCTAACGGAGCCTTCAGAGATTTTATACCGCCCCCCCCCCCCTTCGAAACACTTTTTACTAATTTTTCAGTGCAAAATTTCCAATCCGTAACAAATCTTTAACCCCCCATCGCCCTGGAGCGATACGTAATATGTGCACAGCCCCTTATGTTCGGAAATAATTATTGAACCTGTTATTATTTGTGGGTTTTGTTTTTATTGTTTTTTTCCTCTTTTTTATGATGTTTGTATATTATGTTATATGTATTCAGTTTTAAATTGGAATATGTATTGTATGTAATTGTATGTCTTTGGCGATTTTATATGTATGTTGTTATATATATTTTTTTTGTGTAATTATTTATTGGTTTATTAATTTTCCGTTTATTTTTTATTTTTACATAAAAAAAGGACGTGTGACGACAATACAAAAAAACAAATTTTTAACTAGACGATACGCGGACAACATGTGCACAGAGCAAACGACAAATCACTTAATTTTAATGGGTTTAATGGGTTGTTTCATAAAAATTCATTAATGATTCTGGGAAACAATTAAGTAGAGTCTGCAATCCCTAATACCCCAAGCAAATTTTGTGCTCGCGGATTTTGGAATGGCCGCTATTTTCAATTTAGAATAATTATTAATTATTTATTTAAAATAAATATAAAATTGTATTCGAGCAAATTCTCAAGAATTTATGTTTATGGGATTGCGCGACGCACGGATACGTTTTTTTCTTTATACATTATTATATCATTTCAACCTTCAGTGCATTAAAATCTAAATGTCTGTTCAATTATTATTTTCCAAAATGAAATTGATGGATTACTGAAATAATGACATACAGCTATACTTACTGCCTGGTCCACGATGTCGATCGACAACTTAAGCGAGCGACAGCAAGTCACTCACTATCGATCGCTTAAGCGCCCCACTAAATATCGACTTGTCGGTCGTCTGGCTTTACGTGTTTAACTTAATCATTGTCAAATGACTATATTGCCACATCAAATATTCCATGTTAGTTGAGCCATAAATATGGCCATTTGAACGTGGCACAACTACCAGGTATGCACACTTCGATAACAAGTACAACAAACAAAAAAGAACTAGTATATTGTAGGTATAAAATACTTGCTTTTTTATTGAAACAATCAAATAAATT
Organism: Lypha dubia; assembly: GCA_947311025.1. NCBI lineage: Eukaryota > Metazoa > Arthropoda > Insecta > Diptera > Tachinidae > Lypha > Lypha dubia. The sequence continues at coordinate 74,360,858 of OX371261.1, read as the reverse complement.
TAACAATTTCTTAAAAATGCTTTACAAACTGTAACAATTATTTTGTGTATGCTGTAAAACTGTATCAGTTAGTATGCAAATTTGATCTAAAGCTATCTGAGTCAGCTGTGCTAGTCAGCTCACCTCTTGAATATGCCATGCTTCAAATGTAAACACAAAACTTATGTTTTCAATAAATCAATTTTGTGAAAAATAACTTATAGCAAAATAATTTTTTGATATTGTGTATATTTTACAAATTCAACTAGAACCTGCATCTGCTTGAGATTTGCCTTTTTAAGGCTGAAAAATGTTTTTGGTAATAAATAATTATTAGCTGCACAAGAATATTTTTATCAAAATTCATATTTATATACATGAATACCTACATACATATCAATTTTCCATCATGAAATTTCTAAAATTATTTATAAAATAACCAATTTTTTATATATTTTTTCAAATTAATTTCTCAGTCGACAACCAAAAAGCAAGTGACTGATTTTGACAGTTGTTGTCGTACAATATTTCTTAGTGGGGCGCAAATTTGTACAAGAATGCTTACGTTATCGCTCGCTTTGATTGTCGATCGACTTGTCGTGCTGAAAACTCTTAGTGGGGCGCAAATCAGCTGTTTGTCGTCACAAAAGCAAGCGAGCGATAGCGGTCGACATCGTGGACCAGGCTGTTAATATACAATATAATAAATTTTGTTTTTTCAATTTGCTTTAAGTAATACTAGTTTGTATAAATGCATGCATATAAGAAGCTTAACGTACAACAACTGAATTTTTTCTTTAATTTAAGTTCATGTTCATACATACATATGTATATTGCAAAAGAAACTTTACCATCTTGAAAACAAATACTGGCTCTTATATTAAATGTGTACTGTGAGTAATCTAATTGTTTTGCAGCAAGACTTGTTATAAATAATACAAAATATGGTAAGAAACTTACAGATGTTTAAAATCAATATATTCCAATAAGAGCCAATCATAAAGAGATGCAATCTACAATTGAAACCTGGGTATTGCAAAGCTAATCCTTAAAAATAAAAATAAATAAATAAAAATTAATATTACTAACAAAATAATATACGGATGTTTTAGATGCAAATATGTCGCACACTAAATCATAAACAGCCTCAACAGATCGAATTTCTAACGGGCATTGATATTCATTTTCCATTACCACCTTCCTAATTGGAAAAATACAGTTTTCAACCTTTGCGGTTTTTGAGCTGTGACAGAATATGAATTAGTGTGCGATATGTACAAAGGCATATGTGCATGTATAAAAGCCCAGAAAACACTCGGGCTTGAGCTGGATTGTATGATTTGATATCAAACTCTATATCAAAAAACAAACATTGGAAAATGACTATGTGTCACACAAGTTAAAAGTGCTTGAAAGTAAAAAAAAAAAAAACACCCAAAAAATTAGTATAGTTGTGTGTTGATTTGATTCTTACTAATAAGCAATTCTAAACATTGTTGTTAATAATACAACTTTTTAATTAGAAACTCAATAGTAATAGATAACACAGTGGTACAAAAAGAATGAAGTAGAAATACCTGCGACGTCATATACATATTTTTCTTGTAGGTTTGTCGAGTACACAAAACTCTGTTTTTGGAATTTGCGAAGCACATCCGAAATCGCCCGTTATGTTTACTTATGAGTAGAACGTCATTTAGATTTTAAAAATCCGCTACATGGTGACTGAGTTATTAAAGTTTTTATCAAAACAAATTTTTTCTAAAAATTTTTGTTTTGTTGCACTTCTTTATCGAATTGAAACTGTATACCTACTACACAAAAAAAATTTGCAATTTCATTGTAATCGTTTTCATTTAAAAAAAATATGTGCTGCAAACGTAATAAATTTTGATATACTTATTTAACAAATCTTTTAATCGGCTTTATAAATTTAGTAGATGGTATGAGCCAGAAAATAATTGTGAATATTGCTGCACAACCTTAAAAAAATGGAAAGTCCAACCATTAATTTCTTTGCTGTTGACTGCGCCTATGAGCTGGCATTTTTCAGTAGGAAAAACGAGCAGGGAAGAGTTATATTGCTTTATGCGATAACTTTCTGGGAAATCACAGAAGTGAAGACCATGTGGAGGTTTAAGTGAATATGATAAAATTAGCAGCAACATGTCCACAAAACTTCACTTCCTGCATTCGCATTTGGACTTTATCCCAGATAACGTCGGCCAGCTCAGCGATTAACAAGGCGAACGCTTTCACAAGGAAATAGCTAAGATAGAGAAACGTTTTGAACCGATTAGAATATTGCTGGTCACTTTGACGTGATACTAATAATGATGAATTAAAAAAAAAAAATATAAAGAATAAAAAAACATTTTTGGATGTAATGGCCAATTTGTACCCGCTTTTTAAAAACTAAGTGGCGTAATACTCATAAGAAAACATTATATTAAAATATTTTCGAAAATAGTACGGTTCTGTGCGTAAGAAAATCAGCAAATTTTAAAATTTTCCAAAAAAAGGGTTTTAAGTGATTTGATAAAATTAGCCGGCGCTTAAGAACGCCACTGGCAAGTGATTGATTTATTTTCGTAAAATCAAGGACTTAAATACTAACTTAACGGTAATCTTAAAGCTACAAAATTAACATAATACTTAATAATAGTTGTTGTCTTAAACTACAATTCTTCTAATGTAAATTCCAAGGAATGTCTTAGGAATTTACATTAGGGTAACTCTAAATAATGCTATATAAATAATAATAAAAATGAATAATAATATAAATAATATTATAATATAGAATACACTACATACGGCTGCAATACTATCCGGCAGAATGGAAGGTTTCGATGATTACTATGATACCAAAGCTCAGCAAGGGTCATACGAAGGTTGAATCCTATCGGCCTATTAGTTTATTGCCCAATATTTCTAAACTATTTGAAAAGTTGTATATGAGCAAGCTGATGCCTATAGTGACTAGTAATGGATGCATTCCACATCATCAATTCGGTTTTCGCAGACAACATAGCACTATTGAACAAACTCACAGACTTGTGAATGTTGTTAGAGACACTTTTGAAAAAAAGAAATTTTGCTCTGAGCTCGGCACGACGGTATTATCAACAAACTAATACAAAATATACCAGCTAACATCGTCAAGCTTTTAAAAAGCTATTTAATGGAACGTAAAATTGTAGTTAGGGAAGGCAATTTTTGAAGCCGGAGTCCCTCAAAGCAGTATCTTCGGTCCATTACTTTATTTAATATATGACTTACCGTTAAGCAGTAACATTCACACGTCAACATTTGCTGATGATACAGCTTTTCTAAGCTTTCATGAAAGCCCTGTAGAAGCTTCCCGCGACTTACAAGGATATATATCTAAACTGGAAAATGGCTCAACAATGGCGTATAAAAGTTAACGAACAGAAATGTGTACACGTCACTTTTACGTTGCGCAGGGAAACATGTCCACCTATAAAAATTAACACCGAGACTATACTACAACACACTGTAGTCAAATATCTAGACGTTCATCTAGATCGTCGTTTAACATGGAAATCGCATATAGACGCAAAGTTAATACAAATAAAATTAAAAGCAGCCCAAATGAATTGGCTTATTGGAAGAAATTCTATACTAAGCCTAGACTGCAAACTTCTATTATACAACGCGATCCTGAAACCAATATGGTCCTATGGAATCCAGTTATGGGGCACTGCCTCAGCATCGAATGTCGAAAAAATTCAAAGGCGACAGAATAAAATTCTACGTACAACAACAGCCCCCTGGTATGTCAGAAATCATCGAATTCATAAAGATCTAGACGTTCGGTTGGTGAAGACAGTATTTCCAAAACACGCAAAAATATATATAAAAAAAAATTGAGTTGCACCAAAATCCACTTGCGGGCAATATTCTTCATTATAGAGGCCACACCCGGCTGAAAAGAAGGGATACTCTTTTTCTCAGCCGTTCACGAGATGTAAATAACAAAAATTAACCGTTGAAATTAAAAATTTTGTTTAGCATTGGCTAAACTTATATTTAATATTTTTAGATTTAAGATTTGAAAAACTTATTGATATTACAATCTAAATTGAAGATTCAATAGATAATAAAATTATCAAAAAAAAAAAACATTCACAGCAAATTTGTTCATGTCCATCACACAATACGTGTTCCTTAGCTCTCAAAATAAGCTTATACATGAACATATTTGTGCAGTTAATCTGCCGACGTTATTGCTTAGGGGCTGTGCACATATTACGTAACGCTGTTTTCAAGGCTCCGTTAGCCGAGCGCTGCTCTACCGTACCCGTACTGCACCGTACTGTTAGCCCGTTGGTGTACTTATAGAATATTTAAAAACGTGTTTCACTATACATAAACAAAACAGAATTACCCAACAAACCAAAACGATTTAGAAATCCCTTGTAACAAGGGCTGCCTTCCTAAACGTCTTTATGCAACGTCAAAGCAGTGTTAAAATCAAGCAATTTTATTTTACAGCTCTGTAAATCAAATACATTATCATTAGAAACACTTCTTTGCTTTGCATACTTAAAATTACAATGACACCGAGACAAATTATTTTTAAAACTTTTGGAAAACACTCCACGAGCAATATAATTAATAGCTTTTTTGTTTTAAAACGAAATCATCTTGCACCTATCCTTTTCCACCATTGTTGTTTATAAAAAACATACACGGTTTTCATAGTGCGCTAGTTGCGTTTATTTGCATATCAGATGCGAAACAGATGCGTTTAGGAATGCCATACTTTGTCAGAGTCTACGCAGTTGCGATTGAGAATACCTGACTTTGCTGCACTGCAAAGCAATATGCGTTTAGGAATGCAGCCATGCTTACCAACATGAGTTTTAAGCTTAAAAAAGAGTTGTGAATACTATTGTAAAAATTTTATTAACAATTATTTAGTAATGAACAGCGCCCCTTTAGATAATATTGCTTATCTAATAAGCTTAGAGAAAAATAGATAAGTAATAATGGGTCAGTAAAATAAACTTAGATTCCTAATAATTTTGTAAGCTTAGATAAAAAATAATTTTCATCAGGATTTGTCATTTGGTTTATTTAAAAAGAACATAATTACAATATACATACATATATAATTTACTTTTCTTTATTTAATTAAGTAAATTTATTCTTGTGTTACAAACTTGTTTCATGCGGTATTCCTTTTAACTTAAGTTCGTTTTCTCCTACTCCAATTGAATTTAAAACATCTGAAAAATTTTAAAAGGAAATGGTTATGCCATTTGATATGCATATTTTATGAAAACATACTTTATTTCTATAGCTCCATTTGCACTCAGGCTACGCACACTATTTTTCTTTTTTAAATAACTTTTCAACTATTTGCTCTTTCCGGTAACAAAACAACAACAAACACAAACCTATAGCATGACTCATTTGCGAATATATGTGTTAAATTGTTATATAAACAAGTAAGTGTATAAAAATTGTAAAGTATTTGAAAACTGCATTTTGTATATAAAATGTTTATAAATATCATGCTTATTAAAAGTTGTAGTAAATCTGTTATAAGTTTATTATACGAGTTACATTTTGCTTATGAAATGGTTTGCTGGGTAGTATATATAAAATAAATAAATAATTTATGAAAAATTAACAGCTGTTTACAACACAGTGATGGGCATTAAAAATTTTCAAATTGTTACTGTTAATTTTTAACTAGACGATACGCGGACAACATGTGCACAGAGCAAACGACAAATCACTTAATTTTAATGGGTTGTTTCATAAAAATTCATTAATGATTCTGGGAAACAATTAAGTAGAGTCTGCAATCCCTAATACCCCAAGCAAATTTTGTGCTCGCGGATTTTGGAATGGCCGCTATTTTCAATTTAGAATAATTATTAATTATTTATTTAAAATAAATATAAAATTGTATTCGAGCAAATTCTCAAGAATTTATGTTTATGGGATTGCGCGACGCACGGATACGTTTTTTTCTTTATACATTATTATATCATTTCAACCTTCAGTGCATTAAAATCTAAATGTCTGTTCAATTATTATTTTCCAAAATGAAATTGATGGATTACTGAAATAATGACATACAGCTATACTTAATATACAATATAATAAATTTTGTTTTTTCAATTTGCTTTAAGTAATACTAGTTTGTATAAATGCATGCATATAAGAAGCTTAACGTACAACAACTGAATTTTTTCTTTAATTTAAGTTCATGTTCATACATACATATGTATATTGCAAAAGAAACTTTACCATCTTGAAAACAAATACTGGCTCTTATATTAAATGTGTACTGTGAGTAATCTAATTGTTTTGCAGCAAGACTTGTTATAAATAATACAAAATATGGTTAGAAACTTACAGATGTTTAAAATCAATATATTCCAATAAGAGCCAATCATAAAGAGATGCAATCTACAATTGAAACCTGGGTATTGCAAAGCTAATCCTTAAAAATAAAAATAAATAAATAAAAATTAATATTACTAACAAAATAATATACGGATGTTTTAGATGCTAATATGTCGCACACTAAATCATAAACAGCCTCAACAGATCGAATTTCTAACGGGCATTGATATTCATTTTCCATTACCACCTTCCTAATTGGAAAAATACAGTTTTCAACCTTTGCGGTTTTTGAGCTGTGACAGAATATGAATTAGTGTGCGATATGTACAAAGGCATATGTGCATGTATAAAAGCCCAGAAAACACTCGGGCTTGAGCTGGATTGTACGATTTGATATCAAACTCTATATCAAAGAACAAACATTGGAAAATGACTATGTGTCACACAAGTTAAAAGTGCTTGAAAGTAAAAAAAAAAAAACACCCAAAAAATTAGTATAGTTGTGTGTTGATTTGATTCTTACTAATAAGCAATTCTAAACATTGTTGTTAATAATACAACTTTTTAATTAGAAACTCAATAGTAATAGATAACACAGTGGTACAAAAAGAATGAAGTCGAAATACCTGCGACGTCATATACATATTTTTCTTGTAGGTTTGTCGAGTACACAAAACTCTGTTTTTGGAATTTGCGAAGCACATCCGAAATCGCCCGTTATGTTTACTTATGAGTAGAACGTCATTTAGATTTTAAAAATCCGCTACATGGTGACTGAGTTATTAAAGTTTTTATCAAAACAAATTTTTTCTAAAAATTTTTGTTTTGTTGCACTTCTTTATCGAATTGAAACTGTATACCTACTACACAAAAAAAATTTGCAATTTCATTGTAATCGTTTTCATTTAAAAAAAATATGTGCTGCAAACGTAATAAATTTTGATATACTTATTTAACAAATCTTTTAATCGGCTTTATAAATTTAGTAGATGGTATGAGCCAGAAAATAATTGTGAATATTGCTGCACAACCTTAAAAAAATGGAAAGTCCAACCGTTAATTTCTTTGCTGTTGACTGCGCCTATGAGGTGGCATTTTTCAGTAGGAAAAACGAGCAGGGAAGAGTTATATTGCTTTATGCGATAACTTTCTGGGAAATCACAGAAGTGAAGACCATGTGGAGGTTTAAGTGAATATGATAAAATTAGCAGCAACATGTCCACAAAACTTCACTTCCTGCATTCGCATTTGGACTTTATCCCAGATAACGTCGGCCAGCTCAGCGATTAACAAGGCGAACACTTTCACAAGGAAATAGCTAAGATAGAGAAACGTTTTGAACCGATTAGAATATTGCTGGTCACTTTGACGTGATACTAATAATGATGAATTAAAAAAAAAAAATATAAAGAATAAAAAAACATTTTTGGATGTAATGGCCAATTTGTACCCGCTTTTTAAAAACTAAGTGGCGTAATACTCATAAGAAAACATTATATTAAAATATTTTCGAAAATAGTACGGTTCTGTGCGTAAGAAAATCAGCAAATTTTAAAATTTTCCAAAAAAAGGGTTTTAAGTGATTTGATAAAATTAGCCGGCGCTTAAGAACGCCACTGGCAAGTGATTGATTTATTTTCGTAAAATCAAGGACTTAAATACTAACTTAACGGTAATCTTAAAGCTACAAAATTAACATAATACTTAATAATAGTTGTTGTCTTAAACTACAATTCTTCTAATGTAAATTCCAAGGAATGTCTTAGGAATTTACATTAGGGTAACTCTAAATAATGCTATATAAATAATAATAAAAATGAATAATAATATAAATAATATTATAATATAGAATACACTACATACGGCTGCAATACTATCCGGCAGAATGGAAGGTTTCGATGATTACTATGATACCAAAGCTCAGCAAGGGTCATACGAAGGTTGAATCCTATCGGCCTATTAGTTTATTGCCCAATATTTCTAAACTATTTGAAAAGTTGTATATGAGCAAGCTGATGCCTATAGTGACTAGTAATGGATGCATTCCACATCATCAATTCGGTTTTCGCAGACAACATAGCACTATTGAACAAACTCACAGACTTGTGAATGTTGTTAGAGACACTTTTGAAAAAAAGAAATTTTGCTCTGAGCTCGGCACGACGGTATTATCAACAAACTAATACAAAATATACCAGCTAACATCGTCAAGCTTTTAAAAAGCTATTTAATGGAACGTAAAATTGTAGTTAGGGAAGGCAATTTTTGAAGCCGGAGTCCCTCAAAGCAGTATCTTCGGTCCATTACTTTATTTAATATATGACTTACCGTTAAGCAGTAACATTCACACGTCAACATTTGCTGATGATACAGCTTTTCTAAGCTTTCATGAAAGCCCTGTAGAAGCTTCCCGCGACTTACAAGGATATATATCTAAACTGGAAAATGGCTCAACAATGGCGTATAAAAGTTAACGAACAGAAATGTGTACACGTCACTTTTACGTTGCGCAGGGAAACATGTCCACCTATAAAAATTAACACCGAGACTATACTACAACACACTGTAGTCAAATATCTAGACGTTCATCTAGATCGTCGTTTAACATGGAAATCGCATATAGACGCAAAGTTAATACAAATAAAATTAAAAGCAGCCCAAATGAATTGGCTTATTGGAAGAAATTCTATACTAAGCCTAGACTGCAAACTTCTATTATACAACGCGATCCTGAAACCAATATGGTCCTATGGAATCCAGTTATGGGGCACTGCCTCAGCATCGAATGTCGAAAAAATTCAAAGGCGACAGAATAAAATTCTACGTACAACAACAGCCCCCTGGTATGTCAGAAATCATCGAATTCATAAAGATCTAGACGTTCGGTTGGTGAAGACAGTATTTCCAAAACACGCAAAAATATATATAAAAAAAAATTGAGTTGCACCAAAATCCACTTGCGGGCAATATTCTTCATTATAGAGGCCACACCCGGCTGAAAAGAAGGGATACTCTTTTTCTCAGCCGTTCACGAGATGTAAATAACAAAAATTAACCGTTGAAATTAAAAATTTTGTTTAGCATTGGCTAAACTTATATTTAATATTTTTAGATTTAAGATTTGAAAAACTTATTGATATTACAATCTAAATTGAAGATTCAATAGATAATAAAATTATCAAAAAAAAAAAACATTCACAGCAAATTTGTTCATGTCCATCACACAATACGTGTTCCTTAGCTCTCAAAATAAGCTTATACATGAACATATTTGTGCAGTTAATCTGCCGACGTTATTGCTTAGGGGCTGTGCACATATTACGTAACGCTGTTTTCAAGGCTCCGTTAGCCGAGCGCTGCTCTACCGTACCCGTACTGCACCGTACTGTTAGCCCGTTGGTGTACTTATAGAATATTTAAAAACGTGTTTCACTATACATAAACAAAACAGAATTACCCAACAAACCAAAACGATTTAGAAATCCCTTGTAACAAGGGCTGCCTTCCTAAACGTCTTTATGCAACGTCAAAGCAGTGTTAAAATCAAGCAATTTTATTTTACAGCTCTGTAAATCAAATACATTATCATTAGAAACACTTCTTTGCTTTGCATACTTAAAATTACAATGACACCGAGACAAATTATTTTTAAAACTTTTGGAAAACACTCCACGAGCAATATAATTAATAGCTTTTTTGTTTTAAAACGAAATCATCTTGCACCTATCCTTTTCCACCATTGTTGTTTATAAAAAACATACACGGTTTTCATAGTGCGCTAGTTGCGTTTATTTGCATATCAGATGCGAAACAGATGCGTTTAGGAATGCCATACTTTGTCAGAGTCTACGCAGTTGCGATTGAGAATACCTGACTTTGCTGCACTGCAAAGCAATATGCGTTTAGGAATGCAGCCATGCTTACCAACATGAGTTTTAAGCTTAAAAAAGAGTTGTGAATACTATTGTAAAAATTTTATTAACAATTATTTAGTAATGAACAGCGCCCCTTTAGATAATATTGCTTATCTAATAAGCTTAGAGAAAAATAGATAAGTAATAATGGGTCAGTAAAATAAACTTAGATTCCTAATAATTTTGTAAGCTTAGATAAAAAATAATTTTCATCAGGATTTGTCATTTGGTTTATTTAAAAAGAACATAATTACAATATACATACATATATAATTTACTTTTCTTTATTTAATTAAGTAAATTTATTCTTGTGTTACAAACTTGTTTCATGCGGTATTCCTTTTAACTTAAGTTCGTTTTCTCCTACTCCAATTGAATTTAAAACATCTGAAAAATTTTAAAAGGAAATGGTTATGCCATTTGATATGCATATTTTATGAAAACATACTTTATTTCTATAGCTCCATTTGCACTCAGGCTACGCACACTATTTTTCTTTTTTAAATAACTTTTCAACTATTTGCTCTTTCCGGTAACAAAACAACAACAAACACAAACCTATAGCATGACTCATTTGCGAATATATGTGTTAAATTGTTATATAAACAAGTAAGTGTATAAAAATTGTAAAGTATTTGAAAACTGCATTTTGTATATAAAATGTTTATAAATATCATGCTTATTAAAAGTTGTAGTAAATCTGTTATAAGTTTATTATACGAGTTACATTTTGCTTATGAAATGGTTTGCTGGGTAGTATATATAAAATAAATAAATAATTTATGAAAAATTAACAGCTGTTTACAACACAGTGATGGGCATTAAAAATTTTCAAATTGTTACTGTTAATTTTTAACTAGACGATACGCGGACAACATGTGCACAGAGCAAACGACAAATCACTTAATTTTAATGGGTTGTTTCATAAAAATTCATTAATGATTCTGGGAAACAATTAAGTAGAGTCTGCAATCCCTAATACCCCAAGCAAATTTTGTGCTCGCGGATTTTGGAATGGCCGCTATTTTCAATTTAGAATAATTATTAATTATTTATTTAAAATAAATATAAAATTGTATTCGAGCAAATTCTCAAGAATTTATGTTTATGGGATTGCGCGACGCACGGATACGTTTTTTTCTTTATACATTATTATATCATTTCAACCTTCAGTGCATTAAAATCTAAATGTCTGTTCAATTATTATTTTCCAAAATGAAATTGATGGATTACTGAAATAATGACATACAGCTATACTTAATATACAATATAATAAATTTTGTTTTTTCAATTTGCTTTAAGTAATACTAGTTTGTATAAATGCATGCATATAAGAAGCTTAACGTACAACAACTGAATTTTTTCTTTAATTTAAGTTCATGTTCATACATACATATGTATATTGCAAAAGAAACTTTACCATCTTGAAAACAAATACTGGCTCTTATATTAAATGTGTACTGTGAGTAATCTAATTGTTTTGCAGCAAGACTTGTTATAAATAATACAAAATATGGTTAGAAACTTACAGATGTTTAAAATCAATATATTCCAATAAGAGCCAATCATAAAGAGATGCAATCTACAATTGAAACCTGGGTATTGCAAAGCTAATCCTTAAAAATAAAAATAAATAAATAAAAATTAATATTACTAACAAAATAATATACGGATGTTTTAGATGCTAATATGTCGCACACTAAATCATAAACAGCCTCAACAGATCGAATTTCTAACGGGCATTGATATTCATTTTCCATTACCACCTTCCTAATTGGAAAAATACAGTTTTCAACCTTTGCGGTTTTTGAGCTGTGACAGAATATGAATTAGTGTGCGATATGTACAAAGGCATATGTGCATGTATAAAAGCCCAGAAAACACTCGGGCTTGAGCTGGATTGTACGATTTGATATCAAACTCTATATCAAAGAACAAACATTGGAAAATGACTATGTGTCACACAAGTTAAAAGTGCTTGAAAGTAAAAAAAAAAAAACACCCAAAAAATTAGTATAGTTGTGTGTTGATTTGATTCTTACTAATAAGCAATTCTAAACATTGTTGTTAATAATACAACTTTTTAATTAGAAACTCAATAGTAATAGATAACACAGTGGTACAAAAAGAATGAAGTCGAAATACCTGCGACGTCATATACATATTTTTCTTGTAGGTTTGTCGAGTACACAAAACTCTGTTTTTGGAATTTGCGAAGCACATCCGAAATCGCCCGTTATGTTTACTTATGAGTAGAACGTCATTTAGATTTTAAAAATCCGCTACATGGTGACTGAGTTATTAAAGTTTTTATCAAAACAAATTTTTTCTAAAAATTTTTGTTTTGTTGCACTTCTTTATCGAATTGAAACTGTATACCTACTACACAAAAAAAATTTGCAATTTCATTGTAATCGTTTTCATTTAAAAAAAATATGTGCTGCAAACGTAATAAATTTTGATATACTTATTTAACAAATCTTTTAATCGGCTTTATAAATTTAGTAGATGGTATGAGCCAGAAAATAATTGTGAATATTGCTGCACAACCTTAAAAAAATGGAAAGTCCAACCGTTAATTTCTTTGCTGTTGACTGCGCCTATGAGGTGGCATTTTTCAGTAGGAAAAACGAGCAGGGAAGAGTTATATTGCTTTATGCGATAACTTTCTGGGAAATCACAGAAGTGAAGACCATGTGGAGGTTTAAGTGAATATGATAAAATTAGTAGCAACATGTCCACAAAACTTCACTTCCTGCATTCGCATTTGGACTTTATCCCAGATAACGTCGGCCAGCTCAGCGATTAACAAGGCGAACACTTTCACAAGGAAATAGCTAAGATAGAGAAACGTTTTGAACCGATTAGAATATTGCTGGTCACTTTGACGTGATACTAATAATGATGAATTAAAAAAAAAAAATATAAAGAATAAAAAAACATTTTTGGATGTAATGGCCAATTTGTACCCGCTTTTTAAAAACTAAGTGGCGTAATACTCATAAGAAAACATTATATTAAAATATTTTCGAAAATAGTACGGTTCTGTGCGTAAGAAAATCAGCAAATTTTAAAATTTTCCAAAAAAAGGGTTTTAAGTGATTTGATAAAATTAGCCGGCGCTTAAGAACGCCACTGGCAAGTGATTGATTTATTTTCGTAAAATCAAGGACTTAAATACTAACTTAACGGTAATCTTAAAGCTACAAAATTAACATAATACTTAATAATAGTTGTTGTCTTAAACTACAATTCTTCTAATGTAAATTCCAAGGAATGTCTTAGGAATTTACATTAGGGTAACTCTAAATAATGCTATATAAATAATAATAAAAATGAATAATAATATAAATAATATTATAATATAGAATACCCTACATACGGCTGCAATACTATCCGGCAGAATGGAAGGTTTCGATGATTACTATGATACCAAAGCTCAGCAAGGGTCATACGAAGGTTGAATCCTATCGGCCTATTAGTTTATTGCCCAATATTTCTAAACTATTTGAAAAGTTGTATATGAGCAAGCTGATGCCTATAGTGACTAGTAATGGATGCATTCCACATCATCAATTCGGTTTTCGCAGACAACATAGCACTATTGAACAAACTCACAGACTTGTGAATGTTGTTAGAGACACTTTTGAAAAAAAGAAATTTTGCTCTGAGCTCGGCACGACGGTATTATCAACAAACTAATACAAAATATACCAGCTAACATCGTCAAGCTTTTAAAAAGCTATTTAATGGAACGTAAAATTGTAGTTAGGGAAGGCAATTTTTGAAGCCGGAGTCCCTCAAAGCAGTATCTTCGGTCCATTACTTTATTTAATATATGACTTACCGTTAAGCAGTAACATTCACACGTCAACATTTGCTGATGATACAGCTTTTCTAAGCTTTCATGAAAGCCCTGTAGAAGCTTCCCGCGACTTACAAGGATATATATCTAAACTGGAAAATGGCTCAACAATGGCGTATAAAAGTTAACGAACAGAAATGTGTACACGTCACTTTTACGTTGCGCAGGGAAACATGTCCACCTATAAAAATTAACACCGAGACTATACTACAACACACTGTAGTCAAATATCTAGACGTTCATCTAGATCGTCGTTTAACATGGAAATCGCATATAGACGCAAAGTTAATACAAATAAAATTAAAAGCAGCCCAAATGAATTGGCTTATTGGAAGAAATTCTATACTAAGCCTAGACTGCAAACTTCTATTATACAACGCGATCCTGAAACCAATATGGTCCTATGGAATCCAGTTATGGGGCACTGCCTCAGCATCGAATGTCGAAAAAATTCAAAGGCGACAGAATAAAATTCTACGTACAACAACAGCCCCCTGGTATGTCAGAAATCATCGAATTCATAAAGATCTAGACGTTCGGTTGGTGAAGACAGTATTTCCAAAACACGCAAAAATATATATAAAAAAAAATTGAGTTGCACCAAAATCCACTTGCGGGCAATATTCTTCATTATAGAGGCCACACCCGGCTGAAAAGAAGGGATACTCTTTTTCTCAGCCGTTCACGAGATGTAAATAACAAAAATTAACCGTTGAAATTAAAAATTTTGTTTAGCATTGGCTAAACTTATATTTAATATTTTTAGATTTAAGATTTGAAAAACTTATTGATATTACAATCTAAATTGAAGATTCAATAGATAATAAAATTATCAAAAAAAAAAAACATTCACAGCAAATTTGTTCATGTCCATCACACAATACGTGTTCCTTAGCTCTCAAAATAAGCTTATACATGAACATATTTGTGCAGTTAATCTGCCGACGTTATTGCTTAGGGGCTGTGCACATATTACGTAACGCTGTTTTCAAGGCTCCGTTAGCCGAGCGCTGCTCTACCGTACCCGTACTGTTAGCCCGTTGGTGTACTTATAGAATATTTAAAAACGTGTTTCACTATACATAAACAAAACAGAATTACCCAACAAACCAAAACGATTTAGAAATCCCTTGTAACAAGGGCTGCCTTCCTAAACGTCTTTATGCAACGTCAAAGCAGTGTTAAAATCAAGCAATTTTATTTTACAGCTCTGTAAATCAAATACATTATCATTAGAAACACTTCTTTGCTTTGCATACTTAAAATTACAATGACACCGAGACAAATTATTTTTAAAACTTTTGGAAAACACTCCACGAGCAATATAATTAATAGCTTTTTTGTTTTAAAACGAAATCATCTTGCACCTATCCTTTTCCACCATTGTTGTTTATAAAAAACATACACGGTTTTCATAGTGCGCTAGTTGCGTTTATTTGCATATCAGATGCGAAACAGATGCGTTTAGG
This sequence comes from Lypha dubia, assembly GCA_947311025.1. Lineage (NCBI taxonomy): Eukaryota > Metazoa > Arthropoda > Insecta > Diptera > Tachinidae > Lypha > Lypha dubia. Next base: position 74,345,247 of record OX371261.1, on the reverse strand, counting down.
AATGCCATACTTTGTCAGAGTCTACGCAGTTGCGATTGAGAATACCTGACTTTGCTGCACTGCAAAGCAATATGCGTTTAGGAATGCAGCCATGCTTACCAACATGAGTTTTAAGCTTAAAAAAGAGTTGTGAATACTATTGTAAAAATTTTATTAACAATTATTTAGTAATGAACAGCGCCCCTTTAGATAATATTGCTTATCTAATAAGCTTAGAGAAAAATAGATAAGTAATAATGGGTCAGTAAAATAAACTTAGATTCCTAATAATTTTGTAAGCTTAGATAAAAAATAATTTTCATCAGGATTTGTCATTTGGTTTATTTAAAAAGAACATAATTACAATATACATACATATATAATTTACTTTTCTTTATTTAATTAAGTAAATTTATTCTTGTGTTACAAACTTGTTTCATGCGGTATTCCTTTTAACTTAAGTTCGTTTTCTCCTACTCCAATTGAATTTAAAACATCTGAAAAATTTTAAAAGGAAATGGTTATGCCATTTGATATGCATATTTTATGAAAACATACTTTATTTCTATAGCTCCATTTGCACTCAGGCTACGCACACTATTTTTCTTTTTTAAATAACTTTTCAACTATTTGCTCTTTCCGGTAACAAAACAACAACAAACACAAACCTATAGCATGACTCATTTGCGAATATATGTGTTAAATTGTTATATAAACAAGTAAGTGTATAAAAATTGTAAAGTATTTGAAAACTGCATTTTGTATATAAAATGTTTATAAATATCATGCTTATTAAAAGTTGTAGTAAATCTGTTATAAGTTTATTATACGAGTTACATTTTGCTTATGAAATGGTTTGCTGGGTAGTATATATAAAATAAATAAATAATTTATGAAAAATTAACAGCTGTTTACAACACAGTGATGGGCATTAAAAATTTTCAAATTGTTACTGTTAATTTTTAACTAGACGATACGCGGACAACATGTGCACAGAGCAAACGACAAATCACTTAATTTTAATGGGTTGTTTCATAAAAATTCATTAATGATTCTGGGAAACAATTAAGTAGAGTCTGCAATCCCTAATACCCCAAGCAAATTTTGTGCTCGCGGATTTTGGAATGGCCGCTATTTTCAATTTAGAATAATTATTAATTATTTATTTAAAATAAATATAAAATTGTATTCGAGCAAATTCTCAAGAATTTATGTTTATGGGATTGCGCGACGCACGGATACGTTTTTTTCTTTATACATTATTATATCATTTCAACCTTCAGTGCATTAAAATCTAAATGTCTGTTCAATTATTATTTTCCAAAATGAAATTGATGGATTACTGAAATAATGACATACAGCTATACTTAATATACAATATAATAAATTTTGTTTTTTCAATTTGCTTTAAGTAATACTAGTTTGTATAAATGCATGCATATAAGAAGCTTAACGTACAACAACTGAATTTTTTCTTTAATTTAAGTTCATGTTCATACATACATATGTATATTGCAAAAGAAACTTTACCATCTTGAAAACAAATACTGGCTCTTATATTAAATGTGTACTGTGAGTAATCTAATTGTTTTGCAGCAAGACTTGTTATAAATAATACAAAATATGGTTAGAAACTTACAGATGTTTAAAATCAATATATTCCAATAAGAGCCAATCATAAAGAGATGCAATCTACAATTGAAACCTGGGTATTGCAAAGCTAATCCTTAAAAATAAAAATAAATAAATAAAAATTAATATTACTAACAAAATAATATACGGATGTTTTAGATGCTAATATGTCGCACACTAAATCATAAACAGCCTCAACAGATCGAATTTCTAACGGGCATTGATATTCATTTTCCATTACCACCTTCCTAATTGGAAAAATACAGTTTTCAACCTTTGCGGTTTTTGAGCTGTGACAGAATATGAATTAGTGTGCGATATGTACAAAGGCATATGTGCATGTATAAAAGCCCAGAAAACACTCGGGCTTGAGCTGGATTGTACGATTTGATATCAAACTCTATATCAAAGAACAAACATTGGAAAATGACTATGTGTCACACAAGTTAAAAGTGCTTGAAAGTAAAAAAAAAAAAACACCCAAAAAATTAGTATAGTTGTGTGTTGATTTGATTCTTACTAATAAGCAATTCTAAACATTGTTGTTAATAATACAACTTTTTAATTAGAAACTCAATAGTAATAGATAACACAGTGGTACAAAAAGAATGAAGTCGAAATACCTGCGACGTCATATACATATTTTTCTTGTAGGTTTGTCGAGTACACAAAACTCTGTTTTTGGAATTTGCGAAGCACATCCGAAATCGCCCGTTATGTTTACTTATGAGTAGAACGTCATTTAGATTTTAAAAATCCGCTACATGGTGACTGAGTTATTAAAGTTTTTATCAAAACAAATTTTTTCTAAAAATTTTTGTTTTGTTGCACTTCTTTATCGAATTGAAACTGTATACCTACTACACAAAAAAAATTTGCAATTTCATTGTAATCGTTTTCATTTAAAAAAAATATGTGCTGCAAACGTAATAAATTTTGATATACTTATTTAACAAATCTTTTAATCGGCTTTATAAATTTAGTAGATGGTATGAGCCAGAAAATAATTGTGAATATTGCTGCACAACCTTAAAAAAATGGAAAGTCCAACCGTTAATTTCTTTGCTGTTGACTGCGCCTATGAGGTGGCATTTTTCAGTAGGAAAAACGAGCAGGGAAGAGTTATATTGCTTTATGCGATAACTTTCTGGGAAATCACAGAAGTGAAGACCATGTGGAGGTTTAAGTGAATATGATAAAATTAGCAGCAACATGTCCACAAAACTTCACTTCCTGCATTCGCATTTGGACTTTATCCCAGATAACGTCGGCCAGCTCAGCGATTAACAAGGCGAACACTTTCACAAGGAAATAGCTAAGATAGAGAAACGTTTTGAACCGATTAGAATATTGCTGGTCACTTTGACGTGATACTAATAATGATGAATTAAAAAAAAAAAATATAAAGAATAAAAAAACATTTTTGGATGTAATGGCCAATTTGTACCCGCTTTTTAAAAACTAAGTGGCGTAATACTCATAAGAAAACATTATATTAAAATATTTTCGAAAATAGTACGGTTCTGTGCGTAAGAAAATCAGCAAATTTTAAAATTTTCCAAAAAAAGGGTTTTAAGTGATTTGATAAAATTAGCCGGCGCTTAAGAACGCCACTGGCAAGTGATTGATTTATTTTCGTAAAATCAAGGACTTAAATACTAACTTAACGGTAATCTTAAAGCTACAAAATTAACATAATACTTAATAATAGTTGTTGTCTTAAACTACAATTCTTCTAATGTAAATTCCAAGGAATGTCTTAGGAATTTACATTAGGGTAACTCTAAATAATGCTATATAAATAATAATAAAAATGAATAATAATATAAATAATATTATAATATAGAATACACTACATACGGCTGCAATACTATCCGGCAGAATGGAAGGTTTCGATGATTACTATGATACCAAAGCTCAGCAAGGGTCATACGAAGGTTGAATCCTATCGGCCTATTAGTTTATTGCCCAATATTTCTAAACTATTTGAAAAGTTGTATATGAGCAAGCTGATGCCTATAGTGACTAGTAATGGATGCATTCCACATCATCAATTCGGTTTTCGCAGACAACATAGCACTATTGAACAAACTCACAGACTTGTGAATGTTGTTAGAGACACTTTTGAAAAAAAGAAATTTTGCTCTGAGCTCGGCACGACGGTATTATCAACAAACTAATACAAAATATACCAGCTAACATCGTCAAGCTTTTAAAAAGCTATTTAATGGAACGTAAAATTGTAGTTAGGGAAGGCAATTTTTGAAGCCGGAGTCCCTCAAAGCAGTATCTTCGGTCCATTACTTTATTTAATATATGACTTACCGTTAAGCAGTAACATTCACACGTCAACATTTGCTGATGATACAGCTTTTCTAAGCTTTCATGAAAGCCCTGTAGAAGCTTCCCGCGACTTACAAGGATATATATCTAAACTGGAAAATGGCTCAACAATGGCGTATAAAAGTTAACGAACAGAAATGTGTACACGTCACTTTTACGTTGCGCAGGGAAACATGTCCACCTATAAAAATTAACACCGAGACTATACTACAACACACTGTAGTCAAATATCTAGACGTTCATCTAGATCGTCGTTTAACATGGAAATCGCATATAGACGCAAAGTTAATACAAATAAAATTAAAAGCAGCCCAAATGAATTGGCTTATTGGAAGAAATTCTATACTAAGCCTAGACTGCAAACTTCTATTATACAACGCGATCCTGAAACCAATATGGTCCTATGGAATCCAGTTATGGGGCACTGCCTCAGCATCGAATGTCGAAAAAATTCAAAGGCGACAGAATAAAATTCTACGTACAACAACAGCCCCCTGGTATGTCAGAAATCATCGAATTCATAAAGATCTAGACGTTCGGTTGGTGAAGACAGTATTTCCAAAACACGCAAAAATATATATAAAAAAAAATTGAGTTGCACCAAAATCCACTTGCGGGCAATATTCTTCATTATAGAGGCCACACCCGGCTGAAAAGAAGGGATACTCTTTTTCTCAGCCGTTCACGAGATGTAAATAACAAAAATTAACCGTTGAAATTAAAAATTTTGTTTAGCATTGGCTAAACTTATATTTAATATTTTTAGATTTAAGATTTGAAAAACTTATTGATATTACAATCTAAATTGAAGATTCAATAGATAATAAAATTATCAAAAAAAAAAAACATTCACAGCAAATTTGTTCATGTCCATCACACAATACGTGTTCCTTAGCTCTCAAAATAAGCTTATACATGAACATATTTGTGCAGTTAATCTGCCGACGTTATTGCTTAGGGGCTGTGCACATATTACGTAACGCTGTTTTCAAGGCTCCGTTAGCCGAGCGCTGCTCTACCGTACCCGTACTGCACCGTACTGTTAGCCCGTTGGTGTACTTATAGAATATTTAAAAACGTGTTTCACTATACATAAACAAAACAGAATTACCCAACAAACCAAAACGATTTAGAAATCCCTTGTAACAAGGGCTGCCTTCCTAAACGTCTTTATGCAACGTCAAAGCAGTGTTAAAATCAAGCAATTTTATTTTACAGCTCTGTAAATCAAATACATTATCATTAGAAACACTTCTTTGCTTTGCATACTTAAAATTACAATGACACCGAGACAAATTATTTTTAAAACTTTTGGAAAACACTCCACGAGCAATATAATTAATAGCTTTTTTGTTTTAAAACGAAATCATCTTGCACCTATCCTTTTCCACCATTGTTGTTTATAAAAAACATACACGGTTTTCATAGTGCGCTAGTTGCGTTTATTTGCATATCAGATGCGAAACAGATGCGTTTAGGAATGCCATACTTTGTCAGAGTTTACGCAGTTGCGATTGAGAATACCTGACTTTGCTGCACTGCAAAGCAATATGCGTTTAGGAATGCAGCCATGCTTACCAACATGAGTTTTAAGCTTAAAAAAGAGTTGTGAATACTATTGTAAAAATTTTATTAACAATTATTTAGTAATGAACAGCGCCCCTTTAGATAATATTGCTTATCTAATAAGCTTAGAGAAAAATAGATAAGTAATAATGGGTCAGTAAAATAAACTTAGATTCCTAATAATTTTGTAAGCTTAGATAAAAAATAATTTTCATCAGGATTTGTCATTTGGTTTATTTAAAAAGAACATAATTACAATATACATACATATATAATTTACTTTTCTTTATTTAATTAAGTAAATTTATTCTTGTGTTACAAACTTGTTTCATGCGGTATTCCTTTTAACTTAAGTTCGTTTTCTCCTACTCCAATTGAATTTAAAACATCTGAAAAATTTTAAAAGGAAATGGTTATGCCATTTGATATGCATATTTTATGAAAACATACTTTATTTCTATAGCTCCATTTGCACTCAGGCTACGCACACTATTTTTCTTTTTTAAATAACTTTTCAACTATTTGCTCTTTCCGGTAATAAAACAACAACAAACACAAAACTATAGCATGACTCATTTGCGAATATATGTGTTAAATTGTTATATAAACAAGTAAGTGTATAAAAATTGTAAAGTATTTGAAAACTGCATTTTGTATATAAAATGTTTATAAATATCATGCTTATTAAAAGTTGTAGTAAATCTGTTATAAGTTTATTATACGAGTTACATTTTGCTTATGAAATGGTTTGCTGGGTAGTATATATAAAATAAATAAATAATTTATGAAAAATTAACAGCTGTTTACAACACAGTGATGGGCATTAAAAATTTTCAAATTGTTACTGTTAATTTTTAACTAGACGATACGCGGACAACATGTGCACAGAGCAAACGACAAATCACTTAATTTTAATGGGTTGTTTCATAAAAATTCATTAATGATTCTGGGAAACAATTAAGTAGAGTCTGCAATCCCTAATACCCCAAGCAAATTTTGTGCTCGCGGATTTTGGAATGGCCGCTATTTTCAATTTAGAATAATTATTAATTATTTATTTAAAATAAATATAAAATTGTATTCGAGCAAATTCTCAAGAATTTATGTTTATGGGATTGCGCGACGCACGGATACGTTTTTTTCTTTATACATTATTATATCATTTCAACCTTCAGTGCATTAAAATCTAAATGTCTGTTCAATTATTATTTTCCAAAATGAAATTGATGGATTACTGAAATAATGACATACAGCTATACTTAATATACAATATAATAAATTTTGTTTTTTCAATTTGCTTTAAGTAATACTAGTTTGTATAAATGCATGCATATAAGAAGCTTAACGTACAACAACTGAATTTTTTCTTTAATTTAAGTTCATGTTCATACATACATATGTATATTGCAAAAGAAACTTTACCATCTTGAAAACAAATACTGGCTCTTATATTAAATGTGTACTGTGAGTAATCTAATTGTTTTGCAGCAAGACTTGTTATAAATAATACAAAATATGGTAAGAAACTTACAGATGTTTAAAATCAATATATTCCAATAAGAGCCAATCATAAAGAGATGCAATCTACAATTGAAACCTGGGTATTGCAAAGCTAATCCTTAAAAATAAAAATAAATAAATAAAAATTAATATTACTAACAAAATAATATACGGATGTTTTAGATGCTAATATGTCGCACACTAAATCATAAACAGCCTCAACAGATCGAATTTCTAACGGGCATTGATATTCATTTTCCATTACCACCTTCCTAATTGGAAAAATACAGTTTTCAACCTTTGCGGTTTTTGAGCTGTGACAGAATATGAATTAGTGTGCGATATGTACAAAGGCATATGTGCATGTATAAAAGCCCAGAAAACACTCGGGCTTGAGCTGGATTGTATGATTTGATATCAAACTCTATATCAAAGAACAAACATTGGAAAATGACTATGTGTCACACAAGTTAAAAGTGCTTGAAAGTAAAAAAAAAAAAAACACCCAAAAAATTAGTATAGTTGTGTGTTGATTTGATTCTTACTAATAAGCAATTCTAAACATTGTTGTTAATAATACAACTTTTTAATTAGAAACTCAATAGTAATAGATAACACAGTGGTACAAAAAGAATGAAGTCGAAATACCTGCGACGTCATATACATATTTTTCTTGTAGGTTTGTCGAGTACACAAAACTCTGTTTTTGGAATTTGCGAAGCACATCCGAAATCGCCCGTTAAAGGGCTATCAGACACGCATACTTGTCTGCAGACATGTACGATGGCATACCAAAACTCACTGTCTAATAGCATGTATGTCGATTACGTCAGACATGTATGTTGGTTTTCAAAAATTTTTGATTTTCTGATGTCTGTCGCACACCAACATACATGTATACTGAAGTATACCGTCAGCGTTCGATAGTGTAATAGCAAAACACAAAGTGTGCCATCGTACATGTCTGCCGACAAGTATGCGTGTCTAATAGCCCTTTTACGGTTAAAACCTGTTTTTTTACCTCTATACACTGACTGTAACTGACTGGAATAAAAACCGATTTTAAATTTCTAAACGGGCTTAGAAAGAAAACCCTCACGCCTTTTTTAATTATGTATAAACAATTTGTCTTGAGAAATCAATTTAAAATTTATGAAAAATGTTTAATATAATGTTTACTTATGAGCAGAACGTCATTTAGTTTTTAAAAATCCGCTACATGGTGACTGAGTTATTAAAGTTTTTATCAAAAAAAAATTTTTTCTAAAAATTTTTGTTTTGTTTTACGTTTTGTTGCACTTCTTTATCGAATTGAAACTGTATACCTACTACACAAAAAAAAATTTGCAATTTCATTGTAATCGTATTCATTTAAAAAAAATATGTGCTGCAAACGTAATAAATTTTGATATACATATTTAACAAAGCTTTTAATCGGCTTTATAAATTTAGTAGATGGTATGACCCAGAAAATAATTGTGAATATTGCTGCACAACCTTAAAAAAATGGAAAGTCCTACCGTTAATTTCTTTGCTGTTGACTGCGCCTATGAGCTGGCATTTTTCAGTAGGAAAAACGAGCAGGGAAGAGTTATATTGCTTTATGCGATAACTTTCTGGGAAATCACAGAAGTGAATATGATAAAATGAGCAGCAACATGTCCACAAAACTTCACTTCCTGCATTCGCATTTGGACTTTATCCCAGATAACGTCGGCCAGCTCAGCGATTAACAAGGCGAACACTTTCACAAGGAAATAGCTAAGATAGAGAAACGTTTTGAACCGATTAGAATATTGCTGGTCACTTTGACGTGATACTAATAATGATGAATTAAAAAAAAAAATATAAAGAATAAAAAAACATTTTTGGATGTAATGGCCAATTTGTACCCGCTTTTTAAAAAACTAAGTGGCGTAATACTCATAAGAAAACATATTAAAATATTTTCAAAAATAGTACGGTTCTGTGCGTAAGAAAATGAGCAAATTTTAAAATTTTCCAAAAAAATAAAAATATTGTAATTGCGAAATTATACCCTGATTACTTAAAACAAATTACATATTATATATAGTCTGTCAATAATGAGTTTGCACATTGTAAATAACCCCGATTTAGCTACACATATTATTAGCAATTATATTATATTTATTTTTTTAAAGAATTCTTTTTATTTATATGTATGTACATACATATGTATATGTATATCAATAATTTAAAGAGATTTAAGGAGATAATGACGAAAAAAAAACTTGTAATAAGTTTAAACTGAAAAAAAATACACCAAAAACAATTTTATACTTATTTCACCATGTCAATAAAGTCTGCATAAAAATGTTTTGTTTGTATTAGTGTTAATAAACTCTTTGCACATCTTGTATTTTTTGTGCCTTTTTCAAAGTAGCGGTGATTTACCGTAATAAATTGCGAAGATTCTTCATAACAATGAATGTTTATGTTAGTTTGTGCGTAATTTTTGTAACACAAGCGTTGTATAGTGACATACATACTTACATACATACATACTTAATTAAAAATATTAAAAATGACTGATAATATTAATTTTCATATGTATGTAAATTAATATTTTTTTTTTTTTTTTGATAAATTTTATTATTTATTGAATTATAGAGTGTGGCCTCTATAATTTAAAATATTGCGCGCAAGTACATTTGGGTGCACCTCAATTTTTTTTTATATATTTTTTAGCGTTTTTTTTAAATACTATCATCTAAATCTTTATGAATTCGATGATTTCTGATATACCAGGGGGCTGCTGTAATTGTACGTAGAATTTTATTCTGTCGCCTTTGAATTTTTGCGACATTTGATGCTGAGGCAGTGCCCCATACCTGGATTCCGTAGAACCATATTGGTTTCAGGATCGCGTTGTATAATAGTAGTTTACAGTCTAGGCTTAGTATAGAATTTCTTCCAATAAGCCAATTCATTTGGGCTGCTTTTAATTTTATTTCTGTTAACTTTGCGTCTATATGCGTTTTCCATGTGAAACGACGATCTAGATGAACGCCTAGATATTTTAATACAGTGTGTTGTGGTATAGTCTCGGTGTTAATTTTTATAAGCGGGCATGTTTCCCTGCGCAACGTAAAAGTGACGTGTACACATTTCTGCTCGTTAACTTTTATACGCCATTGTTTGAGCCATTTTTCCAGTTTGGATATAAGTATATCGTTGTAAGTTGCGGGAAGCTGCTACAGGGCTTTCATGAACGCTTATAAAAGCTGTATCATCAGCAAATGTTGACGTGTGAATGTTACTGCTTAACGGTAAGTCAGAGGCATATATTAAGTAAAGTAATGAACCGAAGATACTGCCTTGAAGGACTCCGGCTTCAATCGACTGCGGAGGGCTTAAAAATTTGCCTTCCCTTACTACAAATTTACGTTGCATTAGATAGCTTTTTAAAAGCTTGACGATGTTTGCTGGTAGATTTTGTATTAGTTTATTGATAAGACCTTCGTGCCATACTTTATCGAAAGCTTGTGAGACATCAATAAAGAGCGCAGAGCAATATTTCTTTTTTTCAAAAGTGTCTCTAACAACATTCACAAGTCTGTGAGTTTGTTCAATAGTGTTATGCTGTCTGCGAAAACCGAATTGATGATCTGTAATGCATCCACTTCTAGCCACTATAGGCATCAGCTTGCTCATATACAGCTTTTCGAATAGTTTTGAAATGTTGGGCAATAAACTAATAGGCCGATAGGATTCAACCTTCGTATGATCCTTGCCGGGCTTTGGTATCATAATAATCATCAAAACCTTCCATTCTTCAGGATAGTATTGCAGTCGTAGAATACTATTAAAAATGAATAGTATAATTATTTTTGCAATATAACGCAGTTGTTGAAGCTTGAAGTTTGTTGCTTACTTTGTCGGCTTTTTTGGTGTTAAGACTAGTAGTGGCCTTTTCAATATCCACAATGTTAAATCTTAACGGTATTTCTGGTAAAGAGATGACTGGTGGCAGTTCAACAATACCAGTAGAAATATTCGGTGTAAATACTTTTTCTAAATGCTTAACAAAAAGAGCACCTTTTTCAGCATCAGTTCTTGCCCAGTCACCATTCGAATCTCGTAATGGAGGTTTGCAAATCACTGGCCTTTTAAGTCCTCTGGCTGCACGCCATAGCGAATAATCTGTTTGCGGTGTTGCATCGAGTTCTTGAAGAAATTTTTGCGATCCAAAAACATATTTTCAAGTTCATGGTTTGCTTAATACAACCTGCAAGAAAGTATACTGCATTTTCAACATTTCCTGCATCAGACAGGACATATTGAGAGTAAAAGTTTGTTTGCATTAAGCTCTCAATTGAGGCTTCAATATGGCTAAAATTAGACCCTGGAGCTTCGTTTACTGGTACCGGTTTTTGCGCTGTATTCTGGTTACTTTTAAAAATGTTAGCGTATGAAAATTTAGGCTGACTTCCAAAACGTCAATTGCTTTGTGTTTGAACAAAGTATCACATTTCATAACGGCGCAGTACAATAGTTATACAATGTATACCATTTCAAAACGCCGCCGCAAAGTATTTTTAACGCAGTAAGAGAGCAATCAAGGCATCGGTTTTATAGTTGTTGCCTTGTTTCCGAACTTTGCATATGGATGTGATTTAAATACAGTAGCAATACTGTATACAAACATTGTATATGAACGTTTTGGAAGTCAGCCTATCTATTATGTTGTTGCTGAGCAATAGTCGCGTTTGATTTCAATACGTTTGAATATTGTTGCTGACTGGTAGACGGTTGAGGTAACTGAGGGTAGTTTAAAAGTGTGATAGGCTGAGCGGGGATATTATTTTCTTTTTTGTGCGACGCGCGTTTAAAAAACGAGTAGAGGGCAGCCTCTATAGTTGGCAGTGTGATTTCCGCCGCAATTGCCACATTTTTTCGCCTTGGGATCACCTTTTGTTTTGTCACAGTTAGAGGTACTGTGTAGCTCACTACATACAACCCAGACTGTAGGCAACTTGCAATAAGTTTTCGTGTGCCCAAATTCTTGGCAGTTCAGGCATTGGATAGGTCCACCTCTTTTATGTGGCGGCTTAACGGTAACTCTCTGGTACAACAAATACGTTAGAGCATAAATAGGATGGGATTCACTTTTTTTACCTTTATGTCACCTGGCTGTAACTCGACTCTAAATATTGGTTGGGGGATTTTTTTTTTTCTATTTTTGATGTTTGAAAGATTTTTCACCTTGAATCCACTATTTTTAAGGCCAGGCTGGACCTCTTCTGGATCCACACTACAATATATACCTTTTATTACAACGGTTAGACCTTTAGCACTCTTAAGCTGATATGTATAAAAATTTTTTTTTCTGTAATTATTTTCTTTAGATACCTGAATTTTTGTTTCATTAATTTTCCCACGCTTGATTGGAGTTATGTAAAACTGATTTTCTCCAACTAACGAAAGAAGGATTTTTACCAGAAAGCTGGAGTTCTGTTCTCTTAAATAAATCGGTGGTGGTTTACTCAAACTTGTATTAGTTGAGTCTTCATCACCTTGTTCAGTTAAAATCGCGAAACGATTTTCGGAATTTTTTATATTTTTTCCATCTTTGGGAACTTTTGCCGTTGAGCAGATTTTGGACTTCTGCCCCTTTTTAGCACAGTTATGTATCTATCCATACCTGTTTGAATTTTATTATCACTATTTTCACTTACTTTATCCATAATTTTATAAATTTTGTGCACGTTGGTCACCTGGGTATTTATTGTTTGTTTGTTTGATTGTACAGCTAAGCTGACAAGTTTGCTAATAGGTGCAATTGTTGTTGCTTCTTGATCACTATTTAACATGTACGGAGAGCATGATCGCGCACAAATAGTTGTGTTTTGTGTAGAATTCAGGTTTGTGTTTAATTCAATTTTTTTATTGTCGTCATCAGCAACAAAATTTAAATAAGCATTTCTACTGCTTGTGGGTTTATTGTTGTTGTTGTTGTTGCCAGAAGATGAACTCATTTAGAGTTTTCTTGTTTTTTTTTTCACTTATAAGAGTTTGTGTATGCAAATATTTATGTATTATACACAAGCAAAAAAAATAAAATAAAACCAGTATAATAACTGTTTAATAAATGTTTTGTTTTTGTATTTTTTGTGACTAAATTTTTGATAATTTTAATATTCAGTTGCGACGATTATAAAACACGTCTGTACACTGCGAGAGTTGAAACTGAATGTAAATTAATATAAGTTCAAATAATAATTAAGTTTATTTATTGCTTTTGCTCAAGTATTCGCCATATCCGTACACAGTTGAAGCTATAAACACATAGACCACAGCGAGCAGCAAGCAGCAATGTGTCAAAAATAAAATACAAGAGTTTATATGAAAATGATTATTTTGACGACAGCGAAGCAGGTTGTAGTCTATGCTACTTTTGCTGTTGCTGCCAAATTAGACTAATTTCTATTTCCATAAGCAGCAATAAGCTGATACAAAGCTGCCAATATGATATAAATGTTAATAAATTTTACAGCAATGAGAGCTAAAAATATTTTGTATTATTTAACCGAAAATAACATAACAAAATTAAAATAAATAAATATATTGATGTGCTTTTATAATTTTACTCGATTTTATAACGTTTTGAGCTGGTAATTTCATTTTTATTCTTGTGAAATATTTATGTGGCAGCTCTGAAATATGTAGTAAAACAAAAAATTTAAAAATAATATCGATACTTCAGTTCATTTGTCAGCCGCTGTAGTTCTCAAAATAATTCAGTAGCTATCTACATGGCAGCATTTGAAGCCAACTGCATTTGATGTCTGCTGTTGTGAACTCTGCTGTGGTCTATGTGTTTATAGCTTGAGTATTGCTGCTTTTGAGCTTCTAGCATACACAATCATATGCGTTCGCGGTGACTGCTCTGCTTTAATTTTTTCACACATTCGGCAGTCGTACTCATACTTAACGTACACAACAAAAACACTATTTGTATACGAACATGCGAGCACACTCATTGATGTGTGCTTAATATGAAGTAAATAGAGCGTTTCCACTATGTAATTGTACAAAAGCTGTACTAATTTGAAAAAAAAAAAAACATATATGTATTTGTATTTAGCTTTTGTGGTCTCCAAAAATTGCAGTAAATATTAGCGACGCAAATATTCATATGATTGTACATAATATGTAAGTATGTATGTGTAAATGCCGAATACCTCTATCATGTTTTTCAAAATTACCTCTATCATATTTTTCGATTCTCTTGTAAAATAATAAAGTTTATAGTTAGAGCATTTATCGTTTCAGGTCACGAAATGCTACATAAAAACCCGTCTTATTTTTAATGTTTATTTTATTAAACTCTCATAACACTTTCACATTGTTTTTCGGAATCGAAATTTGGTTTTTTGTAATGCTGCGCACTTGCATTTTTCACTCTCAGTAAGAAAAATAACTACGTTGAAGAATAAATTAAATTTTTTGGAATGAATTCTTGTATACAAATATAAACAGATAGCGCCTTAAGAAATGTTTTGTGAAATATTTATTCGTATATATAATTTTTGGGTAATTTTGAATCTTTTATTGTGTAAGGTTTAATCTTGAATCTGGCATCACTGATTGTTTGTGGAGAAAATTTCCAAAAGCAAATATAAAAAAAAATAATACAGTAGGAAAAGTCGAAATACTAAAAGTTTTGCTCATGCAGATTGCGATGTTTGCTGCTACTGGTTTTTGCGCTGATTGTTTTTATGTACGCACACAGCGGAAAGTAGCGAGCATATTATGATCGCATCAACTCTATGTAAATAAACGGCGAGTCAAATCAACACCGCAAATTTTTTTTTGTGTTGTTTAAAGTGCTCGGATGTGTAAAGTATAGAGAATATATGCGTTGTATTTATGGTTGCGGTGTGATCGCGCCGTTCCCTGGTAATAATATAAAAAAATATTAATTCAGCTTGGGCACACAGTGATGTGAATCACCCTAATATTGAGAGAAAATAACAATACGCTATAATTGCAAAGTAAAATACTTTGAGTATAACGGACTATGAGTTTGTGTTGATTATTAGTAATTTCCAACCAGTGATGGGGAATTTCGTACTCACCAAATTGTTTCAACATGTAAAAATAAAATAAAAATGAATTAAATTAATTCTCGTATTCCATTTCATTTGAAAAATTGGTTAAGTAGTTGATATTCTTTGCCACTTTACGAAAATTGTAAAAATGGACCAATGAACGCTGATGAGAGGTGTCGCCAAATGACGTATAAAACGATTATTTGTTGGTCTATTTAATTTGATTTTATATTTGAATTAATTATTTTATTTTTGATTTTGTTATTTTAAATTAATTTGTTTGGCTTAATTTGAGCCCCCTTAATGTAGTCTTATTTGTCTTATTTACTTATATTCTTGTGATTCTTATTTCAAAGTTATTGTTCTTTTTTAAATGATCTAACTGCAGTGCCTATTTTCGTCAAGTTAGTCCCGTTTGTTTTCGTGTGTTTCTTAAGCGCCTATTACATGGTCAAACTTGGTATGTGAATTTGGTGTGATGAGAGATAAGAGTGTTTTGTTATTAGACTATCATAGCAAGTGTGTCAAACATCATTTTAAAGCAAGCTCTGAATGGCGCGTGAAGCTACTAACTTCTCGTTTTATTTAATTTTTTTTAACTCGCGTCTGTAAAAGCAACGCAATCTATTTAATTTTTTTAACAACTCCAATTAATAGATATATATTAATTAGTTAAATATTTATATATTAATATATATCTATTAATTCTCTCTATTATATTATTGAATGAAAAATTTTGTACTCTTGAATATAAACTTTTTTTAGATTACAAAATTTAACTATTTTTTAAAATTTTTACGTGGCCAAAAAATAAATAAAACAACTCAAAAATTGCGAAATTTTGAAAAAACATTTTTATATTATAAATTATTATTATTTATAAATTATTTTAAAAATTTTTTTATCATTTAAGACTAAATTATTTATTTTTATTATTTAGTATAAATTTTATTATTGTGGTGTTCACACTGTGTTAATATCAGTCATATTGTCATAATGTCTTATTATTTTACAATAGTTTAAAAAAATTTTTGTTGTGCTTCAAACAAAAAAGTCATATACTAATAAGACATTTTGAGATAGCTGCAACTCCTTATTCGAGCCGGCGATAATACTTATAAGCCGCCGCTACTTTTAAATAACACAAAAATGAAAACAAGGCAAATTCATTACCAGGTATATGCACGACCAAGGCGAATTAATTTAAGGTGGATGCAGTGACAAATTCACGCAAATTTATACATTACCTACACAGCTAAATTTGTTACATATTCCCGCGCACGCCATTTTAATGTAATTTTCGTGCAAGAGGCAAGTTCATTACGATTACAATAATTCAACAACAAAGCAAACAACAGGCATTTTGTTTGTGTAAACGGCGAATTCATTACCTACATACTTATAAAATTTAAAATTTTAATTGATAATGGAAACAGAGAAAAAGTCTTGAAAAACACAAATCGTGTCTTTTTGTTTACCCCTCTTTCTTCCCTACACCGCTCACCGACAAGCAAAATGAGACGTCGAAAAAGTCATCGTGTGAATTGGGTGTAAAACTATGTGTTTGTATAAGTGATTAGCCTGGCAGCTTGTGAACATTTTTGCACTTGACGTCCACAAAAATAGTTCAGGTCATGTTACCGGCAACAGCTGCTTTTGATTATATTTATTTCAGCAAGTTCGTATACATAGATAAAAAAAATTATAAAATTTTAATTGATAATGGACATTTTAGAAAATTTACAGGAAATTTATTGTTTTCTTTATTAACAACTAAAAAACATTTACATTTGTAACGACACGTTTCCTCGCTGGATGCTGGGATAGGTTCAGCGGGGTCCAGGGTCGTTCGAATGAAATAAAACCACAGTGAACAACTTGGTTTTCTTATTCTTTAAAATAATCCTTTATTTAATTTTCTACAGCTTTATATTAATTGCGATGTTGTAATGCCGCCTTACGAGAGTTGTAGTCGAAGGCTGTTTTGGGCTGGTTTGGCCGTCCAAGATTTTGGGTATAGCACTC
Source organism: Lypha dubia (assembly GCA_947311025.1). Taxonomy (NCBI): domain Eukaryota; kingdom Metazoa; phylum Arthropoda; class Insecta; order Diptera; family Tachinidae; genus Lypha; species Lypha dubia. The sequence goes on along the minus strand of OX371261.1, from coordinate 74,328,127 downwards.
TCCTGTGGTAGGATGAAGTGGTCAGTGGGCGGCTGGCCTGTAGGAATAAACTCCCATACAGGTCAAGCAGCTACCTGACACCGGCGCTGATGAAAAAGAGGGATGGCTCTAAGGGACGTCGCCTGACGGAGGATGTCGTGTCGTTACATGGCGCCCGAGCAGGGACATTTAATGTCTAAATCCAACAAAAATAAAGATTAAAAAACAAATATATATATATACAAAAAAAAAAGGAAAAAAAAACCCTTTTTATTAATTTACAGCGAAAATCAACTATAACTACAAAAAAAATTTGCAACAACGAAAAGAGATCTGTGCCCAGAAAAACTGCTACCACCACATAAATTTTTGTCCATCTAAAAGAAATGCTGAAAACCAGGTGGGTATACTCACTAAAAAGGGAAGAGCTAATCAGCTACTTGGCGGAGTTCGAGCAAACTGCTACAGGTACCGTGGAAGAATTACGTAAGCGATTCGCAAAATTCTTAACAACCGACCACGAGGCGGCAATAATGAACAGACTGCTAGAACTGCAGGCACAACACGAGAAAGTTTCCTCACTATCACCCGGGGCCAGCTTGTCTGTGCCACCACGGGATACCGAGGCAGCAAATAATACATCCCCACTGAAAATAGAGACTATAACCCAAAGGCTGTGCAATCTTGATGTACAGAACACGGGAAAAGAGAGCAAGGTACTCATAATCGACCTAGTGCGGAAATGGGGCCTCAAGTATGATGGTGGAAAGGACCCTCTAGGGTTTATAGAGCGAGTAGAAGAGTTATCCGGTATGTACGAAATTCAATTAAATGACGTCCTCAGAGTCATGTCAGAATTTTTCCGCGACAAAGCGCTCAGCTGGTTCCGAAATAACAATAAACAATGGGACCAGTGGCGGATGTTCAAAAAAGATTTCTGTGACTTCTTTCTACCTCCGCGGTACTTTGAAAAGCTGGAGGATGAGATCCGAAAACGCACCCAGAAACCTCGCGAATCATTTAAAGAATATATGCTGAATTTACAGGATCTAATGAGGCACACAGATCTTAATCCTACCCAGAAACTTGAACGAATCTACAGAAACACATTACCAGACTACCAGTGGTATATCCGACGGCGTGATTTCACAACGTTGGACGAACTTATTAATTTAGCGGCGGATATGGAAACGATACCGCGTAATGCACAACAGAATCGAGGGGAACACTATCGCATGTTGTCCACAGAGTTTTTTCCAAAGACCGGACGACATCCATATAAACCGAGCAAAGCTACGAAAAACCAAAGTCAAAACACATACTTGACTTGGGGAGAGGAGAAATTAAAGGCAACATTATTAATCGAAGGAAACTTGGTCACAGCCATCATTGACACCGGTGCGACGCGAAGCTTCATCGTGCCGACGCTCATCCAACAGCTAACACCTAAGCCCCCATATGGCCAAGAGGTCATCGACGTGATACTAGCCGATGGCTCAAAAAGTGTCGTCACGAAGGCTGTCAAATATAACGTGCGCTTGGGAAATGTGACCGCAGAGCACGAATTTCTAATTGTGGACCAAGCGACAGAAAGTGTCACTTTAGGCCTTGACTTCCTGCGCAATTTTAACACGACATTCACATGTGCCGGTCTTGTCACGCATTCCAGGAAAGTCGAACAGAGTAGGCCACGTCGAAGGGAGCGTTTCACAAAGATTACGGGTAAGAAAAATCATGAAAAAAGTAAACAAGTGCGGATCATGAGTAACAACCAAGAAAAATTTGATGCGTCACGGGAAAAGTTCCGACAAAACCTAAAAAAGGATCAAGCTAAAAGCCGTCGAACCATAGTCCTCAAAGACGACGACATCCCCAGCACAAGTCGAAAACGGAGAATACGCACCACCAAAAACAGAGCGCGTCGCTTCACAAAGGGGAGCACAGTACCCACATCACCAACAGATAGTTCCAAACGTACTAGCACGGAACAATATTTTCGAATGAGGGCACATTCACATGTAAACAGTCCCCCACTACCACCAGATCGTCGGCCATCGTGCAAGGAAATATCATTAATCGCATCATCAGTTACGTCGCCCAGAACACTAGTCACGCCTCCAAGGCAATTCGCCAGAGTAGCACCATTAACAGTTTCTCCAATGTCAATGGTCTCCAGAGCGCCGCCACTCCCGACTAATTCACGGGATATATCATTGTTGCAGGCTCCTGAAGAATTGCGAGAGGAAATTGAAAAACGCTTCCCAGTAGCACCGTCCCAGAGACGTGTGCGTACGCTAATAGAGATACGAGGGCAGAAGTACCGCATCAACTATACGCGCAATGGCCTTGTGCGCATCCGGTGGCTACGCCCATAACCTTAAATGAATAGAGGGGGAGCAGTGTAACGGCAAAAGTCGTTGCACTTGTTTTTCCCACACAACAATAATTGGCAAATAGAATATTGTCTATACTTCTTTATGGATCGAAGTATCGCCAGTTTTGTTATTATGTTTTTATATTATTTACATTACTATTATTAATTGAATTATTCTCCATTCATTTTGTACTACCTGAATTTGTAGTATCTAGTTTGCATTATATTCCTTATTGAATTTGTTTCATCGAAACGGAAATATATTTTATTTAATCATATTAAAACTAGTCAGTAAGTTAAACTACCCTTTCAAATTATAACGTCTTTATTAACGGATAAAGTAACGCCCCCTGCATGTCAAATATGGATACCCCCACCAAAATACAACCGCTCGCTGTACAGCCATGCAAGGCATACGACACATATACTACGCTGTGTATGCGTGTGTATCGACAATTGTATAGGCATAAAAGGCAAGACAAAATAATAGAGAAGTCAGTCTGCTGGGAGCTCGCTTAGCGGTAAGAACTCACTTTGGTCGTGCGGTAATAGCCTACCAATAGTTTGTGATTTAAACTAAACGTGCTACTAAAACGATACGAGGAGTTTATTCTTGTACTGTTTCCAGACTTCACTGGTGTACTTCCTTCACTGCCAGTATCTGCGTACGAAGAGTGGAAGCCTGTACGGGAGTTTGTCTCTATAGGTTTCCACTCTTCGTACGCAGATACTGGCAGTGAAGGAAGTACACCAGTGAAGTCTGGAAACAGTACAAGAATAAACTCCTCGTATCGTTTTAGTAGCACGTTTAGTTTAAATCACAAACTATTGGTAGGCTATTACCGCACGACCAAAGTGAGTTCTTACCGCTAAGCGAGCTCCCAGCAGACTGACTTCTCTATTATTTTGTCTTGCCTTTTATGCCTATACAATTGTCGATACACACGCATACACAGCGTAGTATATGTGTCGTATGCCTTGCATGGCTGTACAGCGAGCGGTTGTATTTTGGTGGGGGTATCCATATTTGACATGCAGGGGGCGTTACTTTATCCGTTAATAAAGACGTTATAATTTGAAAGGGTAGTTTAACTTACTGACTAGTTTTAATATGATTAAATAAAATATATTTCCGTTTCGATGAAACAAATTCAATAAGGAATATAATGCAAACTAGATACTACAAATTCAGGTAGTACAAAATGAATGGAGAATAATTCAATTAATAATAGTAATGTAAATAATATAAAAACATAATAACAAAACTGGCGATACTTCGATCCATAAAGAAGTATAGACAATATTCTATTTGCCAATTATTGTTGTGTGGGAAAAACAAGTGCAACGACTTTTGCCGTTACACATTTAAGCCAAAATGCAAACGTATGCGCAATAATCTGACTAAAAATGGAGTGTTGTTAAATGTTTATCAGCTGGCACAATTATGACATAGCACACTTATTTATGACGGGTTGTTCACACTTGTCATATTTTGGTTTGCTATTATTTTATGACATATAACTTATGACTACAGTGTGAATACCCCATATTTATTTTATTTTTATAATATATTTTTATGTATGGCTACCAACGAAATATATATTTAGATATTGCTAACCCGCAACAAATATATAAAATTTAAAACATAAATACTTGAGTACATGCTCAAATAAATGTAGAATTTTATTTTTAATATATTAAAAAAAAAAATTAATTGTAATTTAAAATTCAATTTTTAAAATTTTTATATTATTATTATATTATGTATGCCATCACACCATGTTCACATACTAAGTTGGACCATGTAATAGGCGCTTTATACATACATATGTACGTACAAGTATACATTTACATATATTAATAGTTGTCCAAAAGCATGTTAAAATATTAAAGTTGAGTTTGTAAAGGAAAAGCACTGCGGTAAGTCGTGAAGTAGATTATTATAATTTTGTAAAATAACTTTGTATTATTTTTAATTAGAAATAAACGCACTTTCGCACTTGATTTAAATAAATTTTTTTTTGGAAGTGTTGTTAAGTTCGCCCATTTACCAACTACAGTCGCAGCCAGCGACAAATTTTATTTCGCAACTACTGTTTGGCGAACTTTGGTTCCTTGCCTACTGGAACATATAAAATAAAATTACATCAGAATTTATGCTTCCTTGTCTGCCGGAACGTTTTATAAAAAATATATAAATTTATTGAGTTTATGCTTCCCTGTCTGCCGGGACGTTTTATATACATACAAAATATAAATTTATTAGAATTGTGGTTCCTTGCCTGCCGGAACAAAGGAAAATAAATTTTTTTCGTCTGTGGTTCCTTGTCAGCCGGAACAGTTTATGAAAAATAAATTTATTGGATTTTTGATTCCTTGTCTGCTGGAATATTTTATAACGAATAAATTTATTTGTTTGTGGTTCCTTGCCTGCCGGAACATTTAAAATTTTTTTTACTTTGGCGCATACGTCTAAACGATGTCATTTTTGAAAACACAACGTTCTCCTACAAAGAAAAGTTCAGGCCGTCAGACCGCCGCAATTGAAGAAAATAGTATATGTGCTTCGGCTGATGCAATGCTCATTCCTTAACAAGTTTCTCAAGCTATGCCTACAGAAATGTATAGAGTCGCTAATGCCGAGACAACAACAACATTTACTCGTCAAAAAATATATTTGGTAGAATTGGTGATGTGCAACAAATTTTGCAACCATTGGTACCTGGTCCTAGCGTTAGGCTACAATCACCTAATGAAAGTACCAATATGCAGTGTCTTCAACGGCAAATAGAAAGATTGCAAGCACAACTACAGGATGCTAAAAGAGCAATAAAAGCTTTTGAAACTACAAATGTGATGAATATTCAGCAAAATATACCAGTAGTAAGTGGTAACAATTTTGGTAATGAACATGTAATTGAACGCCGTAGTCCAACGCCATATTCTTCTGCATTGATCGTCAAACTAGCCCCTAGGGGCCGAGCACCAATCGTCATTTTCACATACACAACACGAACCAAACAGAAGAGACAAACTAAAATACGAAACATACTCATATGTATGATAGCAGTTGAAGAACGAGGTTCTTTGTCGCTTTATTTTAGAATTTTCAACAACAAAACACATGCAAAAGAGGGCAAGAAAATATTTATTTTTTCTAGTCTCTTTATTTGTTATTCATAGTACACTGTGAATATTTTTATTTTTCAAAATGTGGAATGTTGAGGGGGAAGAAGCTTTTTTGTATATATATTTTTTAAATGAAAATTTTTTTAATTATGTAAATTCATTGATTCGTTCATTCTTTCGTCCATAAACACGCTAAACCAATCCAGTGTGTATGCATACAAACTTTTAATATCATGTTTGGCTACAGTAAAAAAATAAATGTAACAATCAATTTATACAAGTGTAAAAACACCAATACACTGATATTTCCTACATGTTCTCTTTATGACAAAGGCTGTTCTACTGCGACGCCCAGTTACCAATCCCAGCAGTAATTGTTGACAACACCGCCTATTAGTATGCAACCTGCTGCTCAGTCCATTCCTACGCCGCGTAAAATATATGATCTGCCCGAATTTTATGGTGCTCCTGAGGACTGGCCTATGTTTTCCTCTGCCTTTGAAAATTCTACTGCCTATTTTTATACTAATTTTGAAAATTCTATGAGATTACAGAAGGCCCTAAAAGGTGAAGCTAGGGAGTGTGTGAAGTCGTTGCTCATTCATCCGAACAATGTTCCCACAGTTATTGATCAGGGACCAAATCACCCCATACGATTTCGTATTAACTATCGTATCGAATAACATTACGATACGTGTCGAATAAGCAAATTATGGCATACGATGCGTCAAATTACGATACAATTCATTCGATATCGTATGCGATAATACCAAAATGCCCATTGGAGAAAATGCTGTTGACAAGTTAGTGCCGTACTCCGTAAAGGTGAGAAATTTAGGAGCGTTTTTAGAGTCTGCAAATGGTCAACAACATTTGTCGAATCCTACCCTGAAGGAAGAATTAGTTCAGAAGCTGCCAATGAGTAAACGTTAAGATTGGGCTCAGTTCGCATCGACTTAAAACACTGCCCTACCGTGTTGGATTTTAGTACCTGGCTTCAGCGAATTTCGTAAGGAGTATACAAACAACAAATTCTGTAGTCAATCGTCCTACAAGTGATCAGAAAAGAAAGGTAGTGCTTCATACTACTGAAGATCAGCGAAAACAAAGGTGCCCTATGTGCCAGGAAAATCATAAATTATTTGATTGTAGGAAGTTTGTTACATTAAACGTAAGAGATCTTAAGAATGAATTTAAAAAAAGGAATTATGTTTTTCGTGTTTCGCTAATGGACATTCGAGCAGATTTTGCCGTGTTCGTAAGCCTTGTTCAGTAGATGGGTGTTTAAGAAAACATAACAAATTGTTACATGATATTCAAGTTAACAATGTTGTCCCATCCGATTCAGCCACTACAAGTGGCTCAAAAAATGATCGTGAATCTGTTCTCAGTTGTGTGTATAATACAAGAAAAAAGGATGTGTTGTTATTTCGATTGGTACCAATAATATTATATGGTCCTAGTAACAAAATTGAAACCTATGCGTTGTTGGATGAAGGCTCTTCAGTTACTATGGGGGACAGCTCTTTGGTGACGCAATTGGGTATTCAAGGGCAGCAAAGTAAATTGTATTTGCATTGGTACGCTGGAAAGGCAGAACAGGAAATGGCAACAGTGGTAAATATGCATGTAAATGGAAGTAAAAGAAAATATGCATTACAAAACGTTTATAGAGTCTCGAATCTAAAACTGCCGGCTCAAAGCCTTGACATAGATTTAAGCGATCATCTGCGGCCGTATTCATACAAAAATATTATTGTACGTTTACAGAGTACATTAGCTATTGTAGACTTTTCGTCTTAATAATGACTAACAAAAATTTGTATTCGTAAAGGAACAATATCAGTTTTATAGCTGTTGAACGATTGTAGCGACTTTATGTATATGTATGGCAACTCTCTTTTTATCTCGTTCTCATTTAGTGGTTAGTGATGCTTTAAACCACTGTTTGCTAAACCCGATAATCATGTAGATATCTGTTTTTCTATAAATTATAAAAAAAATTTAATAAAAAATAAATGTTTGCAAAATAAGAAACATAAAAAATGAGTTCGCGAACAATTTTAAATGAAAATCAATAAAGAAACTGTTACCATTATTCAATTTTTGTGATATACGGTAGCAAAGGTAACCGAATAATGAGTTTGTTTACATTTAATTTACATCACTTCTATAATTCATCAGCATTTTATTTTATTTCTTTGATTTGTGTTTCAAGTAAACGTATTTATAAATTGTGTAATTAAAATGGATGCAACTAATAACAAACAAGAACTTTCAGACAATGAAATGGAAAACATGGTAAATATGTGTATTAATACATGATACATATCTACATACTTATATACATACATATGTATGTATACGAGTATGTTAACATATATTATATTTGCTTGAATATGAATGCAAAATGTTACTTTATTTTTGGTTTAAAGAAGGGCAAATCCAACAATAAATTTTTTGACTTTACTGATGGTTTACTAAAGGTTTAATAAAATTTTTTCGTTTATGAATACAACTTTAACAATTTTGGCTTATAAACCGCCAATAAATCTAAAATAAATTTTTATGAATACGGCTGTTAATGTTTTGTTTATAATAATTGGCAATTCGTTAGGATTTGTATCACTCCGTTTTTCTTCACCCTTCTGTGGGAGTTTTTACACAAATTATAACAAATAAATACCTAACGGTCTTGAGCATTGCACTCGCTACTTTGCTTCGTCAAATTTTAATTATACATATATTAATATACATTCTTGTATTTTGAACGCTGGTTGTGTTACACACAAAATTCTATTTAAAATCTTCCGAATAATTTCTTGAACGAGTTTCACTCCAAATTCTATAATTAATATCTACAATTTATATACACAAAGGTAATATATAAATAAAACGAGCTTGTCTTATTTGTTCATACTTTAAAAAACCAATCGTTTTATTCTTTTCGTTTTCGCGGAAACATTTTGGTCCTTCGAGCCGGATTTTCGTGGCATAGCTTATATACATATATACAAAGGATCACCTAATAAAATTTCTTTTATTTATATAAAGGATCGCCATCTTCATCAACACCAAAATATCTCCATCTACACTATACATACATATCGCTCCTTTATTGCAACGTAGTCATATCTCAAAAAAAATTCAAACGTGGCAAAATGTATTTAAAGTTTTCAAAGCGTAAGCATTTATATGGACGGCTTGAGCATGTAAGCGGTTATAACTTGGGTTTAGATAGAGATATGTTTATGCAAATTTATTTACAAATAAAGCAGGTATTGAGAAACTCTTTTTCGTCAGTAACTGAAAAATTTTGTTTTTTGAGATATGACTATGTTGCAATAAAGGAGCGATATATGTATACCTACATATTACACTTTTGAAAAAATAATAAATTGTAGTAAAAAAGGTGCGTAATTGTATATATTATATAAAGTTTTGAAGAGAAATTAAAAACAATTTACCAATTGTTGTGAATATAAGAAAAAATACACACATACATAGTTAATTTATGGAAAGTGTTTCGATCGCTTTACAATTCTTTTTGACATTGCTTTATAATTTTCTTTGCTACGCAAAAAATCTTACCGTGCGTTTGTTTACGTGGGCGGACGGAATAAAATAAAATTTATTAGATATATTCCGTAAAATTAAAAGTGTTGTCTCATTTAAATAAAATTAATTTATTAATAAATAAAATCAATAAATTTATTCAGTGCTTTAATTATTGTTTGGTGTTTTGTATATAAATACATACATACATACATACTTTCGCAAATTATATAGTTGCAAAACATTAAACAAGTTTTACATACATAAGCGTTTGTCGGTTTTCGTCTACTAGAAGTTTAACCCTATTACCCACCGGACAGTTTGACTGTAACTTTGCTTGTAGAAGAATATATTATTGATTTTTTTTTAAATACACTTTATATTTAATTTTAAATTTTATTTAATTAAAATTATAAAGAAATTCTGGTTCAAAGCGAAGTTGTACTGGGTATCAATAAAATATAATTCTATATTATTATTTTAAAACTTGTTAGTGAATTAAATATAAATAATGTCGACTGCACTGGATAAATTTATTAGAGCTGCGAATGCTCTCGTCGCTTTCGAAGCTTGTTTCAACGACATCAAGCATGAAACTCATACAGTGTTCACACTGGAGCTTCATGCTGAAGAATTAAAAATTTTATGACAGAAAGTTAAGACGACTCACGAGAAGTGTTTAGAAACTGCTAAGCCTTCAAAAAGTACAGACAACACTGAGTCGAATGAAGTCGGTACTATTACTGTTAAGTATCGAGCTACATATACTGCCTTTGTTCTTTGTTTAGGATATATAAATAGAAAAATACACGAATTTGAGTTAGACGAGAAATCAAATATTGCTTCAATAGCAGATCAAAATAAACTGGACATCTCAAGTCATAAATTGACATTACCACCATGTGATGTGGACATGTTTAATGGGGACTACCTTTCATGGCCTGCTTTTCGAGATTTATTTACAGCTTTGTATGTGAACAGTTCTCGACTTAGTAACATTGAGCGGTTATGTCATTTGCTTTGTAAAACTAGTGGAGAAGCAAAAGAAATAGGCTCAAAGTGTCCTCTCTCCCATCAAGGTTTCGACATAGCGTGGAAAAACTTGCGAGATGCCTATGAAAATCCGGGTATGTTAGTAAATAGTCAGCTTAAGAATCTTTTTGGTCTACCTGTCTTAGATAAGGAGACTTGATGAGGTCTTAAAGCACTACAACGGGGCATAAATAGTTGTTTGTCTGCTTTCTCAATATATGAGGTTTCAACTGAAACTTGGGATCCCAGACTGCACTGATACTTTATGGGAACAGAGCATAAAGAACAAATTTGTTTTGCCAAAATGGAAAGATTTGGATTCTTTTCTGACTGAAAGGATTCAAACTTTGGAATGCCTACGAGATATTAGAGAATCCCCACAGGATAAAAATACATATATTCGAAATATAAACCAACATCATGTCAACTCGTCAATTTCAAAATGTGTACTTTGTAAAAATCAAAATCATTATTTGAGAGATTGCAAACGATTTAAAAGTCTTTCAATTGCGGAAAGAAATTGTTTGTTAATTGTTTGTCGCGCACACATGAAGTTAAATACTGTAATAGCGTTCATAGTTGTACTAATTGTAACAAGAGGCATCATACCATCTTGCGTAGAAATATCCCTACTTCGGAAAATTACATTGGAGCTTTGTCATCCTCTAATTTAGCTGCTAGTTGCAGTAATGCTTGACAGCAAAATAACCCAAGACCAGTAGAGCCCGAATTACCTTCAACTTCTCGTGGTATTAGTTCGTCGGCACCCTTGAATCATCAGGTATTTCATGTGTCGCAAAATCGAACTGTACTATTAGGGACAGCAATGGTGAATATACGTCACCGGGGTATTACGTACCCAGCTCGAGCCATTATTGATCCTGCTTCAGAAATTTAATTTATTTCTGAACGATTGCGGAACCGTTTGAAAATTTCTGAGCATTCTATGAATGCCAAAATTTCTGGTGTCAACCAGACGGTCTCTGCCACTTCTCGAAAATTTATTCGATTGAAGTAGGGTCTCTATTGGATTCTTCAGTTATTCTAAGAACTCCCGCACTTGATCTACCAAATATTTCAGGTAATTTACCATCATTTATACTAAGGGATGAATATCGAAAGAATTTTCCGAATCTGCGTTCAGCAGACCCTCAATTTTTCGATTGTAGGCCGGTAGATGTATTGTTAGGTGCTCATTTGTGTCCAAACATAATTATGGCTGGTATTCGCAAAAATATTTTAGGCTCATTGTTAGCTCAAAGGACTATCTTCGGGTGGATTATTACGGGCCCTATAGAGCAATCTTCGTTTCATGTTTATTCTACCAGGGTTGAGTTTTCTGAGGAAAATAATTTAAATAACAATTTACTGCGAGTTCGAGAACTAGAGGAAACACCACAACAGAATATAACCTCTCGATCTAAATTGGTTTGTGAGTGGAATTTCAAAAATACGACTCGTCGAGGAATGAATAGTCGTTACATAGGGACACTTCTTTTTAAAAGGAATTTCTTGAAAAACTTTCTTTAAGGTTGTCTCAGAAAAATATTATAAGTGAAATAGATGTGCCAATTCGTAAAATTTATTGCTGGACTGATTTTACGATCGTCCTTTCCTGGCTCAAGAGGCCAATTCTTGGGCCACGTTTGTTGCAAACAGAGTATGTAAAATCGAGGAAATTGTCGGCAGTCATAATTGGCACCATGTAAAATCAGAGAATAATCCTGCTGATTTAGCAAGTCGCGGTGTTTTACCGTCTGATCTGGCGCGATCGGATTTGTGGTGGCATGGACCACATTGGCTCCAACAGCATAAATCTGTTTGGAATCTTCAAAGTCTTTCGTTACTTGACACTGACCTTGAAGTTCGACCTGTTAAATCTCACGCCTCATTTTACACAAATTATGAGGATGTTTTAGAAAGATTTTCGTCGCTTGATCGCGCTCTGCGAGAAATTGCGTACATTTTCAGATTTTATAAAAATACAAATTCAGTCCACAAAGGTTGTCATTCATATTCATCATATACCTTGTTGGATGTGGAGATAAAAGAAGTCAAAATAAGTTGCGCCATTGTGGCCCAACAAGTCCATTTTGCTGATGAGTATTAATGTCTTACAGGGAAAAGGGATCTTTCTTCAAAGAGTTCTCTGTTATGCTTGAATCCATTTCTAGATAAGGATGGTGTTATGCGTCTTCATGATAGACTAGCTAATTCGCCTTCGTTGATTTATGCTGAACGGCATACAATTTGGTTGCCTTATTCGGGTCGATTCACATTACTTTTGACGGAGTTTGTGCATAAGATTTTCATTCATGTCGGAAATCAATTGATGATTCGAATTTTAAGAGTCGAATACTGGGTTTCTAGGTGGAAAACGTTAGTTCGAATAATTGGCAAATGTTGCAGGTGTTGTATATTTGAACGCAAGCGTTTTTTCAGTCAAATCACTCATAAACGTTGTAAATGGAAATACCCTAAACTAGATATTGATGTAGATTTATACGACTTAGTAGTAATTCGAAACGAACAAGCCCAATTCTTGGAAATCTGGCCGAGTCATTAAGACATATCCAGGAAGTGACGTACGTGTCACAGACATTCGCACGGAAAATGGAATTCTGAAGCGACCGATTGCAAAACTGGTCATTCTGACTAGTTAAACATTTATTTGAATTATTTTATTAATCTTCATTGTTTCCTAGTGTCATGGGCCCTTCCTTTAAAGTCTTGAAGAAATATTTTTTGATCTACATACATAAAAAAGTACTTATCAATACATAAGTTAAGAATATTTCTGGTTCCTCGAGGAAGCAATGGAGGTAAAGGACAAAGGAGCCGAAAGGAAGTTGTTGCCAGAAAAGCAACGCCTTTACTGGTACCGGTGTCCGATGTTCCCGCGTCTTTTCTAATGTTTTTGATCCAAGTATCGCTGTTACTACAGTGGTTGTGGCTCCTATAGCTACATTATAATCTACGAATATACCATTTTTGGTTGGGTCATTTCTGGCCAATCTCCTTTGTAAGGAGTTCACCCGCATGGGTGCAGTATGTGGTCTGTACAAAACCACATCCCATAGGCTTTGTTCTATGGGAATTTTTGCCAGCTGGTCTGGTGCGGTCGCATGACTGCTATTGTTTTTGAAAAAAAGAAAAAATTATTAAAAAATTTTACATTTATTTGAGCATTTTTTAAATTTTATTTATTTGTTGCGGGTTAGCAATATCTAGATATATATTTCGTTGGTAGCTATACCAATTCATCAGTAAATGTTTTACCCCTTATGTTTAAAAAATTCTAAAGCTCATCTATTTATGCAAAAACTCACAAATATATTTTTGTGAATTACAAAGCATAAAAATAGCTTTTAAAAAATTTCTCAAACGCACACAACAAATAATTTTCCATTATGAATGTGTTTACTTTTCTACATCTATTATTTTATATAGAAAAAATAATAATAATTATAGTTTATTAGTATTGTAAAATAATATTGAAATAAATTGAAAAATTTTTATTTTAAAAGAAAATTTAATTTATTGTACCTTGTGTATCAGGGTTTATTAAATATAAATTAATTATTTTAATTTTCTCGATTTTAAAAGAGTTAATGTATTATAAAATATAATGTGATAAAATTATTTTAAATAATATATTGGAAATAAAATGTTATTCGTTTTTAAGGGTATCTAGTTCTTTAAGAAATAAACTCAATTTATAAATTTTATATTATTTAATTTAATAAATGAATTAAATAAATATTTAATTTTAATATTTTATGGGATAAGCTATAAAATAAAATTTTAACAATTAAAAAATGAATTATTAAATATAAGCTTAGAAATAGTTATTATTAATAAAAGTGTTAAAAAATAGTATGCAAAAACACCATATTAACCAATGTAAGCTTTAATAAATTTAACATGTTTATACTGGCAATACCATCATTCTCTCTTGTCTCTTTATAGTTAACGATGCAAAAAAACGATTCTTAATTCATCCGGATATTCGGATATTTTAATACATTTTTGCATAGGTTTAATATAAAATTAAATATTTTCTTATTAAAGATGTAAATTAATATTTATATTACATTACAACATAAACTAAATACATTTATAGTACTGTAAAATATATAAATACGGCTATTTTTTGTAAAGGATTTAAATTACTTCATATAATCGGCTAAAAATTTTAATCCGATTATTTGAAGTACGAGCTTTGTTTACTTGAGTTTGTTGTATGTACATCACTAAAATGTTCTGTAGATTTCCATTACTTTGCTAAGTAATTTTTGGTAAATACTTTGAAAATTTAATAAAGAAGTGGATAGCAGAGGATATTAAAAGAAAAAGATCCAAAAATTTGAACAAGGAGGACAAAGTAAATAAAGCTATTGTTATAATTGAGTAAAAGTTTTTGTTGAAAATACTTGCGAATTCTTTGGATGATATATAAATCCCCCGGTTATTTTAATTTTTATATGGGTTCCGTCAATGTCATCGATAACAGTAGGAAAGTTGCGTATTTCTTTAAATTCTTTAGATATTCTTACTTCTTCTTCTATAGATGCGAGCATTTTGATTTTGTCTTTTGCAAGTTTCGCAATGGCGCGGGAGACTTTAGCACAAATTCTGCTTAACGTGGCTTGGGAGAGGCCATGAATATCTCCTGCATCATCCTGCATCTTAAAGAACAATTTTGTCTTTTATGTATCAAGTACATATGTACATGTATGTACATAAATATGCATCATAGAATATGAGACCTACCTCTCTTCTTCACCAAGTGCGCAAAGCTAGTAAAAGTTGCAATTCCGCTGATGTGCCGCATCCTCTACTGTCCAACAATATATCTTTTTTTTTATTAAATTTGATTATTTTTATACAGTTTCTTTGTTGAATCGGTATTTTTTTTTTAAATTCCGTGTTAGGAAGAAAGAATGGGTCAACCCTCTCCTTGTATATTCTCGGTTGACTGGAGTTGGAAATTTCTGTGATGTATTCTTTTTAAGTGCAACAGAATTAAAAAAAATTCTTCTAATAAAATTTAATGTTTCCATATTTTACACAATTAACCACAAAAATTTATTATTTTTTAACAAGTTTTTATAAAAAGGCACACATTTAAACAACTGAATGTCAGCAGCACAGAAATCTCATTTTACTTTAATTTAGGTTTAAAGTAGGGGTCCACGTACTTTAAAATTTCAACATTTAATATGGCGTTAAATTCTGTAAATTAAGCTAATAATCGTTTGTGAATAATACTTTAAGGAATTTTACTTAAAAGTGGATATTGAACATACTTTAACTTTTTCTGACTAACACTGTAAATTTTTATTAAAGTATTTATTTAAATAATTTAAATAAAAAAATAATGATAAAATTAGTATATTTATTTTAATATAATTTGAAATAGAATACATTTATAATTATGAATTTAAGTTTATTCGTATTACCCTTTTGTTTAAGATTAAATTGCAACTATATGATGTTGCAAGCTGGCCGGCAATGTTTAAGTTATGGTGTTTTCTTTTCTACACACAAAATGGCACCTTGTTGAAAGGCACATGAATAAAATGTCTTGCCAACCCTGTTACAATGCAACTCATTATTTCAATAGAATAAAACTCGATTTATGAAAAAGTGGAACGCACTGTTTTTAACAGCTGACAGCGAAGCCTTTTCTACACAATTAAAAAAAATTCAACAAATCCTTAGACACGCGGATGAGGGCTACGACTTAATAAATTTAACATATCTTCCTCATAACATGAGGAGAATGAATCCAATAATTGACTGACAGTCATTTCTGCACATATAATAGATGCGGCAATATCCATATTTTTAACATTTTTGTTTAAAATTGCTGAATATGTTAAAAAATTCACCAATTTATTTTCATACAATACGTAAACATGAAAATACAGCTGCCAGATAGCTGATTTATCGATCTGAACTTTTAACGATTTTTTCATATGAAGATTTTGTTATGAGAGCAATTTTATAACACCGAATCCAGTAAGATTCTATATTACTGAAAATCTAGCATTAACAATGTAATGTTTTCTCATGGCTGGCCTATGAAACAATAGAAATTTTAACTTTAAAACCTTAACTTTTTTACTTCCCAATTCCAGGCGATTTTTTTCAACTTCGTCTGGTAACACTATTTATAAACAAAAACCCCATGTTAAGGCGAATTAATACCAGGTGGCGTTATTAGTGGAGATTATCTGCAGCTTTCTAACCAAAGTGTCAAACTCTATATGAAAAGCTAAACAACAACTTTTTGTATATGCATTTAACATTACAGTTTGGTGAATGCTAGATCTTGTTGTACTAATAAGGCCACTTGGTATTAATTCGCTTTGCCATCTGTTTTACAGGGCACTTACAGCACTGCCGATTTTAACGGGGCAAAAAGTGCAATGCCTTCCACCATTATTGAGGGAAATTTTTTAGAATCAAACACACTGCCCTTTTAGAGAGCAAAACATTTTTAAGAAACAAACACGTAAGTACACTTTCTGCATGGAGATGTAGCATTTTTTTTGTAGAAAAGAAAACACCATTAGATTTTATACATTTACCCCGTAATTCATAAGCGATTCATAAAGTTAAAGTACACATTTAAACCGGTTTTTCAATACAAAATTCGTACATTAACGCCACAATAACATTAATAATCGTTTATGAATTAGGGCATTTATGTTTTGTTTATAATAACACTGTGATAGTCGAAAAAATGAACTTCGATGAATCTTTTTCGAACTATTAGGGGGGAGTCCCTGAGTGCCAAAGTACATTTGGAAGTGTCAGATTGGCTCCAGTTTTTGAGAAATCGGTATATATCCATGAAAAATGGATGGATCACCTGAGTGCTGGTCCTAATTAAAAAAAAAAAAATGATAGATTAACCCCGTATGTTCGTCCGTTTACTTTTAATGGTGTAGACTACTTTGGCCCAGTTAACATCACAATTGGTCGACGTCACGAGAAACATTGGGTGGCTCTGTTTACGTGTTTGATAATCAGACCAGTACATTTGGAAGCAGCGTTTAATCTTTCCACAGATGCATGTATTTTGGCCATACGCAATTTTATTAATCGACGTGGCACGCCATCCAAAATGCGCAGTGATAATGGGAAGAATTTTGTTGGAGTGAACCAAGAAGCTAAACGGTTCGATGAGGTTTTTGACATGGTTAAAATTCAGGATGAAATGTCAACGAAAGGTATTGTGTGGGAGTTTAATTGTCCACTTAATCCTGCAGAAGGTGGCATATGAGAGCGAATGGTGCAGAGCGTTAAAAAAGTGCTATAAGTAACGCTAAAAGAAGTCGCCCCAAGAGAGCACACGCCACAAAGTTTTCTAATCGAAGCATAAAATTTATTAAATTCCCGTCCGCTGACTCATTTGCCTGTCAGCCATGAAGATGAAGAACCACTAACGCCTAATCATTTCTTGTTGGGCTCAGCAAATACTGCACAAACCCCTGAAGGAACTGAAATTATGAAGCCCGTGGTCCTGAAGAAACTGTGGCGCATAGCTCGACAATTGCGAGATCATGGATGGATTACGCATACCAGACATTCTAAATGGTGTGAACACGTAAAGCTCATAGGCATCGGTGACCTTGTGCTAGTGTGTGATACAGCAGTTTCAAGAAGAGACTGGAAAAGACAACGAGTTGTTCGAGTATATCCTGGAGCCGATGGTGTTATTAGAAGGGCTGACATCCAAACGAACAGTGGAGTTATGAAGCGACATGTGTCGAAACTTGCCGTTCTGGATTTGGAGTAGTGAATCGTAGCCGATCCACGGGGGTGGAAATGTCGCCAAAAGGCGTACAAAACGACTATTTGTTTGTGTATTCAATTTGATTTTATATTTGAATTAACTATTTTATTTTTGATTTTGTTATTTTAAGCCCCATTAATGTAGTCTTATTTGTCTTATTTACTTATATTCTTGTGATGCCTATGTAAAAGTTGTTGTTCTTTTTTACATGATCTAACTGCAGTGCTTATTTTCGTCAAGTTAGTCCCGTTGGTTTTCGTGTGTTTCTTATACGTATGTACATCGTATAATTTTTTTTAGAAAACTGTAAATGTGTTTGTTATCAGGTAAATATTTTTGTAGTTTTTACATAAAATTATGCAATATGAGAGGAATTTTTAGTAAATTTTTTTAACCCTGAAGTTTGCTTTGCTTCTCTTTGTAATATTGACAAACATATTTTTGTTTGTCAAGTATATAAAGCGTTTTTGATAAATATAAATATTTATATACATACATACATATATTTTAAAACTTGTTTAGGATAAGAGATAATAGGCCTTATCACGAGTGTCGTAGTCGTAACGAAATCTGTAAAATGTGGCAAGGTTCGCTATATGTTTTACATGGGAGTCGTTAAAGTTCGACTACGACTACGACACACGTGATAAGGCCTAATAAGTATTTTTCCATAGGTGATAAGAAAGTAATTAGTATTTACTCTCATTTTAAATAATTTCTATCTGATAAAATACGTGTTAGTAGTAAGAATTAGAGCAAAAAAATATATATAATGTAATTGTAAGAATTAGAACAAAGAAAATAAATTGTAATTGTAATTATTTAAAAAAATGTACCCTTTTATAAAATTAATAATTTAACAAATTATTGCTGAGAAAAATAACCGAACATTTTATTTGATACCAAATTTTGTAGTGCGTTATTAACTAAGCTGGATTGGAGGAAGAAGATTGGGGAAACTCTAACTAAAGTGTATAGACTTTAAAACAGTCGCCCACATTTTGGTGGGGATTTCCATTAGCTATGGAAAGTGGCCCTTACAAATATTTGACTAAAGCCATATGTAATTCGTAGTTAAGCTAAGTTTAGATGATATGTTGAATAAGCATATATATGCTGACACCCATTTGATTAAAAGTAGCAGCAAATTCCTATGTCAATATATATCATATGTTAGGTGTTTACACCATATGCTGAAACTACCAAATTTTTTAATGTCAGCATATATCAGCAAATGGAATGTCAACATAAAAGTTAGCATACGATTTTTGTGTTTATACGATATGTTGAAATTTATATGGTAATATATATGCTGCATATATGAGCATTTGTTTATGAAACTAGAAAAATAGTACTATTATTGTACAAAGAAAAGTAAAATATGGCAGAACTTACCAAGAAATAAAATAAAACAGCAAAACAAAAGGAAAGCAAATAAAAAAGTATTTTATAATTTATTGTTTACTGTTTACATACTCCACTGACGTTCGAATACTTATGCCCATTAATTTGCACGTTTGCAGCCGTTGAAAACAAAAATGCGACGTCAGCTAACATCCGGCTGTGAGCGTTTAATTAATCGCCTTGCCGTTGATTGTAAATTTTCAAACCATTTATTATTTTTTGATTTGAGAGTTACGCATTGCTTAAATTTCAACTAAATTTCATTTTATTTTGGTATGTGTGTGCTTTAATGCACATTTTCGACACGAATTGTATTTACACTAAAAAGAAACTAACGGCGGCTCGGCTAAGCCATTCGACACATATGCATAAAAATTTGGCATATGTTGAAAAGTTTAAATAACATTTTCAACAAACAACATATCTGTCAGCATATACAGGAAATTTGTCAAGTACTAAAAATATGCTGTTCAGACGATATGCTAAAATTACCAACATACGTTTGTTTCTATTGTCAACATAAAGCTAACAAACGTTGTC
The DNA here is from genome assembly GCA_947311025.1 of Lypha dubia. NCBI lineage: Eukaryota > Metazoa > Arthropoda > Insecta > Diptera > Tachinidae > Lypha > Lypha dubia. Next base: position 74,308,307 of record OX371261.1, on the reverse strand, counting down.
AAACATGCGTATGCTGAAAAAATTTTGCGTTTACACGATATGTTGGCAGTTGTAACAAAATTTTCAGCATAAATATGCTGATTCAACATATCGTCTAAACTTAGCTTTAGATATTCTCAAATAATTTTCGGTGAAGTTCGTCAAAATATTGGTCCTACCGACAATTTACTGAATAATTCTAGTAATGTTTTTTTCTGCTACCTTTTCTAAAGAAGATAATTTAAACCAATATCTTATATAAACAATATTGACCTCAGCCACGATGATTGACATAATTATTACTTCTGTAAAATTCAGGCAAGAGTGGAACACCACTTAATGTACTTATGTCCTTATTAAGAACAGATATATATAAACAGTCTGACCAGCATAAACGATTTTCTCGAAAGTAAATGTTAGAAACTAAAGGGTTAGAATGGTTCTGTAGCTTTTTGGAGAAGTTGCTCATTAGAGTCAGAGCGTAGAAACATAAAGGAGTAACAAAGGAATTTTCGTAAATAAATTTATTAGAAAAACGTTGCTTGAAACACTGAAAATTGCGCTTAATACAAAGTCTTAGTATACTGCGTTCGACTACCTCGAGTTCTTTAGCCACCGTGGGCGAAATAGTAAACCACACCGAAAATCCAGCTTGGAGTCCCGACTTAGATAAGGATTAATCAAACGTTTTGTGAACATTGATTTGATTTTCTGAGCTTTTACTTTAACTAACCTTGCGTGTTCATTAAATTTAAAGAGCTTGTTAAAATTTATACCAAGATACTTAATTTTATTCCTAAAAGGAATTTCAATACCATCCAAAGTCAACTTCAACCTTTTGCTTTGTGGGACAACATAATATGGACACTTTCCGGAAGGATTCCGTAGACAAATAGCCTCACATTTACTAGGATTAATCTGTATACCCCATTTTTTATAAAAGTCGTTAATAACCGTAAGGTGAGTAGAAACTAGCTGTAAAGCAAAAGCTGGAGAAGTATCGTGAGCATATATTAGGGAATCATCAGCATAAAGGATACTGACACTATAAAGTAGGGGGGCTAAAATAGAGCCCTGAGGCACACCGCTAAAAACCTGTTTCCGCTGGGAGCACACTTGATTTAGCTGAACAAAAAAAACCTATCCAGAAAAAAATTTCTAAACAAACGTATTACGAATGGGTCAAGCCCTATACGTATAAGTTTTAAGATTATTCCCTCCTGATAAGCTCGGTCGAAAGCCTTTTCTATGTCCAAAGAAACTGCTACCGTACACCGCTGTCTTCTCAAATTTTGAATCACGTCGCCGTGAAATTTAAGTAAGGCGTTTAAAGCCAAATTGATTATGAGGAATGTATTCAAAATTTAAATTCAATTGCATTTTAGAGCCTAATACCCTTTCGAATAATTTGCCTACATTCGATAGCATGGAAATAGGTCTCGAGTTGTTTATTTAAAACACGTTAGGGTTTTTTTGAAGAGGATAAATTTTCGCAATATTCCAGGCGAGCGGGAAGTAACCCTTGTTAATACAATTATTGAAAATAATGGTTAAATAATTTAATGCAGCTGCTGGAAGTTTTTTAAGAAGAAAATTAGAAATCTTATCAATACCCGGACTTTTTCGCATTCAGGGATTTTATAATTGATAGCAACTCGGAAGGATTAGTAAAGTGTGAAAAATCTGAATTTATGAGACATAAAATTAACATCAAAGGAACAAATTCTTGCTGGAAAAGGAGAAAGGAAAGAATCTATTTGGGAAGTAACATTAGACTCATAAGAAATGGGTGGCATATTTCTAGTATAAATTTGCGAAAAATGCTGACTAAACTGTTCAAAATTGTCGGAATCTTCTATATATGTTCTGTCATTAACGACTAGTTTTTGAAATTGAACCTTTCTCTTATTCCCAATAGCATTAAAAATTTGCCTGTAAGCAGTTGTCCCTGGTTTTATATTCTTTAGTCCATCGTTGAATGCATTTGCCTGTCTAATTTCCACACTTTCTTTTATTATAATTTTAAGTAGGTTCAATTGTGCGGAAAGATTTAGATATTCGGAATTCCGTCTGTTAAAGTTCCTATGGAATAGTTTTTTCAACTTTCTCTGCCAAGCGTTTTTAATTCTAAAGAGATCTTTAATCTCATCGGAAACAAAAAATATTTTATTTCCCATTTGGATTTGTTCGGAATGGATATTCACTATATTATTGACACTAGTTGTAAAAAAGTTGATGTGAGTGTCTATCTCAGCGTTCTCCAAGTTTTTATCTGAAGCAATAGGCAGTACAGCCAATTCACTATTAATATATCTTTAAAAATTTTTCCAATTCGTTCCATTAAAAGATGTGAAACAACGCGGGGGATGAAAAATAAGGTCAAAACTAGGTGAAGTTATTCGTAAATTTATAGGGAAGTGATCTGAAAAGGTTGGAAAAGAAGATACCAAAAAATTTACACTCTGGAAATCCAATATGTTTGTGCTGATCAAAAAGTGATCGATAAATGATGACCCGTTAGGAAATGATGGATTAACATCACAAACCCTCGTAAATTCTGACCCATAGTTCCCAAGCCAATCAAAAAGATTCCTGTCGTTTAAGTTGGCCATACTATCACCCCAAACATTGTTTCTGGCATTGAGGTCACCGCCTAAAATCGTACCATCATATGAAGAAGAAATATTCTTAATGGAATTAAGACTAGAATAAGTATCAGCAGATGGAAAGTTACATGGTATATACAGACTTCCTAGAAGAAGTATTTGTATTTGTATTTTTATTAAATATATGCTTCTCTAATACAACAAGACATAATATCTTATAAATTATAGTATTAGTCAGACAAGTTACATTAGGCGTGTGACAAAAGGTGAACATTAACTAAAAAAATAACTAAAAAATAAATAAATAATATCAACAAGTTAAATGTGTGTTAAGATATTAAAAAATTTAGTTTAACGAAACGATTGACACAGTAAATTTTTAAATTTAATTGCGTTGCTAGTATTTTGCAAATTGGGAGAAAGTTGGTTCCAGAGACGAATTGTTAATATATAAAACTGTCTCTCAGATGCCGTGTCATTATGCCGAAATTGGATAATGCCATTTCCTCTCGATGATCTTGTGAACTGTAAGCGGTCATAAAGGTATTTTGGTTTTTTCGTCACGATAATTTTATGTATCAGGACAAGGTTTTTAAGCATTAGATAATAATCAAGTGAAATATTAAAAATACGGGTGGAGTATTGCGATATGTGATCAAACCTTTTATTACAACCATAAAAAACCTCAGACGCATATAGTAAAGTTGGCAGTATATAAGTTTTAACAAGTAATAGCCTTATTTTCAACGATGTGAAATACTGCGTAGCCCATAAACTCCTTAGCATGCTATATATCCTACCACAGGACTGTTTAACATGATCAGACCAGGTTAAAGTACTGTTGAAAATTACACCAAGGTTTCTGGCAGAGTTAACTATATCAATTTTAGTACCTCCAAGGAAAATATCAATGTCATACTCAATTTTGACTGATTTTTTACAAATTATTAAACATTGGGACTTTTTAGGGTTAAGACGAAGGCCATTTCCTGCTGCCCAAAGAAAAATGCTATTTAAATCATTATTAAGATTACTAACATTAGAGCTAATGGAAGTCATAGGACTACTAAGGTAAATTTGAATATCATCAGCATACATTTGTATACTGGAATATCTAAGTTGTTGTGGTATATCATTTGCGTACAGTGAGAACAACAATGGTCCAAGTACAGAGCCCTGCGGAACACCTCTTACCACCCGTAAAGGATATGAAACAAGACCATCACATGATACGCTTTGTACTCTATCTGTTAAATAAGATGATATTAATTTAACAGCAGTTGTAGAAAAATTGAAAATTTTTGTTAGCTTCAAGCACAGTATTGAGTGGTGAACAGTATCAAAAGCTTTTGAGTGGTCAAGTAATACCAAAAATGATATTTTCCCAGTATCTAGGTTACCCCTAATGTCTTCAACAACATCAGTTAGCGCAGTTACACAGCTATGATGAGGTCTGAAGCCTGATTGACGATCAGTTAATAACTTTTTGGTATTTACATATTCATAGATTTGTTTCTGCAAAATATGCTCAAGAACTTTGGAGAGGTAAGGTAGAATTGAAATAGGGCGATATTCGCTATCCGTCTTTGGGACGGGGATTACTTTGGCATATTTCCATTCTATCGGGAATGTACTTGTGGTAATAGCAGTATTATATAAATGTACAATAGAACGTACTATCCAGGATTAATTTTATGAATCTAGGATTGATATCATCCAAGCCATTAGATTTAACTTTACTAAATCCTTCTGCGACATCAGCTACTGTGATACATTTAAAATTGAACTTTTCACTCGAGGCATCATATGATGGGACTCGATCATACTAACTAGGGTCCGCTGAGGGCATGGGAATATTGACAAAAGTTTCATTTAACCTATTGACATCAACATCAATACAACAATTCTTTGTCTTACCAATACCAATGTCCCGTATTTGCTTCCACGTCTTATTGGTATCAACTGCATTATTAAATTTATTTGAATAGTAGGCACATTTTTCGCATTTAATTTTTGAAACTACAACTTTCCTAGCCAAGCGATACTGCTCATGATACTCAGGTGTTCGGTATCTCTTCCATAATTGGTAAATGCTATCACGACGTTGTATTAGTAGCTTAACATCATCAGTAAACCATGGTCGGGCTCTGCCTTTTATGGTTTTGTTTCTGATGGGAATATGCTTGTTATATAACTCTAAAATAAGAGTGTTTAGCAAAGTCACTTGTTCATTAACCGAAGGAAAGAAAAAAATTTGATCCCATAAAATATTATTAAGATCGGATTCTAAAGAAAACATGTTAAGATTATTAAAATCACGATAAGGTGAAAATAATGTCATGTTTCGAGAAGGCAGGAGCTGCTAGTTGATCATAGTGTAATACTATCCTACTATTACAGACAAAAAATAGATCAAGCAGAGTGCGATTCGTGTTTGTAAAGTGTGTGGGCCTCGAGCTATTTAAGTCAACAAATATGTATTCAACATCACTCGTTTCATTAAAACTACAATTAAACTTGCATGAAATATTGTCCTTAACATATATTGCTACACCACCAGCATGCTTATACCTATCGGATCGAAAAACACGGTACCCATTCAGACTATATAAGCCATCATTTATTTCACTTCTAAACCAAGTTTCAGAAACACATATCGCATCAACACCTGAGTTCTCAAATAAGAAACGAGATTCATCCATTTTATTGCATAAGCTTTGTGCATTGATATGGCAAATACTAAAGCCTTGTTTTTGTTTTGCCAAGCTGCGAATCATATTAAAGTTACTATCCCTAGAACCAATTTGCTCATACAAGATATTTGTCATAAGTATACATATATTAACGCAACGCAATTAAATAACCATGCAACCGAGAGATTTGACATACTATAATTTATTGTATTTATGAAAAATATAAAAAAATTGATGACCAATTTAAAATTTGAGCAGAATAATTTTAAGTAGACAGGCAAAAATAAAAAAAGATTAATTATAAAAAAATCAATAAAAATATAAATAAGTAAATTTGTTCGGCGACTGATGTTATTCACGAAAAAGTTGTGTAAGCTCCTCGAGGAATTCAATTAAAAACGGTTCGTCTGTTTCAAACTTCTTTACGTATACGAGACCTCGCATTGTGAAAGTTGATTTTATCTTTTTATTTCTTTTCATACCAAGTGCATCTTTAAATATTTGGTAATTGTGAGGCGTTAAGATTTCACAAACGTAAATAGGTTCATTGCTTTCGAACCCTGCATTTTTAGACATAACGTTGTTTTGTTATCCCTATGGTATTTAGATATCGTCTTCAGAAGATAGTTTTTTTCATATGGGGATTTAAATTTAATTACTATAAACCCATCCTTCGGCGTATAAGGTTTATTATTTTTATATATTTTTTTTAATCTATATATATTCTCAACTTGTGGTGTGGTAACATTTAAAGAGCCACAGATATTATTAACAATGTTATACAAATTTTCATTTTCATACTGGGGTACACCACTGATTCGAATACTACCAGCAACAACAGAGTTTTCAGTTTTTAGAACTTTTCTTTTTAATTCCACAATTTCACCCTTCAATTGAGAAACTTCAGGACTCTTAACTTCCAAATTATTGACTCTTTCAGTTAGTTTCTTTACATCTTCTTGAATGTTGTTTATTTTTTCTTCAATTACAGAGAGAATTCTCTCTTCACTCTCTTTCATTAAGTTGTTGATAAAATTAAAATTTTTTTCTTCACTTTCTTTTATTGAACTCTTTATAACTTGAGAGGTAAATAATTCAGATTATTTTATTAGATCCCTAATAAAAGCTTTGTCAACTGCTGACAAACACGGGAGTTTATTGGCTTTTTCAAGAGGTGATTCTTGTCTTGACTCTTTCAATTTCCTGGCAGATGATTCACTACGTGTATACATTTTATTTCTAAATTATTTTTAAGGTTTTGTAGTTGTTATTAGATTTAAATTTAAGAGTTAAGTAAGGTTTGACGTGAGCAGAAAATGTTATTAATTATGTAAATATTACTATTTGAGGTTGTTTAAGTTTACAATTTAAAAGATTTTGTTTCTATGTATGTATGTATGTATGTTTGAGTTAATTTTAATTTTATTTTAATTTTTAAGAGATCTTTATGTATGCAGTTGGTCAAATTATATTGACTCTTTATTTTCAGTTTTGTTTTATTTCGTATTTGTTTTTCTTTGTTTAGTGTGTAGATATTGTTTGAGAACAGGTTCTTTACATTTCTGTTTGTTATTTTTAAGGAATTTCTTAAGATTTTAGTTATGCAGTTGCATATTTGTTGTTGTTTAAAAATATTTTCCTATTATTATATTATTTGTACGTTTTAATTTGTGGTTTTCTGTTTAGTGCTTATTATTGTTTAATTACACATTTAAATTGTTTATTTTCTTTTATAAACAAAATATCTACTAGTTCAAGTTTGTTTATTTGTTTAATTTTTGTTTGTTGGTTTGAAATTCTTATTTTATATAAAGTAAATTGGGTATGAGCTTATTGCACTGTTTAACATAAAACACGTCCGACCTGTTCAAGTGTTTCTTCTCTTCGTGTGTGGGGAGGAAATCAATCTTAGTTCAATAAAGCAACCTAAAATTTTTAAATTAGGAATGTTTACAACACAAAATTCAATATTTATTTATTTATTTATTTATTTATTTTTATTTATATCAATACAAGGAAAGCCTTCATGGCCAATATAAAATATGTATTGTAAAGATTATTCTACTATGAATATATAAAAAGCTATGTATATAATAAGGAGAAGAGAAATTTAAAATAAACTTAAAAAAATAATAACAAATATATATAAGAGTTAATAAAATTCGTTTGATTTGATTTGTTTTTGATTTGTTTTGATTTGTTTTGATTTGATTGTACTCCCCAGTCACATGAGTAAAGCAATAAGAGAAAATAATAAGTTTATAAAGATATAAAATTAGGAGGATCCTTTCGAATCAAAATTGCTGTACCCAAAGCAGAGTCATCCCTTACATAGTTAAAATTGTATAAATAATGATCAAACACAACGCAGTTTCCTATTGCAGTTACGAGCCATGTGCCCCCACTTCTGACAACGGTAATATTGAATTTCCCTTTCTTTGGACTTTGGAGCTTCGCAAATTACACCTTGATGAAATAAGTACCTAATACGAATTAAGTCATCTTTCTTTTTTCCGGGCAAAAGAGTGACCAAAAACAGTCCCGTATCATAAGCTCCCCTGACCGAATCTGGGGTTTTAAATTTAGTGACCTTGTCCACTGTTTCAGGAATCAAAGCTTCTAATGTACTTTTAATATCCGTGAGATCAGTCATATAATATAGACCTCTTAGTACCACAGTAACTTGTTTCAACTGCTGGGGCGTAAATGAATGAGATTCTATGCTCTGACTTCTAAGCAGTTCCATCATTTCAAGATGGGCGGGCAAATCTTCAAAAAAAAGCTTACTTTTTTTTCCTTTGTTAATAATTTTGTAAGACTCATTTTTTTCGTTTAACTGGTTAACTATTTTCTTGACATTAATGTTGTACAACATAATAGGAGGGCAAAAGGACTTTTTTCCACTCTTACCTGTGGTCTCTGCTCTTACAGACTTTTCGGCACGTTTATCCGACTGAGAATTTGCTGTTTCTCGATCAATACTGATCTGACCCAAAATAGCAAATCTGTTATTGTCAATACCAGAAGTTCCAAAAGAAGAGACGTCCAGTTGCGTTTTAGGGGAAGATACTCTTGATCTCTTAACTCCATATTTTACTTCTTGAAATTCCATTAAATTCTCATCCGTATTTGTTGAATTAAGGGATTGTATGCTACATTTCGCTGGTATATCATTCAAGCTATTTACTGGTGGTAAGTTGCGAGATTTCAAACTGCTTTTTATATTGCTCCTTGGTGAGCCCTTTGGTACATTTTTCAAATTTGTGGCTAGTTTATCCAGACTATCTGGTGGCACCTTTTCTTTATTATCCATTGGATCGTCAGAATTACCCATCCCCACTAAGTTGATTGATGGAATAATTCTTTATAGAATTTATTTTTATATATGTATGTATGTATATTTTTATTAAAAAAAATATTAAAAAAAATTTTTGTTTTCTTATTAGAATTTTTTTTTTTTAAAAACGTTCGTTCTATTTGACGGTAAAATCCAAACTCCAAGCTGAATTAATATTTTATATTATAATTAAGAATAAACGTAATTATTATTTGAACTGTAATATTGTATAAATGGGAAATTATCATTGTTATGCTTAAGTTCAATTTTATTGAATTAATGAAAATTCAAATTACCATGAGTTTTTTTATTTTTGATAAACATTAGCATGTGCAATCAGATTACCAGAACGTATCAGTATACCGATTTCAAGGCCTCTACACCTCTCATCAGCGTTCATTTGTCCATCTTTACAATTTTCGTAAATCTACTCGTTCCCCACAGAAAATTATAAACAGAATATATAAAGCAACTTATGAGCAATTTTTTGTCGTCAGAATTGCGCGCTTCTGGAATCCTTTACCTAAAGATCTCAAAGTCTTTACTCTTTCACTACCAAGAGCTAAATCTGCTTTCTGAAGCTTTTTGACCTCTAATTAATTAAATAATGTTCTTGTTCATAACTTATAAGTTTATATTGTATTGTATTGGAATTTGCTGAGCAGGTATTTTTTTTTTCTATATGTAAATAAGTAAATATTTTCCTAAAATTATATTTTTTCCTTGTACACTTTTAACCATATATGGCCCATAAGGGCTCGGTTAAATAAATAAATAAATTATGTTCTTTGTAGTATTTATTTTATATAACACATTGATCCCCACGTGCCCCACTGGTGGACATTTGTACATTGACGATTTGGACAATGGACGACCCGTGGTCATTGGTGGATTTACTTTATGGCATTTCCTGACATTGTGATCACCAGTGGAAACGTTCTGGTGGCCACTTGGGCCCAAATTGTATTTTGACATTCTGGGACAACCGGTGGTCACAAAAAAAAACAACAAAAATACATTTGGTTTAAAAAAATAAATATCACAGTCACATTGCAAAAAATCAACAAAACTAACAGACCAACCTAAATTGCGACGCAAAGCGTTGTCTGGCTGTCAAAATTTTTCATGCCCATACAAAATGTATGAAACCAACCGAAATAACGCTTTGCAATTGAAAACCCCAATTTTGACAGCGCGTCAAGAAGAGAAGTTGGCTGCATAAATACTGATTTTTATTTTGTTAAGTAATGTAACTTTAGCTACTTTCAGCTCAATTTAGCGTCTTCATCTCTATTTATTATTTTTATTTAGAGTTTTTTATTAATTAAAGTAAGAAAACATTACTGTTTCTGGCGCAACGATAACGCTCTAATTTAGGTTACTCATTTCGCTTTGCATCGTAATTTAGGTTGGTCTGTAAGTAAACAAATTTTGGTCCCAGCTTGTCAACTAAGGAATAACCACTCGTCAGCACGAGGTCCACTGGTGCGCAAGGTGTTAAGGGCAAAAGTACTAAAATATACATCAGTGGGAATAAAATATGTTAAATTTATATGAAATGTTAGCTTCGCGTACAGGAACTTCTTTTTTTTTCCATATTTTCTATTAAATTTAAAATGTAAACTATTTCGTTTTTTTCCATTTTAAAAATTTATTTATTTTTACGTACAAACATACATAAGCTGATTCCGTACGGAATGTGCGTTCAGTTTGGCACTCTGCTTAAGAAAATGACGTTTCATAAAACTTAACGAAAAGTTTGTTTAAGTTCATTATAGTTGGCCACATACGTTTTATATGTATTCGCACAGTTGCTTAAGCTGACTTAAGCCAGCTTTTGCATATTATGGTTGGGCCTTTAAGGGCTAACCATAATATGCTTAAGCTAGCTTAAGCTACTGTCAGAAATCAACGAAAAGCATGTAAAATGCTTAAGCAAATTATTGACGACTTTTGTGTGGGTATATTGTACTTACATATTTGACTTAAAGATCTTCTTCGCTGAGTTGCAAATATGTGTACTATTCAAAAACTATTGTCTTCTTATTTGTCCAAAAATTGATTTTATGTCTACTGTTAGAAATATTATTAGCTGGCAACTCTTTCTTGATATACAATGTAAATATCGTTATTACTTTTTATTTTTATTCATTCTCTGTAAAAACTCGTTTGTGTGAACATCATTGATATACTTATCAAAATACTTTTTCATGTTTAATAAATAATATAATATTAACAAATAAAATAAAAAACAGGTTATGGGCCCAGGACAAAGTTCTGGCAAATTTTGAGCAAGCAATTAAAGAAAAATTCAAAGAATTTTGAGCAAGCAACTTAAGAAAAATTCAAATAATTATTAATTAGTGGCAATGGCGTCGTTGTAAAAAATCGAAAAACTCGATGGCACGCACTATGATGGCTGGTGCATGCACATGCGTAGTGTCCTAGTTCATAGTGGTTGGTGGAAACAGGTGAGTGGTGTTTCTATCCGAGAAGCTGCTAAGACTGAAAAAGAGAGAGAGAGACTCATGGGATGCAGACGATGAAAAAGCTCACATCACAACTAAACATAATAAAAAATTGTTTAAAGTCCCGCGATGCTTGGATACGGTTGGAAGAAACCTACAAACCTAAAGGTCCACTTCAGAAGGTGTCTTTATATAAGCGTTTGATGAACCTTGCGATGTCTGAAGGAGGTAAGATAAGTCAACATATTAATGACTTTACATAGTTGTCTGAAAAGCTGGCAGAAACGGGAATAGTCATAGTTTATCGGTTGAATATGAACATTTTGTAGTGGCCATCGAAACACGCGATGTCCTGCCTAATTTATTGACCGTTAAACAGAATATTCTAGAAGAAGGAGACAGAATAAAACAGAAAAGTGACAGAGAAGAAACAAAAAATTTAAAAAAAAGAAGTAAGCAAATAATATATTCTTAAAATTTAAATGTTTTCTCGTGTTTAAAGCTTTTATTTTGTAGAAAATGGACTCCGTTTTTATTTTTTATTTATTTTTATTTTATTTATTTATTAAAAAAAAATATGTAATATAAAGCCCATAGGGCCAAAAATAACAATATTACCTAAGTAAAACTAATTCATAAATGTACATATAACGTACAACTTGTCACGTCATAATTTCAAAGTTCAGTAAAAATTGGATTTTTTACAAAAAAAAAAACAAAATATTAAATTGAAGGAGCACAAGAATTGTTTTTTACGGTTTTACGGCATTGAAAGTTCATGAGGAATCATGGATTTGAGTTGTGGAATATGTAATAATACTACAAGAGATGGTACTATCCAGTGCAGTGGCTGCTGTAACAGATTTTATCACAAAAAATGTATTGGTGTTACGGCTTACGATTGTGATCAGATGTTGAAGCATAAGAATATAAAATTTATGTGTGATGGATGTATAGATTTTATGAAGATGGCCAACGAAAATTATAAGAATTTAATTTTACTTGTTAAAGAATATGAAAAAAAAAATTGTAAACGAAGTAAAAATGATTTTATAAAGGAACGAGTAGATGAAGCAAAAACAGAGATTGTCAACGAATTGAAAATAAATCATGTAAATGTAACTAAAGAAACTTATGCAAATCAATTAAAGAAAACAACAAATAATGCTCCCGTTATTTTAAAGCCAAAAAATAAACCAGCCAGTGAAGTGACAATTAAAGAAGTAAAAGATTAAACACATTAAACCTTCTTCTCTTAATTTGCAATTACAGGGTATTAATAAGAGAAATGACGGTGTAGTTGCAATTAAATGTCAAAATGAAAATGAAAGAAATATTTTCACTGATGAAATTAGAGAGAATATGGGTAACCAATACAATGTTCAAATACCCAAAATACGGCGACGAAAAAAATAAAATAAATATAGAATGGGACAGATGTCCAGTTTATGAAATCTGCAATGTTTTTAGATGTTTCAAGTGTTGGGGTTTTAATCACACCTCTAAAAATTGTAAAAGTGATATTCAGATTTGTGCCAAATGTGGCGAAAAAGGACATTATTATAAGGATTGCAATAATGAACAACTGAAGTGTATAAATGTGAAAATGCAAAGGAGCGGTTACATTTGAATAATAATACAAATCATGATTGTAGGAGCTCAGATTGCCAAATTTTAAAACGAAAAAATAAACAGGAAGCTGACAGAATTACATATTAGCAACCAAGTTATATAAAAGGACTATATTTAAATATTGGAGGATTACGCACAAATTTTAATGAATTAGAAGTGATATGTTTGCAGGAGAACTTTGATTTCATTTGTCTAACTGAAACACATTTAACAAAGGATATTGGTGATGGAGAAGTTTTGTTAAAAAATTATAATCTTTTAAGGTGCAACAGTTCATCGGTACATACAGGTGGTGTTTGTTTTTATATAAAAAATAATTGGCAATTTAAAGTATTAGAATGCAGTGCAATGGAAAAAATGGTGTGGTGCTTAAGAATTGAAATTCAGAATAAAAATCTAAAATATTATTTATTAGGAATATATAGATCGCCTGATAGAAGAAATTGCCCAGATGTTGTTTTTACCGAATTTTTTGAAAATGAGATGGAGAAAGTGGAGGCTTGTGAGAATTATTTAATAATGGGAGACTTCAATATTAATTGGTTTGATAATAACATCCATAAGACCAAACTGGAAGAAATAATCAAGGATAGTTGTTTTAAACAAATTATAACTCAGCCATCAAGAATAACATGTACTACATCTACCCTAATTGATTACGCTGTAACCAATATTGAAGAGATTACTGCAAAAACAAATTCACCCCTATCGTGAACAAAATGTTAAATTTTTGTTCCCATGAAATTTTCATTCCCCATGAAGGGAATTTGGTATCGTGAATTTCATGGGAACGTTTGTTCCCGCTATCAATTCGTTGTGAATGTAAAATAAGAAAGAAGATAACAAAAATAAAAAATAAAAGAAATTTTTGTTATAAAATATACTTGGAAATATATATTTTAAAGAAAACTTAAAAAAAGGAAAGCTAAATATTCAGTGTTGGAGCGATAGTTTATTTGCAGCTTTTATTTATTACATTCTAACTTTTATGTGTTTAAATGGTTCGGCTACTTTTGGAAAACCAACAAAACGAAAAAATTCCAACAAATTAAAGCATCACAAATTCACAGGCAATAGACTTGTTGTTTTGCATTTTGTTGACCAATACATCAGTTGGTACCTTATTATTAGATATTTTTCTTTAAATAAACTTTTTAAGCTTTAATATTCAAGTTGTATGAAGAATTACATACATGTTTTGTTCTATTCCTCATCAAAAATAAAGTGAATAAATCGAAGGGAAAAGTGAAAAAACTTGTGGGAAAAAAGTTATTCACGATAAGGGGAATTTTTTCATGAGAGCATTTTTTCACGTTATTATTCTGGACTGAATAAAATTTTTTCATGGGAGTTGTTCACGATTGCCATTAAGGGAAAAGGGAAAACGTTACGAGGGAAAATTTGTTCACGATAGGGGTGATTATAACATGAAAATAAGTGACCATGAGTCCATAGAATTTAATATACCTACAAATCAAAGAAGGGAGCTTACAGAAGGAAGGAGCATAAAAACATTGCATTTCGACAATCAAAGTTTTCGTAATTATCTACTTTGGAGTGAAAATATTTATGACTTTACGAATAATCATGTTAATGAATTATCAAATATGTTGGTAAATTCTTTGAATATGGCACTATCTTCAATGGTAACCACTAAAAATATAAGAACTCATAAAAAAAATCCATGGTTTAATAACAATTTAAAAGCTATGAAAGAAATGAAAATACAACTTTACCAAACAGTATTGTGGTTAAACAATGAATTCAATTGGAACAATTATAAGTTTTTTAGAAATAAATACAAAATAGAAATATCAAAGGCAAAAAACAATTTTATTAACAACAAAATTAATTGCTGTTTCGATCAAAAAACCATGTGGAAAACGCTAAAATCACTTGTACTTAAAAAAGATAGTTCAAAAATACAAGAAATACAGTTAAATGGAAAATCTATATCAAAAGATAAAGAAATTGCTAATGAACTAAATTCGTTTTTTGTAAACAGTGTCACACAAATTATTGATAGTATTCCTTTCGTAAAATATGAAAATGTTATTGATGAAAACTCAAGTTTAAACTTTAAATTTGTTATGATTGACATAAATACGCTAAGAGATACTATGAAAACCATGAATAATAAGAAAGATCAGAATTTTCTTACAGTTAAGATGCTACTGGATAATTTTGATATTGTTGGTCCAAAGTTGCATAAAATTATTATATCATCTCTACAGACGGGAATATTTCCAGATTGTCTAAAAGAATCCTGTATAGTACCAATTCAAAAAGTAAAAAATACAAAAGATCCACAAGAAATTCGACCAGTTAATATGTTATCGATAATAAGCAAAATTTTAGAAAAAGTAGTACATGCTCAATTAAATAAATATTTTGAAGATAACAATTTGATAAATGAAACTCAATCTGGCTTTAGACATAAACATAGTTGTGAATCCCTGTTAAACCTTGTAAAAGTATGGAATAAAAAGCTCTGAATTAAAATGGTTTAGCAGTTACCTGGGAGGAAGAACTCAAAGAACCAAATGTGGAGATTCCGTATCAGAAAGTAAAAATGTAAATATAGGAGTACCTCAAGGGGCAGTGTTGGGAACTCTACTGTTCCTTATATATATTAATGATTTAAAAAAAGTCTTAGCAAATGCGAAAGTATGCATGTTTGCGGATGATGCACTAATATATATATCTGTGGCATTAAATAATAATGGCTTAAGTTGACATAAGTGCTTTTTCATTTTATTACATATTCTAAATCTTCTCTTCAAGATCTATCACTCAGCTAAATTTCAAGTATAAAATGTAATTTTTAATAAAACTATACGCGATTATATTTTAAGTTAATTCTTTTTGGAAAATAATACATAAGCCATAATATCTTATCTCAACTTAATTTTTTTTAAGGTAGCTACATAAATATTAAAATGTTTGAGCTTTAAAACTTGTATACATTTAAGTTGAATAAACTAACAGTCCATTCAAATTATTCTTCAAATAAAAAAAGACCTTACATTTAACTAAGCTTTTATAAAACGAGAGATTTTCAGTTTTTCACATTTTTCAATTTAAACTAAAGCACTTGGGTCGACTTACTGCCAATAAAAATTATTTCGCCTTTCAATATTATATCTTAAGATCACTTTAGTGTTTTTTTTTCTGCCAATGGATTTTTTCATAACATCTTAATTAAAAAACAACGAATAATAACTTATAAAACTCATTTTTTTTTTTATAAAATTAACAGTTTTGTTCTAAATGAATGTGCATCTTTTTCTTTGGCTAAAAATTTTATATAAAAACCAAACACAATTTATTTTAGACAAAACCCTTAATATCTCAAAACATGAAATTTCGACTTAAGCCATTATTATTTATTGCCACAGATATAAGCGGGAAAAACAAGGAAGAATGTGTGCGGAAAATGAATAATGATTTAAAAGAAGTTGAAATATATCTTAAAATGAACAAATTAAAGCTTAATACTAGTAAAACTAAAGCAATGGTTATAAATGGAACAACTGACGAGAACATAAGTATTGAAGGTGTGGCGATAGAACAAGTTGCAGAAATGAAATACCTTGGAGTCATTGTAGATAAAAACTTAAATTTTGATTTACACTTCGATTATATTTGCAAAAAGATTTCAAAAAAAATTTGCTTCCTAAGAAGGATTCGAAATCAAGTATCAACAATTACTGCCATACGGATATATAATATAACTGTAAAACCGCATTTGGAATATTGTTCCTTGGTAGTCAGCAGATGAAGGGGAGGCTTCAAAAGCTACAAAATAGGGGTATGAGATGTATTCTACGGTGTCACAGATTAACCCATATAAATGACATGTTAGAAAAATTGCAATGGCTTTCTGTCAATCAAAGGCTGGTGATGAATGTATTGATATTCATATTTACGAGGGCGGTTCGGAAACTTCTTAGCCTATCAATGAAAGAGAATAGTTAGTTTTTCAAAAATATTTTTATTTTTCAATATAATCTCCTGAAACTTCAATACACTTAGTCCAACGCTTTTCTAGCAATTGTATCCCTTGATTAAAATAGTTTTCCTCAAGGTCATCAAAATAGTAGTTTACAACTGTAATTGCATCTCCATTTGAGGTAAAATTTTTTTAGATTTGGGAACAGGTAAAAGTCACTGGGAGCTAAATCAGGAGAATAAGATGGGTGGTCAAGCAACTCGTACTTTAATTCGTTGATTTTAGCCATTGTTAAAACACTCTTGTGCGCTGGTGCGTTGTCTTGATGAAAAATATTTTTTTTGTGCCAGGACGTTTTTCTCGAATTTGTACATTTAATTTATCCAAAAGGTTGCAATAGTACTCTGAATTTATTGTTTTACCCTTTTGCAGATAGTCAATCAATAAAATACCTTTGAAGTCCCAAAAAACCGTTGTCATAACCTTACCAGCCGATTGAATTGTATTTGCCTTCTTTGGGGAACTTCCTCCAGCTTCAGTCCATTGTTTGGATTATTCTTTTGTCTCTGGAGTATAGTGGTGGATCCATGTCTCATCAACAGTTATGAAACGACGCTTAAAATCCATTTTATTTCGCTTAAAACGATCCAAACAAGCTTGAGAAATGTTCATTCTTATGCGTTTTTGGTCGACTGTTAACAAATGCGGCACCCATCTTGCAGAAAGCTTTTTCATCTGTAGTTCTTCATGCAAAATTAAATGGACTCGATCATTTGAGATGCCCATGATATTAGCTATTTCACGCACTTTTATTCGTCGATCATTTAATACCATATCATGCACTTTGGCTACAATTTCTGTTGTTGTTGCTGTTTTTGGACGTCCACTACGTGGTTCATCTTCAATGCTTGTACGACCACGTTTAAATTCAGCAACACAATTTTTTACTGTTGCATATGAAGGAGCACTTTCACCTAACACATTCACCATATCATTATGAATTTCTTCTCCCGATAAACCTTTTTTATGTAAATATTTAATGAAACCACGCATTTCTAATTTTTCCATTGTAAAAAAATCGCGGATGTGTCTTTTTTGAACACCTGTTTCTATATGAAGGAGTTGCCAGATCGAAACAAAATTTAACATGTGTTCATAGCAGAGATGGAAGTTTCCAAAACACTTAACTTTTTTCTGTTTATACCGCGCTTTTTGTGCTAGGCTAAGAAGTTTCCGAACCGCCCTCGTAAAATGAAGAATCGAATGTTACCGAATTACTTGCAGCAGCAGTTAGTTTATGTAGCTGACGTTCAACCATACAATCTACGTAATGCTGGCGACTTCAGAGTAAATCGTAGCAGAACAAATTTTCATCAAAATTTATTATTTTATAAAGGTCTTAAATTATATAATGAAATTCCTTTAGAATTAAAAAATGAAAATAACTTTTATGTATTTAAACGTAAAAATATTATTTTTGTTAAACAAACATTTTTATAATTGTAAAAATTCCATAGTTTGTAAGATAAGTGAATTGTTTTATTAATAGCAAAATAATGCTAAATAAATAGATTTAAAAAAAAAAAAAAATATGTACTATATAATTCAAATAAATATAGATACATTAAAATATATATCATAAACTAAAAACAAAAGTCATATAGATATTTATTAATATTCGTGTCATAATAAATGCTCCCCAGCCAAGTAGTGCTCAATAAAAAGAGAAAAGAAAATTCCATTTTTACTTGAATCCCAAAAAGAAGTGGCAGTACAGAGACAAAAACAATTTTAATTATAGTTTCTATACACAAAAACTTATCTTATTCTTTGTAACTTTACACAACGCAACTGTGGTTCGGTTGCCATCCATAATCGACCCATTAAATGCCTTAGACATGTCAAGTGATACTAGAACAGGTAATCTACGCTTATTAATAATACCCCTAATATCATCAGTCATACTGAGAAGCAGATGGGTAGTATTATGGCCTTTACGAAACGCATATTGAGCATCATATATGTAAATCAACATCAAACGATTCCAATATCTGGTCCTTAAGCAAATGCTCAAACATTTTACAAAGAACAGGGAGAATTGAAATGGGTCTAAGATCATTCGGACAAGTTATCACCTTTTTTTTAGGTATAGGAACAACACTCGCAGTCTTCCAACAACAAGGAAATTGAGATTTCATTAAAATTGTGTTAAATAAATGTACTAAAAAACCAGAAATGTATGGGAAAATAAGTTTTAGAAATCTTATTTCAATCATATCTGTGCCCACCGATTTCGACCTCACCCTATCAAGCAATCTAAACACCCCAAACTCATCAGTACACCTGAAAGATTTAGTATCAATAGAGTCACTGAAACCCTCAATGTTAACCATGTGACTATCACTACCATCCCTAACATTTGCAAAAGAATAATTCACCGTATCAGCATCAAAATCAACCAAACAATCATCATCACCAAGACACCCAGCATTCCTTAAAACCTTCTATGTAGCCGCGTTATCAAGTTTGCTAAACAGAGCCGCAAAAAACGCCCTCTTAGCCTTACGCACAGCACTTTTCAACTTATTCCTGTACCTGCAATAAACCCTCCAGTTAAGATCAGATCTGTAACATAAAAAGGCAGAGTATGCAAGATCTCTTAAAGATCTGGCCAATATAACTTCCCTAGACTTCATAAAATCATCTGTACGGTTTTTAATTCTTCTCCTGACCAAAGGAATAAAGTTCAATAAATTCTCAAATAACGAATAGATATTACCGCATAATAGGTCAACATCACTGCGATAATAAGCAATTTTCAGTAAAGCTCTAAATAAATAAAAAATAAAATATATTTTGGTTTTAAAAAATAGATAGGACTATATAAAACCAAAGTAAATCTGTTATAAATAGTGCAATAAAAAGTTTTATGAAAAAACAATATAATTTTTTAATTGTAATAAAAAACAAAAAAACACTCAGTCATGGCTGAGTGTAGCATATGCAAATCGTCAATACGGGGTGAAACTGGCATAAGATGTATGGGAGTCTGCGATAAAATTTATCACAGCCAAACAAAATATTCAGGAATTGATCAATATTCGATGGGAATAATAGACAAAAGTAACTTTATACGTTTCATGTGTGATGATTGTGTACAATATATAAAAAATGTGGACATGGTTCTAGCAGAAATTCAAGATCAAGTGAACAAAAATAAACAAAATTTAGTTGATTATAAACATGAATTTCAGTTCTCACTGAAGCAAAATGAAGGCGAAATTAAAGAATTATTGGAAGCTATTGAAAAGCGTTATGAAGAAAGAGTGAAAAAAATTGACAGTGTACAAAAATCTTATGAAAAAAATGTAGAAGAAATTAAAAAATTATATGGAAGTGTAAATGAATTTAAAAACAACAACAATGAAATATGCAAATCATTAGAGGAAAAAAATGTCAACATGTGTAATGAAATAAAAAAAGTGATCAAAAAGACAAGTCAAAAGCAAACAAAAATGTCATACTCAGAGACAGTCAAAAACAAAATAGTGTTGCCAGATAGTAATAAACAATTGCCATTAATAGTTAAACCAAAAGAAAAACAGGGAGTGGATAGAACTAAAGAAGAATTAAATAATAAGGTTGATCCGGTAAATTTTAAAATAACAAGTGTGGAAAATCGAAGAAACGGTGCAGTTGTAATCCAATCCGAAAATGTTGAAGAAAGAGAAAAAATAAAGAGTGCTATAGAAAATGAACTAAACGATGGATATGAAATTTTGGTTCCTAACCCGGTACAATTAAGAATAAAAATAACTGGTATGACTTTTAAATATACGGAAGTTGAAATAATTGAAAAATTACGAAAACAAAATCCAATGATTAGTAATGGTGAATTTAAAATACATAATACAAAAATACGAATATAAAAGAAACAATAAAACAATATATACTGTCAAATTAATAGTGGATGAAGAAACATACACCAAAGTGATTACGGAGCAAAGAGTTAATCTAGGATGGGAGAGATGTAGAGTTTTTGAGTGTTTAAAATGTAAAGGATACAATCACTTAGCAAAAGAATGCAAAAACAAAGAAGTGTGCTTAAAATGTCACGGCGAACATAAATCGAAGGAATGCAACAAGGATCAAATTAACAAGTGTATTAATTGTATAAAAGCAAATAACAATCTAAATATGGGATTAAATGAAAATCACTATACTAATGATAGAGAATGCCAAGTGTATCAAAATAAATTAAATATGAAAACGAAAAGAATGGGATTTGCAATGTAACAATCACAGAATTTACGCGCACTTTATACAAATGTACAAGGATTAACTAATAACTTCAGTCAAATAGAAGTAATTGCGGCATCAGAAAATTTGGAGTTTATTATATTGTCAGAAACACATTTAACGGATAAAGTAAATGAAAATGAAATTATGCTACAAGATTATGGGCACATGGTATGTTTATCTAATTCTACAAAAACAGGAGGCGTTATAATTTATTACAAAAAAACATGGAAGGTGAATAAAATATTAGAAAAATTTGAAGATTATAAATACTGGATTTTGGTTTTCACTGCACATTTGGACTTGAAACGTCAAAGTGAAAAGAACAAAATTTTAAAAGCTCTGCAAAATAATTAAAAAAATATATAAATTGTTGTTTAAAAAAGATAGGACTTTATAAAAACGACAAATAAAACAAAAGTTTAAACTTGCTTATAAGTTTAATAGAGAAAAAACATTTATTTATTTAATAAAAATTAATTAATTGCCCGACCCAGCGATGGCTGAGTGTCACAAATGTAAAGCCTCAATACGTGGAGAGTCAGGAATTAGCTGTGCTGGTGTGTGCAAAAAGGTGTATCACTGTTCTGTAAAGTGCGCGGGTGTTGACCAATATTCGGTTAAAATTCTTGATGAGGATAATTTTGTGCGGTTTATGTGTGGTGATTGCCTTCAATATATATATAATGTTGACATGGTGTTAAAAGAAATACAAGATGGTGTTCACAAAAACAAAATAAATTTAGTTGAATACAAAAGTGAATTCGAATCATCACTAAAACAAAATGAAAATGAAATTAAACTGTTATTAGAGGCAATAGAAAAACGTTATGAAGAGAGACTTAAAAAAATAGACAATGCACAAAAAATATGTGAAAAAAACGTTGATGAAATAAAAAAACTTTGTAATATTGTAAGCGAATATGAAAGTAAAAATAAAGAGATTTATACCAATATTGAAGAAAGTAATGAAAAGATATGTGAAGAGATAAAAAAAGTTATTAAAGAAAATAATGATAAACAAAACAAACTGTCATTTTCTGACACAGTAAAAAAAAATACGATGTTGCCAGATGTTAAAAAACAAGTTCCCCTTATAATAAAACCAAAGGAAAAACAAAAAATAGAAAAAACAAAGGAGGACCTAAACAATAAGGTAGATCCAGTTAACCTAAATATAACAAACATTGAAAATAGAAAAAATGGTACAATTGTGATACAAAGTGAAAATGATGAAGAAAGAAATAAAATTAAAAATGCTATTGAAAATGAAATGGGTGAAACATACGAAATAAAAACGCCAAATGAAAATGATATGTCAATAATCATAACTGACATGTCATTTAAATATGCGGATGATGAACTTATAGAAAAAATAAAGAGACAAAATCAACAATTACAAGAACATGAAATGAAAGTAGTAAAATCCTACGAATCTAAAAAATATAATAAAGTAATTTATAATAGTAAAATAATAGTAGACAAGGAAACATACACAAAGATTAAGGCAGCACAAAAATTAAACATTGGATGGGAAAAGTGTAGAATATTTGATGGGACTAATATTTTGATGTGCTATAAATGTCAAGGATACAATCATAAAGCGAGTGAATTTAAGAATGAAGAGACATGTTATAAGTGCCATGGAACTCATAGATCAAAGGAATGCGAAAAAGAAATAATAAATAAATGTATTAATTGTATTAGAACTAATAAGAAATTAAATATGGGACTTGACGAAAATCACGTCACAACAAACAAAGAATGTCCAGTTTATAAAAACAAACTTAATATGAAAAAGAAGAGGTTGGGGTTGATAATTTAACAATCACAGCAAATATACGGCATTTATACAAATATATGTGGACTAGTTAACAACTACAATCAACTAGAAATTATTGCCGATGAACAAAATCCAGATTTTATAGTTCTTACAGAAACACATTTAACTGGAGATATAGAAGAAAAAGAAATAAATCTCAGAGATTATGATCAGTATATTACATTATCAAATTCAAACAGGACGGGTGGAGTTATTATTTATTTTAAAAAGCAATGTAATGTTATAACAATTGGGGAAAAGTCTTCTGATTATAATTACTGGATAGGTGCATACATGGCGACAATCAAGAATAAACAATTTGTAATAATAGCGGTCTATAGATCACCAAGCAGCAGTGAAGTAGAGTTTTGTCAAGTATTTGAAAAATTAATGGAAGAAATATGTGAAGCACAATGTGATATAATAATAGCAGGTGATTTCAACATAGACTGGTGTAAAGAAGATACATATAAAAAAAGACTTGAATGCGCTTTTAATGATAATGGGCTTAAACAAATAGTAAATGATTATACGAGAATAACAGAAAGTACAAAAACAATTATAGACTACGTCATCACAAACAGTGAAAATGTAACAGTAGTAAATAACATTTCTAATAAAATAACGGATCACGAAGCCATAGACATGAAAATCAAGATAGTAACTGAAAATCAAGACGAAATGAGCAAAAAGGAAATTGAAATATTTAAATATAATAAAATACGTTTTAATCAAGAAATTAGTGCAATATTGAGAAACAATGATAACGATGATTTAAATAATAAAGTTAATAATTTTGATTCAGCCATTGAAAATACTATAAAGAAATTTACAATTAAAAAAGTAATAAATACAAAAAGTAAAGTTAACAAATGGTTTAACAGAGAACTAAAAAAATTAAAGAAAGAAAAAGTTCTTAAATATCAAATAGCTAAGACAGAAAATACAGATATAGCGTGGAGTAGTTATAAAATAGCTAGAAATACTTATAAAACCAAAATTGATACAGAGAAGAACAATTACGTTAATAAAAAAATAATTAATGCCAAAGACCAAAAACAAATGTGGAGAGAAATCAAAGACTTAGTCCTAAAGAAAAATAAAGCTGTGATAAAAAATGTGATATTTAGTGATATAGAATATAAAGATAACTACCAAATAGCCACCCAATTTAATAATTATTTTGTTAATAGTATTAAGTCAATTAATAATACAATAGAAAATGTGCAATATATAAACAATATACCTGTGATAATAAATAGATTTAGATTCCGTGCAATAACAATCCAAGAAATTCAAAATATTTGTAAGAATATGAAAAATAAACCAGATTTCAACAATGTTACAATTAAGCTCATTATGGATAACTGGAATATTATAGGAAAATCAATGCGTGATATAATAAATAAATCACTTGAAACAGGAGTTTTCCCGGATAGTTGGAAATATTCAATGGTAACACCAATAGAAAAAATCGCAAAAACAAATAAATGTGACGAATTTCGTCCAATAAACACTCTGAAAACTTGTGAAAAAGTTATTGAAAAGATTGTTAAGGAACAAATGGAAACATATATGGAACAACATAATTTATTTTCAAAATATCAATCGGGATTTAGAAAAAAATTCTCATGCGAAACAACAGTTAATTATGTAATAAATAGATGGAAATATATAAATAGAAAGAAAAAGATAATGGCAATATTTTTGGATTTCAAAAGAGCATTTGAGACCATTGATAGAGAAATACTTATTCAAAAACTATATATGTACGGCATCAGAGAAAATGAATTAAATTGGTTTAAATCATATCTTACAAATAGAAAGCAAATAACAAAAGTTAATGGTACAAAATCAAACGAAGTAAACAATGAATTTGGAGTACCTCAGGGTTCTATTCTAGGCGCACTATTATTTATAATATACATAAATGATATGCCAAATATACTAAAGAAATGCGAAATAATTCTTTATGCGGATGACACATTAATCTACGCAGAAGGTGACACAGATGAACAATGTAGAGCAAATCTAATGCACGACTTAAATAACATAAATAATTGGCTTAAAATGAATAGATTAAAACTTAATGAAAACAAAACTAAACTACTTGAAATAAATATAAACAGTGAATCAATAATTACAATTAATAATGAAGAAATAGAAAAAGTAAATAAAATTAAATACCTCGGTTTTATAATCGATAAAGACCTAAACCTAAAAGAACACATTGATTATATATGTAAAAAAATTGGCAAAAAAATTGGTTTTTTTAAACGGGTTAGAAATAAAATATCTCAAATAACGGCAATACATATGTATAACACCATGATAAAACCACATTTTGAATTTGGCTCCACAATCATATACACTTGCTGCTCAAAAACACAAATCGAAAGACTACAAAAATTACAAAATAAAGCTATGCGGTCAATATTAAAATATAATATACATATATGCTCCAATTCAACTAATGCTAGATACACTGAAATGGTTAAATATTCAACAAAGACTGGAACTTAACACACTGCAATTCATTCAGAAAATGAAAATGGGAAACGCACCTGAATACCTTACTGAACAACTTGACTATGTGAGAGAAGTCCAACCGTACAACCTTAGAGATTCTGAAAATTTCCGAGGGTAACAACAACAGCAATGCAACGATCTCTATTCTTTAAAGGACTTAAATTATACAATCACTTACCAGAATATGTCAAAACAGAAAGAAATATGAGTATATGTAGGAGAAATGTGGTAAAATTTGTAAAAAACAATGAATTCGATAATATTTTGTAAAGAAAAATCTGTAAAATAATCATATTTGAAATATTTTTAAAGTATTATAAATACTACTAAATAAACAAACTAAACTAAACTAAACTGCTGAATATGATAGTTTTCGTATGATAATTGTAGCAGTATACAGATTAGAGATGTGCGCGTGAGTAAAATTGCGCTCACGATCACGCACGATCACGAAACATAAATATTTTTCACGCGCGCTCACGCACGGCATGATTTAAAACTTTCACGATCACGCACGCTCACGAACGCAATATGTTTAATCACGTACTTTCACGCACGACGGGAATAATTTTGCACGCACGCTCACGGTGGAATACAAATTTTGCAATAAAAGATTTAGCATATGCGAAAAAATTTTATTTTGTAATTAATTTCTTTATTTACTTCAAGATCATCAATTAAATAAAAAAAATTGAGGAAAAGGTCGAAAAATTACAATACAAAGGATAAACTTAATATATAAAAAATCACGCACGATCACGCACGGTATTATATTTTTGAATCACGATCACGCACGCACGCGTGATTTTATCGATTTGTAATCACGAATCACGTGATTCACGCGTGAGTCACGCGTGACACGAAAAATTCACGACATTTGCACATCTTTAATACAGATCACCGAGTTGTAAGAAATCAGAATTTTGTGATGTATTTGAAAAAATTTTAGAAATAATTTGTGAAAGCTACTGTGATATTATTATTTGTGGAGACTTTAAAATAGATTGGATTGAAAATATTTGTTATAAAAACAGAATAGAAAATAATTTAAATAATCATGGTTTAAAACAAATCGTTAATAGCTTTACGCGAATAACAAAAGATACTAATACTTTAATTGATTATGTGATAACAAATAGCCATAAAGTAACCGTAGAAATTAATAACAATAATATAGCTGATCACGAATCTCTTTATATAAATATTGAATGTGAAAACAATTTTCGAAAAGATACAACAATAGAAACCCATAAAATATTCAAATATAATAAAAATAACTTTAATAGAAATCTGAGTGCAATAATAGATTATAAAGAAAACAGTGATATCAATGAAAACGCATATATGTTAGATAACTGTCTCGAAGCGGTAATAAACAAATTTTCAATAAAAAGAACAATAACTAATACAAATTATGTGAATCAATGGTTTAATAATGAACTTCGATTATTAAAAAGAGATAAAATTTTAAAACAGCAAATAGCAAGGATTGAAAACACAACTGAAGCTTGGGCAAACTATAGATCAGTTAGAAACCTTTATAAAGTAAAAATCGAAAACGCGAAAAATAACTATATAAGCAATAAAATAAACAATGCCAAAGATCAAAAACAAATGTGGAAGGAAATAAAAGATTTAGTAATAAAAAAGAAACAATCTGTGATAAAAACTGTGATATTTAACCAAATAGAATATAAGGAAAATAATCAAATAGCTAGTCAATTTAATAATTATTTTGTAAGTAGTATAACAGCAATAAGAGACTCGATCGAAGAAGTGCAATACGTAAACAATATTAATAATACTAGTCATAATTTCAAATTTCGTGCAATAACAATCTTAGAACTTAAAAACATAATAAAGCAACTTAACAATAAGCCAGATTATACAAAAATATCAAATAAAATTATTATAGACAATTGGAACATAACGGGAAATATTTTATTAAATATAATTAATAAATCGCTAAAAAATGGAGAATTCCCAGAAAACTGGAAAAAAACAATAGTAATACCTATTGAAAAAGTGACAAATACAAAAAAGTGTGAAGAATTCCGTCCTATTAATAACTTAAAAACTTGTGAAAAAATTCTGGAAAAGGTTGTGAAAGATCAATTGGAAAGCTACATAGAAGAAAATTCTTTATCAAAATACCAATCTGGTTACAGGAAAAATTTTTCATGTGAAACTGCAGTAAATTATGTCATAAATCGATGGAAAAAAATAGAAAAAAATAGAAAAATTATGGCAATTTTTTTGGAATTTAAAAGAGCGTTTGAAACAATTGATAGAAAAATTATGTTTAAAAAACTTCATATGTACGGAATAAAGAATACAGAACTTAAATGGTTTAAATCCTACTTAACAAATAGAAACCAAATAACAGCAGTTAATGGTATACAATCTGATTCCATTGAAAATGAATTTGGTGTTCCACAAGGATCAATCTTAGGTGCACTATTGTTTAGTATTTACATAAATGATATGCCGAACATTTTGACAAAAAGTGAAATAATTTTATACGCGGATGATACTCTAATATTTACAGAGGGAGATAATGAAGAACAGTGTCACAATAATATGATGCAGGACATAAACAATATAATTATTTGGTTAAATAGAAATAAACATGACTAGTAATAGTGACTTTATAATTAATAACGAATTGAAAAAGTCGAACAAATAAAATATCTTGGTTTTATAATTGATAAAGAACTTAAATTTAAAGAACACATGGACTTTATTTGTCGAAAAATTGGTAAAAAAAATTGGGTTTTTTAAAAGAGTTAGAAATAAAGTATCAACAATAACAGCAATTAATATATATAATACGATTATTAAACCACATTCTGAATTTGGCTCAACAATAATTTATACATGTTGTACAAAAACGCAAATTGAAAGACTACAAAAATTACAAAATAAAGCTATGAGAACAATTTTGAAATGTAACATTTACACTCCAATTGAGATAATGTTAAATATCCTTAAGTGGTTAAAAATAAATCAACGATTGGAATTAAATACCTTACTTTTTATACAAAAGATGAAAATGGGAAAGGCGCCAGAATATCTATGTGAGCAAATTAATTATGTGAGAGATGTGCAACCGTATGAGCTAAGAAATGCGAGAGACTTTAGACCGCAACGAGTAAACACGACAGCGATGCAGCGTTCACTTTACTATAAAGGACTACAATTATATAACTCGTTACCAAATATCAAAGATGAAACAAATGAATACATTTTTAAAAGAGATTGTGTAAATTTTGTAAGAAACAATGTAAATAACTTAGAATCTTAGAGCAAAAACAAATAAATGTAAACTTAAGTAACCAAAGTGTAATTTAAAAGAATAATAATACTAATAAATAAATAAATAACAATAATAATTTTATAAAAACTTCGTTGTGATCGGACGTGTTTTTTGTCAGCTCTATGCTTGAAATATTGTATTACTCTATAACCGCCGAATCTGTTCTAAAAAGTGTTAAATATCACACATCTTAATAAAATAAATGCTATTTTAGTTACATACTATTGTAACTTAATAAACATAAACTGCAATACACCAATTATTTCGTGCTTACTCACAAAACCTGTTCTACTAAACAGTAACATATATTTTATAAAAAACAACAACACTTTTTAAACTGCATATATATTTTTATATTTGGCATACAAATTAATACTCAAACAAAACAATAAACTGTATTATAAAATTCCTGTACTCTTAAATTCATAAAGCTTTAAAATAAAGCAATATCTACAGAAACAAAACTCACTAATAAACAAATGATATCCAGCATAATCTACAATTTTACAACAACACAATTATAATAACGCATATTTAATTGCTTTTAATCACATGATAACCCAACAAACAATTTTTTAAAAAATACAAATACATTAAGTGCTAAGTTGTGAATATGGCGGATTGTCATCACTGTAAAAGTGCAATTCGCGGTGAAAGTGGCATTATGTGCGAGGGTGTCTGCAAGAAAGTTTTCCATGCTTCCAAAAAGTGCTCTGGCTTGGATCAATATTCTAGGGGTATACTTGATTCGACTGGTTTCATCAGGTTCCCATGAGAAATATCAAAGTGGGTAGGCTTGTTATTATGAACAATACTTAAGTGCAATCTTGTACAAAGAGAACGGACCACACTGGATTTCGATGCATCAAATAAATTCATATTGAAGTCACCAAGAATGATTATATTATGATACTGTAAAAAAAGTTGGAAATTATCATTTTCAAAACTAAGTATATCCCCATAAGGTAAGTAGACTACCCCAATCAAACAAATAGAATTTCCCACTTTAATCTGCAGAAATAAAGTTTCATATTTTCCTAGTATAGATGATCTAAAAACCACCTTACACTTAATCTTCGAGGAAACATAAATACTAACCCCACCACCTCTACAATCTAGCCGATCATTCCTAAAAACTTTAAAACCCGGAATACTAACAGCACTATCAGAGATATGGGGTTTAAGCCACGTTTCCGAAACCGCAAAAATATCAAACATAGAGACGTTAATAACACTTTTTAATTCATCAAATTTAGTGTAGTTGCCAGACGGCCTAATACTCTGACAATTCAAATGAGCAACTCTAAGATGTTTTCCACCTGTTTTAAAAATATCACTAGCCTTAGTACTACCACCTATTAAAGGGCCAATATTAGAAGACATCAAATATAGGCACCATGTTGGGGAACATAATAACTGACAAAGAAAAATTAAACATATTTGTTGTAATAATAAGAATTTCAAATTTAATACCAAAAAATTCTATAAAATTCATTTCAAAGAAAAACAGTAGCCAACCATCAAAGAAAAGAAAAACCAAAATAGAATCAAACAATAATAGGGAAAAAACTTACATTCATATAAAAGAAATATCAAATATAAACATACGGGTCTGTTCTAGAATCCGAATTCACTCGAAAGTGGATTACTTTAGCATTTTTGGTGAACTGCAATTCAGATCCACATATTTTTATTAATAAAAACATGTGGATGTGAATTGCAGAACACCAAAAATGCTGAAGTAATTCACTCGAAAGTGAATTCGGATTCTAGAACAGACCCGATAGTTAGGCAAATCACGTCGGATTATCCTCCACATCCTCATTATTAAGTAGTGCAGCACATTTCTTAGCATCATAAATACACGAGTCTCCATTAGGTAATATAATTTTAACACCAAGGGCATCTCTATTCAGAATGTTGAACTTCTTAATCTTCTTTGAACGTAGCAAACGTCTACAGATAGCATTAAGCTGCACAGCAGTCGGCGATAAGTGATCGTTCAGATAAACACGGCTCTCAATTCCACCACCAATAACATCACCCAGCTTTAAAGTACTCTTTCATAATCAAATCACGTACAAAAATGTTATTGCACTTTACCAGAATTTGTTTTCCCTTGTTGATATAGCAAGAATGGTGAATATGACTATTATCAACATGGACTTTCAGCAAAGATCCAATCCTAATAATAGGAGCAACCAAATCATCCAAACCAGATGGAAGACCACTAATAATGAAGTCAGCACGATTTAATCTTCTATATAGCGCATTGTTAACATCTTCAAGACTAGTAATTTTCGCCATAAATTCAGAATCCACCTGAGTAATTTTTTGTAACAAGCTAAGACATCAGCTCGTATGTCCTTACTTGTCTTCATCTGAAAAAGAAGATGAAAAGCATCTCCTTGTTCGGCCCATCCCAGTTTTTCTCTTGGACTCCTTATGGAATGAAATATTTTTTTAGAATTGTGTTTTTGGTCTGCATAAACCTAAAAATTAATGGATGTTTGTAACTTTGCTTACAAAATATACATACATATGCATGTATGTAAAAACCTTAATCCAAGCAGACGCTGCTTTCATAGGTGGGCCAACTGTGCCTCTCATAACCTTTTAGCGACTGTTTTTCCTTGCCAGCAATTTGGAATTCAATTTTTCGCCAAGCTCGGGTGATCCGCCATGTATTGTGCCATAAGTTCCTTTTGCTTGCCATTTACTTTATTTATATTTGTCCTAAACAAATATGTAATGGTTTTTATATTATTATCATTAAAGGGTAAAATTTATTAAGGAATCGTTGTTATTTTTCTTATGCACAATGCAAATTTATAAAAACATATGAATGAGTTTATCACAATGGATCCAATTGGGTCTCCGAGTGGATGTGTATTTCAGACTACGATAGCTCTTTATCTATCGAATGACTTTTCGAAAGAAGGCATTCGATCGACAACTAGTTATCGAATGCCATGATCCCAAATTTCGATAGAAATTATTCGATAACGAATACGGCGATTTAAAAAACTAAAATTTCGATCAAAGTCATTCGATCACGAGTGCGACGATTTGGGCCCAATTTTTTAGATTGTCTGCGTAGCCGGCCTTTGACCGGGCTAAATGATTTTCTCCACCATGGTATATCCCGACACGGCGGTAAATAGAATAGATTGTCCGCATAGCCGGCCTTCGGCCGGGTTTAATGATTTTCTCCACCTTGTACACCAAAACAATGATATAGAAAATATAATATTTATGACATCAGATTGTACGCTGGAGGAAGAGTTTGACAGATATCCACACTAATCTATTATATTTTAATATATGTAGGTTAGCAGGTTGCTGGAAATTAGATTCCAGCCCACTTGGGTCCAAAAACAATATTTTTTTAAATATCACTAAAATCTTCTGTATTTTAACAAATTCATATACATAGATCTAGTCGAAAGCTTTCAAATGATACCATAATTGGCCTTATACGTTGTGAAATGCAAAGGGAAATCGCACATATACATATATACAAAATTCAGAGGCCAATAACTCGAAAACTATGCGTTTCCGAGAAAGTTACCACATAAAATTTTTGTCTTATACTTATTTCGATTTTCTATCGCCCTATGTATTTTTTTTTTTAATTTGGAGCGTCACTAAACTAGATTTAAGCCTTCAATTTTCTATCACAAAGGCAAATTTTTATTTTGTTTGGAGCAACTTCACGAACGTACATTTAAGCCAATTTTCTTTTTTCATTTGGAGCTGCGTCGCTAAACTAGATTTATGCCACGAAAGCATTTGTATTAATATCATGCGGTATACCGCGCTTCGACTGTAATTAGAAAAATATATTTGATGTTTTTGTGGTTTTACTGTAGTAACATCATCAGATTGTTTTAAGAGTTGTATATACATACCCTACCAGAAATAAATTACCTCTACTAACACACTCAAACCTTTTTACCAACACTTTTGCAATAATTTTACGTTGCAGAGTTGTGTTTACTTGACAATTGTCATGTTAGTCTTCTAATGGTCATTTTACTGGTAATAAAACTTCTCATTTCATCGGTAAAATGATGATTATTTATCAATCATTTTTATAAATGGAAATCCCAAACAGACAAAAATATTCTGATATATTTGAAAGTAAAATTAATGTAAAAATAAAGAATTTTACAAAAATATATAAATAAATCCGTTGAAATATGTGTATGGAAACTATTAATAGCACAGCAAATACAAAAGGTAAGAAACAAAACGGTTATTATTAATTTACAATGTATATGTAGATTGTGGCTAGACGAAGAAAGTTATGTTGCGGCTGATGATGAAGATGCCGGTGAGAAACCTCAATATAAAGAAGATATGGATGTGGATAGTCCTAAGGAAGTGGTGCAATATATATATAATAAATTATGTGTATTTAGTTAAATAAAATAATTACTAAATTAATTTAAAGTTTGTTTATATGTATATTTTATACAGTCACAAGTGAATGCTTTATCCAAAGTCAATGAGTGGTAAAATGTGACTGCTTTATCCCTAGTCAATGAGTAGTAAAATGTGACTGCTTTATCCCTAGTCAATGATTGGTAATCTGTGACTGCTTGTTGACTAGCAAAAAGTATTAGAGTGAGCAGTACAGATATATGTTACTTACTCGAGAAAAATTCACAAGTGCGAGAGAAATGCAAAATCACAAGTACACAAACTAAGAGGTAAAAATCTTCATATTGCTCTTAAGAATGTGACTTGAGGTTGTGACCACTTGAGAGGTTATCAATGACAGCAAATTTACTTATCAATAACCCTTCACGTTACATACATACACATACATATGTACATATTTAACACAATCGTCTAACAAACAGCCAATGCCAATGGGAAAGAGTACATAGTATATCAATTAGATTTTAATATAGTATGTACCTGTTGAAGATTTGTCAATGGTGTTAAGTCCTCCATTTAATATTTGCAAGAAATTTAGTTTGTGATATACTTGGGTTTCCTTAACTTCTTAAGATTATCCATATATTTATCTACATACATACATATGTATCTATTAATAAAACCACATTAATTCCGAGTACAACACAAATATTAAAGATGTTTCTTTTAAGCGATAAATCAATGTACCATTTAATTTTAAAAACTATAAAAATATTTTTACCATATTCTGTGATTTTTACGATTTTATTGAATGGAAATTTATTTGAAGTTATGGCAAAACTAACAGGTATGAGCAGTTCGACAACAAGTACAACTATCCAAAAACAACATGTATTTTGTTTGTATAAAGCACTAGAGCATGGTGGAATAATCAGGTGTGCGCAAGAAGGAATATGGTTTTTTGTAGGGTTGTGTTTTGCCCGTTATAAAAATGGAAAAGTATGCTTTTCTTGTCAACGTTGTTTACATATTTGGCCGCCATCATAAATATTTTTGTTTTCGTTATGCTTTTTGTTTTTGCATAACCAATAAATACATAAAAAACAACTTTTGTTTTGTTTGGTATACAGCTATTTTTTGACAATTTTGAATTAATTTTACACAAACAAAATGCATGTCGTTTTTATTTGTTGTATTCTTACGCGCACCTTATTATTCCACCATGCACTAGAGCTGCAAAACAATCGATAGTACTATCGATAGTTTTTTTTTTTGACTGACTATCGATAGTTTTTTTTCGATGGTGATACTATCGACAATTTTTAAAGTATATTTTTTAAATATATTAAACCGATTATATGTAGCCAGTATAATATTTGTAACAACTTATTCTACGCAGGATCTTAGCCGCCTTTAAATTTATATATTTTTACTAATAAAAACAAGTTATTTTAACTGCGCTACCTAAATCAGCGCGTTTATACTATGTTCACACGACAATATGAAGCACTTGCTTCGCTTTCTGAAGCATGTTTATGAATCTAGCTGTTCACACGACTCATGTACTTGCTTCGATTTGACAGTTCTCTTCTTAATAACAACTAAAATCTAAAATGGACAAAAAAAAATTATTACGCATTTTTAAAAATGCACAAACATATTTTGTCTTTCCATTGTTGTTTTATCCTTATAGCTTTAATTCAATTTTGCACTTTTAATTAAAGTTTTTGTTGTGTTTTTTGCATCTAGTGCAGATAAACTTCCGATAAATTTCGATAAAATTTAGAGAAGACAGCAATTTTTCACGCTTCGCAAGTAGATTCAATATGAATCTACATGCTTCGCTCTCAAAATTTTGTATGGCGAAGCATGTTGCTTCGCTCATGATTGGGGTGTGAAGCATGAATAGAGAGCGAAGCATGTTCCGTGTGAACGTAGTATTAGCTACCTAAATCTACTTAAATTGTTATTTGATTTTAATTATAAAAATGTATTTAAACCCAAGAAATGTGTTGAACTAAATATATGTACTTGCTTTTTATGAAATCTTATTTTTCATACAATTATACATACATACATACATACATACATATATCGCGCTTGATTAACAAGAGGGTATTAAATCAAAATTTTCAAATTTTCAGTAGAGGCAAAAAAGTTTTGTTTTTTATACTAATCTTCTATCACAAGTTGTTGATCAAGTGCGATATGTTTAGTATGTTTAGTTTTTAATCTTTATATATATAATTCTTCTGAAAGTGTGTTAGTAACTGAACTCCTCCTAAACGGCTGGACCGATTTCCATAAATTGTTTTGTATGCGTTTGGGTGGCGCCCCGGGTGGTTTAGATTTACAATTCGGTCCAATTGGACAAAGGGGCGTGGTACCTCCCATACAAACCACATATTAAAAATCTATTATTTCTGCTCCTGATAACGGTATTTGAACAAAATTTTGTACGTCGGTTTGGTGTGCATTTCTTAAGTGCTGCTGCAAATATGGGCGGGATTGGACAAAGGGGCGTGGTACCTCTCATACAAACCACAAATTAAAAATCTATTATTGCTGCTCCTGATAACGGTATTTGAACAAAATTTGGTATGTCGGTTTGGTGTGCATTTCTTAAGTGCTGCTGCAAATATGGGCAGGATTGGACAAAGGGGCGTGGTACCTCTCATACAAACCACAAATTAAAAATCTATTATTTCTGCTCCTGATAACGGTATTTGAACAAAATTTGGTACGTCGGTTTGGTGTGCATTTCTTAAAAGCTGCTGCAAATATGGGCGGGATTGGACAAAGGGGCGTGGTACCTCTCATACAAACCACAAATTAAAAATCTATTATTGCTGCTCCTGATAACGGTATTTGAACAAAATTTGGTATGTCGGTTTGGTGTGCATTTCTTAAGTGCTGCTGCAAATATGGGCGTGATTGGACAAAGGGGCGTGGTACCTCTCATACAAACCACAAATTAAAAATCTATTATTGCTGCTCCTGATTACGGTATTTGAACAAAATTTGGTATGTCGGTTTGGTGTGCATTTCTTAAGTGCTGCTGCAAATATGGGCGGGATTGGACAAAGGGGCGTGGTACCTCTCATACAAACCACATATTAAAAATCTATTATTTCTGCTCCTGATAACGGTATTTGAACAAAATCTGGTACGTCGGTTTGGTGTGCATTTCTTAAGTGCTGCTGCAAATATAGGCGGGATTGGACAAAGGGGCGTGGTACCTCTCATACAAACCACAAATTCAAAATCTATTATTTCTGCTCCTGATAACGGTATTTGAACAAAATTTGGTACGTCGGTTTGGTGAGCATTTTTTAAGTGCCGCTGCAAATATGGGCAGGATTGGACAAAGGGGCGTGGTACCTCTCATACAAACCACGAATTAAAAATCTATTAATTCTGCTCCTGATAACGGTATTTGAACAAAATCTGGTACGTCGGTTTGGTGTGCATTTCTTAAGTGCTGCTGCAAATATAGGCGGGATTGGACAAAGGGGCGTGATACCTCCCATACAAACCACATATTAAAAATCTATTATTTCTGCTCCTGATAACGGTATTTGAACAAAATTTGGTACGTCGGTTTGGTGAGCATTTTTTAAGTGCTGCTGCAAATATGGGCAGGATTGGACAAAGGGGCGTGGTACCTCTCATACAAACCACAAATTAAAAATCTATTATTTCTGCTCCTGATAACGGTATTTGAACAAAATCTGGTACGTCGGTTTGGTGTGCATTTCTTAAGTGCTGCTGCAAATATAGGCGGGATTGGACAAAGGGGCGTGATACCTCCCATACAAACCACATATTAAAAATATATTATTTCTGCTCCTGATAACGGTATTTGAACAAAATTTGGTACGTCGGTTTGGTGAGCATTTTTTAAGTGCTGCTGCAAATATGGGCAGGATTGGACAAAGGGGCGTGGTACCTCTCATACAAACCACAAATTAAAAATCTATTATTGCTGCTCCTGATAACGGTATTTGAACAAAATTTGGTATGTCGGTTTGGTGTGCATTTCTTAAGTGCTGCTGCAAATATGGGCGGGATTGGACAAAGGGGCGTGGTACCTCTCATACAAACCACATATTAAAAATCTATTATTTCTGCTCCTGATAACGGTATTTGAACAAAATTTTGTACGTCGGTTTGGTGTGCATTTCTTAAGTGCTGCTGCAAATATGGGCGGGATTGGACAAAGGGGCGTGGTACCTCTCATACAAACCACAAATTAAAAATCTATTATTTCTGCTCCTGATAACGGTATTTGAACAAAATTTGGTACGTCGGTTTGGTGAGCATTTTTTAAGTGCTGCTGCAAATATGGGCAGGATTGGACAAAGGGGCGTGGTACCTCTCATACAAACCACGAATTAAAAATCTATTAATTCTGCTCCTGATAACGGTATTTGAAGAAAATCTGGTACGTCGGTTTGGTGTGCATTTCTTAAGTGCTGCTGCAAATATAGGCGGGATTGGACAAAGGGGCGTCATACCTCCCATACAAACCACATATTAAAAATCTATTATTTCTGCTCCTGATAACGGTATTTGAACAAAATTTGGTACGTCGGTTTGGTGAGCATTTTTTAAGTGCTGCTGCAAATATGGGCAGGATTGGACAAAGGGGCGTGGTACCTCTCATACAAACCACGAATTAAAAATCTATTAATTCTGCTCCTGATAACGGTATTTGAACAAAATCTGGTACGTCGGTTTGGTGTGCATTTCTTAAGTGCTGCTGCAAATATAGGCGGGATTAGACAAAGGGGCGTGATACCTCTCATACAAACCACAAATTAAAAATCTATTATTTCTGCTCCTGATAACGGTATTTGAACAAAATTTGGTACGTCGGTTCGGTGTGCATTTTTTAGTGCTGCTGCAAATATAGGCGGGATTGGACAAAGAGGCGTGGCACCACCCATATAACCCAAAAATTTAAATCGCCATATTTTGGGCATTTTTGAGCTACGTCGATGATATTTGGTACATATGGTATTGGCATAATTTGGAGAAAAGTGTATGGGACCACGCTCCTTTTTAGGAAAATTAAAAATCGTAATATATTCTTAACTACTGGACCGATCGTCGCAATAGGATATATAAATACTTTTAATTTTATTTTATAACGAGGGGGGTAGCGAAGTACACCGGGATCAGCTAGTTGTTTATATTATTCATGGGCAGAATAAAATTTAAGTTTTAACAATCAGTAACTTTCTTTTATTTAAACATAAAAAAAACCGATAGTATCGATAGTTTTTCTTAAACTATCGAAACTATCGATGGCGGCGACTATCGAAAGTTGCATGCGGTATCAGAGCTCCAATCCCAAACCTGAAATATCACCTCATGAAATTGTAGATATACCATGGTTTAAGCTAGGCTGTGATTTATTTGAATTTAATAAGAAAATATATTTACTCATTGTTGACTATTATTCGAAATATATTGAAATTGAATCATTGAATTCAGGATATAATAGTTCACAGGTTATTATGAAATTAAAATCGATTTTTTCACGGCATGGCATTCCACATATTTTGGTAACAGATAATGGACCTCCATATAATTCCATTAACTTCAAAGCGTCTTGCGAGGATTGGGGAATTGACCATAGAACGTCAAGCCCATATTTACCCAGATCTAATGGATTGGTCGAACGTTCTGTCCAAACAATTAAAAAATTAATGGTCAAAGCTTATGAAAGTAAAACAGATCCCTACGTGGGATTGTTACATTACAGAACTACACCTAAGGGCAATTTCCCCAGCCCTCCAGAATTGCTCATGTCAAGGTCTCTACGAA
The DNA here is from genome assembly GCA_947311025.1 of Lypha dubia. Lineage (NCBI taxonomy): Eukaryota > Metazoa > Arthropoda > Insecta > Diptera > Tachinidae > Lypha > Lypha dubia. The sequence goes on along the minus strand of OX371261.1, from coordinate 74,269,456 downwards.
CAAAAATACCATCTATCACAAAAAATTTCAAACCGAAACTAGTAGATCGGATGGAATATAAAAGAAAGTTGAATGCAAAAATTCAAAAATATTCCGAATATTATAATAGGGGTGCGAAAAATATGGAACCTGTTAAGAAAGTAGAAAATGTAATGTTTAAGAAAATACCTACAGGCTGTTGGTTTCCTGGTCGAGTAATTGAGAATTGCAAAGAGCCAAAATCATTCTTAATAAAAGATAGTAATGAAGTTATTTACAGAAGAAATCAACAACATATAAGAGCTTCTGAAAATAACTTAAGTAAAAATAAAGAAAGTAACGATTCAGAAATAACCGGTACAATAGATTGCGAATTGCAAGATGATACTACGTCAGTATGTTGAGATATGTGATTTTTTGCAGGATTTTGAAACGACTTTTGATTCCTTTAATGGGTTTTCTGGTTTGGCTACTAAATGTTTAGAATACACAAATCATGAATAAAAAAAAGTATGCCCATATACAAATACAGTGTATATTGAAATTAAATATTGATTTATTATATATATTCGGCTTAAGGTCATATGAAAAAATTAATAAAACACATATATATTATGTTTTCGTACATGTACATGTACATATGTATATGTATCACATCCATTTTTCAATACTTTGTTATATGTATGTACTAGCTGATCCCGGTGTACTTCGCTACCCCCTCGTTATAAAATAAAATTAAAAGTATTTATATATCCTATTGTGACGATCGGTCTAGTAGTTAAGACTATATTACGATTTTTAATTTTAATAAAAAGGAGCGTGGTCCCATCCACTTTTCTTCCGGTACGTATTCCAAATTATGGCAATACCATATGTACCAAATATCATCGACGTAGGTAAAAAAATGCCCAAAATATGGCGATTTAAATTTTTGGGTTATATGGGTGGTACCACGCCCCTTTGTCCAATCCCACCCATATTTGCAGCAGCACTTAAAAAATGCACACCAAACCGACGTACCAAATTTTGTTCAAATACCGTTATCAGGAGCAGAAATAATAGATTTTTAATTTGTGGTTTGTATGAGAGGTACCACGCCCCTTTGTCCAATCCCGCCCATATTTGCAGCAGCACTTAAGAAATTTACACCAAACCGACATACCAAATTTTGTTCAAATACCGTTATCAGGAGCAGAAATAATAGATTTTTAATTTGTGGTTTGTATGAGAGGTACCACGCCCCTTTGTCCAATCCCACCCATATTTGCAGCAGCACTTAAAAAATGCACACCAAACCGACGTACCAAGTTTTGTTCAAATACCGTTATCAGGAGCAGAAATAATAGATTTTTAATTTGTGGTTTGTATGAGAGGTACCACGCCCCTTTGTCCAATCCCGCCCATATTTGCAGCAGCACTTAAGAAATTTACACCAAACCGACATACCAAATTTTGTTTAAATACCGTTATCAGGAGCAGAAATAATAGATTTTTAATTTGTGGTTTGTATGAGAGGTACCACGCCCCTTTGTCCAACTCCGCCCATATTTGCAGCAGCACTTAAGAAATTTACACCAAACCGACCTACCAAATTTTGTTCAAATACCGTTATCAGGAGCAGAAATAATAGATTTTTAATTACGAAAGTTGGCAACCCTGGTGGAGATACACACATTTTGATAGTGCTAAAGACATATTTTAATCTTTATTATTTATTGTGTTAAAACGCTTCCGATAAGGTTATAAACTTGTGTTATATAAAAAAATATTTACTATTTGCTACAAATTAGTGAAGGATGGCTGGAAAAGGTCGTACAAGTTTAAATAAACCAAAATTAGTATGTGATCAATGTAAAAGGCATATTAAAGAGGGGGCTGATGATTTCATAGAATGTGATAAATGCGCCAAAAATTACCATTCGCAATGTACTAAGTTAGATAAACGTCAATTTGAATACCTTGTAAATAATGAGAGTGAAATGTTTGTTTGTCTCTTATGCGAAAGAGAAGAAGAGGGGAACATAAAAAATGAACTTCGTGAAATCAAAACAAAACTTAATAAGTTGGATCAGCTGTCTGAAATTCAAGAATCCATACAATTTATGGCAAAACAATATGATAGTATTCTGAAAGATTTAACTGAAACCAAGAAAGGATTGTCTGCAGTGGAGAAGGAGAATCGGTCTTTGAGAAAAGAAATTTGTAATTTAAAGACATCTGTGAAAATGCTTAATGACATGACAGTTGTCAAATGGTGTGGGTGTTAAAATGGAAGCGGAACATATTGAAGATGCGTACTTTATCCCTAATAAAAATAAAAATAGCTCGAATCTGAAAAAAACTGTTGTCGTGAAGTTTTCATCGAAAGTGCCGAAAGACAAATTGATGGCTGCTAAGCAGAACTTGAAAACAATTAACAGCGATGTTTATATTTACGATTTTCTAAGCAAGGAGACTTTGGAATTGCTTAAATATGCAAAAACTATAAAGAATGTTGGTTACAACCATGTTTATGCAAGAAATGGAAAAGTTTACTACAAGCGAAGTGATGTTTCAAAACCCCAAGAAATTAGGACTGAAGATGATGTTCACCACTTACTGCTGAATGCTGCAACTAGAGATACGTTGGTACGTAGGCCACAAAACTATAATGCATCTGCTGAACAAGATGAAAAGTTTGATAGTGTTGATGTGGATGATGGTGATGGTAATATGGCATAAAATGTTCAATAGTTTATAAAAATGTTTTATATAAGTTTTTCTTTTCGCTCAAAATTAATAATCAATATTTTAATAATATTTCAAATTATAATAAATATGTATATAATTTAAAAAGCTCATTTTTTAATATAATAAGTGTAAACGCTAGAAGCATTTCATCTATAACAAAATTTAATAAGTTCAAATCCTTATTAGCAAGTCTTTCAAGACTACCTGATGTTATAGCAATCCAAGAGACCTGGTTTGACGAAAAATTAACCCAGCTATATTCCATCAACGGATATTCAAGTGTTCATTGCTGTAGGACTGATAAATATGGAGGCACTTCTTTGTATGTGAGTGACAAGTTACAATTTACTGTGGAAAATTGCAAAAGTGATAATTTTGTGGATTTGGTTACAATTTCAATTAAAAACTTTCGCATAAATGGAAGTTGTTTAAAAATATTATCTATTTATCGCTCACAAAAGTGCATGATTGCTGATTTTGTTAATATTGTTGAAGAATCGTTGAGCTATTGTACTCAGAGCTCATTAGTGGTAGTTGGTGATACTAATATTGATACGTTTAGCAATCCTCATTTCCATGCTTTATCAAACTTATTTTTGAACTATGATTGTCATAGTTGTCATGCTTTGATAACGAGGCCATCAAGTAAAACATCTATTGATCAGGTGTTCAGTAATGTTTTTGAGAGAATTTCTGTTGACTCCGTCGAATCAAAGACTATAAATATATCTTTATATATATAATTCTTCTGAAAGTGTGTTAGTAACTGAACTCCTCCTTAACGGCTGGGCCGATTTCGATGAAATTTTTTGTGTGTATTTGAGTTGGTCCCTGGATGGTTTAGATTTACAATTCGGTCCAATTGGTCAAAGGGGCGTGGTACCTCCCATACAAACGACATATTAAAAATCTATTATTTCTGCTCCTGATAACGGTATTTGAACAAAATTTGGTACGTCGGATTGGTGTGCATTTTTTAAGTGCTGCTGAAAATATGGGCGGGATTGGACAAAGGGGCGTGGTATCTCTCATACAAACCACAAATTAAAAATCTATTATTTCTGCTCCTGATAACGGTATTTGAACAAAATTTGGTATGTCGGTTTGGTGTGCATTTCTTATGTGCTGCTGAAAATATGGGCGGGATTGGACAAAGGGGCGTGGTACCTCTCATACAAACCACAAATTAAAAATCTATTATTTCTGCTCCTGATAATGGTATTTGAACAAAATTTGGTATGTCGGTTTGGTGTGCATTTCTTAAGTGCTGCTGCAAATATAGGCGGGATGGGACAAAGGGGCGTGGTACCTCTCATACAAACCACAAATTAAAAATCTATTATTTCTGCTCCTGATAAGGGTATTTAAACAAAATTTGGTATGTCGGTTTGGTGTGCATTTCTTATGTGCTGCTGCAAATATGGGCGGGATTGGACAAAGGGGCGTGGTACCTCTCATACAAACCACAAATTAAAAATCTATTATTTCTGCTCCTGTAAACGGTATTTGAACAAAATTTGGTATGTCGGTTTGGTGTGCATTTTTTTAGTGCTGCTGCAAATATGGGCGGGATTGGACAAAGAGGAGTGGCACCACCCATATAACCCAAAAATTTAAATCGCCATATTTTGGGCATTTTTTGACCTATGTCGATGATATTTGGTACATATGGTATTGGCATAAATTGGAATACGTACCGGGAGAAAAGTGGATGGGACCACGCTCCTTTTTAGGAAAATTAAAAATCGTAATATAGGCTTAACTACTGGACCGATCGTCACAATAGCATATATATAAATACTTTTCATTTTATTTTATGACGAGGGGGGTAGCGAAGTACACCGGGATCAGCTAGTATAATAATATAATATAATATATATATTTATAGTCTTTGGTCGAATGTTCGCTAACGGATCATAATATAATTTGTTGTAAGATTCAAGCTAATTATGTTTCAAACAACTATGTTAATATAACTAGAGTTAGTTGCGACTACCAAAAAGTTAAGGAATTATTGAATGAGAGTTTGACCATGATTGAAGGTGTGGATGATAAGTCAGTATTAACTGAAAATTTTACAAGCTGCGTTAACAATGCTATTAGAGAAGCAAAAAAAACTTCTACATACAAAAGGTCCTTAAGATTTGAAATTGCACCATGGATAAATAAAAATTTACAAGTTTTAATACAATATAAACATAAAATTCCGGCGAAGCGAAGAAAAGCTAATACCAATAATTATGATAATTTGTTAAAAAGATTAGGAAAAGTTGTCAAGCTGGCTAATAAAATTTCTAGAGATAACTATTATTATGATAACTTGAACAAATTTGATGGTGATCCAAAAAAAAACATGGAACTTTATCAACAATACGCTTGGCAGAAATAGAAAAAAGGATCTGAATTTGTTATCATCTGGTATACCAATATATGATGACTGTTTGAAAGCTAATACGCTCAACCAATACTTTGTCCAGTCAGTGGTGGAATTAAGGCAACAAAATGATATGAATTATAATTAAATTGAAATGTAAATAAAAATAATAAAAAAAAAAAAAAAAAAAAAAATTTATGGTTTGTATGAGAGGTACCACGCCCCTTTGTCCAATCCCACCCATATTTGCAGCAGAACTTAAAAAATGCACACCAAACCGACGTACCAAATTTTGTTCAAATACCGTTATCAGGAGCGGAAATAATATATTTTTAATTTGTGGTTTGTATGAGAGGTACCACGCCCCTTTGTCCAATCCCGCCCATATTTGCAGCAGCACTTAAGAAATTTACACCAAACCGATATACCAAATTTTGTTCAAATACCGTTATCAGGAGCAGAAATAATAGATTTTTAATTTGTTGTTTGTATGAGAGGTACCCCGCCCCTTTGTCGAATCCCGCCCATATTTGCAGCAGCACTTAAAAAATTTACACCAAACCGATATACCAAATTTTGTTTAAATACCGTTATCAGGAGCAGAAATAATAGATTTTTAATTTGTGGTTTGTATGAGAGGTACCACGCCCCTTTGTCCAATCCCACCCATATTTGCAGCAGCACTTAAAAAATGCACACCAAACCGACGTACCAAATTTTGTTCAAATAACGTTATCAGGAGCAGAAATAATAGATTTTTAATTCGTGGTTTGTATGAGAGGTACCACACCCCTTTGTCCAATCCCGTTCATATTTGCAGCAGCACTTAAAAAATTTACACCAAACCGACATACCAAATTTTGTTCAAAAACCGTTATCAGGAGCAGAAATAATAGATTTTTAATTTGTGGTTTGTATGAGAGGTACCACGCCCCTTTGTCAAATCCCTCCCATATTTGCAGCAGCACTAAAAAAATGCATACCAAACCGACTTACCAAATTTTGTTTAAATACCGTTATCAGGAGCAGAAATAATAGATTTTTAATTTGTGGTTTGTATGAGAGGTACCACGCCCCTTTGTCCAATCCCACCCATATTTGCAGCAGCACTTAAAAAATGCACACCAAACCGACGTACCAAATTTTGTTCAAATACCGTTATCAGGAGCAGAAATAATAGATTTTTAATTTGTGGTTTGTATAAGAGGTACCACGCCCCTTTGTCCAATCCCACCCATATTTGCAGCAGCACTTAAAAAATGCACACCAAACCGACGCTCCAAATTTTGTTCACATACCGTTATCAGGAGCAGAAATAATAGATTTTTAATTTGTGGTTTGTATGAGAGGTACCACGCCCCTTTGTCCAATCCCGCCCATATTTGCAGCAGCACTTAACAAATTTACACCAAACCGACATACAAAATTTTGTTTAAATACCGTTATCAGGAGCAGAAATAATAGATTTTGAATTTGTGGTTTGTATGAGAGGTACCACGCCCCTTTGTCCAATCCCACCCATATTTGCAGCAGAACTTAAAAAATGCACACCAAACCGACGTATAAAATTTTGTTCAAATACCGTTATCAGGAGCAGAAATAATAGATTTTTAATTTGTGGTTTGTATGAGAGGTACCACGCCCCTTTTTCCAATCCCGCCCATAAGTATCCTATAGCCTATTCCTGGCTCTAAACTACCTCCCTGCCAATTTTCAGCTCAATCGGTTAAGCCGTTCTTGAGTTATAAGCGAAGTAACTAACACGACTTTCTTTTATATATATAGATTTTAAACAATAAAAAAAAGCTAAGCCAACTTTTAAACATAATCAATTTTTGACACTTCAGATTGGCAGCTGATCTCTATTTCGGCTAACGAGGGCACCTGGTCTGCCAGACCCAAAACAAAATTAGGTTAGTGCTTTTGTACCCGAATTTTTTTTAATTTTTACTCATTTTTACTCTATTTCCATGGGCTCACAGTGCTTTTGATGTTGCAAGAGTTGACATCACTGGTAAAAGGGCTATTAGACACGCATACTTGTCTGCAGACATGTGCGATGGCATACCAAAACTCAGGTATGTCGAGTACGTCAGACATGTATGTTGGTTTTTAAAAATTTTTGATTTTCTGATGTCTGTCGCACACCAACATATACACAACATATATGTGTACTGAAGTATGCCATCAGCGTTCGTATGTCTGCAGCCAAGTATGCGTGTCTAATAGCCCTTTATAGTTGGAAGTGTGATTTTCGCTCCAATTGCCACATTTTTTCGCCTTGGGATCACCTTTCATTTTTTTACAGTTGGCGGTACTGTGTAACTCACCACATACAACGCAGACTGTAGGCAACTTGCAATAAGTTTTGGTATGGCCAAATTCTTGGCAGTTCATGCATTGCATATGTCCAGTTTTTTTATGTGGCTGCTCAACGATAAATCTCCGGTGCAACAAGTACTTTAAATCATATATTCGATGTGCTTAATTTTTTTTGTATTATTAAGTCGCCAGGCTGTAACTCGACTCTAAATATTGTTTGGGGTATTTTTTTCTCCATTTTTAATGTTTGAAACATTTTTGACTTTGAAGCCACTATTTTTCAAGGGGCCAGACATTACCTGTTCTGGATGCACGCTTGAATCAATGCCTTTTATAACTACTGTTAGGCCTTTAGCACTCTTTAGTTAATATGTATAAACGTTTTTATTCTTAGATTCAAGATCTGAAACTAGAGGTGTTAATTCGCCTTGTGCCATTATGTGTTATATAGGCAAGGTGTTAATCACAATGTAAGTTAATTTTATTTAAAAAATTGGATAAAAATATCTTGCAGTCCTTCCCAATTTTTAGAAACAAACAAACTTACACTCCGCACTTGTTATTTGGTCGCTTTGGATGGCTCTCTAAAGCATTTACCACGCGAGGGTAAACTTTACGGCAATAGCTTGAAAAGAGGCGGCCTGGATGGTATTGCAAAGGCGGAGGATATTACACAACATGATGCTGTTAAAAACTTAAGGAAGACTTGGTGTGGAAGCCATCAGATATAGAAATATGCGTTGGTGAAAAGAATTCTAATCTAGCAGATAATATTAACACATGGGCTGATTTTCACCACTCTCGATATCATCCTCGCACTGTAAATATTATCAAACAATACCGGCATGATAGTGAAAAACAAACGCTAGACACTTTCCCGCGGCGTTAAACTATGGCAGACAGAGAAGTTTCCAAGATGATTTTTGCGATCGTATACGTCAGTATGTTGAGATATGTGATTTTTTGCAGGATTTTCAAACGACTTTTGATTCCTTTAATGGGTTTTCTGGTTTGGCTACTAAATGTTTAGAATACACAAATCATGAATAAAAAAAGTATGCCCATACACAAATACAGTGTATATTGAAATTAATATTTTAATATTAATATTTTAAAGAGTAACCAGATTCCGGCGCAAAAAACTGTACCAGTAAATGAAGAATCAGGGCATAATTTTAGTCGTATTGAAGCCTCAATAGAGATCCTTATACAAACAGTAAATACATTCACTCTCAACATGTCCTGTATGATGCAGGAAATGTTGAAAATGCAGTCTACCTTGTTGCAGGCTGTATTGAACAAACCATGAACTTAAGAATCTGTTTTTGGAACGCAAACGGCATCTGCCAAAATGAAATTGAATATTTTCTTCTGGATAAACAAATCGATGTTATGCTTATCTCAGAAACTCACTTGACGTCCCGAAGCTATTTTCGAATTAGTGGATATAATTTCTACGACACCAAGGATCCTCAAGGTAGAGCTTGTGGTGGCTCTGGAATCCTAATAAAAACTCGAATAAAACACTATCTACTAAATGACCTTCGTGAAGAATATCTTCAAGCAACGAACATCTGCATTGAAAATTTTTATCAAAAGCTTGTGATATCATCTGTTTACTCTCCTCCCAGGTTTTCAATTTCAGAGAGTCAATATACCGCATTTTATACAACACTGGGGTCCCGTTTTCTAGCAGCTGGCGACTACAATGCTAAACACACTTTTTGGGGCGCACGTTTAATCAGTCCTAAGGGTCGTGTTTTGTTTGACACAATTTCAAAAATGGGTTTGAATGTAGTTTCAAGTGGTCAGCCAACATATTGGCCAACGGATCGTCAAAAAATTCCTGATGTTATCGACTTTGGGATTATGAAAGGCGTGCCCAGCGAAATGATTGAAGTAGAAGCATCTCTGGATTTGTTTTCAGATAACTCGCCTACTATTATCACTATTTACTCAGACACAACTACAACACCAACATGTGATTTACCGCTGACACCTGCAAGTATTAACTGGCTGAAATACAAAAAATATTTGAGTGCTCATTGCACGGAAAATATGCCATTGAGAACACCTGCTGACATAGAAAATTCTATTAGGTTGTTTGAAGCACATGCTAAACAAGCTGCTCTTAATGCTTCTTCAATTCAACCAAATCAACAAGCGAGATTTAACAATATTTTTTGTGCAGATATAGAAAGGCTATTGACTGAAAAACGGAGAGCTCCACGAGAATGGCAACGTTACAGATCGCCTCAGCTAAAATTAAGGCTTAAGGAGTGTACCAAACAGCTAAGAAAAGTTTTACAATCACAAAAAACAGCTTCGCTGCAAAAATTTCTGCAAGAACTCGATGCAACACTATTGCGACGGCAGACAAAATAAATACAGTCTAAAAAAAATTAAGTTTAATAAACGATTTATTTAATTCAAAGACAATTGTTTAATTTATGTAAAATAATTATTAATGAAAAATAGTAGATTAATGAAGCGAAGCGTTTTCTTTTTGTGTTCCTTTTACGACGACGGTTAATTTCAAACTGGTGCATGCTTCGTTTTGTTGCCCGTATCTATGTACAACAGAGTGGCATCTGGTGTTAAAAATAAAAAGGAATTGGCCAAACAGTGATGTCAACATTCCCCCCTCCGTGAATCCTTTTAGGCGGAGGATTCGTTAAATCTCAATACAGCCAACTTAACTGCAGGTCGACGAATGAAACCATTTGATGTCTTAACTTCGGCTGAACGTACTAGACCATCTTTACCAGGAAAAACTTGTGTTATTCTTCCAGTTTTCCATTGACTTCTGGGTAGATTAGAATCCAAAACGATAACGAGATTTCCTGGCTGTAGGGCAGGAGTTTCCTCTCTCCACTTTGGACGTCTCAATAATTGAGGTAAATATTCTACAACCCACCTTTTCCACAACCTATCCTTTAAATTCTGGGCGATTCGCCATTGCTTTCGTAGACATACTTTTTCTTCATCGGAACCCGGAGTTTGTGTTGAACCTATACCACCAATAAGAAAGTGGTTTGGCGTTAAAGGCCCCTCAGACTCTGAATCAATTAGTAATTCCGTTAAAGGTCTATTATTAATAATACTTTCAGCCTCTATCATAGCGCTCCGAAAAGTTTCAAGTCGTGGACGCTCTTCCTTTAAAACTTTGTAAAGCAAACGCTTTACACATCGTACCAACCTTTCCCAGCAACCACCAGCATGAGGATTTGCTGGGCAATTAAAAACCCATTCAATATTATCCTTTGATAAATTCCTCTGGATTTCATTAAAATCAAAGAAACGGTTTTCAGGAGTAATCTCTTTTTGGGCTCCTATAAAATTTGTCCCATTATCACTTCTGATTCTTATGGGAACTCCTCTTCTGTTAACAAAATTTCTAAGACAAATCAAAAACGCATCCGTAGACAAATCCACAGAAATTTCCAGGTGTAGAGCCCTGGTACTCAAGCATGTAAACAATGCGATCCACCTCTTTTCATTTCTCCGGCCGATAGTGACATAAAATGGACCACAATAATCCAACCCCACATAACTAAACGGGCGGACGTATGGCGTCAAACGGTCAAAAGGTAATTGGCCCATTAATGGCGGTGCTGGTTTGGCAGAATCACGTATACAAGTAGGACAACATTTTTTTACCAACTTTAGTACCGAACGTATATTGGGTACCCAGAACTTTTGTCTTACCTCATTTAAAATTAATTGATCGTTTTGATGATATTTTAATCTGTGATAGTACGTGACAATTAATACAGTAATTGGATGTTTTGTTGGCATAATTATTGGGCGTCGAGCTGTGTCGGGCAAATAGTAGGCATTGTCAATTCTTCCATTGACCCTGAGCAGCATATCATCATCAACGTATGGTGACAGCGGGTAAATATTACATGATTTTGGCAAGCTTTTTCCAGCAATGAGACATAACCTTTGTTCAGACCAAACCTCCATTTGTACCAGGCGACAAATCAATTTTTCACCAGCATCAATTTCAGCAGCTGTCAGTTCAGTAGTCACACCCTTACATTTTCTGACGTAGACATTTATAAACCGTAACACCCAAGCTGCATAACGTTTCATTTTCAAAAAACTCGAGAACAACTTCAAGTTCAAAACAGGAACAATTGCCGTCCTTAAAATTAATACTTTGTTGATTTTCTCCTCATCATAACATTGATCAGTTTCAGTAAACTGTGGGACCCCTGGCCAACAATATTCATTCTGTTCTAAAAATTTCGGGCCAGTTAGCCATTTTGAATTCGGATCAAAGGCCACAGGTAACTTGGCTCTTGTGGCTTCATCAGCGACATTTAAATCTGTAGGCAACCACCTCCATTGTTTCGGGTCAGTTGTAGACAAAATTTCGGATATTCGACAAGCCACGAATTGTTTATATTCCCTAACTGTCGATTGAATCCATAGCACAATCGTTTTCGAATCAGACCAAAATATTGTCTCATCGATTTTAAAATCATGACTTTCCTCTATAGATGTTTTAAGACGACAACCAAGAACGGCAGCTTGCAATTCAAGACGTGGTATTGTCATTCCCCTTGGTGGAGCACAGCGAGATTTGGCAACAACAAACGAGACCTGTACACTATTATTATATTTTATACGCAAATAGGCGACAGCAGCATAGGCTTTGGAGCTAGCATCCACAAATACGTGTAATTGAATTTCATCAGCACAGCATAAGAATGATGAATGACAACGAGCAATGGAAAATTGTTTCACTTTATCAAACTCCCGCCACCAGGCATTCCATTGAGCTAATATGTTCTGAGGGAGCTGCTCATCCCATTGAATACACAATTTCCATGTTTGTTGTAAAAGTAATTTTGAAAATATAGTAAAATTGGCCAAAAACCCAAAAGGATCAAATATTGCCATAATAATACCCAGTACTTCTCTTTTTGTAGGCGGTCGTCTCCCATCTAAAACATCATGGCATATTTTATAAAACTTAACATGAAACTGAAAACAATCGGTACTCTTGTTCCAGTATAACCCAAGGATTTTATCAGTCTGATTCTGTCTCTCCATATTGAAAGTAGTTGACTTACCATTATCACCATCATTTAGCCTGGCTTCCAATTCTAGGCAATTTGATGAAAAATTTCTTAATTTAAAACCGGCGGCTGCGTTTATTTGTCTAGCCTCATTTGTCACATCTTGGGCCTCTTGCAGATTGTTAAAACTTATCACTAAATCATCCACGTAAGTATGATTGATTACGGCATTTGTGCCCCTAGGCATCGTTGACTCAAACACCTTGGCATTAAAATTCTTGACGTATTCGGCGCAGCATGGTGAACATATTGCCCCAAAAATCATTGACTGCATTACGTAGATTTGAATTTTTCGGCTTTTATCACCATCACGCCACAAGAAGCGTTGACAATTTTGATCTGCTTGAACAATAGCCACCTGTGAAAACATTTCCTGGATATCACCAGCGACTGCGATTTTCCCTTGACGAAACTGATACAAAATTGTTTGAAGAGACTTAGCATGTTCGGGACCTTTCATTAACACCGAATTTAAAGAAATATTCGACGTAGTTGCAGCAGCATCGAAAACGATTCGTAGCTTTTCCGGCTTGTGCGGATTTGTAACACCAAAGTGTGGCAAATACCATACCTTATTGCAATTGTTGTTCTTCACATTCGTTGACGGCAGCAGTCTGGCATAACCTTTGTCGATATACTTGGCGATTTCTCTTTTATAATTGGCAGCATAAACCGGATCTCTTGACATTCTATTTTCCACTTTTATCAACCGTTGTTTGGCCATTTCAAAACTTTCAGGGAGGGCAGTGTCATCATTTTTCCAAAGCAGACCTGTTTCATAACGATCTTCTATTTTCCTTGTTGAATTTTTCAAAATTTCCCTAGAACGTTTATCATCATCGGATTCCAATACTAGATCAGTAGACCTTACACCAAAATTTTCAATAGAAAAGTAATCTTCGACCATCTTAGCAATATCCTTTAAGGTGTTGCCGTCATTTATATGGCAAATTCGTGCAACACTATTTCCGACTCTCGCAGAAGGACCATAGGCGACCCAACCCAGTTTAGTTGCAGAGGCCACTGGTAAATTTGGACCTGCTTCAACTATCCGATCGGCTAAGCCCAAAAAGCAATTGTCCAAACCAATTAGCATTGCAGGTTTTTTATCCACGTAATCTTCTATAGGCAGGTGTTGCAAATATTCAAATCTTGCCTTTTCAAAACTTTGCACCGGTAAACTTAACTCCCTTACAGTATGTAAATTCTTAATGACATACTTTTGATAATTTTCACCTATTGGAGAAATTTCGACATTCACCTTCATGGAGGTTTCCGTCTTGCGCATATTGTCATACCATTGTAATGTGATTGATGATTTTTGCCCCTTAAGGCCCAGAGATACGGCGACACTATCCTCCAGTAATGACACGGAAGACCCTTCATCCAGCAGAGCATATATTTTTACAGTGCCCTTAGGACCATGTAACATAACAGGCAAAATTTTGAATAACTGACACATACCTTCATTCTGATGACATTGTAATACGTGGCCCGGCTGTTCAGGACCGGCAGCAGCTGTTGTCGCTTTATCCTGATGTAATATTGGGTGGTGATAACGATTGCACCCATTAACGGTGCAAATACTCTTCATACGGCATTGTGTCAAACTGTGCCCTTTACGAAGGCAGCCAAAACATACACGAAAACGTTTAACCTGATCCCACTTATCCTTTACTGCAAGATCTTTAAATTGCTGACAATCTGTAAGCCCGTGGCCTCCTTTACACTGAAGACATTCTTTGCGACCAGATTGATCCCCACTGCTATGGAGTACTCTTCGCGTTGTTGATGACGGTGGCTGTTGACGATCATTTGTAGACGTTGGTAAACGTTGAGGCATGAGACTACAAATACGTGCTAAATCTCCAACCCATGTCGAAAAATGTTCCACTGTCGTGAACGGCTGAAAAGAAGCTGAGACCTTTGCCCACTCATACTGTTTTGACAAAGGTAATTTCAAAACCAACTTCTTTAATAAAGTTGGGTTGACCAAATAATTTTCACATTTCGCTGATCGGAAAAAGGCGACAACATTTTTGGCACAAGTGGCCAAACCTATAATACCATCGAGACGTCCCTCAGTTACGGCGGGATAGAGATCTATTTTCGCCAGTTGGGACTCTACAAGTAGTTCCGGACGACCAAAACTAAATTTCAGCTCATCAATTACCTGTGATACGTTTTCCGGGTAAATTAACATTGACAAGACAGCGTCCTTGGCACGACCGCGTAAAGCCTTTTGCAATCGCAGCATATTTTGTCTATCGGAATATCCAAATTCGATACTTGTATCAATATACGTTGCCAAAAATAATGGCCATTCCTCGGGCTTTCCATCAAAATGTGGCAAATCGTATAATTTTATATTAAATTCATTCATTGACCTATTTTGAGGCATACTGAACTGACCCATTGGTACACCAGTTGTCGACAAATTTGTCGTGGTTGTTGATGGAATATTCGTTGAAATGCTTGTTGGCGGCGGTAACTGATGCGTGCAATTTAGTGGCGGCAGAAATTGTTGTCCAAATTGTTGCATATTTGCTGATGACGACGGTAAATGTTGTTGATTATTTGGCAACGACGGCAAATACGTTCCTGCAGACGGCAGTGGTTGACGTGTATTATATGTTGACGGCGGTATATATGACCCTACTGACGGCGTTAACTGATGCGCATTACTTGTTGACGGCGGTATATACGATCTTAAAATTGACGGCGTTCGCTGATTTGTATTACACGTTGACGGCGGTATATACGTATCTACTGACGGCGTTGGCTGATTTGTATTACAAGTTGACGGAGGTATATACGTATCTACTGACGGCGTTGGCTGATTCGTATTACAAGTTGACGGCGGTATATACGTATCTACTGACGGCGTTGGCTGATTCGTATTACAAGTTGACGGCGTTATATACGATCTTACCGACTGTGGCAAACGCTGCAAATTATGTTGTAAAAACTGTGGACTATTTCCAGTTGGCACCTGTTGGTAATCATGATGTATGGATGACGATATATCCCCATGCGGATGAGGCGTTGACTGCATGGAATAGTGTAAATCCCGGGATGACGACGATTCATGCGACTTTCGTGTATCTTGTCTCAGTTCATTTATAGCGGACTGTAATGAAGCCATTGTAGATATCAATGAACTAAAAATGTCCGCTGTCGGTGGCAAACTATGGTTGACTATTTGTGGCCCAACCGGTGGCGAATTTGAGCCAGGTATCCGATCAACCCCATTAGCAGCATTTGGGCTCTCATATTTGGATTTCACTTCAACCAATGTGTTGTCCAAACTATCGCCATCATTAGAGCTGTCTTCTGAACTTTGTTGTTCCATGTTGATACCAGCAGTTTGTGATCTTGTCGATACACCAGGTTTCGTCATTATCAGTAGAATAATTATTATATCTAATTTTTATTATTCGCTCTAAAATCCCGAATTAATTGTTCTTACAAACAATGCGTCAATTTCCATTAAGTCGTAAAAGGTGTAAAAAAGAAAAACAGATATTGCGACGGCAGACAAAATAAATACAGTCTAAAAAAAATTAAGTTTAATAAACGATTTATTTAATTCAAAGACAATTGTTTAATTTATGTAAAATAATTATTAATGAAAAATAGTAGATTAATGAAGCGAAGCGTTTTCTTTTTGTGTTCCTTTTACGACGACGGTTAATTTCAAACTGGTGCATGCTTCGTTTTGTTGCCCGTATCTATGTACAACAGAGTGGCATCTGGTGTTAAAAATAAAAAGGAATTGGCCAAACAGTGATGTCAACAAACACCATCAACAGATTATTCGCTGTGGCGTGCAGCCAGAGCACTTAAAAGGCCAGTGATTTGCAAACCACCATTACGAGCCTCTAATGGTGACTGGGCAAGAACTGATGCTGAAAAAGGTGATCTATTTGTTAAGCACCTAGAAAAAGTATTTACCCCGAATATTTCTGCTGATATTGTTGAACTGCCACCAGTCGTCTCTTTACCAGAAATACCGATGAGATTTAACATGACGGAGATTGAAAATACTATTACTAGTCTTAACACCAGAAAAGCCCCAGGTGTCGACAAAATAAGCAACAAAATGCTTCAACAACTGCCTTATATTGCAAAAAGAGTTATACTCTTCATTTTAATAGTATTCTACGGCTGCAATACTATCCTGCAGAATGGAAGGTTTCGATGATTATTATGATACCAAAGCCCGGCAAGGATCATACCAAGGTTGAATCCTATCGGCCTATTAGCTTATTGCCCAACATTTCAAAACTATTTGAAAAGCTGTATATGAGCAAACTGATGCCTATAGTGACTAGAAGTGGATGCATTCCAGATCATCAATTCGGTTTTCACAGACAACATAGCACTATTGAACAAACTCACAGACTTGTGAACGTAGTTAGAGACACCTTTGAAAAAAAGAAATATTGCTCTGCGCTCTTTATAGATGTTTCTCAAGCTTTCGATAAAGTATGGCATGAAGGTCTAATACAAAAATTAACGCAAAATCTCCCCGCAAACATCGTCAAGCTTTTAAAAAGCTATCTAGAGGAACGAAAATTTGTAGTTAGGGAAGGCAATTTTTTAAGCCCTCCGCAGTCGATCGAAGCCGGAGTTCCCCAAGGCAGCATCTTCGGTCCCTTACTTTATTTAATTTATGCCTCTGACTTACCGTTAAGCAATAACATTCATACATCAACATTTGCTGATGATACAGCTTTTTTAAGCGTCCATGAAAATCCAGTAGAAGGTTCCATCAACTTACAAGGGTATATATCCAAATTGGAAATATGGCTTAAACAATGGCGTATAAAAGTTAACGAGCAGAAATGTGTACACGTCACTTTTACGTTGCGAAGGGAAACATGCCCGCCTATACAAATCAACACCGAGACTATTCCGCAACATACTGTAGTCAAATATCTAGGCGTTCACCATGATCGCCGTTTAACATGGAAATCGCATATAGACGCAAATTTAATGCAAATGAAATTAAAAACAGCCCAAATTAATTAGCTTATAGGAAGAAATTCTATACTGAGCCTAGACTGTAAACTTCTACTATATAACGCGATCCTAAAACCAATATGGTCCTATGGAATCCAGCTATGGGGCACTGCCTCAGCATCGAATGTAGAAAAAATTCAAAGGCGAAAAAATAAAATTCTACGTACAATAACTGCAGCCCCCTGGTATGTCAGAAACTATAGAATTCTTAAAGATCTAGACGTTCCGTTGGTAAAGACAGTATTTTCGAAACACGCGAAAAAATACATTAAAAAACTTGAGTTGCACCCAAACCCACTTCCGCGTAATATTCTAGAGTATAGAGAACACACCCGGCTTAGGAGGAGGGACACTCTTTCTATCAGCCGTACACGAGAGATGTAAAACAACAAAAATCAACCGTTGTAACTAAAAATTTTGTTTAGCATTGGCTAAACTTATATTTAATATTTTTTAGATTTAAGATTTGAAAAACTTATTGATGTTTCAATCTATTATTGAAGATTCAATAAATAATATACATACATATCAAAAAAAAAAAAAAAAAAAAAAGCCGTGTGAGTTTTTTTAAAACTTTAACAATGTTGGTATTTTTGACTAAAGTCAATATTCCATATAACAATAAAGCTAATAAAAATTCTTGATGCATATATATTATAACATTTAAATTTTGTAATTTTTTTTTATTTACATATGAAAAGTAATATTATCAGGCTCAAGTTCAGTTTTATTGAATTAATGAAAATTCAAAATTACTAAGAGTTTTTTTGTGTTTGAAAATATTATTATTTATATCCAATCAGTTTTTAGCAGAACGTATCAGTACTGATTTCAAGGCCGCTACACCTCTCATCAGCGTTCAATTGTCCATCTTTACAATTTTCGTAAAGTGGATACTAATTGAGAAGAATATCAACTATTTAACCAGTTTTCAACAGAAATAGAATATGAGAATTAATTTTTAATTCAATTTTTATTCTACAATGAAACAGTGCTGGTTAGTACGAAATTCCCTCATTACTGTTTGGAACTAATAATCAACACAAACTCATAGTCCGTTATCATCAAAGTATTCTACTTGGTATTTTAACGTTTTTGTTGTTTTTACTCTATATTAGGGAAATTCACATATTACTGTGACCCCTGCTATTAGGGTATTTATAGCTCGTGCCCAAGCGGAATTAATATTTTTATATTATTATTATTACGAATAAACGTAATTATTATTTGAACTTATATTGATTTACATATGAAAAGTAATATTATCAGGCTCAAGTTCAGTTTTATTGAATTAATGAAAATTCAAAATTACTAAGAGTTTTTTTGTGTTTGAAAATATTATTATTTATATCCAATCAGTTTTTAGCAGAACGTATCAGTACTGATTTCAAGGCCGCTACACCTCTCATCAGCGTTCAATTGTCCATCTTTACAATTTTCGTAAAGTGGATACTAATTGAGAAGAATATCAACTATTTAACCAGTTTTCAACAGAAATAGAATATGAGAATTAATTTTTAATTAAATTTTTATTCTACAATGAAACAGTGCTGGTTAGTACGAAATTCCCTCATTACTGTTTGGAACTAATAATCAACACAAACTCATAGTCCGTTATCATCAAAGTATTTTACTTTGTATTTTAACGTTTTTGTATTTTAAGAGTTTTTTGTGTTGGAAAATATTATTATTTATATCCGTTTTAATTAATTAATTAATTACGTTTATTCGTAATAATAATAATATAAAAATATTTTTATTAAATTTTTCTATTTCCTATATAGTATATCGAAAACAAAATGGTGGGCACTATCCCCTGATCCTAATTGTTTCGCTGTGTTTGTTATACAACAAATTTTTAATAAACGTAACATTTTTTCATAAAAATAAAACAAAATTTGTAAACGAATTTTTTTTATACATTCATATTTGAAATGTTACAATAACTTTATTAATAACTAATAATAATGACATGTTATGAAAAAAAACATAAAATTTATTTAAACTATAAATTGGTTAAAAAAAAAATTTTTTTTTTAATATTTTCGCAATTAAATCTAATAAAAATAATATATTATATATATTATTAAACTAAATTTGTAGAAATTGAAAACAAATAATATGAACAAAAGCATTTTGTTAGATATGCACATATATAGAATATCACAAAACTTTATATATAACAACAAAAACCCAAAATTAAAATTAAATATATTCATATATTTATTTAAAAACAGAACTTGAGAAAAATATAAATTTATACCTTAAATAACCTAAGGTCAAATATATACTCAAATAGAAGAAAAGAAAATTAATTAAATAATATCAAAATAAATAGAAGCACATTGAACAAGAACTTTTTTATTAAAAATTAAACTAAATTTTCTACAAACAAACAAAACAAAAATAATAAACAAATTTTTTAATTAATTTGTAAATTCTGAAATATACCATGAAAAATCTTGAAGCAAGCAAGATTGATCACTTTGCTTGTTTCAATATTTTTTATAAAAAGGGAGGTGAATAGGCATGTGGTCAATGCCTATGTGCCTCAACCTTTTAAACTATTTAAACTAAAAATATAATCACAATAAACTTTTAAAAACTTAAAAATATCTAAACTAAAAATATAATAATAATTATAAATATTTTCAAAGATATCAACATTTTCAATAATATAAATATTTTTAAAACAAAAACAAATATAAATATTTTTCTATTATTGTATTATAAGTTATAATTAATTTATATTTTTTCTTTAAAAGAAGGGAGGTGTAGTGGCAGCACTGTCGGCCTACTACCTCTTCAACTCATCCCTGTTACTTACTACTATTTAAGCAACTACGTATCAAATTAGCGAGTAAGCAAAACGAATAAATAAAAACACTCTTAACATACCATTCAATAAGTAAAGTTCTTCTTTTATTATTACACCTTTTATAACTGTTGTTAGGCCTTTAGCACTCTTTAGTTGATATGTATAGAAGTTTTTATTTTTAGATTCAAAATCTGAAACTATTTTTCGGTAATTATTTTCATGAGATACCTGCATTTTTGTCTCGTTGATGTTCTCACGTTTGATTGGAGTTACGTAGAACTCATTTTCTCCAACTAACGAGATAAGTCTTTTTACCAGAAAGCTGGAGTTCTGTTCTCTTAAATAAATCGGTGGTGGTTTACTCAAACTTGTAGTAGTTGTGTCTTCATAACCGTGTTCATTTAAAATCGCGAAACGATTTTCGGAAATTTTAATATTTTTTTGATTTTTGGGAACTTTTTCCGTTGACGCAATTTGAGCAGATTTGGGAATTCTTCACTTTTTTAACACGGTTATGTATCTATCCATACCTTTTCAGGTTTTTGTTTAAATCATTTTTTTTTTGTTGTCGTCATCAGCAACCAAAGTTAAATAAACATTCCTACTGCTTGTAGGTTTATAATTGCAAGCCGTTGAACTCATTTAGAGTTCTCTTTTTTTTCACTGTATGAGTTTGTGTATGCAAATATTTATGTATATTGCACACAAGCAAAAAATAAAATAGAACCAGTATAATAACTGTTCAATAAATGTTTTGTTTTAGTATTTTTTAATGATTTTAAATTTTTGATAATTTTTAATATTCAGTTGCGCCGATTATAAAAACGCGTCTGTGCACTACGAGAATTGAAACTGAATGAAGGGTCACTTGAGCATAAGAACAATACTCTGGTGGCATTCATGGACATTGAGGGCACCTTTAATAATATCAACTCGGTTGCTATTATCCGAGCTCTCGCAGAGCTAGGAATAGACCAATCATTATGTCAATTCATTAAGAACTTGCTTCAATGCTGAGCTATCACATCCACCATGGGGAAAGTGCACATCACCAGGTATGCCAGCACAGGCACGCCACAAAGTGGTGTTCTATCAGCTCTGTTACGGAATGTGGCAATCAACGTTCTGCTAAAGAAACTGGAGTCCATATGCGTCAATACTGTTGCATATGCAGAGGATGTGGCAGTGGAAATATCGGGCTTTCATCTTGACACAATTACGCACAGGTTGGGGATGCACTTAGCGAGGTCAGTAACTGGTGTTTACAGAATGGCATCAGCGACAATCCAACCATAACGGAATAAGTTCTCTTCTCTAGAAGACACAAAATTCCCAATTTCACTTTACCCAAAGTAAAAGGCACTACACTAGCCCTATCGGATAAGGCCAAATTTTTAGGCATTATCCTTGATAAAAAATTAACATGGAGAGACAATCTTCATGCTCGTGCAACAAAAGCCTTAACGGCATTATATGTTTGTAGGAAAGCCATTGGGTCCTCCTGGGGTATAATTTCTAGAGGGATCAATTGGATATTTGAAATTGTTATCAAACCAACAATTTTCTGCGGCATAGCAATCTGGTGGAAAGCACTAGAATTGGCAACAAACCGAAAGCGAATTGAGAAAACTCTTCGTTTAATGGTAACTGGTGCCCTTAGAATTATGTCTATAAAGGTTCTTTTCGCTATGTTGGGCTGGCTTCCGGCTGATCTGTTGGCTAGGAAGTTAGCACTACGCACTGCGGTACGACTGAGTACAACAGACGCATGGAAACATCGGCCATGGGGTCATGCTAGCATTGTAGAGACCATTGGAATTATCCGTGATCTCATTGACTATTGCATTCCAAAACCTTCCTTTAATAGAGTATTTAACTATTCTTTATCGGAGGACCTCCCGCCTACACCGCATGGGGCCCTATGAGTGTTCACGGACGGCTCCAAACGGGACTCCAGGGTTGGCGGGGTGTTTACATTGAGGAATTCGGGATCAGGATTTCCTTCAGGCTCCAGGACGAATGTAGCATCTTACAAGCTGAAATATCCGCCATCAAAAAGGCAACAAATTAGCTACGGTACTATCGGATAACAAACAGAGTTATTCAAATCATAACCGACAGCAAACCTGCAATAATAGCACTCTCAGGTGTGTACACAACATCTCTCCTTACCCTGGAATGTAGGAAATCATTTAATACAGTGGCTAATTTTTCTAGTGTTACTCTTATATGGTTGCGGGGACACGGCGAACACACGGGCAACGTCATCGCTGACAAACTGGCCAGGAGAGGAGGTTCTGTGGTCTTCTGCTCTTGGCCTGCTGGAGGCGAATCGAGGAAGCCCTTATGCGAAAGGCACAAACCAGACGGTTTAATGAACCACCGTGTACCACAGCGAGGACCCTATGGCCTTGTATAGATGTCAACAGAACAAAAAATCTGCTGTACTTTCCAAAAATTCAATTGCGCAATCTTGTGGCGATATTCACAGGATACAGCACCTTCGGTACCCATGCCAGGCGTATGGGTCTGCCATATAATGAATACTGCTCCAGCTGTAATGACGAGGAAGAAGAAAGCATCGCACACCTTCTATACCTCTACCCAGCTATGGAGGATCACCGCCTTCGCTTTCTAGGGAGAAGATCCTTCAGTACCCTCTCCGAGCTCTCAGTTGCGGAACTCGGTAGCCTTAGCTCCTTTATCAGGAGCAGTGGATGGTTCGCCCAATAGCGGGCTTGACACCTTGCCTGTTTCACTGCAAGTCTCACCCCTTGCTTTGACTTTTTCCCACCTGTTTTTCTCTGTCCCTCTTTTACCCACACTTCTTTAGACTCCTCTAATCTCCCTTTCTCTAATGCTATCCTTCACTACAGGCAACACAACGGGTCCACATCAGAACCCAACCCTGCTAACCTAACCTAACCTAGTTACTGGTGTATTTTTTAAATTTGCACTTAAATTTTTTTAACATAAATTTGATAATACATGAGGAAGTCCATAACAAAACGCAATTATTACACCATAACATTTTTTTGGATAAACGACAAAATGTAATTTAAGTAAGGTGCATTTTGCTCTGAACCATTATATTTGAAATTGAATTACAGTGTAGTTATTGGGGTTTGGAATGTTTTACAATAAAGGTAATATAGATTTCAATGTGTAGAATAGGATTCAATAAAAATATCAAAAAACTTGAAAAATGTAATTATTGCGTTTTGTTATGGACCTCCTCATATGTGAAAAAAACGAAAATTATTACCTTTTTAGAAATTATTACCATTTTACACATGTGCGACGAATTCTTTCTCGATATCATCAGTTTTAGTTTTTAAATCAAATTTAATTTCGCTTATTTTTGGGAACATCATAAATATTATACCATCTAAAAAGCATCAATTTTGGCTTTAATTCTTAAATGTGCTATAATTATTGTTTAACTTATGCAGTACACTTATTAATATTATTTTTTTTTTTTGGCATTTTTAAAACAAAATCGTCGGTTAAATACTACAGACTATCAAAATTAGCAGATACAGTCAACTTTTTACAAGCACCATTACATTATATTATTTTTAATAAAACTGAAGATAAACTACTAATCGAGTATATTAGTATAGAACATTTAAATACATGATTACTTTAAATTCGTATATTAACAAATTTTAAACAATGCTTGGATTAAGTATTTGTGCTATGCTTGCATATGTACCGAACGTAAATCCACACAGCCCAAATATTAGAATTATAATATCCTTCCATACAATCCAATTGTAGTCACCAAAACCCACAGGCCAGAATGTAATTATTTCAATAATTGGAGGAGCTATAAGGGCTAATGCCGAGCTGCTAATTGCGCCTACAAGTGAAATAATAGGCCCTAAATTTGGAATGCATGCAGCTAAAATGACTAAAGAGATAAAATTTTACATATTATTTATTACACATAATTATAAGAAAAGTATTTAATTAATTTTTGCTTACAGGTAAAAGTAACCAAAACTATTCGTAAGGTTGTTGCGGCCAAATCCTTGCCCCTCGACGTTTCAAACTGTCTCTGCACGAACGGTTCCACAATGTTAACAGGCACATAAAACTGAAGGGAATATGAAAGAAAGATAGCAACGGCCATAGCTATTCGAACCGTTTGAGATAGTCTGAAAAGGCAATGGAAAAAAACTCAAATTATAAATAATAACATAACGCTAAGGGCCTTTATATATACATATCATCCGGGGGTAAGTTTAGTGTAATACTGCCTTTTACATCGTCTCCATATTTAAGGTAACCAAAGAACCCTACTGATGTATATAAGCACGCTACAACAACCATCCCAGTATTAAGAACTCCGGTTTTTCCTCCAAAATCTTCAGGCGTCTTCATATTATTTTCTAAGGGCAATACAACACCGATGCCCTCAAATGCGTAAATAGCTGTTCCAAAATACAAGGGGAGTGTTGACCAAGACGCTATTGGTTTAACTGTGTCTGTTCGAGGTAAATCTTGAAGCATGTAAAAAAAGGATATAGCTAATCCCGCCACTGTTAAAATTGCGGCAAATAAAGAAACTGGAGTTAAATATTTGAGATTTTTTAACAAATTTAATACGGTCATTGGAATAAGAATAATCATTAAGTATATGTGTACATCCAATTTTATAAAATAATGATCAACAACTTCTTTGATATTTAAAGCCACAAAGAGAAAGTAAACACAGCAAAATCCCATTTGAGTAATAAACAGAAATGTTGTAATGATTTGCCTATAAATAAAATTTAATACATTTAATTAATATTTTGCAGCAAGAGAGATATTTTATTTTAACAGATTAATATTCACAATGAAGTTATGAATTTTTAGTCGAACTGAGTGATGTTTAATCAAAGAAATTTTGATTTGTCAGGCTTAAGATAGTTTTCTTAAATTTTATTTTTAAATTAATATTTTTATATTACTATTATTACGAATAAACGTAATTATTATTTGAACTTATATTGATTTACATATGAAAAGTAATATTATCAGGCTCAAGTTCAGTTTTATTGAATTAATGAAAATTCAAAATTAATTCAAATTAATAATAGTAATATAAAAATATAAATTCCGCTTGGGCACGAGCTATAAATACCCTAATAACAGGGGTCACTGTAATATGTGAATTTCCCTAATATGGAGTAAAAACAACAAAAACGTTAAAATACAAAGTAGAATACTTTGATGATAACGGACTATGAGTTTGTGTTGATTATTAGTTCCAAACAGTAATGAGGGAATTTCGTACTAACCAGCACTGTTTCATTGTAGAATAAAAATTTAATTAAAAATTAATTCTCATATTCTATTTCTGTTGAAAAGGGTTAAATAGTTGATATTCTTCTCAATTAGTATCCACTTTACGAAAATTGTAAAGATGGACAATTGAACGCTGATGAGAGGTGTAGCGGCCTTGAAATCAGTACTGATACGTTCTGCTAAAAACTGATTGGATATAAATAATAATATTTTCCAACATAAAAAAACTCTTAGTAATTTTGAATTTTCATTAATTCAATAAAACTGCACTTGAGCCTGATAATATTACTTTTCATATGTAAATCAATATAAGTTCAAATAATAATTACGTTTATTCGTAATAGTAGTAATATAAAAATATTAATTCCGCTTGGGCACGAGCTATAAATACCCTAATAACAGGGGTCACTGTAATATGTGAATCTCCCTAATATAGAGTAAAAACAACAAAAACGTTAAAATACAAAGTAGAATACTTTGATGATAACGGACTATGAGTTTGTGTTGATTATTAGTTCCAAGCAGTAATGAGGGAATTTCGTACTAACCAGCACTGTTTCATTGTAGAATAAAAATTGAATTAAAAATTAATTCTCATATTCTATTTCTGTTGAAAACTGGTTAAATAGTTGATATTCTTCTCAATTAGTATCCACTTTACGAAAATTGTAAAGATGGACAATTGAACGCTGATGAGAGATGTAGCGGCCTTGAAATCAGTACTGATACGTTCTGCTAAAAACTGATTGGATATAAATAATAATATTTTCCAACATAAAAAAACTCTTAGTAATTTTGAATTTTCATTAATTCAATAAAACTGAACTTGAGCCTGATAATATTACTTTTCATATGTAAATCAATATAAGTTCAAATAATAATTACGTTTATTCGTAATAATAATAATATAAAAATATTAATTCCGCTTGGGCACGAGCTATAAATACCCTAATAGCAGGGGTCACAGTAATATGTGAATTTCCCTAATATAGAGTAAAAACAACAAAAACGTTAAAATGCAAAGTAGAATACTTTGATGATAACGGACTATGAGTTTGTGTTGATTATTAGTTCCAAACAGTAATGAGGGAATTTCGTACTAACCAGCACTGTTTCATTGTAGAATAAAAATTGAATTAAAAATTAATTCTCATATTCTATTTCTGTTGAAAACTGGTTAAATAGTTGATATTCTTCTCAATTAGTATCCACTTTACGAAAATTGTAAAGATGGACAATTGAACGCTGATGAGAGGTGTAGCGGCCTTGAAATCAGTACTGATACGTTCTGCTAAAAACTGATTGGATATAAATAATAATATTTTCAAACACAAAAAAACTCTTAGTAATTTTGAATTTTCATTAATTCAATAAAACTGAACTTGAGCCTGATAATATTACTTTTCATATGTAAATCAATATAAGTTCAAATAATAATTACGTTTATTCGTAATAATAATAATATAAAAATATTAATTCCGCTTGGGCACGAGCTATAAATACCCTAATAGCAGGGGTCACAGTAATATGTGAATCTCCCTAATATAGAGGAAAAACAACAAAAACGTTAAAATACAAAGTAGAATACTTTGATGATAACGGACTATGAGTTTGTGTTGATTATTAGTTCCAAACAGTAATGAGGGAATTTCGTACTAACCAGCACTGTTTCATTGTAGAATAAAAATTGAATTAAAAATTAATTCTCATATTCTATTTCTGTTGAAAACTGGTTAAATAGTTGATATTCTTCTCAATTAGTATCCACTTTACGAAAATTGTAAAGATGGACAATTGAACGCTGATGAGAGGTGTAGCGGCCTTGAAATCAGTACTGATACGTTCTGCTAAAAACTGATTGGATATAAATAATAATATTTTCAAACACAAAAAAACTCTTAGTAATTTTGAATTTTCATTAATTCAATAAAACTGAACTTGAGCCTGATAATATTACTTTTCATATGTAAATCAATATAAGTTCAAATAATAATTACGTTTATTCGTAATAATAATAATATAAAAATTTTTTTTTTATCTTACAATAAAAAAATATTTCTAATCACTAATTTGTGTTACAAATTTTGTATATTGTCAACATTGTTTTGGTTTTGTGGCCATCAGAAATAGAAATTAGTTTAATTTGACTACACGACAAAAGTAGCATGGACAAAAACCGGTTGGCGTGTTGCCTTGCTGTCTTCAATATAATCATTCCCATATGCACACATGTATTCTAATTTTGACAGGTGGTAGTCGGTTGTCTGCTGTGGCGAATGTGTTTAATGCTTCAAGCTATAAACACATTCGCCACAGCAGACTACACGAACACAAGACTAGAAATGCTGCTAGCTACCGATGTAGCCGTTTAGCCAGCTACTTAATTATTTTGGAAACGACAGATACACAGTAAACAGCTGATCCTGAATTGTTGCAACGATTCATTTATGTATATTACAGTGGTGATATTTAGCGCTTTTACTTTTTTAAAGTTTGCTAGGGCGAATTAAATACGGCGAACTGAATTCGCCACTCACATTACTTTGTATGGATTCGCTTTGACTGAAAAAATTCATCTCATGGATCTCTTTTGGCTCCGGAGTTACGGGGTTCAAAACTTATTTTTTATTGACTCCTAGAATATGGAACGGATATAAGCGATGAGGATATCGCTCTAAACTTCTCTAAAATACCTGTGTGTATGTGACGCGCAAAATAGAAAGGGACCTAAGGGTAAAAACCGGTTTTGTTCAGGAGAGCCATTTTAAAGATTTAAATATGTGTATCTTTGGTGTACCACCACTTTCATAAAACGCGCATATCTCTGGGAGGGAACACTTTTGGCGCATGTGATCGGCCTCATTCGATGCTCAGATGTTTATTTATTTGTTTATTTCAATAGATTCATTTACTAATATAATAACAAAATTTGTTTAAGTGTAAATAATGATCTATAACTGGCATAACATAAAGTTGTGAGCCAGATTGGCAAAATTAAAGCTGTTAAAAATAAGAATTCATAATTTTATTTTTTGTTTTTTACATATATACAACATAAATTAATTAACAAAAGTACTAAGTACAAATATTTATATTTAGATTTTTTTTTTTATATATATATATATTTTTTTTTTTTTTATATATAGGAATTAAGCAAATTCATTTAATATCAATTTTCTGTTGATGTTGTCCACATCAAAAAAAAAAAGTGAAAATTGATTTTTACCCTTAGGTCTCTTTCTCTATGCGCTGTCACATATACTGGTATTTTTTAAAACAATTTACCCATTGCGAAATTGTGAAATTCAATTTTAATTTTTTTTTTATCTGACTTTTCGCTTTTGCAGAGAACTTACCATGCTTTTATTTGGTGTATACTTGAAAGCTGTCACCGATGAAATACGTAAGTTATGCTTCTTTAATGATGATTTTAATTTAATTCAATGAGTTATTTAGAGCATTTGATATGATACCTATGTCGTTTATATTCGATCTATACTGTAGGACTTATGATCAATAATATATTAAAGTTTTGAACCCCGAAACTGCGGAATCGAGAGAGAGAGCACCGAAAAATTACACAAAAATTTTTAGGTAAAAAAGGGCTATTACCCTGTGAGTTCTCATTCAGTTTCAACTTTTGCAGTGTACAGACGCGTTTTTATAATCGTTGCAACTGAATATTAAAAATTTATTGAAAGAAAATTCACAAAAAAAAAAAATATACAAAAACAAAACATTTATTAAACAGTTATCTTACTGGTTTTATTTAATTTTTTGCTTGTGTGTAAATACATAAATATTTGCATACACCAACTCATAAGTTAATACAAAAAAGATAACTCTAAATGAGTTCACCTTCTAACAACAACAATAAACCTACAAGCAGTAGGAATGTACAATATATAACTTTGGTTGCTAACGACGACAAAAAAAATGAAGTAAACACAAACCTGAATTTAACAGAAAACACAAATACTCGTGCGCGATCATTATCTCTGAACATGTTAAATAGCGATCAAGAAGCAACAACAATTGCACCTATTAGCAAACTTGTCAGCTTAGCTGTACAATCAAACAAACAAACAATAAATACCCAGGTGACCAACGTGCACAAAATTGTAAATGCAGTGAGTGAAAATAGTGATAATAAAATCAAAACTGGTATGGACAGATACATAACCGTGCTAAAAAGGGGAAGAAGTCCCAAATCAGCTGAAATAGCGTCAACGGCGAAAATGCCCAAAGATGGGAAAAATAATATTAAACATTCTGAAAATCGTTTTGCGATTTTGAATGAACAAGTCGATGAAGACACAAGTACAATAAGGTCCACTAAACCACCGCCGATATATTTCAGAGAACAGAACTCCAACATTTTGGTAAAAAGCCTTATCTCATTAATTGGAGAAAATGAGTTCTATGTAACTCCAATTAAGCGTGGCAAAATCAACGAAACTAAAATTCAGGTAACACGAGAAAATAATTACAGGAAAATTGTCTCAGATTTTGAGACCAAAAACAAAAACTTTTATACATATCAACTGAAGAGTGCTAAAGGCCTAACAGTAGTTATAAAAGGAATAGATTCAAGCGTGGATCCGGAAGAGGTTAAGTCTGGCCTTGAAAATAGTGGCTTCAAAGTGAAAAATGTTTCAAACATTAAAAACAGGGAAAAAATCCCCCAACCTATTTTTAGAGTCGAGCTACAGCCAGGCGACTTGAAAATTAAACAAAATGAATCGCACCCAATATATAGCTTAAAATACTTGTTGCATCGAAGAGTTACCGTTGAGATGCCACATAAAAAAACTGGACCTATCCAATGCATGAACTGTCAAGAATTTGGCCATACCAAAACTTATTGCAAGTTGCCTACCGTTTGCGTTGTATGTGGCGAGTTACACAGTACCGCTAACTGTGACAAAATAAAAGGTGATACCAAAGCAAAAAAATGTAGTAATTGCGGCGGAAACCACACTGCCAACTATAGGGGCTGCCCTCTTTATTCTCTTTTTAAAAATTCGTCGAACAGAAAAACAAATGCTACTCCCGCTCAGCCCAACACTCCTTTAAACTACCCACAGTTACCTCAACCGTCGTCTAGCCATAATCAATACTCAAATGTTTTAAAGTCTAACACGACTCTTACTCAACAAAAACCTAATATTCAATTTTCATACGCTAATATTTTAAAGAGTAACCAGATTCCGGCGCAAAAAACTGTACCAGTAAATGAAGAATCAGGGCATAATTTTAATCGTATTGAAGCCTCAATAGATATCCTTATACAAACAGTAAATACATTCACTCTCAACATGTCCTGTATGATGCAGGAAATGTTGAAAATGCAGTCTACCTTGTTGCAGGCTGTATTGAACAAACCATGAACTTAAGAATCTGTTTTTGGAACGCAAACGGCATCTGCCAACATAAAAATGAAATTGAATATTTTCTTCTGGATAAACAAATCGATGTTATGCTTATCTCAGAAACTCACTTGACGTCCCGAAGCTATTTTCGAATTAGTGGATATAATTTCTACGACACCAAGGATCCTCAAGGTAGAGCTTGTGGTGGCTCTGGAATCCTAATAAAAACTCGAATAAAACACTATCTACTAAATGACCTTCGTGAAGAATATCTTCAAGCAACGAACATCTGCATAGAAAATTTTTATCAAAAGCTTGTGATATCATCTGTTTACTCTCCTCCCAGGTTTTCAATTTCAGAGAGTCAATATACCGCATTTTATACAACACTGGGGTCCCGTTTTCTAGCAGCTGGCGACTACAATGCTAAACACACTTTTTGGGGCTCACGTTTAATCAGTCCTAAGGGTCGTATTTTATTTGACACAATTTCAAAAATGGGTTTGAATGTAGTTTCAAGTGGTCAGCCAACATATTGGCCAACGGATCGTCAAAAAATTCCTGATGTTATCGACTTTGGGATTATGAAAGGCGTGCCCAGCGAAATGATTGAAGTAGAATCATCTCTGGATTTGTTTTCAGATCACTCGCCTACTATTATCACTATTTACTCAGACACAACTACAACACCAACATGTGATTTACCGCTGACACCTGCACGTATTAACTGGCTGAAATACAAAAAATATTTGAGTGCTCATTGCACGGAAAATATGCCATTGAGAACACCTGCTGACATAGAAAATTCTATTAGGTTGTTTGAAGCACATGCTAAACAAGCTGCTCTTAATGCTTCTTCAATTCAACCAAATCAACAAGCGAGATTTAACAATATTTTTTGTGCAGATATAGAAAGGCTATTGACTGAAAAACGGAGAGCTCGACGAGAATGGCAACGTTACAGATCGCCTCAGCTAAAATTAAGGCTTAAGGAGTGTACCAAACAGCTAAGAAAAGTTGTACAATCACAAAAAACAGCTTCGCTGCAAAAATTTCTGCAAGAACTCGATGCAACACCATCAACAGATTATTCGCTGTGGCGTGCAGCCAGAGGACTTACATAAAAGGCCAGTGATTTGCAAACCACCATTACGAGCCTCTAATGGTGACTGGGCAAGAACTTGTCAGGTGCACCCTGTAGTAATACCAGGGTAAAGCCGTCGCAACAGCTGATGCCGAAGAACACAGGGCTGCTACACAAATCGTCGAAAACAGCTGACGCATAGAAAATCGACACAGTAGAGAAAAAAAATGTGTAACAAAAAAAATTTTTCCGAACAGGCTGGTGGCGATATGGCGATTAAGAAAATAAAAGATGGTTCTGGAAGATTAAATACCGCCGAAACAGAAAAAAAAAGATGGCTGTGGCCGAAGCCGTAGGCCAGAAAAAGAAAAAATGGCGATTTGTCTGATAAGTGGACTAGAAGAAAAAGAAAAACGAGGAGATAGAAAAAGAAAAGGAGATCGTTTTTGTTGGCGAGAAGCTAGGATGTCTGCCGCAAATTGAGCAAAATAAAAACTTAAATATACCTAAGATGAGCATAAAACCTGAAAATAAGAAACTAAATTATTAAATACAAAACTAATAAATAATTAAAGAAACTTAAAATTATAAAAAAATTAATAGTACTTACGTGAGATAAACACAACAACCTGAAAATAAGAAACTTAATATTATCAAAAATAAAACTACACACTTTATATGAAAGTTAAACTTGATATACATCTACTTACCTATCGAGTACCAGCAAATAAAAGCCTGGAGAAAAGTTTTGCTGAAAGACCGAAAATGATAGCTGCTACGCAACTTTAAAATATGGACACAATAAAAATTAATATAAAATAAATAAAATTGAAAGAAAAAGCTTTGCCAAAAGAATAAATAAATATAAATCTTATATATTAGAAAATCGTACTAACGAAATTAGCACATTAATTTCGTTGGTTATAAGAGGTCAATTCCACGTGTGACTTACACGACAAATTCCAAAACTTTTGTCATTTTTGATAAAATTTCTGGTACAATCATAATTTTTTTAATTTTTTCGTTTTAAGAAATAACATCTACACGAACATACGTATTAATTCATGCACTTTGATTTTTGATTTGCGATTACATATCTTTAATTTTAATATAATTAATTAGTTGTGACTTACACGACATCAAATCCATTGATTTCAGGGTAATCAAAGATAGTTTAAAAATTCTGTTAATTGTGTAGTCCGATTCCTTTTAAACTGCACCAAAAGTATTTGAGAAATACAAACAACGACAAAATGGCTTCAACTTAGTGAAATTTATTTTATTTTTCAAAAAAAAATAGTTTTTTTCGCGTGACTTACACGACATACAAATTACACGACACTAAATAATATGTAGAGTTAAAGTTAAAGTATAAAGTTAAGATTATACAGTTTTTGATTAATTTAATTTTTGGAATTACAAATAAATTTATTTTAGCGCTTCAACTCTTTTTTGAAGATGTGCAGTTACATTAAAATGAGTTAAAAAGTTAAAAGAGTTTTACTTTGTTGTGTACTTTTGTATGGAATTCACCAAGAAAAAACTAAAAGCCCAAAACTTGAAACATTTTCTAAAAGAGAAATTATAGTGAAGAAAGATACGAATTAAGTTTAAAGTTTTGCTACGGAATTTGGTTTTACATTTCCATTTCGATAAAACTTTCTGTTCTATGTGAAAAAGCATACTAATAGAACTTGTAATAAAATAATGGTCGGCAACAGTCCTGCGGTAAAGCTCAAATAAAAGTTTTAAAGATACTATATATATATATATATATATATATATATATATATAAATCAACATATACATAGTTGAAAGAAAATTATTAAAGATAATTAAACACCAATACACACATTCATACATACATACTTGATAAATTCTGATATTTTGCAGATATTATAGTGATAAAATACAAACGATCAGTGAAAACCAACTTAAATTAATTAATTAATAATATTTTTAATGTGAATTAGAGAAATATATGGATATTTAATTAGTTTTGCGATTTATAATTTTAATTTGGATAGAAAGACAGCACAAAGAAAAAAACCAAAACCCGCGATTGTATGAGTGTATACAAACAAGTATGCAAAATCTTCCGTCTCGTGTCATCTCTGGTTATCTGTGGTATTACTATTGGAAAAATATGATAAAAGACATAACGAAATATGTTAAATCATGTCAAAAATGCCAAAAATCAAAAACACTAAACCATAATGAAAGTCCTATGACTATAACAGAAACACCAGAAAGAGCATTCGACACGGTGTATGTAGACACAATAGGGCCATTTCCGAAATCGATTAATGGAAATGAATATGCAATCACTTTAATATGTGATCTTACTAAATATCTGGTGACAATACCAACACCAGATAAATCTGCAAAAACAATCGCTAAAGCGATATTTGAAAATTTTGTATTGACCTATGGACCAATGAAGACGTTCATCTCGGACATGGGAACAGAGTACAAAAATTCTATACTGACGGAACTATGCACACTACTAAAAATTGAAAATATAACTTCCACAGCGCATCACGATCAGACACTAGGAACAATAGAAAGAAGTCATAGAACTTTTAACGCATATGTTCGTTTTTATATATCTGTGGACAAAACGAACTGGGACGAATGGTTAAAATATTTCACTTACTGCTTTAATACGACGCCATCAACGGCACATAACTACTGTCCTTATGAGTTAGTATTTTCAAGATTACCAAACAATTTTAGACAATTTGCTAAAGTAGATAGTGTGACAACACTATACAATGTGGATAACTATGCCAAAGAGGCAAAATTTAGGTTAGAAGTAGCACATAAGCGCGCTCAAATACTTTAAGTTAAAAATAAGATAAAACAAAAATTAAATTATGATAGGAATATTTTAGAACATAATTTTAAAATAGGAGATTTAGTTCTACTTAGGAATAATTCAGGCCATAAATTGGAAAAACAGTAGATATAAAGGTCCGTATAAAATTAAGAAAATAGATTTAAGAAATAATGTTACTATAGTGGATAAGAGAACAAATAAACAACAATTAGTTCATAAAAATAGACTTAAGATATATAATAATAACTAACATTTAATATTATTGATCGGCGCCGAACTAATATAAAATTAGAATATAAGTACATCTAAATATTATAATTTTTTTTTTTCTTTTCTTTAAATACAAAATAAATATTATATTACACTTATACTTAGACTAATTAAAAACTAATTGTAAAAGAATGTCCATAAAACTAACGTTATATGAACATTCTTGTAAAGGGTGGAGGTGTAGCATGTGGCCAACAGTGTGTGGTATGTATTGCGATTCAATAGTACCGCAACATGCAAGATTTGACAAACTGCAAGCAAGATATTTTGTGTGTGTCGGTAATTTGACACTTGTACAGTTAATCAAGTGCAGCAGCACAATGCACTTAAATGAATCACATTTATTAACTGTGTTTGTTTGATTGTAGATATAAGCTACACAGAGTATCTGTTGCTTTTAAGTATGCACTCGTTGAACTTTAAAACTGTTGAACACATGCCATACATAAATAGTTGGAAGCTAAATATGCTTATCCAACAATAATATATATTTCTATTCTTTTACTCTTATGTTAAGGTACCCCTAAGAATTATTCTCATAATTAGTATAAGTTAACATCAAGTTACCATTTCATATATTAAAATCCCATTCTAATTATAAGGCATCACCAATTAATTAGTAATAAGAGTTTTGTAAAACACTAAAATGATTATTAAAGTCAGTCACATTTTGACATTCAAACAC
Source organism: Lypha dubia (assembly GCA_947311025.1). Classification (NCBI taxonomy): domain Eukaryota; kingdom Metazoa; phylum Arthropoda; class Insecta; order Diptera; family Tachinidae; genus Lypha; species Lypha dubia. Next base: position 74,233,573 of record OX371261.1, on the reverse strand, counting down.
GTCGTTTTATTTCAATACCGAATATCGAGTTAGAACGCGTGGAACATTGCTTAATATAAAATTGAACAACTTGAAATAACTGGCGCCCAACGTAATCTACTAAAAATTATACTAAAATATCACATAAACTGATTAATAATTTTTATATAAAAAAATATATTTTTGGATATGTATTTATTTAATCATACCACATGAAAGTGATTTATAAAAATCATTCAGACAAATAAAATTTTATTACGAAGAAAAACATTTCTTCATAAAACTTCGATCATCATATGTACATCTATAATTAAAAAAACTCATAAAATCAAAATAAAAATTATATTTTTTAATTAAACCACTATCATTTTTGAAAAAAGAGCACGTGGAATATTATGGAAGCAATAAGTAAATTTCCATATGACAAAATATGATCTGAGAAAGACACAACAAAAAATTATCATCGGTTTTTTGCATTTACATACTTTTATAATTGATAAAACTTTAGTAAATATAAAAATCTTATATTTGCATATTGAAAAAAGGCAGAATGAGAGACTAATTTTAAAAAAGAAACTAATCAATCACACAATAATTTTGATGAGAATCTAATGAGGATTCAATACTGAACATATTTACTTCACACTTTACAACGCAAGAGAGCGATACGAAACTGGATCAAATTATTTATCATTATTATTTCTTATACCATTTTTCTTAAAATATACATACCTATTTAATTTTTTTTCTCTTATGTTACTAGAGCAACTCATATTTTTTTTTCTTCTTTGTTTTAAAAATTTAATTGATTCAATGATTTTCTGATAACGACCTTTTTTTATATCTATGTACATATATTTACATATGCACGGATTACATTGCTTCTATAATTGAAAAAAATACCGGTGTGTGTAGATCACACTCTGTAGAAGTTATACTTCTTACGCCGTAATAATATTATAAGAAAATAAAAATCATAATATAAGTTAAAAATATTTTTTAATTGTTGATTTTATATTAAATCACCTGCATTATTAGAAGTGGTTGCAGTAGGCATAGTGTTGTTGGTGGAAGCGTTAGCAATGCCCGTTATAATATCATCTGTTTTAAAATGGAAATGAATAAAACTTATGTTCATATGCAAATTTAAACAAAAACATACTCGAATTTTGTGTATTATTTGCATTTGAAATGTCCACTAATACATTTTGTGGTTGTTGCAGTCTTAACTGCTTTCTACGCTGCCGGTATGCGCGCTGGTTCTTTGCCGCTTTTCTGCGCTTTCTTTCTGCTTCTACAATAAGAAACAATATTTTCAATAATGCTAATAAAGCATTATTTTAAATTCATATAAAATCACCTGCACTTGTTGAAGCCATAATTCACTCTAATTAGTCACTTTTTTCACTTTTATTTTGTACTAGATATAACCGGTGCGCTTCGCTACCCCCTCGTTATAAAATAAAATTCCTATTGTGAAAATTTAATGACGATCGGTACAGTAGTTAAGACTATATTACGATTTTTTATTTTCCTAAAAAGGGGCGTGGTCCCACCTACTTTTCTCCTGGTACGTATTCCTAATTATGCCAATACAATATGTACCAAATATCATCGACGTAGGACAAAAAATGCCCAAAATATGGCGATTTAAATTTTTGGGTTATGTGGGCGGTGCCACGCCTCTTTGTCCAATCAAAACTTCATATAGCCTATGTCACCCGCCTGAATATTCTGAAGATTCCCTGAAAATTTCATCAAAATCGGCCGAGCCGTTTTGGAGTCCATTCGTTACATACATACACACATCCTGTTTTATATATATAGATTTGCACTTTGTTTCTACTTTAAATTTAACTTTAACTAAAGTACAAGAACGTATGCTTCACGAAAATGCTGTGTACTTTGAAGAAGGGAGATGTCAATGTATGTACATATATGTAGAATATATTTTAAATATTTTTTAATTTGATTTATTATTGATCTAACCCTTTTTGACTCATGTAATGAATGCTGTTCGTTAAAATCATTTTTAAATCAGTGTTATCTCTATTTTTTTGCTTTTCTTGCTGTGAAATACTACAACAATAGTCAACGTTGACAAAAGCAAACGCACGTAAATAACGGAAATTTGTTTACTTATTTTGTTTCTCTTTTTTCTCTTTCTCTTTCATTTTTTTTTTTTGCTTTTCTTGCTTGGCACGAGCCAAATTTTATGCAGAGAAGACTTTGGCTTCAATTGATGAGACACATATGTAGGTACAAATACACACTTAAGTCACACAGCGTTATCGTTAAATTTCACACGTATGGTTGGGCGTCGCATAAGAAGTATAACTTCAAAAATCAATTAATGGTCAAGAGCTTTATATTCTGGTTGACACGGGAACATCTAAAAATTATATCCGCAATTTTGATTTTCTCAAAGGTATCAAACCAGTAGAATCTACATTTCATATAAAATCAATACATGGTTCCACCTGCATTAAACAAAAATGTGAGATATATCTTTTTAATAATAAAACAACATTTTTTATATTACCGGCTCTGACTTCATTTGATGGAATAGTTGGATACGATTTTTTAACAGAAATTGAAGCTTCAATTGACACCAAGAATGGAATTCTTTTTCACAAATTCGGAAAAGAATCAATGGCCACGTTTATAAGACGTAACAGTTGCACAACTGTTGAGTATTTGTCTTAGAAACGCATTGTTGAGTAGTTTCGCTCAGCTCAACAGTTGACTGTTTGAAACCATTTTTGCCATCATAAATTTTTTTCGCTACTTTTACTCAACATGTTGTGATCAGCTGATCGAAAAATTTGTGCCGCTTATAATAAATTTAACGTCAGTAGGCCGCCATATATATATACTTATTTCAGTGTATACTTTTAATTACATACTATTTAATTTATTATTACGTTGAACGATTTAATTTGAACACGGCGGCGTTGAAGCGTTGAGTTGTAAACACTATCGGCATTGCAATAAGTGTTCGTTTCGTTGTTTTGTTAAGAAATATATTTATGTACATACACAAAGGAAAATGAATGAATATACAGCTAATCCGGAGTTTGTTGCGGTCGTTGATGCAAATGAAGGTAATTTTTGTTCTTCGCACATTCTTTATAACATGCTTATGTACATATTTATGTATGTATCTTGAATTTTTTTTTAATTGCTTACATTTAAGCTGCTCATTTGGTAGCGCAATTGATAGCGTTTCTAAGACGTAGCTGTTGAGCTCAACAGTTGCCAACAGTTGAGCTCAACAGTTGTACAACTGTTACGTCTTATGAACGCGCCCAATTAATCATTTTGCATGCAATCAAGTAAACTCAATAGAAATTGACAAGAAGGATGTTCCATCAGACTTACTAAGCGAATTTGAAATCCTCATTCACAATAATTTAAATGCATTCGCAGACCCCAACAGAGCATTGCCAGCCAACACTCAAGTCGAAGCCACAATAAACTTGACGAAAGATGAACCGATTTACTCCCGTAGTTATCCATATCCCATTTCCGTATCCGAATTTATAAACAAAGAAATAGAAAACCTTCTCAAAGACGGCATTATAAGAAAATCATCATCACCCTATAATTCGCCAATCCATGTGGTGAGTAAAAAGGGAGTTGATTGCCATGGTGGACCGAACTTACGAATGGTGATTGACTTTCGTAAAATTAATGATTTCACAATTCCGGAAAGATATCCAATGCCAGATATTAGCGTAATTTTATCGAATTTAGGTAAGTCGGAATATTTTACAACCTTAGATTTAAAATTCGGATTTCACCAGATCACATTGGCAGAAAAAGACCGACACAAAATAGCGTTTAACGTAAATAACGGCAAATACGAATGACATCGTAAAACCCCTTACTACGTACCTTCGAGGTGACAATGGCAATGTAGGCTCGAAAAGATCGAAAAACGTTAAAATTATTTTGTATCAGGAGGCCTTTGATAAAGTCAAACGAATTTTAGCATCAGAGGATGTACTTCTACAGCATCCTGACTTCGACAAGACTTTCGAAGTTACAACAGACGCAAGTTCTAACGCGATAGGTGCCATTCTTTCTCAAAGTTCAAGGCCAATTACAATGATTTCACGGACGCTGTCCTCCACGGAACAAAGCTATGCTACAAACGAGTGCGAATTGCTTTCCATTGTGTGGGCGTTGCAAAAGTTACGGCATTACTTATATGGTGTCAAAAATATTCACATATTCACTGATCATCAGCCACTTACATTTGCTACTTCAGATAAAAACCCGAATCCAAAAATTAAAAGATGGCAAGCGTTTATAGCCGATTTTTCCCCAATTTTTTTTTACAAACCTGGTAAGGAAAATGTAGTAGCTGATGCATTGTCACGCCAGTACATGAAGAATTTAACGCAAACAAACTCGGAAACAGTACATAGCGAGATATCCTTTTCGAAAACAATAAAGTCAATAGATGCTACGGTCAACCAATTCTTAAATCAACTGATTATTTCAAAAGCTAAAAGCAATAGTACAAATACAAAGTATTTATTCAAAAAATTTAAAAGGCATACAATTATTTTCAGCAACATTCAAAATCTTTTGCTAACCTTGCAAGTTTATGTCAATCATTGTGTTGTTAATGCAATACATTGCGATCTGAGCACTTTAGCAGAAATCCAAAATGAATTACTTAAGCACTTTCCATTGATAAGATTCATTCATACACAAAAGTTTGTAATAGACTTAACGAATAAAGACGATCAATTAGAAACATTAAACCTGGAGCACAATCGCGCTCATAGATCTTTACAGGAAAACTATAAACAAATTATATCAGAATATTTCTTCCCCAAAATAAAGCAGATAATTCAGTTAATTATAAAAAATTGCAAAATATGCTTGGAGAGTAAATACAATAGGAAACCTCCACATCCTTTAATTGGTGCATAACCAATACCAGATTTTCCCGGACAAATTCTTCACATGGATATATTTTCAACAAGTAAAATGCACTTTCTTACTTGCCTGGATAAATTTTCTAAGATTGCAGTGGCTTTACCAATCGCCTCTAGAGCTTTAGTTGATGTTAAAACTGGACTTTTACAAATTTTGAACAATTTTAAAAATACTAAAATAATGGTATCTGATAATGAATTATCCTTTCAATCAAACACTATCAAAAATATGCTGAGGGATATTTTTAAAATAGACCAATTTTTTGTTCCTCCACTACATAGTGAAAGCAATGGCCAAGTAGAAAGGTTCCACTCCACCTTGCTTGAAATCGCAAGATGTGTTTAGGCACAGTGCGATATTACTGATGTTTGTGATTTAATATTAGTTGCTACTTATAAATACAATAGAACTATACACTCGGTTACTGCAGCAAGACCAATAGATGTCATTCAACAACAAGATCCAGAAATCTTAAAAACGATATATGAAAAAATTGTAGCTGCACAGTCCAAAATTGAAACGAAATATGAAACTGGAAATAGATTATTCAGCGAGGGTGATGTAGTTTTTGTTCGACGGAACAGAAGATTAGGCAACAAATTTGAAAAGTTTTATCTAGAGAAGATTGTTGAAAAAGATTTAGGTACAGTGGTTTTGATAGATGGTAAGAGAGTACATATAAATAATATAAGATAGATAGATAATCTTAATAATTTACACGATTTATAATCATTCTGTACTATATTTCTAAAAGTGAACTGAAATTTCCTTTAAGTTTATTAAAAAAAAATTAAATTTTACAATGTAATTATAATAATTAAATTAAATAGTTTTTTTTTGTATCCTTTTTAAAAAAAAACTTTATTATTGTAACACACCTTTGAAAAAATAGTTACTAATCATATATACATAGATATCATAACGAGACGTTATGGTCTTAAGAGGGAGGGAAGTTAACATCAAGTTAACATTTCATATATTAAAATCCAATTCTAATTATAAGCTTGCTAAGAATATGCTATGTAACTATTTTTGTTTCTCTGGCATCACCAATTAATTAGTAATAAGAGTTTTGTAAAACACTAAAATGAATATTAAAGTCAGTCACATTTTGACATTCAAACACGTCGTTTTATTTAAAGATCGAATATCGAGTTACAATGCGTGGAAAATTGCTTAATATAAAATTGAACAACTTGTAATAACTTATATAAGCCAATGTCATTTAGTTTATAATTCAATTAATAAATCATCAGTGTTAGGAGCTCCAACTATACAAGCTCTAAGACAAAAATAAAATAAATAAAAACTATTTTATTACAATGGTTTGTTCTTGAATCTTACTTACTCTATTTGCGACAAAAGTACGAAGAGAGGATGATGTTGCATTGATCCAATGCAGTACTATCTTAGAATCTGACCATAAATACGTAGGCATGTTTTCAGCTCGTAGTTCCCTTTTTACTCTTGTGGTAAGTTGAGCCCCAAGAAGAGCTGTAAATACCTCTATTTTTGGTAAAGTTACCTTTTTTTATAGGGGCAATGCGTGATTTGACACATAAAAGTCTCACCACGAGTCGTCCATCTTTTAGCTTGGATCGTATGTATACTGTGGCGCCATACGTCTTTTCAGACACATCTACAAAAGTGTGAATCTGTGTGTCCCTTGTAATTTGACTATCAAAAATGTGCTTTTTGATACTTAAATTGTTAAGGTTGGTTGTTAAGAGCTGCTGGTAATAGTTCGTCCCATGAGAGCTGTAATTGCTATAGTTGTTGTATGAATATTTTAGCAGCGATGACAACAGGTCCGGCGATTCCTAATGGATCGAATATTCTCTCTATATCCGATATTATAGACCGCTTGGTGATTTTATTGATGTCTTTAATGTCTGCTCTGAGACAAAAATTGTCCGCCTTGGGATTCCATGTTAATCCCAAAATTTGTACTGATTGATTATCAAAATCTAGATTGAGTTCTACATCTTCAGGAGGAATACCTTTCACAAGCTTGTCCACTGTTGGTGCATTTTAATTGCCGTTGTGAGGCTGTCAGATACACTCATACCGTCGTCCACATAAAAATCGTCTCTTAATGTTGCTGCATCTAATGGATATTTTATTATGTCGTTGTCTACTAACTGCTGCAAACATTTTGTTGCCAAGTAAGGGGCAACAGAAGTTCCATATGTCACAGTGTTTAGTTTGTAGGTTTCCACTGCTTCAATTTGATTATTTCTCCAATATATTATTTGCATGTTACGGTCTGCTGAGTGAACAAGAATCTGACGATACATATTTTCAATGTCTGTATAGAAGACAAATCGTGGCATTCGAAACCGTAGTAGCATTCCAAAGAGATCTCCTTGTGTTGGAGGACCTACGCACAATATGTAATTGAGAGCTATTCCTGTTGAGGATTTTGCTGATGCATCAAATACTACGCGAAATTTAGTGGTTTTACTTTCGGGTTTGGATACGCAGTGATGTGGAATGTAGAAATGAGGGCTTACTACTTCTGAGTTATTTATGCGGGTCATGTGACCCAATTCTTCATATTGCTTCATAAAATCCACGTATTGTTGCCTAAGATCTTTGTTCATCGATAAACGCCTTTCTAAGGCCATCAATCTTGAGAATGCTAACCTTTTTATCTCTCCTAGACAGCTTGGGTTTTGTAAAAAGGGGAGTCGTACTACAAATCGGCCCTCAGAGTTTCTTGTCGTTGTTTGGATAAAATGTAGTTTACACCTTTTCTCTTCAGCAGTGAACGAGTTGATTGACTCGAATTCGTCCAGAGTCCAGAATCTTTGGAAGAGTTCGTTTGCGGCTGCTTCGTTTTCACCGTATACTGCACATACCGCTGAGTTGCTATAGTTTTCTCTTATCTTTCCACTTAAAATCCAACCCAGCCTTTTGTTTTTTAAAATTGGTAATTCTGGTGAGAGGTGAATTTTGCCGGTGGTCAACAACTCGAAGTAATATTCGGCGCCTAGCAAAACATCAATATTAGCGGTGTTGTTGAATTCAGGATCGGCCAGTTGGATGTTTCCTGGAATTGGCCAGGAGATACAGTTGAATTCTTTTGAAGGTTGGGCTGGAATTATGTTGTGAAGAACAAAGGCTTCTACTTGTGTTGTAGTTACTTGTTGTAGACTGAAGATTAACGATAATGCGTTGGTTTGTATTTTTTCACTGACTGCCGATTCCTTCGATGCATAAGGATGTCTGCGATGACTTGAGTGATAAACGATTTAGTAGCCGGCTAGTCACAATGTTGATTTGTGTTCCTGAGTCTAAAATTGCCTTGAAGCCTCCAGATCGTCCGTTATAGCCTGTAATTTTTACCTAAACTTTGGCTAACAGCACCTAACCCTTCCTCGTCCGAGGACAATGAGCTGAGGCTACCGTTGAAGTTGAACCCTTACCTTCAGTAGAAGAGTTGTTCGATGGTACAGTTAAGCTGTTGGTGTTCTGTGGATGATTCTCCAAATGTACGTGTGTGCTGTGGGTTTTCTTACATTTCCTACAGGAACTTGCTGTGCAATGTTTTGCCCTTGAAGCAGATAACACAGAATTTTTGTTGCTGTCGGTTAGGTACTGACATCGATAAAAACTTGTTGCAATAATACAAATGATGACTTCCATTGCTGCATAGTTTGCAATGGTTGTTTTCCTGGGGTGTGGTTACTGCAGCTAAGGTTCTTTTTGACGTTATTTGTATTCGTCCGACTGCTTCTAATGATTGAAATCTGCTTTCCAGGAAGCCCATCAGCTCTTCTAATGTTGGCAAAATTCTTGGTTGTTGTATTGAATGCTCTTATAACATGTGTGTGCCTTGATCTAGTTTTGTTGATGTGTTAATATTCAAATTGTTTAGTGCTGAAATGCACTCGCGTGTAACACTTTTAGGGCTACAGCAGAGGGATTATCAGCTATTTTTTGTTGGGCCAATAGTCTATTTATGATGCTATTTGTCCATATTCGTGGATTACTGAAGCGGTCTTGAAAAGTTTTCCAGGCCGTTTCATAGTTGGTTTCGGTTAAGGATAAATTTTGTGTTAGCCTTGCGGCCTCACCTGTTATGTTCGTTTTCAAAAACCACATCTTTTGTATGGCCGGCATAGTTTTCTTGTGAATCATGTCATTGAACATATCGTAAAATGGTTGCCAACTCAGATAGTCCCCATTGAATTTCGGTATCGTTAACATAGAGGTAATGGGTTAAGTATAGCTGATTTGCTTCCCAATTTTGATTCATCATTTATAGGCTGTTTGTGTTGATCTGCGAGAACAGCGAGTTTAACTAACTGTTCGTGGACTGAGTATTCGAGGTTGTTGTAAACCTTGGCTTGATGGATCTTCGATTTGTTGCCACACGTCGTCCTGAACTTGAGACCATAACTTTTTTATAGTATCTGATTTTAGTTCATAAAATTGTTTTGGCTGCTCTTCTGTTAGGGTTCCCAAACCTTGCAACAAACGTCTTAATGCTGTCATACGCGCAGTTATTAACCTGGCAAGTCCTGGTATTGTGTTTCTTCGGGATTGTACTGGTTGACTGGATCATTTACTGGTGTTCTTACGGATGGTACAGGTTTGGTAGATGGTGTCGTGCACTTTTTTAGTTGGCACTCAATATATTCAATTGTTGAACTGTATTGTTCGCCAATAGATTTGTACAGGTCCCTCTTAATATATGGATCCTCCTCTGCCAAGGTGGCATCATTCCAAATTTTATTTTAGATTTTTTCGAATGATTGCCATATGCTAGTTAGTTCATTTTGCTTTGCCTTGTAAAATACCTCTGTTCTTCTTTCTAGCGGAGCTTTTCTTATGGTTGAAATGACTCTTTCAATCTCGCTTGCACTCGCCTTCTGTTGTGGCATAAGTTCTTCTACTGATGACATCTTGAGTAGTTTTCAATGTAAAATACTTACAAGAGTTGGATATTGTAGCCCAGGGCTACTGTTTGTAGTTTTCAACGTTACTCTTTTGAAGTTGATATTGTAGCACTGTGCTACTGTTTGTTGGTGCTGTTGTATTTTTGCTGTGCGAACTGATGTTCTACACGTGGTTACGTGTTTGTTTATTTTCGCAAAATTCTAAAGAAGAATTTAGGGGTCACCAGTGTTTGTTTGTGGCTATAGTAATTTCACTCCACTCTGATACTATTTTGTTTGCCGGGATGTCCTTCAAGCACTTGAACTTGAAACCCCGTTGAGAAGATCAATCAATAAAACACTTTAAATGCCTTAAGAAGATTGATAAATTCTTTATTTTTATTCTTGCTTTTATACCAAATTAACATAATGATAAAAAAGAATAAAATGCTTATATATATTTCTTCCTTTTACTCCTACAAGGAGCATAGGGCCGCAAAAAATTACGGTTTCGGTAATCAGTTTTTATTTAAGACGAGTGGCTGATTGGGCCAAAGCATCCGATCCTGGTGTTGGGGCTGCCAACAATGCATCCAGGCATGCGTAGGGTTATACCGCCCGTGGTCGGTTGTGATATTGGATTTTTGGTTTGGCGCCAATTGCTCGCCACGACGTTACAAGGATCACAGGCAAACTCGGGATTTAGTGGGTGCTCGAGAGACCCTCCGAGACTCTCCCCTTGTAACCGCCGACTGTCCGCGGCTGCCGTTGGCAGCTACTCTACATATCTGCAGAACGTACCACTATCCGCAACCTGTGACGCGTCCGGTAGCACTCAGCTGTGCTTCCCATAAGTAGGTAAAATATCATAAAAATGACAGTGTATATTATACTACCTGCAAGGGCTTAGCTTAACTTTATAATAACAAAGAATAAAATGCTTAACTTAAATTAATAATAACAAGAAAAAAATACTACGAGTAATTTTATTATTGACATATTTTTAATTATTGTTTTTAAGTTAATAACAGCAAAGTTGATGTAATTTGATAAATGGCATAATTTTAATGCGAAAATATAACGACCCACTTTTCATGTTAAAGCAAAATTGCCTTTTGGAAAATTTAGTAATTATTAAAACGTATGTATGTTAACAAAATGAGTTACAGTGACAAACAAACTTATATTAATATATAAAATTTATATTTTATGCAATAATATGTTAGCCTAAGTGACAGCAGTAATTTTAAAACAATTTGTTCCAATGACGTTGGATTGTTCAAGTGATAATCACATTTAGCTGATTTAAAAAAGGCTACAACATTTTTGCACAGGTGGCTAACCCATAAATGCCGTCCAGTCGTCCTTCAGTTATGAAAGGGTATACCTTAATTTTATCGATTTGTGATTTTATCAATAGTTTCGGCCAGCCAAAATTAAATCTGAGTTCATCCATTATTTGTGACACATTTTCTGGATAAATCAACATTGACATAGCAGAGTCCCTGGCAGAACTCGTCAGCGCCTTTTGTAGTCTTATCAAATTTTGCCTGTTGGAGCATACAAATTCCACTGTAGTGTCCTCGTACGTTGCCACAAATAATGGCTAATCTTCTGGCTTTCCGTCAAAAAGTGGCAAATTGTACAGTGTTGTAGCGAACCCACCGTGTTGAATCGTAGTTGGTGTTGTCGTCGAATAAAAATTAGTTGCTGCTGATGACGGTGTTGTATGTTCTTCAGTTGAAGACATATAGTTTGTTGGCAACTGAGCACTTACTGATAAAAAACGAGATGAAATTGATGACATATAATTTGGCGACGACATCGATGTGGTTACTGACGATGTATGGCCGCGGTGCACACAAGTTCCTTATGGAAGAGCAAACACCAATACATTTAAAGAAAAAAAAATTTTTATTCAAAATTTTTTGTTGTAAAAACAAATACATGCAAAGAAAACACAAATAATATATTTCATATATTTATTTCATATCATACGTTAAACAAAAACAAAATTTACATTGATGATCGCTGTCGTCAATGTTTACCAGCAAAGCATACGAAAGTGTTGTTGCTTTGCTCTTGCGTGTATACAGTGAAGAACGACAAAAAAACCAGTAAGACAAAGTTGTTTGTGTATTTCGCATTGAGGTTGCTGAGTGCTGTATGAGTATATTAAAACACACAGCCTATAGCTAAGAGTATTACAAAAACAAATGAGCATGAAGAGCATAGGGCCTGGGCACCAATGATGTATGGACGCTTGTGAAGAAAAAAAACATGGAGTTATCAAACCGGAAGTTAATGTTTTTATGTTTTTCTTATGGAAAATGTAAACAAAGAGTGAAAAATAATTACGACTTTGAATGCAATAATTTTAAAGTAATATTTTAATAAATTAAATATATAAAAATGAGAATATAAAGCAAAAGTCCTCTAGTATCAGATTTTATTACTGTCATAATGGACATTTTAATTATAACGAATATATCCGGAGGATTCTTCGAACAATTTTCAAAACAGTATTTCATTGATATCTCAGAAACTAGAGTGGGTGCGCATATGACACTACACGCAATCGAATGAGGTTGAAAATACGCATCGATTGTGGGTGCAACTATTTTCCCGGAGGTTTTCTGAGAAAAGTTATAATCCATCAAAAATATCAAAATAGGAAAGAAATATTTTTTGTTTGAACCTATTGGGCAGCACTGTTCAATATTTTTGCGAACACGTTTTTTCTGAGTTAACATATTGACTTGGCAGCACTTGTAAGCAAAAACATCACAGATATTTTGTAAAAAACATCATTCGGCACACTACTTGGTACGTGCTAAGCGTAAACAAAGAATGAAAAAAAATTACGACTTTGAATGCAATAATATTAAAGTAATATTTTAATAAATTAAAAATATAAAAATGAGAATATATAGCAAAAGTCGTCTAGTATCAGATTTTATGACTGTCATTATGGACATTTTAATTATAACGAATATATCCGGAGGTTTCTTCGAACAATTTTCAAAACACTATTTCATTGATATCTCAGAAACTAGAGAGGGTGCGCATATGCCACTACACGCAATCGAATGAGGTTTAAAATACGCATCGATTGTGGTTTCAACTATTTTTCCGGAGGTTTTCTGAGAAAAGTTATATTCCTTCAAAAATATGAAAATCGGAAAATGATTTTTTGGTTTGAACCTATTGGGCAGCACTGTTCAATATTTTAGCGAACACGTTTTTTTCTGAGTTAACATATTGACTTGGCAGTACTTGTAAACAAAACATATCACACCCCAAATACAAAAGGGTCACAATTCAAAATAATAAAATTTTCAGGAGAGACAAAAAACTGTTTTCGTGCAGAAGCAATCACTTAACATAAAAATAGAAATAACTGTATTTTTCCAGTTAAAGAAGATACTGATGTGAAAGAAATTTTTGCAGTAGTTAGAGATGTGTTCGCTGAATTAATTTATGGAAAAAATTCAGTTTTGGAAAATTTTGAGTTGTGACCCTTTTGTATTTAGGGTGCGATATACACGCGCTTGATATTGTTAAGAAATTACTATTTATTAATTTTAATATTGTTTGCAAAAGTTAAAGAATATTAAATTCAGACATTGTTGAAGAAATGTCACAATTGCAATGCTCCTATTGCTATGTTGATGTAGCAGATGACCATTATCTACATTGTGGAAACTGTGGTAATTTTAAAAGAAATAAACATAAATGCCCAAACTGCAATTATTATGTTTGCGAAAGTTGCTTGAAACGAATATATAACGATAGTTTCATTGAATGTAAAATTTATACTAACCATATTTTAAGATAAAGAAGTGTGTTCAAAATTGCCAAAAGCCAACATAGTCATATCTCAAAAAATTCGTTTACGCTATAATGCAGAATAATGTAATTTATCGGATCTTGCATTGTGTAAAAATTTTTAACTAATAGTTAGTATACACTTATTAAAAAATTATATTTTTCAGTTGCAATTAAATTTTAAAATTTATTAAAGTAATTTTCTACAATACTAATTTTTTGAGTTATGAATAGTATGTCAAGTACATATGTGTATACAGATATACATACATATGTATACGAGTGATAAACAAAAAATCGCACTTCTTTTCAAAGCACTCTTAATATGATGGCTCATAATGTAAATGTGGCATATTTCGTTTATACACGAATGAATTTTATATATTTAAGTGAATAATGGTTTAGGCCTATCGGGGAAGTCAAACATTAAAAAAAAATGACAACGCACTAAGTGTAGTACCTCAGTGGTAGTGTGGAAACCTACAAAATTTGCAATTTTCAAAACGAATTTGTAATAGTTAGTTCAGCAATAACTTTTAATGGGTAGTTTTTTCCAATACTTCTTATATTTGCAAAAGTACTTTTTCCTTTTTTCTCATCTCACCTAGCGATAAAAAAATATCCATTTTTGGCGAATATTTACTATTATTGCAGTTTACTTTTATTTTAAAGTATATAGACTATATATGGGAGTAATTAAATAAATTGACTAATTAATTGTCGATTTCATTGGCATTGACTTATAAACAATGCCAATTAAATTTTTAGCATTATCAATTTTTTGAACAATGCTAATGCTTTTCAATGAAATAATTTCATTATTAGTTAGATAAAAGGTAAAAGCATTACAAATAATCAATGATAAAGTTTTTCAAAAGCATTATCATTATTAAGCGTCAATATTATTTCACATTAATTAAATATTTTTTACACACACTGTTTCAGGATGTTGTTTTTGCTTTGTCACATGCTAAGGGAAAAGTGGGACGTTTCACACTTATTGAACGATGTGCAATTTATATTGCAGCGTTCAGAAAATAAGCAGCAGCAACAACAAACACAGCATGAACAGATGCAACATATAAAACAAGAAACGCAGCAACCTCACAACACTACTATTAATAATAGTAATAATATTAATAATAACAATAAAAGCACAACTGTGATGTTTAATAATAAAAAGCCTTTGGGTTTAAGCAATATTAATAACAAGAACAACATCAATAATAATAATAATAATAATAATAATAATAATAATAATAATAATAATAATTAAAATGCTTTTCCTTTTTGTATTTTCAGTGTTGTGTAGTGTATCCTAAATAATCTATTATTATATTTATTATTATTTTATATGTAAGTAAACTTATTACACATACTGTTCTTATTATTACTTTTGCACACGGCACTCTATTAATCTATTATTATATTTGTTACACATACTGTTCTTATTATTACTTTTGCACACGGCACTCTATTAATATTACGACCATTTTTACAACAAACATTTATACCTTGTTCAATACTAAAATGTTTGTTATTGCTATACAACAATTACGTTTAATGTATTTTATATTTTTTCTCAAACTACAATTATATTTAGTGAATAAGAAATTTTGTAGTTTTAGAATACAGTTAGTTTAGAATATAAGGAACAAATTTTTGAAAATAAAATTAATTAATACTTTGCCTTCCATCGGCATTACTTATTTCAAAAACATCAATTTGTATCCTTGCCTTAAATCGGCATGTTAATATTAGCATTCATCTGCCATATATTTATATTTGCCAGTGGCGTTTATTAGCACCGGCATACTTCCAATACAATAAAATACTATTCATTCGCCAAATCTTTACATGGCGATCCTGCCAGACACCAACCTTTACATGGCGATCCTGCCAGACACCAACCCTTACAGTTGTTCACGATGCAAAATTTTCGGAATTAAGGGAATACCACAGCGCAATAACAAAAATTACATATGTATGTTAAAAACATACATCAACTGATCGTGCTCCAACATTTCACCATCCTTAAGATTAGAATATTTACTGATGTAGTTTTCTAAAGAAATACTGTCATGAAACTCATGTGGATAGGGATGTAATTCGGGAGCTTTTCTTAGTTCGGTTACAGCAGCTGTACGTAACTTAAAATACTCATTGGGTGAGATTTCTTCATCAGGTGTAGAAGAATTCTTTTTGCTTTCTCAAACATCCGTCTCTTCTTGCAAGCATTGAATTCTACAGAAACTTTAGCAAGAAAATTTTTATTATTATATTATATTGTATTTTTGTAATTTCAAATGTTTTTAATGAAAATAAACATACATACATAAATTAAATATATGCTTAGGCGTTTTATTGTCATGTGTTAATTTTCGCCATCCAGTTTCTTCAAATAGTTCCTGACCAGATGTGAAATATTTAGGGCTGTTATAAGATAGTGCCTCTGAAATCGACCCTGTCTATTTCTTGCGTTGTTTGCTATCAAAATAAAGATGTAAAGTTAAGAAATATTTGTCTTCAATTAAGCAAAATAGCAATAGGGATCGAAGAGAAAGTCCCAATTTTTATCAATGGAATTCACTATACATATATGTTCTCCAATGAAAATATCCATGACGACTTAAGCCCTTTGATTTAATTGATAGATTATACAATAGGTATTATTAACCAAGCCATTCGTTGACGTACAAACTTCTCTTTTATATCATCTACACAATTAATATGTTTGGACTTTAGATGTGGACGGCGCACCAAATTTATGTCACATGCATTTGGTACATGTAAAATCGAAAAAAACATCTCCTGGCTAGCTGGAATGTTTTAGGCATTTAATATGCACATCCCCACCACAGTTTACACAATGTAGATAATGGTCATCTGCTACATCAAGATAGCAATAGGAGCATTGCAATTGTGACATTTTTTCAACAATGTCTGAATTTAATATTCTTTAACTTTTGCAAACAATATTAAAATTAATAAATAGTAATTTTTTAACAATATCAAGCGCGTGTATATCGCACCCTAAATACAAAAGGGACACAACTCAAAATTTTCCAAAACTGACTTTTTTCCATAAATTAATTCAGTGTACACATCTCTAACTACTGCAAAAATTTCTTTCACATCAGTATCTTCTTTAACTGGAAAAATACAGTTATTTCTATTTTAATGTTAAGTGATTGCTTCTGCACGAAAACAGAGTTTTGTCTCTCCTGAAAATTTTATTATTTTGAATAGTGACCCTTTTGTATTTATGGTGCGATATGTTTTGCATACAAGTACTGCCAAGTCAATATGTTAACTCAGAAAAAAACGTGTTCGCTAAAATATTGAACAGTGCTGCCCAATAGGTTCAAACCAAAAAACCATTTTCCGATTTTCATATTTTGGATGGAATATAACTTTTCTCAGAACACCTCCGGAAAAATAGTTGAAACCACAATCGATGCGTATTTTAAACCTCATTCGATTGCGTGTAGTGTCATATGCGCACCCCTTATACTTTATGAGTTATTTGCAAATTCCTAAAAGTGTTTTTTTTTGTAAAAATATATGTAGATAAGTATATAACTTTTCTCAGAAAACCTCCGGGAAAATAGTTGAAACCACAATCGATGCGTATTTTCAACCTCATTCGATTGCGTGTAGTGTCATATGCGCACCCCTTCTACTTTATGAGTTATTTGCAAATTACTAAAAGTGTTTTTTTTTTTTTTAAATATATGTAGATAAGTATATAACTTTTCTCAGAAAACCTCCGGGAAAATAGTTGAAACCACAATTGATGCGTATTTTTAACCTCATTCGATTGCGAGTAGTGTCATATGCGCAAACTCTCTAGTTTCTGAGATATCAATGAAATAGTGTTTTGAAAATTGTTCGAAGAAACCTCCGGATATATTCGTTATAATTAAAATGTCCATAATGACAGTCATAAAATCTGATACTAGAGGAAGTTTGCTATATATTCTCATTTTTATATTTTTAATTTATTAAAATATTACTTTAAAATTATTGCATTCAAAGTCGTAATATTTTTTCACACTTTGTTTACATTTTGCACGTTGAAAAGTTAGCAAAACGGATGTGTGGTTTTGTACCTTACTATTTCCGGTTTACAAAAATGTTGTTTTCTTCTCGCCGATGATGTATGGTGTATATTATTTATTGACGTTGGTACGTATTTTGTAATTTGTGGCGGAACTTGCAAGGCATTTGCTGCCGGCGGAGAGTGTTGCATATACGGCGGCGTGTTTTCACGTTTTTGTGTGGATATATACAGGAATTATTTTCGCGATGTTGTAGAAAGTCGATAGATTTTCTTCCCACTAACAGCCATACCTAAACAAGAGCTGCAAGCGTTTTTTAGCTGTCAAAAGTTCTCATGCCCATACAATTTGTATGGAGCATCCCGAATTAACGCGGCGGCAAAATTTTGCAATTGGAAAATCCGATTTTGACAGCGCGTTTAATAGTGAAGTTAGCTGCAAAAGACAAGCACTCATGATACAATGACTATAAGGTAGTCTTACAAGCACAGCTGACAATTCTTGTAAATTACTTGTTTTTTATTTCAAGTGTTAAATTTTGATTTGTATTTATTTTTTCGTATTTGAATGAATAATTTTTATTTATATTTTTGTCACAGCTTGAAACATACACACATACACATTTATACTTTTGACTTCTGAGGAATTTTTTTGTTGTGTTTGTTGTAGAGATGCATGTATTATTAGGTTATGAGTATACTATTATAATCAGGGTTGTTATATATTTTGTAATAACCCTGTTTTTATGACAAAGCGTTGACGCTCTTGTTTAGTATGGTATTTCAGCGTTAACGCTAGGCGGTAGAAAACGTTCCGCTTTCCGCTCTTGTTTAGGTATGGCTGTAACTGTGAACGAAGATAATTTATAATTTCATCATTATTACGAGATGAATCTTGTTTCAATTCTTAATAGCAAACTTCAGACAAGTAATTGTCGAAATTAATGCAGAAAGTTGTTCAGTTGTTACAGTGTGGTGTGTTGATGTACCCTGTGGTGGCACATCCATGACAGGAGATATACTGGCATCAGCAGTATCACCATAATTTTACTCTCCAACAGTTGTGTCATCCAAATCTTCCGACATCTAGTTTAGCGACTGTTGAATTCAAAAGTGTTGCATGCTTCGTATAACATCATCAATCGGTGCTATTCGTTGTTATCTTATCAGAGTTGCAAATTGTGTAATAGTAGAATAGAGTTGTATTCTAAAGAATGTATCACCAAAAGGTATCAAAAGACAACAAAATTTTGTTCTTTGCGAAAACATAGTCAGATTTATATATATGCAAAATTGAAGAATGCTGGAAAGTTTCCAGTGAATGCAGAAATAGTTGTAAACACTACGGGCACAAAATTTTAGGCCACAGAAATACGGAAGCTATTAAATTATAAGTTCAAAACAACTGGCAAAAGGCATAAATATAAAACCGTGTAATAAAAATGACTTTTGTGAAATTTGTCCACTTGGAAAATTATCAATAATAAAATTTCCAAAAAAGATTGCTGTAAGTGGAAGAGAAACGTTCGAATTAATTCACTCAGATCTTTGCGGACCGAAGGAGACGTGTACACCTAGTGGTAACAAATCTATTTTAACTTTTATAGATATTGTCATATTTATTTAATAAAAAACAAATATGAAGTTGCGGACAGATTAAAAAATTACATTGCACTAATACAAAATAATTTTGAAAAGAGGCCTAAAATAATTAGGTCGGACCGATATAACTAACTTTTTAGAGCAAGCAGGTATTTTTGTACAGTACACAGCCGGTTACAGCCCACAACAAAATGGCGTTGCAGAACGCAAAAAACAGTCTCTTATTGAAATGGTCAGATGTATGCTCGCCGAGGCTAAATTACCACAGAAACTATGGGGTGAAGCAGTATCTACAGCAAACTATCTCCAAAATGGAATTATAACCAGAACAACTGGTTTTACGCCAAATGAAAGAGTTTTCGTTGAAATTCCTGATTTACAAGATTTAAAAATTTTCAGTAAGTGTGGTTTTGTTCATATTCCAAAAGTAAAAAGAAGCAAACTGAGTAAAAAATCTGAAAAAATGATTTTTGTCGGATACGAAGGAATGCCAAAGCGTAAGTTACGTACTTGCCCCACAGGCAACCCGAACCAAGTATCATTGCAGACAACAATGATATCAATGTCATAGTCCAAAGATATATGAAACAGTAAACTACATGTTTAACCCAAAAATCCATTGAAACTAAAATCCCACGTTTATTAATTGTCGACTAGACAAAACCCAAAAACCCACTTCAATTTAAATAAAAAACCGAAACAAAAACTCATTACGTAAACTCAAATGTAACCCGAATCCATATGCAAACCAATCTACAAAAACACCAACAATACTACTCAGATTGTCGCTGGTTTTGTAGACCACCCAAAATAAACTCAAGTGCATGAAAACTGTAACACTTGACATAAAATTATAACCCAAATAAATTATAACAAAGAACTAACACAAAGAAATATAAATATATGAAAATTGTAACACTTGACATAAAATTGTAACCTAAATAAATTGCAACAAAAAACTAACACACTAAGCAACAAACGATGACTCTGCATCGTCGCTGCTTATGACAAACCATAATGTAAAATTTACTGTAAGTATCTAGAGTAAGATTATTGTAAAGTTAGTCTTAAGACCGATGTTAATCAATAAAGAAAAAATTTCTCTCATCTTTATTTAATTGTTTTCTTAAAAAAGAAAAACGTAATTGGCGCAGTCGCGGAAATTAAATTCTTAAGAATTTAATTAAAAAGAACTTACAAATTAATTTAAAAGTGAAAACTCTAAAGAGAACAAAGAAGTGAATCAAAATCACTAAAAGTACAAAATATTACACCAAATATACATAGTGAAAGTGCAATTATTGAAAAATCAAGATGTCGAGAAAAGACAGATTTAATGAAAATCGCGACCTCGGTAACGCTGAGGAACTCAATGAGGTCATCAGAAGACAAGAGGCAGCGATCCAGCAGTTGCAACAAAATCTGATCCAACAGCAGCAGCTCCAGCAGCAACAAATCCAGGCCCAGCAACAGCAAGGCTTACTGCTAACACCCAAAGAATTGCTTACACAATTCCGGCAGCTAAGAAACCTAGACAAGGACCATGATGCAACAGCTTCTATTGCATCGGTAGAGGCAGTATTGGCACTGTGCCCAAGGGAGAATCAGCAACTAATGGACCTAGCGATAGCCATAATCAGAAATGAAAAGATCAGCGGAGATGCAGGCGATTATATACGGGGATTAGGGACAAACGCAACATGGGACCAAATTAAAGGAAAACTCATAGACCACTTCAGGCCGAAAACAACATACGCAGATATATTCAGCAGATGCAGAAATGTCAAAGTGAGTAACTTAAGAGAGCTTTTTTGTTATTTCGAAAAATCAAAAGCAGATTTAAATAAAATTTATATGTACGATAACACAAGGCCAGAAATTTATGAGCCAAATCGGGTAGATAGGGATCTGGTTAATATATTAATAGAAAAAATTGATGTACCACTAAGATGTCATAGCAACCAAAACGATACTCTAAATGAGATCATAACAAGATACACTAGGATTAAGGCTCTAGACGATCCTAGGACTACACACTACCATCACAGAAAAAAAAACCCACAGACACAAAATAGCACTAACAAACGCAATACAATAATAACAAACCACAACAAACGCAATACAATAATAACAAACCACAACAAACTCAATACAATAATAACAAACCGCAGCAAAGACAATACAACAGTGACAAACAACAGCAACCTCAAGAATATAATAAAAATAAATATGGAAATAACAGCAATTATAAGAAGAATTTAACACAAACTAGGTTATCCCATATGAGCGTTGATACATATCAACCCAACCAACCTACGTACATGGAGGTTGACACAATTCAGGAAGTCGAATCCGATACAGAAGAGGTAAATTTTACAGCGTTGCGTCGAAATCGAGACTCCCGGTAATAAGTGTCACGATAGGCAAGCAAAAAATCAGATGCCTAATTGATACAGGCTCTACAACTAGTATATTAAAAACTAATACACTAACAGATCAATTTCCTGAAACAAAATTAGAAAAACCTCAGTATTGTAAAACTCTTAACGGATTGAACGAAGTAAAATACGTCGTCACCACTCCATTTCCAAAAGAATTCAAGTGTCTAGGGACCCTCAAATGGAAACTAGTAGACTTTTCTAACCCTCTCTTTTCGGGCATAATAGGGCAAAATTTTTTAAAAGCATTAGGGGCAAAAATCTATTGCGAAAAACAATATCTAAACATATTGGGAACAAAATTGTACTTTGAAGAATACAATTACCCAACTGAATTTGAAAATATATGTACGCTGGAAGTATTACCAGAAAATAATAATGAAATAATAAAAAACTTTAACTTTGACCACCTCAATTTTGAAGAGGGTGAGGCAGCAAAAAAGTTACTTCTAAAATTCAAAGATCTTTTTTTTTAAAGAAGGTGACATCCTCTCAGCAACAAATGAGGTACGTCATGAAATCATAACAACAGTTGATAAGCCCCTATATTCAAAGATATATCGGTACCCGCAAGTACACGAAGCGGAAATAAACCGCCAAATTAAAGAAATGCTCGAACAAAATATAATAAAAAAGAGTAACTCACCCTACAACAGCCCATTATGGATTGTGGAAAAGAAATTGGATAATTCAGGTATAAAGAAGTACCGGCTCGTCATTGATTATCGCAAACTTAATCAATTCACGATAGACGACAAATACCCAATTCCTAATTTAAACTCTTTGCTGGACAAGCTTGGCAGATCACAATACTTCACCACTCTTGATCTGGCCAAAGGCTTCCATCAGATACTGGTCAAAGAAGAAGATAGGAAGAAAACGGCTTTTTCAACCCCATCGGGACATTATGAATTTGTCAGAATGCCATTCGGATTGAAAAACGCCCCCTCTACCTTCCAGAGGTTAATGAATAAAGTCCTCAGGGACCACATCCACAAAACATGTGTCGTTTATATGGATGATATCCTTATATTCAGCACATCCTTACAGGAACACATAACTACCTTAGAGAATATATTAAAGCCTCTGAGAAAGAAAAAATTAAAGATCCAGGTTGACAAATGCGACTTTCTAAAGAAAGAAACTCAATTTCTGGGTCATGTCCTCACCCCTCAAGGTATTCGACCAAACCCTAATAAAATCTGAGTTATACAAAAACTGAAAATACCAACCACCGCGAAGCAGATAAAATCTTTCTTGGGAATGACCGGCTTTTACAGAAAATTCGTAAAAGATTATTCAAAAATCGCGTACCCAATGTCTAAGTGCCTGAAAAAGGACCAAAAGATTAACACTAATGATCCGGCATATTTGGTAGCATTCGAAAAACTTAAAGATCTAGTGACAAACTCACCAGTATGAAGATACCCCGATTTTAACAAAAAATTTAAAGTAACAACTGATGCAAGTAATTTCGCAATGGGAGCAGTACTCTCACAAGAGGGACACCCAATTGCATATGCATCATGAACCCTAAATAAACACGAATATAATTACGCAACAGTCGAGAAAGAATTACTAGCAATCGTGTGGGCAGTTAAATACTTTAGACCATACTTATTCGGAAGAGAGTTCGATCTAGAAAGTGACCACCAACCACTCAAATGGTTAATGACGAAGTATTCAGGAAGGGATATAAATCCAAGACTCCAAAGACGGCTTATAAGCCTAGGAGAATATAACTTTTCACTCGAGTACATAAAAGGGAAAACCAATAGTATAGCCGATTCTTAAGCAGAATAAAAAACGACGAAATACACCATGGAGAACATGAAATACATATCGAAGAAGCTTCAGAAGAGCGAGAAGATAACGACAATGCATCAATAGAAGTACAAACCGTCCATTCTCAAAAAGAGGACTTAGGTTATAATGTACCTATTCTAGAGACAGTCATAAATAGATTTAAAACACAAATAATACTAATAAAAGATAAAAATGAAACAGTACAAACAATTTTTAAAAACAAAAGAATTTTCATAGAGAAAAACGATATGGACAAAGGCTATGCCCTCGATATTCTACGTAGAGAGTTGGCGAAAGGGAAGGTGGGGATATACTCTCACCTCAGTGACCACGAATACTACCAACTCTACAAAATTATAGAAAGGGAATATTCAGAAAATCCCCACATAAAGTTTGTAAAATGCACTAACATAGCTAGAGACATAGAGTCCGAAAACGAACTGAAAGTTCAAATTGCACTTTTCCACAAACACGAAAGCGGCCATTGCGGTATAACGGCAACATATGAGAAACTTAAGTTACTCATATATAACCCAAACCTGAAAACGCAAATCCAAAAATTATCAACAATTGCGATATATGCAATGGAGGGAAATATGATCGAAATCCGATCAAAAACAAATATTATCTAACGGAGACACCACAAACAATCAATGAAATAATTCACGTAGATAATTACGTGAATAGCAAACATTCATTTATTGTTTTCATAGACAAGTTTTCGAAACATGCCACTTGTTTTCATCTGCCAGATAGAAACCAGAGAACCCTTGAAAACAAAATTCAGGAGTTCAGCGCGTTAAAAGGAAAACCAAAGAAATTCGTATTTGATAACGAATTTAACATAGCAGCAATAAGGGACTTTCTACAACAGCAAGGTATTCAATATCATGCTACAAAGCCAAACAGCCACACAGGTAATAGTGACATAGAAAGATTCAATAATACACTAACAGAGATAATCAGAACACTCAACCTCGAAGAGATATTACCAATTACAACACAAATTAACAAAGCAGTCACATTTTACAATAGTATCTTCCACAGCACTATAAAATGCTCACCAGTCGATGTACAGAATTTTAAAGTAGATCATAACACTATTTTCCAAAGATTAGAAAAAATAAAACTAAAAAGGTTAGAAAAAATTAACGCAAGAAGAGAAACATATAAAGAGAACAGGGACATCGGGTTTATCAAAAACTATAAGAATGTTAGGCACAAGGAACAGCCAAAATATAGAAAAGCAAATTTACAAAATATCCATACCACCAATATAAAACGACCATCCAAATTTGCAGGTACTAATCTTACTAATGCTAACGATGACAATTCCCCTAACCACAGCATCGATAACCTTAACACCAATCTCTGCAACAAACGAATATTGCATGTTACCAACAACAACCGTGGAAATAGTCAACGAGACTAGTTTAATATTACACATAATACAACCACGTGAATTAAGCAAAATATTGAATGACATACGAGAAAATATAATAAATTTATCAATAAGTACAAAACAACATCTAATTACCTAAATAGAAACAATAAAAGCAAAACTCGGATCCATAACACCAAATAACACAAGACAAAAACGAGGCATCTTGAATATAGTGGGAGATGCTCAAAAATGGTTGTTCGGAACTATGAACGACGACGACAGACAACAAATTGAACAACGTCTTACCACAAACAAAATTAACAATCTACAGACAATAAACACAATCAATAAACAAGTCGAAATAAATACCAACTTTAACCAGTCAATTACAACACTGAAAAATACGATACTAGACGACAGAAACGAAATCCTAAAATTCATAAACCATGTACAAACACATAACAACGACATAAACAGTAGACTAACGTACCACGACCAACTGCTTAAACTGCAATACCTAGAAAATAAAGTGGACGAAATATTAGACAACATAGCCTCAGCAAAATACAACACTTTACATCCATCCATATTAACAGCAGAGGAAATTAGCAAATACAAAATTGATTTTTTGAAAATAAAACTTAGTAGGGTAGGAGTCATGATGTATAACGACTCAATAATATTAGCAATTAAGTTACTAACTAATACTATACAAGTAACACAATATACAATCATACCAATTATAAACCAAAAACATATGAAAATAGATGAAACAATAGAAAAAATTGTAAAATACAAAATAAAACATACTCTTTCGTAGAAAATAAAATGCTTAATGAACTTAAACTAAGCAACAACTGCGTAATTAAAAATAATTGTAAGCTAATCGAAGATTTGGATAATAAAGTAGAAATAGTGAACGATGGCACATTGCTAATACAAAATTCAGAAGTAATATCAATAAATGCAAAAAAAAAACAGAAACAACCTATAGAATACAAAACAATACCCTCATAGAATTTGTAAGCTGTACGGTCTCATTCGAAGACAAACAATATTCAAACAAACAGGATATATACATCCAAACATACTACGAAGATAAAACAAACACAAGTTATAACTTTAAAAACAAACCATCATTTAAAGAAATCATAATAAAAGAAGTAGAAAACATTAAAGAAATACGAGAATTAAGAATAAGAAACCTAATTTCGTACACAAGCCTAAGCTAATAGCCATAATAATAATTTTAAGCATAACAATAATATATGGCTATATAAAAATTAACAGAATTCAGGAGAATCCCATTTCAAAAGGGGGAGGAGTTACGTACTTGCCCCACAGGCAACCCGAACCAAGTATCATTGCAGACAACAATGATATCAATGTCATAGTCCAAAGGTATATGAAACAGTAAACTACATGTTTAACCCAAAAATCCATTGAAACTAAAATCCCACTTCAATTTACTTTACTTCATTGCCGCTCTTGGCAATTAAATAAAAAACCGAAACAAAAACTCATTACGTAAACTCAAATGTAACCCGAATCCATATGCAAACCAATCTACAAAAACACCAACAATACTACTCACTTTGTCGCTGGTTTTGTAGACCACCCAAAATAAACTCAAGTGCATGAAAAGTGTAACACTTGACATAAAATTGTAACCCAAATAAATTATAACAAAGAACTAACACAAAGAAATATAAATATATGAAAACTGTAACACTTGACATAAAATTGTAACCTAAATAAATTGCAACAAAAAACTAACACACTAAGCAACAAACGATGACTCTGCATCGTCGCTGCTTATGACAAACCATAATGTAAAATTTACTATAAGTATCTAGAGTAAGATTATTGTAAAGTTAGTCTTAAGACCGATGTTAATCAATAAAGAAAAAGAAAAAATTTCTCTCATCTTTATTTAATTGTTTTCTTAAAAAAGAAAAACGTAATTCGTATCGTATGCTTGACGAAAATTATAAAACACACATATCCAGAGATGTCCAATTCACACGAAAAATTTGTGGCTTCATCGATGAACAAAATAGTTTTGATTCAACTAATGAAATGAAAACTAATGAAGTTGAAATAACATATAGAACAAAGGATATAAAAAGCACATTAATGATGATGAAGAATTTTATGACACGTTTAATTTTGATGAAGAAAGTCCAAATTTAGAAGAATCTAATATAGATATCCAAGATGATGAATTAAGTGATGAAGGCATAGCACTGGTCACTAAAAAACTGTTCCGACAGCGATTGATGATGTTCCAAGCTAATGTACACAACATCGCCCTCCTTCGTCGGTTAGCAGAAACATCGGCGAAGTAAAACAATTAATAAAATGCCTGCCAATACAGCTTGACAAAGTTAATGCGTCTACCTAACACCGGAGGCGCCTCAACACTGCTATAAAAATTAACATAACGCGCAAAGCAGAGTTGTAAAAGAGGTAAGCCTTCTACATTTTCAACATCTATCTTCTTTACTCTATCCCTCTCTCTGCGTTCCGGCACAATGCACTGCATACGTAGGGGTCATCCCCTGAGTGCTGGTCCTAATTTAAAAAAAAAAAAAAAAAAAAAAAACAATCCAGATGTAAGAAGGTCACAACGTACAACTAAAGGCAAGGTTTCAAAACGTTATTTAAATCTTATAAATGATTACGTTCCTACAACATATGAAGAAGCAATATCATGTGACGAAAAGGAAGATTGGCTGGCCGCTATGAAAAACGTGTACTAAAAAAATCCGTCTATTGTATGTAGCGTTAAATACAAGACCAGACATTACAGCGGCAATCAGTATATTAAGTCAAAAAACCAGCAATCCAAATGTAGAAGACTGGGCAGAACTGAAAAGAGTTGTTAGGTATTTAAAAGGGACATTTAAGATGAAATTGCATGTCGATCCGGATACTGAAGAAATTTTACTCGGTTATTCGTATGCAAATTAGGGAGAGAATAAACAAAATAGAAGATCAAATAGTGGATATATGTTCAAGGTTTATGGTGGTGTTGTATCATGGGCATGTCGAAAACAAACATGCGTAGCATTATCCTCCACTGAAGCAGAATTCATCGCTCTTGCTGAAGCACCAAAAGAAGCACTATGGCTAAAAGAACTTCTGGGAGATTTTGGCGAAAAGATCGGCGAACCCATTATCATAAACGAAGATAATCAAAGTTGCATAAAAATAGTTGAAGGTTTCAAATTTAATAATCGAAAAAAACACATTGATATAAAATGTCATTGTGTTAAAGATTATGTTGCCAAAAACATCATCAAATGCCAATATTGCCCTACCAAAGAAATGCAAGCGGATTTATTGACTAAGCCGCTCGTATCACATCGAATAAAAGATTTAAGATCACAGTTAAAGATTCTGAACAATTTGGAATGATAAGGGGTATTCAAAAAATGTAAGCTGACACCTGTCTGTGAATAAATGGATCCCAACTTGTTATACTTTTTATTACAACAATGTATTTTTATCTTACCATTTTTTATTACATATTCATTAATTTTTTCTCTTCCGGTTTAAATCTCGAAAAGATAAGTTGTACATTTTAACACAAAAAATAAAATCAAGTTAATCTAAAATCATCAAGAAGTTTTTCTATAACTTACTTTTTAACTTTTGTACAATTTACTTGTGGCTATAAATAAATCATTTTATTTGTTTAACTGAATTATAATTAATTTGGTTTTGATACATACTTATATACATACATACGCATATCATTATTTCTCCAGACGCACTCGTTATGCAAAGATTAGTTTGTAAAGATACATCAAAAGTGTTATACATAAATGCAACGATTTCCTTCAGTTACTTTGCAAACTTCATTTATGAATTCAGCCCATGTATCAACAAACATATGTATATATTTTTGAAACAATATTCTCTTTCAGAAAGATCTCCAATATACAATGGGGCTTATCGGAGCAGCAAACATTTATTGAAACGGAAGAGGTCGAAGATGAGACTTCATTCTCGTTCAATATGTCTGGTACGACATCGACATGTTTTTCTGACGATTGCGCCAATAACTGTTCAACTGAAGAAGAAACACCAAACAAATCAAAAAAGCGTAAAACTAATAAAAAAAGTCATGAAAAATTTGATATGCTTTGCGGTGCTGTCAACGACTTTATTTATTGCTGCCAAAAAAGAAAGCTGCGAAAGATGCCTGGATTCTGGATTCTTATTTGCTTAAACACTCGGAGGAGGATAAGTTCAAATTAAATATTGAAATCTAGTTTTTCCGAAAAATTAAAAGTTAAACATGGGTCCAATTCACAATTATACCGGTCTGTTCTACATTCCGAGTGAAATTTTCACTTCTGAATTGTCAAAGCATTGTTGCTGTAAATTTTTATTTTTACCAACAATGCTTTGAACAGTTTAGAAATGAAAATTTCACTCGGAATGTAGAACATACCGGATAGTTGTATCGTTATAATCGTATGTATGTATTTGAAGAAACAACTATAAACTCAATCACTAAGTTCTTAAACAAATTTTTTGTTTTGTTTTAAAGTGTTAGCAAAGACTATAAATATATAAAGATATTGCACGTAGAACATTGAATAAAAACAAAAATTGTTTGCGTTTGTTGATGCTGTGGGGGGAAGTAGCAAGAGAAAAGACCACAAAAATTTTAGGCATACATACATATGTACGTACATAAGTATGTATGTAGTAATAATTTTGTCAAGTTTATTTTGTTGTTGTTTTTGAAACATTTTTGTTTCTTTTAACTCTACTAGAAATTATTTTCCAGAGAAATTATGGTTTTTTTTTTGTTGTTTACACATATAAATGATGCGGTGTCATATTTCTTGTGCAAAGCATATTCAATAACAATATTAACAACTAAAAGCAGTTTCTTGTTTTCATATAAATCATGTGCAAATAAACAGTGCAAAGCCAATGCGATCGATTTCTATGGCTGTAGGGTAAAATTACGTTTTTTGTTATTGTACTATTGCATTTATGTTGATTCGCACCGAACTATGTATACACATTTGTTTTATTAAATATTTTATTTTAGAATTTTCAATTGTATATGTATGTAGTTAGAATATCTATGTATGTACATATGTATATGCATAAGTCAAATAAAACGTGCGCTTACCTGAGTTCGAAAACCATAAAATTTATTATTTTGTTTACAAAACTATTATAAAATTTATTAAAATCTTTTTAATAAGTGATAACTAGCACAAGAAATGTAATTATTTTTGGTGATTGGTACATACATATTTAATAATTTTCTGGATTGAGCATATGTTTTATTGTTTCAAAATTTTAAGTTTTTCTGCGCTCGTTAATTTGTATTTGTATGTTTCCCACGAGGAATGCTTTCGTAAAAGTGTAAGAATTAATAAATTTAGCATCTCCATTCTGTGCTTATAGCATACGTTGTTTTCTTGAAACCAAAAGGAATATATTGTATTTTTGGTGCAATTTACACATTGCTCAACAATAGTTTTTTTATGTTTTTTATTTCTTTGGATTCATAAAAAATTTTTTCGAAAACTTTTATATGAATCTTACATACTGCAAAAAATAAGTCTGATGGAGCACACAAACTTCCAAAATCTGAAATTTTATCATAATTTTTTGCATGTACAAACATTTCTGATGGATATGACAAAATTTGCGCGGGTTTTATTATATCCATACGGCAGCGAGCACAAGATATCCGTTGAGCTAGCAGAGTTATTAACAGATTTCCAAAAATAAATTTATGAGACCCAACTGCAGGCAACACCTTTCAAACAAAACAATAATTTTGAAAATCTGTTTATAAATGTCCAGGTTATTCAAAAAGCAATTTTTTCTATTTCAAATTCAAAATAATACATACATACATATATAGTAGGGTGACATTAATTTTCAAAAAATTGATTTTACCAAGTCTCACCCTTCAAATCGGTTCAGTTTTATGAAAAAAAAATACAAAAAAATTTCATAGCGATAAGTTGAGATTTGGGCGTGCGCCCGCCCTTCAAAGTTTTATACGAGCCATGGTACAATAATATACAGGTAGTCTCGCAACGCCAGCTGACTATTTTTTTTTGTGGCTAGGTGTTTCAAAAGTTGTAAAACACTATGAAATTTTTGTAATTTTTCTTTTTTGCCTTTATTCCTATTGACACATCTAGCTCATAAAAATAGTTGTGCGACTACCTGGTATATTATTGTACCATGATACGAGCCTACACATATGAACTATATTGATATTTTGTTCATACATTTTTTTTTTATATGTTGGTTTTTTAATATTCGACCTTATAATTTGTAAAAATTATTAAAATTTTTTTTTTTATTTAAATTCTTTTACAAGAAAGTAGAAAAAATTCTATATTCATTTTTTATAAAATTTTTATTAAAATTAAAGTACTTTTGATATAGTCGATTTATTTGAATTTGGGAAACGTTTGCGATAGTCCGTCCCAACTTGCAAAAGAAATTGTGTTTGCTCTTCGTTTTTAGTCAGAAGTTTATTGTAATCTTCTATTAATTTAACTCCTCTTTCTGCCACATCATTTACTACTTTTAATTTGTTTAGATATACAAATGCACTTTGATAGCATTCATGGGTTGGCCATACTGAAGGGTCTAATTCCAAAAAAGATTTATCAATATTAAATCTTTCGAAAAATCTTGCTGTTGTGGAAGAAACAAATTGTTCAAGTCCATTATCAATTACATCTGCAATTCTTTCTTTTTTTAAAATCACGCGTTTTATTATTTTTGCATTTTCATTTTGCAAAGCAGCTTTCATTTTTTTTTTTGTGTCAGCAGAAACATTATTGTCAAAGAAAGCAAATGCTATAGATTCTGAGCCTAAGTACCATAGATGATTTAAAAACTTTTTTATAGATACTTGCGATATATCTGTATCAATTTTTTCGAAATTATGAAGTCTATTTAAAAATGTAAAGTCCGTATTTGGTGCTTTTATGGCTGAAGGAGCAGAAAACCAAGCCTCTATGTATATTTGGATTATAAAAATACAAATTTTACGCAATCCTGCCAGTTGAATCTCTGATAAAGCAAATTCCTTCCGCAACAAAAATATTTTCAAGCTATAAATCGCTTTTGCCATCCACCGTGCATGATGAAAAGCTCCTGGTGATCTTATCATTACGCTTGCTTTGGACTTGTTCAATTTTTCGCCAAGAAACATCAGGACAAGCTCCAAAAGCTCTTTATAATCTTCTCTAGGCTGCTTCTCACTCAAAACATTATTTACAAAATTTATTATTCTGGTTTTTGACCCTTGCAAATGATACATAGCTAATTCATCTTGAATTCCAGCCTGCCAGTTGTTTATATTCAAATTGTTCCACGATTTTTTAAAATTTTCAAATAATTTTACGAAGGGACTTGTACTGCAGTCAAATTTGGTTTCAAAAACACTTTTTAATATAATTTCGTAAATGTGATGTCTACAAGGCAGCCAAAAAAGTTCTCTATTTAAGGATTTTTCAAGTAACGTGCATGTACCTTTCAAGCGCCCAGTATTGACCGCAGTTGTATCGAACACAATGCATTTAATTTCTCTTTGTAGACCCCATTTGGAAATACAATTATAAAAAGCATCGGCTTGTTCTGTTCCTGAACCACATTTCATTGCAGGTATTTCCAACAACTGTTCCATCTCTCCACTAGATATGACTATAGGAAGTCTATCAACATTTGCATTGCCCGTTAATGCTGGTAAAAGTTTACCATCCCAATGTAATGTTAAAATGTCTTGTTTATTCAATTTAAAATTCTTTTGTAGTTCCAACGCTCTTTTCTTACGCATTTTTTCTCTTGCCATATGAATTGAAGATCTATTAATGATGTAGTCAGCAATGTCTTTTCCTAATGATTGCAATACAGCAGAAATAATGTGAACAGCATTTCTGTTACTTATTTTGCAATAATCTAATGCAATAGCTAATTTTGGAGTAATAATTGTTTGTTTTACTCTTGCATTTTTTGAGCGAACTTTAACAGTTTCATCGTGGGAAAACTTTGATCACTTTCAGATGATGACTGAAATTGCACGGTTTCACCTTGAAAAAAAATTACCTCTATTATAGAAAAGTTCATTAATAATCTAAGTTCATTATTAATCTTACTTATAATATTTTGTTCACGTTTATTACGTTCAACTCGCTTTAACTTAATCTGTTCGCGGTGTTCACCTTGAATCTCCATTTGAAGTGTCTTATAATCAATTCCGTACATATGTCCTGGTCGACCTTCCTGCCTCTGGCTTATCAAGAATGCTTTATCTTCCTCCACAGTTATTAATTCTAAGGCATTTGCATGCGCCACGTCAAAAATTTGTTCTAAGCTTTCAACCCAGGTCTTTTCTTTGTTTTTCTGGTTATCGGTATTTCTTCCACAACTTTTTTTTAAATTCGTCCATTCTGTATGTAGTTTTGCAATGCAATGTTGCTTTTCTCTTGTGGGTATGCGCGCTTTTTCCCAAAAAATCAAAAGTTCTTCAATAACTAACTTAGCACTTTCTCGTAAACTCATATTTACAACACGCCAATCAAAAAACAACACCTTTATTACTTCTTTTTTTGAAGGTAACGTGGAACCCGTAAGTTGATTAGAGGCATAGCCAATGAAATAATATTTTTGGCGTAATGATCTTGCACTCATTTTAGTAATCTTATTTTGTCAGAACAATAGGAAAGAATAAACTCGAATGAATTAATCATGAGATAAATCAAAATTTTTGCTACGTTTCTTTTGCTTCAATGGAAAATAGCGGTAATTGCTTTTTGTTAACATTATTGCTTGCTCATTTTTTGCGTATTTAACATAAAAATAATTTTGTTTTTTTCATGTGTTGCACAAAATTTTTTTTTCCATTGAATGGAAGACGTCATTTATACAAGTCGCGTTTATAACGTTTATTTTAGGGGGGAGGGGGGCTATAAATGATTTGAAATCTTGCTGCCTTTTAACTAGAAATTAATTAAATAATTTAAAAATCAAAGGTACAACTTATAATAATACCATTTTAGGCTCAAAAGACATTTTAAAAATATATGACCAAAATATCAATATAGTTCATACTGTAAGGCTCATATAAAATTTTGAAGGGCGTGCGCACCCCCAAAACTTAACTTACCGCTATGAAATTTTTTTGTAATTTTTTTTCATAAAACAGAACCGATTTGGGGGGTGAGACTTAAAAAATTTGATAAAAAAAATTTTTCCATATAACAGAATGTCACGCTAATATATAGCCTATATATCAAGTTATACACTGTTAACATATCTGCGCGAAATTTCATTTAAATCGGTCCAGTAGTTTCGGAGATTAGCGAGAAAAAACGTCGTAACACTTTAATTTTATATATGTAGATATACATAGTTATATAAATTTCCAATTTTAAATAATATTAAATTCGGTGCGAATCGATGTTCTTGCAATAGTACAACAATAAAATACATATATTTGCCATTCAAATAAGAATCAGCGACATTAGCTTTACGTATCTTATGTCCACATATGTACATACATATATTGTGCGAACACAAAACGAGCCTTTGCTTCAAAAGCGTCATAATTCAAAATATGTCATTTTTGAGCTAATCTTAATATATAAAAAATCCGTGTCACTGTGTATGTTTCGAATAAACTCAAAAACGGGTCAACTGATATTCATGAAAATTGGCATATATATGTAATTTGGTCCAACTTAGATGATAGGATAGTTATTATTTAAATTAATGGCCTGGGGGCGGAGGGGCGTGGTAAAATGTTTGTACCGTATACGAAGCTAGACCGCTGGACCGATCCTTCTGAAACTTTGTCAGCATGTTACTCAAACTCCAGCATAAATAATAAGAAATTTTTTTTCGTCCACGCCTACTTTAACGCCCATTTTTTAATAATATAAAAATCTAAATGTTTCCGAATAAACTCAAAAACGAGTCAACTGATATTCATGAAAATTGGCATATATATGTAATTCGGTCCAACTTATATGATAGGATAGTTATTATTTAAATTAATGGCCTGGGGGCGGAGGGGCGTGGCTCTTTATATATATAATTCTACTGTACGTGCGTTGTAACTGAACTCCTCCTTAACGGCTGGACCGATTTG
The DNA here is from genome assembly GCA_947311025.1 of Lypha dubia. NCBI lineage: Eukaryota > Metazoa > Arthropoda > Insecta > Diptera > Tachinidae > Lypha > Lypha dubia. The sequence continues at coordinate 74,198,484 of OX371261.1, read as the reverse complement.
CATAAATTTTTTTGTATGCGTTTGGGTGGTGCCCCGGGTGGTTTAGATTTACAATTCGGTCCAATTGGAAAAAGGGGCGTGGTACCTCCCATACAAACCACATATTAAAAATATATTATTTCTGCTCCTGATAACGGTATTTGAACAAAATTTGGTACGTCGGTTTGGTGTGCATTTTTTAAGTGCTGCTACAAATATGGGCGGGATTGAACAAAGGGGCGTGGTACCTCTCATACAAACCACAAATTAAAAATCTAATATTTCTGCTCCTGATAATGGTATTTGAACAAAATTTGGTATGACGGTTTGGTGTGCATTTCTTAAGTGCTGCTGCAAATATGGGCGGGATTGGACAAAGGGGCGTGGTACCTCTCATGCAAACCACAAATTAAAAATCTATTATTTCTGCTCCTGATAATGGTATTTGAATAAAATTTTGTATGTCGGTTCAGTGTGCATTTGTTAGTGCTGCTGCAAATATATTTTTTTTTTTTTTTTGATAAATTTTATTATTTATTGAATCTTCAATTATAAATTAAATTATCAATAAGTTTTTCAAATCTTAAATCTAAAAAATATTACATATAAGTTTAGCCAATGCTAAACAAAATTTTTAATTTCAACGGCAGAACATATACTAAAATTGGAACGATACAGAGAAGATTAGCATGGCCCCTGCGCTGCAAATATGGGCGGGATTGGACAAAGGGGCGTGATACCTCCCATATATCCCAAAAATTTAAATCGCCATATTTTGGGCATTTTTTGACCTACGTCGATGATATTTGGTACATATTGTATTGGCATAATTTGGAATGCGTACCAGGAGAAAAGTGGGTGGGACCACGCCCCTTTTTAGGAAAATTAAAAATCGTAATATAGTCTTAACTACTGGACCGATTGTCATTAAATTTTCACAATAGGATATACTTATAAATAATTTTAATTTTATATTATAACGAGGGGGTAGCGAAGCACACCGGGATAAGCTAGTATGTATATAACTAATCGCGATATCAATTTTTATATTGTGCAAAATTTTCATACAAATATGAAAGATATTTTTATTTTATTATTCTCTTGGGAGAAGAATATTTTACCATTGATTTATAGGTAAATTCTAGACTTTAAATTCGTTTCCTGCCAAACAAGATTTTTTGAATTATGACTCTATTGCAGCAAAGGCTCGAAAAGTTTTTTTGTTTGTTTATATGGAATCTTTCGTTTGTTTATTAAATGTACACACATGCACACATACTTGTGTATGCAAAGACACAAACGTATGAACACATGTATACATATCTAAATGAATAGTAGACATGAGAATAATAAATTCTCTGAGAAAATAAATGACTCTCTTGAAAAAAGTGGTTTTACTACTAAAGGTATTAACACATTCGCCACAGCAGCACAGGTAACCAGATATGAAGAAAACAAAAAAAATTGGACTTGGATCATATTTTATTTGTCATAACGAGACACCGTGAAAAAGAGACAACATTAGTGTGTTTGTTATGAAGATAAACAAAACGAAAAGCAAAATATACATACGTACATATATGCTGGAAATTTGCCAAATGGTGGTGGTTTTTAATTTACATACACACATGCATACATACATACTTGATAAATTCTGATATTTTGCAGATATTATAGTGATAAAATACAAACGATCAGTGAAAACCAACTTAAATTAATTAATTAATAATATTTTTAATGTGAATTAGAGAAATATATGGATATTTAATTAGTTTTGCGATTTATAATTTTAATTTGGATAGAAATAAAGCACAAAGAAAAAACCAAAACTTGAGACTGTATGAGTGTATACAAACTAGTATGCAAAATCTTCCGTCTAGAGTCACTTCTATGTATTCTATGACAGCAGACTACACGAACACAAGAACACAAATGCTGCTAGCTACCGTTGTAGCCGTTTAGCAGCTACTTAATTATTTTGGATACGACAGATACACAGTCAACAGCTGATCCTGAATTGTTGCAACGTTTCATCTATGTATATTACAGTGGTGCATATTTAGCGCTTTTACTTTTTTAATAAAGTTCGCTGGGGTGGATAGAATACAGCGAATTGAATTCGCCACTCACATCACTGGTATGGATTCGCTTTGACATAAATTGAAAAAATTCATCGCATGGATCTATTTTGGCTCCGGTGTTACGGGTTCAAAACTTATTTTTTGTTGGCCATAACTCCTAGAATATGGAACGGATATAAGCGATGTGGATATCAATCTAAACTTTTCTAAAATACCTTTATACTGGTATACAAATTTTTTAAAACAATTTACCCATTGCGAGTGAAATTCAATTTTAAAATTTTCTTATCTGACTTTTCACTTTTACAGAGAACTTACCATGCCTTTATTTGGTGTATATTTGAAAGCTGTCACCGATGAAATACGAAGTTATGCTTCTTTAATGATGATTTTAGGAATTAAATGAGCTATTTAGAGCATTTTGAAATCGTACCTATGTATTTTATATTCGATCTATATTGTAGGACTTATGATCAATAATATATTAAAGTTTTGAAACCCGTCACTGCGGAATCAAGAGAGAGCGCCGAAAAAATTACACAAAAATTTTTAGGTAAAAAAGGGCTATTACCCTGTGAGTTTTTTTTAAAACTTTAACAATGTTGGTATTTTTGACTCAAGTCAATATTCAATTTCAATTTCAATTTATTTATTCATATATAATGTCGCAGTACCCTTGTTTTGAAGTTTCGAAAAGCCGCAACAAAACATCTGCCAGCTAACTCAGGGACGTCAGGGAAGGTACGACCCGCGGCTTCCAAAACAGGGCTGGACAAAAACATTTATATTTAAATGAACAAAAACCTAACAGAAAATAACTAAAAGAAAATGATGAAACGGACTGATTATTTATTATAAAAATTTCGGACGGACATTGACACAATTAACTGCACGATGACATAGTTGGGACATGTGGTGGAATTTGTCCCACTAGCTGCCCACCCTACCATGGTAACGTAACACTAAAATTCCTATGTTACCCCACATCGATAAAGATTTGGTCACACACTTACATACTTACTTTAACACAAAAAAAAAACTTTAGCCGGACATCATAAAAATCTTCTTTTCAACCAAATGAAAACATATCAAAATATTTAAATTGAAAAATTATTAACAACAAAAAATTATTTTATTAATATTATATAGTTTTCTTAGAGCAATTAAAATAAAAAATATCAATATATAAAAAAATATTCAATTTAATATATTTTCCTTAAACTTAAACATGAACATTAAAGAAAATCTTAATCACTACTACAAAATTCCTCAAAAACACTAATCCCAAAAATACCTAAAAAATCTCCTGGACACTAGTCACACAGGATACGCGGCACAAAATAACTCAACTAATAATTAACTACCTATTTGAGAGAGCTCTCTAAAATGGTATATACAAAAAAATTCCGTAATCTTTCAACAAAAATTAAATAATAAAATCTACTAACGTTATGTAGTTTTGGGCTAACAAACAAAAGCTTTATTTTACTAACACTATACTAACCACTAATATATACTAACACTAATATTTACTAATACTAACACCTATTTAATTTCTCTTACTTATATAATTTTATAATAATTTTATTTCTTTCATTTATTTAAATTTTATTGTATTTTATATTTTAAATTTTAATTTCCTTTGTAGGCCTTGTTTAACAAAAATTTTGTGCACACTTTTCTTTAGAAATAACTTTCTCGCGGGAACATATTGTACAAAAAAATGAACTTTTATTTTCGATTAGCAAAAGAATATTGACACAAATACCGGATATACAAATCGATAAATATAACATAAAAATCTGTGGACTCACCACTCTTCACTGGCGCCTTAGCTTACCAGGAATTTACCCACAAAGTTTGAACTTGTATATATTGGCCACCTCGCCGGAAATTTCTCCCCAGAGGAATTATTTTTCTTGGCTTTCTTCTTCTTTTCTTTTCCGTAATCCTATTGGCTTTATACTATCTTCTCGGCTATATCTTCCGTCTTATGCAGTTCTTTTCCAGATTTCTTGATGTTATCATTTATTTATCTTCTTTCCCAGATGTCTATATTTTCTTAACTTTTAATTCTTTTTCAAACCTTGTTTAATTCTTTTTTGTATAAACTTTAATTTAAATTTTTTTTCCGAATGTTCGTCTGCTTTCTCCGGCTATCTGTTCATCAATCCCTTCTCAACTTTTCAAATTTTCTATCCAGCTAAAATCTTTTTTTGAATTCGCCGTAAAAATATTTCAACACTCTATTTGTCCTTCTCTTTTGTCTCTGTTATTTCAACGTCCGCTTTTTCTGACAGTTACATTCCTGACATTCCTACAAATCACATACCTTCACGGCCAACAACCTCTGTCATTTTTGACCTTGCTCTCACAAAAACAAACATTTATTTGACACCTTACCAACACTGATATTACATTTATTAAACACATCCCTCTGTTTTGCGTGTCACATTGACAAACCTATGTATACACATTGACATTTAGACACAAACATCCGCTACAAATCTTGTGGTTTTTAGAGCTTGCCGCTAGAAAAACACAAGAGCGGATAAAATTTTCAGTTATTCATTTCGCCCAACGTAGGCAAACGCCCACCCCTGAGATCTCATGCTACCCCGACTGTGTAGCCGGGCATTACTCGTGAAAATCGCTAGAACTAAATATTTCGTCTGGCATCCTTAGCAATTTGTAAGTATATTTGGCCGTCATGGCATCACTTCTTTGTGCGGCTCTTCATTTTATTATTTTAACTTCCTCTTATACCACGATAAGCAAAACAATAAATTTTCCACAATGTTTATATAAAAAAAAAATATAGACGCCAAAAAAAATATTGGACAAATTGTGCTTGCATAACATGGCAGCGTACCGGAGAATTCGGCTAAGACAATGGGCACCTTGGATGACACATATTTTCAACCAGGTACATCCCTCATTAGCTGCACCAAAACAATGCACTTACAGTGATGTGCACGTCATGCCAGATTCCTCAGCCTCCACATTACACAAGCGCCGGAACGGCAAGGTAAGTTGCAGGACATTATTGGTATTATTATTTATATATTGCTTGTTTTGTAGATACTAGCAACCATCCAACACTACAAGAAGAATTCGACGCCTTGCACTCCGTTGTCAAAATATTTTTTTTCTGCGCTTTGTATATTTTTTTGGAGTTTTACATTATGGATTTTCCGTCTTGTGCTAATCGTAATATGCACAAATTTATTATAAAGTGATACAAAGCTAGAAACATATGAGGATATACTACGATGTAAAACATTGTAAAAATCGTCAGTGTTAGTGGTGAAATAAATTTATAATATTATTAAAAATTAAACGACGTAAAAACTATACATTGATAAACAATAATCGTTTCATTATAAGCTCTCAATGAACGAAAAGATATTACTTAAAATGTGTTAATTTTCGAAAATGCTGCCATGCCCGAGCTATAATAAGAAAGGAGTCAATGAAAATACATTTTAAAAACAATAACCACAATCACCCAAATCATTTATCCTATGAAGTAATACATTCATCATGTTAATTACAATGACGTGTACTGATGATTTCTCGTATATATAATCTACAAGAAGACAATAAATACGAACGTCTCCTTTGCCACTGCACCGGCGAATTCATCACCCCACTTCAACAGAAATTTATGTGCTTTTTTCCGGAAATATTACTCCGGTTAATGGACGAGGCATTTGTCCAGCTACCATACTAAAAGAAAAGTATGCCAACATAATTTTATGTGGATATTCACTGCCAAGGGGAATTCGTCCATTAAACCCAATGAAAGCGTCATAAATAAAAATGGAACAGTTTGGATTGAGGTTTTGCCAGCTTTTATGGACCGCTATGGTTAATAAACCTACTGTTAACAAAAAGTGAGTGTTATCAACATTTATATGTATATATATATATTTGTATGTACAGTAGAGTCCGAATAAGAGAACGCAGGTTCAATAAAAAAAATGCTTAACTGAAATTAAAAACTATTTTTTTTTTCTATTTTGATAACTTCCCAGAGCAATTACATATATCCGATTAAAAGAGATTCCGCTTCGTTGCCCCATATTTTCGTTTGACATAAGCTAATTTACATAAGCCAAAGACCGCTTACGAGATACAATTATATTTTTAGTGATGACGAAAAACTTGTTACAGATTGCTTATTTTAATGAAATATAATTCGCTGTTTATTATTTTCAAATGTTGCAAGCTTATTATAAGATTTTTAGTAGTGATTTCGTTGTTCTAAATTACGAGCAAACAGCTGATTGCTTTTCTTTACAGACATTTTTGTTTGTGTTTAAGAAATTTACCGGAAATACATAAGTATATAATAAATTTACGATTTCAAGTGAAGTTTTTTTGTAAATATTAATATTATTTTCATATGTTCTTGTAAATATTTCGTAAAAAGTTCGAGTCGAAAGTTCGGTAGCAATAACTGATTTAAAGCCAAAAATTCAAAAAAAACAAGCAACCGCTAAAATGCATCCTCTACTTTTCTTACTGCTTAAAAATTCTTGGGCCTGACATCTTAGTAGGCTACCTTTATTTTTACTTTTTATTTATTATTTTATTTTTATTTATTTATTTTTTTTATTAATATACCGCACGTTACTTATTATTTAAATTGCAATCAATATATTGCAATAGTTTGTTATTTTAAATACGAATGCATATAAATGCTGCGTAAACTCCTTACTACGTTTAGATTTACGAACACGGTTGCACTGCCATCCGAATGCATCCCCATACAATCAAATAACAATTAGTTATTTGCTGATGCGGATGCATTTTTCAAGTGGTACAAGCATTAAATCTTTGCTTGTAGTAAAGAAATATGGTTGTTTTAAGTCCTTTCCAGACTTTGTCAAAAAAAAAAAAAATCTTTTAAATTAAATTAATTTCTTGTTCTCACTTTATATGAGATACGTGCGATACATACCTATATACAAAGGTTTTACTTAACTACTATGATGTCTTTCCCTTGTAACTATTTTACCTGGGCTTTTAAATTATAATCAGGTACTCTAAGGACATTTGTTACGCATCGTTGGTTGAGATGAACATCGGAGAACGAGAAGCCATTCCCAAGAGTTGCTGCTCAAAACTACCCAAGGCATCGGATATAAAATTTTACGGGAAGTATTTTTGTTTACTTAATTCATTATTTTATGTGGACTTTATCGTCTTCTAATATTAAAAAAAAATAAACTGGACTCCACTAACAAAGAAAATATAACAATAATCTGTTAAATAATCGGGTTAAAACGGGACAACACAAACATGGAAATATCACAGTAAAAGTATATTGCATGCTTGTAGCATTGTTCCCTTAAAACCTAAATATCACAGATCACTGTTTAATATCTTTGGCATGATAAATACCAAGAATTTTTCCTTGAAGTGTCTCCAGTTTATAATTGCTGTTTCCAATCACTTCACGTACCCTACATTTTCTAAATTTTGGTGCAAATTTGGCGTTGAAATTTTTCTTAAAATCGCTTTGCACAAAATTTCTTAAAAACACTTCTTGTCCTATCGTAAAACTAATGTCCCTGCTTCTCTTATTGTATTGTTTTTCATTCTTTTCGTAAGCCTTGTGAATATTATTTTTCACTGATTCTCTACAGATTTGTATTTGATCCTGCCTATCTGCAATTTTAAAACTATTTTCGCTCAGTGATTTTAATTTCTTAGCCAACACGTAATCTGTACCTGACATAAACATATGCTGACCAAACAGTGCCATATATGGATTCGTACCTATTGACTCTTGTATCGCCGACCTGAGAGCGCATTCTATTTCAGATATATGGGCATCCCATTCCCTATGATCCGTATTTAGGTATGCTCTTATGCCCGCTAAAAGAGATTGATTAACTCTTTCTGAAGCGTTGGATTGTGGGGCATATGCAGCAGTCCTAATATGGTTTATTTTTAGATTATTTACCATATTTTGGAATTCTTGGGAAATAAATTGATTCCCATTATCTGAATGAATGGTTTCCGGTGTTCCAAAAGTGTGAAAAATTTTTCGTATTAAATAATCCACTACTGCTTTCGAAGTCGCTTTTCTCATAGGTTTTAAAAATACAAATTTCGAGAAATGATCCAAGACAAGAAAAACATAGGCATTACCATTTTTCGAGCGTGGATATTTACCTAGAAAATCTATATAGATTTTCTGGAATGGCCTATAAGTAATTACCTCTTCTCCCATTCTTGGACGCATTTCATAATTTGCTGGTTTCGTTTCCTTGCAAATTGTTCAATTGTTTACATAATTTTTTACATGCAATACCATTTTTGGCCAATAATAAAATTGCCTTAATCGATGTAAAGTTTTATTTATACCACCGTGAGAAGCAGTTTCTACATCATGAGCTTTAGAAATTAAAGTAGATACTAGATTCTCAGGAATCCATAGCTTCCACTCTAAGCCACTATCATCTTTGGAAAAGCTCGTCTTCTTAAAAATCATTCCGTTGTCAATTTTTAAATCTGGCAATTTGTTTTTGTTTTCTACAATTATTTGCACTAATTCCTGGTAATCGGGTGACTCAAATTCTGATGTTTCGAAATCTAATAGCTCGATTTCTTCCACATTTGTATCGCTCACAGATCTCGAAAGCATGTCAGCAACGATGTTTTCTGAGCCTTTACGGTGCTCTATTTTAAAGTTGAACGCCTGGAGCTGCAAAGACCAGCGAGCTAAACGACCACTCAAGTCTTTTAGGCTCATCAGCCATTTCAGGCTGGCATGGTCCGTGATTATGGTGAACTCCATTAGTTCAACATACGGCCTAAATCTTTTCACGGCCAACACTGCTGCAAGACACTCCTTCTCAGTCACGGTATAATTTATTTGCGCTCCATTTAATTTCTGCGAAAAGAATGCGATAGGACGGTCATCATTTTGTTCATCTTTTTGAAACAATACAGCGCCGACACCCACATGCGAAGCATCGCATTGAATATAAAATGCTTTTCTAAAGTCTGGGTGGACCAGTACCGGTGCTGTAGTAAGGGCTTGCTTTAAATCGAGAAAAGCTTCTATCGCTTCTTTAGGCATTTGGAATTTTTTTCCTTTTTTAAGCGTATCACTCAAAGGTGCTGCAATTATAGCGAAGTCCTTAATAAAGCGTCGATACCAACCAGCTGTACCTAGAAAGCTTCTAACTTGACGCGGAGTTTTTGGTATCGGTATCTGTTGTATTGCTTTAATTTTATCGGGGTCAGTGCAAAGTCTGCCCCCTCCGATTACGAAACCTAGATATTTTAATTCTTTAAAGCAGAATACGCTTTTATTCATGCCTATAGTTAGATTTGCATTAGATAAACATTTTGCCACTTCTTTTAAAAGCTTGGTATGGGTTTCGAAATCTTTGGATATTACCAATAAATCGTCGAGGTAAATAAAAACGTTGTTTTTCAACCTTTGGGGAATTACATTATCCATAAGGCGACAAAGTCGTTGGGCCGCATTACAGAGGCCGAACGGCATCACTGTATATTGGTAATGTGGCCTGCCAGGAATAGTGAAGGCGGTATATTCACGGTATTTTGGGTCTAAATTAATTTGCCAAAAGGCGTATTTTAAGTCTACACTGCTAATATATACCGTCTCATCAATCCTGCTTAATATGCCCTCAATATTTTGAATCGGGTATGCATCCTTTACCGTGAGGTTATTAAATTTTCTGGCGTCTAAACACAGACGGTTTTTACCAGGTTTGCGTACCAGAGTCACTCTGTTATTAAATGGGCTTTCACTTTGCTCAATCACACCTAGCTCTAACATTTTGTCCACTTCTTGATATAAAAGATCTTGTACTTTTGGGGAAACAGGATAGTGACGCTCTTTAAATGGCACTGAATCAGGCAACAACTGAATATAATGTTTTTCAAGATGAGTTTTACCTAATCCATTTTTCTCAAATGTTTTAAACAGACTTTTAACCTCTTCTAATTTATCTTGCTGTTGTTGGCTCAATTTATGTTGCTCAGGCGCTTGATTTTTTAGAGGTTCAAAACCATCCATGATTTTATTAAAATCTATTTCATCTATATTTAGCACTTCCGGTGCTAAATCAAATTCTCTCCAAAAATCAATGCCTAAATATAAATTTTGCTCCAGCGACGGGCACAGATAAAATTTAATTTCTTTACTTTTGTTATTATAAGTGATTGGTAATGTTATTTTTCCTCTAATCTGATGTGCTAGACCAGAGGCTGTTTTTACATTTGAGTTATATCTTAGAGCTACTAAACCTAAATCCTTTAATAAATTATCGCACCCCTTACCTAGGATACTGACAGATCCACCAGTGTCTAATAAGCCTTTAACTAATTTATTCCCTATGAAAATATCTGCATAAACTCTGGGATCAGTATCAGATATTGCTTCTACAGAAGATATAACTCCTTGTCTTACAATTTTTCTTTCTTGGTAACGTTTTCTAGCTTTTCTAACTTTTGATGTTATTGCTGGCAAAGTGTTAATATTATCACTAAAAATACGGTTTCTAACTTTAATATAATTTTTCAATCTTTCATTATATGATTTAAAATGTTTGTTGGGTAACTCAATTTGTTTATTATGGCTTGATATGTTATCTATGTCTACTTTTGTGGAATTGCGGACGTCTGGGTAGAACGTGACTCGCCCGCTTGGGTCATGTTCTTTTTGCGGTTTTCCTGTTTATTACAGTTTGGACATTTAGGTGTTATAGTGCGCTCTAGACCGCACTTATAACAAAATATATTCCGTACATTAGAATCGCATTCAATATAAGTGTGCCCAGTATGTCTGCAATTCCAACAAACTAATTCTTTTTTTCAATCTCGACCTATTTCTTCTACATCATATTCTTCCTGATATTCTTCGTAGTCTTTAGCCTTTTCTTCTTCTTCATAAAGCTCGTTTACTCTTGGGCGAGGATTGTAACGCGTAGAATTAGAAGTTTGGCCTGCAAATCTGATTTCTCGTCTTGGGAATCTCCTCTCAATCTCTCGACATTCCTCTCTCAATTGCTCGATGTTGTATATAGCCATGGGGTAAATCAATCTGGCAATATGATCTTTTACATTTCTTTTTAGAATTTTGATCATTTCGTAATCAGGAATAGGAGAACGAAGTTTTGATCTAATGGTCAACATTGAATGGAAATAATCTTCTAATGATTCATTCGGTTGTTGACGTCGCTCTACCATTTCCTGCATTATTTCGAAATCGCTTCTATTTGCCTGGAATTGATTTAACAGACTATAACGCAAAGTTGGCCAGTCTACGGTACTGTTTTGTGTTTTTAGATAAAGCCAAAACCATTCTTTTGCCTGACCTTTTAATAGACGGTGAAAATCTCTAATTACTTCTTCCCACGGAATTGAATAGCTTGCTTGTAAAAGCTCTACCCGAAAAACAAAATCTTCTATTGAAATGCCACTGCCACCCCCCTCGTAAACTATATCCCACTTATCAATTCTGATTTGACCTTCTACAGGTCGAATATTAACATTTCTTTCATAGGAATAAAAATTTGGGGCATTAGACAAAATATTTGTGAACCTATAGCCTTGCCTGGGAGCTCGAACATCTTCAATATTTGAATATTGTTTCCTGTAATGTTTCTCAACATTCCTAGGCTGTATGGGTTCATAATTTTGTTTCAATGCATTAGTTTGCTCGGTTGCTGCATTTTCATTATTTAAAGAAGTTTTTTTTATTTGTTGTCTTTGAACAGGGGCTTCTACACTACTTTTTTCTGAGTCAGGATTACTAGAACTAGGTAAATAATTATGAGCGTTAGAAAGTGGTTTTAATGCCTTATTTACCTCTTCCATAATTTTTTTTAGACCCTCCTGAATGGATACCTGAATCATTTCCGACATTTCATATCTTATACTGTTTCGTAATTCAGACTCTTTATTAACCATTATTTCCTGAACCTCTTCTTGTCGCAATTCTTCTAACACATTTAGAGCCGCTGCTCCTTGTTGTTCAGGGATTGATTTTTCGGCAACTTTATTTATTACATTTTTGCTAACCTTTCTTATTGTTCCAGATAAATCTTGAAACTGGGGATCCTGAAAGACTGATTGACGTGGAGAGTGTTGCACGTTTGAGGTAAACCCTACTCGGTTTTGGTCAAAATCTAAGGACCGCCTGTTTTTATTATTTTGCTCACTCATAGTGAAGCTCAACTTGGTTATATTTGATTTATAATTAATTTAAAAAAAATGTTAAGATTGAAATTTTAATTTGGTATTTAATATTATAAATTATTATGTGTGTTCGCAAGTATGTATTGTGACCAATCTTTTCTCTAAAAACTTACAAATGTTTAAAACAAACAAATGTTCTTATGCTAGTAACCTACCTATATCACAGTTCAATTAATTGTGTCCCTAAACTAACAAATAACTAAAAATTGCTACTGACTATCAGGTTATATTAAGCATATAAGATGTATTTATTTTATCTTATGCCTTAATTCTGCCTGATATCTTTTCTATTATTATTAAAAATGTTATTATTTTTAGTGCTTCTGATGTTATTAATTCACATCTCATCAGGCCACTAAAATAAAACAACGAAACTTGTATTAAAATTAAGCAAACATGGTCTTTTTGCTTTGCCATGTGCCTTAATTTCTCTATTGTTACTTAACATAATGTAAACAATAAATACAAATAAACTAAACTATTTATTTAAAAAAAAGAATTACTAAGTTTTCCTTATTTTGGGTTTGCTCAGTAGTCATGCTATTGGCCTATCTACTTATCGACGACCAAGCCACTATACTGAGCAACTCTCGCAAAAAAAAAAAAACTTAAACTATATACCTAAAAAAACAAACTACTAAATTTACCTCATTGTGGTTTGTTCAGTAGTCATGCTATTGGCCTACCTACATATCGACGACCAAGCCACTATACTGAGCAACTCGCACAAAAAAAAACTAAACTATTTATAAAAAAAACTAATCCCTTATTTTACCCTATTGTGGGTTTACTCAGCAGTCATGCTATTGGCCCATCTACGTATCGATGGCCAAGCCACTATTCTGAGCAACTCACAAAAGGGCAAACTGTTTTCTTAAAATTGAAAAAAATGAAATGGAAAAATCTCGAAACTTTTGGTTTTGTTTGTGCGCCATTTTGTACAATGTACAGATTGTGAATGAGTATACGTCAGCACCTGCCTTTACGGCTTATCTGACGGTGTACTTAAACACTTAGTGTAGATTAAGCGTTCACCATCGCCCCTGAGCCACCCCACTCAAGAAACCCGAAGGCATCCCCGAGGGGATGACAACAGGTAGCAACTTCTCAGACATGACCAAGGCCCGTCATGTCCAAACACCTTGCTAAAGTGAGCGAGCTACCTAAACTCTGGAATCCTGTTGGTTCACAACAGCACATAGAGGCTTCGCATCGGTAGACACGAAGTCCGCTAAGCGAGCATCAGTCTTTAACCGACACCTCTCCCAGCTTTTGGTAACAACCACAACCACTACGTGAACTCTCGAAAGAGACCTCAACCAACAACCGGCCCATGGGATCCTGTAACCGGTATAGTAGAGGAGGACTCTACTTCCCGGTTTAAACATTCCCCCATGTGGGCTGCCGGCCCCGTAGTGCCAGTTCAAACTACTGGTAAAGTTTCGAAAGGAAATCCCAAAAGGGATTAACTTTCTATTGGTTTTGGTCATGGGCTAGACCTTAGGTACCCTTACACCTTCTATGTAGACTTACGTGGCAAGCCACTACGTTCATTATAAAATATATGCACATTCCGTTGCTCTGTTAATTCAGAGATTGGTCCGAGCATATAAGTTTTATGGGTAACTGACAAAACGTTATGTCTACAAAAATCAGTTACCCTATACCCCGGGGAGTATTGCATCTTGTTGTTGAGAATCAACAAGATGAACTATCTACCCCCCGGGGGGTGTACAATGTACAAATGGTCGCCAATTTGTTGTATTCGGTTTTATTACAACATTTTTATTTATTTAATTATGACCCTTTCGGGCCCTTTACATTGGGCGCCATTTTGTCACAATGTACAAATGGTCGCCAATTTGTTGTATTTTGTTGTTATTACAACATTTTTTTATTTATAACTGTATGGACCCTTTCGGGCCCCACGTTGGGCGCCATTTTGTCGCAGTACCCTTGTTTTGAAGTTTCGAAAAGCCGCAACAAAACATCTGCCAGCTAACTCAGGGACGTCAGGGAAGGTACGACCCGCGGCTTCCAAAACAGGGCTGGACAAAAACATTTATATTTAAATGAACAAAAACCTAACAGAAAATAACTACAAGAAAATGATGAAACGGACTGATTATTTATTATAAAAATTTCGGTCGGACATTGACACAATTAACTGCACGATGACATAGTTGGGACATGTGGTGGAATTTGTCCCACTAGCTGCCCACCCTACCATGGTAACGTAACACTAAAATTCCTATGTTACCCCACATCGATAAAGATTTGGTCACACACTTACATACTTACTTTAACACAAAAAAAAACTTTAGCCGGACATCATAAAAATCTTCTTTTCAACCAAATGAAAACATATCAAAATATTTAAATTGAAAAATTATTAACAACAAAAAATTATTTTATTAATATTATATAGTTTTCTTAGAGCAATTAAAATAAAAAATATCAATATATAAAAAAATATTCAATTTAATATATTTTCCTTAAACTTAAACATGAACATTAAAGAAAATCTTAATCACTACTACAAAATTCCTCAAAAACACTAATCCCTAAAATACCTAAAAAATCTCCTGGACACTAGTCACACAGGATACGCGGCACAAAATAACTCAACTAATAATTAACTACCTATTTGAGAGAGCTCTCTAAAATGGTATATACAAAAAAATTCCGTAATCTTTCAACAAAAATTAAATAATAAAATCTACTAACGTTATGTAGTTTTGGGCTAACAAACAAAAGCTTTATTTTACTAACACTATACTAACCACTAATATATACTAACACTAATATTTACTAATACTAACACCTATTTAATTTCTCTTACTTATATAATTTTATAATAATTTTATTTCTTTCATTTATTTAAATTTTATTGTATTTTATATTTTAAATTTTAATTTCCTTTGTAGGCCTTGTTTAACAAAAATTTTGTGCACACTTTTCTTTAGAAATAACTTTCTCGCGGGAACATATTGTACAAAAAAATGAACTTTTATTTTCGATTAGCAAAAGAATATTGACACAAATACCGGATATACAAATCGATAAATATAACATAAAAATCTGTGGACTCACCACTCTTCACTGGCGCCTTAGCTTACCAGGAATTTACCCACAAAGTTTGAACTTGTATATATTGGCCACCTCGCCGGAAATTTCTCCCCAGAGGAATTATTTTTCTTGGCTTTCTTCTTCTTTTCTTTTCCGTAATCCTATTGGCTTTATACTATCTTCTCGGCTATATCTTCCGTCTTATGCAGTTCTTTTCCAGATTTCTTGATGTTATCATTTATTTATCTTCTTTCCCAGATGTCTATATTTTCTTAACTTTTAATTCTTTTTCAAACCTTGTTTAATTCTTTTTTGTATAAACTTTAATTTAAATTTTTTTTCCGAATGTTCGTCTGCTTTCTCCGGCTATCTGTTCATCAATCCCTTCTCAACTTTTCAAATTTTCTATCCAGCTAAAATCTTTTTTTGAATTCGCCGTAAAAATATTTCAACACTCTATTTGTCCTTCTCTTTTGTCTCTGTTATTTCAACGTCCGCTTTTTCTGACAGTTACATTCCTGACATTCCTACAAATCACATACCTTCACGGCCAACAACCTCTGTCATTTTTGACCTTGCTCTCACAAAAACAAACATTTATTTGACACCTTACCAACACTGATATTACATTTATTAAACACATCCCTCTGTTTTGCGTGTCACATTGACAAACCTATGTATACACATTGACATTTAGACACAAACATACGCTACAATAATACATGTAGCCTTTTGGCCAATAAACTATATTATAGTTCTAAACTTGCTATGAGCAAGTATATAACAATAAAAAATAATAAATATAATCTAATTACAATAAAATTAACAAGTTATGTATATCTTATAGATAAATAAGACCAAACATCTTGCAGATTCATTATATAATGCAATATCCCAAGGAGGATAAAACAAAAGAGGATAAAACAAAAGAAGGGCATAAACAAAAGAAGGGTATAGGCCCAGTTATTAGTGTTCATAATTAAAATAGCTAATAAGCACATTCTTAAACATTTTAACAGACATAGAAAAGGACCGAAAATTTAAAGGCAATGCATTCCACAACCTCGCCGCTTGCACAACAAAGGAGAGCTCAAATTGAGTGTTATAAATACGTGGTATAAAAATTTGCGGATTTCTTGAAGATCTTAAAAACTTTATCATCCGAACCAGATTAATAGGGCATTGAAATTTAGTAATTCTATAGAGATATATTAATAAACGAAATTTCAGGTAGTCATCGAATTTAAGATTTAAGAAATTTTTCAAATGATGTGAAACATGAGCTCTTGTTCGAAGTCCGTACACAAATCTCACCGCTTTGTGGACAATTGATTTGATTCTACTACGATTTCCCAAGCTACATCCAGAGTACACTTCTAGGCAGTAGTTAACTTGCGACATCACAAGTGCTTTAGTCATTGTCTTCTTAACATGAAGGGGCAAACACAAATTTAACTTGTATAGCCTACGTAAAGTACTGACCACTCTAGAAGAAATGTTATCAATGTGTGGACCGAAAGATAATTTATCGTCAATAAGAACACCAAGACACTTTAGGCTATTCACTATTTCAATCACTGAATCAGAGATTCTAAGTTCTAAATCTACACTGTTAGCACCGTAAGTCCCGAAAATTATAGCATTAGTTTTGTCAGGGTTTACTTGAAGAAAATTTATAGCCATTCAGTGATTAATGGCAGATAGCTCATGATTTAGTGTAGATTGCAAGGTCACAATGTTTCGGGTAGCTCCAGTCCATAGTAGCTGTACATCATCTGCAAAAGCTAATGCTCTACAATTCAAGTCTTCAATAAAATCAAAAAAGTCGTTTAGGAATAAGGTGAATAAAATCGGGCCAAGTACTGAGCCTTGAGGGACATCAGACTTGACATCTTTTAACCTCGACATCACACCATTCACGAAAACATATTGCTTACGATTATTAAGGTAAGACCACACTAGACGACACGCATTTTTTGCAAATCTGTACTTCCTGTTTAGTATCAATACATATAACAATAAAGCTAGTAAAAATTCTTGATGCATATATATTATAACATTTAAATTTTGTAATTTTTTTTTTATCTTACAATAAAAAATATTTCTAATCACTAATTTGTGTTACAAATTTTGTATATTGTCAACACTGTTTTGGTTTTGTGGCCATCAGAAATAGAAATTAGTTTAATTCGACTACACGACAAAATTATCATGGACAAAAACCTGTTGCCGTGTTGCCTTGCTGTCTTCAATATAATCATTCTCATATGCACACATTTATTCTAATTTTGACAGGTGGTAGTCGGTAGTCTGCTGTGGCGAATGTGTTTAATGCTTATAAATATATAAAGATGTAACACTGCCATACATTGTACGGCAAATGCTTAATTTGCTGGTGGTTTTAGTACTAAAACCACTTTTTTCAAGAGAGTCATTTATTTTCTCAGAGAATTTATTATTCTCATGTATCTACTATTCATTTAGAATCTAAATTTTAGATATGTATACAAGTTAAGAACTTTCTTAATATAAAGTTCAAAAAAATTTGTTTTATTGGTCAGAATGACCGTTTATTTTTATATCGCAACTGCGTTTTGATTACAACTGAACTTGAATTACAACTCAACTTAAAATTAATTTACAATACATTTTATAATAAAATTTTCTTAAATTAAAGTGCTTACTTTTATTATTTCGCAATTATATTTTTTTATTAATAATTAGTTGACCTAATTTACATTAAGTGCTTACTTTTACTATTTCCCAATAATATTTTTTTATTAGTAATTAGTTCACTTATTTCGCAATTTATTTGCATTTTCGAATTTTGCCTAATTTACATTATTTCACAATTTATTTGAAATTTGCCTATTTTACATTATTTCACAATTTATTTGGATTTTTAAATTTTGCTAGTTCGATGAACTTTTGTATTCTTTATTATTCTGCAATTATGCATTTTTGTTTAATTTTTTATTAACTACAGTGTTAACTCTTCCCCTCTTAAAAATGTTTGCCCTCATACATTCGAAATTGAGAGTCTTGAGGGTTTAAGTGGACCCGAAATTATGACAAACTGTTCATCAGGATTTTTGTTGGGAATAACTTCTGGAACGGAATCTGACTTTTGTGTGATTTTTATAATATTATTTTCGTTTGTGCTATTTTTTGTTGCGATGTTATGGAATATTACTTTTCTCTTTGTTTTACGTACTAGGCCGGATAAGATTATTGTTAATAGTGATATGATTAGAATGATGACAAATAATGATTTATTAACAACTGTTTCTGTCTGTAAGAATTCAATTTTATTGGTATTGTTTAAATGAAGTTGATTTAGTTTTTCTAAGGAAAGCATTTCGATATATTGTTTTTCTAAAGGGGTTTGATGCACTATTTGTGGTGAAGCTGATATCGCTGAGGCTTCCATATTCTGAAAAATTTTGTTATTAATAGTAATGGATTCGTTATTGAAGTTTAGTACGTATGTTCCATTTATTGTCTGATTATTTATTGTTCCATGGAAATCATTTAATAAAATTGTACCTGTTTTCAATTCTTCTACTGATGGTACGTGGAAAGCATCGGAAATGTCGCAATGTGGACGAGATCCATTTAGAAAATGTGGGATACAGGTAGAGTTAACAATGTTTTTTAAATCATTTACTTTACAAATTGTTATAGTATTGATAATAGTGCAATTTTTCTTAATAGGTAACACTTCTTCTTTATATTTCAAAATTTCCTTAAAATCTATATTTATAATTTTGTTATCTTTTTTTATTGGTTTTATAAATATTTTTTCATAAATTTTTCAGAAGTAAGTGGGATCTGTATAACATACAATAAAGTTGAATCTTTATATAAAACTTTTACATTAGCTAATTCTAATGCTTCTTCTATTGATTCAAATGGGAATTTTTCTTTGTGTAGTGTTTCGATTACAATTTTTATTTCTTTCTTGTTTAAAATTACTGAATTTATAATATTATTTTTCGCCCATTGAACGGCGTATTTGATATTTTGTATTTCTTCTTTAGCTAATCTTAACCTGATTTGCATGTTTATAATAACAGCATTACTAATTTCATTTTGATTTCTTATTGCTCTGTTAATTTTATTAGTATATTCTGTCAATTTATTTATTTTTTGAGCAAAATCTTCATTTATGATCATTTGTTTGTTATTATTAAAATTTAATTCATTAATATTGCCTTTAAGTATTTCAAAATCGTCGTGGTCCGGAGAACCAGCGATATATTTCCACGCAGAGCCGATCAAGTTTATCGCTCTTTTTATCCTTATTTACTCGGTAACCTCTAATGATTTCAGCATTTCTGAGGTCTGTATTAGCTCATGCTCTAATGAGGGCAAAAACATACTCTCTGAATTTCCAGTGTGGTTAATGAAAGATTCTATTTCGTCAAGAAAGCTCTGATAATTATTTAAATTTATTACGTGCACAATTTTGAATGTGCCCTCTTGAATTTTCGCTACTCCTTCCGTTAGTGTAACAATGTGGGAAAGTGTGTAGTTAAGGATTTGGATTTCCGCATTGGAGGGTGGTAGGATATTTGTATAATGGAGGAGGAGGAATCTGAAAGTGTATTAGTGTGTTAAATTTATCTTCTAATGTTATTCTTGTGTATGATTTTGTTAGATTCGGTGGTTACGTATGTTCCCTTATCTTCTCTAACTATTTCTTTCTTATATCTTGGGGTTAACTTAGTTCCTAATCTTGTGTTTAACTTTGCAAAAACTGTTTCGCCTGGTTCGTAGGTTTTTATTTCTTGTCTATGTTTGTTATGATATTGCATGTCAGTTTCTTGTTTTTGTCTTAACTTTTCTATATTTACTATTCTATCATTTTCTAGCTGGGAAGGGTCTGTACTTACTCTTCTACCAAAAAATAGTTCGATTGGTTTCTTCCCTGTTGTGCTATGTATTGAGCAATTATATTTATATACTGAAATTTCAAGTAGTTCTTTAAAGTTGTTATAAATATTTTCTATTTTTGTACATCGCATGATTTCAGATAACGTAGAGTGGAATCTCTCTACTTGTCCATTAACGCTGCTTGAATAAGGTGGAACTGTTAATGTTTCTATATTTAGTTGGTTTTTTATCATGAAAGTAATGGTTGAAGAATTAAATGATTTTTCGTTATCCATAACGATAGTTTTAGGTACACCGAATGCGAATATTAGTTCGCGAAGTGGTTGTCTTATGTCCTCTATTGCCTTGGATTTTATCGGTTTTACTTGTACATATTTGGAAAATTTATCAATTGCTGTTAATACCAAATTATTTTCAGTTTTATAAATATCTATGTGAATAATTTCGCCAGGATATTTTAGGATGTCTATCATATTTGTTTTCCTTACATGTAACGCATTGTTTTACTATTCTTTTAATTTTCCTTGACATAGCTGGAAAGTAGTATTGATCTATTATTTGTTCTCTATTTTCTTTGCTGTTTCTGTGTGCTCTATTGTGTGTGTCTATAATTATTTTGTTTTGCTCTTCTTCATTTCGTATATCTTCTACCTGGTGTATAGTGAATCTGATACGATATTTATTAAAGTGCTGTCGATATATTTCTTGTATTTTTCCCATGTTTCTTTCCGTAGTTTTGATTGCATTAAGGATTGATGGGTAAAGATATTTCTTAAGTATGGTTATAAGTTTGTTCTGTGTGAACTCTGGCTCAAATATATGGTGACGGTGGTAATGTGGAAAAATTATTTCGAATTTATACTGGGATGTAGGATGTGTGTAGAGAATTATTTGATTTTTAAAGCAGTTTATTGGTGTATCGACGCTTAATATGAGGTTCTGACCGGAACTGTCATCATTATGTGTTGCTATTGAGAGGGTATTTAATTGTGTCATTGCAGGAATTCTTGACAGTGCATCTGCCACTACATTTGCTTTTCCTGGTTTGTAGAAAAGTTCGTAGTTATATTCCTCTAGTATAGCTTTCCAACGCTTCATTTTGCTGTTGTTGTTCTTATTGCTGAGGGCGTAGGTAAGTGGCTGGTGATCAGTGAATATTTTTATTTTCGCAGAACCGTATAAATAATTTCGAAGCGAGTTTAGGGCCCAGATTATCGCGAGCATTTCTTTCTCGTTTGCCGCATAATGCTCTTCAGTTTTATTCAAGGTTCGGGATATAAATGCAATTGGCTTATTGTTTTGTGACAGAACTGCACCTAGCGCAAAATCAGAAGCATCTGTTGTGAGATCCAAGTCTTTACTATAATCTGGATAAGCTAGTACGATATCTTGAGAGACTAAAGTGTTTTTTAATTTTTCAAAAGCTTCAATAGCTTCATCGTGTAATGTTATGTGTCTTTGAGCTGATTTATTTTTTGAAAGGCGGCCTTCTTCCCCTCTTAAAATTTGCGTTAAGGGTTTTGCTACCTTCGCATAATCTTTCACAAATCTGCGATAATAGCCTGATAATCCTAAAAAGGATCGTAGTTCTTTTATGGATTTTGGTAATGGAAAATCGAGAATAGCTTGAACTTTTTTCTTATTGGTTTTTATACCGTCCTCTGAAATTATAAATCCGAGGAATTCTACATCATTTTTTAAGAAGTTGCATTTGTCAAGCTGTACTTTTAGGTTTGCTGCCTGAAGTGTTGCAAACACAGCTCGAATGTGATCGAAATGTTCCTTTTCTGTCCTGCTAAATATAACAATATCATCGATATACACGTAGCATATTTTCCCGATGTAATCATGCAAAACATCATCTAAAGCCCGTTGAAATATGGCCGGAGCGTTTTTTAGCCCGAACGGAAGGCGTACGAATTCGTATTTGCCATTCGCAACGGAGAAAGCTGTTTTTTCAAAATCAGATTCTTTCAAGGGAATTTGGTGGAAACCACTCTTTAAATCTAGGACTGTAAAGTATTTGCTATCTCCTAACTGTGAGAGAACGTCATTTATTTCCGGTATTGGGTATCTGTCCGGTATTGTTAATGAATTAAGTTTCCTATAGTCTATTACTAGTCTGTACTGTTTGTTACCAAGTGAGTCAGGTTTTTTTCCAACGACCCAAACAGGTGAGTTGTATGGTGAACGTGAAGTTCTGATGATACCATCATCGAGTAAATTTTTTATCTGTTTTCCAACTTCGGATTTTAATGCAATTGGATAAGGATATTGTTTAGAGTAAACTGGTGTATCTGTGCAGGTACGAATTTCGCCAACTACTCTAGTTGTGCATGTCAATTTTTGATTAGGTTCAATGAACAATTCAGGAAATTCGCTAATTATCTTTCTCATATTTTCTTTTTGTTGTGACGACATATGATCGTCGCGAATCGCTATTGTATTTACTCCTTGAGAAAAATGCTGCCGAAGCCTTATTTTAATATTATTTCCTATTTGCATAAAGCTGTTTCGTGTATAGATTATTGCATTGAGTTCTTTTAATGAATCGTTTCCAAGAATGCCATCGAATGATTTTAATGTTGGAAGAATATAGAATTTTATTTCCTTTTCTAAATTGAAAAGTTTTACAAACGTATGTTCTTTTATTTCAATGTTACCTGCTATTGATTTTGCAAAAAATGATTTTTTATATGGTATGGTTTTTTTTACGATGTTTGGCTGAATATAATTCTTGTGTCAATTAAAAATTTTAATATTGTACCGTTTTTTGCTCTACACTCGAAATAAGGGAGCGAAGAGCTCGTCATTCTAAAAAATGGATGTCGCTAAGCTCGCTAACGTCGTCCTCATTAAACGGTATTTCGCCGATTTGATTATTATCAAGAGAATTATTAACGACCTCATTATAAGTTTCTAGCTCATTATCGATATGAAAGTTTCTTTGTATTTTAGGTCGATAACTGGAGTTTGCAATTGTTGGTGGTGACCTTTTGTTAATGTTTTGATATTGTGGTCTGTTCATATAGTTAACTCGCTTTGAATGTAAACTACTATCTATATCCATAGGTTGTGGTAAAGGTTGAGGTTTAGGAGGGACAGGTATTGGAGGATTAAAATTGTAGCTATTATTTGTGTTAGTACGAGACTGTGTCGGGTAGTTGTTTATTGGTACATGATTGTTAGTGTTCGGAAATGTATAGGGTTTTTGTTGTACCTGGGGCATATGAGCCGATTGTGGATAAAAATTGCCTTGGTTAAAGCGAGGCGTTATGTTAACGGATTGTGATTGATAGTTACGCGAGTAGTTGCGTGTTGGAAGTGGAGGAGTAGGATTTCTATAATTGAAATGTTGGCTATAATTTGATCGAAAACTTTGGTTTTCCAGTTTGAGGCAAAGGTGTAGAGCTTGAGGTAGATCTGCTGGTTCCCTCATGCCAAGAAGTTTTGGTAAATCACCATTTAAGCCCCTAATAAATGTATCTAGAGCTTTATTGCGATATGATTCTGTTAGTAAGTTTAAAGACTCATTAGACGCATCTAAGCTTCCGAGTTTGTTAAGTATTATAGATAAGTGCTTATAAACCACTTGATAAAAGCCCTGAATAGATAATTTCCCTTGTACTAATGAGATCATTTGATATTCAAGGGTTGCTAAGTCCCTCTTATCGGAATAATGAAGAGAAAGACATTTAATAATGGATTTCCAGTCGAGAGGGGTATTGTAGGATTCTAGAGCAACATCGGCGTTACCTACAATCTTCTTTCTTATCACACTGAGAATACCGTAGTACCTCGGTGTCCCTTTGGAAGGTTCATAAATTTGTAAGATTCTTTCGACACTCTTACGCCATGAATTGAATTCAGTTTGATTGCCGTTAAATTCACGTAAGCTCTTAACAATGTCTGGTATTTTATCGAAATCTGAGAAATTTCCTCTATATTGTGCTTCAATTTCTTGGTCAGAAGCTATATTGTGACTTGGGTTTAATATGGATTGTATCAGAGGTAGAGGTAGTTTCTGTAATTATACTGTTCAGATCTCTAATATTTAATGCTCTTGGTGCTTGCTCTGTGTTCGCTGCATTTAGAACTGCAGGACGAATGAGATTGTCTGGATTTGACATAGCTTACGATTTTTGGTTTAACTAGGGGATTTGTTTACAATTTTTTTCTGTTTTTTTTTATTCTTTGTTTGATTTTACTTTTATTTTATTAAATCTTTCTTACTACACTTTACTTTAATTTTACTATTTTGATTTTACTTGATTACTTATTATTAATACATTGTATCTTATATCTATTTTTATAACTTACAATATAATTATCTGCATTCTGGTCCTTATTTTCCGCTCTCTGGATAGCTGGCTTGGCACGTAATGCCGTCCTTTTTGCTGTCTGCTACTGAGGGGCCAATCACTATCACTTTTGTAATTCTTGTATTTGTGTCGATCAAATTTTGGTATCACTGCTTTTTTTTTATAACTTTTGTTTGAATGTAATTTCTATTTTACCGCGTTTTTTATTTTGTTGTTTGTTGTAAATTAAATTGAATAAATAAATTTTATCTTTATTATTAATGTTATTTCTTTTCTTCTTCTTTTTTAATATCTTTATGTTTCACTATGTGGAACTGTTTTTAAGTTCTACTATGTAGAACTAATTTTAGTTATTTTTCGGTGAGGACACTTTTTACACCTTCCTGTTGCACTACTTAAGGGCTTTTACAGGAAGGACACTCACACGTACCGATAATTTTTAAATTAGCTCGGGCGCCAGTTAAGAACTTTCTTAATATAAAGTTCAAAAAAATTTGTTTTATTGGTCAGAATGACCGTTTATTTTTATATCGCAACTGCGTTTTGATTATAACTGAACTTGAATTACAACTCAACTTAAAATTAATTTACAATACATTTTATAATAAAATTTTCTTAAATTAAAGTGCTTACTTTTATTATTTCGCAATTATATTTTTTTATTAATAATTAGTTGACCTAATTTACATTAAGTGCTTACTTTTACTATTTCCCAATTATATTTTTTTATTAGTAATTAGTTCACTTATTTCGCAATTTATTTGCATTTTCGAATTTTGCCTAATTTACATTATTTCACAATTTATTTGAAATTTGCCTATTTTACATTATTTCACAATTTATTTGGATTTTTAAATTTTGCTAGTTCGATGAACTTTTGTATTCTTTATTATTCTGCAATTATGCATTTTTGTTTAATTTTTTATTAACTACAGTGTTAACTTACATGTGTTCATACGTTTGTGTCTTTGCATCAGTGATGGAAAAATGAAAAATTTAAATGGTACTGTCCGAAAACAAAAAGAGTACTTTTTTCAACATTGTGGTACTTTTTGTGAAACATATATTTTTATTCAAAAATAAAATTAAAAACCCATTTTATAATAAAAAAAATATTAAATGAAGAAAACATGGCAGTTTGGTTGGCATAATTTTTCAATCAGGTTCAACCCCGTATTAGCAGAACAAAACCAATACATGTACATTAAAGAAGACAAATGTGTGTAAAATACACTAATAGACACATATATGTATATTTTTACAATTTTATGCCAGATTATTTAGTCTCGTGTGTTTTCGAAAGAACAAAAGTTGAGCGAACTATAACTGCCGATTTCACGATGTCGAAAGAATTTTGAATTTTATTTTCATTCGTACAAATACATTTGATACAAAAACAAAATTTTAGAATTTGTTTTTGTATCAAATGTATTTGTACGAATGAAAACATATGGAAATTTTCTTTCGACATAGTGAAATAGGCCGTAAATTAATCTCGTGTAAATTGGACCAATAACATTAAAGGGCACTATACATTCGCCAAAATCACATCAAGCATTTAAAGTTGTAACAGTAAAAATTTGTTTGTATGTGTGGCACCGACGACACTTGATGAAAAATCAAAAAATTTAGATATTGGGTATGCTTGATATCAAGCACACGTACACGCGCTTGATGTCAATGACAGTGTATAATGCCCTTAACAACTTTTCATAAAACACACACTAACAACAACATGAATAACGAATTTGTGCATTCCTTCTGTTCTTGTTTTGAAGCCAATGTTATCAATGATTATAAAAATAACGCAGATTTCTAAACAGGGAACAAAGCAAAACAAAAAAGTAGTACTAAATTTGACGTGGTGGTACTGTGGTATTTTTTTTTGTGAAAAAGTACTGAAAATAGTACAAAAGTACTGCATTTTCCATCACTGCTTTGCATTCACAAGTATGTGTGCATGTGTGTACATTTAATAAACAAACGAAAGATTCCAAATAAACAAACAAAAAAAATTTTCGAGCCTTTGCTGCAATAGAGTCATAATTCAAAAAAGCTTGTTTGGCAGGAAACGAAGTCTAGAATTGACCTATAAATCAATGGTAATATATTCTTCTCCCAAGTGAATAATAAAATACAAATATCTTTCATATTTGTATGAAAATTTTGCACAATATAAAAATTGATATCGCGATTAGTTATATATTAGCTCAAAAATTACATATTTTGAATTATGACGCTTTTGAAACAAAGGCTCGTTTTGTGTTCGCACAATATATGTATGTATGTGGACATAAGATACATACATACGTAAAGCTAATGTCGCTGATTCTTATTTGAATGGCAAATACATGTATGTATTTTATTGTTGTACTATTGCAAGAACATCGATTCCCACCGAATTTAATATTATTTAAAATTGGAAATTTATATAACTATGTATGTATGTATATCTACATACATATGTATATAAAAATAAAGTGTCACGACGTTTGTTCTCGCTAATCTCCAAAACTACTGGACCGATTTAAATGAAATTTCGCGCAGATATGTTAACAGTGTATAACTTGAAATATAGGCTTTATATGTATGTACATACATACATATGTATGTATTATTTTGAATTTGAAATAGAAAAAATTGCTTTTTGAATAACCTGGTCATTTATAAACAGATTTTCAAAATTATGTTTTTTTTTGAAAGGTGTTGCCTGCAGTTGGGTCTCATAAATTTATTTTTGGAAATCTGTTAATAACTCTGCTATTTATAAAACAATTTTCTTTCTCCTCTCTGAAAGAGTATAGCAACAGGACAAGATATATAAAAGTATATACATACATATGTACATATATATGTGTATATATATATATATACATATGTAAGTATATATTTTTTTTGATATATATGAATGTATATTATTTATTGAATCTTCAATAATAGATTGAAACATCAATAAGTTTTTCAAATCTTAAATCTAAAAATATTAAATATAAGTTTAGCCAATGCTAAACAAAATTTTTAGTTACAACGGTTGATTTTTGTTGTTTTAAATCTCTCGTGTACGGCTGATAGAAAGAGTGTCCCTCCTCCTAAGCCGGGTGTGGCCTCTATACTCTTATATATTGCGCGCAAGTGGGTTTGGGTGCAACTCAAGTTTTTTAATGTATTTTTTTGCGTGTTTCGAAAATACTGTCTTTACCAACGGAACGTCTAGATCTTTATGAATTCTATGGTTTCTGACATACCAAGGGGCTGCAGTTATTGTACGTAGAATTTTATTTTGTCGCCTTTGAATTTTTTCTACATTCGATGCTGAGGCAGTGCCCCATAGCTGGATTCCATAGGACCATATTGGTTTCAGGATCGCGTTGTATAGTAGAAGTTTACAGTCTAGGCTCAGTATAGAATTTCTTCCCATAAACCAATTAATTTGGGCTGCTTTTAATTTCATTTGCATCAACTTTGCGTCTATATGCGATTTCCATGTTAAACGGCGATCAAGATGAACGCCTAGATATTTTACTACAGTGTGTTGCGGAATAGTCTCGGTGTTGATTTGTATAGGCGGGCATGTTTCCCTGCGTAAAGTAAAAGTAACGTGTACACATTTCTGCTCATTCACTATTATCCGCCATTCTTTTAGCCATGTTTCCAATTTTGAGATGTACCCTTGTAGATTCCGGAAGCTTCTACAGGATTTTCATGAACGCTTAGAAAAGCCGTATCATCAGCAAATGTTGACGTGTGAATGATACTGCTTAACGGTAAGTCAGAAGCATATATTAAATAAAGTAAAGGACCGAAGATACTGCCTTGAGGGACTCCGGCTTCAATCGACTGCGGGGGACTTGTAAAATTGCCTTCCTTAACTACAAATTTTCGTTCTTCTAGATAGCTTTTTAAGAGCCTGACGATGTTTGCGGGTAGATTTTGTGTTAATTTGTGGACAAGACCTTCGTGCCATACTTTATCAAAGGCCTGTGCGACATCTATAAAAAGCGCTGAACAATATTTCTTTTTTTCAAAAGTTTCTTTTATAACATTCACAAGTCTGTGAGTTTGTTCAATAGTGCTATGTTGTCTGCGAAAACCGAATTGATGATCTGGAATGCATGCACTGCTAGTTACTATAGGAGTCAGCTTGCTCATGTACAGTTTTTCAAAAAGTTTCGACATATTGGACAATAAACTAATAGGCCGATAGGATTCAACCTTCGTATGATCCTTGCCGGGCTTTGGTATCATAATAATCATCGAAACCTTCCATTCTGCAGGATAGTATTTCAGCCGTAGAATACTATTAAAAATGAAGAGTAGAACTCTTTTTGCAATATGAAGCATTTTGTTGCTTATTTTGTCGACACCTGGGGCTTTTCTAGTGTTAAGACTAGTAATAGTATTTTCAATCTCCGTCATGTTAAATCTCATCGGTATTTCTGGTAAAGAGACGACTGGTGGCAGTTCAACAATATCAGCAGAAATATTCGGGGTAAATACTTTTTCTAGGTGCTTAACAAATAGATCACCTTTTTCAGCATCAGTTCTTGCCCCAAAACTCTCGTAGTGAACAGACGCGTTTTTATAATCGTCGCAACTGAATATAAAAAAAATATAAAAGAAAAAAAAAATTTTCAAGTCGCAAAAAATATAAAAAAAACAAAACATTTATTGAACAGTTATTTTACTGGTTTTATTTTATATTTTGCTTGTGTGCAATACACATAAATATTTGCATACACAAACTAATAGAAGTGAAAATAAAAAAAAGAGAACTCTGATGAGTTCATCTTCTGATAAAAACAACAATAATCCCACAAGCAGTAGGAATGTTCAATATATAACTTTAGTTGCTGATGACGACAATAAAAAAAATGAATTAAACAAAAACCTGGTTAAATAGTGATTAAGAAGCAACAACAATTGCACCCATCAGCAAACTTGTCAGCTTAGCTGTACAAACAAACAAACAATAAGTAACAAGGTGACCAACGTGCACAAAATGGTAGATGCGGTGAGTACAATAAATGATAATAAAATTCAAACAGGAATGGACAGATACATAACCGTGTAGAAAAGGGGAAGAAGTCCAAAATCAGCTCAAATAGCTTCAACAGCGAAAGTTCCCAGAGATGGAAAAAACAAAATAAAAAATTCCGAAAATCGTTTCGAGATTTTATCAGAACAAGACAATGAAGACACAACTACAACAAGGTCGAGTAAACCTCCACCGATATATTTAAAAACAAAAATCCAGGTAGTGCAAGAAAGTAATTACCGAAAAATAGTTTCTGACCTTGAGTCAAAAAACAAAAATTTTTATACGTACCAATTAAAGAGCGCTAAAGGTCTAACCGTCATAATAAAAGGTGTAGACTCTAGTGTGGATCCAGAAGAGGTTAAGTCTGGCCTTGAAAATAATGGCTTCAAAGTTAAAAATGTTTCTAACATCAAAAATAGGGATAAAATCCCCCAACCTATTTTTGGAGTCGAGCAACAGCCAGGTGACTTGAAACTTAAAAAACTGAATCGCACCCAATCTATAATCTAAAGTACTTGTTACATAGAAGAGTTACAGTTGAGATGCCACATAAAAAAATGGACCTATCCAATGCATGAACTGTCAAGAATTTGGCCATACCAAAATTTTTGCAAGTTGCCTACCGTTTGCGTTGTATGTGGTGAGTTGCACAGTACCGCTAACTGTGACAAAATAAAAGGTGATACCAAGGCAAAAAAATGCGGCAATTGCAGTGGAAACCACACTGCTAACTATAGAGGCTGCCCTCTTTACTCTTTTTTTAAAAATTCGTCGAACAGAAAAACAAATGCTACTCCCGATCAGCCCAACACCCCTTTAAACTACCCGCAGTTACCTCAACCGTCGTCTAGCCATAATCAATACTCAAATGTTTTAAAGTCTAACACGACTCTTACTCAACAAAAACCTAATAGTCAATTTTCATACGCTAATATTTTAAAGAGTAACCAGACTCCGGCGCAAAAACTGTACCAGCTAATGAAGAATCAGGGCATAATTTTAGTCGTATTGAAGCCTCGATAGAGATCCTAATACAAACAGTAAATACATTCACTCTCAACATGTCCTCTATGATGCAGGAAATGTTGAAAATGCAGTCTACCTTGTTGCAGGCTGTATTGAACAAACCATGAACTTAAGAATCTGTTTTTGGAACGCAAACGGCATCTGCCAACATAAAAATGAAATTGAATATTTTCTTCTGGATAAACAAATCGATGTTATGCTTATCTCAGAAACTCACTTGACGTCCCGAAGCTATTTTCGAATTAGTGGATATAATTTCTACGACACCAAGGATCCTCAAGGTAGAGCTTGTGGTGGCTCTGGAATCCTAATAAAAACTCGAATAAAACACTACCTGCTAAATGACCTTCGTGAAGAATATCTTCAAGCAACAAATATCTGTATTGAAAATTTTTACCAAAAGCTTGTGATATCATCTGTTTATTCTCCTCCCAGGTTTTCAATTTCAGAGAGTCAATATACCGCATTTTATGCAACACTGGGGTCCCGTTTTCTAGCAGCTGGTGACTACAATGCTAAACACACTTTTTGGGGTTCACGTTTAATCAGTCCTAAGGGTCGTGTTTTGTTTGACACAATTTCAAAAATGGGTTTGAATGTAGTTTCAAGTGGTCAGCCAACATATTGGCCAACGGATCGACAAAAAATTCCTGATGTTATCGACTTTGGAATCTCGAAAGGTGTGCCCAGCGAAATGATGGAAGTAGAAGCATCTTTGGATTTGTCTTCAGATCATTCGCCTACTATTATCACTATTTACTCACACACAACCGCAAGACCAACATGTGATTTACCGCTGACATCTGCACGTGTTAACTGGCTGAAATACAAAAAATATTTGAGTGCTCATTGCACGGAAAATATGCCATTGAGAACACCTACTGACATAGAAAATTCTATTAGGTTGTTTGAAGCACATGCTAAACAAGCTGCTCTTAATGCTTCTTCAATTCAACCAAGCGAGATTTAACAATATTTTTTGTGCAGATATAGAAAGGCTATTGACCAAAAAACGGAGAGCTCGACGAGAATGGCAACGATACAGATCGCCTCAGCTAAAATTAAGGCTTAAGGAGTGTACCAAGCAGCTTAGAAAAATTTTGCAAACACAAAAAACAGCTTCGCTGCACAAATTTCTGCAAGAACTCGATGCAACACCATCAACAGATTATTCGCTGTGGCGTGCAGCCAGAGGACTTAAAAGGCCGGTGATATGTAAACCGCCATTACGAGCTTCAAATGGTGACTGGGCAAGAACTGATGCTGAAAAAGGTGCTCTTTTTGTTAAACACTTAGAAAAAGTATTTACTCCAAATATTTCTGCTGATATTATTGAACTGCCACCAGTCGTCGCTTTACCAGAAATTCCGCTAAGATTTAATATTGTGGAGATTGAAAAGGCTATTACAAGTCTAAACTCAAAAAAAGTCCCAGTTATTGATTAAATAAGTAACAAAATGCTGCAAGAATTGCCTTTCATTGCAAAACGAGTAATACTATTCATATTTAATAGTATTTTACGACTGCAATACTATCCGGCAGAGTGGAAGGTTTCGATGATTACTATGATACCAAAGCTCGGTAAGGATCATACAAAGGTTGAATCCTATCGGCCTATTAGTTTATTGTCCAATATGTCGAAACTTTTTGAAAAACTGTACATGAGCAAGCTGACTCCTATAGTAAGTAGCAGTGCATGCATTCCAGATCATCAATTCGGTTTTCGCAGAAAACATAGCACTATTGAACAAACTCACAGACTTGTGAATGTTATAAGAGAAACTTTTGAAAAAAAGAAATATTGTTCAGCGCTTTTTATAGATGTCGCACAGGCCTTTGATAAAGTATGGCACGAAGGTCTTGTCCACAAATTAACACAAAATCTACCCGCAAAAATCGTCAGGCTCTTAAAAAGCTATCTAGAGGAACGAAAATTTGTAGTTAAGGAAGGCAATTTTACAAGTCCCCCGCAGTCGATTGAAGCCGGAGTCCCTCAAGGCAGTATCTTCGGTCCTTTACTTTATTTAATATATGCCTCTGACTTACCGTTAAGCAGTATCATTCACACGTCAACATTTGCTGATGATACGGCTTTTCTAAGCGTTCATGAAAATCCTGTAGAAGCTTCCCGGAATCTACAAGGGTACATCTCAAAATTGGAAACATGGCTAAAAGAATGGCGGATAAAAGTGAATGAGCAGAAATGTGTACACGTTACTTTTACTTTACGCAGGGAAACATGCCCGCCTATACAAATCAACACCGAGACTATTCCGCAACACACTGTAGTAAAATATCTAGGCGTTCATCTTGATCGTCGCTTAACATGGAAAACGCATATAGACGCAAAGTTGACACAAATGAAATTAAAAGCAGCCCAAATGAATTGGCTTATTGGAAGAAATTCTATATTAAGTCTTGACTGTAAACTTTTGTTATACAACACGATCCTGAAACCAATATGGGCCTATGGAATCTAGTTATGGAGCACTGCCTCAGCATCAAGTGTAGAAAAAATTCAAAGGCGACAAAACAAAATTCTACGTACAATTACTGCAGCCCCCTGGTATATCCGAAATCAGCGAATTCACAAAGATATTGATGTTCCGTTGGTGAAGACAGTATTTTCAAAACATGCAAAAAAATATATTGAAAAACTAGTATTGCACCCAAATCCACTTGCGCGCAACATTCTAAATTATAGAGGCCACACCCGGTTGAGAAGGAGGGATACTCTTTCTCTCAGCCGTACACGAGAGATGTAAAACATCAAAAATCAACAGTTGGAATTAAAAATTTTGTTTAGCACTGGCTAAACATATATTAATGTATTTTTAGATTTAAGATTTGAAAAACTTATTGATGTTTCAATTTTTATAATTGAAGATTCAATAAATAATAAAACTACCACAAAAAAAAAAATCAGTTCTTGCCCAGTCACCATTAGAGGCTCGTAATGGTGGTTTGCAAATCATAGGCCTTTTAAGTCCTCTGGCTGCACGCCACAGCGAATAATCTGTTGATGGTGTTGCATCGAGTTCTTGCAGAAATTTTTGCAGCGAAGCTGTTTTTTGTCATTGTAAAACTTTTCTTAGCTGTTTGGTACATTCCTTAAGCCTTAATTTTAGCTGAGGCGATCTGTAAAGCTGGAGTTACATACCACGCGTCACGCGTTCTACGCTTTTTACGCGTTGTACGCGTTGTACACTTTTTTGAAATTCAAGTTACATGCAACGCGTTCTATGCGCCAAACTATTCGTATTGATCAGCTGTTGTTCAAGTAAAGTGAACTTGTTTACTTATACATACATACCAGTTAAATAAAGTAAATTGTTTTGGCAAAAATGGACAGTGAAATCGATGTTTTAAAAGAATTAATAGAATTTATTAATTTCTCTTCCATTTCGCACACAATATTTTACACTTGTTTTTAATAAACATGCAATGGAGATGATACAAACAACTTTAAAGTTATCGATAATTAAATGCAAATTTTGTTGATTACATAATTGTAGTAAAATGTGCATTAAAATGCATTTTATTATTGTGTTCAATATTTACAAGCTTAATTACAAAATATTTTTGTATATTCAGCACTTTTTATGAAAAAAAAATTAAACAATTTATCCACGACACAAAAATATTTATCGATAACATTGGAAATTGAATATTATTTATCATCCATGACTAACAAATACAGCTGTGTTTATTTATATGACGCGTCTGACGCGTACAAAAGTAGAAAGTAGATCTACTTTTCGCGTCGCATGCTTCGCGTGCGTTCTACGCGTCGTGCTGTGTAACTTATCACATGCAAATGCACTGATTCTACTTTTCTGACAGACGCATGAAACGCGTCGACGCGTATAACGCGTGGTATGTAACTCCAGCTTAACGTTACCATTCTCGTCGAGCTCTGCGTTTTTCAGTCAATAGCCTAATAATAGCCTATCTGCACAAAAAATATTGTTAAATCTCGCTTGTTGATTTGGTTGAATTGAAGAAGCATTAAGAGCAGCTTGTTTAGCATGTGCTTCAAACAACCTAATAGAATTTTCTATGTCAGCAGGTGTTCTCAATGGCATATTTTCCGTGCAATGAGCACTCAAATATTTTTTGTACTTATTTCAGCCAGTTAATACGTGAAGGGTTCAGCGGTAAATCACATGTTGGTGTTGCAGTTGTGTGTGAGTAAATAGTGATAATAGTAGGCGAGTGATCTGAAGACAAATCCAAAGATGCTTCTACTCCAATCATTTCGCTGGGCACGCCTTTCATAATCCCAATGTAAGTATATAAAAAGGTAAATTTTGGGGGGGCTTTTGAGAATGTGCTGGGCCAAAAAAACGACTTTTTAGGCATTAAAAACCGCTACATTGGCAATCATGCATAGCTGGCATACAGACTTTACTTTACCGTTATTTGAATTTTGCGTTTACATTTAAAACTAATTATTATTATTAAGATTTTAATAAATTTTATAATAGTTTTGTAAATAAAATAATAAATTTTATGGTTTTCGAACTCAGGTAAGCGCACGTTTTATTTGATTTATGCATATACATACATAGATATTCTAACTACATATACAATTGAAAATTCTAAAATAAAATATTTAATAAAACAAATGAGTATACATAGTTCGGTGCGAATCAACATAAATGCAATAGTACAATAACAAAAAACGTAATTTTACCCTACAGCCATAGAAATCGATCGCATTGGCTTTGCACTGTTTATTTGCACATGATTTATATGAAAACAAGAAACTGCTTTTAATTGTTAATATTGTTATTGAATGTGCTATGCACAAGAAATAAAACACACATACAAACACATTTCTCAATAAGCATCATTTATATCTGTAAACAACAAAAAAAACCATAATTTCTGTGGAAAATAATTTCTAGTAGAGTTAAAAAAAACAAAAATGTTTCAAAAACAACAACAAAATAAACTTGACAAAATTATTACTACATACATACTTATGTACGTACATATGTATGTATGCCTAAAATTTTTTTGGTCTTTTCTCTTGCTACTTCCCCCCACAGCATCAATAAACGCAAACAATATTTGTTTTTATTCAATGTTCTACGTGCAATATCTTTATATATGTATTTATAGTCTTTGATACAGCTTTTAAATTTTGATAACGACTAGTAATCAATTTCAAATATTTTCAAAAAGATCGTAATTACAATATGTAAAATGGCCAGTTATATTTTTAAAGCATTTTCAGAAGATAAAAACCTTCAACAAACTAGTGTGTCCATAAAAAGCAAACTAGCATGCAAATCAGGGTCCTAATTCTCACTCTCGTGATAGAAATTGCATTCGAATCGATAGTGTGAGAATTCCTAATGATGTTATTCGATACGAAACGAATCGAATTTTTGTTTCAGTGTTAAA
The DNA here is from genome assembly GCA_947311025.1 of Lypha dubia. NCBI lineage: Eukaryota > Metazoa > Arthropoda > Insecta > Diptera > Tachinidae > Lypha > Lypha dubia. Next base: position 74,162,413 of record OX371261.1, on the reverse strand, counting down.
AAAAACTGTATAAAAATGATTTTATAACACTGAATAAATTGCAAACAAAAACATATGTTTATAGAAAAAAAAAAATGATTCCAAAAACTTAATACTTGTACACACAAACAATGATGTGGAAAAAAGAATATTTATGACAGCAGATTTTACGCTGGAGGAAGAGTGACTGCAATTTTACACTAATTTAATATAGGTTAGTAGGTTGCTGGAAATTAGATTCCGAATTCATTCAGAACTGTGTTGGATATTTAGTAGATTTAAGCCAAACAAATTATTGAACTTATAGAAAATGTGTTCATGTTTTAGTTACCTTGCCCCACATTTTGGAATCTTTTATGGGAGGTTCAGAAGCATTTAGCTTGTTAGTTAGCTGCTCCCAAAGTTGATTGACTTTTGTTTTTCCCTGGGAACTGTTTGGCTAAATATTTTTTGTCAAATCATTGTGAGCTGACATAAAGCTGGCGGGAATTTCTTTTTGGGTATTGTAGTGTATTATATATTATTATTTTTATTATATTATTATTTATATTTCATATTTAGTATCACCCTATTGTTAAATTCCTTAATACATTCCTTAGAAATAACATTGGAATGTTTGTAGTTTTATACAACAATTATTGTTAATTAACAAGGAAATTTTGTAGCTTTAAGATACCGTTAAGTTAGTATTTAAGGACTTGATTTTATGAAAATAAATCAATCATAAACATAGCCTTAAATCGGCTTTTTCAATTAAAACATAGGAATCATATCTGCCTCTAACTTTTAAGCCATTAGCGTTTTTAAGCGCCGGCACAAAAATCTAGGCAGGGCTTTCTGCAAAAAGTTTTAAATAAATTTATTTCTGCTAAACATCACATGGCGATCCTGCCAAATAAATTAAAAGAATCAACACCCGTAGAGGAATAAGTCCCGGTCGGTGAATCAAGGGAGCCACCGGAGTACCAACCGACACAATAGAAGCAGGCCCCAAAAGATTAACGATTGAGGAGTACCAGAGAAGACAGAGTAGAACAAAAGAAGAAAAACTCACCACAATACCGCCGACAAAAAAACCCAAACATAAAAGAGGAGAAACCCAGGTGCGGATAGGTAGGAAGTTAGCAGCTCTGAGGGCCACAGTGAATAGTGACCCACCACCATCCTGGGAAGTGTCTTCGGAATTGTGGCTGCAGATTGCACCTTTAGAAGCTCTCCAGAGCAGATTTTTGAAGAACAAATATGAATAAAAACTTTTAAAAGAAACCAATGAAAATTACTTAAATGAAATAATAAAAACACAAAACACTTTAAAAATATATGTATATAACTTTATTGTCGTATTTTTTTGGAAACTATATTATTTTTACAAAAAGAAATTAATTCAAATTTTACAGTTTACAAATCAGAATTATTGAAGAGAAAGTAAAATAAAACAGAATATAAGTTAACGTGAAGAAGCATAAATGAATATGCATTTAAAATTGATATCACAAAATTAAATAAAGAATAAACTTGCCGAGAGAGGGCAACATATGCATATATGATAGCATTGCCACATACAAACAAAAATATAAAGCGCTAATATTAGAATGCATTTACATTGTCTCGAAATCTAGTGGATTAGATTTTAAATCTCTCTCAAAATCTAGCTCGTTTACATTGCATGTTTTTGACATTAGTTAGATTTTATATTTTTAACAAAAACAGCTGACTAAAATGTAAAAGAAAAATTGTTATACATATGTATATTCAACTTGTGTTTGATAATAAACAACAATGAAAAATATAGAACATTTATTAGTATTTTGTTCATCCAGAAATTCATCGGAAAATAAGTTGTTGCGTAAAAAGAAGCGCCAGCATCTGTTAAATATAAAATTTCAGAAAACAATTCAAATGTATTGCTATTGGAATGGGTACATTTAAGTACATATAGACAATAACATCCAGTTTTTTATTTTTTTTTTTTTTTTGTACAGAGTAGTATTTTTTGGTACAATTTGGAAAGAAACCATAGTTGCATCACTAAGTACTACTAGATTTAGGTAGATTTCGTCCAAATCAAGTGACATAATAGATTTCATTTTGTATGAGAAATCTAGTAAAAAAAACTAGATTTAGCTCGAAATCTCGTAAGTACTAGATTTCGAGACAATGTAAATGCACTTGTTATGAGTCATTTTCCCCTAACCGACAGAAGTATCAGCGACAGCAGAACATACGCTGCACACACATACTGACGTTGAGTTATTTTCCCTCAACCAACAAAAATACCAACGGCAGCAAAATACCGCTGCATGCATTACTGACGTTATTACCAGTAATTTTCCTACAGATATATGCTGACGTTGCAATACCGCTGCATACATATATATGCCAGTAACTTTCCTACAGATATATGCTGACATTGCAATATCGTGAGAACCGCAATCGGCTGGAAGTTCCACGGGTATGAATATGCTGAATTTGCATACTAGCACACTTAGCAATGACCACGCCGGCGGCAGCGAACGTCAGCAGCATCGTTCAATCAGACAGCGAAATTGGGTATAAAAGCGGAGGGTGATTTGGTATGGGAGGCTAGTTCCAGTTCAGTTCTATTCTAATCAGTTCTCTTTAACACGTAACAAAAACCTGATCAAACACCAGCCTTAAAAAGCGGGTCCCTGTGAAGGCTAAAGAATATTTTAAAGTAGTATATATTTATATATATATATATTTTATAAGTCAAAACCTGATCAAACACCAGCCTTAAAAAGCGGGTCCCTGAGATGGTTATAATTTAATAAACATAGAATAGAAAACAAAAATGAAAATCTAAATAAACTAAATTTAATAACTAAAATCAAAATAATCCTATTGTCTTGTGTTCTTAATTTCAAAAACAAGTTACAAAATAAATAGTAACATTTGGCGCAGCCGGTAGCCGCGTAAATAATAACATCAAAGAAATATAATAATCCTTGTGTTGATCTTGCTAAAGAAAAAACTGTCCGGTGTAGCAAAACCAACAATACATAAAAGTCTAACCTCTAGCTACCTTGTATTGTTGCATCCTACATTCGACGGTATAGAACTGCACAGGACAAATACATAAAAGTCTAACCTCTAGCTACCTTGTATTGTCATTGCAGGACTAATCGCTAAAGCGGATCAGGACAAAAACGAGAGATTACTTTGATCGTAAAAATTCTGCGCGGTTGCGAAAAAATAAAAAAAAAAAAATATAATAATATAAAGTGAAAATAAGCCTAAACCACAGACCACTATGAGGATAATAACCAGCGGAACATGGGTAAGTAGAAGACAGCTTTAATGGCCAATCCACAGACAAAGACAGACGAATTGATACAACGGATCGACAAGTGTAATTATTCAGTGGACAGTCTACAAGTTCTTGCGTGGACAGAACTTAAGGGTTTAGAAGCAGACAAAACATTCCTGGACAACCATAGGGAAACGATAAGATACCAAAGACTGACAAAATTAGAAGAAGTAAGCTATGTCCTACAATTAATAAGTGAGTTAAGTAAAGATAGATCACAGGAGTTTATAAAGAAGATCGAAGAACTAGAAGAAACAAAAACATTTCTAAAGGGCCATTGCGAGAAGCTAAGAGGACAAATAGAATATACAGACAATTTATTAGAGGACGTAGTAAAGGAAAATACGGAATTAGAGAAACAATTGCAAGGGAAAGGACTTAGTGAGGAAAACTTTAAAAAACAATGGAAACAACAGCAGTTGATAGAGACACAAGACGACACTATCCAAAGGCTACAAACAGCATTGGAAAACGCAAGAAGAGAGTTGGACACAATTCACAGAGCTAGTTCACCAAATCCTTCACTGCACGAAGAACTAAACGAAGCAGAACTACCAACAATAGTCATATCACACGAGAAAGAAACACCTGCCTTGACGCTGTTGGAAAAATTAAAAACCCTAATAAACAACGCAAGGAAAGCGGGTAGCAGGGGGTACTCCGCGGACACAAAAGCCAGGAAATTAAAGGAGTTAAGCGAATATACGCTGAGATTCGGTGAATTGGAACAAACCGAAGGAGTTGACAGCAGAATAACGGAAGAATTTAATAGACTGATCCCAGTGGCCCAAGAAATTTTGGAAAGACGACCACCATCACCCCGGCAAAACCATACTATGGAATGAGTAGGAATCGAAACGATCAGAATGACTTCGCTATCCGAAATTATTAAGATAGTTAACAACACAGTCCCATCATTTTTCGGGACCGATGGGCCTGACTTACCATCAGAAGTATTCAGGTACATACAAGGATGAAAGATGGTAGAAAGAGAAGTACTCACAGGTGCAAATAACGTTCTAACACAAGATGTAATACAATGCCTGAAACTGAGACTCCTAGGGGGCGCCTACTCAAGAATTTCCCAGATGAATTTCAGTTCCGTGGACGCGTTATGTAATGCGCTCAAGAAATATTATCTAAAAAGCAAGAGCTTAGATAAAATAAGGGAACTAATACTGGGTTGCAAACAGAGCATCAGAGAGTCAGCATGCAAATTTGGAGAACGCCTGGATAGCCTATTAAATGAGGCAAAAACAACAATAGAGAACGAATGGCCGGTGGGACCTGGCCGGGAAACCATGCTGAAGGACTTCAAACGGATAGCAGTGAGAAGTTTCATCAAGGGGTTGAAAGACCATGCTCTCAAAGCTCGATTTGTGGGTCAGGAAGAGGAAGAGCTCACTAAGTTGATAGACATAGTGGAAAATGCAGAGGAATTGTTTGGCGAACCAACGCACAGCATCAACGTAATAGATTCAGAAGTCCCCTGTAGTTTTTGTAACAAGATGGGACATGAATGGAATAGCTGCAAAAAGCGGCTAAACACACCATACTGTATGGGCTGCGGAAAATACGGCCATGAAATGGGGCCACTGTGCAGGAATATCGTGAGGTGTACGTTCTGTGGAAACAGCGGGCACGATGTGGATAACTGCAGAAAGAGATTAGGCTCCTTATACTGCCGATTGTGTAGGATAAACGGTCACAAGGAAACCCCTTTCTGTGAGCCAAAAAGAAACCTACCCAACCAAAATCAATTGGATAGAAGGACGGCAGAAACCAATAGAAGGACAACAAACACAGAATTCCGTGGAAGCCCACAAATAGCGATGGGACAAAATATGAACAGAGGGGCAAATAGCAGCATTGGTACACGACCAACCTGTTTTAAATGTCAGCAACAAGGACATTTTGCACGGGACTGCAGAAGCAATATCAGACAAACTCAGACAGTGGGTGCAGGGATCTACCAACAGGCGCGAAATAGCAACAACGGCAGGGACCTAGCTAACAGACCAGTAGAGGCCCATAGCAACACAAATCGGACATATGCTCAGGGAAACGAAATTCGGCCCAGTTATCGCCAATAACTGGGGTCCGGCAAATTAACAGAAAATTAGATTGGCATAAAAAAGAGAACAAATACAAGTATAATAAAGAAACAGAAACAAAGAATCGGGTAAATAAAGATGATACGGAGACTGACTCAGAAACAGAGCAGCCAACCAGGATAGTAACCGAAGCAGTTGTACACTCGGTAAATAAGGAGAACGGGCACACTATAGAAGAAAATACTGCGAAAGATAATAAATTAAACAAAAAAAAGGAGGAAAAAAGTGAAGAGATGGTACGAAATATAGAAGATAGTACTGAATCACCGGGCAATGTGGACACAGTTTTTATTACGCTACCCTGCCAAGGAGCTAGGGAGCGAAAATTGGTCTTACTTGTAGATACGGGAGCAGTTACTAAAGTGCCGATTAATATCATATCAAGAGATAAAACCGTGGTTGTGCATAAACAGGCAAATCAAGAGAACGGGCAAACTTTGGAAGTGAAAGCAGAAAAAGACAAAGTATTAAAACATAAATATGAAGAGAAACAAAGTGAGGAGATAATGCCAAATATAAATAATAGTACTGAATCACCGAGCAATGTGGACACAGTTTTTATGACGCTACCCTGCCAAGGAGCTAGGGAGGGAAGATTGGTCTTACTTGTAGATACGGGAGCAGTTACTAAAGTGCCGGTTAATATCATTTCGAGAGATAAAACTGTGATTGTACAAAAACAGGAGATTTCCCCTGGAGTTTATGTTGGAAATACTGTGGTCAACATTAAAAATGGAGGCACAGCAGTACCCATACTGAACGCAACCGAGAAAGATATCCCATGGAGGAAGGAGATCCAGTCGAGATTTTCAAAATTCAACCACTACACGCAGTATGGAGGAACACAACAACACACATTGTCATTGGCAAAACAGGAGGAAATAATAAGGCGTCTAAAAACCAACATTATGACGGAAATGAATTGGAAAAAGAGAAGAAGGAAAAACTCACCGCAATATAGACGGTATGGATATTTAGGGTCTTCAATGGCTGAAATATAAAAGAAATACATATTTATACAGGACTATAATAAGAAACAATGGAACATACCTTGAAGGGACAATGGAAAAATTTCCTCAAGATGGTTCCAACTTGAGGAACCGGGGACCCAGGTTGACGTCAAGGATCTGAAAGAAGCAGAATAATTAGTAAAAGGGAAAGGTTAAAAAAGGATGGATAGCTACTGACCCGGTATCACCTTCTAATTGACCAACGGATTCTTTTCTAAAAATAAAATTAAGCAGACAGATTAGTTAGAAGCCGCAACAAGCAAAGAACACAAATTTTTTTTTTAATTAACAAGAATAGTAGTATACAAGAAACCACGGATACAATTTTCCAGAGCAGTCTTTAGATTTTACAAAATACAAACAAATACAATTTAAATTGAATAAAATTCCGTTAAAATAAAAACAAAAAGTTAATTTACTTACTTAGGTTTTTTTTCTGCATGAGTATGTTTGGTGGTTTCTATTGGGTTACTGGTATTCCAGTTTCTCAATACACTCGGGCACTTCTATGTATTTTTTTTGGGGGTTTTCAATTTTTCTATAAAGGAAAATTAGGTAACCGTGGATTTTGTTTTTTTTTTCTCTCAATTTGTTTAGAACTTTTTGTCACTTCATGAAACAATTTTTTTTCTCGGGTTTGTATTAAAATTAGTAATTAAAATTAGTAATTGAACTAAAATTGCGAATTTAGTTAAAAAAAAAAAGCATTCACATCTATGTAAATTTTTAATAAAATTAATGACTGCATAGCAGTAGAATCAGAAAGCAATTGCAAAAATTTTTAATGTTTGCACATGCTTGAGTCGGTAGATGTTTGAATAATAAAAACAAAACCCTGCAGTTTTATGTACATTAATAGAAACATAAATAAAGCAATTGCAAACATTTCTAATGTTTGCACATGCTTACAACTGCAGGGTAAAAATGAATGCAATATATCCAAACTGAGACGAAATACAGTTTTGATGGTCTCTACAATTTTTCTTTTTTTTCATTTTTTTTTTGCATGACTTTAGTTGAGTACTTGACTGTGAAATATGATTACACAGCAAAATTCTGCCAGACTATTTCACAGCCGGGTACAACTGAATAAACAGATATACACATGCATGTATGTGTGTGAGAATACAAATAAGTTTGGCATTGACATTGAAACAAAAAATAAAAGCCAAACATACATATGTACATGCATGGTATTTGAGTAATACTAACATTAACAATAAAAAGCACGAATTAATCTATGTTTGAATGTAAGCTTTTAAGCTAAAATGAATAATGAACAATAAATAAGAATTTCAAGTACAGAAACTAAAATTTAATTTTCAAATAAAGAAGATCATGCAACTTATGAAATAATTTCAACAAATTTCCTATTAATATTTATTTTTGTCTTTCTTCTAAAAAACAAACTATTTGCAATTTTAAACTTTCCTAATTTTTTTCCATTTTTGCTGTTGATTTAAAAAAATTATACGCAAGTGAATAATTTTTTCTTTCAAATCATTAAAGCAGTAAAGGTGTTAAATTTATTTCACAAAGACAAGGATAAATACAAACTAAACTGAACTCATTTTTTTTTTATATATATAAAAAAAAAGGAGAGGAAAAAATGTTTAAATAAGTTGAAATTTGATATATGTAGTACTAAATGTAATGAAGTTTTTTTTTCCTACTCATTTTTGCAACGTTTTCAAATAATTTAAAAATTTTCAATTTCTTGTATAAGTTTATTTCTAGGTTAATATAAGAGTACATATATATAGATATCAATACACATACACAATAATTATACAACTAACTTGTAAATGCATAACTATTATAATTTTTTGTGTGTCATACATACATACAATTTTATATTAAGTTGAAAATAAAAAAAAATATACCATTAACAATACACATATATATATACATACATATATATACTCATTTTTGCAACGTTTTCAAATAATTTAAAAATTTTCAATTTCTTGTATAAGTTTATTTCAAGGTTAATATAAGAGTCCATATATATAGATATCAATACACATACACAATAATTATACAACTAACTTGTAAATGCATAACTATTATAATTTTTTGTGTGTCATACATACATACAATTTTATATTAAGTTGAAAATAAAAAAAACATACCATTAACAATACACATATATATATACATACATGATTATATTGAAAAATTACTTCTAAAATAGATATTGGAAAATAAAACAAATAGAAAATCATTTAATAGTGGCTAACTAAACACTTAAACAAACAAATCACAAGTATTTGAAAATTAAAATCTTAGATCAAAATAATTAAAAACATGTAAAAATTTTAAAATTAATATAAATAAAATCCTATAACTGATTGCGTATAACAATCTAAAATGTTTATGAAACCTCCATCCTTGTTAGTGATTCAATTTAATTATTTAAAAAGGGGGATTTAAAAAAAAAACACAAAGAATTATTACGTTAGACAACTCTTTCAAAACAGTTTCATGTAAGAAAAGAAATTTTGATATAAGTATACGTAAGAAGAAATTGTTAGTTATAAGATTAAAAATATTAACCCGTGCTTTAAAATCAACCAACAATCATCATCCCGTTAACAATGAAGAATCCAACAATCATCAACAGCAGCCTATATCTATCAACCTCACGCAACCGCAAAACCTATATACGATACCACAACACATACATAGACGGAATGACCAGTTCCGTTGGAAAGGGGGAATCACTACAACACAAATAACACCTACAAAGTTAATAGCAACCGCAGTAGTTCACAAGCAATATCATATTTTTTCCTTGGTGACGCAGCAAACGTACCAAGTCGACAGACACTTAGCAGTCACCAACTAATGGTAAACTGCGAACCTTCAGGCAATCGAGGCTCGGGAGATAATTACATATTACTCCGAGAGCTGCCAAAGCTGTATCGCCAAGGTAGTCGGATGCATACACACATCCATTTTGACTTGATTCCAGAAGGATGGCTACGAAACATCCTAAGACAGGATGTTTCTTGTCCGTAAGGGGGGAGGGATGTTATGAGTCATTTTCCCCTAACCGACAGAAGTATCAGCGACAGCAGAACATACGCTGCACACACGTTGAGTTATTTTCCCTCAACCAACAAAAATACCAACGGCAGCAAAATACCGCTGCATGCATTACTGACGTTATTACCAGTAATTTTCCTACAGATATATGCTGACGTTGCAATACCGCTGCATACATATACATATATGCCAGTAACTTTCCTACAGATATATGCTGACATTTCAATATCGTGAGAACCGCAATCGGCTGGAAGTTCCACGGGTATGAATATGCTGAATTTGCATACTAGCACACTTAGCAATGACCACGCCGGCGGCAGCGAACGTCAGCAGCATCGTTCAATCAGACAGCGAAATCGGGTATAAAAGCGGAGGGTGATTTTGTATGGGAGGCTAGTTCCAGTTCAGTTCTATTCTAATCAGTTCTCTTTAACACGTAACAAAAACCTGATCAAACACCAGCCTTAAAAAGCGGGTCCCTGTGAAGGCTAAAGAATATTTTAAAGGCTTTTTAAGGCTGGTGTTTGATCAGGTTTTGACTTATAATATATATATATATATATATATATAATATATATATATATATATATATATATAATATATATATATATATATATATATATATATATATATATATATATATATATAATATATATATATATATATAATATATATATATATATATATATATATATATATATATATATATATATATATATATATTATAAGTCAAAACCTGATCAAACACCAGCCTTAAAAAGCGGGTCCCTGTGAAGGCTAAATAATGTTTTAGAATAGTCTGTGGTTAATAAAGAAAAATAATAATAACTAAATAATAAAAATAATGTTTTAATTCAAACATAACACACTATTATTATAGTAAAATCTTAAATCTTATAATATTTTCTATGGATAAAATAGAGAAGTATTGTATTGAAATAGAGAAGTTAGATAAAAATATAAAAAAAAGTAAGGATAGAGTTTACTCCGCAAAATACAAAGAGGAAAAATTATCACGGTTATTAGAAATAAAAGAAGAAGTTGATGAGCTTTTAGAAAATTTAGAGGATCAAGAAAGCAAATCTTTAGTGATAAAATTTAACGATTTATACACAAAAATATTAAATTCTATAAAAAATTTATGCATTAAGTCAATGAAAACTTCAGTCACGTATAATAAAATAGAAAAAATGGCACACTTTGATATATCAGTAGTTGGCAAAAACTTACAAACATTTAAGGGTTCATACGAGGACTTAGAGAACTTTCTAGTTCAGGCAGAATTGTTACATGATTTATTAAGAAATGAAGATAGGAAGATTTACGTCAAATATGTGTACAATTTTAAATTAACAACCAATGTTCGCAGTGTGGTAGGGCGTGCCAATATACCAACATCTTTTGCAGGTTTAAGAAAACTACTAATTGAGGCATACCCTAATCCAAGAACGTTGCAACAAGTATTAACAGAGTTAGGAGCGGCAAGACAAGGAGGTTTGAATATTTCGTCGTACAGGGAAAAAATTACTGTACTCGCAGAGCAAGTCAGTGATTTTCACATAAAATCAACTGAAGCCCCAACACAAGAAGCGAAAGACGCCATTTACAAAATGAGCGATACAATGGCTCTCAATGTTTTTACTAAGGGAGTCAATGATGTATATATATACTTACTGTTGGCAAGTAGCCCTAAAACCTTAAATGAGGCAGTAGAAAAATGCGGAACACTAGAAAGAAATTTACAAAATGATAGTAATAACAATATTTTCAGGATTGACAGAAGGGTCAATCAAAATAATTATAATAATAATAGAAATGATCGAAATGTTAGAAATGGTGGCAACTTTCGAAGAAATAATCAGGGCTATTCGGAAATACGCATTTCACTTCAACGACGGTGACTTTTCACTTTCGACGTTCTACTTTCGATGCATTCTAAAATACTTGTGATGACTTATCGATAAAACGCATTAAATTTTTATCATCACTATATCAGTTTTTCTTTCTAATAAGATAAAGCAGCTGACTGGCAAAATATTTTCAATCTGTGCGTTCAAAAAAACTTATAAGTAGAAATTTAAATTATGGATTCTATTGGATATTTTATTCCCAATTATAATGGAAATTTAAGAGGTTTTCTTAAGAACTTGAGAAATGAGTCAATGGACATATTTTCAATGAGCGATACCAGGTACGTAAATATGTACATATCTTCTTATACAAGCAATTTAAACTTTTTATAATTCCAAACAGTTTTAAGAAAAATTTTAGATTAAACAAGGACGCTTTTGAATACATTTTGAAAGAAGTAGATGGCAAAATCAAAACAGAATCGCGGCTGGGATGTTTAACTACCAAGGACAAGTTGGCAGCATCATTGCGGTTTTTTGCTGAAGGAAATTATCAAAACGGTGTGGGCAAGGATTGGCAACTATGTGTTTCTCAGTCAACATTTTCAAAAATTTTGTCAGAAGTTTTAGTTGCAATAGAAAGAAACTTGTGCCACAAATGGATATCAGTAGCAATGGATGAAGAAACAAAAGAAGGTGCGAGAATCTACTTCTTTCAGAAATCTTCCATACCAGGCGTTATAATGGCCGTTGATGGAACTCACGTCAAAATTTCCACACCAGCCAATGACCGTCATCTGTACTACAATAGAAAAGGTTATCACAGCCTTAATGTTATGCTGGTAAGTAAACTCAATCAGCAAAATTACCCCACATGTTTGCAACATTTTGTGCCAAAAAGCTAAAAACAGGTTTTTCCTTTTAAGGGATGCGATCATTTGAATAGAATACGCTTTGTAAATGCGACATTTCCAGGAAGTTGCCATGACGCACATGTTTGGAAACTTTCAAGTATTAGAAAGCATTTTGAAAATAAATACTATCACGGGGACAATTCACGCATTTTGGGAGACGCTGGCTATCCACTAGAGCCGTGGCTATTAACACCTTACAGGTAAAATTTTCGCACTTATTTTTCCCATAAAAAATAAAACAATTAATAAGTAAAAAATATTATTACCAGGTCACCAAATGTTGGTAGCAGAGAATCAAAATTTAACTTATCACATTCTAAAGCCAGAAACTGTATAGAAAGGACAATCGGAATTTTAAAAAATTGCTTCAGATGTCTTACGGGTGAAAGAGGTCTTCATTATAGTCCTGAAAAGGCTGCGAGCATAATAAATGTATGTTGTGCTTTACATAACATAAGAATTAATTTCGCACGACCTGATGAACATTTAGATAACATTGAAGAAATATTAGATTCCCAACAAGTTAACACAGATGAAAATGTTTACGAAAGCCTCTCCAATGAAGCAATTTTAATAAGACATTTTAAATACTTTTTAAAAACTTCAAATAAATTAGATTTATGAATTTTCAACAAAACAAAGAAAAATGTATTTCATTTAATTAAAGTACAAAAATTTGTATACTTATATGATGTTTAATTCTAAGTAATTAAAATTTTATTTATATGTGGTATAATTGAACATAAGGTTAGAAAACAACAAATAAAACAAAACAAAACAAAAAAAAAAATTTGCACCAAGTACGAAAATAAGTAAAGTTATTCATTTCTAGATAAAGCTAACAAAAGGCTAGTCCTAAAATATTCGTAAGTAATCCGAGATCATTTAATTGCATTAACGTAAATTTAAATATCATAACCCAAAACGTAAAATGCTCTATCCAACATTTTAACAATTTCACAGGAGAAACCAAAATTTTTTAGTGAAAAGTATTGTGATAGTTATTACAAAGTTTTTTGCTTATCCTTTAAAATCGTTAAAATGTTGGATACCATTTTCTTTAACGATATGTATCTAAGACACATACTTATACATTTTTAAAAACATCATGCATTAACTGAATTCCATCAGCAATTTGTTTTAAATAACTTAATTCTTCTTTTTTGATAGCGATATAATTTTCGTAAAATGACTTTTGGAGATCTATTTGTTGCTGCAGTAGGTTTGGCTGTTCAACTCTTCTCTTTTTTGCGCTGTTCTTTGCTTTTATTGAAAAACTGTCATGTACTGTGATGGCATCGTCCAGCAAAATGTTTTCAGCAGTTGACTCAATGGAAACAGTAGGAGACATTGGTTCAAATGTTTCAATAATACCAAATGTATTTGTATTTGGTATTCCGGAAACAGCTGCTTCTAAGCTTAACAGTTCAGACACAGCCTCCTCCAAATCGTTTAATGGAATTGTTCTGTTCGGTCCACCACCTGTTCTTTCCATTTGCTGTTTATTTGTTACCAATTTCTTTTTTGTATTGGTTTCATAGTCTCTCCAAACCTGAAATAAATTTGTTTATTGCATAGTACTTTTTCTAAATATGTAATTTTATTTTTTATGTTACTTTCTTCCATGCCGGGACATCTCTAACTGGGACACTTATTGAATTAAGCTTTTGACTTAACTCTTCCCATAATCTATTTTGTTCTTCTGGTCTTCGTTGACTTGAGCCTCTTCCAATATCGGGGTGTGCCATCATGAAATCAACCATTGCACGGAATTGTTGTGGCGATGTTTGTTTTTTAGACCTGCATACAAATATAACTAAAAAATTCGTTTTTCTTTAATATTTATCAGTAAATACTTAAATTTTTATCAAAAATTTTCCTTTTGATTTGTAAAAACTTTCTTGTTACGCGCTAAAATTGCTGCCGAACGCAAACGTCATGCAATAGTGGTAAAAGAGTATTTTAGAATACCTACAAAGTGAGAGAATCATATGTTTTTGTAAACCCACATCTCTAGTATGCAATGAAAACATATGTTTACGTGCATTCTCATCTTTAACGTATTATAGAATGGCAAAATGTCAAAACTGCGCGTATATGTGGTGAAAGTGACTTCCCGAATAGCCCTGAATATAAATTTCAGCAACAGCCAAGTCAACAACAAAATAGAAACAGTGCTAATCGTAATTTTAGCAGAAATAACAATCAATATTAGTCAATAGCAATATTAGTCGAGACAATAACCCTCATCGTGATCAAAGAAATTTTGAAAGAACCATTAGAGGCAATAACAACAGTTTTAGAACCAATTATGAAAGAAATAATAGTGGCAATAATAAGTATAGAAATAATACAGGAGGCAATAGACAGGGAAACTAGGTAGGCAGGACAACATACAGCGTTGTCCAAGGCCAAAATTTTTTACATTTTTTACAGAGAGTAATAATCCAATTACAATAAGTTGCAAAGGTATAAAGGGAAACGTAAATTTTCTAATAGATATGGGAGCTGCAATATCTATATGTAAAAACAACGAAATAAAAGATATAGATACAACAACCATTTCGACACTAAGTGGTATAACTTCAGATACAATCGAAAGCATTGGTACAACGAGTCTAGTTTTAAATTTTGATAACCATAGCATAACACACAAATTTCACGTTGTACCAAATGATTTCCCAATACCCACTGATGGAATCATCGGGAGATATTTACTAGATAAATACAAATGTAAAATAGATTTTGAGACATACACAACAACGTTCATCATAGCAAATGAAGAATTCATACTACCTATAACACCAAAATGTGTTTACAACACCGATATTTGCATACCAGCTCGTTCTGAGCCAATTGTCCCAATTAATATATATACAGAAAAGGAAAGCATAGTGCTTAATAAGGAGATAGCTTCAGGAGTTTTTGTTGCGAATAGCATCATGACCGCGGTTGGTAAACAACACATTAAATTTTTAAACACCACCAACAACGAAGATCAGTAAGAAACATAACTCTATGAAGAAGAAGAAGAAATTTCGATGATTATGAGGTATATAGAACAGGTAATAATACTTCAGACGACAATAGAGTCGTAAAAGTTTTGAAAAATCTAAATATCGAGTCAATACTCGTAGATCCACCAGCAAAACGGTCATTGATAGATATTATATCAAATTACAGTGAAATCTTTCACATTGAAGGTGAGAAACTCACAGTAAACAACTTTTATACACAACACATACAAACAACGGACAATACTCCGGTATATTTCAAACCATATAGATTGCCTGAGACGCAAATGGTAGAGATCAATGAACAAGTAGATAAGTTAGTGAAGGATGGAATTATTGAACATTCAGTAAGCCCTTACAATTCACCATTGCTAGTCGTACCCAAAAAGTCTACAGATGACAAACGTAAATGGCGAATAGTAGTAGATTTCCGAAAGTTGAATCAGAAAATAGTGAACGATAAGTTCCCGTTGACCAGATTGGAGAACGTGTTAGACAAGAGCAAAATATTTTTCAACTCTAGATATGACTAGTTCATTCCACCAGATTGGTTTAGACAAAGATTCAAGACCTTTGACTTCGTTCTCGACAAGAAATGGTCACTTTCAGTTTAAGAGATTACCATTTGGTCTTAAGATATCTTCCAATAGCTTCCAGCGTATGCTGACGATAGCATTGAGCGGTTTAAGTGCAGAAGCATTTCTTTATGTAGACGATATAATCGTGTTTGGATGCAGCATAAGGCATCCCCACAGTAATGTGGAAAACGTTTTTGAACGTTGGAAATAATACAATCTAAAGTTAAACACAAGCAAATGTTGTTTTTTGAAGACTGAAATAGTTTATTTAGGTCACCTAATAACCAATAAGGGTATACGAACAGACCCCAAGAAAAATAGCGTGATTGAAAATTATCCTATACCAAAAAATGCTGATGAGGTTAGAAGATTCATCGCATTCTGCAATTACGCTTTGTCAAAGACTTCGCTGGTATAGCAAGAAACTTAAACCAATTGTTAAAAAGAGCAAACCATTCGTATGGGATGAGAATTGTCAGAAATCATTCGAAACACTAAAATCTAAACTTCTGAAACCCCCTTTCTACAATACCCTGATTTTAAAAAACCATTATTATAACGACATATTCATCTAATTTTGCACTGGGTGCAGTCCTCTCACAAGGATAGATTGGATCGGACTTGCCAATATCATATGCAAGTAAAACATTATCGAAGCACGACATGAATAAATCCGTCATAGAAAACGAACTGTTAGCCATTCATTGGGCAATAAACTTCTTCCGACCTTATCTTTACGGTAAAAAATTTTACGTGGTTACAGACCACAGACCGTTAGTATCATTATTTACACATAAAAATCCATCGTCCTAAATGGCTCGGATAAGACTTGATTTAAGC
The DNA here is from genome assembly GCA_947311025.1 of Lypha dubia. Classification (NCBI taxonomy): domain Eukaryota; kingdom Metazoa; phylum Arthropoda; class Insecta; order Diptera; family Tachinidae; genus Lypha; species Lypha dubia. The sequence goes on along the minus strand of OX371261.1, from coordinate 74,145,738 downwards.
GATTATGATTTAGAGATATCGTACAAAAAGGGCAAAATGAATACAAATGCTGATGCATTGTGAAGATAGCCATAGATACAGATACATTGAAAACTCTGTTCCCACAAAATACTTAAAACAATCAACATAATATATTGGCCATAACACGCAGCACGAAGAAGACATTGGAACAACAAGTGGACAAAAATGATGAAAACTGCATTTCTAACGAGAAGCGTCATGAACTTTTCATTTGGGAGTGTACATCAACATCAGATGTTAAGAATATAACAAAATTAAGGTCTGAGTTAGATAACAAATGTAAAAAAACCTCGAATAATAGTTTCTGCTTTAGAGATAGTCATAAGGTACGGCGATAATCCACAGAGCACACTTGTCCTTGGAGAAACTTTTACCAAGTATGCAATCCAGAAATATACAGAAGTTTGCTTTAGAATCCAATGATATGATTTTTAAAACAAGACATATAGAACAATTTAAAAACATTTTTAACAATATCAAGAGAAAAAAAGTGAGAATTTGGAAATTTTAATATACAAGTCTCCAACGCGTACAACTGATAAAAATATGCATAACGACTTAATTACTATCAGAGCACACTATCAACTGTAGGTGGTCACTTAGCTATTAGAAAAACAACTCTGAAATTGAAACAGATGACTTGACTTAATTTGTTATAGCATGCCCCATAGAGTCTAAAGACGCGAAAACAGTGGCAAAGGCTACTGTCAACAATTTAATTTTGATACATGGAAACATTAAAATTTTACATTTATTTCAGCATGTACGTGTATGTTTTAAATTTTATTTATTTGTTGCGGGTTAGCAATATCTAAATATATATTTCGTTGGTAGCCATACCAACTCATCAGTAGATGTTTTACCCTTTATGTTTAAAAAATTTTATAGCTATCTATTTATACAAAAACTCACATATATATTTCTGTGAATTACAAAGCATAAAAATAGCTTTCAAAACATATTTTAAACACACACAACAAATAATTTTCCATTATGAATGTGTTTACTTTTCTACACCTATACAATTAGACAACCGCTGGTTGCCATTATAAGTATTTATAAGGCAAAAAAAAAAAAGAATTTTTTAAACATAATGGGTGACACATTTACTGATGAGTTGGTATGGCTACCAACGAAATATATATTTAGATATTGCTAACCCGCAACAAATAAATAAAATTTGAAACATTACAATATTGAAATCAGATAGGGGTACTGAGTCTTTAAACACATTAATGTCTGAAATATGTAATCTACTAAAGGTTAAGCAAGTTTTCAGTTTTCACGAAATACTTGGCTCTGTAGAGAAAAATCACAGAATGAATTCTTATTGAATTTTTGTAAAACCGATGAATGGGACCGATGGATCCCATACTTTTGTTTCGCATATAATACTACACCGCACGTGCTAAACATCACAGTATAGTTTATTTTTGACCTAAATTAATACAATTATTATTTTATTTTATATATGTAAGTATGTATGTACTTATGTTCGAAATAGAACTTATATTTTAAATGCAAATAAATTACTTCCAATTGCACGTTCCTTTTTAGATTTATTTTTCTAATTTTTTAGTATTAAATTGTATTTGTACACTATTAAATTTTATTTTGAAGGACTTTTTGTTGACGAGTAAAAACTCGCATGGTTGCATTCGAATGCTCGCTCGCTATCGAATGTAATCATTAGAGATTTCGATACACTTTATTAGATATCGAATAAGAAAATCCCAAAAGTGCAAAAACTCACACGTTCTGGTATGAACTCGCTCGTAAGCGAATGCGAGAATTAGCCCCCAGTATAATTAAAAAATGATTTTATAAGTATAACAGTTTGCTTTTGTTAAGGTTTTATTTTTTGACAAACTGTCGTTATTACATTTATATAGAGGCATTGAAAGAATTAGTCAATTACATATCGTTGGTCTCAAGTAGAAAGGCCCTAACTAGATTTTTTTTTAAATATATTTTTTAAGTGATTTCAATAAATGAATTTAAAATATATTGAAGTCAGCAAAAAATCTACTGCAAAAAAAAATAGTTATAGCCCTTCCACTTGAGACCATGTACATATATGTATGTATATGTACCTTATTTAAGTTTTCATACAAATTCAAAAAAAAATTTGAGTTTGTTTTACTTTTTTGTTAATTACATACTGTATACAAGCAATGTTATAAAATTTTGTTTTGCTGTATTAATACAAATTGCACCTAATTGCAAGAAAAAGACTGAATTGAATGTGCCTTTTTAGTTAAGTTTTTTTTATTATTTGTTTTTTGCCTTTAGAAAGGAATTATAATATGCATGGTTACTTTTTTATACGTGCACTAATGAAGCATCTAAGGTTGTTTTATAAGCATTCTAAATGCATTTCTTGCATATAAGCATAAAAAGAAGTGCAAAATGTCAAATGGATGTCATTGATAAATGCCTTAGCAAATTTGAATTTGTAATTTAAAGAGGGTGTGAGAATATATACTGCTTCAGCTCATCTCTTACATTAAATGCATCTCTTGATGCATTGTTAGACAACAGTCGGCCACTTTTTTGTAACATAGCTGAAATTTCTTTTCGCCACAATCCGTTAATTAAATTATCTCCCTCGTACTGGTCTGCATAGTCAGGTGGACAATAGGTACCATCATTCATTTTCAGTAAATTAAGCAAAAGGGCTGTAGCTTTTACTACTTTTTCTGCTGATGATGGGTGCATTTGCACTAACATTAAACATCTTTTCAAAGGAAATGCTGCATCTACAACCATTTAATGAGGAAATTTAAAATTTCTTCCTGGCAAAAATGAGTCTTCAGGTAAATCCAATTGGCCGCTAAAAAGCTTCTGCCCAAAGCCCGAGTTCCACAACACACCTCCATCACTTTGTTAACCATATGGGCCAATATCGATTGTTGTGAATGTGTAATTGGCATCGCAAGCAGCCAAAAGTACTATTGAATAGGTGCCTTTGTAGTTGAAAAATTGGGACCCGGGATTTGGTGGGCATGTCAACGTGATGTGTCCGCCATCAATGGCTTCAACACAGTTTGGAAAATTCCACATAGCGTTGAAATCATGCGCAATGCGTTTCCACTCATCTTTGCGAGGTACCGATAAAAACGCAAAACCGAACGTATTCCAAAGCACATCGCAAGTTTCTACAACAATTTTGCTGATGGTCGTACGACCCGTTTTAAACGCTAATGAAAACATCTGTTTACTGCCACCGTCAGCCAAGTAACTTTGAGAATGTATAAAAATATAGTTTATTAAATAAATATGTATAGGTATATACAAATACAAAAATTTGTTGATACTTACACTAGCGTTAGAAGGAGTCTACACTTTGCAGGTTTCAACTCAGTTTCAACTTTCGTAGTGTGTAGACGCGTTTTTATAATCGCCGGAACTGAATATTAAAAATTATTGAAAGTTAAAATCACAAAAAAAAAAACAGAACATTGATTAAACAGTTATTATAGTAGTTTTATTTTATTTTTTGCTTGCGTGTAATGTACATAAATATTTCCATACACAAACTCATATAGTGAATATTGGAATATAATTATTACAAACTTGATATTTTAAATACTTTATTAATTAATATAAATTTTCATATAAGTATGTTTTTGACTTTGTAATCAGATAACTGAAAATTATTTTTTAGTATACAAATAAATATATATAGAACCACATACATACATATACATTTCTCAATAGGTTTTTTTTTTTTTTTTTTTTTTAATTAGGACCAGCACTCAGGGGATGACCCCTACGTATGCAAAGCATTGAGCCGGAATTAGGAAAATAGGTTTTGGGAAGGAGGATGAAGGGAGTAGTGTTTGTGGACATTCGATTTGAACTCTGACACACTGAAAGTGGCAGGAAAGACCTCTGCGGGGAGTTTATTCCACATACGAACAGTACGGCCAAAGTACGAATTCTCTTTGTAATGCGTGGTGCGGTTCACTGACATATCGACCACAAAGGGATGTGCTCCTGATGAAGAGCGTGTTATACGTGAAAAGTGGCGGGTTTCAGGAACAAGTTCCCTGATTTCATTATAGCACATTCCGTTGTAGTAGCGATAGAACAACGAAACACACCCAACATTACGTCGATGCTCCAATGAGTCAATAGGGTTGGCTACCCTACTGTCACCGATAAGCTTCTTCGCCCTATCCTGTACGCGGTCGAGTAACTTCAAAATAGATTTTGAAGCACCGGCCCATACATGAGAGTTGTATTCCATTTTCGATCGGATAAAGGTGGTATAAATATTAAGGAGATCAGATGGAGTGAAGTATGTCCTACACCGTCTTAGAAAGCCGAGGCACTTGAATGCTTCTTTTGAGACATGAAAAATTTGATCATTCCATCGAACATCACAATGAATTTTCATGCCAAGAACATCAAGAGCTTCTGATTCCTCAATATTTATACCATCCATGTTTACAGATGGAGCAGCATGTCCGGTCATACGTCTATGTGTGAGCATAGCAGATTGAGTCTTTCGTGCGTTAAAATTTACCCTATTAGCATGACCCCAATTTGAAATTAACAGGAGATCGCGATTTAGCGTATCATTCATATTTTGCCGCATTGCCCGGATCTCCGACGGTTGTGGCCTATTGCTGAATGAATACGAATGAACTAAGCTGCTGTCACCTGCAAAAGAGAAGATAGGGTTGGAAGTTTGACGTAGAAGGTCATTGAGAAAAATAAGAAAAAGGGTAGGAGAAAGAACGGAGTCTTGCGGTACCCCTGAATTTAACTTGAACTCGTTTGATGAGACCCCATCTACAACAACTCGTATAGTGCGATCTCTGAGAAAGCTCGATACAAATCGAGTGAAGCCATCACCGGCACCAAAAGCAATCAGTTTTGACAGAAGTGCTCCATGCCATACTCTATCAAATGCCTTGGAAATATCTAGAGCCACCACTTTACTTTCGCCAAAGTGATGTATGCTATTACACCACTTCTCCGAAAAGAAAGCAAGTAGGTCCCCCGTAGAGCGGCCCATACGGAAGCCATACTGCCGGTCGCTAAGTAAACTGTTGAGCTCCAAATACTTCACAAGATGGAAATTCAACATACTTTCCATTACTTTGGAAAGCGCAGAACTAATTGCAATTGGGCGGTAATTTTCAGGGTTGTTGGCCTCCCCCTTTTTAGGGATCGGCGTTAGATTGGCAACCTTCCAACACTTTGGAAATTCACCAGCATGGTACAAAGTGCTAAACAGGCGTGCCAATGGACGTGCTAACGTCGAAAAACACTGTTTCAAGACCAGTGCTGAGATACCATCCGGCCCAGGAGACTTGTTTACGTTAAGCTTCGCTAAAACCTTTTTAACTGCACGCGCTCGAAAGAATATTTTTGGCATAGTTACAGATACTCCCTCGAGAACGGGTAGTGGTTGACTGCTTTCCGGCAATTGAGAATTTCTTGCAAACATTTCAGCCAGAAGGTTAGCTTTATCAACAGGGTCAGTGAATACATGGTCGTCCTTTAAAAGAGGTGGAATTGAAGAACTAGCATTATCCTTGACTCTTTTAACGAATGACCAAAAGCTCTTGCTACCCCGTTGAGCATCAAGAACTTTAGTACGAAAGCGCTGCTCGTACAAAGCTTTTTCGCGCCTTAGTACTCTGGCACATGAAGATCTCGCCTTTTTGCGCAGCGAATTAGTATCGGCGTTTTTATTATTACGCCAGATACTAAATGCTTCCTCTGCATTTCTGCACGTCTGATTGAACCAAGACTTAACTTTCGGTTTAATCAAAATTTGCTTAGATGGAATGAAAGTTTTCATTCCCAGCAAAATGATATTTTCTACCATTTTCGCCATGGCATCGACGTTATTGTCTAGAAAGCATAGTTTCCAATTAAAATGCCGGAAAAACTCGTTGAGCTCAACCCAACGCGCCTTTTCGTACATATATTTTAAACGCCTCGTAGCTGATTGGGAGACGTTGCAAAGATTAGAGAACGAAAAGGTGGCGGAAATGGTACAATGATCCGAGTTACCAAGAGGTGCATTTACACTCACTTCATACTTTTCAGGGTGCGAAGTGAGAAAAAGGTCGAGAGTGTTGTTATTGTGGCCTTCAACACATGAAGTATGTGTTGGCTCTTTCACTAGTTGCGCAAGGTCATTATGCGCGGCGAAAAGCTCAACATATTGGCCTTCTGGGGTTGTGTGGCTCGAATGGTGAAGCCAAGATGAGTTGTGAACATTGAAATCATCAGCAACGACAATTTCACTGTTCGGACAGCTCTCAAGGATCTTAGGAATTGAATCGGAAAGGGAATCGAAATGGGATAAGGTTTTATCCCTTGCCTCGTTTTGACTTCTGTAAAGAAACCCGAAATGTAAATAGTGTGTCCTGATTTTGAATTTAACCCAAAGACAGCTAAATTCAGGATCAGACGTGCCTAATGGTTGCTGACACTGGTACACAACTTCATTACGTATGTATATTGCAAGACCCCTGTGTAAATTAAAAAGTGATAGGAGGTGATAACCAGGTATATGAAAATCCTGTGGATCAGAGTCTTCAGACACCTGGGTCTCACATAAGGCGAAAACATCCGGCCGATGGAGACAAATGTGAGCATACACAGAGAAAAAATTGGATCTTAGCCCCTAATGTTACAGAAGTCAATTCTGAATTGACCTATCCTAACAGTATGCAAAACCCAAATTGGACGCTCATTCTGTTATGCTGATACCAATGGTATTAATTGCTGTCGTTAGAGTGTTCAGTGACCAGTGCTATGCCTTCGCCAATGAACAGTCAAACAGCAACCAACACAACGGCATCAGCACAACAAATGGTTTTTATTTATTTATTTTTTTTTTTATATATGGAACGGCTGACACTAAATTAGAGCCATAAAAGCCCTGGGCTGGTCATTTATTATAAATAATTTTTTGTTTATAATTTATTTATAATTTGTTTATATTTTTTTTTATATTTTGTGTCACGGGGTCCGCACTATTCACTGTGCCAACACTGGTGCCTGTTAATTATTGTTTTTGAGTTTTGTTGTTATTTCTTTTTCTTTGTTTTGAAGTTTTATTATTATATTAAGTAAATGTAGTATTGGAATGTATGTAGCTTTTTTTTTTGTTTTTGTACAGAAATATGCAGTGTAAAATTTTTATATTTTTAATTTTTATTTTTTTTTTGACGTATATATGTAAGTATGTATGTATGTTATGGCGTTTTTTGTGTATTTATTTATTATTTTAAATTTTCCGCTTGATTTAGTTTAGTATTTTCACATAAAAAAGAAGTAGAAAAAAAATATGTTTGACGACAGAAAAGAAACTGGACGACACGCGGACAACATGTTTACACAGCAAAGGAAAAAACACTCATGGTTATGGGCCTTTAAAATATAGAAATGTATTCCAGACAAGAAATTAAATCTACCGTCAGCAAGCTCAATGGAACAAATTATTCAGTTTAGAAAATTAAGATGGAATTAATCTTAATTAAAGAAGATTTGTGGGATACTGTTTCAAAGTCTAAGCCCACAGAGGCAGATGCTAACTGGATAAAGAAGGGCGGATAAGCAAGAGCATGTATTGGACTTATGGTTGAAGATCCACAATTGCTATATTTCAAAAATGCAGAGAATGCATTCGATTTCTGGAAAAATCTGAAAGATCATTATGAAAAACCACCGCTAAATACAAGAGTTCATATAATGAAGACCATATGTAAATTGCAAGTAGATGATGATGAAAAAATGAAAGCACACATCAACGATATGATGGGATATATTGATCCAATTGCTGTCATGGGTGATCCATTAAGTGAATCATAGACTGTTGCAATGCTTTTAAGAAGCCTTCCTGATACGTATGATCCACTAATTGTTGCTTTAGAACAGTGAAGGGCGTTTTTTGAAATGCTATGCACGCGTGCATAGCAAGAAAATTCTGTTTGCTCGACGTCGAAACACGTATACTATAAGCATCTTCGTGTAGCTTATGAGAATTAACGTTCGGTTGTTGCTTTGTTATCATTTCGTCAAAGTAAATCAAACCAGTCGCTGATCAGCACTTGTTTGAGTAAGACCTGGTTGGTTGGTTGGTTGGTTTACGTGGCTGCCTGCTACGCGCAAGAATTCAAGTAGAATCAATGAGATTCCGTTTTGACAGACCACTCCACTCGTCAGTGTCAACCTGATTTAGGTCCGAATCCAGGCCTCAGATTCGGAGTAAGATTCTAGATCCATCCCGTCGAATTAAGGTATCTAATGAGGTCACCTAGACCTATCCCTGATACCTCCGAGAGATCGTCTATTATGCTGTTGCCTAGAAATTTGAGTCTCGAATGGTGTAAGGCCGGGCATTCGCAAAGAAATTGGAAGACTGTTTCCTCTTTGCTTTGATCCCGACAACTACGGCAGAACGCATTGTAGGAAAGGCCCATCCTGTTAGCGTGTCTCCCGATAGCCCAGTGCCCCGTCAATACTGCGACGAGCCTCGAGATGTCCCTACGGTTTCTGTTAGTTAGTTGTGTTGTGCGCTTAACGTTGTAGCAAGGCCACATTTTCTTAGCCACCTTGCACGTGCTCAACCTGCGCCACCTGTCTTCAGCTTTCTGCCTGAAATGGTTGAGAATGAGATTTCTAATACTGCCAAATGGCATGTCTACCGATTCAGCAATGGAGACGTCCATGGCAGATCCAGCCCTGGCCAGTTCATCCGCCTGTTCGTTGTCTTGGAAGTTGCTATGTGCGGGAACCCAGATGAGGGTAACGTCAGTCTGACTACCTAGTCTGGATAACGCGTCCTTGCACTGGCTAACTAAGGTAGAAAAAGTAGTGTGTGACCTTAGAGACAGAAGTGCCGCTTGGCTATCGACAAAGATGCCGACTCTTCCTTGGACGCCCCTGTCAATCAAAACCCTACACGCCTCCCTTATGGCCAATATTTCCGCCTGAAATACACTAGCTTCATCAGGAAGTCGGAATGAGAGTTTTATTCCAAGGTCACTCGAAAATACTCCAGAGCCCACACCGCAGATCATTCTTGATCCTTCAGTATACGTCCTGAAGTTAAAGTCTTTTTCTATGTTTCCCCCCTTCCACTCCCGCCTGGATGGAATAAGAACTTTGAATGTACTGTCAAAGTCCAGATGAGGTACCATGTAATCGGTGGGTTTCCTCAGCGTCGGTGGTAGCTGATCTAGTATTTTGGCATGGCCATAGGTCCTTGATCTCCACCTCCCAGATGCCGCTAGTCTTGCCGCACTGCTTGAGGATGCCGCCAATACATGAAGGTCGATCGGAATCAGATTTAGCATAGCATTCAGAGCCTCTGAAGGACTAGTACGTAAACATCCAGTAATCCCGATGCAAGCAGATCTCTGTATTCTGTATAGTTGGTCCACCACATATTTCTTATTTGTGGCGGGCCACCATACTACCGATCCGTAAGTTAATATGGGACGTACAATTGCTATGTACATCCATTTAAGCATGTTAGGGGTTAGGCCCCATTTGGAGCCAAACATCCTCCGACAGGAGTAATAGGCAACTGTGGCCTTTTTGACCCTGTGTTGCACATTTTGTTTCCACAATAGTTTTGTGTCCAGGATGACTCCTAGATATTTTGCATTGTCCGATAGAGACAGTTCCAGATTATGTAGCCGAGGGAGTCTAAAGCTCTGGACTTTGGTCTTAGTAGTAAAAAGTACCAGCTCCGTCTTGCTAGGGTTCACAATTAGACCACAACCTGTAGCCCATTTGCTGAGTGTACCCAAGGCACTGGACATGATATCGCTTATCACGTCCGTGAACATCCCTGATACCATTATTACTACATCGTCCGCATAAGCCACAGCTTTCACTCCCGCAGTGTCCAGTCTGAGAAGAATTGTGTTAACAACGAGAAGCCATAGCAGTGGAGAGATCACCCCGCCCTGTGGTATTCCTCTGCATGCCCATTTTGACCTCTCTCTGTTTCCTAGTTTTGCGGTGACGTTTCTTGCCTTCAACATGGTGATAATCCAGATGCTGATGTATTCTTCTACATCGGCATCCTGGAGAGACTGTTTAATGGCTGTCACTGATACATTGTTAAAGGCGCCTTCTATGTCTAGGAAGGCAGCCAAAGTGTATTGTTTATTTTCAAGGGATCTCTCTATGAACCTTACCACCTCATGTAGTGCTGTTTCAGTAGAGCGTCCCCTAAGGTAGGCATGCTGACTTTCTGAGAGAGTTGACGACCCAACAAGTCGATGTCTAATGTGAGAATCTATTAATCTTTCCAGCGTCTTGACCAAGAAAGATGAAAGGCTGATTGGCCTGAAGTCTTTTGCATTCTCGTGACTTCTCTTGCCAATCTTGGGAATGAAAACTACTCTGACCTTCCTCCAGCTGGTTGGAACGTAGTTTAGAGAGAGACAAAGTTTGTAGAACCTAAAAAGCCAGGGTATGATAGAGCTTTTCGCGCTCTGTAACATCTTTGGCGTAATGCCATCAGGACCCGGCGATTTAAATGGAGAAAAACTGTCGATTGCCCATGAGATTCTCTCCGGGGATAAAATATTCTCATTGACAGCATATTGTTGCCCACTAGATGAACTGTCTGACCTAGTCGAGTCCGTACATCCCGGGAAGTGGGTGTTAAGGAGGATATCTAGTGACTCTACAGAGGAGTCTGACCAGGAGCCGTCCGCCCTTTTGACGAAGGTTGGACAGGAATGGCTCATGGCTCATACTAAGCCTTGCAGAGTCTCTAGTGTTATCTATTGACTCACAGAAATTCCTCCATGACTTTCTTTTGGCGATTTTTATAGCTTTTTTATACGCTGCTAGCCTTTCGCGATATGGTTGCCAGATTTTGTTCTCGTAGCAAGTGTTTAAGGCTCTACGTACCTCCTTGCGTAGCTTAGAGAGTTCCGAGCTCCACCATGGAGGGTAACTCTTCTTAGCTTTCGTTAAGGGGCAGGAAATCTCGAAGGCTTTGCTAATAGCCTTGTTGAAGACCTCCACATTGTGTTCAAGTCTAATCGTATTGTCGATTTCTGGAACTCTTTTTAGTTTTTGTTTCAAAATCCCGTTGAATCTGTTCCAATCGGTTCTCCTCGGGTTTCTAAAGCATTGTTTTTCTTTGTTTTGTAATATGACCTCAAAGAGTATCCAATTGTGATCGGAGAAGGATCTCTTATTGGATACCCTCCACTTGTCAATTGAAAGCTTGAATTTGTCATTAATGAGAGTAATGTCGAGAACCTCTTCTCACCCACTAAATCGATCCGAACTCGGAAAGATAAAAGTCGGCGAAGTGCCGGAATTACATATAGTTAGTTTATTAAGGTTAATGAAATCTAAGATATGCTCACCTCTGTCATTGATCTCACTGCTACCCCATATTGTATGCCTGGCGAGTAAGACCTAACTTTACAAATTTTTGTTTACACTCAAAGCAAAATGTTCAATGAAGAATGGGAAAATGATTTTTTTTTTTTTATAATTTTGTTTTTATTCGAACTTTTTATTTTAATTACCGAATTTAACAAATTATCAAGCTTGAGGGCTTCGTTTTTAATAAATTTTATTTTAAGTTGTTATGTTTTCTCGATATTTCTTTACTTATTAAATATTATATTTTATTTCATTCGTTGTGTAACTAGCTTATTATTAAATGAATATTGTTTTCGTTATTATTATATTAACATAAAAAGTATTATGGAAAAAAACTACAAGTCAAATAAAAATACTAAAAGGCAAGAAATGTATTTTACTTTTGGCAACAGAAAAATTTTTCGGGTGTATTATTATTGACGGTCGTTCGTTTTTTGCTGCTTCCCATACCAAAACATATGAGAGAGTATGTGTGCGCCCTTCACTGCTTTAGAAGCTCGAAGTGAAGAAGATTTAAATCTTGCATTTGTAAAGAGCAAACTAATTGAAGAAGCAACAAGTAAGTTTCATAAGAGACAAATATCAGATACAACAGTAATGAAAGTTTATAAAGGGAAGTATTCTAAAGATCAACACAAGAATTTAAAAAAGTGTTTTTATTGTGATAAGCTAGGCCATTTTAAAAAAGATTGCAAATTTTTCAAAGAATTCATGGTAAAGAAGAACAAAATAAACATCACAAGAGATCCTGACAGATAATTTTAATCATGACTATTGTTTTTAATTTGGAAAAGTTGTTAAAGAAGACTGGTTCTAAGACTCTGGAGCAACGTGTCATATATCTAATCAGAAATCTTTCTTCACGAATCTAAATGAAAATCACATTGAGTCAGTTAACGTTGCAAATGGATACCAACACAATTCAGAGGGCAAAGGTTCAGGTAAACTCGAGGTCCTTAAACAAGATAATACATCTCAAACCATTTTTATTAAAGGCGTTCTTTATGTTCCGTCGATTGAATGTAATCTTTTATTAGTAAAAAAATTAACTGAAAAAGGTTACGATGTATATTTTGGATATAAAGTATGCCAGATTATGAAAAATAATATTACTATAGCGCTTGGTGATTTAGTGAAAGATCTGTACAAGCTAAGGATGAAGAACAATGAAGTTAATCTAGTAAAAACTGAAAAACATAATGGATGCATACATGAATGGCATAAAAAGATGGGACATAGAGATAAAAATGCAGTACTAAGTATGCTGAAAGAAAGAAAAATTAAGATAAATGGTTGCGACAATGATAATGAATGGGTATGTGAGGTATATCTGAGTGGTAAGATGGCAAGAAAGTCATTTCCTCAAAGATCGGATGAACAGTCCAAATGTATACTAGATCTGGTGCATACAGACGTAGCAGTGATGAATAAAAATACTCCAAGCGGTTATCGTTATTTTATTACATTAATTGATGATTTTAGTCGGTTTTGCGTAGTATATTTGCTAAAAAACAAAAATGATGTTTTTATAAAACTAAAGGAATATTTTCATTATGTAAAAACAAAATTTGATAAGGTACCAAAAATATTGCGGTCCGATCGAGGTGGAGAATACCTTGGGGACAATGTTAAAGAATTTATCAAGAATATGGGCACCCAACAGCATTTAACAGCACCATACACTCCACAGCAGAATGGTGTTGCAAAGGGAAGAAATCGGTATTTGGTGGAGATGGTAAGATGTATGCTTGCAGATGCAAAGTTATCAAATATTTTTTGGGGTGAAGCCGTCTTAACTGCGAACTTTATTCAGAATCGAACAGAAACAATATTCCTTTTGAAATCTGGGAAGGGAAGAAAGTTGATGTAAACCAATTTCAAGTATTTGGTTCTCAGGCACATGTATTAGTACCAGCACATAACCGAAAAAAGTTAGATAGTAAAACAGAAAAACTGACATTTGTTGGATACTCTGAAGAGTCAAAAGCGTTCCGTTTTCTAAACCCATCAAATTTTAAAATTGTAATAAGTCGAGATTTCAAAATTTTAGAATGTAATTCACAGAAAGACGAATTGGTTAATTCTAAAGGTGAGGAAGTTGCAGTTGACTTAAGAATCAATAATTCAAATACAGGAATTGATTTGATCGAAAATTGTATTCAAAGTAATGAAGATTATTTTTCTGCTGATGATGAGTTCGTACTTCAGTCTGGAGATGAAAATGAGAATACAGATAAAAAATCAAATGAAAGTAATGAATCACCAATGACTTTGAGAAGATCAAGTCGTTCGAATTTAGGTTTACCACCAAAACTATATGTAAATTTAGTAAAATTCGTTGAGTCTTGTACATATAAACAAGCTGTAGAGTGTGAGGATAAAGAAATGTGAATTAACGCTATGAATGATGAAATACAGTCTCTAACTAACAACAAAGCTTGGAAGCTTGTGTCATTACCTATAGGAAGAAAAGCAATAGGTTGTAAATGGATCTACAAAATTAAAAAAGATGCAAATGGACGAACTATGAAGATTAGTTGCACAGGGGTTTAGTCAAAAATATGGTGTGGATTACGACGAAGTTTTTGCTCCAGTTGTAAGACAGGCTACTTTTAGAATGTTTTTTAACCATTGCTAGCTCCAAGAATTATAAAGTTAGACATTATGATATAAAAACAGCTTTTCTAAATAGTGATCTTGATGAAGATATATTTATGCGACAACCACTTGGGTATGAAGAAAAAAGAAACAGAAAAGAAACTATTGTATGGAAGCTACAAAAAGGATTATATGGTCTCAAACAAGCGGCACGTTGCTGGAACACAAAATTTTTTGATATACTCAAACTAGAAGGCTTTATTCAGGGAAATGCTGATCCTTGTTTATTGAAATGGAAAACCGATGAAGATTTTATTTATATTCTCGCCTACGTAGATGATATATAAATTGCAGCAAAAGATGATACATATTTTAATATGGTCGAAAAGATTCTGGAGTGCAATTTTGATCATACGAAATTAGGTGATGTTAATTTCTACCTTGGTATAAATATTGAAAGGTCGAATGATGGTTTTTATTTTATTAATCAAAGCCAATACATTGATTCAATTGTCTTACGATCTAGTTTGAAGGAGAGCAAAGTTTCCAGAATTCCGATGGATGTAAGATATGTTAACTTAGACCGAAAAAATTTTAATATTATGGAAAACAATGAAAAGTACCAAGAGCTTATTGGATGTTTGATATATCTTTCTGTTAATAGTCGTCCAGATATATCTGCTGCTGTTTCTATTTTAAGTCAACATGTTACACAACCGGCTGATGATGATTGGATAGAACTAAAAAGCAGCGTTGTCAACTTTGAAATTTCAAAAGGCACCAAAATGGAGAAAAAAACGCGCCATTTAACAAAAAACGCACCAAGTTCAGAATTTTTTTTTTTATTGAAAATTTTTGTTGAATTTATTTTGCGTCTTTACAACATTTAACTTTAGTAAAAATTCTAATGTCGATATAATATTGTGCCATTGCATGAAGTTAATCATTCTCCGCCCTTTTTCAATACTAGATAATATTACTGCTAATGGCATGATATCATATTTGCAATGGGATAAAACATTTTGTACAATGTTGGTTATTGATGTCGTTTGTAGCTAAATGGGCTTAAAGCCGCACTGTGTTTCCGTGTTCCAGCATTCCGAACAAGGTTGGATATTTAGGCGTGATATCGCATTTGCAATAAAAACATCTTGCTCTTGTGTTATTATTTGCTCAAGGCCGAATCCATTGCTTAAATTCACATTGTAATTCCCAAATCTTTTTGTATTTCGTTTATGATCTCCTTTTTTAGACTCCATTATTGACACTAACTTTAAATATTTCTTTTAGTAAATAGAAATTTTATTAATTTTAGTGTTACAACACTTTATATAAACGCATTTTTTATGCATTTTATAAAAATCGAACAATGATCGCTAGTCTCGAGAATACTTTGTTTTTGCTAAGCTCTTTAACAAACTTGACAGCAACTTTTACGACAACAAACAATTATGTACTCTGAAAATCTAAAGGGGACAACAAATTTCTTATAATGAAATGTTACAAATTATCAATAGCAACAAGACAGTTTAACGGTTTTTGTGAATGTGTTTTGGTACCTCTTAAACATCATTAATGGTTGCTCTTATTATGGTCTGTAAAATTGAACACACAACTTGTACACAATTGAATGAAATGGTATTGAAACAGTTGTATTTTTTGTCCAAAATTCTTTTTTCTCATACTGAAAAAAAATTGTGTTTAATATGCTTTGGAGCCACCCAAAATTAAAAAAACCGACCAAAATTTAAAAAAAAGCGCACCACGCACCAAATCAGGACCCAAATTACGGCATTACATTTAAATTGTATTGAAATTTCGATCGATATCGAATGCCGTAATTTGCCCCCAGATATTTTTCGCACAAAACATTTAGAAAAGCACCAAAAAAGGTGCGAAACGTACCAAGTTGACAACGCTGCTAAAAAGACTTATAAAATATCTAAAAGGTACCATTAACATTAAATTGAAACTTGGTGGCTACAAGTTAGAAAAACTTGTTAGATACGTAGATGCCGATTGGGTACAAAATCGAATAGACAGAAAATCATTCAGTGGTTATGTTTTTAAATACAATAACGGTCTTGTCATAAACAGAAAAGCGTATCATTGTCATCAACAGAAGCTGAATATATAGCACTAGCTGAAGCCGCACAAGACACAATATGGTTAAGAAAACTTATTGAAGATTTTGGAATTGAACTACACGAACCGACAACTCTGTTTGAAGATAACCAAAGCTGCATCAAGTTAGTTGAATCAGAAAAATTTAGCAAAAGAACAAAACATGTAGATACAAAATATCATTTTGTTCGTGATCTTAAAAACAAGTATATTCTAAAATTGTGTTATTGCCCAACAGAGGATATGGAAGCCGATATTTTCACTAAGCCACTATCTTATATTAAATTTAATAAATTTAGAAGTTTATTGCATTTGTATTAATTAAGGAAGGGTATTGGAATATAATTATTACAAACTTGATATTTTAAATACTTTATTAATTAATATACATACATTTTCATATAAGTATTTTTTTGATTTTGTAATCAGGTAACTGAAAATTATTTTTTAGTAGCATCACACATCTTATTTCCAAATAGCTTGTTATTTGCAAATAGTTTTCGAAACATTTTAAGTTACAATAAAAAAGTAATACGGCAACGCTTTCCACTCTTGCTTGCAAATAAGAAGTGCGTTTAAACGGGGTATAAATGAGTTCATATTCTGACAACCACAACAATAAACCTACTAGCAAGAAGCAACAACAATTGCACCCATTAGCAAACTCGTCAGCTTAGCTGTACAAACAAGCAAACAAACAAAAAAATAACAAGGTGAGCAATGTGCACAAAATTATAGATGCAGTGAGTGAAAATAGTGATAATAAAATCCAAACTGGTATGGAAAGATACATAACCGTGCTAAATAGGTTCAACGGCGAAAATGCCCAAAATTGGGAAAAATAATATTAAACATTCTGAAAATCGTTTCACGATTTTGAATGAACAAGTCGATGCAGACACAAATACAACAAGCTCCAGTAAACCACCGACGATATATTTAAGAGAACAGAACTCCAACTTTCTTTTAAAAAGCCTTATCTCATTAATTGGAGAAAATGATATATAATTATATGATATATATTATATAACTCCAATTAACTCATGAAAATAATTACCGAAAAATAGTTTCAGATCTTGAATCTAAGAATAAAAACGTTTATACATATCAACTAAAGAGTGCTAAAGGCCTAACAGTAGTTATAAAAGGCATTGATTCAAGCGTGCATCCAGAACAGGTAAAGTCTGGGCCCTTGAAAATAGTGGCTTCAAAGTCAAAAATGTTTCAAACATTAAAAATAGAGAAAAAAATACCCCAAACAATATTTAGAGTCGAGTTACAGCCAGGCGACTTAATAATACAAAAAAAATTAAGCACATCGTATATATGATTTAAAGTATTTGTTGCACCGGAGATTTATCGTTGAGCAGCCACATAAAAAAACTGGACCTATGCAATGCATGAACTGCCAAGAATTTGGCCATACCAAAACTTATTGCAAGTTGCCTACAGTCTGCGTTGTATATGGTGAGTTACACAGTACCGCCAACTTTAAAAAAATTAAAGGTGATCCCAAGGCGAAAAAAAGTGGCAATTGGAGCGAAAATCACACTGCCAACTATAAAGGGCTATTAG
The DNA here is from genome assembly GCA_947311025.1 of Lypha dubia. NCBI lineage: Eukaryota > Metazoa > Arthropoda > Insecta > Diptera > Tachinidae > Lypha > Lypha dubia. The sequence goes on along the minus strand of OX371261.1, from coordinate 74,128,026 downwards.
ACACGCATACTTGGCTGCAGACATACGAATGCTGATGGCATACTTCAGTACACATATATGTTGTGTATATGTTGGTGTGCGACAGACATCAGAAAATCAAAAATTTTTAAAAACCAACATACATGTCTGACGTACTCGACATACCTGAGTTTTTTTATGCCATCGCACATGTCTGTAGACAAGTATGCGTGTCTAATAGCCCTTTTACCAGTGATGTCAACTCTTGCAACATCAAAAGCACTGTGAGCCCATGGAAATAGAGTAAATATGAGTAAATATGAAAAAAAATTCGGGTACAAAAGCACTAATACTACGTTCACACGGAACATGCTTCGCTCTCTATTCATGCTTCACACCCCAATCATGAGCGAAGCTACATCCTTCGCCATACAAAATTTTGAGAGCGAAGCATGTAGATTCATATTGAATCTACCTGCGAAGCATGAAAAATTGCTGTCTTCTCTAAATTTTTTCGGAATTTATCGGAAGTTTATCTGAACTTTATGCAAAAAACACAACAAAAACTTTAATTAAAAGTGAAAAATTGAATTAAAACTTTTAAGATAAAACAACAATGGAAACAAAAAATATGTTTGTGCATTTTTAAAAATGCGTAATAATTTTAACTTATTTTTTTTTTGTCCATTTTAGATTTTATTTGTTATTAAAAAGAGAACTGTCAAATCGAAGCAAGTAAATGAGTCGTGTGAACAGCTAGATTCATAAACATGCTTCAGAAAGCGAAGCAAGTGCTTCATCTTGTCGTGTGTACATAGTATAACCTAATTTTGTTTTGGGTCTGGCAAGGCGAATTAATTCGCCTTGATCAATATTTAATTTCAATATACACTGTATTTGTGTATGGGCATACTTTTTTTATTCATGATTTGTGTATTCTAAACATTTAGTAGCCAAACCAGAAAACCCTTTAAAGGAATCAAAAGTCGTTTCAAAATCCTGCAAAAAATCACATATCTCAACATACTGACGTATACGATCGCAAAAATCATCTTGGAAACTCCTCTGTCTGCCATAGCTCAACGCCGCGGGAAAGTGTCTAGCGCTTGTTTTTCACTATCATGCCGGTATTGTTTGATAATATTTACAGTGCGTGGATGATAGCGAGCGTAGAGAAAATCAGCCCATGTGTCAACATTATCTGCTAGATTATAATCCTTTTCACCAACACATATTTCCGATTTGTCCAGATCTGATTGAAATTCCTTTTGTTTTCACTCCGCCTTTGCAATATCATCCAGGCCGCCTCTCTTCAACCTATTGCCGTAAAGTTTACCCTCGCGTGGTAAATGCTTTAAAGAGCCATCTAAAGCGACCAATAACAAGTGCGGACTGTAAGTTTGTTTGTTTCTAAAAATTGGGAAGGACTGCAAGATATTTTTATCTAATTTTTTAAATAAAATTAACTTACCTTGAGATTAACACCTTGCCTATATAACAAATAATGGCATATATGTATCTCCTGGGTCAGCGGACTGATCATACATGAATTCCGACTCCTTTAAAACAGTAATGCAATTTTTATCAATTATATGTTCCATAGGTTTATTTCATTCACTTTTACTTATTAATTGTATGTTCCACCAGTGAGCTCCAACATGATTTGCATAATTTCCAAATTGCAAACTTAAAACTTCACAGGCATAAGACATATTGATGGGTACGTTCTTTTAGTCAGTAGGACTACATTAAATAAATTTGAATAAAGTTGAATTTTATACCACACATTGACGCATTTGTTTTGACAGCTCAGATCAAGGCGAATTCTTTAATTCGCCTTGCGACTACCGGGTGTTGATTCGCCTTGGGGTCTGGTGGATCAAAAGACAGCCTTGGCTGCTATGAAAAACTTTCATTTGGATCTATTGCTTTTACATGTTTTTTTTGTGCGACTTTGTCGGAAAAAATCGCTTTATCGTGAATCTACATTTACAACAAATGCAATATGCTTTTAATTCATCTTTTGCTAATCTTAGCCACATTTTATAAGATGGATCATTCTCCCAAAATTTTCATATATTTGTTTTTCCATCTAAAGGAAAGCCATTGTTAGATGATGAACTTTAACACATATAAAATCAATGAAGAACTTACTTTTAATTACTGTTCAGCTTTATAATAAACAAGGCACTTTCTTGCTTAAATTTGCACAGCAAACAAATTAACGGATATGTATATTAAAAGTAAAATCATTGCTAAACAAATAAATCATAAAATTTTCTGCACGAATTTAAAAAATATGTTGATTATTTAAAACGCACCAAAAAGCACTGTGAGAAATTGTTAAAAGCATTATAAATACCCTCTTTTCAAAAACGGGTATTTAACAAAATTTCGGGTATTGCTTAATTAAAAAAGCACCAAAAAATACCCAAAAAGCACCAAAGTGGCAACGCTGCCTTTACATACGAAGGAAAAATTCAAAACATTTTTATTTGGTTTTTTTTCTGCATATGATGATTTTCTTCTCAAAGCTTCTGGCAACGCCGATTGCCATGCAATTTATCTGCCTGTTTTTAAAAAATGCAAACAAAATAGGGAGTGAGAATTTATATTGAAAACAAAAACAAATTTTCGTATTTTATTGTTGTTTTCAATATAAATTCTCACTCACTATTTTGTTTTCATTTTCTAAAAACAGGCATTTAATATTTCATGGCGCCAGTGTAGCCAGGTATGGGGATTTCTCCCCAAATTGAGGATATTAGGTGGTTTTTGTAAACAGATTATCGTGGGGAAGGATTTGGGGATTTTACATTTTCAGTGTACCTATTATCAATTTTGCCTTATTTTACCATTTTCTTTCATACATATATTTACATACATATATGTTTATGTATCTTGGCGTTTTTATTTTCCATATTTAGTGTCGTGGCCACAGTAAATCAACTCGTTTATTATTATTAAACTACTAACTGATCCCGGTGTACTTCGCTACCCCCTTCGTTATAAAATAAAATTAAAAGTATTTATATACCCTATTGTGAAAATTTAATGACCATCGGTCCAATAGTTAAGACAATATTAAGATATTTTATTTTCCTATAAAGGGGCGTGGTCCCACTCACTTTTCTCCTAGTACGTATTCCTAATTATGTCAATACTATATGTACCAAATATCATCGGCGTAGGTCAAAAAATGCCCAAAATATGGCGATTTCAATTTTTGGGTTATATGGGAGCTGCCACGCCCACTTGTCCGATAACGCCCATTTTTGTCCTGATTACTCACATTAGTAACATATGAACTATTGCAATGTTTCAAAACTCTTGCTATCACAATAGTCAAGATATATGATGTTATTCAATTTATGTGGGAGGGGCTACGCCCACTTGAAATATTAAAAGCCTAAAACCATCCTCTATAAATTCCCTTTTGAATGACACCAGTTTGGGTCAAATCGGTTGGATAGTTTCCGAGTCTATAGCGAACATGGGTACAAACATTTTTTGTATTTTATATATATAGACTAGATATATCCGGTGCGCTTCGCTACCCCCTCGTTATAAAATAAAAGTCCTATTGTGAAAATTTAATGACGATCGGTCCAGTAGTTAAGCCTATATTACGATTTTTTATTTTCCTATAAAGGGGCGTGGTCCCACTCACTTTTCTCCTAGTACGTATTCCTAATTATGTCAATACTATATGTACCAAATATCATCGGCGTAGGTCAAAAAATGCCCAAAATATGGCGATTTCAATTTTTGGGTTATATGGGAGCTGCCACGCCCACTTGTCCGATAACGCCCATTTTTGTCGTGATTACTCACATTAGTAACATATGAACTATTGCAATGTTTCAAAACTCTTGCTATCACAATAGTCAAGATATATGATGTTATTCAATTTATGTGGGAGGGGCTACGCCCACTTGAAATATTAACAGCCTAAAACCATCCTCTATAAATTCCCTTTTGAATGACACCAGTTTGGGTCAAATCGGTTGGATAGTTTCCGAGTCTATAGCGAACATGGGTACAAACATTTTTTGTATTTTATATATATAGATTTATTAAAAAGAATATTAATTACAGCGACAATTCATTACTGTATGTTTCAAGGAAAAAGTAAAAAGCGAATGAACAATTATAAACTAATGGTTACTATAATTCCGAATACATTTTACCAAAGAATTAAGAAGGGGTGCCAGATTATGATATAACAATTCTCGCACCCTTATTACCTGCTTATATAATAAATATTAAAATTTAAATTTTGAAAATCAATTACATTATCATAAAATACAAAGTTAAAAATGTTCCTACAATAAACTATTCAGAATCCACAACGTAGTCCTTTAAATGCTGCGGAAGCTTTCGCGTTCTCGATGACACTCTCGTTTCTCGTTCAGGAACTTGACTTGTCGATGAACTCGATCGATTTGGTGAAGTCTGTTGATTTCGCGACTGAGCTTGTTGACTTGTTGAAGGTTCCAAAATTGGTAAAGAACCTTGTTGTAAACGTGTTGTAAGATGTTGATTCGATGTATAAAGTTGACTTGACGTTGGAAATTGTTGGGCGCTTTGGCCTGTTGAATCGTGAGGTATTACAACGACGTCTTCCATATGAGCTCTATCCTGATTGTTTTCATCTTCAGCATGAACTTGTTCATTTAAATTATCAGAAACGATAGGATGCACATTTGTAGAACGAAGTTGGTTAATATGCCTTTTAAATACGAACCCGTTGTCTAATGTAACGATGTAGTGAATATTGCCAAGCTTTTTGGTGATTGTACCTAATTTCCATATTGCCTTATTGGTTGCGTAGTAACGAGCCTGAACCTTCTCATCCTCGACCAATTGTCTTGCCATACAAGCGGGAAATTGAGTTTTCTCAAATTTGGCAGGTTTAAAAGCATCCAAACTTATACGAATTTGCCTACCTAAAAATTGTTCTGAAGGCGTTTTGATATTAATGAGAGGTGTGGCCCGGTATCTGAAAAGTATTCCCTGAACCTTTTCACGAATTGAACTCTTTTCGTTTTCCATTGCCACTAACTTGTGCTTCAACGTCTGAACATTCCTCTCCGCCAACCCATTTGTGGCTGGGTGACAAGGCGCTATGAATTTCTGAAAAATTCAACTATTCTTGCAGAATGTTTTAAATTCTTCACTGGTGAAAATAGTAGCGTTGTACGAGACCATTACGTTTGGAAAACCATTTCTTGAAAAAATACTTTGTAATATTTCTGTTGTTGAATACGATGACGGTGCAGATTTGCAGATTCCAACTTCAGCCCACTTTGATTTTGCATATATTACCACCAAAAAGTAATACCCTTGAAAAGGACCAGCATAGTCAATATGTATCCGTTGAAAATTTTCATCTGGCTCCTCCCATGGATGTAATTCGGCCTTTGGTGGGGAACTTCGTACCTCCGCACAAGATTGACAAGATCGTACCATTTTTTCAATATCTTTGTCGATTAATTTCCAATACACATATCGACGTGCTAGCTGCTTCATCTTAGTGATACCAAGATGTGTTGAATGAAGTTCTTGTAAAACATATGGTTGAAGTGTTGTAGGAACTATAACTCTTTGTCCTCGAAATAAAACACCACCGTCTATTGTATCATCAGATTCAATTTCATTATGTTTACTAATTTTTTTATCTTTGCCATTACTTAGTTTTTGTAGAATTCGCACTAATTCTTTATCCTTACAGGTTTCCTCCCGAAGAGATTGAAAATTTATTTTCGAAGTCGTAATCTGATGTATACTTGCATTGCATATAAGGTGCACTTCCTGATTAATAAAATTTTCAACGTGCCTTTTTGATGTATCCGGCGCCCGTGATAGACAATCGGCGTTGGTATTCTCAACACCTTTTTTGCATTCTATTTCATAGTTGAACCCAGATAAAAATGCTGCATACCGCTGCAACGTGCAGAAGTCATCTGCGGCAACTTTGCATTATGATGAAAAATTCTCATAATTGGTTGATTGTCCGTTATGAGCTTGAACGGTCGTGCGAATAAATATTCGTGAAAATGTTGAACAGAAAAGACTATTGCCAGTGCCTCTCTATCGAGCTGTGAATAATTTTGCTCCGCCGACGTCAATGCTCTTGATGCGTAAGCTATTGGCCTCTCATGACCGTCAACTATGTGTGACAATATACCCGCTATACCTGTTGGTCCAGCATCACATGCCAACTGAAGTGGTAGCTCCGGGTTGTAGGGCGTTAAAACCCGATCACTGGCTAATTCCCCCTTAAGGATATCAAATGATTTTGCACACTCACTGGTCCACTTAAATTTCGAGTCCTTTTTTAAAAGGCGTCTCAAGGGGGTGGTTATTGAAGATAATCTTGGTATAAATCGCGCGTAATATGTGACCATGCCCAAGAACCGTCTAACATCATCTATATTGTTAGGGCAAGGCATGGCCAAAATTGCAGAAACCTTTGATTTGGATTTACCTATTTTATTGAATTCCACGACATGGCCCAAAAATTCAATGCTCTCTCTAAAAAAGGAACATTTTGCACGATTAAGGTGTAGATCAAATTTCCGTAATTGTCCAAGACAGGATCTTAGATTGGATATGCACTCCTGCATTGTACTACCATGAACGATTATATCGTCAAAATATGATTCCGTTTTCGGTATTTCACGTAAAATTTTATCAATGATCTTATTAAACTCCGCCGGAGCAGTTTTAATACCAAACGATAAACGATTCATCCTGTATGTACCACCGTGGGTTGATATTGTCTGTATAACGATCGATTGTTCATCGACGGGAATATGTAAATAGGCCTTATATAGATCTAGTCTACAAAAAAATTTAGAGTCACGAAGACTGTTAAAGATATCACCAATTGTCCTAATTGGGTAGTGTGAATCGATAAGACGTTGGTTTACACCAACTTTGTAGTTCACACAGAGTCTAACCCCTCCATCAGCTTTAGGTATAACTTTCAAGGGTGACCCCCAATCACTATTCGCCGTTTTCGAAATTATTCCCGTTCGTTCCAACAAATCCAACTCTTTTTCAACACGTTCTGTCAAGGAGTATGTAATTGGTCGCTCCTTGGTATAAATTGGAGTAGCATTCTCACGTAAATTAAGTGAAACCCTGTATTGTGGTGTGCACCCAATCTTTTCCTCGAACACTTCAGCAAATTCTTTAATAATATCATCAATAATAACAGCTGTACTTTCTGTTGTGTTACGATCCAAATCATTTAAATTGATTCTTAAACGTCTAATCCATGAACGACCCAATAGTGCTGAACAGAAGTCTGGAACTATGTATATTTCGTCGTCTATAGCGACATTGTTGTATTTAGCATGAACTTTAATTTTACCATCCGGTACAAATACTGTCTGTGTGTAAGAACGGAAAGCAATATTTGTTGCAATTAACGGTTTGTTCAATTTTAATTTATTAAATTGTTTCCTGGGCAAAAAAGTATAGCCTGACCCAGAATCCACTTCGAATTTTACACGTGTCGATGTCGATTTCGGTGTAGTAATGTTGTGCATCTGTAGAATTAGTACTGTTATGATAAACATTGAGCACTTTGTAGACACCATAATCCTCACGTTCTGCATTTTGCACCTGATTCGTTGAATATTGTCTTGGTTATGATTTACCATCCTTCGACGATTTATTCTGTAATGTTGTAATACAAACCTTGAAAACATGGCCTTTCTTGTTGCAGCCCGAACATTTCAACTTATCTTTATCCGTTCGGCACTCCTTGGCAAAATGGTTATTTGGTCCACATCGCAAGCATAACCCTTCTATGCCTAACTTCTGGTAGTTTACCTTCTTTTGCTGGTTTGGCTTTATTGCACGGGAATTATTTTTGTTCCTCATACGATTACGATCTGATACCCCATTTATTACTGGCGTTGCTGCCGTATTCATTGTAATTTCTCTAGCATCTGCTTTTGCGGCTTCCAACGCAACCGCCTTCGACACAACTTAAATTCTATTGACTCTGACTGTAGAAGTTGCTCTCGCACATTGTTGTCAGCAATTCCTCTTATGAATTGTGCACGTAAGAATAAATCGGCCACCGATGCTTTGCACGGGCATGATGACACAAATTCACATTCGCTAATATCAGCCCGAAGAGTTGCAATAAATTCCGAAATGGATTGCTTTTCCATTTGGTATTTCGAAAGAAATTGGTGTTGCACAACCAAGACATTTTTCTTAGGCGATAAATGTCCTTCCAAAAGTTTAAGCAACTCGTCGTATTTGATCTCATTTACTGGTCTCGGTAAAGCCAATGCCGCCACCATGTTGAAATTCTTTGCACCTATAGAATTCAACAAAAGCTTCGCACAATATGCTTTATTATCTGCATTGCCTTTCATGTCAACATAATTCTTAAATCGTTGTATGTAATTTTTAAAATTCTCCTTGGTTATGCCGAACGTCTCAAAATTCGGTAAATTTACTGTAACACCTTGCACGCCATTTTGCGTTGTATTTTGCATTGTATTTTCTTCATAACGCTGTAACATCATTTGTTGCATTTGCGCCAACATGTTCTGTTGCTGTCTCAAAAATTGATCAAATTGTTGAGGATCCATTTTTTTTATGGTTTTTGTAAATCAGCTTTTTCCACCAATTAATGTAATTGTTTATTGAAGAAATTTATCTTTTTACGCTCGTCGCCAATTTGACGTGGCCACAGTAAAGCTAGATTTACACGATTGAAATTTTCTTCAAAATTGCTCTTCAAAATGCTTTAAACTCGTATAAACAGCAAAATTTCTTCAAAATTTATTGATCAAAATTTATTGAACAAAACTTTTGAAGATTTTATTGATGCCGTGTAAATAAGCATCAAAATCGCATTTGGCAATATTGATAAATATAAATAATTTGACAGCATGTTCATTCTTTTGATTCAAAATTTATTTTTATTTGAATATTTTATATGTGAACAGAATGTGATTTCTTTTTAATATTTTAATTTTATTTTTTATATACATACATACATAGAAAAAGAATGTGATTATTTTAAGTTACCAAATAAATGAATTGAACTTTTTAATTCGATTTATTGGGTTTTAAATTAATTTTTAATAAATATGCCTGTATTGCCATTTCTTGTATGAAATACGCTTTTGTTTGTGTTTGTGAACACCTAGTGTATATTGTATCGGCTTCAATCTTGTATTGATATACAAAAGAAGAACAAGCACCATACAAATACTCTCTCAGAGTATATACATATACTCTCTGAGTATTGTATGAAATATTTTCAATATAAAAAGTTTACCAATAGTGTAAATTAACTTCAACAAATTTTGATCAAATTTTTATCAAAAGATTTTGAAATATATTGAAAGATTATTTTGATCAAATTTTTGAAACGTGTAAATAGAACATCAAAATTAATATTCAATTTTGATAAGACTTCAAAATACCTTCAATCGTGTAAATCTAGCTTAAATCAACTCTTTTATTAAACTATTATTTAAAAATAATATTAATTACAGAGACAATTCATTACTGTATGTTTCAAGGAAAAAGTAAAAAGCGAATGAACAGTTATAAACTAATGGTTACTATCATGGTGGAATAATAAGGTGCGCGTAAGAATACAACAATAAAGAACGACATGCATTTTGTTTGTGTAAAATTCATTCAAAATTGTCAAAACAAAGCTGTATACAAAACAAAACAAAAGTTTTTTTGTATGTATTTATTGGTTATGCAAAAACAAAAAGCATAACGTAAACAAAAATATTCATGATGGCGGCCAAAAATGTAAACAACTTTTGACAAGACCGAATTAACTTACCACATTTTTGCAGATTATTTAACGGTCAAAACACAACCCTACAAAAAACCATATTCCTTCTTGCGCAGACCTGATTATTAGACCATGGTTACTATAATACCGAATACATTTTACCAAAGAGTTAAGAAGGGCTGCCAGGTTATGATATAACATTTAGATTATTTCAAGCAATGGTATTGAGGATTTTGGTTTTTATAACAATTTGTTCAAAATGTTTAAAACTAGAATTTATTGAATTCGATATTGCCAAAATGGATGTACTAATTGACGATAAGGAAAGTAATTTGGTTGTTGCTGAAATTGATGTTGGCATAGAATGTTCAAAGGAATTAGAAGCAAACGGAGTTCAAACAAATTTTTTTAGATTATTTAACTGTACTACAAAATAAATGCTTAGAATATTCACTGATAGTATGGAAAATTTTGAGTTATTTATAAATTTACAAGCATTCGAAAGCATAGAAAAATGAATTAATTTGATTCCGTGTATGGAATTTTAACATAGGAAGGGGGGTTAAAGATTTGTTACGGATTAAAAATTTTGCACTGAAAAATTAGTAAAAAGTGTTACGAAGGGGGTATAAAATCTCTGAAAACAGCGTTACGTAATATGTGCACAGCCCCATATTCTATAGGTTAGATTAGGTTTCGAGGGCCGTCGAAATCAAACCACCCTGATTGTTGCAGGAAGGAGGATTGGTTGGTAAGCCCCATGTTCGCCAGACTGTCAAGGTCTGGCAGAGTGTTGAAGCCCAAAGTACTCGCCCTAAAGCTATTAAGGGCGGGGCATTGACATAGAAGATGAAGAACTGTTTCTTCCTCCTCCTCATCGTTACAACTTCTGCAGTAGTCATTGTAACTTACGCCCATCCTTCTGGCATGAGTCCCGAAGCACCAGTGCCCTGTTTGCACTGTTATTAATCGTTTTGTATGACATTTACCAAGCCTGAGCAGATCGCGAGTTCTGTGCAGGCTGTAGCGGGGCCAAGTAGACCTGGAGATTTGACAGGTATGCTCTTGTTCCCACCTTTCTTGAGCAAGATTGTATGATTCCTGCTGGATCAATCGCTTGCAGTAGGATAGAGGAATGCCAACGAAGTGGCATATCATCGAGTCGCTCAATGATGCGCCCCTTTTGGCAATTTCGTCCGCAATATCGTTTCCAGCGCACTCTGAGTGCCCTGGAGTCCAAACTAGTGTTACTCTTGAATGTCTCGCTATCTCGTTTAGAGATTTCCGGCATTCATTCACCACCGTCGATGTAGTGTATACACCATTCATAGCGGCAATGGCCGCTTTGCTGTCGGTAAAAATAAGGATGTCTCCCGATATCCTGTAATACCTAAGCCATCTTGCCGCTCTTGTAATGGCCGAGACTTCAGCTTGTAGGACGCTACAGCCATCCCGAAGTCTGAATGGAACCTTCACATTGAAGTTTTCCACGTAAAAACCGCCCCCGGTGTTTACGCCTCTTTTGGAGCCATCAGTGAATACTCTGGTGGCTCCATCGGTGGCAGGGGGTGAGGAGTGGTTTTCCCTATTGGGAACAATAGATTGAAATAGCCCGCCGAAATAAGGTTCCGGTGGGCAGTAGTCAGTAAAGTCATGGAGCGCTTGGTGCTGCCTGAGAATCTTGGAGTGACCAAGATCGGTTCTCGTCCATGAGCATGTAGCGTTTAATCTGATCGCCGCGAACAGAGCTAGCTGTTTGGCCAGAACGTCCACCGGAAGCCAGTTCAGCATAGCGAACAGTGCTTTCGTTGGAGTAGACCTGAGCGCTCCCGTTATCAGGATCGCCGCTAGCCTAAAATTTTTTTCTATAGTTCGTCGGTGGGAGTCTTTCTCTGTCGCTTCCCACCAGACTATAACCCCATAGAACATTATGGGCTTAAATTATCGTCTCAAAGATCCAATTGGTCCCTCTGGGTTCGATGCCCCAGCTGCGACCAATCGCTCTTTTACAGGTGTAAATAGCCACGAGGGCCTTATTTGCTCTATACTGGGTGTTTAGGTTCCAAGATAGTTTACTGTCTAGGATTACGCCCAGGTACTTAGCGTTGTCCGAGATCTTTAGTGTGGTCCCGTTTAATTTAGGGGGCGCAAAGTCTTCGATTTTGTGCCTCCTGGTGAATAGCACCAATTCGGTTTTCGCCGGATTGACGCCGAGCCCACAGCTGAAACTCCATTTGCTGAGGATCGTCAGAGCAGACTCCATACACTGAGATATTGTGCTCAGGTATTTGCCAGAGATAGCTATTGCCACGTCGTCAGCGTAAGCTACGGTTTTAACCAGCTTCCGCTCTAGGCTTAGCAGAAGAGAGTTGATGGTCAGATTCCACAAGAGAGGTGACAAGACGCCCCCTTGTGGAGTGCCTCGATTCACTGCCCTGTATTCAGTGGCAGATCCAAACGATGCGCTTATGACCCTTTTAGTTAGCAGATTTTTTACAAACATATTCTATGGATTCAAAAGTTCCATTGAGCACATACGAATGGACTTACTTAAATAAATGTTTGTAATATAATTAATAAAAAAAAATGTTTTCTATGATGCTTAACATAGATATGTATATTTATTGGGGACAAAATTGGGGATTTCCAGTTTTAAAATGGGCAATTTGGGGACAACACTCGTAATTTGGGGACATTAGAGAATATTTTTCCCTGGCTACACTGCATGGCACGGCTCACAGAAAATAAGTGGCGGTTATGCGCCGATTATGCATGCACCTATCGGCTTGTAAATCTACCCACCACAACCCAGAGTAGCAAGTCGTAATGGCGCGATCGGCGGCGCGCTGAGCCGCCGGGTAATATTTTTAAACCAAGCCGCCGCCGATTCCATCGGCTTGCCGGCGGCTTGAATGCAAGCCGATTCTATCGGCTCTGCCGAAATTTTTAACCGTTTTTTTTTTCATTTTCGATGCACATATCAGCGATATTATTGTACAGCATGGAAAACCGTGTTGTATACGTCACTTAAATCGCAAATACAAAATTTATGAAAATGCAACACAGAAAGTAGCTTTACCCATTTGGAAGTAAGTGGTACTTTGCACTTCATACTTATATGCGAAACAGTTAGCCTTAGCATTAATTATAGATGTACATTTCAAAAGGATAAGATTGGTGACAAAATAAAACATATTGCTAAAAAAGTTTATATATGTATATGCCGCCGTGGCTGATAGGTAGCAATGCTAGGCTAGTAGTCCTGAGGTTGTGTCGGTTCGATTCGGCCAGAGATCCTGGGTGTTTTCTGCAGACAAGCTAATCGCTTTGTAGAAGTCATAGATTAAAGAAAAAACAATATACATATATACAAACATATGTACTTTGGAAAACAGTTTAAATAATACATATATATTTATATTTATTGTAAAAAAAGTTTAAATAGTTTTCTAATTTTGTTGACATTTTTAGTTTTAATGGTATGTATAATAATTTTTAACAGCCTTATGCAAAAAAAAAATCTTAATTGAGGTTTGACGCTAACAAACATACATATGTATATTAAAAATTTTTTCAGGCTTAAGTTCGTTTTCTCTAAATTTAATTTTGTTATAAATTAAATTATATTGTACATATGAAAAGTAATATTATCAGGCTCAAGTTCAGTTTAATTATCATTAATTTTTGTTTGTCTGGTTAATTTCCTTTTGTTTGAAATATTTTTTTTTATAATTTTGAATAAAATTATTAAAATTTGAATAAGCAAAATCGCCTTAGTTCACTGCATATCGGCTGTCGTTTTGCAGTTAAGTGTTGCATAAGTAGAGTAAATATAAGCTATTGGTTTTTAGTGTTGCTTATTTGCAAAGGTGTAGCATGTGCATTTCTCTGTATTTTGTTAGTGTAGAGTAAAACTATACTGCACGATTTTGCAAATGCAATGATGCAAGACTATTTGCACAAGATTGTGAATAGGGCTAATATATTTTGGTAAAAAGTTTAAATTTTATTTTGTCGTTTAAACTTTAAATATAACAAAATGAATACTCTAAATAATTATTTTAATACTACGGAAAACAAGTGAAGGTGGAATTCTTGAGTATCAGATTATTCTTAAGTGTTTTAATTGATATCTTCCTACTACTTTAATTGTATGTACTTATGTATGTACTCGTATATAGGATCGATTAATAATTTTTTAAATAAATAAATGAAACTGAGCTAAAATTTATGTACATTTATTTGAAATTAAAAAGATTTAGTTTAAAATTTTTTAGCATTAGAAACAAATTCACATCACTTTATTTTTATTAATATGTACAACCATTGGAAATTATATGCACGCACTTAGCGGCGCGCCGATATAATAATGGCTAGCCGGTAAAACCTTGGCGTAAGCGGCTTAGCCGCCGCCGCCGACACATTATACCCTCGCCGCCGCCGCCGACAAAAACTCATCGACTTGCTTCTCTGCCACAACCACAGGTAATATTTCGTGACACAACTTGCTACTCTGCCTCACAGCCGTTTCGATAAATATTATTTCAGAAAATAAAAAATGGATAATTTTAACTTAAGTGGCTCCCAAATTTCAAGAGGAGATTTTTTTCAAATGATTCTACGTGTTTCAATTGCTTCGGTCGTAACATATTATTCTGTGAAATGGATGATGAATCAAATAGATCCAACAAGCAAAAGCAAAAGAAAGGCAAAACTTCGTGCAGAAGAACAGCTTAAGAGGTGAGACATTCGGTGTGAAATGCATAACTAAAATCGGAAATGCTAAAGTGATGCAATTAAACTAAACTGATTTTAATCGTTAACAATCTTCACGGAACAAATCTAGTATAGTGACGCACTTCCAAATGAAAAAAAATTACATAGGGCGATAGAAAATCGAAAAATAAGACGAAAGTTTAATGTGGTAACTTTCTCGGAAATGCATAGTTTTCGAGTTATTGGCCTCTGAAGTTTGTATATGTATATGTGCGATTTCCCTTTGCATTTCTCAACGTATGTATGTATGTATAAGGACAATTTTGGTATCATTTGAAATGCAAAGGGAAATCGCACATACATATATATAAAAACTTCAGACGCCAATAACTCGAAAACTATGCGTTTCCGAGAAAGTTACCACATGAAATTTTCGTCTTATTTTACGATTTTCTATCGCCCTATGTAATTTTTTTTTCATTTGGAGCTGCGTCGCTAAACTAGATTTAAGCCATTAACTACGACTAAATATGTATGTACATACATATGTCTATGTACATATGTACTATGTACATATAACTTCAATGCCATGTATAATAAAACTTATTAAATCCCAGTTGAATTGCGTTACTTGTGCTTTGTTTGTGTCAAGTGTTTTTTAAGCATATTTACGTGCGGTAATATTTAGATAACAATATACATATGATGTGTTTATATTTTTGTTTCAGGCTAAGCGATCAAGGAATATTTAAAATTAGTACACAAAAGTTCAATGATTACGAATTAATGATTGCATCACATATTGTTGTGCCAAGTGACATATCAGTGACCTGGGGCGATATTGCCGGTCTGGATAGTGTTGTACAAGAACTACGTGAGTCTGTAGTTCTACCTGTTCGTCATCGTGCTCTTTTTACGCAATCAAAATTATGGCAAGCTCCCAAAGGCGTCCTTCTTCATGGTCCTCCCGGTTGTGGAAAAACTTTAATTGCCAAGGCGACAGCAAAAGAAGCTGGCATGCGATTTATAAATTTAGACGTTGCAATTCTAACTGATAAATGGTATGGAGAGTCCCAAAAATTAGCTTCAGCCGTTTTTTCACTTGCATTAAAAATCCAACCGTGCATTGTTTTTATTGATGAAATTGATTCATTTTTAAGGAGTCGGAACTCAAATGACCACGAAGCAACTGCTATGATGAAAACACAATTTATGATGCTTTGGGATGGCTTAAATACAAATGGTGATGCAACGGTTATTGTTATGGGAGCAACAAACAGACCGCAGGACCTAGATAAAGCAATTCTTAGGCGAATGCCTGCCCAATTTCATATTGGCTTGCCTAGTACGGAACAGAGACTAGAAATTCTAAAATTAGTTTTAAATACAGAAATTATTCACGAGTTAGTAGATTTCAGCAGGCTAGCAGAGCTTACAAATGGCTTTTCGGGATCAGATTTGAGAGAAATGTGCAGAAGTGCTTCAGTTCTCCGAATGAGACAATTCATGCGACAAAATGAAAGTAGGATTTCCGTAACAAATGACTCAACTGACTTATTTAATAGTGAAGTAACTAATAATGAAGTCTTGACTATAACTATGAATGACTTACTGAAATCATATGATAAAATGAAAGAATCCAAAATGCATACGGGTCAATTATTCATGGAAAATAGAATAGAATTAGATTAAAAAATATGTACATATATATGTGTCTATTCATCTCTATTCATTAAAAAAAAAAAGTTATTTGTAAAAGACTATTATTTATTGCCTTACTAGGGCATGGAATTTCAGAAACATATTTATGCGATATTAAGCTACGTTCACATTTATGAAATACTAGCTGATCCCGGTGTACTTCGCTACCCCCTCGTTATAAAATAAAATTAAAAGTATTTATATATCCTATTGTGACGATCGGTCCAGTAGTTAAGACTATATTACGATTTTTAATTTTAATAAAAAGGAGCGTGGTCCCATCCACTTTTCTCCCGGTACGTATTCCAAATTATGGCAATACCATATGTACCAAATATCATCGACGTAGGTCAAAAAATGCCCAAAATATGGCGATTTCAATTTTTGGGTTATATGGGAGCTGACACGCCCACTTGTCCGATAACGCCCATTTTTGTCCTGATTACTCACATTAGTAACATATGAACTATTGCAATGTTTCAAAACTCTTGCTATCACAATAGTCAAGATATATGATGTTATTCAATTTATGTGGGAGGGGCTACGCCCACTTGAAATATTAAAAGCCTAAAACCATCCTCTATAAATTCCCTTTTGAATGACACCAGTTTGGGTCAAATCGGTTGGATAGTTTCCGAGTCTATAGCGAACATGGGTACAAACATTTTTTGTATTTTATATATATAGATTTGTCCAAAAAAACGTAACCACTAGTTTTACTTAGGGATAGTGTCATATAACTTGGCTTTTGCATTACAAAATAAATTATTCTACAAAAAAGTATTTTTATACTATACTTTTGAGAGCGAACCTACGTGTTTCATTTTGAACCTTGTTGCGAACCCGTATAATTTACTATCATCTCTAATTTTGATAACAAATTATCGCTACTTTATCTGAACTAGTTGTCCAAAATCATATTAACAAAGAAAA
Organism: Lypha dubia; assembly: GCA_947311025.1. Taxonomy (NCBI): domain Eukaryota; kingdom Metazoa; phylum Arthropoda; class Insecta; order Diptera; family Tachinidae; genus Lypha; species Lypha dubia. The sequence continues at coordinate 74,110,925 of OX371261.1, read as the reverse complement.
CCAATTGATAAGTGCTAAATTTTAATAAACACATTGAACAAATAAGCATATATTTATGTATGTAAATAATTAATTAAAATGGAAAAACAATAAATAATATTAAATAACGAAGTACGAACCAATCTAGAATGTGTCGTGTGAACACATAGGTTCGCCATCGTGGTTCAGGAGCGAACCTAGTGTTTCTGTTCTTCGTGTGAACTTAAGCTAGATTTACACGATTGAAATTTTCTTCAAAATTGCTCTTCAAAATGCTTTAAACTCGTGTAAACAGCAAAATTTCTTCAAAATTTATTGAACAAAACTTTTGAAGATTTTATTGATGCCGTGTAAATAAGCATCAAAATCGCATTTGGCAATATTGATAACCATGGTGGAATAATAAGGTGCGCGTATCAACGCAACAACAAAATCGACATGCATTTTGTTTGTGTAAAATTAATTCAACATTGTCAAAACAAAACTGTATACAAAACAAAACAAAAGTTGTTTTGTATGTATTTATTGGTTATGCAAAAACAAAAAGCATAACGTAAACAATAATATTCATGATGGCGGCCAAAAATGTAAACAACTTTTGACAAGACCGAATTAACTTACCATATTTTTGCAGATTATTTAACGGTCAAAACACAACCCTACAAAAAACCATATTCCTTCTTGCGCAGACCTGATTATTAGACCATGTTGATAACTATAAATAATTTGACAGCATGTTCATTCTTTTGATTCAAAATTTATTTTTTATATGTGAACAGAATGTGATTTCTTTTTAATATTTTAATTTTATTTTTTATATACATACATACATACATAGAAACAGAATGTGATTATTTTAAGTTGCCAAATAAATGAATTGAACTTTTTATTTCGATTTATTGGGTTTTTAATTAATTTTTAATAAATATGCCTGTATTGCCATTTCTTGTATGAAATACGCCTTTGTTTGTGTTTGTGAACACCTAGTGTATATTGTATCGGCTTCAATCTTGTATTGATATACAAAAGAAGAACAAGCACCATACAAATACTCTCTGAGAGTATATACATATACTCTCTGAGTATTGTATGAAATATTTTCAATATAAAAAGTTTACCAATAGTGTAAATTAACTTCAACAAATTTTGATCAAATTTTTATCAAAAGATTTTGAAATATATTGAAAGATTATTTTGATCAAATTTTTGAAACGTGTAAATAGACCATCAAAATTAATTTTCAAAATTTTGATAAGACTTCAAAATACCTTCAATCGTGTAAATCTAGCTTTAGTATTATACAGTTTTTAAAAAATCAGAATTGATATCGACATGGTGTTACAGAAATCGATATTATCAGTGTGTCACAGAATCCAAATTCGTACGAAAGTGAAAACGTTTTTACCTTCTCCAGAAAATGTAAAACGTATTGAACTATGGCCACTCTGTTTTACCTTAACAACATGTACGTTTTCTTTTATATTCTCTACTTAGCGTTTGCACATGCCACTGACAAGCCACTACAGTTCGAAAAACTCAATACATTCAAGATTTTTTACTACCGCACACAAATTTTTCGAACTTGGAGCTCCAGTGGCAGCAAATTTTGCATGCCATTGAATATTTGACACTTGCATGCCACTAAATGTCAAAACGATGTTGCAGTGTTACCCTGTTGAAAGTTTAATGCAACTTTACCGGATTGATGTAAAATTCTAATTGAAGTTTTAATATTTTAAATGTATTTTTATGTTTTATTTGTTGAAATACGCATAAAAGTGGAAGATTGTTAATTATAGCGCATTAATAATTTAATAACAATACAAATAATAATAAGTGTTAACACTTTTCCCAAAAATGTGCCTATATGATAAACTTGGTAACTCTCTTCTCTTTCTTTCTGGTTATTTTTTTTTTTTTTAATTTGAGAAGTAAACGAATGTACTCAATTTAAAAGGGCTATTAGACACGCATACTTGTCTGCAGACATGTACGTTAGCATTCTTTGCGTTTTGCTATTACACTATCGAACGCTGACGGCATACTTCAGTACACATATATGTATGTTGTGTGTATGTTGGTGTGCGACAGACATCAGAAAATCAAAAATTTTTGATAACCAACATACATGTCTGACGTACTCGACATACATGCTATTAGACAGTGAGTGAGTATGCCATCGTACATGTCTGCAGATAAGTATGCGTGTCTAAAGTGCGGTCTACACCTGACATGAAAACACGGACAGAAACAGCAAAATCCTGTTACTGTCAGGTGTGGACCGCAAATGTTAATGTTTTCTAGCTGTCTTAACACGGCTTACGACTTAACAGAAAATGACGTTTAGCTGTCAAAGTTTTGTTTTCGTTGTTATTTTAAGGGAAAAAACTGAAATAATATTGTGGAAAAAGTAATAGTTGTGTATATTTTATAAAAAAAAAGTGTGAAGCAAACTGAAATTTTTGTAGCAAATACGTCCTGAAGAAGAAAATAAACAACAAAAATAATGTGAGTTTACAATTTTAGTTAAAAAGAACTAAATTATACATATGTAGATATATACTACATATGTATGTATGTATATTTTTTTTTCGTTAACTCGTTGACGAAACAAAAATAATGAAAAATTATGACTCGCAGTCTACATTAGCCATCGATTTGTTCGGCCAATGAACAAATGCTTGTTCGCACATTATTTTAGCTAATGTAGACCACTGTTGTTCATGTTTTGTTTATGGTCAAACAGCGTTGTCAGAACATTTGTTCGTACAACCATGTTCAACCATCAAATGTCATTTTCCAATATGAAAATTGAGACAACAAACAAAAGCTATTTGCTGTCTCTGCCACTCCACCTTAAAATTGTGGTAAAACAGCACATGAAAATTTACTAATATTCCCCACATAGAAAAACATGAACAAATTTTGTTCTGCTATTCTGCTGGCGCTTTGTTCATGTGCAAACAAATCGATGGCTAATGTAGACGGCGAGTGACATACGTATACTCCATTAAAAGATTCGCGTGTTTTAACAGCACGTCTTTAGAGCATGTCATGTCTAATGTAGACGTGCAGTAATAGCCCTTTAAAGGCCCAACTATAATGTGCTTAATGTAACTTAAGCAAATGTGCGAATACACACAATCAAATGTATACAACTATAATGTACTTAAGAGACTTTTCGTCAAGTTTTCAAGTCTAATTTGCATAAGGAAAGTGCGGTCAATTTAGCTCTTCCTTAAGCAAATGACACATCAGCTGTATTATTAAAATTTTCCAATGTACATAGTAGATACATATAATTGTTTACAATTAAAAGATGCAACCACTGTTGCTTTTTTTAGTACTTTTTTATTTTAGTTTTCGTTTACTTTTTAAATTAATAAAAGATAAACATGGATTTACTTGTTAATGGTAATATATTTATAACTTTTACAAATTAAATGAGATTACGTAAAAAATATTACATTTTAAAGAAATAAAAACGAAAATAGTTTTTGCAAAAGTACAAATGTTTGCAACTAATGTTTGCAAAATGTTGCTCTTTCAATGTGTAACACTTTTTACAGTTTGTACCTACCTTTATAAAGTGGTACATTTTTTATTGCCACAATGGTACAAAATATTTGAGGCTTAACATTACTTAACATTAATTAATTAATTATCGTTTTAATTATAAGTTTTTTCGCTTAAGTAAGTAGAATGACAAAAATACAAGTTCTTACTTGTATAAAAATATACTAAACAAAGTTGTAAAAATGGGCAGTATCTCACCCCGACCTGATAGTTGAGGGCAAAATATGTTGCATATTTTGCCATTTATTGGTGCAACATAATTAGAAAGGAACGAAATCGCTTTTAAATATGTTACATATTTTTTAGAATGGATCACGAATATTAAAGAATGTAGCATAAATGCAACACTTTTTTCAGAAAAGAAAACGCCATAAGTGTAGAAAATTTTTAACCTAAATAAGTACAATATAGCCACGTAAAAGTCTTCAGTAATTTACTTAAGCATTTGACATGCTTTTCGTTGAATTTTGACACTAGCTTAAGTTACAATAAACACATTATAGTTGGGCCTTAACGCTTCGGCGACATATTGAAAATGAAATGACACGCCACTGTGTAAACGCAAAATCAAATTGCAAGAGATTCGACTTTTTCGAACAGTTTTTCGCAGTGATGCCAACTCTTGCCACATCAAAAGCACTGTGAGCCCATGGAAATAGGGTAAAACAAAAAAAAAATTTCGGGTACAAAAGCACTAAACTAATTTTGTTTTGGGTCTGGTGGATCAAAAGACAGCTTTGGATGCAATGAAAAACTTGCATTTGGATCTATTGCTTTTTCATGTTTATTTTGTGCGACTTTGTCGGAGTAAATCGCTTTATCGTGAATTTATTTAATTACAACAAATGCAATATTCTTTTAATTCATCTTTTAATGATCTAACCACCTTTTAAAAGCTTGATCATTCTCCCAAGAAGAAAAGATGATGAACTTTAACACATATAAAATAAATGAAGAACTTTTAATTACTATTCAGCTTTATAATAAACAAGGCACTTTCTTGCTTAAATTTGCACAACAAATCAAATGGATATGTACATATATTAAAAGTAAAATCATTGCTAAACAAATAAATTATAAAATTTTCTGCACGATTTTAGAAAAAGATGCTTGAGAAATTCTAGAATTCAAGCTCTTAACGGTTTGCGAGTACACGCGTGTGAAAAAAAAAAACATGGAGTTATCAAACCGGAAGTTAATGTTATTATGTTTTTCTTATGAAAAATGTAAACAAAGAGTGAAAAAAATTACGACTTTGAATGCAAGAATTTTAAAGTAATATTTTAATAAATTAAAAATATAAAAATGAGAATATATAGCAAAAGTCCTCTAGTATCAGATTTTATGACTGTCGTTATAGACATTTTAATTATAACGAATATATCCGGAGGTTTCTTCGAACAATTTTCAAAACACTATTTCATTGATATCTCAGAAACTAGAAAGGGTGCGCATATGACACTACACGCAATCGAATGAGGTTGAAAATACGCATCGATTGTGGTTTCAACTATTTTCCCGGAGGTTTTCTGAGAAAAGTTATATTCTCATCAACATTTTTTTTACAAAAAAAAAACACTTTTAGTAATTTGCAAATAACTCATAAAGTAGAAAGCGTGCGCATATGACACTACACACAATCGAATGAGGTTTAAAATACGCATCGATTGTGGGTTCAACTATTTTTCCGGAGGTTTTCTGAGAAAAGTTATATTCCATCAAAAATATCAAAATCGGAAAAAGATTTTTTTGTTTGAACTTTGGGCAGCACTGTTCAATATTTTAGCTAATAGTGCATTTACATTGTCTCGAAATCTAGTACTTACGAGATTTCGAGCTAAATCTAGTTTTTTTTACTAGATTTCCCATAAAAAATGAGATCTACTATGTCATTTGATTTCGACGAAATCTACCTAAATCTAGTAGTACTTAGTGATGCAACTATGGTTTCTTTCCAAATTGTGCCAAAAAATACTACGCTGTACAAAAAAGAAAGAAAAAACTGTATGTTATTGTCAATATGTAATTACATGTACCCATTTCATTCTGCTGTTTAACAATTGTGTGTAGCAATACATACATTTGAATTGTTTTCTGAAATTTTATATTTAACAGATGCTGGCGCTTCTTTTTACGCAACAACATAATTTCCGATTGGATTTTTTCGCTCTGGATGAACAAAATTGTTACGTGACGTCTGTCGCCGTGCTTGCGATGCCAGCTAGCTCGCACAAAAATAAACACTTGACATTCTCGGGCAGGTTCCAACCCACAAACACGACAGAGACACGAACAATTAAAATTCTGAAAAAAAACTAAAAACTCAAAAAAAAAACTAAACACAACGGAAACAATTTGGGAGAGTGAACAAGATGGACGTTCACTACTGGCCCTCCCTACCTGGGACCGAACATTCCACAAACCTATTTATTTGGTCCCCCAAAATCCACACACACTCAAATCACGACGCTTGACTCACCTCATCCTCACCCGAATAACCAAATTTAGCACGCACACATTTCAGTTTTGTACTACCTTAACTTCACATTATTTATTATATTATCAAAAAAAAACTTATTCTAAAAAAAAAATTACTATTTATGTTAAAACAATGAGAATATTTATATGTTATTGAAAAAATGAAATGAATAAATATAAATAAATGTATGTGTTTAAAAAAAAAGAAAAGGAATTACTAAATAAAAAGAAATATATTACCACTAAATACCACCAAAAAAATAAATATACTGTTATTAAAAATGGAAAACCGTAAAAAAAATCTACATCAAACTTAACCTAACTTAACCTATATTGTGCTGCCTAAATATCAAAAAAAAATTTTACCGAAAAAGGAAGATGTCATATTAAAACCAATAAATTACTTCGCGCCAAATATTCGTAACACTTCGAATATCAGGAAGTCCGCACTTTTCGAACCGCCCTCGTATATGCCTAAATCCTACCTAAATGAGCTCGCTTAGGTGGCTAATTGTCCTTGCACTTTTGGACCTTTGGGACGAGAATAACCTACGGGACTTTCCCTACTTTCTCTGCGCCACAGAACACTGCGCGTATACTGAACAAAATTAATTTCCTTTTTTTTTTCTTTTTCTTCTTTTCACTATTTAGGCACCGACAAACCCTACACTTAATTGTACATAAACTATATAATAATAAAAAAAAAGAATAAGCACTTTTATAAATCTTTTACTTAAACGATAATCTAAAAAAAATTATTTTATTTCTTGTTGTTGTTGCTGTTAAATATTTCCCTTTTAAAAACTGTTTTTCCGCTATGGAATTTTTGTTAGCGGTCACACCAATTGCTGGACAAACTGTTGCTCGTTATTTCGTACCGCTATTTCGGTGCCGCACTACCCGTTAACAATATTCATACAAAAATTTTGGGTTACCTTGTTTATTTAATTAGATTTACTCTATTCTCTTTCCTCTTTTTATTTAATAAACGCAGGTCCCCGGAACAGTTTCACTTCTCCACCAGATGATTGTAGCTGTTGATGACAACTTTTCTTCCTCTTTGCCCAAATGTAGCCACCACTGTGTTGGATTCAGTGGTCTATATATGTATATATATAGTTTCCGGAACAAAATCTATTTTAAGAATTACCAATATATTGTTCAAATGATGTTTTATTTTTTTCTTGTTACATTACTGTAACTTACCGCAAAAATTTTCGAATTCTGATTTAATTAAATAAATTTTTTTTTTCTGCTTAATTTTTCTTCGACTGTTTGCCACAACTCTTCTTTTAATAATGTAAATTTGTTCCTTAACGTTTCCGTTTGGACCCTTTACTTTATTCCAGGAATTTTCATTTTACTAACCTTCCCATTAAACTAACATTTCCACTAAGCTAACATTTCCATTGCTTAACAGGGATATAAAAAATTCATTTCCATTTGTCAACACATCAAATACTTTTGTGGACAAAAAATGAATGGCAACATACTCTTGCATATAACTAGTTAACCATTCACAATAGACACAAAACATACTAGTTGATGCAACTACTCTACTTGCCAGCCATTATTAATATTTCCATCATTCATACTAGACACACATTACCTTAAGAGCTAACATTTAATTAATAAAATAAAAACAAACGATTGCTTATAAAAACACTTAAGACCACAAATATAAGCATATTCATCATTCATACCACGACAAACCAAACACACCGCTAAGAACACAACCCAGTCACTCCCAATCATACATCGAATGTCGCCAACTCGGACATAACCTCACATAATCACACCATACCATTCATACGTCACCAGCAAGACGATCATTACTCCCACCCACTCGGTCGGCCAAACACAACCCTTGAACAACAAGGTTGCTAGTCCCATTTCGTTGGGGTGTACGGCGACCAACGCAACAATACTCCGGTGGCTCCAAGTTTACGCCGGAGGAAACGGTGTGCGGGTAGCCTTGATCAGACCCAACGTGGGGAACTCCCACACCCTGAATGTCTCAAGCCGGGCAAAACTGAACTTAGGTAAGTACTTTTAAGTTTATGAATGCGAGTATATGTTTTTAATTCCACTTTTGTTTTTCTCATTAGGGTGGTCCTTACTCGGGGTGCGGTGATTGAATTTATTTTTTTCTTAGTAAGTTTTCTTATTTTACTGCCGTTTTGTAATATTATTGTACTATCCCTATTAATGTATTAAAATTCGTATTTATATCACTAATCCAATCTTGTTTTTATTTTAACAAAAATTAATTTTATTGAGCTCCGTGGACAGGTTCTTTGATACTTAGTGCTAAAATTTCATTATCTGTAAAAGAAGTCAGGTTTGTAAGATAAAACGGGACAGATACGAACGTAAACTTAGACTATATTGTATCCTACCCTAATATCACAGACCTACTATAATTTACTAACCTAAGTATCACAGATGGAAAAATTATTGCACTCTGTTTCACATTTTAATATCTTTCGCATGAAAGATTCCAATTGGTTTCCCTTGGAGTGTCTCCAATTCGTACATATTGTTACCAATTGTTTTCTTTATGCGGCATTTCAAATATTTGCGACAAAATTTCGCATTTATGTTGTTTTTAAAGTCTGACAGTGCAAAATTTTTCCGGTACACTTCTTGTCCAGGACTAAACTTTACTGTTCGCGCTCTATCATTGTACCTACGTGCGCTTTTCTCATAGGCTTGTGTCAGATTGCTTTTGATTTTTTCGCGGATTAAGCCGAGCTTATCCTTTCTGTCGAGATTTACTATCTGATGTTCTGACATCGATTTTAGCTTTCTGGCCAACCTGTAGTCTGCGCCATTAGAGTAAATATTTTGTCCGAACAAGGCAAAAAATGGACTGACTCCTGTAGCAGCGTGTACAGAGGTGCGCAACGCACATTCTATTTCAGGGAGGTATAAATCCCAATCTCTGTGATCATTTTCTAGATAGGCCCTTATAGCAGCTAAAACGGATTGATTTACCCGTTCAGCCGCATTAGACTGAGGCGAGTAAAAAGCAGTTTTTAGGTGTTTTATGTCGTAAGCATTTATCATTTCCGTAAACGTTGCGGAAATGAATTGTTGCCCATTGTCGCTATGAAGCACTTCCGGTACTCCAAACTTTTGAAACACTTCCTGTACTAGGAATTGTACCACATTTTTAGCCGTTGCTTCTTTCATGGCTTTCAAAAAACAAAATTTCGAAAAATGGTCTACCACAATAAAAATGTAAGCGTTTCCGGTTTTCGATCGCGGGTATTTACCTAAAAAATCTACGTATATTTTCTGGAATGGTATGTCTGTTTGAACTTCAGCCCCTATAGTTGGCATTGTATATTGATTGACTGACTTAGTCTCTTTGCAAGTCTTACAGTTTCTGACGTAATATTGGACTTGTGTAGCCATCTTTGGCCAATAATAAAAACGTTTTAGCCTATCTAATGTTTTTCGCATGCCACCATGGGCTGCTGTAGTGCAGTCATGAGCTTTCTCTATTAAGACATATGTAATATCTTGTGGAACCCATAACTTCCACACTGATTCGGCTAAATCATTTTCACCCTCAAAAATAGTTTTTTTAAATATTTTATTGTCCTCAATACGCAAGTCAGGCAATTTTGCCTGATTTTGTTCAACATTTTTGACCAATTCTAAATAGTCTTCGGATTCGAAAGCTGTTGTTTCAAAATCAAAAAAATTTTCGTCAAATATTTCGGCCACTTCAATTGGATTGCGTGAAAGCATGTCCGCCACTATATTTTCTGCCCCTTTACGGTGTTCGATCACAAAATCGTAGGCCTGCAGCTGTAGTGACCACCTGGCTAGGCGTCCACTTAGATCTTTTAATGTCATCAGCCATTTCAAACTCGCATGGTCTGTTATGACTGTGAAATTCATCATTTCTACATAAGGCCTGAATCGTTTTACTGCCAATACAGCTGCAAGGCACTCTTTTTCGGTGACAGAATAATTTTTTTGACATGCCGTAAGTTTCTGGCTATAAAATGCGATGGGGTTTTCTTCACCCGCCGAATTTTTCTGAAACAAAACAGCTCCGACTCCGTATTCAGACGCGTCACATTGGATGAAAAATGGCAATCTAAAATCAGGATGTCGTAGCACAGGAGCAGTTGTTAAAGATATTTTGAGCGTTTCAAATGCCTCGATCGCTTCAGGTGTCATTTCAAACTTTTTACCTTTTTTTAATGTATCTGTTAGGGCTGCAGAGATAGAGGCAAAATCTTTTATGAAGCGCCTGTACCAACCTGCGGTCCCTAAAAAGCTTCTGACATCCCTTGGCGATTTTGGCAGCGATATTTGTTGAATTGCTCTTACTTTGTCGGGGTCAGTCCTCAATATACCGCCTCCTATGATGAACCCTAGGTATTTTAGTTCCTTAAAGCAGAACATGGATTTTTTTAGGCCTATAGTTAAGTTGGCCTTTTGCAAACAATCAGCTACTTGTTCTAACAATTTGACATGAGTTGAAAAATCTTCTGAAATTATGAGCAAATCATCTAAATAAATAAACACATTTGATTTTAGCCTTGCAGGTATCACTCTGTCCATCAGCCGGCATAGACGTTGCGCCGCGTTGCATAGACCAAACGGCATCACGCGAAACTGGTACAGCGGTCGACCTGGCACTGTAAACGCAGTGTATGGCTTGGCTTCTTCTTCTAGCTCAATTTGCCAGAAGGCATACTTCAGGTCGACGCTGCTTATGTAATGCGTTTGATCTATGCGACTCAGGATTCCGTCTATATTTTGCAACGGATACGCGTCTTTTACCGTGACCGCGTTTAATTTCCGTGCATCAAGACAGAAACGATTTTTCCCTGGCTTTCGCACTACTGTCGTCCTATGAGACCAAGGACTGTTGCTCTCTTCAATAACATTAAGTCGCAACATGTTGTCCAATTCTTCATAAACAATAGACTGTACCGCAGGAGAAATTGGGTAGTGTTTGTCTTTAACCGGGTTTGTTCCAGCTACCAATTTTATTTCATGTTTCTCTAACTGCGTACAGCCTAAACCTTTTTCCTCAAATGACGGAAACTTTCTGACGACTGCGTCTAATTCTTTTAGTTGTTCAGGTTTTAATACATGTTTATTTAATTTATGAGTGCTTTGCTCGTTCTTTAAACTTTGCGCAAGCTCTAAACTAATTTCGGCCGATACTAATTGAGGCGCTACTTCAAAGGCTTGCCAAAAATCTATGCCTAGATAAAGTTCTTGTTCCAATTCTGGACATAAATAAAATGTTAACGTTTTGTTTTTACCTTGATATTGTACGTTTAACATGCATTTGCCTAACACCCTATGCTGCTGACCTGTGGCCGTACTTATGTTACTATAAATTGGAAAAAATTTTGCTTTAATTTCACTAATAGTGTTTCTACAATTTCTCCCTAATAAACTGACCGAGGCGCCAGAGTCTAAAAGGCCTTTTACGACTTTTCCATTTAAAAGAACTTCCGCGTATGGCCTCGGATCTTTATTTACATAGCAATGTTTAACAGATGCTGCTAATAAACAACGTTGCCGTTTACGTTTTAAAAAATCTGCCCTCAATTTTAAAATGTGTTGCCATTTTGCGTGATTTGTGCTGGAATTCTCCCTTATTATGGGTTTACTACTTATGGCTTGAACCTGAATAATGTTATTGTTTTTATCTGATGGATGAGAGGAGTTAGTGTTGTTTATTTTGTTAAAAATACGATTTCGAACTTTTAGATAATTTTCTTCCCGAATTTCAATTGGTAACAAATGTCGGATTTTTGAAAACTCGGGAGATTTTTCTACAATTATTTCGGGGCTACTATTTTGGACCGCGACTCCCCGTTCATAGCCGCGCCCCTCACAAAGTTTCCCAGGTGTTGTGCACACTGAGGACATTTAGGCGTGATTGTATTTGGTCTGCCACATTTGTAACAAAACAATGCCCTTTGTGTTGAAGGGCATTCCTTAAAAGTGTGTCCTTTTTGTTGACAATTCCAACAAATTTGTGGGGTATTAATTTCTGCGACTTCGGATATTTGTTCAGCCTCGTTTTCGTCTGGATCGACAATGACCTCGCTTACGAATCTTGGGGCTCTATTGGGCTGTGGTGGAATAGGCCGAGGAACGTTTCGAGAAAAAGTTCTTTCCGCTTCTAAGCATTCCATGCGTAGGTTTTCTACGGAGCTTACACTCATAGGATAAACAATTCTAGATATTCCCTCACGCAGATTTCTTTTAGCTATTTTCACCATCTCCCCTTCTAGGACTGGGGTCTCTAGTCTTGCCCTTAAGATGTTTAGGCTGTGAAAAAAATCATCAATCGATTCACCTGGCATTTGCTTTCGCTCTACAAGCTCTTGCATGCGTTCCCAATTTGAACGGACGGTTTTGAATCTATTTAGCAGGGCTAGACGTAGAGTGCTCCAGTCAGTGATAAATGTTGTTTGAAGGAGTGCCCAGTACCACTGTTGTACTGTCCCTGAAATGAGCAGATGGAAATCTCGTAGAATTTCTTCCCAAGGTATACTGTATTGCCTTTGCATATGTTCTAATCTAAAAATGAACTCTTCTATCGATAATTGATCGCGCCCCCCTTGATTGCCTTTAAATTCAAGTCCGAACTTATCGATCCTAATTTTCCAGGAATCCTGAGGCTGAATAGGTACTCGTGGCGGAGGAAAATCGTATCTATGCTGTTGTTGGTTATGTATAGGCCTATTTCTACCATCCATTTGATCAACCTGTGCTCTTACTTCTGGGCGATTTATTTCTCTGTCGGTCAGGAGTTTAATGGCTGCGGAAAGTTGAGATATGTTTTCGTTAACCTTTCTCATTTCGTAGCCAATTCTTTCCTCGACAAATTTATTTATGTCTCGGTCCAATCTAGCTTTAATTTCACCCACGCTTTCCTGTACCATTTCCCTGACCGACGGAGAAAGTCCAGCTTGATCATTTCTGTTCACGGATGTTTTTGGAACAGCACCTGGATTTTGGGCTTGAGCATTAATTGTTGCTGATAAATCTTTTATCGTGGGACCCGTAGCCATTTTATTGGATTTATTGTCCCTTGAATATTTTTCCTTTACCTGCGGCGATGATCGGTTTAAATCGAACGACAAATTTCGCTCAAGATGTCTCTTTGCCCTATATGATTTTCTTTCGAACTTTTTATTTTGGCTACCAGAAGGTTCGGCCATAAACTTTAAAAATTGCTATATAAAAAAAATAGTTCCTCACAAAAACCAGAAAAGCAATAAAATAAATACAAGAGCCTATTTCTGTGTATTAATTAAAAATTTAATTTTGCTTTGATTAAAATTCCACTAATAATATCGGATGAATAGAATATAAAAATAAAAAATTTCTTGGCAACACTGACACTTTTCAAGTTCAATGACTACACAACAATCATACGTAAACAAAATAAAACACTTATATACCTACTAAATAGAAAAACAGAAAACAGATGTTATTACTTAAATTAACACTATTACTACCGAATACTTTAACACTATATCTACCGGACAAAATGTTAACACATATAATTTAATCAAAGAAATATAAATTATTAACTGAATTATTAGACTACTACTCGTACTATTAATTTATATATAAAAAAAAAGTTAAAAAAAAAAATGTATGTTAAATATAATTATGCTTTTTATATAAGTATATATTTTTTTCTATTCTATTTCAAAAACACTTTTTACGAATTTCGGGTTCGGATGTTTGAGCAGTTGTCGTGTGTGTATGGTTACTTTTTTTTTTTTTTTTTTTATTATTAAATTATTTATATAAAAAAAACCAAATTTTTTTTTTTTTTTTTTTTTTTTTTTTTTTTTCAAGTACCCCTACCAGGGTCTCCTAAATTGTTCCTAAAAAAAATTAAGCAAGTGCAATGCAGATGTTTCAAGGCTAATACTGGAGCCAAAAATCTCAGATTCTAAGTATTGCACACAACTAAGTCTTCGCTCAGAGCGGATACTAAATCTCGAGCCTAAGGAACCGGAACTAAAACATCGCTTCACCCTTTTTTTAATCGGGTATTTCACATCCAACTATGTAGTAGATTTCTATAAAAAAAAACAATTCAGGCTTCTGATCACTATGCAGAACGGTTTTTTCTAACAAAAATTTCCTACACCTTTAGAACTCAAGCTGAAACTAATACAAAAAAAAACTATACTATTATCACTATTCAAAAGTCCAATATGATGTTTTTGGCTAACATAAACACAAAAAAAACTCATAAGCTAACAATTAACGGTGATGATTGAACTGTTAGATAAACACTAAAGTAGACTGACACATAACAAAAATTCAAAATTTGCTCAGCAAACATTAGTTTATAACTACGCTTACGTCCTATAATCTTCAAAAGAGATAGGGTAACAAAAATTAAATTCTAAACGCATCAGGTACAATGTGGAAATCTTTGGTCTATTATTTAAATTAAACACTAAAAAAAAAAAAAAACTATGGATACGGTGTACTTAGATTTTCTGTACACACAAATCTATTACAAATTTCATTTCATTTGGGCGCCATATTGTTACGTGACGTCTGTCGCCGTGCTTGCGATGCCAGCTAGCTCGCACAAAAATAAACACTTGACATTCTCGGGCAGGTTCCAACCCACAAACACGACAGAGACTCGAACAATTAAAATTCTGAAAAAAAACTAAAAACTCAAAAAAAAAACTAAACACAACGGAAACAATTTGGGAGAGTGAACAAGATGGACGTTCACTACTGGCCCTCCCTACCTGGGACCGAACATTCCACAAACCTATTTATTTGGTCCCCCAAAATCCACACACACTCAAATCACGACGCTTGACTCACCTCATCCTCACCCGAATAACCAAATTTAGCACGCACACATTTCAGTTTTGTACTACCTTAACTTCACATTATTTATTATATTATCAAAAAAAAACTTATTCTAAAAAAAAAATTACTATTTATGTTAAAACAATGAGAATATTTATATGTTATTGAAAAAAGGAAATGAATAAATATAAATAAATGTATGTGTATAAAAAAAAAGAAAAGGAATTACTAAATAAAAAGAAATATATTACCACTAAATACCACCAAAAAAATAAATATACTGTTATTAAAAATGGAAAACCGTAAAAAAAATCTACATCAAACTTAACCTAACTTAACCTATATTGTGCTGCCTAAATATCAAAAAAAAATTTTACCGAAAAAGGAAGATGTCATATTAAAACCAATAAATTACTTCGCGCCAAATATTCGTAACACTTCGAATATCAGGAAGTCCGCACTTTTCGAACCGCCCTCGTATATGCCTAAATCCTACCTAAATGAGCTCGCTTAGGTGGCTAATTGTCCTTGCACTTTTGGACCTTTGGGACGAGAATAACCTACGGGACTTTCCCTACTTTCTCTGCGCCACAGAACACTGCGCGTATACTGAACAAAATTAATTTCCTTTTTTTTTTCTTTTTCTTCTTTTCACTATTTAGGCACCGACAAACCCTACACTTAATTGTACATAAACTATATAATAATAAAAAAAAAGAATAAGCACTTTTATAAATCTTTTACTTAAACGATAATCTAAAAAAAATTATTTTATTTCTTGTTGTTGTTGCTGTTAAATATTTCCCTTTTAAAAACTGTTTTTCCGCTATGGAATTTTTGTTAGCGGTCACACCAATTGCTGGACAAACTGTTGCTCGTTATTTCGTACCGCTATTTCGGTGCCGCACTACCCGTTAACAATATTCATACAAAAATTTTGGGTTACCTTGTTTATTTAATTAGATTTACTCTATTCTCTTTCCTCTTTTTATTTAATAAACGCAGGTCCCCGGAACAGTTTCACTTCTCCACCAGATGATTGTAGCTGTTGATGACAACTTTTCTTCCTCTTTGCCCAAATGTAGCCACCACTGTGTTGGATTCAGTGGTCTATATATGTATATATATAGTTTCCGGAACAAAATCTATTTTAAGAATTACCAATATATTGTTCAAATGATGTTTTATTTTTTTCTTGTTACATTACTGTAACTTACCGCAAAAATTTTCGAATTCTGATTTAATTAAACAATTTTTTTTTTTCTGCTTAATTTTTCTTCGACTGTTTGCCACAACTCTTCTTTTAATAATGTAAATTTGTTCCTTAACGTTTCCGTTTGGACCCTTTACTTTATTCCAGGAATTTTCATTTTACTAACCTTCCCATTAAACTAACATTTCCACTAAGCTAACATTTCCATTGCTTAACAGGGATATAAAAAATTCATTTCCATTTGTCAACACATCAAATACTTTTGTGGACAAAAAATGAATGGCAACATACTCTTGCATATAACTAGTTAACCATTCACAATAGACACAAAACATACTAGTTGATGCAACTACTCTACTTGCCAGCCATTATTAATATTTCCATCATTCATACTAGACACACATTACCTTAAGAGCTAACATTTAATTAATAAAATAAAAACAAACGATTGCTTATAAAAACACTTAAGACCACAAATATAAGCATATTCATCATTCATACCACGACAAACCAAACACACCGCTAAGAACACAACCCAGTCACTCCCAATCATACATCGAATGTCGCCAACTCGGACATAACCTCACATAATCACACCATACCATTCATACGTCACCAGCAAGACGATCATTACTCCCACCCACTCGGTCGGCCAAACACAACCCTTGAACAACAAGGTTGCTAGTCCCATTTCGTTGGGGTGTACGGCGACCAACGCAACAAAATACTAATAAATGTTCTATATTTTTCATTGTTGTTTATTATCAAATACAATTTGAATATACATATGTATAACAATTTTTCTTTTACATTTTAGTCAGCTGTTTTTGTTAAGAATATAAAATCTAACTAATGTCAAAAACATGCAATGTAAACGAGCTAGATTTTGAGAGAGATTTAAAATCTAATCCACTAGATTTCGAGACAATGTAAATGCACTATAACACGTTTTTTCTGAGTAACATATTGACTTGGCAGCACATGTAAGCAAGAAATTCACTGATATTTTGTAAAAAACATCATTCGGCACACTACTTGGTACGTGCTAAACGTAAACAAAGAATGAAAAAAAAATTACGACTTTGAATGCAATAATTTTAAAGTAATATTTTAATAAATTAAAAATATAAAAATGAGAATATATAGCAAAAGTCCTCTAGTATCAGATTTTATGACTGTCATTATGGACATTTAAATTATAATGAATATATCCGGAGGTATCTTCGAACAATTTTCAAAACACTATTTCATTGATATATCACAAACTAAAGAGGGTGCGCATATGACACTACACGCAGTCAAATGAGGTTGAAAATACGCATCGATTGTGGGTTCAACTATTATTCCGGAGGTTTTCTGAGAAAAGTTGTATACTTATCAACATTTAAAAAAAAAAAAAAAAACGCTTTTATTAATTTGCAAATAACTCATAAAGTAGAAGGGGGGCGCATATGACACTACACGCAATCGAAAGAGGTTGAAAATACGCATTGATTGTGGTTTCATTTATTTTCCCGGAGGTTTTCTGAGAAAAGTTATATACTTATCAACACATTTTTTACAAAAAAAAGCTTTTAGTAATTTGCAAATAACTCATAAAGTAGAAAGGGTGCGCATATGACACTACACATAATCGAATGAGGTTTAAAATACGCATCGATTGTGGGTTCAACTATTTTTCCGGAGGTTTTCTGAGAAAAGTTGTATACTTATCAACATATTTTTTACAAAAAAAAAACGCTTTTATTAATTTGCAAATAACTCATAAAGTAGAAAGAGTGCGCATATGACACTACACGCAATCGAAAGAGGTTGAAAATACGCATTGATTGTGGTTTCAACTATTTTCCCGGAGGTTTTCTGAGAAAAGTTATATACTTATCAACACATTTTTTACAAAAAAAAGCTTTTAGTAATTTGCAAATAACTCATAAAGTAGAAAGGGTGCGCATATGACACTACACATAATCGAATGAGGTTTAAAATACGCATCGATTGTGGGTTCAACTATTTTTCCGGAGGTTTTCTGAGAAAAGTTGTATACTTATCAACATATTTTTTACAAAAAAAAAACACTTTTAGTAATTTTCAAATAACTCACAAAGTAGAAGGGGTGCGCATATGACACTACACGCAATCGAAAGAGGTTGAAAATACGCATCGATTGTGGTTTCAACTATCTTCCCGGAGGTTTTTTGAGAAAAGTTATATACTTATCAACACATTTTTTACAAAAAAAAAACTTTTAGTAATTTGCAAATAACTCATAAAGTAGAAAGGGTGCGCATATGACACTACACAAAATCGAATGAGGTTTAAAATACGAATCGATTGTGGGTTCAATAATTTTTCCGGAGGTTTTCTGAGAAAATTTGTATACTTATCAACATTTTTTTTACAAAAAAAAAAAACACTTTTAGTAATTTGCAAATAACTCACAAAGTAGAGGGGGTGCGCATATGACACTACACGCAATCGAATGAGGTTGAAAATACGCATCGATTGTGGGTTCAACTATTTTTCCGGAGGTTTTCTGAGAAAATTTGTATACTTATCAACACATTTTTTACAAAAAAAAAACTTTTAGTAATTTGCAAATAACTCAAAAAGTAGAAAGGGTGCGCATATGACACTACACAAAATCGAATGAGGTTTAAAATACGCATCGATTGTGGGTTCAACTATTTTTCCGGAGGTTTTCTGAGAATAGTTGTATAATTATAATTTTTTACAAAAAAAAACACTTTTAGTAATTTGCAAATAATTCACAAAGTAGAAGGGGTACGCATATGACACTACACGCAATCGAAAGAGGTTGAAAATACGCATCGATTGTGGTTTCAACTATTTTCCCGGAGGTTTTCTGAGAAAAGTTGTATACTTATCAACATTTTTTTTACAAAAAAAAATACACTTTTAGTAATTTGGAAATAACTCACAAAGTAGAAGGGGTGCGCATATGACACTACACGCAATCGAATGAGGTTGAAAATACGCATCGATTGTGGGTCAACTATTTTCCCGGAGGTTTTCTGAGAAAATTTGTATACTTATCAACATTTTTTTTACAAAAAAAAAAAACACTTTTAGTAATTTGCAAATAACTCACAAAGTAGAGGGGGTGCGCATATGACACTACACGCAATCGAATGAGGTTGAAAATACGCATCGATTGTGGGTTCAACTATTTTTCCGGAGGTTTTCTGAGAAAATTTGTATACTTATCAACACATTTTTTACAAAAAAAAAACTTTTAGTAATTTGCAAATAACTCAAAAAGTAGAAAGGGTGCGCATATGACACTACACGCAATCGAATGAGGTTGAAAATACGCATCGATTGTGGTTTCAACTATTTTTCCTGAGGTTTTCTGAGAAAATTTGTATACTTATCAACATTTTTTTACAAAAAAAAAAAAAACACTTTTAGTAATTTGCAAATAACTCATAAAGTAGAAGAGGTGCGCATATGACACTACACACAATCGAATGAGGTTTAAAATACTCATCGATTGTGGGTTCAACAATTTTTCCGGAGGTTTTCTGAGAAAATTTGTATACTTATCAACACATTTTTTACAAAAAATTCACTTTTAGTAATTTGCAAATAACTCATAAAGTAGAAGAGGTGCGCATATGACACTACACGCAATCGAATGAGGTTGAAAATACGCATCGATTGTGGTTTCAACTATTTTTCCTGAGGTTTTCTGAGAAAATTTGTATACTTATCAACATTTTTTTTACAAAAAAAAAAACACTTTTAGTAATTTGCAAATAACTCACAAAGTAGAAGAGGTGCGCATATGACACTACACACAATCGAATGAGGTTTAAAATACACATCGAGTGTGGGTTCAACTATTTTTCCTGAGGTTTTCTGACAAATGTTGTATACTTATCAACATTTTTTTTTACAAAAAAAAAACGCTTTTAGTAATTTGCAAATAACTCACAAAGTAGAAGGGGTGCGCATATGACACTACACGCAATCGAATGAGGTTGAAAATACGCATCAATTGTGGGTTCAACTATTTTTCCGGAGGGTTTCTGAGAAAATTTGTATACTTATCAACATTTAAAAAAAAAAAAAAAAACACTTTTAGTAATTTGCAAATAACTCACAAAGTAGAAGGGGTGCGCATATGACACTACACGCAATCGAAAGAGGTTGAAAATACGCATCGATTGTGGTTTCAACTATTTTCCTATTTTAAAATACTTGCTGCATCGAAGAGTTACCGTTGAGATGCCACATAAAAAAACTGGACCTATCCAATGCATGAACTGTCAAGAATTTGGCCATACCAAAACTTATTGCAAGTTGCCTACCGTTTGCGTTGTATGTGGCGAGTTACACAGTACCGCTAACTGTGACAAAATAAAAGGTGATACCAAAGCAAAAAAATGTAGTAATTGCGGCGGAAACCACACTGCCAACTATAGGGGCTGCCCTCTTTATTCTCTTTGTAAAAATTCGTCGAACAGAAAAACAAATGCTACTCCCGCTCAGCCCCACACTCCTTTAAACTACCCACAGTTACCTCAACCGTCGTCTAGCCATAATCAATACTCAAATGTTTTAAAGTCTAACACGACTCTTACTCAACAAAAACCTAATAGCCAATTTTCATACGCTAATATTTTAAAGAGTAACCAGATTCCGGCGCAAAAAACTGTACCAGTAAATGAAGAATCAGGGCATAATTTTAGTCGTATTGAAGCCTCAATAGAGATCCTTATACAAACAGTAAATACATTCACTCTCAACATGTCCTCTATGATGCAGGAAATGTTGAAAATGCAGTCTACCTTGTTGCAGGCTGTATTGAACAAACCATGAACTTAAGAATCTGTTTTTGGAACGCAAACGGCATCTGCCAACATAAAAATGAAATTGAATATTTTCTTCTGGATAAACAAATCGATGTTATGCTTATCTCAGAAACTCACTTGACGTCCCGAAGCTATTTTCGAATTAGTGGATATAATTTCTACGACACCAAGGATCCTCAAGGTAGAGCTTGTGGTGGCTCTGGAATCCTAATAAAAACTCGAATAAAACACTACCTACTAAATGACCTTCGTGAAGAATATCTTCAAGCAACGAACATCTGCATTGAAAATTTTTATCAAAAGCTTGTGATATCATCTGTTTACTCTCCTCCCAGGTTTTCAATTTCAGAGAGTCAATATACCGCATTTTATACAACACTGGGGTCCCGTTTTCTAGCAGCTGGCGACTACAATGCTAAACACACTTTTTTGGGCTCACGTTTAATCAGTCCTAAGGGTCGTGTTTTGTTTGACACTATTTCAAAAATGGGTTTGAATGTAGTTTCAAGTGGTCAGCCAACATATTGGCCAACGGATCGTCAAAAAATTCCTGATGTTATCGACTTTGGGATTATGAAAGGCGTGCCCAGCGAAATGATTGAAGTAGAGGCATCTCTGGATTTGTCTTCAGATCACTCGCCTACTATTATCACTATTTACTCACACACAACTACAACACCAACATGTGATTTACCGCTGACACCTGCACATATTAACTGGCTGAAATACAAAAAATATTTGAGTGCTCATTGCACGGAAAATATGCCATTGAGAACACCTGCTGACATAGAAAATTCTATTAGGTTGTTTGAAGCACATGCTAAACAAGCTGCTCTTAATGCTTCTTCAATTCAACCAAATCAACAAGCGAGATTTAACAATATTTTTTGTGCAGATATAGAAAGGCTATTGACTGAAAAACGGAGAGCTCGAAGAGAATGGCAACGTTACAGATCGCCTCAGCTAAAATTAAGGCTTAAGGAGTGTATCAAACAGCTAAGAAAAGTTTTACAATCACAAAAAACAACTTCGCTGCAAAAATTTCTGCTAGAACTCGATGCAACACCATCAACAGATTATTCGCTGTGGCTTGCAGCCAGAGGACTTAAAAGGCCAGTGATTTGCAAACCACCATTACGAGCCTCTAATGGTGACTGGGCAAGAACTGATGCTGAAAAAGGTGATCTATTTGTTAAGCACCTAGAAAAAGTATTTACCCCGAATATTTCTGCTGATATTGTTGAACTGCCACCAGTCGTCTCTTTACCAGAAATACCGATGACATTTAACATGACGGAGATTGAAAATACTATTACTAGTCTTAACACCAGAAAAGCCCCAGGTGTCGACAAAATAAGCAACAAAATGCTTCAACAACTGCGTTATATTGCAAAAAGAGTTGTACTCTTCATTTTTAATAGTATTCTACGGCTGCAATACTATCCTGCAGAATGGAAGGTTTCGATGATTATTATGATACCAAAGCCCGGCAAGGATCATACGAAGGTTGAATCCTATCGGCCTATTAGTTTATTGCCCAACATTTCAAAACTATTTGAAAAGCTGTATATGAGCAAGCTGATGCCTATAGTGACTAGAAGTGGATGCATTCCAGATCATCAATTCGGTTTTCGCAGACAACATAGCACTATTGAACAAACTCACAGACTTGTGAACGTAGTTAGAGACACCTTTGAAAAAAAGAAATAT
Source organism: Lypha dubia (assembly GCA_947311025.1). Lineage (NCBI taxonomy): Eukaryota > Metazoa > Arthropoda > Insecta > Diptera > Tachinidae > Lypha > Lypha dubia. The sequence goes on along the minus strand of OX371261.1, from coordinate 74,088,284 downwards.
TGCTCTGCGCTCTTTATAGATGTTTCTCAAGCTTTCGATAAAGTATGGCACGAAGGTCTTATCCACAAATTAACACGCAATCTCCCCGCAAACATCGTCAAGCTTTTAAAAAGCTATCTAGAGGAACGAAAATTTGTAGTTAGGGAAGGCAATTTTTTAAGCCCTCCGCAGTCGATCGAAGCCGGAGTTCCCCAAGGCAGCATCTTCGGTCCCTTACTTTATTTAATTTATGCCTCTGACTTACCGTTAAGCAATAACATTCATACATCAACATTTGACACTACACATGTGACACTACACATAATCGAATGAGGTTTAAAATACGCATCGATTGTGGGTTCAACTATTTTTCCTGAGGTTTTCTGAGAAAAGTTGTATACTTATCAACATTTTTTTTTACAAAAAAAAAAAAACACTTTTAGTAATTTGCAAGTAACTCATAAAGTAGAAGAGGTGCGCATATGACACTACACACAATCGAATGAGGTTTAAAATACTCATCGATTGTGGGTTCAACTATTTTTCCGGAGGTTTTCTGAGAAAATTTGTATACTTATCAACACATTTTTTACAAAAAAAAAAACGTTTAGTAATTTGCAAATAAATCACAAAGTAGAAGGGGTGCGCATATGACACTACACGCAATCGAAAGAGGTTGAAAATACGCATCGATTGTGGTTTCAACTATTTTCCCGGAGGTTTTCTGAGAAAAGTTATATACTTATCAACACATTTTTTACAAAAAAAAACACTTTTAGTAATTTGCAAATTACTCATAAAGTAGAAAGGGTGCGCATACGACACTACACACAATCGAATGAAGTTTAAAATACGCATCGATTGTGGGTTCAACTATTTTTCCGGAGGTTTTCTGAGAAAATTTGTATACTTATCAACATTTTTTTACAAAAAAAAAAAACACTTTTAGTAATTTGCAAATTACTCATAAAGTAGAAGAGGTGCGCATATGACACTACACACAATCGAATGAGGTTTAAAATACTCATCGATTGTGGGTTCAACTATTTTTCCGGAGGTTTTCTGAGAAAATTTGTATACTTATCAACACATTTTTTACAAAAAAAAACACTTTTAGTAATTTGCAAATTACTCATAAAGTAGAAAGGGTGCGCATATGACACTACACACAATCGAATGAGGTTTAAAATACGCATCGATTGTGGGTTCAACTATTTTTCCGGAGGTTTTCTGAGAAAATTTGTATACTTATCAACATTTTTTTTACAAAAAAAAAAAACACTTTTAGTAATTTGCAAATAACTCATAAAGTAGAAAGGGTGCGCATATGACACTACACACAATCGAATGAGGTTTAAAATACGCATCGATTGTGGGTTCAACTATTTTTCCGGAGGTTTTCTGAGAAAATTTGTATACTTATCAACATTTTTTTTACAAAAAAAAAAAAACACTTTTAGTAATTTGCAAATAACTCATAAAGTAGAAGAGGTGCGCATATGACACTACACGCAATCGAATGAGGTTGAAAATACGCATCAATTGTGGGTTCAACTATTTTTGCGGAGGTTTTCTGAGAAAATTTGTATACTTATCAACATTTTTTTGCAAAAAAAAAAAAAACACTTTTAGTAATTTGCAAATAACTCATAAAGTAGAAGAGGTGCGCATATGACACTACACACAATCGAATGAGGTTTAAAATACTCATCGATTGTGGGTTCAACTATTTTTCCGGAGGTTTTCTGAGAAAATTTGTATACTTATCAACACATTTTTTACAAAAAAACAACACTTTTAGTAATTTGCAAATTACTCATAAAGTAGAAAGGGTGCGCATATGACACTACACACAATCGAATGAGGTTTAAAATACGCATCGATTGTGGGTTCAACTATTTTTCCGGAGGTTTTCTGAGAAAATTTGTATACTTATCAACATTTTTTTTACAAAAAAAAAAAACACTTTTAGTAATTTGCAAATAACTCACAAAGTAGAAGGGGTGCGCATATGACACTACACGCAATCGAAAGAGGTTGAAAATACGCATCGATTGTGGTTTCAACTATTTTCCTATTTTAAAATACTTGCTGCATCGAAGAGTTACCGTTGAGATGCCACATAAAAAAACTGGACCTATCCAATGCATGAACTGTCAAGAATTTGGCCATACCAAAACTTATTGCAAGTTGCCTACCGTTTGCGTTGTATGTGGCGAGTTACACAGTACCGCTAACTGTGACAAAATAAAAGGTGATACCAAAGCAAAAAAATGTAGTAATTGCGGCGGAAACCACACTGCCAACTATAGGGGCTGCCCTCTTTATTCTCTTTGTAAAAATTCGTAGAACAGAAAAACAAATGCTACTCCCGCTCAGCCCCACACTCCTTTAAACTACCCACAGTTACCTCAACCGTCGTCTAGCCATAATCAATACTCAAATGTTTTAAAGTCTAACACGACTCTTACTCAACAAAAACCTAATAGCCAATTTTCATACGCTAATATTTTAAAGAGTAACCAGATTCCGGCGCAAAAAACTGTACCAGTAAATGAAGAATCAGGGCATAATTTTAGTCGTATTGAAGCCTCAATAGAGATCCTTATACAAACAGTAAATACATTCACTCTCAACATGTCCTCTATGATGCAGGAAATGTTGAAAATGCAGTCTACCTTGTTGCAGGCTGTATTGAACAAACCATGAACTTAAGAATCTGTTTTTGGAACGCAAACGGCATCTGCCAACATAAAAATGAAATTGAATATTTTCTTCTGGATAAACAAATCGATGTTATGCTTATCTCAGAAACTCACTTGACGTCCCGAAGCTATTTTCGAATTAGTGGATATAATTTCTACGACACCAAGGATCCTCAAGGTAGAGCTTGTGGTGGCTCTGGAATCCTAATAAAAACTCGAATAAAACACTACCTACTAAATGACCTTCGTGAAGAATATCTTCAAGCAACGAACATCTGCATTGAACATTTTTATCAAAAGCTTGTGATATCATCTGTTTACTCTCCTCCCAGGTTTTCAATTTCAGAGAGTCAATATACCGCATTTTATACAACACTGGGGTCCCGTTTTCTAGCAGCTGGCGACTACAATGCTAAACACACTTTTTTGGGCTCACGTTTAATCAGTCCTAAGGGTCGTGTTTTGTTTGACACTATTTCAAAAATGGGTTTGAATGTGGTTTCAAGTGGTCAGCCAACATATTGGCCAACGGATCGTCAAAAAATTCCTGATGTTATCGACTTTGGGATTATGAAAGGCGTGCCCAGCGAAATGATTGAAGTAGAGGCATCTCTGGATTTGTCTTCAGATCACTCGCCTACTATTATCACTATTTACTCACACACAACTACAACACCAACATGTGATTTACCGCTGACACCTGCACATATTAACTGGCTGAAATACAAAAAATATTTGAGTGCTCATTGCACGGAAAATATGCCATTGAGAACACCTGCTGACATAGAAAATTCTATTAGGTTGTTTGAAGCACATGCTAAACAAGCTGCTCTTAATGCTTCTTCAATTCAACCAAATCAACAAGCGAGATTTAACAATATTTTTTGTGCAGATATAGAAAGGCTATTGACTGAAAAACGGAGAGCTCGAAGAGAATGGCAACGTTACAGATCGCCTCAGCTAAAATTAAGGCTTAAGGAGTGTATCAAACAGCTAAGAAAAGTTTTACAATCACAAAAAACAACTTCGCTGCAAAAATTTCTGCTAGAACTCGATGCAACACCATCAACAGATTATTCGCTGTGGCTTGCAGCCAGAGGACTTAAAAGGCCAGTGATTTGCAAACCACCATTACGAGCCTCTAATGGTGACTGGGCAAGAACTGATGCTGAAAAAGGTGATCTATTTGTTAAGCACCTAGAAAAAGTATTTACCCCGAATATTTCTGCTGATATTGTTGAACTGCCACCAGTCGTCTCTTTACCAGAAATACCGATGACATTTAACATGACGGAGATTGAAAATACTATTACTAGTCTTAACACCAGAAAAGCCCCAGGTGTCGACAAAATAAGCAACAAAATGCTTCAACAACTGCGTTATATTGCAAAAAGAGTTATACTCTTCATTTTTAATAGTATTCTACGGCTGCAATACTATCCTGCAGAATGGAAGGTTTCGATGATTATTATGATACCAAAGCCCGGCAAGGATCATACGAAGGTTGAATCCTATCGGCCTATTAGTTTATTGCCCAACATTTCAAAACTATTTGAAAAGCTGTATATGAGCAAGCTGATGCCTATAGTGACTAGAAGTGGATGCATTCCAGATCATCAATTCGGTTTTCGCAGACAACATAGCACTATTGAACAAACTCACAGACTTGTGAACGTAGTTAGAGACACCTTTGAAAAAAAGAAATATTGCTCTGCGCTCTTTATAGATGTTTCTCAAGCTTTCGATAAAGTATGGCACGAAGGTCTTATCCACAAATTAACACGCAATCTCCCCGCAAACATCGTCAAGCTTTTAAAAAGCTATCTAGAGGAACGAAAATTTGTAGTTAGGGAAGGCAATTTTTTAAGCCCTCCGCAGTCGATCGAAGCCGGAGTTCCCCAAGGCAGCATCTTCGGTCCCTTACTTTATTTAATTTATGCCTCTGACTTACCGTTAAGCAATAACATTCATACATCAACATTTGACACTACACATGTGACACTACACATAATCGAATGAGGTTTAAAATACGCATCGATTGTGGGTTCAACTATTTTTCCTGAGGTTTTCTGAGAAAAGTTGTATACTTATCAACATTTTTTTTTACAAAAAAAAAAAAAACACTTTTAGTAATTTGCAAGTAACTCATAAAGTAGAAGAGGTGCGCATATGACACTACACACAATCGAATGAGGTTTAAAATACTCATCGATTGTGGGTTCAACTATTTTTCCGGAGGTTTTCTGAGAAAATTTGTATACTTATCAACACATTTTTTACAAAAAAAAAACTTTTGTAATTTGCAAATAACTCATAAAGTAGAAGGGGTGCGCATATGACACTACACGCAATCGAAAGAAGTTGAAAATACGCATCGATTGTGGTTTCAACTATTTTCCCGGAGGTTTTCTGAGAAAAGTTATATACTTATCAACACATTTTTTACAAAAAAAACACTTTTAGTAATTTGCAAATTACTCATAAAGTAAAAAGGGTGCGCATATGACACTACACACAATCGAATGAGGTTTAAAATACGCATCGAGTGTGGGTTCAACTATTTTTCCTGAGGTTTTCTGACAAATGTTGTATACTTATCAACATTTTTTTTTACAAAAAAAAAACGCTTTTAGTAATTTGCAAATAGCTCACAAAGTAGAAGGGGTGCGCATATGACACTACACGCAATCGAATGAGGTTGAAAATACGCATCAATTGTGGGTTCAACTATTTTTCCGGAGGTTTTCTGAGAAAATTTGTATACTTATCAACATTTAAAAAAAAAAAAAAAAAACACTTTTAGTAATTTGCAAATAACTCACAAAGTAGAAGGGGTGCGCATATGACACTACACGCAATCGAAAGAGGTTGAAAATACGCATCGATTGTGGTTTCAACTATTTTCCTATTTTAAAATACTTGCTGCATCGAAGAGTTACCGTTGAGATGCCACATAAAAAAACTGGACCTATCCAATGCATGAACTGTCAAGAATTTGGCCATACCAAAACTTATTGCAAGTTGCCTACCGTTTGCGTTGTATGTGGCGAGTTACACAGTACCGCTAACTGTGACAAAATAAAAGGTGATACCAAAGCAAAAAAATGTAGTAATTGCGGCGGAAACCACACTGCCAACTATAGGGGCTGCCCTCTTTATTCTCTTTGTAAAAATTCGTCGAACAGAAAAACAAATGCTACTCCCGCTCAGCCCCACACTCCTTTAAACTACCCACAGTTACCTCAACCGTCGTCTAGCCATAATCAATACTCAAATGTTTTAAAGTCTAACACGACTCTTACTCAACAAAAACCTAATAGCCAATTTTCATACGCTAATATTTTAAAGAGTAACCAGATTCCGGCGCAAAAAACTGTACCAGTAAATGAAGAATCAGGGCATAATTTTAGTCGTATTGAAGCCTCAATAGAGATCCTTATACAAACAGTAAATACATTCACTCTTAACATGTCCTCTATGATGCAGGAAATGTTGAAAATGCAGTCTACCTTGTTGCAGGCTGTATTGAACAAACCATGAACTTAAGAATCTGTTTTTGGAACGCAAACGGCATCTGCCAACATAAAAATGAAATTGAATATTTTCTTCTGGATAAACAAATCGATGTTATGCTTATCTCAGAAACTCACTTGACGTCCCGAAGCTATTTTCGAATTAGTGGATATAATTTCTACGACACCAAGGATCCTCAAGGTAGAGCTTGTGGTGGCTCTGGAATCCTAATAAAAACTCGAATAAAACACTACCTACTAAATGACCTTCGTGAAGAATATCTTCAAGCAACGAACATCTGCATTGAAAATTTTTATCAAAAGCTTGTGATATCATCTGTTTACTCTCCTCCCAGGTTTTCAATTTCAGAGAGTCAATATACCGCATTTTATACAACACTGGGGTCCCGTTTTCTAGCAGCTGGCGACTACAATGCTAAACACACTTTTTTGGGCTCACCTTTAATCAGTCCTAAGGGTCGTGTTTTGTTTGACACTATTTCAAAAATGGGTTTGAATGTAGTTTCAAGTGGTCAGCCAACATATCGTCAAAAAATTCCTGATGTTATCGACTTTGGGATTATGAAAGGCGTGCCCAGCGAAATGATTGAAGTAGAGGCATCTCTGGATTTGTCTTCAGATCACTCGCCTACTATTATCACTATTTACTCACACACAACTACAACACCAACATGTGATTTACCGCTGACACCTGCACATATTAACTGGCTGAAATACAAAAAATATTTGAGTGCTCATTGCACGGAAAATATGCCATTGAGAACACCTGCTGACATAGAAAATTCTATTAGGTTGTTTGAAGCACATGCTAAACAAGCTGCTCTTAATGCTTCTTCAATTCAACCAAATCAACAAGCGAGATTTAACAATATTTTTTGTGCAGATATAGAAAGGCTATTGACTGAAAAACGGAGAGCTCGAAGAGAATGGCAACGTTACAGATCGCCTCAGCTAAAATTAAGGCTTAAGGAGTGTACCAAACAGCTAAGAAAAGTTTTACAATCACAAAAAACAACTTCGCTGCAAAAATTTCTGCTAGAACTCGATGCAACACCATCAACAGATTATTCGCTGTGGCTTGCAGCCAGACGACTTAAAAGGCCAGTGATTTGCAAACCACCATTACGAGCCTCTAATGGTGACTGGGCAAGAACTGATGCTGAAAAAGGTGATCTATTTGTTAAGCACCTAGAAAAAGTATTTACCCCGAATATTTCTGCTGATATTGTTGAACTGCCACCAGTCGTCTCTTTACCAGAAATACCGATGAGATTTAACATGACGGAGATTGAAAATACTATTACTAGTCTTAACACCAGAAAAGCCCCAGGTGTCGACAAAATAAGCAACAAAATGCTTCAACAACTGCCTTATATTGCAAAAAGAGTTATACTCTTCATTTTTAATAGTATTCTACGGCTGCAATACTATCCTGCAGAATGGAAGGTTTCGATGATTATTATGATACCAAAGCCCGGCAAGGATCATACGAAGGTTGAATCCTATCGGCCTATTAGTTTATTGCCCAACATTTCAAAACTATTTGAAAAGCTGTATATGAGCAAGCTGATGCCTATAGTGACTAGAAGTGGTTGCATTCCAGATCATCAATTCGGTTTTCGCAGACAACATAGCACTATTGAACCAACTCACAGACTTGTGAACGTAGTTAGAGACACCTTTGAAAAAAAGAAATTTTGCTCTGCGCTCTTTATAGATGTTTCTCAAGCTTTCGATAAAGTATGGCACGAAGGTCTTATCCACAAATTAACATGCAATCTCCCCGCAAACATCGTCAAGCTTTTAAAAAGCTATTTAGAGGAACGAAAATTTGTAGTTAGGGAAGGTAATTTTTTAAGCCCTCCGCAGTCGATCGAAGCCGGAGTTCCCCAAGGCAGCATCTTCGGTCCCTTACTCTATTTAATTTATGCCTCTGACTTACCGTTAAGCAAAAACATTCATACATCAACATTTGCTGATGATACAGCTTTTTTAAGCGTCCATGAAAATCCAGTAGAAGCTTCCATCAACTTACAAGGGTATATATCCAAATTAGAAAAATGGCTTAAACAATGGCGTATAAAAGTTAACGAACAGAAATGTGTACACGTCACTTTTACGTTGCGCAAGGAAACATGCCCGCCTATACAAATCAACACTGAGACTATTCCGCAACATACTGTAGTCAAATATCTAGGCGTTCACCTTGATCGCCGTTTAACATGGAAATCGCATATAAACGCAAAGTTGAAGCAAATGAAATTAAAAACTGCCCAAATTAATTGGCTTATGGGAATAAATTCTATACTGAGCCTAGACTGTAAACTTCTACTATACAACGCGATCCTGAAACCAATATGGTCCTATGGAATCCAGTTATGGGGCACTGCCTCAGCATCGAATGTCGAAAGAATTCAAAGGCGACAGAATAAAATTCTACGTACAATAACAGCAGCCCCCTGGTATGTCAGAAACCATCGAATTCATAAAGACCTAGACGTTCCGTTAGTGAAGACAGTATTTTCAAAACACGCGAAAAAATATATAAAAAAACTTGAGTTGCACCCAAATCCACTTGCGCGCAATATTCTTCATTATAGAGGCCACACCCGGCTGAAAAGAAGGGATACTCTTTTTCTCAGCCGTTCACGAGAGATGTTAAACAACCAAAATTAACCGTTGAAATTAAAAATTTTTGTTTAGCATTGGCTAAACTTACATTTAATATTTTTTAGATTTAAGATTTGAAAAACTTATTGATAATTTAATATAAATAATTAAAGATTCAATAAATAATAAAATTATCAAAAAAAAAAAAAAAAAAAAAAAAAAAAAAAAGTAATTTGCAAATAACTCATAAAGTAGAAGAGGTGCGCATATGACACTACACACAATCGAATGAGGTTTAAAATACGCATCGAGTGTGGGTTCAACTATTTTTCCTGAGGTTTTCTGACAAATGTTGAATACTTATCAACATTTTTTTTTACAAAAAAAAAAACGCTTTTAGTAATTTGCAAATAACTCACAAAGTAGAAGGGGTGCGCATATGACACTACACGCAATCGAATGAGGTTGAAAATACGCATCAATTGTGGGTTCAACAATTTTTCCGGAGGTTTTCTGAGAAAATTTGTATGCTTATCAACATTTAAAAAAAAAAAAAAAAAAAGTTTTAGTAATTTGCAAATAACTCACAAAGTACAAGAGGTGCGCATATGACACTACACGCAATCGAAAGAGGTTGAAAATACGCATCAATTGTAGGTTCAACTATTTTCCTATTTTAAAATACTTGCTGCATCGAAGAGTTACCGTTGAGATGCCACATAAAAAAACTGGACCTATCCAATGCATGAACTGTCAAGAATTTGGCCATACCAAAACTTATTGCAAGTTGCCTACCGTTTGCGTTGTATGTGGCGAGTTACACAGTACCGCTAACTGTGACAAAATAAAAGGTGATACCAAAGCAAAAAAATGTAGTAATTGCGGCGGAAACCACACTGCCAACTATAGGGGCTGCCCTCTTTATTCTCTTTTTAAAAATTCGTCGAACAGAAAAACAAATGCTACTCCCGCTCAGCCCCACACTCCTTTAAACTACCCACAGTTACCTCAACCGTCGTCTAGCCATAATCAATACTCAAATGTTTTAAAGTCTAACACGACTCTTACTCAGCAAAAACCTAATAGCCAATTTTCATACGCTAATATTTTAAAGCGTAACCAGATTCCGGCGCAAAAAACTGTACCAGTAAATGAAGAATCAGGGCATAATTTTAGTCGTATTGAAGCCTCAATAGAGATCCTTATACAAACAGTAAATACATTCACTATCAACATGTCCTCTATGATGCAGGAAATGTTGAAAATGCAGTCTACCTTGTTGCAGGTTGTATTGAATAAACCATGAACTTAAGAATCTGTTTTTGGAACGCAAACGGCATCTGCCAACATAAAAATGAAATTGAATATTTTCTTCTGGATAAACAAATCGATGTTATGCTTATCTCAGAAACTCACTTGACGTCCCGAAGCTATTTTCGAATTAGTGGATATAATTTCTACGACACCAAGGATCCTCAAGGTAGAGCTTGTGGTGGCTCTGGAATCCTAATAAAAACTCGAATAAAACACTTCCTACTAAATGACCTTCGTGAAGAATATCTTCAAGCAACGAACATCTGCATTGAAAATTTTTATCAAAAGCTTGTGATATCATCTGTTTACTCTCCTCCCAGGTTTTCAATTTCAGAGAGTCAATATACCGCATTTTATACAACACTGGGGTCCCGTTTTCTAGCAGCTGGCGACTACAATGCTAAACACACATTTTGGGGCTCACGTTTAATCAGTCCTAAGGGTCGTGTTTTGTTTGACACTATTTCAAAAATGGGTTTGAATGTAGTTTCAAGTGGTCAGCCAACATAAAAAAATTCCTGATGTTATCGACTTTGGGATTATGAAAGGCGTGCCCAGCGAAATGATTGAAGTAGAAGCATCTCTGGATTTGTCTTCAGATCACTCGCCTACTATTATCACTATTTACTCACACACAACTACAACACCAACATGTGATTTACCGCTGACACCTGCACATATTAACTGGCTGAAATACAAAAAATATTTGAGTGCTCATTGCACGGAAAATATGCCATTGAGAACACCTGCTGACATAGAAAATTCTATTAGGTTGTTTGAAGCACATGCTAAACAAGCTGCTCTTAATGCTTCTTCAATTCAACCAAATCAACAAGCGAGATTTAACAATATTTTTTGTGCAGATATAGAAAGGCTATTGACTGAAAAACGGAGAGCTCGAAGAGAATGGCAACGTTACAGATCGCCTCAGCTAAAATTAAGGCTTAAGGAGTGTATCAAACAGCTAAGAAAAGTTTTACAATCACAAAAAACAACTTCGCTGCAAAAATTTCTGCTAGAACTCGATGCAACACCATCAACAGATTATTCGCTGTGGCTTGCAGCCAGAGGACTTAAAAGGCCAGTGATTTGCAAACCACCATTACGAGCCTCTAATGGTGACTGGGCAAGAACTGATGCTGAAAAAGGTGATCTATTTGTTAAGCACCTAGAAAAAGTATTTACCCCGAATATTTCTGCTGATATTGTTGAACTGCCACCAGTCGTCTCTTTACCAGAAATACCACTAATATTTAGCATTGTGGAGATTGAAAAGGCCATTACTAGTCTTAACACCAAAAAAGCCCCAGGTGTCGACAAAATAAGCAACAAAATGCTTCAACAACTGCCTTATATTGCAAAAAGAATTATACTATTCATTTTTAATAGTATTCTACGGCTGCAATACTATCCTGCAGAATGGAAGGTTTCGATGATTATTATGATACCAAAGCCCGGCAAGGATCATACGAAGGTTGAATCCTATCGGCCTATTAGTTTATTGCCCAACATTTCAAAACTATTTGAAAAGCTGTATATGAGCAAGCTGATGCCTAAAATGACTAGAAGTGGATGCATTTCAGATCATCAATTCGGTTTTCGCAGACAACATAGCACTATTGAACAAACTCACAGACTTGTGAACGTAGTTAGAGACACCTTTGAAAAAAAGAAATATTGCTCTGCGCTCTTTATAGATGTTTCTCAAGCTTTCGATAAAGTATGGCACGAAGGTCTTATCCACAAATTAACACGCAATCTCCCCGCAAACACCGTCAAGCTTTTAAAAAGCTATCTAGAGGAACGAAAATTTGTAGTTAGGGAAGGCAATTTTTTAAGCCCTCCGCAGTCGATCGAAGCCGGAGTTCCCCAAGGCAGCATCTTCGGTCCCTTACTTTATTTAATTTATGCCTCTGACTTACCGTTAAGCAATAACATTCATACATCTACATTTGACACTACACACAATCGAATGAGGTTTAAAATACGCATCGATTGTGGGTTCAACTATTTTTCCTGAGGTTTTCTGAGAAAAGTTGTATACTTATCAACATTTTTTTTACAAAAAAAAAAACACTTTTAGTAATTTGCAAATAACTCATAAAGTAGAAGGGGTGCGCATATGACACTACATACAATCGAATGAGGTTAAAAAAAAATATCGATTGTTGGTTCAACTATTTTTCCGGAGGTTTTCTGAGAAAAGTTGTATACTTATCAACATTTTTTTACAAAAAAAAAAACACTTTTAGTAATTTGCAAATAACTCATAAAGTAGAAGGGGTGCGCATATGACACTACACGCAATCGAATGAGGTTGAAAATACGCATCGATTGTGGTTTTAACTATTTTCCCGGAGGTTTTCTGAGAAAAGTTATATACTTATTAACACATTTTTTACAAAAAAAAAACTTTTAGTAATTTGCAAATAACTCATAAAGTAGAAGAGGTGCGCATATGACACTACATACAATCGAATGAGGTTAAAAAAAAATATCGATTGTGGGTTCAACTATTTTTCCGGAGGTTTTCTGAGAAAAGTTGTATACTTATCAACATTTTTTTTACAAAAAAAAAACACTTTTAGTAATTTGCAAATAACTCATAAAGTAGAAGGGGTGCGCATATGACACTACACACAATCGAATGATGTTTAAAATACGCATCGATTGTGGGTTCAACTATTTTCCCGGAGGTTTTTGAGAAAAGTTATATACTTATCAACACATTTTTTACAAAAAAAAACTTTTAGTAATTTGCAAATAACTCATAAAGTAGAGAGGGTGCGCATATGACACTACACGCAATCGAAAGAGGTTGAAAATACGCATCGATTGTGGGTTCAACTATTTTCCCGGAGGTTTTTGAGAAAAGTTATATACTTATCAACACATTTTTTACAAAAAAAAAACTTTTAGTAATATGAAAATAACTCATAAAGTAGAAAGGGTGCGCATATGACACTACACGCAATCGAAAGAGGATAAAAATACGCATGGATTGTGGGTTCAACTATTTTTCCGGAGGTTTTCTGAGAAAAGTTGTATACTTATCAACATTTTTTTTACAAAAAAAAAACACTTTTAGTAATTTTGAAATAACTCACAAAGTAGAAGGGGTGCGCATATGACACTACACGCAATCGAATGAGGTTAAAAATAAGCATCGATTGTGGTTTCAACTATTTTCCCGGAGGTTTTCTGAGAAAAGTTATATAGTTATCAACACATTTTTTACAAAAAAAAAACTTTTAGTAATTTGCAAATAACTCATAAAGTAGAAGAGGTGCGCATATGACACTACACACAATCGAATGAGGTTTAAAATACGCATCGATTGTGGGTTCAACTATTTTTCCGGAGGTTTTCTGAGAAAATTTGTATACTTCTCAACATTTTTTTTACAAAAAAAAAAAAAACACTTTTAGTAATTTGCAAATAACTCACAAAGTAGAGGGGGTGCGCATATGACACTACACGCAATCGAATGAGGTTTAAAATACGCATCGAGTGTGGGTTCAACTATTTTTCCTGAGGTTTTCTGACAAATGTTGTATACTTATCAACATTTTTTTTACAAAAAAAAAAAAAACACTTTTAGTAATTTGCAAATAACTCATAAAGTAGAAGAGGTGCGCATATGACACTACACACAATCGAATGAGGTTTAAAATACGCATCGAGTGTGGGTTCAACTATTTTTTCTGACAAATGTTGTATACTTATCAACATTTTTTTTACAAAAAAAAAAAACACTTTTAGTAATTTGGAAATAACTCACAAAGTAGAAGGGGTGCGCATATGACACTACACGCAATCGAATGAGGTCAAAAATACGCATCGATTGTGGTTTCAACTATTTTCCCGGAGGTTTTCTGAGAAAAGTTATATAGTTATCAACACATTTTTTACAAAAAAAAAAAAAAACACTTTTAGTAATTTGCAAATAACTCACAAAGTAGAGGGGGTGCGCATATGACACTACACTCAATCGAATTAGGTTGAAAATACGCATCGATTGTGGGTTCAACTATTTTTCCGGAGGTTTTCTGAGAAAATTTGTATACTTATCAACATTTTTTTTACAAAAAAAAAAACACTTTTAGTAATTTGCAAATAACTCACAAAGTAGAAGGGGTGCGCATATGACACTACACGCAATCGAATGAGGTTGAAAATACGCATCGATTGTGGGTTCAACTATTTTTCCGGAGGTTTTCTGAGAAAATTTGTATACTTATCAACATTTTTTTTTCAAAAAAAAAAAACTTTTAGTAATTTGCAAATAACTCACAAAGTAGAAGGGGTGCGCATATGACACTACACACAATCGAATGAGGTTTAAATACGCATCGATTGTGGGTTCAACTATTTTTCCGGAGGTTTTCTGAGAAAAGTTATATAGTTATCAACACATTTTTTACAAAAAAAAAACTTTTAGTAATTTGCAAATAACTCATAAAGTAGAAGAGGTGCGCATATGACACTACACACAATCGAATGAGGTTTAAAATACGCATCGATTGTGGGTTCAACTATTTTTCCGGAGGTTTTCTGAGAAAATTTGTATACTTATCAACATTTTTTTTACAAAAAAAAAAACACTTTTAGTAATTTGCAAATAACTCACAAAGTAGAAGGGGTGCGCATATGACGCTACACGCAATCGAATGAGGTTGAAAATACGCATCGATTGTGGGTTCAACTATTTTTCCGGAGGTTTTCTGAGAAAATTTGTATACTTAGCAACATTTTTTTTACAAAAAAAAAACACTTTTAGTAATTTGCAAATAACTCACAAAGTAGAAAGGGTGCGCATATGATACTACACACAATCGAATGAGGTTTAAAATACGCATCGATTGTGGGTTCAACTATTTTTCCGGAGGTTTTCTGAGAAAAGTTATATACTTATCAACACATTTTTTACAAAAAAAAACTTTTAGTAATTTGCAAATAACTCATAAAGTAGAAAGGGTGCGCATATGACACTACACACAATCGAATGAGGTTTAAAATACGCATCGATTGTGGGATCAACTATTTTTCCGGAGGTTTTCTGAGAAAATTTGTATACTTATCAACATTTTTTTTACAAAAAAAAAAAACACTTTTAGTAATTTGCAAATAACTCACAAAGTAGAAGGGGTGCGCATATAACACTACACGCAATCGAATGAAGTTGAAAATACGCATCGATTGTGGTTTCAACTATTTTCCCGGAGGTTTTCTGAGAAAAGTTATATAGTTATCAACACATTTTTTACAAAAAAAAACTTTTAGTAATTTGCAAATAACTCATAAAGTAGAAGAGGTGCGCATATGACACTACACACAATCTAATGAGGTTTAAAATACGCATCGATTGTGGGTTCAACTATTTTTCCGGAGGTTTTCTGAGAAAATTTGTATACTTATCAACATTTTTTTTACAAAAAAAAAAACACTTTTAGTAATTTGCAAATAACTCACAAAGTAGAAGGGTTGCGCATATGACACTACACGCAATCGAATGAGGTTGAAAATACGCATCGATTGTGGGTTCAACTATTTTTCCGGAGGTTTTCTGAGAAAATTTGTATACTTATCAACATTTTTTTTACAAAAAAAAAACACTTTTAGTAATTTGCAAATAACTCACAAAGTAGAAAGGGTGCGCATATGATACTACACGCAATCGAATGAGGTTGAAAATACGCATCGATTGTGGGTTCAACTATTTTTCCGGAGGTTTTCTGAGAAAATTTGTATACCTATCAACATTTTTTTTACAAAAAAAAAACTTTTAGTAATTTGCAAATAACTCACAAAGTAGAAGGGGTGCGCATATGACACTACACACAATCGAATGAGGTTTAAAATACGCATCGATTGTGGGTTCAACTATTTTTCCGGAGGTTTTCTGAGAAAAGTTGTATACTTATCAACATTTTTTTTACAAAAAAAAAAAAACACTTTTAGTAATTTGGAAATAACTCACAAAGTAGAAGGGGTGCGCATATGACACTACACGCAATCGAATGAGGTTGAAAATACGCATCGATTGTGTTTCAACTATTTTCCCGGAGGTTTTCTGAGAAAAGTTATATAGTTATCAACACATTTTTTACAAAAAAAAACTTTTAGTAATTTGCAAATAACTCACAAAGTAGAAGGGGTGCACATATGACACTACACACAATCGAATGAGGTTTAAAATACGCATCGATTGTGGGATCAACTATTTTTCCGGAGGTTTTCTGAGAAAATTTGTATACTTATCAACATTTTTTTTACAAAAAAAAAAACACTTTTAGTAATTTGCAAATAACTCACAAAGTAGAAGTGGTGCGCATATGACACTACACGCAATCGAATGAAGTTGAAAATACGCATCGATTGTGGTTTCAACTATTTTCCCGGAGGTTTTCTGAGAAAATTTGTATACTTATCAACATTTTTTTTACAAAAAAAAAAACACTTTTAGTAATTTGCAAATAACTCACAAAGTAGAAGGGTTGCGCATATGACACTACACGCAATCGAATGAGGTTGAAAATACGCATCGATTGTGGGTTCAACTATTTTTCCGGAGGTTTTCTGAGAAAATTTGTATACTTATCAACATTTTTTTTACAAAAAAAAAAACACTTTTAGTAATTTGCAAATAACTCACAAAGTAGAAAGGGTGCGCATATGATACTACACGCAATCGAATGAGGTTGAAAATACGCATCGATTGTGGGTTCAACTATTTTTCCGGAGGTTTTCTGAGAAAATTTGTATACCTATCAACATTTTTTTTACAAAAAAAAAACTTTTAGTAATTTGCAAATAACTCACAAAGTAGAAGGGGTGCGCATATGACACTACACACAATCGAATGAGGTTTAAAATACGCATCGATTGTGGGTTCAACTATTTTTCCGGAGGTTTTCTGAGAAAAGTTGTATACTTATCAACATTTTTTTTACAAAAAAAAAAAAACACTTTTAGTAATTTGGAAATAACTCACAAAGTAGAAGGGGTGCGCATATGACACTACACGCAATCGAATGAGGTTGAAAATACGCATCGATTGTGTTTCAACTATTTTCCCGGAGGTTTTCTGAGAAAAGTTATATAGTTATCAACACATTTTTTACAAAAAAAAACTTTTAGTAATTTGCAAATAACTCACAAAGTAGAAGGGGTGCACATATGACACTACACACAATCGAATGAGGTTTAAAATACGCATCGATTGTGGGATCAACTATTTTTCCGGAGGTTTTCTGAGAAAATTTGTATACTTATCAACATTTTTTTTACAAAAAAAAAAACACTTTTAGTAATTTGCAAATAACTCACAAAGTAGAAGTGGTGCGCATATGACACTACACGCAATCGAATGAAGTTGAAAATACGCATCGATTGTGGTTTCAACTATTTTCCCGGAGGTTTTCTGAGAAAAGTTATATACTTATCAACACATTTTTTACAAAAAAAAAAAAACTTTTAGTAATTTGCAAATAACTCATAAAGTAGAAAGGGTGCGCATATGACACTACACACAATCGAATAAGGATTAAAATAAGCATCGATTGTGGGTTAAACTATTTTTCCGGAGGTTTTCTGAGAAAATTTGTATACTTATCAACATTTTTTTTCAAAAAAAAAAACACTTTTAGTAATTTGCAAATAACTCACAAAGTAGAGGGGGTGCGCATATGACACTACACGCAATCGAATGAGGTTAAAAATACGCATCGATTGTGGTTTCAACTATTTTCCCGGAGGTTTTCTGAGAAAATTTGTATACTTATCAACATTTTTTTTACAAAAAAAAAACACTTTTAGTAATTTGCAAATAACTCACAAAGTAGAAGGGGTGCGCATATGACACTACACGCAATCGAATGAGGTTGAAAATACGCATCGATTGTGGGTTCAACTATTTTTCCGGAGGTTTTCTGAGAAAATTTGTATACTTATCAACATTTTTTTTACAAAAAAAAACACTTTTAGTAATTTGCAAATAACTCACAAAGTAGAAAGGGAGCGCATATGATAATACACGCAATCGAATGAGGTTGAAAATGCGCATCGATTGTGGGTTCAACTATTTTTCCGGAGGTTTTCTGAGAAAATTTGTATACTTATCAACATTTTTTTTACAAAAAAAAAAACTTTTAGTAATTTGCAAATAACTCACAAAGTAGAAGGGGTGCGCTTATGACACTACACACAATCGAATGAAATTTAAAATACGCATCGATTGTGGGTTCAACTATTTTTCCGAAGGTTTTCTGAGAAAAGTTGTATACTTATCAACATTTGTTTTACAAAAAAAAAACTTTTAGTAATTTGCAAATAACTCACAAAGTAGAAGGGGTGCGCATATGACACTACACGCAATCGAATGAGGTTTAAAATACGCATCGATTGTGGGATCAACTATTTTTCCGGAGGTTTTCTGAGAAAATTTGTATACTTATCAACATTTTTTTACAAAAAAAAAAACACTTTTAGTAATTTGCAAATAACTCATAAAGTAGAAGAGGTGCGCATATGACACTACACAGAATCGAATGAGGTTTAAAATACGCATCGATTGTGGGTTCAACTATTTTTGCGGAGGTTTTCTGAGAAAATTTGTATACTTATCAACATTTTTTTACAAAAAAAAAAACACTTTTAGTAATTTGCAAATAACTCATAAAGTAGAAGAGGTGCGCATATGACACTACACAGAATCGAATGAGGTTTAAAATACGCATCGATTGTGGGATCAACTATTTTTCCGGAGGTTTTCTGAGAAAATTTGTATACTTATCAACATTTTTTTACAAAAAAAAAACACTTTTAGTAATTTGCAAATAACTCATAAAGTAGAAGAGGTGCGCATATGACACTACACAGAATCGAATGAGGTTTAAAATACGCATCGATTGTGGGTTCAACTATTTTTGCGGAGGTTTTCTGAGAAAATTTGTATACTTATCAACATTTTTTTACAAAAAAAAAAACACTTTTAGTAATTTGCAAATAACTCATAAAGTAGAAGAGGTGCGCATATGACACTACACAGAATCGAATGAGGTTTAAAATACGCATCGATTGTGGGTTCAACTATTTTTGCGGAGGTTTTCTGAGAAAATTTGTATACTTATCAACACATTTTTTACAAAAAAAAAACTTTTAGTAATTTGCAAATAACTCATAAAGTAGAAGAGGTGCGCATATGACACTACACGCAATCGAAAGAGGTTGAAAATACGCATCGATTGTGGTTTCAACTATTTTCCTATTTTAAAATACTTGCTGCATCGAAGAGTTACCGTTGAGATGCCACATAAAAAAACTGGACCTATCCAATGCATGAACTGTCAAGAATTTGGCCATACCAAAACTTATTGCAAGTTGCCTACCGTTTGCGTTGTATGTGGCGAGTTACACAGTACCGCTAACTGTGACAAAATAAAAGGTGATACCAAAGCAAAAAAATGTAGTAATTGCGGCGGAAACCACACTGCCAACTATAGGGGCTGCCCTCTTTATTCTCTTTTTAAAAATTCGTCGAACAGAAAAACAAATGCTACTCCCGCTCAGCCCCACACTCCTTTAAACTACCCACAGTTACCTCAACCGTCGTCTAGCCATAATCAATACTCAAATGTTTTAAAGTCTAACACGACTCTTACTCAACAAAAACCTAATAGCCAATTTTCATACGCTAATATTTTAAAGAGTAACCAGATTCCGGCGCAAAAAACTGTACCAGTAAATGAAGAATCAGGGCATAATTTTAGTCGTATTGAAGCCTCAATAGAGATCCTTATACAAACAGTAAATACATTCACTCTCAACATGTCCTCTATGATGCAGGAAATGTTGAAAATGCAGTTTACATTGTTGCAGGCTGTATTGAACAAACCATGAACTTAAGAATCTGTTTTTGGAACGCAAACGGCATCTGCCAACATAAAAATGAAATTGAATATTTTCTTCTGGATAAACAAATCGATGTTATGCTTATCTCAGAAACTCACTTGACGTCCCGAAGCTATTTTCGAATTAGTGGATATAATTTCTACGACACCAAGGATCCTCAAGGTAGAGCTTGTGGTGGCTCTGGAATCCTAATAAAAACTCGAATAAAACACTACCTACTAAATGACCTTCGTGAAGAATATCTTCAAGCAACGAACATCTGCATTGAAAATTTTTATCAAAAGCTTGTGATATCATCTGTTTACTCTCCTCCCAGGTTTTCAATTTCAGAGAGTCAATATACCGCATTTTATACAACACTGGGGTCCCGTTTTCTAGCAGCTGGCGACTACAATGCTAAACACACTTTTTTGGGCTCACGTTTAATCAGTCCTAAGGGTCGTGTTTTGTTTGACACTATTTCAAAAATGGGTTTGAATGTAGTTTCAAGTGGTCAGCCAACATATTGGCCAACGGATCGTCAAAAAATTCCTGATGTTATCGACTTTGGGATTATGAAAGGCGTGCCCAGCGAAATGATTGAAGTAGAAGCATCTCTGGATTTGTCTTCAGATCACTCGCCTACTATTATCACTACTTACTCACACACAACTACAACACCAACATGTGATTTACCGCTGACACCTGCACATATTAACTGGCTGAAATACAAAAAATATTTGAGTGCTCATTGCACGGAAAATATGCCATTGAGAACACCTGCTGACATAGAAAATTCTATTAGGTTGTTTGAAGCACATGCTAAACAAGCTGCTCTTAATGCTTCTTCAATTCAACCAAATCAACAAGCGAGATTTAACAATATTTTTTGTGCAGATATAGAAAGGCTATTGACTGAAAAACGGAGAGCTCGAAGAGAATGGCAACGTTACAGATCGCCTCAGCTAAAATTAAGGCTTAAGGAGTGTACCAAACAGCTAAGAAAAGTTTTACAATCACAAAAAACAACTTCGCTGCAAAAATTTCTGCTAGAACTCGATGCAACACCATCAACAGATTATTCGCTGTGGCTTGCAGCCAGAGGACTTAAAAGGCCAGTGATTTGCAAACCACCATTACGAGCCTCTAATGGTGACTGGGCAAGAACTGATGCTGAAAAAGGTGATCTATTTGTTAAGCACCTAGAAAAAGTATTTACCCCGAATATTTCTGCTGATATTGTTGAACTGCCACCAGTCGTCTCTTTACCAGAAATACCGATGACATTTAACATGACGGAGATTGAAAATACTATTACTAGTCTTAACACCAGAAAAGCCCCAGGTGTCGACAAAATAAGCAACAAAATGCTTCAACAACTGCCTTATATTGCAAAAAGAGTTATACTCTTCATTTTTAATAGTATTCTACGGCTGCAATACTATCCTGCAGAATGGAAGGTTTCGATGATTATTATGATACCAAAGCCCGGCAAGGATCATACGAAGGTTGAATCCTATCGGCCTATTAGCTTATTGCCCAACATTTCAAAACTATTTGTAAAGCTGTATATGAGCAAGCTGATGCCTATAGTGACTAGAAGTGGATGCATTCCAGATCATCAATTCGGTTTTCGCAGACAACATAGCACTATTGCACAAACTCACAGACTTGTGAACGTAGTAAGAGACACCTTTGAAAAAAAGAAATATTGATCTGCGCTCTTTATAGATGTTTCTCAAGCTTTCGATAAAGTATGGCACGAAGGTCTTATCCACAAATTAACACGCAATCTCCCCGCCAACATCGTCAAGCTTTTAAAAAGCTATCTAGAGGAACGAAAATTTGTAGTTAGGGAAGGCAATTTTTTAAGCCCTCCGCAGTCGATCGAAGCCGGAATTCCCCAAGGCAGCATCTTCGGTCCCTTACTTTATTTAATTTATGCCTCTGACTTACTGTTAAGCAATAACATTCATACATCAACATTTGACACTACACATGTGACACTACACACAATCGAATTAAGTTTAAAATACGCATCGATTGTGGGTTCAACTATTTTTCCTGAGGTTTTCTGAGAAAAGTTGTTTACTTATCAACATTTTTTTTACAAAAAAAAAAAAAAACACTTTTAGTAATTTGCAAATAACTCATAAAGTAGAAGAGGTGCGCATTTGACACTACACACAATCGAATGAGGTTTAAAATACGCATCGATTGTGGGTTCAACTATTTTTCCGGAGGTTTTCTGAGAAAAGTTGTATACTTATCAACATTTTTTTTACAAAAAAAAAAACACTTTTAGTAATTTGCAAATCACTCATAAAGTAGAAGGGGTGCGCATATGACACTACACGCAATCGAATGAATTTGAAAATACGTATCGATTGTGGTTTCAACTATTTTCCCGGAGGTTTTCTGAGAAAAGTTATATACATATTAACACATTTTTTACAAAAAAAAACTTTTAGTAATTTGCAAATAACTCATAAAGGAGAAGGGGTGCGCATATGACACTACACGCAATCGAATGAGGTTGAAAATACGCATCGATTGTGGGTTCAACTATTTTTCCGGAGGTTTTCTGAGAAAAGTTGTATACTTATCAACATTTTTTTTTTACAAAAAAAAAAACGCTTTTAGTAATTTGCAAATAACTCACAAAGTAGAAAGGGTGCGCATATGACACTACACACAATCGAATGAGGTTTAAAATACGCATCGATTGTGGGTTCAACTATTTTTTCGGAGGTTTTCTGAGAAAAGTTGTATAATTATCAACATTTTTTTTACAAAAAAATTTTTTTTAGTAATTTGCAAATAACTCACAAAATAGAAAGGGTGCGCATATGACACTACACGCAATCGAATGAGGTTGAAAATACGCATCGACTGTGGTTTCAACTATTTTCCCGGAGGTTTTCTGAGAAAAGTTATATACTTATCAACACATTTTTTACAAAAAAAAAACTCTTATAGTAATTTTTAAATAACTCATAAAGTAGAAAGGGTACGCATATGACACTACACACAATCGAATGAAGTTTAAAATACGCATCGATTGTGGGTTCAACTATTTTTCTGGAGGTTTTCTGAGAAAAGTTGTAAAATTATCAACATTTTTTTTTACAAAAAAAAAACACTTTTAATAATTTGCAAATAATTCACAAAGTAGAAGGGGTGCGTATATGACACTACACGCAATCGAATGAGGTTGAAAATACGCATCGATTGTGGTTTCAACTATTTTCCCGGAGGTTTTCTGAGAAAAGTTATATACTTATCAACACATTTTTTACAAAAAAAAAAAACTCTTATAGTAATTTGCAAATAACTCATAAAGTAGAAAGGGTACGCATATGACACTACACACAATCGAATGAAGTTTAAAATACGCATCGATTGTGGGTTCAACTATTTTTCCGGAGGTTTTCTGAGAAAAGTTGTATACTTATCAATATTTTTTTTTTTACAAAAAAAAAAAACGCTTTTAGTAATTTGCAAATAACTCACAAAGTAGAAGGGGTGCGCATATGACACTACACACAATCGAATGAGGTTTTAAAAACGCATCGATTGTGGGTTCAACTATTTTTCCGGAGGTTTTCTGAGAAAAGTTGTATAATTATCAACATTTTTTTTACAAAAAATTTTTTTTAGTAATTTGCAAATAACTCACAAAGTAGAAGGGGTGCGCATATGACACTACACCCAATCGAAAGAGGTTGAAAATACGCATCGATTGTGTTTTCAACTATTTTCCCGGAGGTTTTCTGAGAAAAGTTGTTGATAAGTATCAACACATTTTTTACAAAAAAAAAACACTTTTAGTAATTTGCAAATAACTCATAAAGTAGAAAGGGTACGCATATGACACTACACACAATCAAATGAAGTTTAAAATACGCATCGATTGTGGGTTCAACTATTTTTCCGGAGGTTTTCTGAGAAAAGTTGTATAATTATCAACATTTTTTTTACAAAAAAAAAAAAAAACACTTTTAGTAATTTGCAAATAAATCACAAAGTAGAAGAGGTGCGCATATGACACTACACGCAATCGAATGAGGTTGAAAATACGCATCGATTGTGGTTTCAACTATTTTCCCGGAGGTTTTCTGAGAAAAGTTATATACTTATCAACACATTTTTTAAAAAAAAAAAAAACTCTTATAGTAATTTGCAAATAACTCATAAAGTAGAAAGGGTACGCATATGACGCTACACACAATCGAATGAAGTTTAAAATACGCATCGATTGTGGGTTCAACTATTTTTCTGGAGGTTTTCTGAGAAAAGTTGTATAATTATCAACATTTTTTTACAAAAAAAAAAACACTTTTAATAATTTGCAAATAATTCACAAAGTAGAAGGGGTGCGCATATGACACTACACGCAATCGAATGAGGTTGAAAATACGCATCGATTGTGGTTTCAACTATTTTTCCGGAGGTTTTATAATTTTTTTTATCATTATTAGTTAGATAAAAAGTAAAAGCATTACAAATAATCAATGATAAAGTTTTTCAAAAGCATTATCTTTATTAAACGTCAATATTATTTCACATTTATTAAATATTTTTTCACACACTGTTTCAGGATGTTGTTTTAGCTTTGGCACATGCTAAGGGAAAAGTGGGACGTTTCACACTTATTGAACAATGTGCAATTTATATTGCAGCGTTCAGAAAATAAGCAGCAGCAACAACAAACACAGCATGAACAGATGCAACATATAAAACAAGAAACGCAGCAACCTCACAACACTACTATTAATAATAGTAATAATATTAATAATAACAATAAAAGCACAACTGTGATGTTTAATAATAAAAAGCCTTTCGGTTTAAGCAATATTAATAACAAGAAAAACATTAATAATAATAATAATAACAATAATAATAATGATGATGATGATAATAATAATAATAATAATAATAATAATAATAATAATAATAATAATAATAATAATAATAATAATAATAATAATAATAATAATAATAATAATAATAATAATAATAATAATAATAATAATAATAATAATAATAATAATAATAATAATAATAATAATAATAATAATAATAATAATAATAATAATAATAATAATAATAATAATAATAATAATAATAATAATAATAATAATAATAATAATAATAATAATAATAATAATAATAATAATAATAATAATAATAATAATAATAATAATAATAATAATAATAATAATAATAATAATAATAATAATAATAATAATAATAATAATAATAATAATAATAATAATAATAATAATAATAATAATAATAATAATAATAATAATAATAATAATAATAATAATAATAATAATAATAATAATAATAATAATAATAATAATAATAATAATAATAATAATAATAATAATAATAATAATAATAATAATAATAATAATAATAATAATAATAATAATAATAATAATAATAATAATAATAATAATAATGATAATAATAATAATAATAATAATAATAATGATAATAATAATAATAATAATAATAATAATAATAATAATAATAATAATAATATTAATAATAATAATGATAATAATAATAATAATAATAATAATAATAATAATAATAATAATAATAATAATAATAACAATAATAATAATAATAATGATAATACTAATAATAATAATAATAATAATAATAATAATAATAATAATAATAATAATAATAATAATAATAATAATAATAATAATAATAATAATAATAATAATAATAATAATAATTAAAATGCTTTTCCTTTTTGTATTTTCAGTGTTGTTCACGATGAAAAATTTTCCGAAAATATCGGTATTGTTAAGGGAATACCACAGCGCAATAACAAAAATTACATATTTTAAAAACATACATCAACTGATCGTGCTCCAACATTTCACCATCCTTAAGATTAGAATATTTACTGATGTAGTTTTCTAAAGAAATACTGTCATGAAACTCATGTGGATAGGGATGTAATTCGGGAGCTTTTTTTAGTTCGGTTACAGCAGCTGTACGTAACTTAAAATACTCATTGGGTGAGATTTCTTCATCAGGTGTAGAAGAATTCTTTTTGCTTTCTCCAACATCCGTCGCCGAGGCAACTTTATTCACATTCTTTTAAGCTTTTTCTTTGGCTTTTTGCTCCGCCTTCAAACGTCGTTTGTGTTCGCTAAAATTATTAAAATAGAAAAAGCCAACATTTTTTATTACTCTTCTTGCAAGCATTGAATTCTACAGAAACTTTAGCAAGAAAATTATTTATTATTATATTATATTGTATTTTTGTAATTTCAAATGTTTTTAATGAAAATAAACATAAAAATACATAAATTAAATATATGCTTAGGCGTTTTATTGTCATAAAGTTAAGAAATATTTGTCTTCAATTAAGCAAAATAGCAATAGGGATCGAAGAGAAAGTCCCAATTTTTATCAATGGAATTCACTATATATTGTAGTGAGTGTGCTATTTTTATGCACATCACTATTTAGTTTGTAATTAAAGAACTTTGTTTATTTTAAGTATTTTTATTTTTCATTGTCACAAGCCAAATTTGTAAAAAACCAAAATAAGCAACATCAGCATTTCCCGCGGTTTAAAAAATTTAAGTTCAATTAATGTAAACAAAATCAATTTGGGTAAATGCTGATGATAGGTAAAATTTTGTATATAAGCCATTGATTAATTTTAATAAAATCAGAAATAATTTTAGCATTCATAAAATTTGATTGTCTATTTTATTTCTCAACAAAAGGGCATTTTGATGCCAGGATAATGCGGCAGAAGTGCTCAGCAAATACTTAAACCTTTTTGAAACACAATTACACTAAATCACACCTCCATATATTTACATGACCACTACAATATGTTCTCCAATGAAAATATCCATAACGACTTAAGCACTTTGATTTCATTGATAGTTTATACAATAGGTATTATTAACCAAGTCATTCGTTGACGTACAAACTTCTCTTTTATATCATCTACACAATTAATATGTTTGGACTTTAGATAAGGACGGCGCACCAAATTTATGTCACATGCATTTGGTACATATAAAATCGAAGAAAACATCTCCTGGCTAGCTGGAATGTTTTAGGCATTTAATATGCACATCCCCACCACAGTTTACACAATGTAGATAATGGTCATCTGCTACATCAAGATAGCAATAGGAGCATTGCAATTGTGACATTTCTTCAACAATGTCTGAATTTAATATTCTTTAACTTTTGCAAACAATATTAAAATTAATAAATAGTAATTTTTTGATAATATCAAGCGCGTGTATATCGCACCCTAAATACAAAAGGGTCACACCTCAAAATTTTCCAAAACTGACTTTTTTCCATAAATTAATTCAGCGTACACATCTCTAACTACTGCAAAAATTTTTTTCACATCAGTATCTTCATTAACTGGAAAAATACAGTTATGTATATTTTTATGTTAAGTGGTTGTTTCTGCAAGAAAACAGTTTTTTGTCTCTCCTGAAGATTTTATTATATTGATTTGTGACCCTTTTGTATTTAGGCTGCGATATGTTTTGCTTACAAGTACTCCCAAGTCAATATGTTAACTCAGAAAAAAACGTGTTCGCTAAGATATTGAACAGTGCTGCCCAAAAAAATACCCGAAAAGCACCAAAATGGCAACGCTGGTTTTTCGTTGATAACACGTATACAGCAATGGCATGCTACTAAAGCTGGATTCACCCATTCTTTCTCATACGATTTTGAAGTAAAAAACCGCAATGCGGAACGGCATAAAATTAAAATCTATTTTATGTTATGTTTTTATTAAATAGACGTATCCCCAGAAGAAGTCGACAAAAAATCGACGAAACGTCGGGGAAAAATGTATTAAAATTGTGTTTTAATTACATTAAAGATTTTAGGGCGTATTAGCTTAACAAGGAAATACAGATAAAATCTATTTTATTTTCATTGCGGACTTTCTTATTTTCTCAATTTTTGATACTCTTTCTCATTCTGATGTTGCCATAGTTTTTGAATAATTGGCGGTGTTCACAACATTGTTTGAATGTATGCAGATATAAATTAATAAAAATGTAAATGTTTTGCCGTCGCCGTCGCCGTCTTCCTTTGTATTATGTTTATATTTCTCTCCCGCAACGAGAAATCGCACCGTACCGCAAACATTGTGTTTAGACTCTTAATTATATTCTTATGCAATACTGATGTATATATATAAATTTTAATTTTGCTTTTAGTCTTTAATAAAAACTCAAACATTAATGAACTTTTGAAACAATTTGGTCGTCGTTTATAACTTCGCATTGCCATTCTCAACTCAACTTATGGTTGACATTTTGGTATTGTCATTTGCAACTGTGCACAAGTTTGGTTGACAAAAATGATAAATACACACAACTGTTTATTAGTAGTTGGGTTCTTGTTCGTTACAGTTTACTTCGACATAAAGTACAGAAAAATAGAGAGATCGTAAGTAGAAAAATTTATTGCGCTTAATATTGCAGTTTCTCAGCATTTAATATATTTAAAGCCTTTGAAAATTACAACGAAAGCCTAATTTGAGAGACTTGTTCAGCTAATGAAAAAAAAATCCAGAGATTGCTCGTGGGAAACCAAAATTTGGCATGACCAAAAATCATGCGCTGCTCTAGCACATCTAACACTTCTTTTAAAACAAGTGACATTGTAGATTGAGTTAATCCTATATTGAAGTCGTTGCCACTGCACTTCAGGTAGCTCCCGTCAGCAAAAAATCTAAGGGCGGCACACGGTTTCAATATCGGTGGTATA
The DNA here is from genome assembly GCA_947311025.1 of Lypha dubia. NCBI lineage: Eukaryota > Metazoa > Arthropoda > Insecta > Diptera > Tachinidae > Lypha > Lypha dubia. Next base: position 74,059,453 of record OX371261.1, on the reverse strand, counting down.
GCTGATGTACGTACAGGTTTCTTAATTTGATCTTTTATGTCATCCAGCACATAGCAAAAGGCTTATTTACTCAGTCTAGAATAGTTAATAAATCTGTAATAATTATTTTCTTACTCAAATTGTAACTTATATTTTGAATATTCTTACTTTGCATTTGGTAGTTCAAGAGGGTTGGATTCATCATGAATTTTCCTCCTTATGCGAGCACATCTATATTACCATCTTTGTTTCCATCTTCATAAAATAAATCTACACATATGTATATCCATTTGAAGTTATTTGCTTTCGAATAAAGCACATAAAACACCTTTTTTTTTTAATATATTTTTTTAAATTTTTACACGAATTTGTGAGCTGTTCTGTCAAACTGGATATTTTAAGTTGGTAACGCTTTAACAATTACAAATAAAAACAGTTGTGTTTCACAATACAACAAAACAATTTGGTGGTGTACACAACCAAACTGAGTTTAGTTGAGAACGACAATAGGGGCATAAACTTCAACAGGTTGTGGGACCAGTGTTTAAAAATAAAAAAAAATTAAAGTTTTTTAAGAGATAAAAAGTGGAAAAACAATGAGCAGCGTTGTCAATTTGGTGCGTTTCGCACCTTTTTTGGTGCTTTTCTAAATGTTTTGTGCGAAAAATATCTGAGTTGGTGCGTGGTGCGCTTTTTATTTAATTTTGGTGCGTTTTTTTAATTTTGGGTGGTTCCAAAGCATATTAAACAGAATTTTTTGTTTCGGTATGAGAAAAAGAATTTTGTACAAAAAATACAACTGTTTCAATACCATTTCATTCAATTGTGTACAATTTTTACATTCAATTTTACAGACCATAATAAGAGCTACCATTAATGATGTTTAAGAGGTACCAAAACACATTCACAAAACCCGTTTCTTGTTATAGATAATTGTAACATTTCATTATAAGAAATTGGTTGTCCCTTTTAGATTTTCAGAGTTTTTGTCGTATAAGTTGCTGTCAAGTCTGTTAAAGAGCTTAGCAAAAACAAAGTATTCTTGAGACCTGCGATCATTGTTCTTTTTTTATAAAATGCGTAAAAGTTTATATAAAGTATTGTAACACTAAAATTAATAAAATTTATATTTACTAAAAGAAATACTTAAAGTTAGTGTCAATAATGGAGTCTAAAAAGGAGATCATAAGCGAAATACAAAAAGATTTGGGAATCACAACGTGTGTTTAAGCAATGGATTTGGCCTTGACCAAATAATAACACAAAAGCAAGATGTTTTAATTGCAAATGCGACATCACGCCTAAATATCCAACCTTGTTCGGCATTGTGGAACACGGAAACACATTGCAGCTTTAAACCCATTTAGATACAAACGACATCAAGAACCAACATTGTACAAAATGTTTTATCCCATTACAAATATGATATCATGCCATTAGCAGTACAATTTGAATCCGATGTCGAAATATTATCTAGTATTGAAAAATGGTGCAGAGTGATTCACTTCATGCACTGGCACAATATTCAGCCTTATTGTGTTTGACGCCAGATTTTTCTTTAATCTAATTTTTCTTTAACACAATAAGGCTGATTGTATCAGCATTAGAATTTTGGACTAAAGTAAAATGTTGTAAAGATTCAAAATTAATTCAATAAAAATTTTCAATAAAAAAAAAAAAATTCTGAACTTGGTGCGTTTTTTGTTGAATGGCGCGTTTTTTTCTTCATTTTGGTGCGTTTTGAAATTTCAAAGTTGACAACGCTGACAATGAGTTCATCAATATTTCAAATTGAGAAGCTAGATGGTAACAATTTTGATTCCTGGGCAGTACAAATGCGAAGTGTGTTAATACATAGTGGCTATTGGAAGTTGGTTAGCGGAGAGCTAAATATTGAAGATGGAAATGATGCCGCCGCAGTTGAGAGCAATAAAACTGATGATGAAAAGGCTCTGGCTACCATTTGTCTAAACGTAAAACCCTCACAGTTGAGTTACATTAAAAATTGTAAGTTGTCGTGTGAAGTGTGGAAAAAGTTGCAGGAAGTGTACAGGCCACAGGGACCTATACAAAAGGTAACATTCTACAAATTGTTAAACTTGTCTATGGTGGCAGATGGTGACATGGTACAACACATCAACACATTTTCGGAAATAGTTGATAAATTGCAAGAAGTTGGCATTGTAATTCAAGAGGAGCTTTTGGCAATAATTTTATTGTCTAGCCAATCACAACAATAGGAGAACTTCGTTATTGCTATGGAGACTAGAGACCAGTGATGTTATACACTTTTTTGAAAAGTCTTTACGCAGCACTTAAAAAATCACTATTTTTCCCTACGCGCTCAAAAAATTGTCTTTACAAAAATCCATACAACTTTTAAATTATATTATATCAAACAATGCAAATAAAATCTTTGTGTTTAATATATAAACGTTTTATTGAAACTTGTTATACATAATGAATTATTCTATCAGTCTTTTTTATAAATTAAAAACTAAATAGACAAAAATTGAAAAACATAAAAACAAGTGATGTACATAAATTCATTTAAAATCACAATTATTTTATTGGTAAAAAAAGCGAAATATAAAAAATATGTATTTTGTACTTTTGAAGTTTGCTAAAAAAATTGTTTGCCCGTGTTATTTTTGACTGGTGATTTCCTGACATGTCGTAAGGATACCAGTTTTTTTATATGAGTTTTCGGTACATTGGAAGGTATAACAATTTTTACATTCGCCTTGTTAAAATGAGCGGACAATGCGAATTGAAGTTAAAATTTTATGATAGCTTATTTTTTTTCTTAGTGCGAACATCAGTGATGATGGGAAAAATTCTCTCCCTGTCTGTATTGGCATGTGGCAGTGATAAAGCAAACGTAGCTAATTTCGACAAAAGGGGGAAAATGAAATTCTCATTAAAATTGTTCATTTTGGTAACTGTACTCCAAAACTTTTCGATGTCCATATTTAAAAAAAATCACATATTTCTTGCTCTGAAAAAATAAATTTAAAAAAGATCTCCACTCTTGTAGAAGAGAATTAGCGTCCACTTTTATAATTTTCGAAATATTTTTAAATGAAAATTCATTTTTATTTCCTTTTTTTTTTTAATGTAATTTCAAGTTTTAAGAACCCCATATCTCTGAATATTTCTGTTTTGAGGGGTAATATTTGATGTATTTCTTCGAAGACCAAATTGAACAAGGTTGCCAAATTAATATATTTTTGCCATATTATTGAAAAGTCCCTACATTTGAATGATTTCAACATATCTGTCATTTTTTCTCTACGGTCCTTTTTTTGGACGAAAATCCCTACGAGTAATGTTTTGTTTACGAAAAATGCTGCTTATATACATATGTACATATATGACAAAAATAATACTGTCGTATTGCAGGCCGTGAAGCATAATAATTTATATGTGGCTTTGTTTGAATCCGGTGAACAGTTGTTTGGTGCAAATTTTAATTGGCATAATCGATAAGGTCATTTGAACCAAAAAGTTTAGAAGTGCTATCAAGTAAAGAAATGGTTGTTGGAATAAATTTAAAAGGAAATAGTTTAGAAAACTGTAGAACTTGTATGATGAGCAAAGTGCATGTTTGTCCATTTCCTAAAGAATCCACTACAAGATCAAATCATCTATTAGAGCTCATTCACACAGCCGTCTGTGGACCAATAAATGTACCATCCCTTGGCGGATCGAGATATTTTTTAATATTTGTTGATGACAAATCCCGAAGAACTTTTGTTTACTTTTTGAAACGAAAATCAGAGGTGCTTGAAAAGTTCAAACAACTTAAAACACAACTTGAGCGTAAAACTGGCAGAAAAATATTAGCAATCCGGAGTGACAACGGTGGTGAGTACACAAGTAAAGATTTTAATGATTTTTTGAGGGAGTGTGGCATATAAAGACTGTTAACTGTAGCACACACACCACAACAAAACGGCGTTTCAGAACGCATGAACAGAACGTTGGTTGAGATGGCACGTTCGGTGATGATTCATGCTGGTGTACCGACAAATTTATGGGCAGAGGCTATATGTACATCAGTGTACATACGAAATCGATGACCCACACGTTATTTGGACAACAAAACCCCATATGAAGTATGGCATGGTAAACGTCCCGATGTAAAGCATCTAAGAACATTTCATTGCTTAGCAGTGGCTCTTAAAAAAACACATATGTCAAAGTTTGAAGCTGGTGGCGATGAGTTTTTCATGGTTGGTTACTCATTAACTTCGAAAGCATATCGTCTTTATGATAATACAAAACGTAACATTGTCGAGCGCCGTGACCTTGAATTTGACGAAACAAAATTGTTCCGACATATTGAACGGAAATATATTCAACCGGAACCTAATGATTTTCTTACTTATAATTTTTAAGAACATGAGAAAAAAGTTTGTAATGTCAGTGAAATTCAACAAACTGTTCGTGAAGATGATGGTGTTAGTGGTAACAACAATTCAGATTGTGATGGACACAACGTAGAAAATTTTGAGACAGCTACTGAGGATTCTAGTGAAGACTTTCATGGTTTCAAAGAAGGACCTGGCAGACCGCGAATTGTGAAAAATGGCAAACCTGGTAGACCGAGAAAAATAAATAATTTAGTAGGAAGTCTATCTAATGAAGTTATTCCAAGTACCTACGAGGAAGCAATGTCTTGCACCAATAAAGATAAATGGAAGTCGGCTATGAGAGATGAAATCAAAGGTTTAAAGAGAAACAATACGTGGAGTTTGGTGGATTTGGCAGATGGTCACAGAACTATTGGTTGCAAATGGGTGTTCACGATTAAACGCAACAAAAATGGCGAAATTGAGCGTTACAAAGCTCGTCTAGTGGCGAAAGGTTGTAGTCAACAGTTTGGTATCAACTACAGAGAAACGTTTTCACCTGTAGTGCGGTACGCTTCAATACGTATGTTGCTGGCATTAGCGGTTCAAGAACAATTGTACCTTAATCAACTTGATATCAGTACTGCGTACTTGAATGGCGACCTCAACGACGAAATCTATATGCAGCAACCGGAACGTTTCGTTAATCCCGCTCATTTTTTGAAGGTATTAAAATTAAACAAATCCCTCTACGGCTTGAAACAAGCAGGAAGAAATTGGAACGAAAAACTTGACAGCGTGTTGACAGAAATGGGTTTCAAAGCGTGTGACAATGAACCCTGTCTTTATAAGGGAACAGCAAATGGTGATATGATATTACTGGCGGTATACGTTGATGACTTAATAATATCTAGCAAAAACAAGCAGAACATTTTAAATTTTAAAGTAAATTTAGCAAAACCTTTTGAGGTATCTGATAAGGGTGTGTTAAGCCATTTTCTTGGGATGAATGTGGATCGTGATGGTGAAGTCGGTGCTATTAAGCCATGTCAAGCACAATACATACGAAATATTTTGAAGCAGTATGGAATGGAAGATTGTAAATCTCTTTCAGTGCCTATGAGCCAAAATTTACCAACATATTGTAACAACGACTGTCGCAGGGTACGAAAAAAAGAATACCAATCAATAATAGGAGCCCTTACTTATTTGGAAATAACCACAACATGCCGTATCAAGACTTGCGCAACATAACCAAGATCCACATGGCGAGCATATTTTTGCGGCGAAACACATATTACGCTACCTGAAAGGTACTTTAAACTTTGGATTGGTTTACGAAGAAGGTGGTGTTAGTCTAAAAGGTTATACCGACCCTGATTGGGGCAGTAACGTAGTAGACAGAAAATCGTATACTGGATATTTTTTTCATTGGGAAGTGTGCAGTCTCAGTGGAATCACGTAAGCAGACCACAGTTGCACTTAGCTCTAGTGAAGCAGAGTACATGACAATGTCGAGTACTTGTAATGAAGCAGTATATCTAAAGCGATTATTAACCGAAGTTGGTTTCCATGGTGTTGATTCGGTACTATTGAACGTGGACAATCAAAGTGCAATGAAAGTGGCTATAAATCCAACTGCACGAAGCATATTGACATTAGGTATCATCATGTTCGTGAAGTAGTCCGAAACAAATAAGTCGTTTTGAAGTATTGTGCAACAACTGAGATGGTAGCAGACATTCTAACGAAGAACCTTCCTAGGGTCAAACATACATATTTTGAGAATTTATTTAATTTGTCATGAAAAATAAAACTATTTCTTTAATGTAAAGCACATACATGTTGAGGGTCGTATTGAAATATGGCCACTCTGTTTTATCTTTACAACATGTACGTTCTCTTTTATATTCTTTATTTACTTATATTCTTATATAATACTGATGTATGTATATCAATTTTACTTTTGCTTTTAGTCTTTAATAAAAACCCAAACATTAAACTTCTACAAAAGGCAAACACTTTTCGTTATTAATTCGATTCAAAATAGTATGGTGAAATTGATAATTTTAGAGTACTTAAATAAAAGAAACGTATAAATATATTACATCGTGCAAAAAAGTGTTCGGCAATAGGCCAATACTCTCGAGGAATACTGGATTCTGGTAGCTTCATACGAATTTTGTGTGATAATTGTCTGCAGTATATACATATGTATGTACATAATATTGACTTGACAATCAGTGATGTTCAAGAAAATGTAAACAAAAACAAAGATAATCTTATAGAATACAAAGGCCAATTTAAAGCAGCACTAAAAGAAAATGAACGTGAAATTAAACAACTGCTTGAGGCAATCGAAAAAAGATATAATGAAAGACTGAAAAATTTCGACGATGCTCAAAAAATATGCGATGCGAACGTTAAAAAATTAAGCAAATATACGGTACCATAAATAGTGAAGAAAATAAAACTATAGAAATATTTAGCAAAATTCAAGAAACAAACAAAAAGATGTGTGCTGAGATTAATGCCCCTATTGTCGTTCTCAATTCAACTCAGTTTGGTTGTGTACGAGTCGACCCAACTTTCCCACCAACAAATTGTTTTGTTGTATTGTGAACACAACTGTATTTATTTGTAATTGTTAATGCGTTACCAACTTAAAATATCCATTTTGACAGAGAAGCATACAAATTCATGTAAAAATTAAAAAAATATATTAGAAGAAAAATGTGTTTTATTCGAAAGCAAATAATTTCAAATGGATATATGTGTAGATTTATTTTATGAAGATGGAAACGAAGATGGTAATATAGATGTGCTACGCATAAGGAGAAAAATTCGTGATGAATCCAACCTTCTTGAACTACCAACTGCAAAGTAAAAATATTCAAAATATAAGTTACAATTACAGTAAAGATTTATAAGCTTTTTCCGACTAAGTAAAAAAGCCTTTTGCTATCTACTGGAGGACATAAAAGAACAATTAAAGAAACCTGTACGTCAGCTATACCACTGATAGTGAAACTTACTGCTGCCCTTAGATTTTTTGCTGACGGGAGCTACCACAAGTGCAGTGGCAACGACTTCAATATATTATTAGCTCACTCTACAATGTCACTTGTTTTAAAAGAAGTCTTAGATGTGTTAGAGCAGCGCATGATTTTTGGTCATTTCAAATTTTGGTTTCATACGAGCAATCTCTGGATTTTTTTTCCATTAGCTGAACAAGTCTCTCAAATTCGGCTTTCGTTGTAATTTTCAAAGGTCTGTAAATATATTAAATGCTGAGAAACTGCAATATTAAGCACAATATATTTTTCTAGTTACGGTCTCTCCATTTTTCTGCACTTTATGTCGAAGTAAACTGTAACGAACAAAAACCAAACTACTAATAAGCAGTTTTGTGTATTTATCGTGTTTGTCAACCAAACTTGTGTACAGTTGCAAATGACAATACCACAAAAAATAGTGAACACAACCAAAAAGTCAACCATGAGTTGAGAATGGCAATGCGAATTTGTAAACGACGACCAAATTGTTTCATAACTCGCAGTCTACATTAGCTTATTATTTGTTATAACATTTATCAAGAGAAAAATTTTGCTAGTATAGACCGCAGATATTACTGTTTTGTTACTCTTGTAACATCGTTATCAGAACAACGATGTCAGACATCAAATGTCATTTTCTAATATGAAAAAACGAGACAACAAACAAAAGCTATTTGCTGTCTCTGCCCCTCCACCTTAAAATTGTGGTAAAACAGCACATGAACATTTACTAATATTCCCCACATAGAAAAAAATGAGCAAATTTAGTACTGTTATTCTGCTGGACCTATGTTAATGTTATAGCAAATAATAAGCTAATGTAGACTGCGAGTAAGTTGTCACCTGCGAGAAGATAACAAACTTTTGACCTGCGAGAAGATAACAAACTTTTGAACAAACTTTATGCGTTGAATTGTGAAACTGAGAGAGCAATTATAGCAATTGTACAGAAATTTTGTTTGCTCTCTTCTGTTTAAAAAAAGGTGCTGCAGAACTGAATATAATGAAATTATGATTGAAAACCTCTAAGCTAACACAAACTTTAAGTGCAAAGTTTATTTTTATACGATTTTTTTGTAATTTCTTTTGGATCTAAATGATCGGGTATTAAAAATTCTAGATTATGTTGAAACTGTCAATTAAAATTTGAATTTTGCATAAAACCCGTAAGGAAAAAGGTATTATTGCCCAGGGAGACTCAGCTGGTAGAGGGCTGTCGATATTTGTTATTTTTAAATTTGTTGTAAATGCTGGAATGCTATAAAATCATGTTTGAAGGATAATCAACAATTATAAAAGCTTGATAAAGGTACTAAACAGGAAAAATGATATAATTACACTTTCTGATGACCTTTCATCATTGGAATTGTAAGTATTGAAAACAAGGAAACCAATCCTAGTATTAATTTTGTGTAATTTTTAGCTTGATACAGAAGAATGACTGTGCTATGTTTGCCTTTGGCTCCACGTCGAAAAATTTGATACTGGGTCGAATTTTCGATATGGTAGAAATAGGTATAAAACAATACCAATCTATGTCCGACTTCAAAACTTGTGTAAAGCCATTTTTGGTTTTAACCCTCGAAGGTATAATACTATGTTCACACTTATGTGTTTAACGTCTCATTCGTGTTTAAGAGCTTAAACACTTCGATTTTGATATGTTTTACCATACATTGACTAGTTTTGTTAAACATCTCAAACGACAAGTTTTAGAATTAAACATCTCGCTAAACACGCAAAAGGCAGGGTTACAAATATATTTGGAATCGGCGAGAAGAAAACAACATTTTAGCAAACCGGACACAGTAAGGTAAAAAACCGCACATCAGGTTTGCTAACTTTTCAACGTGCAAAATGTAAACAAAGAGTGAAAAAAAAAATTACGATTTTGAATGCAATAATTTTAAAGTAATATTTTAATAAATTAAAAATATAAAAATGAGAATATATAGCAAAAGTCCTCTAGTATCAGATTTTATTACTGTCATTATGGACATTTTAATTATAACGAATATATCCGGAGGTTTCTTCGAACAATTTTCAAAACACTATTTCATTGATATCTCAGAAACTAGAGAGGGTGCGCATATGACACTATACTCAATCGAATAAGGCTTAAAAAACGCATCGATTGTGGGTTCAACTATTTTTCCGGATGTTTTCTGAGAAAAGTTGTATACTTATCAACATTTTTTTAGAAAAAAAAACACTTAGTAATTGGCAAATAACTCATAAAGTAGAAGGGGTGCGCATATGACACTACACGCAATCGAATGAGGCTTAAAAAACGCATCGATTGTGGTTTCAACTATTTTTCCGGAGGTTTTCTGAGAAAAGTTATATTCTCATCAACATTTAAAAAAAAAAAAAGCACTTTTAGTAATTTGCAAATAACTCATAAAGTAGAAGGGGTGCGCATATGACACTACACGCAATCGAATGAGGTTGAAAATACGCATCGATTGTGGTTTCAACTATTTTTCCGGAGGTTTTCTGAGAAAAGTTATATTCCATCAAAATATCAAAATCGGAAAAAGATATTTTTTGGTTGAACTTATTGGGCAGCACTGTTCAATATTTTAGCCAACACGTTTTTTCCGAGTTAACATATTGACTTGGCAGCACTTGTAAGCAAAAACATCACAGATATTTTGTAAAAAACATCATTCGGCACTTGGTACATGCTAAACGTAAACAAAGAATGAAAAAAAATTACGACTTTGAATGCAATAATTTTAAAGTAATATTTTAATAAATTAAAAATATAAAAATGAGAATATATAGCAAAAGTCCTCTAGTATCAGATTTTATGACTGTCATTATGGACATTTTAATTATAACGAATATATCCGGAGGTTTCTTCGAACAATTTTCAAAACACTATTTCATTGATATCTCGGAAACTAGAAAGGGTGCGCATATGACACTACACACAATCAAATGAGGTTTAAAATACGCATCGATTGTGGGTTCAACTATTTTTCCGGAGGTTTTCTGAGAAAAGTTATATACCATCAAAAATTTGAAAATCGGAAAAAGATTTTTTTGTTTAAATCTATTGGGCAGCACTGTTCAATATTTTAGCGAACACGTTTTTTTCTGAGTTAACATATTGACTTGGCAGTTCTTGTAAGCAAAACATATCGCACCCTAAATACAAAAGGGTAACATATCAATATAATAAAATTTTCATGTGTCAAAGCAAAAACAACATCCTGAAACAGTGTGTGTAAAAAATATTTAATTAATATGAAATAATATTGACGTTTAATAATGATAATGCTTTTGAAAAACTTTATCATTGATTATTTGTAATGCTTTTACTTTTTATCTAACTAATAATGAAATTATTTCATTGAAAAGCAAAAAAAAACTACCCATTAAAAGTTATTGCTGAACTAACTATTATAAATTCGTTTTGAAAATTGCAAATGGTGTAGGTTTCCACACTACCACTGCGGTACTACACTTAGTGCGTTGTCATTTTTTTTTTATGGTTGACTTCCCCGATAGGCCTAAGCCATTATTCACTTAAATATATAAAATTCATTTGTGTATAAACGAAATATGCCACATTTACATTATGAGCCATTTTTGGTTTATCACTCGTATACATATGTACATGACATACTAGTCATAACTCAAAAAATTAGTATTGTAGAAAATTACTTTAATAAATTTTAAAATTTAATTGCAACTGAAAAATATAATTTTTTAATAAGTGTATACTAACTATTAGTTAAAAATTTTTACACAATGCAAGATCCGATAAATTAAATTATTCTGCATTATATCGTAAACGAATTTTATGAGATATGACTATGTTGGCTTTTGGCAATTTTGAACACACTTCTTTATCTTAAAATATGGTTAGTACAAATTTTATATTCAATGAAACTATCGTTATATATTCGTTTCAAGCAACTTTCGCAAACATAACAATTGCAGTTTGGGCATTTATGTTTTTTTCTTTTAAAATTACCACAGTTTCCACAATGTAGATAATGGTCATCTGCTACATCAAGATATCAATAGGAGCATTGCAATTGTGACATTTCTTTAACAATGTCTGAATTTAATATTCTTTAACTTTTGCAAACAATATTAAAATTAATAAATAGTAATTTTTTAACAATATCAAGCGCGTGCATATCGCACCCTAAATACAAAAGGGTCACAACTCGAAATTTTCCAAAACTGACTTTTTTCCATAAATGAATTCAGCGTACACATCTCTAACTACTGCAAAAATTTCTTTCACATCAGTATCTTCATTAACTGGAAAAATACAGTTATGTCTATTTTTATGTTAAGTGGTTGCTTCTGCACGAAAACAGTTTTTTGTCTCTCTTGAAAATTTTATTATTTTGAATTGTGACCCTTTTGTATTTAGGGTGCGATATGTTTTGCTTACAAGTACTGCCAAGTCAATATGTTAACTCAGAAAAAAACGTGTTCGCTAAAATATTGAACAGTGCTGCCCAATAGGTTAAAACCAAAAAATCATTTTCCGATTTTCATATTTTTGATGGAATATAACTTTTCTCAGAAAACCTCCGGAAAAATAGTTGAACCCACAATCGATGCGTATTTTAAACCTCATTTGATTGTGTGTAGTGTCATATGCGCACCCTTTCTATTTTCCGAGATATCAATGAAATAGTGTTTTGAAAATTGTTCGAAGAAACCTCCGGATATATTCGTTATAATTAAAATGTCCATAATGACAGTCATAAAATCTGATACTAGAGGACTTTTGCTATATATTCTCATTTTTATATTTTTAATTTATTAAAATATTACTTTAAAATTATTGCATTCAAAGTCGTAATTTTTTTTCATTCTTTGTTTACGTTTAGCATGTACCAAGTAGTGTGCCGAATGATGTTTTTTACAAAATATCTGTGATGTTTTTGCTTACAAGTGCTACCAAGTCAATATGTTAACTCAGAAAAAAACGTGTTCGCTAAAATATTGAACAGTGCTGCCCAAAAGATTCAAACAAAAAAAATCTTTTTCCGATTTTCAAATTTTTGATGGAATATAACTTTTCTCAGAAAATCTCCGGGAAAATAGTTGACACCACAATCGATGCGTATTTTTAACTTCATTCGATTACGTGTAGTGTCATATGCGCACCCCTTCTACTTTATGAGTTATTTGCAAATTACTAAAAGTGTTTTTTTTTTTGTAAAACAAAATTTTGATAAGTATATAACTTTTCTCGGAAAACCTCCGGGAAAATAGTTGAAACCACAATCGATGCGTATTTTCAACCTCATTCGATTACGTGTAGTGTTATATGCGCATCCCTTCTACTTTATGAGTTATTTGCAAATTACTAAAAGTGTTTTTTTTTGTAAAAAAAAATTTTGATAAGTATATAACTTTTCTCAGAAAACCTCCGGGAAAATAGGTGAAACCACAATCGATGCGTATTTTTAACCTCATTCGATTACGTGTAGTGTCATATGCGCACCCCTTCTACTTTATGAGTTATTTGCAAATTACTAAAAGTGTTTTTTTTTTGTAAAAAAAAATTTTGATAAGTATATAACTTTTCTCGGAAAACCTCCGGGAAAATAGTTGAAACCACAATCGATGCGTATTTTCAACCTCATTCGATTGCGTGTAGTGCTATATGCGCACCCCTTCTACTTTATGAGTTATTTGCAAATTACTAAAAGTGTTTTTTTTTTTTGTAAAAAAAATGTTGATAAGTGTACAACTTTTCTCAGAAAACCTCCGGGAAAATAGGTGAAACCACAATCGATGCGTATTTTCAACCTCATTCGATTGCGTGTAGTGTCATATGCGCACCCTCTCTAGTTTCTGAGATATCAATGAAATAGTGTTTTGAAAATTGTTCGAAGGAACCTCCGGATATATTCGTTATAATTAAAATGTCCATAATGACAGTCATAAAATCTGATACTAGAGGAATTTTGCTATATATTCTCATTTTTATATTTTTAATTTATTAAAATATTACTTTAAAATTATTGCATTCAAAGTCGTAATTTTTTTTCACTCTTTGTTTACATTTTTCATAAGAAAAACATAAAAACATTAACTTACGGTTTGATAACTCCATGTTTTTTTCTTCACACGCGTATATTTGGAGTATGTTCAGTGCGTTTTTAACAACTCTGTAATGTTTGTGTTTGCTATTATATCAAAAATTTTTCATCAACTCTGTCATTTTGCAATGCTATTAGATGACGTCACATAAAAAAAATTCTATATGCATATAAGCATATATTTCACCTTTAAATAAGCTAGCAATTTTACTAATTCCATTAGGTAGAAAATAATAATATAAATAATAGTTTTTAACTGATATTTCTTTCCAGTTGTAACATAATATTAGTTTCTCAAACTCGCAATATTACAAAAACACAATAATCAGCTGACGAAACGTCAATCTTAAACATCTCAAATGTAATGTGAACGGTTGTGTTTAGATTCTAAAACATTTGCCTTAAACACGTTTAAAAACACAAGTGTGAACTTAGTATAAGGGTTTTTTGTCGCTAAATGGTACAAAACGAATAATTAAAACGAATTTTTATACATCTTAGGTAGCTATTAACGCTATTTTATTACTCATATGTAAAAAAATACATTTTATGTACGGCATTCAAGGCAAGAGTAGCTGGCATGTGAGTGTTGTTGGCATACCGGCTTTTTGCAATGCATGCAATGAAAGCATGTTTTCGCTGTTTTTTATCCAACTTAAAACACAGCGAGCACGATGGTCTGCTGGCAGGTTAGCTGGTTGGTCATCTATGGGCGGGCCTACAGCTACCTGCAAAAAAAAAGTTTTTTTTTTTTTGATAATTATATTATTTATTGAATCTTCAAATATATTATTGAAACATCAATAAGTTGTTCAAATCTTATATCTAAAAAATAAAAATAAATTTTAATATGTATATGTTTAGCTAATGCTAAACAAAATTTTTTAGTTTCAGCGGTTAATTTTTGTAGTTTTACAAACAAAACCAAGTTGAAAAATTGATTTACAATTTGAATTCAATGAATGAATAAATGAAATGCTTACCTCTACACCAAATAACGCCATGGACTGTTTCACATGTTGCATGCCTCTTACAATTGGGTTTGTTGCCCTTTCTTCGATGTAAGGGATCACCAGCTGTTCGGCCAATTCCATAAGGAACATACGTCTTCTATCATTTCGTTTTACATGCTCCAATTTGTCATGTATGACAAATGCAGCCAATCCTGCAACGTCCAGCATATTAAAAAAGATGGCCAACGGCCATCGGTTTGTGACCTGTTTACAGGTATAACCACCAACCATCTGGTCCATGGTGTCCAACGCAGAAGCCGTTCCAAATAGTGGACACCATGGACCAGACCATGTAGGTCTGCAGAGACATGGCTATACCATTTAGCGCCAATTATTTGTAAGCCCGGATTATTCCGAACCCGGATCCCCAATCGCTCTGAGTTTTTGATCATTGTGTTCGTCGGTTTTTTGTGCAGGATTACATGGGCGGCTTTTTTTGCTAACATGAAAAACAAAAAAGTTATACACACTTATATGCAAAAAGGCTGCATAGACCCGGTTATACCTCCGAGGGTTGATGGTCCGAAATGGTTTTAGACTGAGAAAAGGTAAAGTTGATACTATACTAAAAGGACAAAGTTGATACTATCCGTTAAAAAAAATTTCAAAGGCATTTATGATGCGTAGATTCTTTCAAAAAGGAATCATTCCTTTACAGCTCTGCTACTGAGATATTTTTGAAAATTGTAAATTTATTTTACAAAAAAAGCCTGTTTTTTTTTTTTTATTTTTTATGTTGTTGCCGAGATGCATGTACTTGATATTGATATTGATATACTTTGACTTGTTGTTTTGTGCTAACATGAATGTTCTGACTGTTTCGTTAAGAGTATGAAACTCATTTTGAATCGAAGCCAAAGTGTTGTTAGCGGAGCAACTTATTCAGTTGTTAAAGTAATTTTTTACTCGTATTTGAATAAATAATTTTTATTTATGCCCCTATTATGATTCACAGCTGAATTGATAGTTGAGTTGTAGTTGTCAAATTCTTAATATGGATTACAACTAGGGAGATCGATCGAATATTATTCGGCCGGTTTTAACCGGTTTTTCAGGTTTCGCCGATGCCGGGTTTTTTTAAATATACATTTTTCAAATATCAAATAAATCGGTTATTTTTATACGATTAATCGGTTATTTGAAACAGGTAGAATTGCTTACATTTTCCTTATTTTTATTGCAAATATGCACGTAATTGAAGTCTCTCTGTGATTAAATCGTAATGCAAACATTTTGGAAGATTTTCTTATTTAGACAAAAGTCATAAGAGATCTGAAAGACTTGAAAAATTACTTAATGCATTGTATTCTATAAACCCAACAAGCACGCTAAGTGAAAAGGCATTTTCGATTTCAAGTTTTATAGAAAAAAAGAAAAAAAAAATAGATATACATACATACATCAAAACAATTTAACTGTATCTTGTTTTTAAAAGATTATTTTAAAAGAATCAAATAAATAGCTGTTTTAAGTAGCTTGCATTGAAATATATTATATACATATATATTTTATCTAACTAGTGAGATCTCAATATTGTTAAATTTTGCAAATATATACATATATATATAAAGTGAACTCGCAGAAACGTGAACATCCCGTAACATGAACTACCCAAAAACATGTACATATATTTTTTTTACATTGACTACCTTAAAACGTGAACAAATGTTAAATAAAGGCTTTAAAACGTGAACTTTTTTTCAAACGTTTAAATTTAATTTTGTAAAAATTATGGGGTTCCCCGCTGAAGAATTTTTATGATGTTATTTTAACAGACCCTTTTTTATTTTAAAAAATTATTTATTTTTCTTACAAAAAGTAGAATCGAAAAATTTTTCATAGGTAAAAAATCACGTACTTTATTTTAATATAAAACAAACGACAAAAGAGACTGAAAAAAGTGATACAAAATGCAATCTAAAACGTGAACCAAATCAAAAACGTGAACACCCTCGGTAAAAATTAGTGCACGTTTCTGCGAGTTCACTGTATATATGTATATAAATATATATAATAAATAATATGTATAAGTATAATAATATAAGTATGAACTTATGTACTTATGAAATGTGAACTTACATACATAGGTAATTTTTTATTTACTTACTTATTTTACCGGTTAACCGGTTATTTTTAAATTTTTAGTCGAAAACCGGTTTTTTTAAAAATGCAACTATTCGTACTATTTGAAAACCCGGTTTTCGGAAAAAGTCGAATAATCGATCTCCCTAATTACAACTCAACTCAACTTCCAATCGTTTGTTCAATAAGTTGTCTTCGTTAAGTTGTTACGAGTACTATGATTTACAAATATTCTGAGTTAAGTTGTATAAGCGCGCGTGAAGAAAAAAACATGGAGTTATCAAAACGGAAGTTAATGTTTTTATGCGTTTATACACGCGTGTGAAGAAAAAAACATGGAGTTCTCAAACCGGAAGTTAATGTTTTTATGTTTTTTTTATGAAAAATGTAAACAAAGAGTGAAAAAAAATCCGACTTTGAATGCAAGAATTTTAAAGTAATATTTTAATAAATTAAAAATATAAAAATGAGAATATATAGCAAAAGTCCTCTAGTATCAGATTTTATGACTGTCATTATGGACATTTTAATTATAACGAATATATCCGGAAGTTTCTTCGAACAATTTTCAAAACACTATTTCATTGATATCTAAGAAACTAGAGTGGGTGCGCATATGACACTACACGCAATCGAATGAGATTGAAAATACGCATCGATTGTGGTTTCAACTATTTTCCCGGAGGTTTTCTGAGAAAAGTTATTTTCTCATCAACATTTTTTTTACAAAAAAAAAAACACTTTTAGTAATTTACAAATAACTCATAAAGTAGAACGGGTGCGCATATGACACTACACGCAATCGAATGAGGTTGAAAATACGCATCGATTGTGGTTTCAACTATTTTCCCGGAGGTTTTCTGAGAAAAGTTATATTCTCATCAACATTTTTTTTACAAAAAAAAAAACACTTTTAGTAATTTACAAATAACTCATAAAGTAGAAGGGGTGCGCATATGACACTACACGCAATCGAATGAGGTTGAAAATACGCATCGATTGTGGGTTCAACTATTTT
Organism: Lypha dubia; assembly: GCA_947311025.1. Taxonomy (NCBI): domain Eukaryota; kingdom Metazoa; phylum Arthropoda; class Insecta; order Diptera; family Tachinidae; genus Lypha; species Lypha dubia. The sequence goes on along the minus strand of OX371261.1, from coordinate 74,041,867 downwards.
TCCGGAGGTTTTCTGAGAAAAGTTATATTCCATCAAAATATCAAAATCGGAAAAAGATTTTTTTTGTTTGAACTTATTGGGCAGCACTGTTCAATATTTTAGCGAACACGTTTTTTCTGAGTTAACATATTGACTTGGCAGCACTTATAAGCAAAAACATCACAGATATTTTCTAAAAAACATCATTCGGCACACAACTTGGTACATGCTAAACGTAAACAAAGAATGAAAATAAATTACGACTTTGAATGCAATAATTTTAAAGTAATATTTTAATAAATTAAAAATATAAAAATGAGAATATATAGCAAAAGTCCTCTAGTATCAGATTTTATGACTGTCATTATTGACATTTTAATTATAACGAATATATCCGGAGGTTTCTTTGAACAATTTTCAAAACACTATTTCATGGATATCTCGGAAACTAGAGAGGGTGCGCATATGACACTACACGCAATCGAATGAGGTTGAAAATACGCATCGATTGTGGTTTCAACTATTTTTCCGGAGGTTTTCTGAGAAAAGTTATATTCCATCCAAAATATGAAAATCGAAAAATTGTTTTTTTGTTTGAACTTATTGGGCAGCACTGTTCAATATATTAGCGAACACGTTTTTTTCTGAGTTAACATATTGACTTGGCAGTACTTGTAAGCAAAACATATCGCACCCTAAATACAAAAGGGTCACAATTCAAAATAATAAATTTTGTATAGTGTTTAATAATAACACAATAGTGTCGGAAAAAAGTTTACACATCCGGTATCTTAATATATAAAACCGAATGTGTGTATGTTTATTTGTTTTTTGTGTGTTTGTTCCTTATAGCAGGCCAAACCCTTGGACCGATCTTCCTGAAATTTTCACAGTATTTAACTGGAACTCTCGGATAAATTATAGGCTACTTTTTTTTTCAACCAAACCCACTTTTACGCTCACTTTTTTAAATTATGTTACTCCTACCACGTAGTTTTTAACAGATTTTATAATGTAAAGTGAGCATAACTTCGCCATTTGTGGATCAATTTTCAAAATTCTTTCAGCATATGGAAAAGGTCCAGAATATTTTTTTGTTTTTAGAAATTGTTTGTTGGTTCGAACGGGGGCTGTAGGGCGTTGCAAATGGGCCGCCACAATAATTGATTATCAAATAACTTCGCCATATTTTGGGCATTTTTTGACCTACGTCGATGATATTTGGTACATATGGTATTGGCATAATTTGGAATACGTACCACGAGAAAAGTGGGTGAGACCACGCCCCTTTTTTAGGAAAACCAAACCCTTGGACCGATCTTACTGAAATTTTCACAGCATGTTACTGTGACTCTGGAAGGAATAAGAGCCTATATGAAGTTTTGATTGGACAAAGAGGCGTGGCACCGCCCATATAACCCAAAAATTTAAATCGGCATATTTTGGGCATTTTTTGACCTACGTCGATGATATTTGGTACATATGGTATTGGCATAATTTGGAATACGTACCAGTAGAAAAGTGGGTGGAACCACGCCCCTTTTTAGGAAAACCAAACCCTTGAACCGATCTTCCTGAAATTTTCACAGCATGTTACTCTGACTCTGAAAGAAATAATAAGCTATATGAAGTTTTGATTGGACAAAGAGGCGTGGCACCGCCCATATAACCCAAAAATTAAATCGCCATATTTTGGGCATTTTTTGACCTACGTCGATGGTATTTGGTACATATGGTATTGGCATAATTTGGAATACGTCCCAGGAGAAAAGTGGGTGGGACCACGCCCCTTTTAAGGAAAATTAAAAATCGTAATATAGTTTTAACTATGGTAATTATGGTACTTAATTGATTAATTTTTTTTATTCATGCATTCTGGCAGCATTCCGCGTGGAATGCTGAATAGAATACTACGTTTTAGATTGAGTTTGGTGACACATAGTTTTTGATAATAGCAATTGGATACACGCTTTCGTACATTTTTCATATCGTAAAACAGTTTTTGTTTTTGATGTTTATCCGAATTAAAACAGTGAATCGAAAATGACTTGCAATTCCTTTAACCTAAATCATCGATAACGCATTAAAATTTCATTTCGCATTGATTTCCTGCAAAAAACAAACTGTCTATGAACAATACTTTTTGTATTTATATACATATATCAGTTCGCATCAAATGATTGAAATTTTTTTTTTTTTTTTGATAATTTTATTATTTATTGAATCTTCAATAATAAATTGAAACATCAATAACTTATCCAAATCTTAATCTAAAAATGTGAAATATATGTTTCGCCAATGCTAAACAAAATTTTTAAATTCGACGGTTGGTCTTTGTTGATTTACATCTCTCATGTACGGCTGGGAGTAAGAGTATCCCTCCTTCTCAACCTGGTGTGGCCTATATAATTTAGAATATTGCGCGCAAGTGGATTTGGGTGCAACTCAAGTTTATCTATGTATTTTTGAGCGTGTTTTGAAAATACTGTCTTCACCAACGGAACATCAAGATCTTTGTGAATTCGCTGATTTCGCTGACCAGGGGGCTGCTGTTATTGTACGTAGAATTTTGTTTTGTCGCCTTTGAATTTTTTCTACGTTCGATGCTGAGGCAGTGCCCCATAACTGGATTCCATAGGACCATATTGGTTTCAGGATCGCGTTGTATAATAGAAGTTTACAGTCAAGGCTTAGTATAGAGTTCCTTCCAATAAAAAACGCCTAGATATTTGACTACAGTGTGTTAGGGTATAATCTCGGTGTTTATTTGTATAGGCGGGCATGTTTCTCTGCGCAACGTAAAAGTGACGTGTACACATTTCTGTTCGTTGACTTTTATTGTTTTAGCCATTATTCTAATTTTGAGATGTACCCTTGTAGCTTGTAGATTCCGGAAAGTTTCTACAGGATTTTCATGAACGCTTAGAAAAGCTGTATTATCAGCAAATGTTGACTTGTGAATGTTACTGCTTAACAGCAAGTCAGATGCATATATTCAGTTCAGCAAGGGACCGAAGATGCTGCCTTGGGGAACTCCGGCTGCGGAGGACTTAAAAAGTTGCCTTCTCGAACTATAAATTTACGTTCCTTTAAATAGTTTCTTAAAAGAATAAACAGATGATATGACAAGCTTTTGATAAAAATTTTCAATACAGATATTTGTTGCTTGAAGATATTCTTCACGAAGGTCGTTTAGCAGGAAGTCTTTTATTCGAGTTTTTATTAGAAACTGCTTACTTACAATGTGTGTGAAACAGTAATGCGTTTATATTTATTGAATGAACACTTCACTATCCTGCTTACTTTGTGTGCAAGTGGTAGGCGTTCACTCTCGGAATGCGGCAATGCATTCGAAAAAGTATACTAGGTTGTAATTGAGCTCGTGTGCGTTACTGTCTTACATGTGTGCATCACATCATTGCTTCTGTAATCGATAAATTCGCCCCTGGGTATGGTGTTTAAAAATTAGAAATGATATAAATAACGCAGTATGTGCGTTTGATGAATATTTAGAAAACACTGTTAAAAAGCTAACAAAAAAAAAAGATAATTAAGAATAACGTTATTCCTAGTATGGGTCCGTAAAAAGGCGAAGTGGCGAAATTATTAAATACTGTACTGACAACTCACATTATCAACAAAATATCCTGATAACGTTTGCTGTATAAAACCCAATATTCCTATTAAAATAGAAAAATTTCACGAAAACTTTTTAGGAGAAAGATTTATTATTGGAAAAAGGTTCTTAGGCGCAACTTTTACACTAAGCCTATGAATTCAGATTATTTGGACATAAATATGTTTGCTTGCCTTGCCAGAATGATTTTATTATCTTTCCATTGTTGCACAACATATAATAAAATAAAATTTGTTCCCTAGGTATAATTCTAACCTAAGTTTTTTCTCATATAATTATTTTTTAAGATACGCTTCGACTAATTTTATAGCACACTTTTAAATTAACAACCTTATAAATAAGAAAAATGACAGCTGAAACTTTCGAAAATCCGGAAACTGAATACATTGTGTTGACACATGAAATGGCTTCAACTAGTGGTGACGAAACAAAAAAAATTTATGGTATTTCTAACTTGTTTCTTCTATAATATGTACAATACGCTGTACTTATATTTTATATTTTTGCAGGGAAAATCAGCACAGTTAAACATGACCTGGAGACAATAAAAAAGGAGAATGAATCCATTAAGTTTTTACTAGAAAAAGTGCTGGACAATCAAGCAAAAATGTTAGCGTATTTAACGCAAACATCCAAAAAGGACATTTAAAAATATCAAACCGTGCTTCCTCTTGAAAATGAAGAGCAAATACAAACTGTGGAGCGTCTCTCAAAAGAAAATAAAGCCGAAATGGTAGATTCTCATATTTAACAAATTGTGCTTCTCATTTGCTCTTTTTAATTATTGCTGCTCTTTCTTCAAGATAACTATTATAAAAGGAATACTAAATCCTGGAGGATTACGTATGAATTTTCATCGGATCCTTGACAAGAATATTATATTTTCATACAATTAAGATGGCGTGAACGACAAGAAAGCCTTTAAAGATCACAGGTCTTTGAATGCTGCAATTTTCGGTAAGTCGCAGTAAGTGTATTTTATAAAATTTACTTCAGTTTCATCTTTTGTCTTTTTACTTTGTATAGCAGCTGTTAAACATGATGGCTACACGTATACCGAATACGTGAAGGCTATTCGTGAATCTATCAAGACGCTCAAGAACAGGATTCACAAAAGAAAATATGATAAAAATAAGAAAAATGAGAAAAAGAGCAAAGAAGAAAGTACTCACCCTACTAAAACCACTTAATTTTTTGTTTACTTATCCTAATAACATAACATAAATAGTATGAATTGAATTTATAAGTTTTTTATATTATGCAAGAAAGATTTGCTTTAATTTTATTTTTTTCAAAACAAAAAACATGTTCAGTTCATATTATTAATTACAAAGTTCCTAGACTGTGAAATGGAGGAGATAAAACAGGAAAACATGAAATTAAAAGATGAAATTAAAAATCTTAATAACAAAATCGATCAAATTGACCGTAGGACTCGTTATGCAAATGTCACGGTGAGTGGCCTAATGTGCACTAATACATTTGCAGCAAAAAAGAAGTTTACTGATATATGCGAAAAAGACCTAAATGTTCAAATCAACATCACTTCTACTAAAATAGTGCATACAGGAAAAATTTTTATATTCAGTCTGGAAACGATAAACCAGGTGCGCAATGTATTATTAACAAAAGAAAAGCTAAGAAGGCAAGGGATCTACGTACAAAAAGATTATACCGACATAGAACAAAACAGAAGATATAAACTAAAGCTATGTATAGACGATTGGCAGATCTTACAATATTGTAAGATATGTCAATATGCTGACAACGTACTGACAATGAAAAATTGTTACCAAAAGGTAAATTGTTAGTTCAGACGATTGTAAGAAAACCTTACAATTTCATTGTCAGACAATTGTCCGACAATAAATTTATCTGCCAACAAAAATTGTCAGTTTACACGGTTGTCAGCTTGTTGTGTGGAAAAATTGCCAGATGCGTTGTTAAGCTTTGTCAGAACTGTCAAATCCAATAGTATTTATGGACAGCATTGCCAACAGAAAAATTATCTTACAATGGTGCCATTGTCAGATGCATTAATTTAAACACATCTGCAAATAAAACAAGAGCTTACAATGTCTGACAATTATCTGATAATGGCAAAGTAGAGTGTTCTCACGATTGTCAGATGTCTGACAATATTATTGTCTTACAATGAACTGACAATGCTTTTTCTTGCAATGTTGCAAGACAAAAATTGTAAGTTTAGACGGTTGTGAGACATTTTCTGAACATTTTTCTGACAATATTGTAAGATCTGCCAATCGTCTGTACATAGCTTAAGACAAATAAGTAAAACTATATCTAAATCAAAAAAAGATGTTAAGGTGATGTTAAATGATAAAAAATTCACGTGGCACAATGGGAAAGTGGTGGCGATGAACGAAAATGATGCGGATTACTTTAAATCACTGTTAGTGGACTGTGGTGGCAATTTTGATGTTATTTTCAACGAACATTACGTGATAACTAATAATGCAGGAGTGTCGGCTCAATAGCAATTTAGTTTCTGTAGAATAATATCTTATAATGTATCGAACCTTGGAAATTCTTTAATCTTCGGCAATTTTATAACTTACTTAAATAACTTTGATGTATTCATTTTATTTGAAACTCATGTTATGTCAAATAAACAAGCATATTTTTCCTCGTACTTAGAGAATTACACTCTATACTGGGTTGCTGCAACAAAAAGGCATAGTGCTGGGCGTGCAAGTGGTGGATGTTTGTATGGCTTTAAAAAAGAAATTCAAAATAAATATTCATTAAAGTTTTTATCAGTTCATAACACTACATTGTTATCTGCTAAATTGGATGGTGATATATTTCATTTCATACCTAAATATTTGAATTGCACAAACTGGAAACACGATCTAGATAAGTTTGACGAATTCTTACAAGAACTTAATCCTACAAGATTTTGCATAATGGGCGACCTAAATGCTCGTATTGGTGAACAGCAAGTTCTTGATCAAAATTTGTTAAATGATTTGCCATATATTAATGATCATAGACGTTCTAAGGATAAAACTGTTAATGCTCAAGGAAAGCAATTGTTAAATATGATTGAAAATTTTAGTGAAATTGTATTAAATGGCAGAACTGGTAACGATTTACAAGGTGATTACAGCTTTTGTGGTGTTATGGGTAACTCTGCTAATGATTATTGTATTTGTTCCTTTAACTTTTTGCAATATATTGAAAATTTCAAGGTGGCATCTAAACCCTTTTCTGACCATATGCCTTTATGTCTCAAACTTAAAATTCCTACCAATAGATATGTAAAAAATAACGAGTCGTCATTGAACAAACTGCATTGGAACAATAAATGTCATGATCACTATTACAGAAATCTCAGCGTACTTTCGTCCGGTAGTCAGACGCCTCAAAACAATATGACGGTGAATGAAATGGTTGCAATTTTAACATCTAAAATAAAGCAAGCCAAAGCTGGGAAACGTAACCAGACATTTTTCGATCCCAAACAGAAATGGTTCGACTGGAAATGTTTTCGGTCTCGATCACTTATGCTAAAAAATCTAAAAGTATACAAAAAAAGACATACAATTACAAACAAAACGCGTTATTATATATCAAGAGCTAAATATTTAAAGGTATGTCATGTAGAAAAATTGGAGTTCTATAATAACAACCTTAAACAACTTGATAAAGTGAAATGTAGCAAGTATTATGTCGACGAATTCCTTGACTCACCCATTGAAGGCTGTGAATTATATGCTGTCCTCAGGAAACTTAAATTAAATAAGTCGCCAGGGCAAGATGGTATTCCGTACGAGTTTTATAAATATGCCCCTCACTGTTTTTTAAAGGAACTATTATTGGCTTTTAACTGTATATTTCTTCGTGAGGATATTCCCTCTTCCTTTAAGCAGTCTATCTTGATTTCTTTGTTTAAAAAGGGCGACCTAAATGTAGTCACAAATTATAGAGGCTTATCATTAATTGACACCATTTGTAAAATCTTTAATAATATTTTGTTGAACCGTCTATCAGATTGGTTGTCAAAAAACAGCATTCTAAATGAATTTCAAGCCGGATTTAGAAAAGGTTACTCTACAGTGGACAACATATTTAATCTTGTCAACATTATAAATATAAACAAACTAACGCACAAACATACGTATGCATTCTTCGTGGACTTCTCTTGTGCATTCGATATGATACCGAGAAACAGTCTATTTTATAAGCTATCTTGTTTGGGAATTTCATCCAAATTTATAAGGATTTTGATGCTTTTATATGAAAATACTAAGAGCCGGATTTGGGATGGATCTACATTTTCGGAATACTTTCCAGTGGAATGTGGTGTGAAACAAGGTTGTATTTTAAGCCCAGTGCTATTTTCATTGTATATAAACGACTTACCTGACGTTCTTCCTGATGGAGTAAATGTTGCCAATGTAAATGTTAAAGTATTGCTTTACGCTGATGACATTGTGATTTTATCAGACACTCCAAATGGTTTACAAGAAATGATTGACGCTTTAGAAAAATACTGTGCAATTTGGAACTTAAAAGTCAATTTGGGTAAATCTAAAATAGTTGTATTCCGCAACGGTCCGAGAATTGCGAATGATTTGATGTGGCATTATGGAGAAGAAAGTATTGAAATTGTTAACAGTTATATGTATCTTGGAGTCAATTTGTGTTACAACCTATCGTTTAAAAAACATTTGTTCAACAAGCTTTCAACTGCCAAAGTAGCTATTGCATCCATTTGGTCTAAATATATTAATCATCCAAAAATATCAAAAACAAATAAACTAAAAATATTTAATGCTTGCTCAAAATCGATCATGTTTTTTGCTGCACAAGTCTGGGGTTACGAAAGATATGATGATGTCAAAAAACTATTTTATTTTTTCATTAAAAAAATGCTTTACTTGCCTACCACGACGCCAAACTACATGCTGTACTTAGAAACTGGGTTCAATACCTTATATATATCAACTTTAAAAATGCATTTTTGTTACGTGAATAAGTTATTATCCTTGAGTCCACATAGGCTACCACGGGTATTGGCAGAAAAAGTAATACAACTCAATATATCTTGGGCAAAAGAGTGGTCAAATATATGTTACTCACTGCAGTACATTCCTAGCAATACCAACGCTCCTTTATGCACATCATGGAAAGAAATTATATGTTTCCTGAAAACAAAAGATAACAATGACTTTGCCGCTCTTGCATCCAGCTCTCAGTTTCATGATCTCTATTCGAAACTGGATTATAGTAAAGCGTCAAAACTTACTTCAGATTTGTCATCACGTGCTACCAGTTTAATTATTAAAGCAAGAGGTGGTCTACTAGATTTAAACTCTAGATGCTTCAGAAATAACACGGACGGTATATGTACAATTTGTAACATGCAAGAATCCGAAAATACTTTCCATTTCATTGGGATATGTCCTGCTTACAAAGAATTTAGAATCATTTATTTCGGCCAGCGCACACTATGTAATAATGATGTATTAAAAATATTAAATGGCTCTAATTTTGCTGCACTATACAAATATCTTGAAACTTGCATAAAATACAGAATGCTTATACTGAATGAATTCAGTCATCAATAATAATTTAGCAAATGAATTAAATAAATAAACATTAATAATAATTGTCTATATTCACATATTTACTAATATACTATAATATAAAATATGTACTTTACACTTATAACTATTAAATATTCAGTGCCAATCAGGCTTACAGCAATAATGCTATGCCAAATATAGATTATAACTTATATAATGTAGATATAACATTTATACTTATATGAACTATAAAAAATCTATTAATAAATAATAATAATAAGTTCCTAGACTGAATGAATAGAATTCAAGCTTTAAGTTTTTTAATCTAAGTGTAATTAAATTCTGAATTTGTATTATATGTACATAAATGTATTATTATTACTAAAATGTAATTATAAATAAATAAACTATAAAATGCAAAAAACATTTTTTTTAATTTGTCTAACATTTTCGGTAGGGTGTATTTGTTGCACAGTTGTATATGAACAAGTACTTTATGTTAATTACAGCACCGTATACCAAGTATATGAGCAAATATTTTATTTTGATTACAAAACGATTATACAAAGTACATAGAATTGTATGAAGATCGGATACTTTCTCGTACACTTTGTGGGTTGGTGGTAAGCAATGAAAAAGCGGCCATGGACTTATAAAAGTAAGCCAGAGCCGTATAATAGAGTTCCGAGTACTCCATACTCACAAAGTATGTCACACGTATATCAGTACGTGTAACACACGTTCGTCACTGGGACAATACAAATATATGGTTTAATGATGAAGTAAGATGGTTAAAAATGCAAAAAAAATCACAAAATATCAAATAGCCAGATTTGAAAACAGTGATGAAGCATGGGCTAATTACAAGTCCATTCGAAACCTGTATAAAGTAAAAATTGAAAATGCAAAAAATGAATATATGTATTAACAAAAAAATAAACGATGCTAAAGACCAGAGAGAAATGTGGAGGGAAATAGAGAATCAAATTCTAAAGAAAAACAAAAGTGCAATTAAATCTGTGATATTTAACGAAATTGAATATAAAGAAAACTTAGAAATATCCAATCAATTTATTTACGTTAACAGTATTAGCACAGGTAACCAGATGCAACGAAAAAAATATTGGACTTGGATCATATTTTATTTGTCATAAAGAGGCATCGTAAAAAATATACAACATTAGTATGTTTGTTATAAAAGTAAACAAAACGAAAAGCAAAAAAAAAGTTTAGTTTTTAGTGGAAAATGCTACATGAAAGCACGCTTAAATTTAATAAAATGTAATAATATTAATTATTTACGGCATATAATTCGAAAATAAAGTGATAAAACAATTTAGTGTCTGCTTATATACTCTGTATATTAAATTTATATACATACATACAGACATATGTACTTATATGCTGTAAGTTTGCCAAATGGTGGTGGTTTTTTGTTGGTACATACATATGTACATAAATACTTGATAAGTTCTGATATTTTGCAGATATTATTGTGATAAAAAACAAACGATCAGTGAAAACCAACTAAATTAATTAATTAATAACATTTTGAATGTGCATTACTCGTATAGAAATATATGGATATTTAATTAGTTTTGTGATTTATAATTTTAATTTGGATAGAAAGACAGCACAAAGAAAAAAACCAAAACGAATGACTGTATGAGTGTATACAAACAAGTATGCAAAATCTTCCGTCTCGAGTCACTTCTGTATATTTTGTGGTATTAGATCAATAAGGGACACGATAGATAATAATCAAATGTATTTAGAGAATATATCGTATATTTTGTAAAACATAATTTGTAAATTATATAAGAAAATTGTTTTTTAAAAGTATTATAAATACTAATAAATAAATACTACTAATACTACTACAAACGGTAAAGAAACCTTGAAATATATGGTTAAGCTGTTTTAATAATAATTTTTATATATTTTTTTAAAGTTTTTAAAATCAGCAAAAAAAATGTGAAAATAAGCTGTTTGCGCGTGAACGAAAAGAAATAAAACAATGGTTTTTTATATGATGAACAAATGAGACAAACTCGGTTTATTGGTATTACCTTTATGTATTTATGTATATGAGTTTTATATACATACATAATTTTGTGAAACTCGTTAAGTGATTATTATGGCTGGTTTTTTGAGAATTTGTGTGTAACACAACTAGGTGCATTCAAAATACAAGTACATATGTACATATATAATAATATATAATTAAAATTGGACGAAGCAAAGTAAAGAGTTCAACGCTCACGACCGTTAGGTATTTATTCGTTAGAATCTGTGTAACTCCCACTCAAGGGTGAAGAAAAATGGAGTGATACAAATCCTAACGAATTGCCAATTATTATAAAGAAAACATTAAATATATGAAATCTAACTTAAACAAAGTAAAACAAAGCATTGCCATATTTATTTGCCATTACATTTAAGAGCAAAAAAAAACAATGTTTTTATTTTTTTTCGGATCTATGAAATCGTATGAAATCTGAAGAAGCAAATCAAAAACGGTACGATTAAATGTGTAAATTTTCACGTTCAAATTCTGAGACACCTGTAAGTTTGATTCAAAATTGTGTCAGAATAAGGTGTTATAGAATCCAATGTTATCGTTTTTGTTAAGTTTTGTTTTTTTATGACCAGTGAGTATATTTTAATAATATCAATAGGTTTTATCTGCTGGCTATTTATGGTCAATTATTTATTTTCAAATATAAATAAAGTAAAACGAATTACATCAATTTTATTTTACATTTACGTAACGTTTCATTTGCTTTTTACAAAAATTTTCAGGGGTTTTTTGTTGTTTTTACTAAAAAAAAACTGGCAAACAATTATTTTATTATTAAATTGTCATCTAAGTATAATATCACAGTGAAATAACTTACATACATTGTACATGATCAAATAATAAAAATTAACTACTCTAAAAAAACTGGACTTCAGAACCATAGCTTGGGAATAATGATTAGTAATACTAATGATTAGCAATTGGATTAGAAATTTTAATTGTGCTGAAAAATTGATTAATTATGATTAGTTAGCCATTTTAGACGATTACTAATTGATTAGATTAGAAATAATCAAAAATCTAATCACAATTAGTGACGATTAGCATTTCTAATCAAATCTAATCAAAACTAATCAAAAAAATAATTGATTAGATTTCTTGATTATTTTTGATTAGATTTGATTAGATCCACTATTTTTGTGAAAAGAAAATATTTATTTATCACATTTGTTGCTATATTTACATAATGTAACAGTTTTTGAATATTGCATAAAATTGCATACGGTGCATGTGTGCTGATTCTGCTTATATATAATTCAGAAAAAATCTAATCACAATTAGTGACGATTAGCATTTGTAATCAAATCTCATCAAATCTAATCAAAAGTAATCAAAAATAATCAAGAAATCTAATCAATTATTTTTTTGATTAGTTTTGATTAGAAATGCTAATCGTCACTGCCCGTACTTTTTCTTCGGGATAGTTTGTGCAAGTAGTAATCAATCAGCTGTTTATGAAATAAACAATAACAAATAAGAAATTTGAATTTTACCTAACAAGAATAATGATGAAATAACTGTTACTTTTGCAAAAAGCAAAGCAAAATATGTATGTTTGGATATACAAACATAGATATGTATGTGTGTACTAACTAAAATCTCTTAAAAAGTGAAATACTAATCAAAAACAGTATTTATTTTTTTTTTGTTTACTTTCACAGTAATTTCATACAAATTTTTGGGATAAAAATGTAGTTTTTAGAGTTCCCGTACTTTTGTGCGTTTTTATCTCTAACAGCCATACCTAAACAGGAGCGCCAAGCGTTTTTTAGCTGTCAAAAGTTCTCATGCCCATACAATTTGTATGGAGCATCCCGAAATAACGCGGCGGTAACGCGGCGGCAAAATTTTGCAATTGGAAAATCCGATTTTGACAGCGCGTGTAATAGTGAAGTTAGCTGCAAAAGACAAGCACTCATGATACAATGACTATAAGGTAGTCTTACAAGCCCAGCTGACAAATCTTGTAAATTACTTGTTTTTTATTTCAAGTGTTAAATTTTGATTTGTATTTATTTTTTCGTATTTGAATGAATAATTTTTATTTATATTTTTGTCACAGGTTGAAACATACACACATACACATTAATACTTTTGACTTCTGAGGAATTTTTTTGTTGTGTTTGTTGTAGAGATGCATGTATTATTAGGTTATGAGTATACTATTATAATCAGGGTTGTTATATATTTTGTAATAACCCTGTTTTTATGACAAAGCGTTGACGCTCTTGTTTAGGTATGGTATTTCAGCGTTAACGCTAGGCGGTAGAAAACGTTCCGCTTTCCGCTCTTGTTTACATAGCGTTTACACATGAAAGTAATTGCAAGAAAGTCGCAATACACTCACACTTTTTCACTAACACACTTAAACGTTTTGTACTTTCCACTCAGCTTTCAACGAATTTTTCAAGACAGTAATTTTCTGACACTTTCTGAAAGTAAAATGACAGAACGGGAAACAGTGTTGCCCACTAAACAGACTTGTACACAGTTACAGGATTGTGTTAAACGGATAATTCAACATTTTAGTTATTTTGTACATATATATGAATATAATTACAGTATTTTTCTTTATATATACAAAACTAAACCATTTCATTTGTTTTGTAATAATAAATTCATTAAAAAATTATCAATTGTAATTATTTCCAACTATTGCCCTATTGATGTCTATGTGTATGTACATATATTGGCAACTCTTTTTATGTAGTACACAAAACGATCAAAATGGAGGAAAAATTAAGTTTACAAAATACTATAAAATTAATTAATTTATACCGGTCATACCCAATATTATGGGATATGAACAATAAATCATATAGGCGGAACGATTTAAAAAATAAAGCATATGAAAATATTGCAAGTGAAATGTGTATGGTGGCTGAAACAGTGAAGAAGAAAATTCGCTCATTGCGTATCAAGAATAACAATTTTAGCAACCTTTCTCATCGACGACATATTTAAAATGAACTTTCACTTTCCTGTGTAAACAGACAAGAAATTTTCAAGAAAGTCGTCTATTTCATCACAATTTTTATTTATAATACGTATACAGAAATTTCATGAAACTACTTTCATGTGTAAAGGCAGCGTTAAGGTATGGCTGTAATTGAGAGAAATTCTTGTTTGCTCTCATTTTACCGGACTTTGCCCAAAAAGTACGGGATCAAACCTAGTAAGAACGCGCGTGAATAAAGAATAAATAGAGATAAAACAGTGACTTATTAAATGGTAATACGGTAACATTTGTTACATTTTTGATCGGTACGATAAGCTGCGTTTGTTTATCGGACGGACGGGGATAAAAAGAAGAATTTAAATTTTAGCAATTTGTGTAATAAATTAATTGTTTGCGTCCCAGTGCGGACATATAATAAAAAAAATTTTGTGCAATTTTGTGATTTATTATCGTTTTATAAAAATCTGCGTTATATACATATGTACATATGTAGATATATTTTATATACGTACATTATATATACATACCTTTTGCTTATTATTTTTCTTTCCATCATCTATCAGTGGTCACTCTACTGTCGGTCAGTTTGATTAGGTGTTTATTTAAGTAACGCGCACTTCTTCGTGTAATTACATATTTAAATAAATTTAAAATATATTTATCGAAATAAAATATATATGTATATCGAAATTTGTTACGGCCGCGGATGCTATAGTCATGTTCAGCGTTGTCAACTTGGTGCGTTTCGTACCTTTTTTGGTGCTTTTCTAAATGTTTTGTGCGAAAAATATCTAGGTTGGTGCGTGGTGCGCTTTTTTTTAATTTTGGTGAGTTTTTTTAATTTTGGGTGGCTCCAAAGCATATTAAACAAATTTTATTTTTTCAGTATGAGAAAAAGAATTTTGTACAAAAAATACAACTGTTCCTTACCATTTATTTCAATTGTGTACAATTTTTACATTCAATTTTACAGACCATAATAAGAGCAACAAAACAGATTCCCTTTTAGATTTTCAGAGTACATACTTGTTTGTTGTCGTAAAATTTGCTGTCAAGTATGTTAAAGAGCTTAGCAAAAACAAAGTATTCTCGAGACTAGCGATCATTGTTCGATTTTTATAAAATGCATAAAAACTGCGTTTATATAAAGTGTTGTAACACTAAAATTAATAAAATTTCTATTTACTAAAAGAAATATTTAAAGTTAGTGTCAATAATGGAGTCTAAAAAAGGAGATCATAAGCGAAATACAAAAAGACTGGGGAATCACAATGTGATTTTAAGCAATGTATTCGGCCTTGACCAAATAATAACACAAAAGAAAGATGTTATTGCAAATGCGATATCACGCCTAAATATCCAACCTTGTTCGGCATGCTGGAACACGGAAACTTATTGCAGCTTTAAACCCATTTACCTACAAACGACATCAAGAACCAACATTTTGCAAAATGTTTTATCCCATTACAAATATGATATCATGCCATTAGCAGTACAATTTGAATCCGATGTCGAAATATTATCTAGTATTGAAAAAGGGTGGAGAATGATACACTTCATGCAATGGCACGATATTGTATCAACATTAGAATTTTGGATTTTGTAAAGACGCAAAATTAATTCAATAAAAAAAAAATCTGAACTTAGTGCGTTTTTTGATGAATGGCGCGTTTTTTTCTCCATTTTGGTGCCTTTTGAAATTTCAAAGTTGACAACGCTGGTCATGTTTGAAACTTCCCTACCAGAAATAAATTACCTCTACTAACACACTCAAACCTTTTTACCAACACTTTTGCAATAATTTTACGTTGCAGAGTTGTGTTTACTTGACAATTGTCATGTTAGTCTTTCTAATGGTCATATAACTTCTCATTTGATCGGTAAAATGATGATTATTTATCAATCATTTTTATAAATGGAAATCCCAAACAGACAAAAATATTCTTATATATTTGAAAGTAAAATTAATGTAAAAATAAAGAATTTTACAAAAATATATAAATAAATCCGTTCAAATATGTGTATGGAAACTATTAATAGCACAGCAAATACAAAAGGTAAGAAACAAAACGGTTATTATTAATTTACAACTGAAAATATAATTCTTTTTTATAGATTGTGGCTAGACGAAGAAAGTTATGTTGCGGCTGATGATGAAGATGCCGGTGAGAACCCTCAATATAAAGAAGATATGGATGTGGATAGTCCTAAGGAAGTGGTGAAATACATATAAATATAATAAACTATGTGTATTTTAAATAAAATAATTACTAAATTAATTTAAAGTTTGTTTATATGTATATTTTATACAGTCACAAGTGACTGCTTTATCCGAAGTCAATGAGTGGTAAAATGTGACTGCCTTATCCCTAGTCAATGAGTGGTAAAATGTGACTGCTTTATCCCTAGTCAATGATTGGTAATCTGTGACTGCTTGTTGATTAGCAAAAAGTATTAGAGTGAGCAGTACAGATATATGTTACTCACTCGAGAAAAATTCACAAGTGCGAGAGAAATGCAAAATCACACGTACACAAAATAAGTAGTCAAATTCTTCATATTGCTCTTAAGAATGTGACTTGAGGTTGTGACCACTTGAGGGGTTATCAATGACAGCAAATTTACTTATCAATAACCCTTCACGTTCTGGTAGGGTTGTTTCAACGGAATTCCAGAGGACACATATACGGTATTTACCGTCGAGCTTTATGATGAAGAATTAACACCATTATGGGAGAAAGTCAAACTGACATATGAAAAATGTCTTTATAATTTGAAAACTCCAAAAGGTATTGAAACCGCGGTTGACACTAAGGATACGGATGCGAAACCTTTTACAGCAGAATACATAAATTGTTTAGGCCTTATAAGAAAAAAGAAAAATGATTCTCCACCCACAGAATCGAGCAAATGTGATAATTCAAGTCATAATTTGCATTTGCCTCCATTTGTCGTGGCCAACCTTTAGGGATTAATTTACGGTTTTATACGTGAATAATTCTAAACTTACTTGGAATTCACACGATCAAGTTTTGTTTCCAATTTTGTTTCAAATTTCAAGACTCTCAGATACTTTTTTACTAAAACATTCATACTTTTAAAATTTGATGGTAACTTGCTTTCAATTTCTCTTTCAAATTGTGTGTATCAATTTGCTTTCAAGAAAGCAGCTAATTGTCATTTTGATTATAAACTCATTCGTTTGTTTTCATATACTTGTACATAAGTGCATATCGCCCCTTTATTGCAACGTAGTCATATCTCAAAAAAACTCAAACGTGGCAAAATGCATTTAAAGTTTTCAAAACGTTAGCATTTATATAGACGGCTTGAGCATGTAAGTGGTTATAACTTCGGTTTAGATAAAGATATGTTAATGAAACTTTTTTACAAATAAAGAAGGTATTGAGAAACTCTTTTTCGTTAGTAACTGAAAAACTTTGTTTTTGAGATATGACTAGGTTGCAATAAAGGTCCGATATGTATATTCTGCCGCCATAATTTTTTGTGTTCTTGAAAGTAAATGATGAAACAGAACACGTCCGCAACTTGAAGCAAAAACGACTCTCAGAGAAAAAATGCCCAGAATTGAAGCGTCGGCTTCAACTTCATTCACATTTCCAATTTTTATCCACATGTCTTGTTTTTGTACATTGATTACTGCAAATTATATATGAAATCATGTTTATGCACTTCTGCAATCAATTTTTCGACAATATTACTCATATTATTTACAAATTTAGAAAATTATAATTATATTGCTCTTTCAAATGTTTTTTTGATTTTCTTTTGTTCTTATTTTTCTTTGGTTTTGTTTACAAATTGTATGAAATATAATAAAAGTGTGGTAGCATTGTTGAGAGAATTTTACTCTGAGAGTGAGAGCATAAGCAAAGTCGCTGGCAAAATAAAATAGATTCTATCTCACGACTGCTTTCAGCCGCGTCTTTTATATGCCAAATTGTATGAAGAAAAACGTCAAGCCCCAGTTCTGTTTCATCATTAAATTGCTTTGAAATTGAATGCCACCTACCTACCTACCTAAATTTTTGTAAATTTTGACAGACTTTTGTAAACTTAGCAGCATCGAACGGTTACGTCATTTAATACGTAAAGCAAGTGGTGAGGCGGAAGAAATAGTTCCGAGATGCCCTTGTCGAATCAGGAATTCGATATTGCGTGGAAAGATCTTAAAGATACGTATGAGAATCGGCGCATGTTAGTTAATAAGCATATAAAGTTCTTTAGTTACAATCACGGAAGAAAGTATTTCGGCTTTAAATTTTGTAGCCCGGTATAAATGGTTTTTTGACGGCTATGTAAATTTATGATATTAATACTACAAATTGGGATCCAATTATTAGGTCCGTTTGTTTACTTTTACTGTAAAATGCAGTAAATGAGTAACGAATGAGTAAACAGCAGAATTTACTCTCCAAAAAAGTGTTTGCCCAAAAAAGTACGCGAACGGAATAATTGTAAAAATTCGTAAGATTTAGGCAACAGCTGATGGAAAATAAATGAAGTGTTCAAAAATTTTTACATTTTTGGATATTTGAAAAATTTATTCATCGGTACTCGATTAAATATTTTTTGTAACACAAATATTTTAATAAAATATAAACAATATAATTTATTCATTCTTTCCCATTTCTTCTTTTTTTATTTTATTTGATTTCGCATATTTGTGTATGGTTAAATTTATTCAAAGTACATGAATATTTGTTTTTGCTACTGACTATCGTAAAAAGAAGTGCAGTACTAAGTACCCAAGTACTTTAGAATTTCACAACTCCAAAGAATTAAAATAACAACTCCACAAAACTAAAATAACTTTTATTTTCCATTAAAAGGCATGTAGCAAGGTATATTAATTATCAGGTAGTCGCATTACCTAAAATTGATATCAGCTGATTGATTTTTTGTTGTCAAAACTTCGTTATGTTTTTATAAAAATATTGTGACATTTTTTTTTATTTAATTAAAATTTAAGAAATTGAAAAAAAAAAACGCGTGAAATATTTTTAAAATTTAATTAAAATTAAAAATATCAATTACAATGCGTGTATGTAGTGTCTGCAAAAAAAATTTGCAAAGGGGGAAGGAAAGTTCTTCCAAGTACCCAAAGAAAAGCGCCTGAGAAGTATATGGGGCGAAATTTGTTTCAGGAATTTCACACCACCTTCTCTTTTATGTACATAGCTCTCACTTTTTGCCATCAATCATTTTACATGCTGGAAAAAAGGTAAACGGCCTATTTCACTATGTCGAAAGAAAATTTCCATATGTTTTCATTCGTATAATTACATTTGAAGCAAAAACAAATTCTAAAATTTTGTTTTTGTATCAAATGTATTTGTACGAATGAAAATAAAATTCAAAATTCTTTCGACATCGTGAAATCGGCAGAAAGTCTAATCGTGAATTGTGCATTTCCATCTTTAACATTTTCCGTTGCTCCAACAACAGCATTTACAATACGTTCAATGTTGCGTTGTTACAAAATATCCTGGAAAGGAGGATCCATAGACTTTCTTTAAATTTTACTAGGAATTTTTGGATACATACATACATATATTTTTGTTTTCTTACCTTTCCTGTAAAAATATCCTGTAATGAAGCAACATTCTTCTTCCTAGTACCCAAATAAAAGACACATCCTGATTTTATACATACATCTATCAACACCTTTTCGTTTTATGTATTGTAAAAAATTTTAACTTATATTTTTAATTTATGCAATTGTTTTTTTAATTTAATTTTTGTTTTGTTTACACATCACATTTTGACAACAGCCAAGTTTTTACACTAACAAAATGCCTGTTGTTTTTGTGATGTTGTATTTGTTTTAGGGACAAGACTACCTTATTTAATATACCTTGGCATGTAGGTAATTGTTTCACAAACAAGTTCAATTTAATGTTAATTTAATTTTAGTTTTGTGTTATTTTTACTTAAATTTTTAGTTTGATAAATATTTTAGTCACAATTTGCACACTTTGTTTGTTTACCTTTTGAATCATATGTTTTCTTGTTTTACTAAACTTTACTGCGAAAAATTTCTGTAGTAAAAATTTGCAAGTTCTCAATTTAGAACTGTCACTTTACGCTCTCAATTTGTGTTCTCATTTACTGTTTTTGTGTAAACGAACGCAATTTAGTAAAATGCAGTGAAGTTTAGTAAAATATAGTAAAAACTTTTGCGTACTCGAACACACTTATTGTCTTCAGTTATTTTGTGTGTAGCGTTACCTATTAATTCGTTCGTTAATTAAAGCTCCGATAAAAATATAAATAAAAATATTTACGGGTTTTCCAAATAGACTGGACTTTTATAAAACCATAAATAAAGTGCTCTGTACTTCATGAAATTGATATTTAAATAAAAAACCTTAAAATTCCTTGATTTTAATTAAAAGAGAACATTGAATATAAAATATGGCGCAATGCCATTAATGCAAAACTATTATTCGCGGAGAAACTGGTTTAATGTGTAAAGGAATTTGTAAAAAAGTGTATCATTGTGCAAAAAAGTGTTCGGGAATAGGCCAATACTCTCGAGGAATACTGGATTCTGGTGGCTTCATACGATTTTTGTGTGATGGTTGCCTGCGGTACATACATAATATTGACTTAGCACTTAGTGATGTTCAAGAAAATGTAAACAAAAACAAAGATAATCTTATAGAATACAAAGGCGAATTTAAAGCAGAACTAAAAGAAAATGAACGCGAAATTAAACAACTGCTTGAGGCAATCGAAAAAAGATATAATGAAAGACTGAAAAAATTAGACGATGCTCAAAAAATGTGCGATGCGAACGTTAAAGAAGTTAAGAATATATACGGTAGCATAAATAGTAAAAAAAAATAAAACTAAAGAAATATGTAGCAAAATTCAAGAAACTAACAAAAAGATGTGTGATGAGATTAAAAAAAGTATAGAGAAGGCAAACGTCAAAGTAAATAAAATATCATATTCCAGTGCAGTAAAAGACAATAGAGTGATGCCAGATGTTAACAAACAAAACCCTTTAATTGTAAAACCAAAAGAAAAACAGGATATTATTAAAACTAAAGAAGACTTAAATAATAAAATTAATCTGATAGATTATAAAATTGTTGATGTGGAACAGAACAAAATGGGTCAATTATCATACAAACCGAAAGTAGCGAAGAAAGAGAAAAAATTAAAGAAGCGATTCAGAATAATATGAGTGAAATATATGAAGTGAAAGTACCAAAACAAACAGGAATGAAAATAAAAATAGTATGCATGACATTTAAATTAACAGAAGCTGAAATAGTTGAAAAGTTGAAAAAACAAAATAGTACACTCACTAATAGTGATCTGGAGATACTGAATTTATTTGAATATAAAAGGAATGGGCATACAATATATAACGCAAAACTTAAAATAGACAACCAATCGTACGCAAAAGTTATTGATGCAGAAAAGGTTAACGTTGTATGGGAAAAATGAAGCGTTTTCGATGGTACTGATATTATACAATGCTTCAGTGAAAAAACAAAGAGATATGCTACAAATGCCACGGAGGACACAAATCTAAGGTATGTAACAAAAAAATACTTATTACAAGTTTAACCTCGGCTTGGATGAACTACATGTCAAATCGAGCAGGGAATATCAGGTATTTCAGAATAAACTGGATACCAAAGAGAAGAATTGGTTTAATAGATTAACAATCAATGCAAATTAGGGGATTATATGCTAACATACAAGGACTACAAAATAATTATAGTCAAGCAGAAGTAATTTGTGAAGATGTGCAGCCAGATTTTGTTATTTTTTCGGAAACGCACCTAACTAATGATATAAATGAAGAAGAAATACAGCTAAAAGGATATAATCAATATGCAACATTGTCGAATTCAACGAGGTTTTGGATATCAGCATACATATAGGGCAAAACATGAAAACAACAGTGTGTTAATAGTTGCTGCGTACAGATCACCGAGTAGCGCTGAGACAGAATTTATCGAAGCATTTGAAGAAATACTAAAGGACTTGAATGAAGAAAACTGTGATATAATAATATCAGGCGATTTCAACATTGACTGGTGCAAGGAGAGTTTTTATAAAAATAAAATACATTGCTTATTTAGTGACAACGGACTTAAACAAATTATGAACGAATTCACTAGAATAACAAAGAACTCGAAAACATTAATAGAATACATTATCACAAATAATAAAAATATTACTGCCAAAGTGAATTCCGAAAATAAATCTCTAATCATGAATCGATTGATATAATAATAAATAATGCCAAATGTTATCATAAGCACAACACGCCTAAAGAAGTTGAACTGTTTAAATATAATCGCAATAGATATAATAGAGAGATAATATATATAAGGTGTTTAAATATTAGAAATGATATAAATAACGCAGTATGTGTGTTTGATGAATATTTAGAAAAAGCTGTTAAAAAGCTAACAAAAAAAAAAAGATAAGTAGGAATAACAATACAAATATATGGTTTAATGATGAAGTAAGATGGTTAAAAATGCAAAAAATCACAAAATATCAAATAGCCAGACTTGAAAACAGTGATGAAGCATGGGCTAATTAAAAGTCCATTCGAAATCTGTATAAAGTAAAAATTGAAAATGCCAAAAAAATTAATATATTAATAAAAAAATAAACGATGTTAAAGATCAGAGAGAAATGTGGAGGGAAATAAAGAATCAAATTCTAAATAAAAACCAAAGTGCAATTGAATCTGTGATATTTAACCAAATTGAATATAAAGAAAACTTAGAAATAGCCAATAAATTTAATAATTATTTGGTTAACAGTATTAGATCAATAGGGGACACGATAGATAATAATCAGCAATACGTTAATAGAATACATGTGATAAACTCCCATTTCATATTTCGTGCAATACCCCTAGAAGAATTAAAAAACATATGTAAGAATCTACACAATAAAGCTGACTGCAATAAAATATCTAGTAAAATAATACTGAATAGTTGGAATATAATCGGAAAAAAATTGCTAGAATCGCTAAGGACTGGTATACTCCCCGAGAATTGGAAAAACTTCAATAATAACACCAATAGAAAAAATTGCCAAAACAAGAAAATGTGAAGAATTTCTCCCAATTAATACCTTGAAGACATGTGAAAAGATTTTAGAAAAAGTTGGAAAGAATCAGCTCGAAGCATATTTGGACACAAATCAATTGCTGACAAAGTACCAGTCAGGTTTTAGAAGAAAATTCTCGTGCGAGACTGCAGTTAACTATTTAATAAATAGATGGAAAAAGTTTGAAAAAAATAATTAAATTTTGGCACTTTTTCTCGATTTTAAAGGAGCTTCTGAGACGATCGACAGGAATATACTTCTACAAAAATTGTATAAATATGGTGTAATGAATACAGAATTAAAATGGTTTGAATCCTATATGACGAATAGAAAACAAGTTACTAAAATAAACAATACTAAGTCCAATATAGTTAACAACGACTACGGGGTACCACAAGGATCGATTTTAGGCGCTCTATTATTTATCATATACATTAATGATATGTGGAACATAGTAAATGAATGTGAAATCACTTTATACGTAGAGATGAAGAGGAGGAAAAAGGTATAGTTACATAAAGAATTTGTGATACGGAAAAACAAATATTCACTTAGTAACAAAAATGGAGAAATTAGTACAAAATGAAATTAAAAATAAAAAACCGAAAAGAAACTGAATAAGAAAATATAAAAAGAAAAAGAATAAAACGGAAAAAAAGCAACTGGAAATAAAATTGAAAAATATGGAACAAAATGAAAATGAAATAAAGCACATTTACATCACACTCAACAGTTATTTAAGAAATAAAACAAAAAATTATAATAAAAAAAAACAGAAAAATGTGGAAAAACTCATAAGCATATAACATTAACTTCTGATATGAAACAAAAACTACACAAAGAACAAAATATTAAACAGAAATGAAACAAAAACTTCACAAGGCTACACTCAAAAAATAATAAAATAATTATCACATAAATACAATAAATGAATAAGAAACAAAATAAAAATCCATGGAAATGATAAAATCTTAAAACTAGTTATGCAAGCAAACAAATTAAAATCATAAGGCGCTATCAATACTTTATGACTATGGTAATTATGTTAAATTGACTTCCATTGATAATAAATACAAGGAACTTTTAGTGGAAATAAATGCTATATTATACCCTACAAGAACAATGACGGTCATTTGATGCATCATCTGATGGGCATTGCTGATGGGTATACCCATCAGCATTCTCTATCATTTTATTAAGGGCAATATGAAAAAACTGATGTAAACATTCGTGTACGTGTGATTTTGTTTCTCTTTCATACTTGTGGATTTCGTGAACTATAGTAAAACATATATCTGAACTCTGCTCACTCCACAGTATTTTACTAATCATTACTGATGTAAATATAGTCATAGCTGCAAGAGTGTTTGTAAATAAGTTTTGTGTGTGTTAGTTTCCATCAGCAATTTCTTGTAGGGATATGTGCTACATACATTCATATGTACAGTTTCATATGAAAACCAACCAACAAGTTTTTTATAATTTAAAAGCATTATATCGTGTTCAATAAAAGTGGAAAAAATTTATGAAAAAAGTATAAAAATAAAAAAAACGCTTTTTAACCAAAAAAAATAGAGACTCCTTAGTTTTTGTATCTCTTTTTAACTAAACTTCCGTTGTACGTACTTATTTACACAAACACTCAAATTTACGTGGATATTTGAGTGATTCAACACAACGCAACAAAAATAAACCATACCAAACAACAAAAAAGGACGAAAAAAAATCAACAAAAATTTATATAACAACAGCACTAAATATTCTACAAGCAAAGCCAGACACAACAATAACAACAACAGCCAACAATTAAAGAACAAAGTCTGTGTTCACACATGAAAGTTTTCTTTCATGAAAGTGGTAGTTTGTTGGTGAGAGGGGAGAGAAGAATGGTGTCGGGTACACACTTTCATGTTCTCTGAAATTCTGTTTTGTTTTGTAGTTCGTAATTGTCAACACGTACATTTGTTGTTGTGTGTTGACAATTCATATGAAATTAAAAATATAAAAATGTTTAGTTTCATGAAATTAAATTTCAGTGTGTAGACATGAATGAAAGTTTAAAAGAGAATTTAAGAAATTTCATGAAAGAAAACTTTCACGTGTGAACTTAGACAAAAACTGGAGAAAAAAAATCAACAAGTGCCAGACACAAAAACAAAACAACACAAGAAGAAACAGCAAAAACATCAAGAAAACAGCAACCACATCCAACAAGGGAACATCCATCACAAAACTCGAGAGATGACAGGCCTAAGCAACAAGCAGCACAATGGGGTTCCGCACACGAGATGAATTTTTAAGCCTCATAATTTTTGTTCTTTTTTTTACACACGAGACTAATTCATCTGGCATAAAATGTATATGTACGTGTACTCAGCTTTGTGTGTGTTAGTGTTTTTTGTATTCATTTGATGTTTGGCTTGTGTATGTATGCAGCACAAAACTAATACATACACAAGCCAAACATCAAATGAATACAAAAAACACTAACACACACAAAGCTGAGTACACGTATACATTTTATGCCAGATGAATTAGTCTCGTGTGTAAAAAAAAGACCAAAAATTGTGCGCCTTAAAAATTCATCTCGTGTGCGGAAGACCATTTAACATATAAAATACAAAAATATTTATGTATATATACTTACATACATACATATAACTACATACTACTAATTTTATTAAAATTTTTTACACTTACACATAAATACATACATACTCCCAACACAAAAAACATACTTACATAAATGTAGGGAAAATATAATAAAACACAGATTAGTTATTTTATTTTAATATTAATTGAAATAACGATTTATTTAAATTCACTTTGTTATTTGCAATGTTTTTTAATAATTAGTTTTGAATAAAAATGTTAATAATTATATTTAATTATAATAAAAAATGTTTATAAAAATGTCTGTCCGAATCAACTTTTATTCTTCAAATTCACAACTTTTTTCCGTCCGAAGTTAGCACGACTTTACAACTTTTTTTATAACAACTTTACAACTTCTGTTTCTTTCGATTGGTTAACAACGACTGTCCGTCTTTTTTAAACTTTAAATATTCTTTCTATTCCTGTCCGTCCGTGTTGCTAAATTTAGTACGTCAGTATTGGGAAACTGTGGCAGTCCATTATTTTAGCCCCTTATCCCACATTCGGCCATCCGACTAATCATTCGTCTTGGATGAACTACCATCTTCATCATCAGCTTCGGAATAACGCCATAACTTCATATGATCATTGCTAGTGCTTGTTGTATTCGGCCCCTCAAAAGATGCTGCTTTTCGAACCTCATAACGCCAATTTCGCTTAACCTTTGTAACT
Organism: Lypha dubia; assembly: GCA_947311025.1. NCBI lineage: Eukaryota > Metazoa > Arthropoda > Insecta > Diptera > Tachinidae > Lypha > Lypha dubia. The sequence goes on along the minus strand of OX371261.1, from coordinate 74,015,219 downwards.
TCATACGGCCCAAGATATTCATTAGCAAGTTTTCTGCCGGCAACAAATTGGGTTCTTTTAATAGCCACCACATCGGCAACTTTTTAATCAAAATTTTTCTTTCTTTTACGATCAAAGTTCTTCTTATTTTCAATTTGTACTTTTTGAATTTGTTGTTTAGTTCATATCTAAGTTGTTCACGATCTTTATCAAATTCATTCACCAGTTCAGTTTCTAGAATTTCCATTACGTTATTGCAGATGCCATTTTTCATCTTTACGCCAAAAAAAAATGGTGAGCGACCAGCAGATCTATGAAAACTATTATTCAGAGCTTTTTGAACATTGACTACTTCTTTGTACCACATTTCACCAAAAATCAAACGCCAACACACGAGCTTGTTAATGACTTCATCCACACCAGTAGTTTTTGTGGGGTACAGCCAAACGAATTTACTAAAACCATCAACAACAGCAAATATATGCTTATACTGCTTTGACGTAGCATCCATTGGTCCTAAATGATCAAAGTGTATTGGACACAACGGCACGTCACCTTTATCAATGCATTCTAGAAACCCTTCTAATTTTCCTTGTTTTTTGTTGAAAAGAATGCATTTTATACAATTTTGTATTACTTTTTTTACTTTATTTTCTATGTGTGATATAAAACAATGTTGTTTTATTTGATGAACGGTTTTTGCTGTTCCAAAATGACCATTTTCATGTGCTTTCGTGATAATTTCTTTCTCCATATGACGAGGAACAACAAATACATAATTTCCGTCAACTGATTTACATAAAACACCACCTATCAACTTGTTGTTACCATACGGACGAGTATTTAATATTTCAATAATAGCTTTTAAGGTATCATCACTATTTTGTGCTTTTTGCAAACGGCATTTTAATTCTGATTCTACGCTAACAATATTAACCGCATGCCTACTGAGCGCATCGACGTGCTTCATTCGTTCACCTTTTCGATGTTTTAAATTATAATCAAAATCCTACATCTACATTACGTATCTAGAGATCGAGGGTACCAAATCATCATTTCTATATGTTTGCAAGAATGCTAAACAATCAGTAATTAAATCGAATTTCATTCCCAAAAGATAATGTCGTAACTTCTTCATTCCTAAATATGCAGCCTTTATTTCTAAATGATAGCTATGTAGTTTTGCTTCTGATTCAGATGTTTTTTACTATAAAAATAAACAGGATACCACTTTTCATCAAATTGTTGTATTAGTATAGCACCAAAACCCAATTTCGACGCATCTGTATGCAACTCTGTTTTGCCTCTCTTGAAAAAATTCTCAAAACTGGTTGATTTGTCAAAATATCTTTTAATGTTTTAATGGCCGTTTTTGCTTCATCTATATATATAAAAGAGGATGTGTGTATGTATGTAAGAAATGGACTCGAAAACGGCTGGCCGATTTTGATGAAATTTTCAGAGAATCTTCAGAATATTCAGGCGGGTGACATAGGCTATATGAAGGTTTGATTGGACAAAGAGGCGTGGCACCGCCCATATAACCCAAAAAGTTAAATCGCCATATTTTGGGCATTTTTTTACCTACATCGATGATATTTGGTACATATGGTATTGCCATAATTTGGAATACGTACCAGGCGAAAAGTGGGTGGGACCACGCCCCTTTTAAGGAAAACCAAACCCTTGGACCGATCTTCCTAAAATTTTCAGAGCATATTACTGTGACTCTGGAAGGAATTATAGGCTATATGAAGGTTTGATTGGACAAAGAGGCGTGGCACCGCCCATATAACCCAAAAAGTTAAATCACCATATTTTGGGCATTTTTTTACCTACATCGATGATATTTGGTACATATGGTATTGCCATAATTTGGAATACGTACCAGGCGAAAAGTGGGTGGGACCACGCCCCTTTTAAGGAAAACCAAACCCTTGTACCGATCTTCCTAAAATTTTCAGAGCATGTTACTGTGACTCTGGAAGGAATAATAGGCTATATGAAGTTTTGATTGGACAAAGAGGCGTGGCACCGCCCATATAACTTAAAAAGTTAAATCGCCATATTTTGGGCATTTTTTTACCTACATCGATGGTATTTGGTACATATGGTATTGCCATAATTTGGAATACATACCAGGAGAAAAGTGGGTGGGACCACGCCCCTTTTTAGGAAAATAAAAAATCGTAATATAGTCTTAACTACTGGATCGATCGTCATGAAATTTTCACAATAAGAATTTTATTTTATAACGAGGGGTTAGCGAAGCGCACCGGGTATATCTAGTTACCAATAAATAACAAATGAAATGTTCTTCTTAAGTAAGTTTGTTAAAGGTCTAGCAACTACTGAATAATTTTCTATAAACTTTCTGAAAAATCCTGTAAGGCCAAGGAATGATTGTATACCTCTAACATTCTGTGGTATTGGAACATTTTTTACAGCTTTTATTTTTTCATCACTAGGCTTTACTGTACCATTTTCTATAATCATTCCCAAAAATTCAACTCGATTTTGCAAAAATTTACATTTTTTCCAGTTTATTTCTAAATTATTTTGTGCAGCCCCATTAATAACTTTTTGCAAATAGCTCATACCCAGTGATGGAAAATTCAGTACTTTTGTACTATTTTCAGTACTTTTTCACAACAAAAATACCACAGTACCCCCACGTCATATTTAGTACTAGTTTTTTGTTGCTTTGTTCCCTGTTTAGAAATCTGCGTAATTTTTATAATCATTGACAACATTGGCTTCAAAACAAGTACATAAGGATTGCACAAATTCGTTATTCATGTTGTTATTAGTGTGTGTGTTTTTTTTAAAGTTGTTAATGTTATTGGTCCAATTTCACGAGGTTAATTTTCATTTCGCATCTTTTGTTCTTTCGAAAACACACGAGACTAATTAATCTGGCATAAAATTGTATACATATACAGAGCTTTGTGTGGATTAGTGTATTTTGCATATATTTGTTTTATTTTAATGTACATGTATTGATTTTGTTCTGCTAATGCGGAGTTGAACCTGGTTGAAAAATAATGCCAACCAAAAATGACTCTCTTCACCGAAAATACCTACAAGCTGCCATTCGAGATACAAAAATGTATACGTGTGTAAGTATAATGCACGCACTTAATGAAAGTTTTTGTATAAGTAAATTATTTTTTTTCAGTAAAGTATTTTAAATATTTATTTGTTTATGACAAAAACAATTTTATTTTTCTTCATTTAATTTTTTTTTATTATATAAATCGATTTTTTAATAAAAATATACACATGTTTCATAAAAAGTAGCACAATGTTGAAAAAAGTACTCTTTTTGTTGACGGACAGTACCATTTCAATTTTTCATTTTTCCATCACTGCTCATACCTGTATTATTATCAGTTGAAAAAATGATAATGTCATCCATGTAAATTTGCATTATACCTTTGTTAACAAGTTCTCGAAAAATTGAGTTGATAAAACGTATAAAAACTGCTGGAGAATTGCAGAATCCAAACGGCGCGTAATTAAATTCGAAAATATCTTGTTTGGTCACAAAAGCTGTAAACTTTTTACTGTCTTCTTCAACAGGAACGTGCAAAAATGCGTTTTTTATATCCAATACGCTGAATACAGACGAACCAGCTAAACAATCAATTAAGTCCTCCATATTTGGAACTGGGAAACGGTTTTTAAAACATACCTTATTCAAACATCTGTAATCGATGCACATCCTCTTAGAACCATCTTTTTTATCAGCTAACACTACACGACTGCAATACTGAGATGTAGATTTTCGAATAATACCTGATTTTAGCCATTCATTAACTTGGTCTTCAACTATATTCTGCTCCGGCTGTGGCAAACGACTGGGTGACGAATATACCGGATCTTCTTTTTCTAAAACAATTTTCATTTTTATCGGGTTGACTGCGTTACGTACCGGGGTATAATTATTTTTAATTTGTTCAACATGGTTTTTATAACCGACCGGTGCCACTACATTAGATTCTTCGACAACATTTATGTTCATAATTTTTTTACATTCATCTTCACTGGGGTTATTAATTAATGAGTGAAATGTATACCGTTTTTCATCCGACGTGTACCGTAGTTTTTTTAAAGTATCAAAGCCGATTACAATGTCGTACCCAAAAGCATTATCTGGTACAACCACAAGGTTGTGGGAAACTAAAATTCCATCGAAATTTGAATTTACTCTTACAATACTTTTTGGTATTGTCACGGCACCACCGAAACCGACAATTTCTCTATTATAATTCTGAATGTCTTTTTTAATGTTTTTATTAAAAATGCTTTCTTTCACAAGGGAAATATACGCGCCACTGTCGAACAAACAATAAAAAAAATTTCATTTATCATTAGTTTCTTTAAACTAGTTTCATTTATTGTACAATTCACTTTATCAGTATTTGTCACTTTACAGTCTTTCGATATGTGGCCAGTTTTGTTGCACTTAAAGCATTTTGGTCCATCTAGAGTGCAAGAACTACGTTTATGATCATCAGATCCACAATTATAACACCGAATTGTTTTTAAATTAGTAGAGTTTTTATTTGTCTTGTAACGATTTTCACTTCCCTTTTCAAATTTATTTTTATATATTCTTTCGTATTGAGCTTTTAATTCTTTATAATTTTTAGCACTGTATAAGTTAATTTTATTTTCTTGCTTGCCTTTTATTCCGTCAACGACGTACCGAATAATTGAAAGTTCATCAACCGAACCGAACGAACCAATTCGACGCATATGCAGTATATATTCGTGTATACTTTCATTGTCTTGTTTTCGACGATCGCGAAGCTGTGAATGGACTTCTGCACTTGGGTACTCCCTTTGAAATTCATCTTCCAAAAGTTCTTTAAGAGCTTTATAATTGCTCACAGGCACTGATTGTAAAAATAAATCTGCTGTTTTTCTCATTTTGCTCCGCGCAAAAACAAATTTTTGTAAATCGTCCCAACCGTAAGTGGTTGCGTTGTATTCAAAATTTTCTATCCACATTTTAATGTTCATGCCGCTGTCACCTTCAAATACAGGAATTGCTTTTTCTGCTGCACCTGCCGAAATAACATTGGAAGCCATTCGCTCCAGACCATTTGGATTTTCCTCGTTCGACATTGTTTTAATGTTATTTTTTACTTCATTTTGTTTAACTTGTACTTTCTGATGTTTCTTTAACTTCTTTATTTTCTACTATGTTTTCTATTTGTTGTTTGTTTTGGTTATCGCTTTCTTTAGTTGTAATATTTTTATTTACACTTTCCTGATTATCACTCTCTGTAATATTTTTGTTTATTTCTTGTTTGGTTTGACCACCAAGAACTTGTTGTTGAACTTGTTTTTATTCTATCATCCTCACTCTGCTCTGACATAGTTGCTTTATAATTCTCTTCAATGTATTTTTATTTTTCTTCACTCATTTTTCAACTTTCAACTTTGAGCTCAATTTAAATGTTAGTTTTTTAAACATTGACAGCTTTCACTCAACTTCAATTGTTTCAATACCGATCGTATACTTTTTTATGCAGACGTTCTGTATTTTGTGGGCGGAGTTAAAACTGGTTTTTATTATAATTTCGTATTTTAGGTTTTTTGCAATTATTTGACAATTTTCCCGTTTTAGATAATTTTAATTTTTCTTTTACTTAGCAACTTCTTATTTAATTATAATTGTTTTTTAAGAAATATTCTTTAACTTTATGCACTTTTTGTTTTTAAATTTTGGCATTGGACGAGCCCCCAAATGTAGGGAAAATATAATAAAACACAGATTAGTTATTATATTTTAATATTAATTGAAATAACGATTTATTTAAATTCACTTTGTTATTTGCAATGTTTTTTAAAAATTAGTTTTGAATAAAAATGTTAATAATTATATTTAATTATTATAAAAAATGTTTATAAAAATGCCTGTCCTGTTTTTCCCACCTGTTTCTGTTTCTGACTCTACTCTTCTCTTGCTCCTCTATGGCCTTCCCTCATCTACTTTCCTTCCGACTCTTCTAATCGCCTTTCCTCCATCACTCTTTCCTCACTACAGGTAGCACAATGGGACCATATCAGGACCCAAGTGAGCTGGAATCTAATCTTTACTTCACCAGCAGCCTGCTAACCTAACCTAACTTAGCCTGTCCGAATCAACTTTTATTCTTCAAATTCACAACTTTTTTCCGACCGAAGTTAGCACGACTTTACAACTTTTATAACAACTTTACAACTTCTGTTTCTTTCGATTGCTCAACAACGACTGTCCGTCTTTTTTAAACTTTAAATATTCCATGGTGGAATTAATAAGGTGCGCTTATCAACGCAACAACAAAAAACGACATGCATTTTGTTTGTGTAAAAATTAGCCAATGTTGTAAAAAAAAGCTGTATACATAACACACATAGTGGTTATGCAAAAACAAAAAGCATAACGTAAACAAAAATATTCATGATAGCGGCCAAAAATGTAAACAACTTTTGACAAGACCGAAGTAACTTACCATATTTTTGCAGATTATTTAACGGTCAAAACACATAAATAACACAAAATAAATATATAGAAAAGAAAAAACAATAAAAAACTTGAAATGAGAAAATTCTTTGCGTTATTTTACATTGGAAGTTGTACATATATACACGAGTTGAAAAGGAGATGTTCACATGTATGTACTTATGAAGAGTAAAAGCAAAATTTAAGGGTTGTTTTGTCAAAACAAAAAAAAAACATTTTTCAAAAAAAAAAAACTAAACAAGAAAAAAAAAGACAAAAACGTTAATTCGTAAACAATAAAAACATATAAACATACATACATACAATGTACTAAATATATACATAGGTGCGTATATAAAAATATATGTACATATGTATACAGATAGAAATGTAAATGTACATATAAATGAACTACTTATATCTACATATACAGTTGTGGACAAAAAGATAGGTACAGTAATGAACATATGTATGCATACGGACATACATACGTATGTACAAGTAGATATATGTATATAGTTATATGAATTTTTTTTTAGAGACAAAAAAAAAAGAATATAGAAAAAGTAAAAACAGAAATATTTCACAATGATCAAGAAACAAAAGTTTTACGCGTAAATAAGTATATATATAAAAAATTAAAAAAACTGTTGTCTGTAGAATTTTATTTCGTTAACGAAACAATTAGTTTTGACTACTTGCTTCCGAGGCTACAAAGGAAGCCAACGTTCAAAGAATCTATAGCGCAGATTGGCCGAAAGACGATTCATTTTTCAAACCGTTTAAAAAAGTACAAAAATTAAAAGATCATGGAAATAAATATATAAAAGAATTTTGAAATAATTTTTATAGAACCTATCGCTTAAAAAACATAAAGAAAGAAATAAAGCGTTTTTATGACAAATTTGCTAAGTCAATTGAGTTACGAATTAATAATAAAGTCTTATTGCAAAAAAAAAAAAAAAACAATCCTATGATAGTCTTATTGCAAAAACAACCCTATTACAAACACAAAAATATTTATGAAGGCCCATTCATTGTAACCAAACTAGATGGAGTAAATGTAGTAATTTTAAACAATGAAACGAAACAAGAAAAAACAGTTCACAAAAACCGCATAAGAAAATGCTATTAATAATAATAATAATAAAAAAAAAATGTTTAACAGCACTGAATAAACAATTGGGTGAAGGCGCTTCCTGGTGGGTCAAGGGCTCACCAGTCAAAGGGGTGGTGTCTTGCTCACACAGGGCACTATCCCCTGATCCTAATTGTTTCACGGTGTCTGACATATAACACATGTTTAATAAAACATGACCTTTTTTTTAACAATAAAATAAAAACAAATTTGTAATAAAGTTACAAAACTTTTAATTAAAATAGAAAAGTATGAAATTTAAAATATATAAATTTAAATACAGAAATTGAAAACAATTAATATGAATAAAATTATTTTTTTAGATAGGCACATATATATGTAGAATATCATAAAACTTTATTATAATAACGTCGTTATACATAACAACTTAAGGAGTAATTCATAAACGATTCATAGAGTTATTGTGGCGTTATTGTACGAATTTCGTATGGGAAAACAGGTTTTTATGTGCACTTTAACGTTATGAATCATTTATGAATTACACCATTAATTTTTAATGGTATTTTACGGCTGCAATACTATCCGGCAGAATGGAGGGTTTCGATGATTATTATGATACCAAAGCCCGGCAAGGATCATACGAAGGTTGAATCCTATCGGCCTATTAGTTTATTGCCCAACATTTCAAAACTATTTGAAAAGCTGTACATGAGCAAGCTGATGCCTATAGTGAGTAGAAGTGGATGCATTCCAGATCATCAATTCGGTTTTCGCAGTCAACATAACACTATCGAACAAACTCACAGACTTGCGAATGTTATTAGAGAAACTTTTGAAGAAAAAACTTTTGAAAAAAGAAATATGGCACGAAGGTCTTGCCTACAAATTAACACAAAATCTACCCGCAAACATCGTCAGGCTCTTAAAAAGCTATCTAGAGGAACGAAAATTTGTAGTTAGGGAAGGCAATTTTTCAAGCCCTCGCAGTCGATTGTAGCCGGAGTCCCTCAAGGCAGTATCTTCGGTCCTTTACTTTATTTAATATATGCCTCTGACTTACCGTTAAGCAGTAACATCCACACGTCAACTTTTGCTGAACATACGGCTTTTCTCAGCGTTAATTAAAATCCTGTAGATGCTTCCCGGAATCTACAAGAGTACATATCAAAATTGGAAACATGGCTAAAACAATGGCGGATAAAAGTGAATGAGCAGAAATGTGTACATGTTACTTTTATTTTACGCAGGGAAACATGCCCGCCTATACAAATCAACACCGAGACTATACTGCAACACACTGTAGTCAAATATCTAGGCGTTCATCTTGATCGTCGTTTAACATGGAAATCGCACATAGACGCAAAGTTGATCCAAATGAAACTAAAAGCAGCCCAAATGAATTAGATTATTGGAAGAAACTCTATACTAAGCCTAGACTGTAAACTTCTTTTATACAATGCGATCCTAAAATCACTATGGGCCTATGGAATCCAGTCATGGGACACTGCCTCCGCATCAAATGTAGAAAAAATTAAAAGGCGACAAAACAAAATTCTACGTACTATAACAGCAGCCCCATGTTATATCCGAAATCATCGAATTCACAAAGATCTCGATGTTCCGTTGGTTAAGACAGTATTTTCTAAACACGCGAAGAAATACATTAAAAAACTTGAGTTGCACCCAAATCCACTTGCGCGCAATATTCTAGAGTATAGAGGCCACACCCGCCTTAGGAGGAGAGATACTCTTTCTATCAGCCGTACACGAGAGATGTAAAACCAACAAAAATCAACCGTTGAAACTAAAAATTTTGTTTAGCATTGGCTAAAAATATATTTATCTTTTTTAGATTTAAGATTTGAACAACTTATTGATGTTTCAATTAAATTGAAGATTCAATAAATAATAAAATTTATCACAAAAAAAAAAAATACATAACAACAAAAACCCAAAATTTAAATTAAATCTATTCATATATTTATTTAAAAACAGAACTTGTAAAAAAAAATATATAAATTTATACCTTAAATAAATTTATGTCAAATATATACTTTATTAAATCAAATAGAAGAAAAGAAAATTAATTAAATCATATCAAAATAAAAATATAAACATCATAAAATCACATTGAACAAAAACTTTTTATTAAAAATTATACTAAATTTTTCTACAAACAAACAAAGCAAAAAAAAGAAATAAAATTTTAATTTTTTTTGAAAAATCAAACATTTAATATTAAACATATTTTTATATACATACACATATAAAAAAAAATCAAACTTTGTACAAAATTAAAACAAAAAAAAAATTTCTTTTATATATTGTTGAAAAATGCTGAATTTAACGAGACTGATCACCTCGGTTTGATTCAACATTTTTTTTTATAAAAAGGGAGGTGCATAGGTAGGTGGCCAATGCTTACGTTTCCAAACTTTAAGAACAAAATATAAATATTTTCAAATACAAAAAAAAAAACAAAATATAAACATTTCCAAACTTTAAAAACAAAATACAAATATTTTCAAATTAAAAACAAAATAGAAAAATTTTCAAAAAATATAAATATTCTCAAAGGTCTTATTAAATTATAAGTTATAATTAATTTATATTTTTTTCATAAGGTGCGCGAAAGAAGGAATATGGTTTTTTGTAGGGTTGTGTTTTGACCGTTAAATAATCTGCAAAAATATGGTAAGTTACTTCGGTCTTGTCAAAAGTTGTTTACATTTTTGGCCGCCATCATGAATATTTTTGTTTACGTTATGCTTTTTGTTTTTGCATAACCACTATGTGTGTTATGTATACAGCTTTTTTTTTTACAACATTGGCTAATTTTTACACAAACAAAATGCATGTCGTTTTTTGTTGTTGCGTTGATAAGCGCACCTTATTAATTCCACCATGGAATATTTAAAGTTTAAAAAAGACGGACAGTCGTTGTTGAGCAATCGAAAGAAACAGAAGTTGTAAAGTTGTTATAAAAGTTGTAAAGTCGTGCTAACTTCGGACGGAAAAAAGTTGTGAATTTGAAGAATAAAAGTTGATTCGGACAGGCTAGGTTAGGTTAGGTTAGCAGGCTGCTGGTGAAGTAAAGATTAGATTCCAGCTCACTTGGGTCCTGATATGGTCCCATTGTGCTACCTGTAGTGAGGAAAAAGTGATGGAGGAAAGGCGATTAGAAGAGTCGGAAGGAAAGTAGATGAGGGAAGGCCATAGAGGAGCAAGAGAAGAGTAGAGTCAGAAACAGAAACAGGTGGGAAAAACAGGACAGGCATTTTTATAAACATTTTTTATAATAATTAAATATAATTATTAACATTTTTATTTAAAACTAATTTTTAAAAAACATTGCAAATAACAAAGTGAATTTAAATAAATCGTTATTTCAATTAATATTAAAATATAATAACTAATCTTTGTTTTATTATATTTTCCCTACATTTGGGGGCTCGTCCAATGCCAAAATTTAAAAACAAAAAGTGCATAAAGTTAAATAATATTTCTTAAAAAACAATTATAATTAAATAAGAAGTTGCTAAGTAAAAGAAAAATTAAAATTGAATAATTTTAATTGTTTGTACTCAGTTTCTAGGCTTGGCTTTCACTTTCTTCAACAAAATAGGAAAAATCTTTTATAATTTCAGAATACCAACTTTTTTCTTCATTAATAATATTCAATGGATTGTTTTGCCCAAGAGCTTTATATATGTATATATTTTCAAAATCAAATCTTGATAATATCTGATCACAAAGCTCTATATAAAAATTAACACAATTGTTACTAATATCATATTTTTCTTTTCATTTATTTGTGATTCTTCCAATACGTCTCTGGCAAATATTCCTAAATAAATGTTTTCAAAATTTAAAAAATTGTTTTTGTTGATTATAAATCAGTTAAATAAAAGTTTTCAGTTTTAAGCAAACTAGTTTTTAAAAAGTTTCTCATTACAATTTTCAGCAGTTCAAGGTTGCTCTAATAGTGCAAATATAAGTGGCAAACTTGAAATATTTAAAATCATCAAAATTAGGGTATAAATCGTCCCATCGTCACTGTCATTTTTGGGACCCAAAATCGTCAAATCTGCCAGCTATGAGGAGGACATGTTGAGAGTAAAGGTATTTACTGTTTGAATTAGGCTCTCTATCGAGGCTTCAATAGGAGTAAAATTAGGCCCTGATTCTTCATTTGCTGGTACAGTTTTTTGCGCCGCAGTCTGGTTACTTTTTAAAATATTAGCGTATGAAAATTGACTATTAAGTTTTTGTTGAATAAGAGTCGTGTTAGGCTTTAAGATATTTCTGTATTGATTTTGGCTAGACGACGGTTGAGGTAACTGTGGATAGTTTAATGGGTTGTTGGGCTGAGTGGGAGTAGCATTTGTTTTACTGTTCAGCGAATTTTTAAAAAAAGAGTAAAGAGGGCAGCCTCTATAATTGGCGGTATGGTTACCGCCGCAATTGCCACATTTTTTTGCCTTGGGATCACCTTTTGCTTTGTCACAGTTAGCGTTACTGTGTAGCTCACCACATACAACGCAAACGGTAGGTAACTTGCAATAAGTTTTGGTATTGACAAATTCTTGACAGTTAATGCATTGGATAGGTCCAGCTTGGCTGTACAAAAAAACAAACAAACAAACAATAAGTAACAAGGTGACCAACGTGCACAAAATTGTAGATGCGGTGAATACAATTAGTGATAACAAAATTCAAACAGGTATGGATAGATACATTACCGTGTTAAAAAGGGTAAGAAGTCCAAAATCAGCTCAAATACCTTCAACAACGGAAGTTCCCAGAGATAGAAAAAAACAATATAAAAAATTCCGAAAATCGTTTCGAGATTTTATCTGAACAAGGCGATGAAGTTACAACTACAAAAAGGTCGAGTAAGCCCCCAGCCATATATTTAAGAGAACAGAATTCCAGTTTGCTGGTTAAAAGCCTTATCGCATTAAGTAGGGAAAATGAGTTTTATATAACTCCAATTAAGCGCGAAAAAATCAACGAAACAAAAATTCAGGTAGCTCATGAAAATAATTACCGAAAAATAGTTTAAGATTTAGAATCTAAAAATAAAAACTTTTATACATACCAACTAAAGAGCGCTAAATGACTAACTGTAGTTATAAAAGGCATAGATTCAAGCGTGGATCCAGAAGAGGTTAAGTGTGGCCTTGAAAATAGTGTATCATGTGGCCAACAGTGTGTAGTATGCATTGCGATTCTATAGTACCGCAACATGCAAGCATTGACAAACTGCAAGCAAGATATTTTGTGTGTCGGTAATTTGACACTTGTACAGTTAATCAAGTGCAGCAGCAATGCAATGCACTTAAATGAATCACATTTATTAACTGCATTTGTTTGATTGTATATATAAGCTACGCAGAGTATCTGTTGCTTTTAAGTATGCACTCGTTGAACTTTAAAACTGTTGAACACATGCCATACATAAATAGTTGGAAGCTAAATATGCTTACCCAACAATAATTTCTATTTCTATTCTTTTACTCTTATGTTAAGGTACCCCTAAGAATTATTCTCATAATAAGTCTATAAGCCAATGTCATTTAGTTTATAAATCAATTAATAAATCAACTTTCTTAGGAGCTCCAATAATAATAGCTCTAAGACCAAAATTAAATAAAATAAAAACAATTTTATTACAATAGTGGCTTCAAAGTAAAAAAATGTTTCAAACATTAAAAATAGAGAACAAAAATCCCCCAACCAATATTTAGAGTAGAGCTAAATCCAGGTGACTTGAAAATAAAAAAAATGAATCGCACCCAATTTATGTATTAAAGCACTTGTTGCACCGAAGACTTACCGTTGAGCTGCCACATAAAAAAACTGGACCTATTCAATGCATGGACTGCCAAGAATTTGGCCATACCAAAACTTATACATATCAACTAAAGAGTGATAAAGGCCTAACAATAGATTCAAGCGTAGATCCAGAAGAGGTAAAATCTGGCCTTGAAAATAGTAGCTTCAAAGTAGAAGCTGTTTCCCACATTAAAAATATGGAAATAATCCCCCAACCTATATTTAGAGTCGAGCTACAGCCAGGTGACTTGAAAGTGAAAAAAAATGAAGCACACCCTATATATAATTTGAGGTATTTGTTGCATCGAAGAGTTACCGTTGAGCTTCCACATAAAAGAGGTGGACCTGTTAAACGCTTGAACTGCCAAGAATTTGGGCCCACGAAAACTTATTGCTAGTTGCCTACAGTCTGCGTTGTATGTGGTGAGTTGCACAGTACTGCTAACTGTGATAAATTAAAAGGTGATACCAAGGCAAAATATGTGCTAACTATAGGGGCTGCCCTCTTTATTCATTTTTTAAGAGTTCGTCGAACAGAAAAAGTAATTCTACTCCCGCTCAGCCTAACACACCTTTATACTACCCACAGTTACCTCAACCATCTCCAGCCAGAATCAATATTCAAACGTTTTCAAGTCTAACACGACTATTGCTCAACAACATCCTAATAGTAAATTTTCAGATTCGGGGTCTAATTTTAGTCGTATTGAAGCCTCAATAGAGAGCTTAATACAAACAGTAAATACATTTACCCTCAACATGTCTTGTATGATGCAGGAAATGTTGAAAATGCAGTCTTCCTTGTTACAGGCTGTATTAAACAAACCATGAACTTGAACATATGTTTTTGGAACGCAAACGGCATCTGCCAACATAAAAATGAAATAGAATATTTTCTTCTGGATAAACAAATCGATGTTATGCTTATCTCAGAAACTGACGTCTCGAAGCTATTTTAGAATTATTGGATACAATTTCTACAACACCAAGGATCCTCGAGGTAGAGCTTGTGGTGGCTCGGTAATTCTAATAAAAACGCGAATAAAACACTACCTGTTAAATGATTTTTGTGAAGATTATCTTCAAGCAACGAACATCTGCAATGAAAATTATTATCAAAAGCTTGTGATATCATCCGTTTAATCTCCTCCCAGGTTTTCAATTTCAGAGAGTCAATATACGGATTTTTATAAATCATTGGGGCCCCGTTTTCTAGCAGCTGGCGACTACAATGCTAAACACACATTCTGGGGTTCACGTTGTTCGACACAAAATCTAAAATGGGTTTGAATGTAGTTTGAAGTGGTCAGCCAACAGATCGACAAAAAATTCCTGATATTATCAACTTTGGAATTGCGAAAGGTGTGCCCAGCGTAATGATTACAGTTGAATCATCTTTGGATTTATCTTCAGACCACTCGCCTACAATTGTAACTATGTATATACTCGCATACAACTTCATCACCTACATGTGACTTACTAATGACATCTGCACGTACCAACTGGTTAAAATACAAAAAATGCCTGAGTGCTCATTGCTCGGACAATATACCGTTAGAAACACCTTCTGAAATAGATGACTCTATTAGGTTGTTTGAAGCACACGTTAAACAAGCTGAGTTTAATGCTACCTCAAATAAAATAAATCAACCGTTGAGATTAAAAAAATATTTTTTCTGTTGATATAGAAATGCTTTTATCTGGAAAAAGGAGAGCTCGACGAGAATGGCAACGTTACAGATCGCCTCAGCTAAAATTAGGGCTTAAGGATTGGTACAACTTAGAAAAAATTTACAAACACAAAAAAAAAGGTTCCCTTCAAAAACTTCTTCAAGAACTAGATGCAACATCACAAACAGATTATTCGCTGTGGCGTGCAGCCAGAGGACTTAAAGGGCCGGTGACATACAACCTCCATTACGAGCTTCAAATGGTGACTGGGCAAGAACTGATGCTGAAAAAGGTGCTCTTTTTGTTACACACTTAGAAAAAGTATTTACTTCAAATATTTCTGCTGATATTGTTGAACTGCCACCAGTCGTCTCTTTTTCAGAAATTATTGTGGAGATTGAAAAGGCTATTACTAGTCTAAACACAAAAAAATCCCCAGGTATAAATAAAATAAGCAACAAAATGCTTCAATGCCTAATGTTGCAAAACGAATAATACTATTCATATTTAATAGTATTTTACGACTGCAATACTATCCAACAGAATGGATGGTTTCGATGATTACTATGATACCAAAGCTCGGTAAGGATAACACAAAGGTTGAATCCTATCGGCCTATTAGTTTATTGCCCAACATTTCAAAACTATTTGAAAAGCTGTATATGAGCAAGCTGATCCCTATAGTGACTAGACAACGCAGACAACATAGCACTATTGAACAAACTCACAGACTTGTGAACGTAGTTAGAGACACCTTTGAAAAAAAGAAATATTGCTCTGTGCTCTTTATAGATGTTTCTCAAGCTTTCGATAAAGTATGGCACGAAGGTCTTATCCACAAATTAACACGCAATCTCCCCGCAAACATCGTCAAGCTTTTAAAAAGCTATCTAGAGGAACGAAAATTTGTAGTTAGGGAAGGCAATTTTTTAAGCCCTCCGCAGTCGATCGAAGCCGGAGTTCCCCAAGGCAGCATCTTCGGTCCCTTACTTTATTTAATTTATGCCTCTGACTTACCGTTAAGCAAATAACATTCATACATCAACATTTGCTGATGATAAAGCTTTTCTAAAGGTTCATGAAAATCCTATAGAAGCTTCCCGGAATTTGCAAGGGTACATATCAAAACTGGAAACATGGCTAAAACAATGTAGGATAAAAGTTAATGAGCAGAAATGTGTACACGTCACTTTAAAGTTACGCAGGGAAACATGCCCGCATTTACAAATTAACACCGAGATCATACCGCAACTCAATGAAGTCATATATCTAGGCGTTCATCTTGATCGTCGTTTAACATGGAAATCACATATAGACGCAAATAACACAAATGAAATTAAAAGCAGCTCAAATGAATTGGCTTATTGGAAGAAATTCTATACTAAGTCTTGACTGTAAATTTTTATTATACAACGTGATCCTGAAACCAATATGGTCCTATGGAATCCAGTTATGAGGCACTGCCTCAGCATCGAATGTAGAAAAAATTCAAAGGCGACGAAACAAAATTCTACGTACAATTACAGCAGCCCCCTGGTATATCCGAAATCAGCGAATTCACAAAGATTTTGATGTTCCGTTGGTGAAGACAGTATTTCAAAACACGCGAAAAAATATAATGAAAAACTAGAGTTGCACCCAAATCCACTTGTGCGCAATATTCTACATTATAGAAGTCACACCCGGCTGAGGAGGAGGGATACTCTTTCTCTCAGCCGTACACAAGAGATGTGACACAACAAAAATCAACCGTTGAAATTAAAAATTTTGTTTAGCATTGGCTAAACATATATTTAACTTATTTAGATTTAAGATTTGAAAAACTTATTGATTTTTATATCTATATATATAAAAGAAAGTCGTGTTAGTTACTTGGCTTATAACTCAAGAACGGCTGAACCGATTTAGTTAAAAATTGGCAGGGAGGTAGTTTAGAGCCAGGAATAGGCTATTGGATACTTATGGGCGGGATTGGACAAAGGGGCGTGGTACCTCTCATACAAACCACAAATTAAAAATCTATTATTTCTGCTCCTGATAACGGTATTTGAACAAAATTTGGTAAGTCGGTTTGGTGTGCATTTTTTAAGTGCTGCTGCAAATATGGGTGGGATTGGACAAAGGGGCGTGGTACCTCTCATACAAACCACAAATTAAAAATCTATAATTTCTGCTCCTGATAACGGTATTTGATCAAAATTTGGTATGTCGGTTTGGTGTAAATTTCTTAAGTGCTGCTGCAAATATGGGCGGGATTGGACAAAGGCGCGTGGTACCTCTCATACAAACCACAAATTAAAAATCTATTATTTCTGCTCCTGATAACGGTATTTGAACAAAATTTGGTATGTCGGTTTGGTGTGCATTTCTTAAGTGCTGCTGCAAATATGGGCGGGATTGGACAAAGGCGCGTGGTACCTCTCATACAAACCACAAATTAAAAATCTATTATTTCTGCTCCTGATAACGGTATTTGAACAAAATTTGGTATGTCGGTTTGGTGTGCATTTCTTAAGTGCTGCTGCAAATATGGGCGGGATTGGACAAAGGCGCGTGGTACCTCTCATACAAACCACAAATTAAAAATCTATTATTTCTGCTCCTGATAACGGTATTTGAACAAAATTTGGTACGTCGGTTTGGTGTGCATTTTTTAAGTGCTGCTGCAAATATGGGTGGGATTGAACAAAGGGGCGTGGTACCTCTCAAATTAAAAATCTATTATTTCTGCTCCTGATAACGGTATTTGAACAAAATTTGGTAAGTCGGTTTGGTATGCATTTTTTTAGTGCTGCTGCAAATATGGGAGGGATTTGACAAAGGGGCGTGGTACCTCTCATACAAACCACAAATTAAAAATCTATTTTTTCTGCTCCTGATAACGGTATTTGAACAAAATTTGGTACGTCGGTTTGGTGTGCATTTTTTAAGTGCTGCTGCAAATATGAACGGGATCGGACAAAGGGGTGTGGTACCTCTCATACAAACCACAAATTAAAAATCTATTATTTCTGCTCCTAACGGTATTTGAACAAAATTTGATACGTCGGTTTGGTGTGCATTTTTTTAGTGCTGCTGCAAATATGGGCGGGATTGGACAAAGAGGCGTGGCACCACCCATATAACCCAAAAATTTAAATCGCCATATTTTGGGCATTTTTTGACCTACGTCGATGATATTTGGTACATATGGTATTGCCATAATTTGGAATACGTACCGGGAGAAAAGTGGATGGGACCACGCTCCTTTTTATTAAAATTAAAAATCGTAATATAGTCTTAACTACTGGACCGATCGTCACAATAGGATATATAAATACCTTTAATTTTATTTTATAACGAGGGGGGTAGCGAAGTACACCGGGATCAGCTAGTTATTTATAATTGAAGATTCAATAAATAATAAAACTACAAAAAAAAAAACCCTGTGTGTTCGGAAGTCCGGTGGACACTCAGCAACTTTGGATTATTTCGTTGATGAGTTCGCACGTCAGCACACAAGACGAAGTTGGCTGTGAAATATGCTAAAATTTTGCTCTACAGCAGATACAAGATATTTTTATTTTACATGGAAAGATAAAAGCAAAACTCATTATTTGGGACGAATCAACAATGGTACCCAGTCACGCACTTTAATGCCAATGTTGACCTGTGGTTCCACATAGTCACAGAACGCCTATTGTGCAAACATCTTTCAAATATTCATCTCTCTGGCCACGATTTAGTTTGACCTTTAACATTAAACATTCTAACTGTTGAGTCATCATACAAAGATTAGCTATTAAAGGTGGGCAATGGAACGCTAAGCATAGAGTTTGGAGAAGATGTTATTCAAATTCCATATGATATGCTGGTGCAAGATTGCATTGTCAAAAGTGTTTTTGGTGAAAAATTTAAAAAACATGATGGAAGGGGAGTGTTTTACATACTTAAGTGTGGATTCAGTGGAATGCAAATCTACAGCTAAAACAGAAAACTACTTGATCGAACTTTTAAATAGTATTTAAACATCAGGAATTCCCGTTTAGAAGTTAAGCCTCATGGTTGGATCTGTTGTTATGCTTCTTCGTAATTTAAACACGAAGAAAGTACTATGCAATGGCACAAGATTACAAGTCACAAAGCTATCAAGAATTGAGATAGCTGCAATAAATCCAGATCTTCCATTTGGTTTACGTCGACGACAATTGCCAATAAGGAAGGCATTCTCCATAGCTGTAAATAAAGCGCAGGGTCAAACGTTATAAAATGTGGGAATATATTTGCATAAGCCCGTCTTTAGTCATGTTTAGTATGTTGGATTTTCAAAAGTTAAGTCCGTAGAAGACGTTAAAATAAAAGTTATTCATGAAGATGGAAAGCAGGGAATGCTTCGTTAGGGCAGATCAGAAGTATTTACAAAAAATATTGTGTAAAAAGAAATTTTTTAAATAATAACATCACAGCCTTTAAGAAGAAAATTATTAACACGCCCAAGAAGAAATTTATTCTCGCTGCTTATGAAAAAAACTAAAAAAATCTTTAAAACATCTTTAAAAGTACCTTGCTACCAACTGGCGAAACATATAGGACAAGTTCTAAAGCACATAATATCTGATAAATACAACATTAAAAATTCCACATATTTGAAAAATCAATTAAAAGATCTAAAAATCAATGAAAATGAAATATTTATATCATTTGATGTAGTTTTGCTCTTCACTAATATACCATTACACGTTGCCATCAGAACGATAATGGGTAAATGGGACATCATTAAGAATTACACAAAAATACCTAAAACAATGATTCTCAAGATATTAAGATTCTCCATTATTGACAACAATTACTTTGTATTTAATAAAACTTTTTTCAACCAAATTTTTGGCATGCCAATGGGTAGTCCCCTTTCGCCCACCATAGCTGATAATGTATTAGCCGACCTTCTTGACGTATCACTTTCTGAATTACAATAAAAAAATATTAACATAAAATACATAGGCAAATAAGTAGATGATATCTTGGCAGTTATAAACCTTAATGACAAGAATACAATTCTCAACGTTTTCAACAAATATCATCCAAAAATTCAATTTACCACTGAAGTAGAAAATAATAGATGTAAAAACTATCTAGACACAACCTTACACAGGGAAAAAGGCAATATCTTACTAGATTGGTATTCAAAAAAAATTTCATCGGGCAGACTAATTAATTTCAATGCAACACAGCCTAGAAGTCAAATTATATACAGCAAAGTCTTATTTTGAGAGTTCTTAACATAAGTGATACACAATTTCACATTAAAAACATACAAAAAATTATAACAATACTTAAAAACAACAGTTTTCCTACCAAATTAGTAAATTCCCTAATAAATGAAGTAAAAATAAAATTAAAAGATAACACTAACATAAATACACATATCGAAGGAAATAATAGCACAACAAAATTTTACAGTGTATCATATATTCCTGTCTTATGGTAAGTAAAAAATTTACTGTGTAAAACTTTTCAAAATATACATATAATGTTTTTTAAAATTTAAATAGACGAAACCCCTGAAGAAGTCAACAAACGATTGACGACACGTTGGGTAAAAAATGTAATAAAACTGTTGTAATAACATTAACTACGTTAGGCCTTATTAGCTTAAAGAACAAAAATATTATCAATGAAATTTTTTAAAGTTTGTTATTTCGTTGATTGTTGAATTCTTTTTTGTACTGCAATAAAAGAAAAAATAATATAAAAAAAATTTTTTTAACTAATAAATTTTTGTAATTAATTAATAACTTCATTTGTAATGCACTTTTCTTTAGGTTATAAAATTCGCCTATTTGGAAAAAATTTTTTTTTTGATTTTGTAAATAAATGTTTTGCTTTTTTTTCTGCCCAGCAGTTTTTTTCTTTTGTTTCTGCCTGCCTGGCAGGGATAGGCTTACCAGCTAGTATGAAAATATATACCTTTAGGAACAAAATATGCGAATTGTGCTAAAATTCGTATCAGCCACTCCGAGTAATCTCACCTTCTCCAAATAGGTTTCTTTCTTTCTTTAATTATAATTCTAATAAGCTTTCACAAGATCCCTAAATAACTAAAAGCACCAACTTTTAATAGAAATTATTAGAAATCAGCATATCTATAAAACAAAATTTTATTTCATAATAATTAATTCTCTTTGTTGAAAAAATTTAATTTCAAGTAATTTATATTTAATAATCGATTTTTGGATAGTTTTTATAATATTAATTTTTCAATTACTACAGATAAATACCAAAACATACATTCATACGTACATTAAAAAAAACTATTCTAAAAACGCATTCAAACTGTTCTAAAAAGATATTTATATAAATCATTTGGGTCACATACATATAATGATTGATTATATGTTGCTAAAAAATATTGGTAATTTGAGTAGTTTAATATATTAACGCATAATTAACAATGTACAATACTACATACATTTTTTCCGAAAAGTTGATTGTTGTTGTGTTTGTATTATTTTTTGGAATTCTTAATTAAATCTTAAACACTTTTTCTTGAATTAATTGAATTTAATAAAATGAGTTCCTTACATTTCTTTTATGTTTTTAGTTTTTAAAGTACAAGCTAACCTTAATAATTTATTGAAAATCAATCATATATATTTGTATATATATGTATATATACACACATACATATATTTGTATATATATATATATATACATATATATATACATACATATATATATATGTATATATGTACATATATTTATATAGTATAAAAGGAAAAATAAAAACAAAAACTGAAACAATCAAATTTAATTTTTGATTTTTTTTCTTCTTATAATTTGCGGCCGATGTACGAGTATATTCTGTGTAGTAATTTAAAATTTTATGTGATCTTCTTATGATAACTTATGAAGATTATTAAATGTATGCATGTATTGTTTTGAAGTGAATTGTATGAAATAATGGATATTATAAGATGATACCGACTGAACTGTCGTTTAGTCATCATTATGCATTCACACTTCGGGAATAATCAACCCATATACATATAAACAATCTTTAGAATTATTCAAAAAGTCTCGAAATTTATATTCACTTCTCATTTTCTGTTTTCCTATTACTTTAAAGCAGAATATTCATGAATTATAAATTTAATTATTCGTCCTGCATGTCCTCTGGCAATTCATGGGGGTTCAACATTCCAGGTATATTACGTTGCAAAAGCATTTTATTTTCTTGTGCTTCTCGAAGTGCTGCTTCTCTTTCCTCCAAATACAAGTCCGAATCATCTTCTCCAGTTACTTCCTACAAAAAATAAACAAAATGAAAAATATAATAACAATTAATAAAATCAAAACATTAGATATGTACATACCCTTATTTGTATTAAGAAGTCTCTTAAATGCTCTTTAAATGCTTGCACGTGTTCGTCTAAATTAAAAAGACCTGTTACAAAGACTTTAATTTGGTTGTCAGTTAAATGGCTGAACGCCGATTTGAGCAATGAGGCTACATATTCCTGAATGAAAATTGTATTGTCCGGTATAGGTCCCAAATTTACTGTAATTTTATTCTGTTCAACTAAGGAAAACATATATGCCAATATGATAGCGTGATTTCCAAGATGCATGATTTGGGATGTATCAGTGACAACTGAAAATATCTGCATTAAGATATCTGTAAAGTATGTCTGATAAAAGCTCTGTGCTGCCGATGAATGTTGTTCCAAATTTTGTAACATCTTAAAGAGAAAGAAAATTAATTTGGTTTGAAATCAATAAATAAATACTTTTAGTCAGGGTTGAAAAAAAATAATATATACTAAACAAGATCCGCATATTTAATAATTTTACATGAAAACTATTTGCCTGATAGGAAATATATTTACGGCTGCATTCATAAAAACAGTATTTAAAAATATGTAAGAGAAATTTCCTACAATTGTATTCATAAGCTTTATAGACGTATGGCAAGAGAGTAGACGTGTTTTGTTTCGTCGTCCGTAAAATATAAAAAAAAAACGTTTAAAAAAATTTCCTTTAAATTTTTCTAAATAGTCAATTATTAATTCAATATAAATACAAGTTATTAATTAAAACAAAGAATGCAATATTGTTATTGAGAGTATATTGGTAAAGAATAACAATAAAATTCTCTTATATATATAAAAGAAACAAGGACTAAATATATGCGATTAAAATTACAAATGAATGCATAGTAGTGTTTTTTTATCAAAAATGATTTCGTAAAATAAATTTATTTTCGTGAAATATAAATCGCAATGAAACTCGCTAGATCTTTCAAAAATTAAGAAAATAAAAAACGAACTTTTAATTAAAAAGTCACCAATGAAAGATTATACAGAGCTTTTGGGGCTGAGTCGAATATTTTTAGGTGAAACAACTTTCAAAAATAAACCGATCAAAGCGTTAATTTTTTTTTTTTATTTACATGATGAGTTGCGTGGTCTCTCTCTTCAATATTTTTCTGGTCAAAATTTACGTTGAGCATTGGTTTAAGTGCACGTTAGCAACACATGGCGCATGGCAGAAAAATATGTTTCGTTATAAGTGTTTTTTCGAAGAAGTTAACCTCAAAATCGTTAACATGGTGTCAGAGAACACACAATTGTTTTTCGATATTACTGGAATCAATTATTACTTTATTAAAAGTCCATCTTATCTTGAACAATAGCCTTCTAAAAACCACACACTAGTGAGCAAAATAATTTGATTCAAGTCATCGAGCATTTTTACAAAACGCTTCCAAACTCCAACAAATGTACAATTTTAGCAAATTAAAAACCAACATAAATCTCTTCTTACTTTATATTAATACTGTAAATATAAAATTAAAGCAAATTTACAGATAAACAACTTTAGTCGTTTCCGCATTTCGCCTAAAACTGCAGCTTTTCTTAACAGAATGCTACTATTATTTACAACATTTAATTAAAAATTTCCTATCATACTGCATTTACAGAATATAAAATATTTGCCTTGTTCAATTTTTATATAAGAAAAGGGAAACAAATTATAAGTCCGTATTTGAAAATCTGAATTTGTAATGCTATGAATAAAAAACCAACGAACAAAATGGCAATGTTGCTTTGAGAAACATTTATAAAATTTATTAAGCTTTCTAATGCTACATGCTACATTAGGTTCAAATCTGTTAAGAACTGCTTTAGTTAAAGGCAAATTATTAAAGCAAGATTTTTTTGTTTTTTTGAAAAGACATTTTTCCTAAAAAAACACAAAAACGATTTGAGAGACCACTTCCCCTTAATCAATATTTAAATGTTATGCACCAACATTGTTTTTAGAGTAGATTGAGAACTGTTCATGAAGGAATTTCGAAAAAAGTATAAAAACTGGGACGGTCTAATGTACATACTATGTGTATAGATATAAAAACACACATAAAATCTCATATACGCTTTTTATGATACACATTGAAATGACACACAATTTATTTTTGCTTTACGAATGTGTAGGCGTTAAAAATATTCTTGGAAGATGCAATTTTCGACGTAAATAATATTTTTGCCAGTCAGAAACAATCACCCTCATTCTGCGTTTCGATTAAAGGCCTATTTAGCCGACGGTTGAAATCGTAGATGTAAGCTAAATTCTGATGTAATGTAAGAGCCAACATTTTTGTAGTTATAGAATGCTTAAAAACGTGTCACGTGACACATGAATGTGCAGACATGCGTATGTACGTACATACATACATAAAAAGAACAGAAATTCTTATTAAACATATTAAATCATATTTTTCTGTTCTTCTCCGAAATCTTGTGCCCCGGAGAATTGTTATTGTTCATTTTCCTTCACCAGTAGTATTAATTTCTTGTCGTCCATTGCAACTTTTTATCACTTTGAAAATTATAAATAAAATACAAAACAGCTGTTCCAAACGTTGATGGAAGTTCCAAATGTTTACAATATTTGTGATTGTTCGGAAATAGTACGATATTATTTAAAAGGTACCGAATCATATTATTACACATTTTATTGTAATGAATTTGATAATTGGTTAAATTATAGTGTAACATTCATATCTATATATGTATGTATGTACATCATTGTTTTGATTATTAGTGTTACTTATTATTTAAAGGATTTCTTTTTGTATACTTGAATGTATGTATGTATATATGTATGTATGTACATAAGTACACTATACATGAAATTACAAAGTAAGCATATCAATTTATGTACATATGTACATACATACAATTTTAAAAATTTTGTTTTTGTTTTAAATGTAATCTGTACGAAAGAAAAATTCGTTCGACATCATATGCAAGGCAGTTATTATATAAAAGGTTTTTTTTTGTATACTTGAATGTATGTATGTACATAAATTGATATGCTCACTTTGTAATTTCATATATATTGTACCTATGTACATACATATGTGCATACATACATACATTCAAGTACACAAAAAAAAATCTTTTAAATAATAAGTAACACTAATAATCAAAACTATGATGTACATACATACCTAGATATGAATGTTAAACTATAATTTAAACAATTATCAAATTCATTACAATAAAATATATAAGCACAAACGATCGGTACAGTCTCTTGCTAGATATTGAAAAAAAATTATTTAGAAAACTTTCTTTACTCAATAAAGCATGCATGTGTACATATTTAACAACTAAAACTAGTCAAAACAAAAAAAAGTACTAACAAAGGACTTCCGTGCCCCATTGCAATTCAAAATACAACCATCCCATCACTGTCTACAATTGTCACGTAACCTCGTAATGAAATTCTATTTTCTGCAGGTTGGTACGTTACGGCAACATTTCATTTCAGTCAAGTAAGTATTTTCATAGCTTTTGCATATAACAGAAGCAATCAGCTGACACATCAGCATTTACATTTCTAGAGTTACGGTCGGCTAAAGCAGCCTTAAGTTCCTGCATTCAGTTACGCTCGAATCGAAAATTGCTATTCTGAAAAAAAAAAACCTAATCGAAAGAAAAAGAAGAAGAGAAGAGTATGATTAAGCCAGCTGCTTTCATATGAAACATATGAAATTAAAACAGAAAAATTAAGTCATTTTGTAAACAATGTATTTGTTAAACTATGAAAAGTAAAATTTTGGGAAAGAACAGTGATAAATATATAAAAACTAAACATTGTGTTAACCCAAATTAAATAAATTCATCAGTTAAGGGCGGAAAAGAAGTAAAAAGCCAGATTATAATCAAATAGAATTTGTGGCCAAAATATTCATTTTCTATACACTATTATAAATTAAATAAAGCTTTAAAGATATAAAAAAACGACAAAATTTATTACTAAATAAATTTATAGCATTTTGTACTTACATTTTATTTATGGGTCGATTATGGATGGCAACCGAACTACAGTTGCGTTGCCAGTTGCTGAGAATTGTATTACGGATGGCAACTGAGAGCTGCCAGTTTCAGTTGCTATTTAGTGCTTTTCTGGCAACCACAAATTTTCAGTTGCCAGCTGGCAACGCAACTGAAGTTCGGTTGCTATCCATAATTGAGCCATTAATTATACACTTTTTTTATCTACACAAACAAAAATCGAAAAACTCTCCGTTAGCAAACAAACATACTTAGAAAAACGTAGCTACGATCGTAACGCAGAATACATACAATCGAAAAGCAAATCGAATTGATGCGGAGAACAGAACGTAGAATACTAATGCTGCCAAACTGAGAAATTTACGATAAGGCTGAATTTTTTCTTGAATCAAAGCATAATTTTAGTAATATTTAGAGTTGATATTTGTTGATGCAAAGATAAAATTTTAATATTATTCATTTTAAGATCGCCATGTTTCTCAGATTAGTTGAAGTTGTGATTGGTTGGAATGGCACATATTTAGTTGTGTGTTATTTTTTATAGCGGCATATTTTTTTTCACATTTTTGTGTGGATAGCAATTTTTCATTAAAAAAGAGAAATTTTTGGTGCGAAATATATTACAGATAATGTATTTTCATTTTGTGTGGTATTAAAAATATTATTATGGAGATAGTTGTCAAACCATTGAAATTCTAAATAACGGAAATGGAACTTTCCGGAAATATCTACAAAGAGTAACGAGAATCTACAAGATTATTCCAGAATGATACACGACAATGTAACGGCCAAAATAAACTTAACTGTAACAGATATTAACAAATACAAAGTTATTAGCAACATAAGCGTGTGTGCTTAAGTAAACAAACCTAATCATGCCTAAAAAGCTGAAGCGTACCAACCACAGGTAACCAGATGTGACGAAAATGAGCCAAAAGGGACTTGGATCATATTTTATTTGTCATTGGTGTTCCTCAGTCTAATTTATAAGCCGCACAATTTTTGTTCTTTTGATAATACACGAGTCTAATTCATCTGGCATAAAATGTATACATGTACTCAGCTTTGTATGTGTTGGTGTTTTTGTATTCATTTCACCTTTGGCTTTCGTTGTATACACATTATTATTATTATACACATTACGGAACATACATAGTTGGCAGAAATATGGCGAGAATAAGTGATGATGAATTGGCAATTATTTTATGAGGAATTAAAAGTATAAGAAGCGAATTTACTAAATATTTTTGCAATGAGGGAAAATTTTAAACATCAATATTAAAAATTTATAAATTGCTTCACATCTTTTATACTAATAAAAAAACTTTAGCCAACATTTGTCAAAGTTTTTAATTTAATTGTGTATGTAACTTATTAATTCTCTTAGAACTTTTGTAATTTTTTAAGTAAATTCTGAGACTTTTTATAATTAATCGTTAAAAAACTTTATGTTTTTTAAAAGATTTATTGACAAATTTAATCAATTAACAATTAATAAACATAAACTGCCTTATTTACAAAAAATATTTTCTGCTTATAAATAAAATAAAAGCATATAAAATACCAAAATATAAAATTTTACATTTATTTGAGAATGTACTCAAGAAAAAAAATTTAAAAACATATAAAATACTTATAAAAAAATTAAAAATGAATTGGGAATGTTTCATACTGGTTTTTAAAAAATAAATGCATAGTTTGTCGGAGCGACCAACCCTCTTCTTTGTAATTTATGTTAACTCGACTGAATACGGTCTGTAAAAAATTAAAAGACACTGTGTACAGTGTAGCCAGGTAAATATTGCCTAATGTGCCCAAATTAAAGAATGTTGTCCCCAAAAATCAGCATTTTAAAACTGGAAATCCCCAATTTTGTCCCCAATAAAGATATGTATATTAAGGGCCAATAATTGACTTCATATTTAAACACTCATTTAACTAATTTTCATTTAAATTTATGTTGCATTTAAGTGCTACTTCTGTTTTTCAGTCGTATATAATTGTTCTTATTTAATTGTGCAAAAAATGTCGTAGCACTACTAAATGTCAGAAAATTTATCGATAATTTTCCCAAAAAAAAAAATTGCTTTATAAAAATTAAGTGCGCCAAGTGTCGATTCAAATAATTAAAAAAAGAATAAAAGAATGGATAAAAGAAGCCCAAATTTAACGGCAACAGAAGTTGACTTCTTATTAGAAATTGTGAAGAAATATAAAAATACTATAGAATGTAAAAAGACGGACAGGTTCGGAGCTGAAGAAAAGCTTAAGGCGTGGAAAAATGTGGAGCGTGAATTTAACATTCAATTCAGCCATACCTTCCGGAGCTATAAGGTTTTAAAAACCAAATATGGAATTATGCATGTGATAAACGCCAAATATATGCAACTGGTGGTGGGCCTGTGCACCAAACAGCAACTACGAGAACGGATGAAGCAATATTGTAAATATGCCAGGAGACATCAATTTTAGGAAAACCTTCCATGTATGATTGTGATGCTAATGAAAATGGTAAGCTTATCAGCCATATAATTTGTAGTTTTTTAAATTTAATCAATTGCTTTTTAGAATGCTCAGAAATTGAGATTGTTGAAGAATTCGTGGCTTTAGATGCAGAGGACATAATAGACGATAATGTTTATCGTGAACGTGATGAAGATGGAAAAATAAAAAAAGAAAATGATGGTAAGTAATAAATATACAAAAGAGTATTAATACAGTATTAATCCCATTATAATTAATTTTTGTAGTTAAAACATCTTTGGGTATACCCCAAAAATGATGAAAAATCCTGTTCATTGCTCGCTAAAAAACGAAAAGGGAAGAGAAACAACAGAAGAGTCTTGGGCAAAAGTTGCTGAAATCAAATTGGAAAAGCACAAAATGGAAATGCTTTTCACAAAAGAAGAGCATGAGTTAGAAATGGAAAACCTAAGACTAGAAATAGAAATAATTAGGGTGAGAATAGAAAAATTAAGATCGGACTAAATGTGAAATTTTATTTGTAAATTCTTTATTTATTGTCTTGTGTGAATTATTTTTAGTTTTGTTAAATGTGAATTTTTATTGTTACTTTTTGTTGCTTACTTTTATTTGTTTATTTTTAATAAAAGCTTTAATTGAATTTTTATTGTTACTTTTATTTGTTTATTTTTTTAATAAAAGCTTTAATTTTCAAATGTACTTATTTCGTGTACTGAATTTTTATTTGTAGTTTAAAGTAACTTTTTAAAATAGTTATTTATCAAATTGCGTCTGGTAGTATTGCTGACATTTGAATTAATTGCTATTACATTACTTGGTACATCGTTTACATAATTTATTGCTGCTTCCATTTCTTCTGGCAGATATGGAATTTCGTTTTCCTTATTCATACGACATATATTATGTAAAACGGCAGTAGCCACTATAATCGCTTCCACTTTTGGTAAGCTTAAGCGAATTCCTAATGACAAAATAGGAAATCTTCTTTTCCAAACCCCATAACTCCTTTCAATGCAATTACGTGACCGTACTTGGGATTCATTGTAAAGATTTTATTCCGAGTTTTGCACATTTGATAATGGTGTCATAATAAAATTTTTAATGGGGTACCCACTGTCAGCCACGACAAAAATACAAAATCTGAAGTATATTTTTGAATTAAGTAAAATATTTGAGTCGTGTGAAGAGCCTGGCCATCTAGCGACTATATCTATTATATTTAATTCTGCGTCACACATCGTTTGAACATTTATGGAAAAAAAACCTTTCCGGTTTCTGTACAATTCAGCGTCTTCTTCACCTACAAAATAAATGAAAGGTTTTGTATGTATCAGTAGTACAGAATGTCACTATGTTATTTGTATTTAAATTTACCTGGAGATATTATCCTAACATGAGTGCAATCAAGTGCAGCAACAACATGAGGAAATTTTGCTATATCATAGAATAACTGCTTATTTTTCAAAAGTTCTTCGTGCCTTTTTGGAAATATTTTGAACCGATTTCGCAGTAAAGCTATGTTGTGAGTAACATTAGAAACAACTTTGGAAACTGTTGTCGCTGAGACACCATACACATCCCCAATGGTTTTTAACATTCCACCAGTTGCATAAGTCCGCAGAGCTATGAGCAACATATACTCGTCGCTAACAGAGTAATTCCTGTAACCAGTTGGCATTTTAGGCATTTTGCTTTATGTGTATGTCAAAATGTATGTATCAAACTTACCAATTGGTTGGATTTTTTATGTGAGGACCAATCAACTCCAAAATACTATATGCCGACCTCTTTGACATTCGGAATCTTTCATAAAAGTCTTGGTCTCCAAAAGTATTGAAATGATTGGGTCGTGTACGTATTGTTCGTGGTTTCCGCATAATTGTTCTTTTTAATATACCAAAAGTTTCCATGTCACTCAATTCTTCTTCATCCGAACTCATTGTTATTATATATTTATGTTGTTTTTTTACTTTTATTTATTGCAAAATTTATTTAACTTTTTTATTTTCACAGAATCAATATTTTTATTTGTTTCTTCTTCTAAACTGTTAAAAACATAAGGTAACTTAAATCGGTTTTAATTGCCGCAGAATGCTGTTTTAAGTGTCATTTAAGTTTATAGGAATATTATAAGTCAAAAACTCAATTTCGTATGTAAATAGCATTTAAAAATAAATGACATATAAATCAGCACTGAATTATTGGCCCTAAGCATCATAAAAAAAAATTTTTTAGTTAAGTTAATGCATTCGTATGTGTTCAATGGAACTTTTGAATACATAGAATATGTTAAATTTCTATACACGGAATCAAATTAATTCTTTTTTCTATGTTTTCGAATGCTTGTAAATTTATAAATAACTCAAAATTTTCCATACTATCAGTGAATATTCTAAGCATTTATTTTGTAGTACAGTTAAATAATCTAAAAAAATTTGTTTGAACTCCTTTTGCTTCTAATTCCTTTGAACATTCTATGCCAACATCAATTTTAGCAACAACCAAATAACTTTCCTTATCGTCAATTAGTACATCCATTTTGAAAATATCGAATTCCATAAATTCTAGTTTTAAAAATTTTGCACAAATTGCTTTCAGAACCAACATCCTCAATACCATCGCATTGAAATAATCGAAATATGGAGAAGAATAACACCAAGATACATAAACATATATGTATGAAAGATAATTGTAAAATAAAGCAAAATTGATAATATGTATACTGAAAATGAAAAATCCCCAAATCCCTCCCCACGATAATCTGTCACCAAAAACCAGCTAAAATCCCCAATTTGGGCAGAAATCCCCACACCTAGCTACACTGCCTGTGTATTCGTAAGTGGGTATGTATTAGTTTTGTGCTGATTGTGCGGGTATGAGGCTGGATCAGCGTTACCAGTTGTCAAGTTTTCCCATTTTTTTAAAGTTTTTTGAGATGCCAAAATGTTTTAAATTTATTGGATAAAAAAAAAAAGATTTTTGAAAATATATGTATAAAGTTTTGTAAAGTTTTTTATAAATACATAATTTAACTTTTGCAGTATATTGGATGAAAATATTAAGTGATGTTTGTATGCAATGAAACAATTATATATTTTCTCACTCCCTTATTACTCAACAGTGTCTAATTGTGTTTACTCCCTCTTAAGTACAACTATGCCGTTTTTATACATTGACAATGTGTAGCTAACTTTTGGCAGTTAGTGTTTGTGGTTCAAAAGAAATTAAAAAAGCAATTACAAATATATAATAAAAAATGGTAAGAACAATGAAATATGCAAATCTAAATATGAATTTAATTTTTTTTTATTATATGTTATGTTTTTGATTTTAATCGTTTTTATATTATATGATGATTTATAAAATAAATCAAATTTTTATATTTTTAAATAAAATGAACTCCAAATACATTTTCAGATATAAGAAGTTTTTTAAAAAAATATATGGTAACGCTGGGATGGATGAAAAATTACTTGATAAAATCTGATATTTTGCAGATATTTTAGTGATAAAACACAAACGATCAGTGAAAACAAACTTAAATTAATTAATTAATAATATTTTGAATGTGAATTGTGGAAATATACATATGTGACGCGCAAAATAGAAAGGGACCTAAGGGCAAAACCCGGTTTTGTTCAGCAGAGCCATTTTAAAGATTTAAATACGTGTATCTTTGGTGCACCATCACTTTCATAAAACGCGCATATCTCTGGGAGGGAACACTTATGGGGCATTGGATCGGTCTCATTCGATGCTCAGATGTTGTCCACATCAAAAAAAAAAGTGAAAATTGATTTTTTACCCTTAGGTCCCTTCCTCTATGCGCTGTCACATATGTATAATTAATTAGTTTTGTGATTTATAGGATGACTTCCAAAACGTCAATTGCTTTGTGTTTAAACAAAGCATCACATTTCATAACGCCGCAGTACAATAATTATACAATGTATACCATTTCAAAATGCCGTCGCCAAGTATTTTTAACGCAGTAAGAAAGCAAACAAGGTATAGGTTTTATAGTTCATGCATTGTTTCGGAAATTTGTATATGTAAGTGATTTAAATACAGTAGCAATACTGTATACAAACTTTGTATACGAACGTTTTGGAAGTCAGCCATAATTTTAATTTGGATAGAAAGACAGCACAAAGAAAAACGAACGACTATATGAGTGAGCAACAAGAGGTATGAAATATCTTCCGTCTCGAGTCACTTCTGTATATTTTGTGGTACCAAGATCAGCGTTACCATTTTGGTGCTTTTCAGGTATTTTTGGGTGCTTTATTACTTAAGCAATACCCGAAATTTTGTCAAATACGTTTTTGAAAAGCCGGTATTTATAGTGCTTTTAATACTTTCTCACAGTGCTTTTAAGTGCGTTTTAAATAATCAAAATTTTTGCCATTGAACCATTTTCCTACTATTCTTTAAACACACCTAATACTTTTTTAACCAACTGCGTATTATTTGCATCTATATTTTGATTAGTACTCGAAAACTGTTAAGAGTTTGAATTCTAGAATTTCTCAAGCATATTTTTTTTTTAATTCGTGCAGAAAATTTTATGATTTTAATATACATATCCGTTGATTTGTTTGTTGTGCAAATTTAAACAAGAAAGTGCCTTGTTTATTATAAAGCTGAACAGTAAGGCTGACTTCCAAAACGTCAATTACTTTGTCTTTGAACAAAACAGCACATTTCATAACGCCGCAGTACAATGATTATACAATGCATACCATTTCAAAACACCGCCGCCAAGTATTTTTAGCGCAGTAAGAAAGCAAACAAGGCATCGGTTTTATAGTTCATTCATTAATTCGGAACTTTACATATGTATGTGATTTAAATACAGTATCAATACAGTATACAAACTTTGTATACGAACGTTTCGGAAGTCAGCCTAATTAAAAGTAAGTTCTTCATCGATTTTATATGTATTAATGTTCATCATCTAACAATGGCTTTCCTTCAGATGGAAAAACAAATATATAGAAAACCTTGGGAGAATGATCCAGCTTATAAAAGGTGGCTTATATCAGCAAAAGATGAACTAAAAGCATATTGCATTTGTTGTAATTGTGAAATAGATTCACGATAAAGCGATTTACTCCGACAAAGTCGCACAAAAAAAACATGAAAAAGCAATAGATCCAAATGCAAGTTTTTCATTGCAGCCAAGGTATAAGACCAATTTGCATAGCCGGCCTTCGGCCGGGCTTAATGAATTTATCCACTATGGTATATCCCGACACGGCGGTATATAGAATAGAATTTTTGCATAGCCGGCCTTCGGCCGGGCTTAATGAATTTATCCACCATGGTATATCCCGATACGGCGGTATATAGAATAACTCCTACACTATAAGTTTCCGGAAGTTAAAATTTTAGGAATGGACTAAAGTAAGTAAGGGCTACCAACCATATAAATTTCAACCCTTAAATCGGGTGGCGGGAGAGTACCGTGGAGCCCAAAATGCATGTAATTGCTTGCTTATTCTGTAAGCTCTTACCATTCACAAAAGCATTGAAACATTATGAGTGTTATGAATATACGCAGAACTTTTTAACTAAATATACACTTTCCTATATGATTATGTTTGAATTAATTTAAGACTGTATTTAGGGGGATATTTATTGCACATTCTTTTTTATTTTATTTGTTAAGCCTACAGTACACGGCATGTCAAAAGCCACATTCGCATGTGGCTCTGACGTCACGAGAATTTGCAGCATTTTGTTTACATTTACTAAACATGTAGAAGTGTCTACATGCTTCAAAATTTTGGTAGTACATGAAATGTTGTTTTGTCCCAAAATTTATATGTGACAAATTTAGCCGAAGCGTATACATTTGCAATGGCAGCATATGTGTGAACTTTGGATTGGCTACATATGTATTGTCAGTACACCGCATGTAACATACGTACACATTTTTCATATTAACATGTACAACAGTTATATGTTTATTGCGCTTGTTTAATTTTTAAAATTTTGTGTGAAGTCAAATGTATAAAATGTCGAAGAGAAAGAAGAAATAAAACAACATCTGATAAAAAGTAAAATAAATTCACTTTTATCGTGAAATAATTCCCATGAACAATAAAATGGTGAAAAAAATTAAATAATACTACAAAAAATGAATGGAAAAGGGAAAATATGATCATTTTTCTACCCTTCTTTTATCTCTAACCCGCTCGTCAACCAAAAAAATTATCATGAATCTTAGTCATCGTGTGATTAATAATAATAAAAAAATGTTTTCGTCATTAAATTCCTACCACATTTTGTTGGAGAAAATCAACATTGGCAACAGTGCCATTGGCTACATACTATTGAAAAATGTTGTATCAAAAATGTTTGCTGCCACATGTTTGGGACTGCTACATCCGCATGTAAAAATATTAAAAATGTCAAAATTCAAATGTACCAAGCTAGTACACGACATGTCTAAAATACGCATGTTTGCATGTCGCTACAAAGGAACATGTGGCACACATATCAATGTGTGCTGCATGTGAGTGTCACAAAAAGTGGAAGTACACGACATGTTGCCAATTTAGCTTCATGGTGACGTCAAAATTACATCAGAGCCACATGCGAATGTGGCTTTTGACATGCCGTGTTCTGTAAGCTTTAGTGCTTAAAAATATGTATTATTATAATGATAATGATACGAGCGGTTCGGAAACTTCTTAGCCTATCAATGAAAGAGAATAGTTAGTTTTTCAAAAATATTTTTATTTTTCAATATAATCTCCTGAAACTTCAATACACTTAGTCCAACGCTTTTCTAGCAATTGTATCCCTTGATTAAAATAGTTTTCCTCAAGGCCTTCAAAATAGTGGTTTACAACTGTAATTGCATCTTCATTTGAGCTAAAACGCTTGCCAGCAAGGAATTTTTTTAGATTTGGGAACAGGTAAAAGTCACTGGGAGCTAAATCAGGAGACTAAGGTGGGTGGTCAAGCAACTCGTACTTTAATTCGTTGATTTTAGCCATTGTTAAAACACTTGTGCGCTGCACATTGGGGCCAAATGAATGAAAAGTGGCGATTAATTCAAAATATGAACTTTAAAATTCATGATCGTGTTTGGTACCGGGTGAAAGTGGATAAAATTCTGCATCACTAATTGCAAAAATTATACTTTTAAGTTGTTTGCTTTAGTTGAAGTGAGCACTTAAAGTTGAATAATTGTTATTTTTTTTGTGCATATTGAAAAAAAGTGAAAATTTTGATATTTCAATTGATAATTTTTTCTATTAATACTTCTAAAAGTTAAATTTTTATAATGGAACCGTCAACTTCAGGTAGTTTACTATATAGTACATGTTTTTTTGTTTAAATAAATGTTTTAAAAATATTAAATGTTAATAAAATAAAATTAGCCCAAAAATGGGCTATTTTTGATTTATATATGGAGTTTCAACAACTTTGTTCGTGAGCTTGCGTAAAATCGTCTATATAGTGTTATAATATCAGATCTCAACTAATAAACCCCAAAATATTTTTTTGCGATTTTTGGCGATTTTTGAGTTATGCTTGTTTTTGTGAAATAACTCAAGATGCTAAAAATCCACAAATATGAAAAAAAAAAAAAACAAAACAAAACATCAAGTTGTTTTTACTTTGTTTTGTCATTATTTTCGTTATAGTAGTTGTTATTGTAGCTAAAAAATGTGTTGTTAATTAGAGATGGGGGCGTGAGTAACTTTAATTCACGCATGCTCACGTGATTGCGTATGTTGGGTTTATTTACTATGAATAAAACTAATTAAATTATTTTACATGTGTTTATGATATTTCAATGAATTTTACTTAAACATTTGTTAATTTTAAATTTTAAATAAATGGCACAAGTGCACTATTTTGAAAAATTGAAGGAGGTCACGCTCCCATCCCTATTTATTATTGTCATTTATTTGAGTCCTACATAATAACTGTTGGTCATATACATGCATCATACGAGTAAAGTTTTAATTTTGTTTTAAGCTGGTGATATCAATCTACTAATATAATGATAATACATTTTTAAGAATTTCTATCCATCCGTAGGGTATTATTGATTCGGTACTGACACGTTTTATTGTTTTAGCTGTCAATGTTTTGTGATGTGATGTTACATATTTAAAGTGTTGTGAAAGTGTAAATTATTCGGTACAGGGTTAAAGGAATTACTTTTTGCAAATTTTAAACGAATAGAAATCTTATTAATTTTAGGAACATGTCCCAAAACAATTTTCATTCCTCGTCATGAGTTGCATAATTTTATGAGGAGTGCAGAACCTAAATCACTTCAGGATAAATTTAAACTTTTGAGATGGGAAGTAATAAAACGTGTCGACCCTTCGGATATGGTAGATTTTATGACAAGGTTTCATAATTTTTGCTCTAGCTATGAGATTCGGTGGCAAAAATGTCATAGAAAGAATGAAATTTTTGTAAAAAATAATAAGAATTGGCTGGATGCCTCAATCTCATTCAGTCCACCACCAGAACCACAACAAAAAAGAGGTCGCAATGATCTCTCATTTGAAGAGTGCAAAGAAAAAACAAAAGTTAAGAAATGTAAAGACATAAGAGATCAAATTTCTTTGCCTGTTTTGGCTTACGCCACACAAATGAGCTTGAGAGCTGCTGGAAAAATAGATGAGTCGAAAATTGTTAAGGAAATAATATCATCTCCAACAAAAGCCAAAAAATACCGAAAAAGTATAGAACAGGTACCACCACAGCAGTTAACTCCGGATGAAGCTCTGTCCGTTTTGGTAGAAGCGAAGCTAAGTCGCCACCAATATAATGTTATTAGAAAGGTTGCACCTGAGAAATTTCCATCATATAAATTGGTCCAAAGAGCTAAGAAAAAATGTTACCCAAAGGGAGAACAAATGAAAATTTCTGAAACATCAGCGCAAGTTAGCCTACAAGGAATATTGGATCATACCACTGAACGTCTTTTGTCGGTTAAAAATGCAGATTTAAATTCGTTAGACAACGAAGAAATCGAAAAAATTACTTTATACACTAAGTGGGGCTTTGACGGAAGTTCAGGGCATAGTTCTTACAAACAAGCCTTTCATGACAGTAATGCATCTGATTCTTCTGTATTTATTACGTCAATTGTACCATTAAAATTATTTTGTAAAAACAAAATCATTTGGCATAATCCTCTACCGTCTTCAACTAGGTTTTGCAGGCCATTAAAAATTGAATTTATGAAAGAAACGGTCAACAGTATTAAAACAAAAAGAGAAAGAGTGGAGACAGAAAAAAATGCTCTTATCGATACAGTGATATCAGTTGGAGAAAGAAAGATAAAAGTGAACCACAAACTAATTCTCGTTATGATTGACGGTAAAGTGTGTAACGCGATTACAGACACAAAGTCCACACAAAAGTGCTACATATGTGGCGCTACCAGCAAGGAGTTCAACAATATTGAACAAATGATTTCTAGAGATTCCAACGTAGAATTCATGGAGTTCGGTTTGTCTGTCCTACATGGCTGGATAAGATTTTTTGAATGTTTTATTCACTTGGCATATAAACTTCCAATTCAAAAATGGCAGGCAAGAAGTGACGAAGAAAAAAAAATTATTGCTGAAACTAAAAGTCGTATTCAACGCGAATTTAAAAAGAGAACGGGATTGATCATTGATCAACCAAAACCTGGTTTTGGTAACTCTAATGACGGGAATACTGCAAGACGTTTTTTTAAGAATGCAGAAGTATCTGCTGAAATTACTAATATTGATTTAGAGTTGATCAAAAATATGCACACAATATTAATTGTAGTTTCTAGTGGTATTGAGGTCAACATTGAAAAATTTACAAACTTCGCTAATAACACTGCCAGGCTATTTGTGAAAAAATATCCATGGTACTATATGCCTCCTACTCTTCACAAATATTTTTTTCATGGGCCTGAAATTATATCATTATCGCCATTGCCAATTGGTCAGCTAACCGAAGAGTCTCAGAAAGCCAGAAATAAAGATTTTAAAAGTTATAGGGAGAATTTTGCCCGTAAATGCAGTCGAGAAAAAACAATGGAAGATATCTTTAATAGATTTCTCTTAAGTTCAGATCCGTTTATAACAAGCATGAAAAATAGTTCTAAAAAGAAAAAAGAGCTAATGCCAAAATCTGCATTGGAGTTGCTTGTACTTCCCAGCAATCAAAATAGCAATGATGAAGATGGAGATGAAGATGGAGATGAAGATGGAGATGAAGATTAAGATTATTGTAACGAATTAATTTATGATTATGAAATTGAATGTGAAGTAAATACTAACATTGAAGGTAATAATGATTATAATAAAAAATTGTTGTTTTCAAAAAAAAAAAAAATAGAATAACCGAATTTAATTAAATTTTTTTTAAATAGTGTGTTTATGGTTATTTATCAATAAAAAAACAATTAGATTTTCAAATGTTTCATTTTTGAACAAAATTTTAAAATTTCGAGAAAAAAGGTATGATTTTAATTTAAAAATTTTCTAATAGAAATACATATAAAATATTTATTCCTTATTATTTTTAAAAATATTACTTATTTTTCTTAAAGTACATTTAGTATGCTTTAATTTGCAATTTAATTGAATAATTTATAGCGCACCGTTCCAAAGTTACAGCAAAAAATGTGAAAAAAGAGGATTTTTTACAGAACACAAAATGGCCCATAAAGGGTTAAAAAATGTGTTTTTTCACTCTGTTTTGTTTTTAAATGTTGGTTTTTTATGTATTTATAAATATCCATTAATAAAAAATATTTTTTTTTTTAAATTACGACTTCTATGAATTAATCGCCACTTTTCATGCATTTGGCCCCACAGTGCGCTGGTGCGTTGTCTTGATGAAAAATAATTTTTTTGTGTTGTAAGCCAGGACGTTTTTCTCGAATTTGTACATTTAATTGATCCAAAAGGTTGCAATAGTACTCTGAATTTATTGTTTTACCCTTTTGCCGATAGTCAATCAATAAAATACCTTTGAAGTCCCAAAAAACCGTTGCCATAACCTTACCAGCCGATTGAATTGTTTTTGCCTTCTTTGGGGCACTTCCTCCAGCTTCAGTCCATTGTTTGGATTGTTCTTTTGTCTCTGGAGTATAGTGTGGATCCATGTCTCATCAACAGTTATGAAACGACGCTTAAAATCCATTTTATTTTGCTTAAAACGATCCAAACAAACTTGAGAAATGTTCATTCTTATGCGTTTTTGGTCGATTGTTAACAAATGCGGCACCCATCTTGCAGAAAGCTTTGTCATCTGTAGTTCTTCATGCAAAATTAAATGGACTCGATCATTTGAGCCCATGATATTAGCTATTTCACGCACTTTTATTCGTCGACCATTTAATACCATATCATGCACTTTGGCTACAATTTCTGTTGTTGTTGCTGTTTTTGGACGTCCACTACGTGGTTCATCTTCAATACTTGTACGAACACGTTTAAATTCAGAAACCCAATTTTTTACTGTTGCAAATGAAGGAGCACTTTCACCTAACACATTCACCATATCATTATGAATTTCTTGTCCCGATAAACCTTTTTTATGTAAATATTTAATGACTCCACGCATTTCTAATTTTTTCATTGTAAAAAAATCGCGGATGCGTCTTTTGTGAACACCTGTTTCTATATGAAGGAGTTGCTAGATCGAAACAAAATTTAACATGTGTTCATAGCAGAGATGGAAGTTTCCAAAACACTTAACTTTTTTCTGTGTATACCGCGCTTTTTGTGCTAGGCTAAGAAGTTTCCGAACCGCCCTCGTAATGATAGAAAATATAACTACAAATTTCAGCCATTTTTCAGAGGTTAAGAAAAGAAATAAGGTAATACTTCATGTTCAATATTTTATTACTTGAAGATAAATATATGTTTTTGTTGTTTTTATAAATTATTGTAATTGTAATAAAACTATATTTCAGTCTTATTTGTACACTGAATTCAAGAAAAGCAAATTATTCACAGTTTTTGCCCAATACGTTTACGTTTTCCAGTTACTATGTTACCTGCGGCAGAAAAAACTCGTTCTAAAGCGGCACTGCTTGCAGGTATAGCCAAAATTTTTTGGGCAAACTTATATAACCGAGGGTATTCCGAATTATGATTTTCCCAGCAGTGCATAACATCAAAATTAACATCAACTCCTATTTTTAGATAACTATAGCGATTTATTTCATCAGATATACTTTCTGCCATGGACGGATTAATTGATGTCATAAAAGATGAGAAAAATAGTTGGAAATTCTGTGGTGATTCAACATGTATTGAAGAATTAACTGCACTATCGGACGGCGAAACAGATTTCAGTATTTCGGAAACACAAATCTCCTTAACTTTAAATTTAATTTACTTTGGTCTAGACAAGAATTGGTAGGTGGATACAGAAAACAAGCCGAATAGTGAAGAATACTTAAATTAGGAATGTACTTTGTTTCCATTTCTCTTAAAATATTTCTTTTTAATGCCTTTATTACTTGAATATCAGCATCTCTTTCTTCGCAAATAGTTCTGAGGGTGTTGATTGTTAAGTAAACGTAATTGAATGTGACATAATTTACGCCTTGTAACTTTCTGCTTACAATATCAACCTTTTCAAAAATTTCAACTAGTGCATTAAGAAGGGACAAGATAATATCTGAGATTCTATGTGCTTCATTGACTGAGGAAAGAATTTCTTGAATTTTTAAATAATTATTCGAAATTTATTGAAATAAATTAAGATGCGAGTTCCAGCGAGTAACACAATAATTCTTAAGAGAAGTTGATAGCATGTGTTGCAAGGAAGTCTTTTTAAAATACTTGACTAACTTTTTGCAAGCATCCAAAAATGGAATTAATTCATTCGTGCTGTTAAAACCACAATCCAAAACATTATTTAATAGATGATTCGCGCAGTTAATCCTATTTTGGTTTTTAAGAGCCTTCACAATGTTTGATCCTCTGTCAAACGTTATATTCACCATGTTATTTACCTCGAAGTCTTCCAAAATGGAGTTCAATTTCGTTAAAACATTATTTGCATCTCTAAGCCAATTGATTTGCCGCCTAAAATAATTTCTTTTAACTTTAAATCTTTTATAAAATGAAAAGTGGCACATAAGAAATTTCTTTTGACAAAATTGTCAGTCCAGAGATCTGATGTTATGGACGCCGTTCCGCTTGTTATCGCTAATTTCAATTCATCCTTCATTAGTATTCTTTTGTCTTCTGCTATGTTGTTTATTCGTCGTGATATGGTTCTGGAATTGGGCAAAATGTCGGGTATGTCTAAATGATTGCCATATTTTTTTTCAATATTTAGGAGTGACTTTACGACCTTTTTAAAACATTCGCCGTCTACAACGGAAAATGGACGACAGTCCTCTACAACCCATTGCGAACACGACAACAAAAGAATTTCCTTATCTGCATTGCTAACATTTTTTACAGCAACGTTGCAATTTCGTACAGCATACCTTCGTCATTTTCAATCTGACAGAAAATATCCCAAATTTTACTTCCGCTTTGTTTATTTTTTACAATACGAAATACCCCATTTTCAATATTTTTTATTATTTCGGAATTCATCTGAAATAAAACAAATTAACGCACCGATTTTGCACTATGCAATCAACTTATCATTGAGCTTTTATGAATCATTTGAATGCTTTGCATACAAATCAAAACACAGTTATAATTTTTATTTGTTATTGCTAACGGCATTTAAAAAGTGATTGAGAAAATGACAAGTAATTGTGAAAGCGCAAACACTGCAAGCAATATTATTAGCACATGTTGATGATTGAGCTATTTTACACTGGATTAATTATGTTGGCATAACATGACAGTTTTTCGTCGAGAGGGGTGAAGAGAGCGGTTTTTCGTTGGCACAAATTTTCAACCAGCCTCAAACCCGCATTAGTAGCACAAAACTAATACATACACCAGTGATGGAAAATGCAGTACTTTTGTACTATTTTCAGTACTTTTTCACAACAATAATACCACAGTACCCCCACGTCATATTTAGTACTAGTTTTTTGTTTTGATTTGTTTCCTGTTTAGAAATGTGCGTTATTTTTATAACCATTGACAACATTGGCTTCAAAACAAGAACATAAGGAATGCACAAATTCGTTATTCAAGTTGTTGTTACTGTGTGTTTTTTGCAAACGTTGTTAATGTTATTGGTCCAATTCGCACAACTTTTGTTCTTTCGAATACACACGAGACTAATTAATCTGGCATAAAATTGTATACATATACAAAGCTTTTCATATCAGAATGGTTTAATTTTTATTTTGTTGTTAAAAAAGTTTTGTATTTTTTATATTTAACTTAATAAATTTTTAGATACATACATAAGTCATTTATGTGTAATATGAATTAATTGTTTACTTTTAATAAATGCAAAGGAGATACAAAAATGTATATGTATGAAAGTACAATGCACGCACTTAATGAAAGTTTTTGTATAAGTAAATTAATTTTTTTGCGTAAAGTATTTTAAATATTTATTTATTTATAACAATAACAATTTAAATTTTCTTCTTTTTTAATTTTATTTTTGAATAAAAATATATGTTTTGTTATGTTTAAATTAAAACATTTATTTTTATTATTTATTTTTATTATTAACCACGCCAAAATGCCAAAATGTTATAATTTATTTTGTAACTTCCTTTTGAAATTAAGAACACAAGAGAGTATTAGGATTTTAGTTATTACTTTTATTTACTTTTATTTTTATTTTCTTAGTCTAATTTAAATATATTAAGCCTTCACAGGGACCCGCTTTTTAAGGCTGGTGTTTGATCAGGTTGTTGTTTGTTTAATATGTTAAGCCTTCACAGGGACCCGCTTTTTAAGGCTGGTGTTTGATCAGGTTGTTATTATGTGTGTTATGCGTTACGAACTGACTCGACTAGAGCTGACTTGATAGACTAGCGTTGACTGGATAGACTGAATAAACTGAATGGGGTGAATACCAAATCACCCTCCGCTTTTATACCCACTTTAGTGCTGCTCGATGAATGGTGCTGCTGTCGTTCGCTGCCGCTGGCGTGGATGTCCCCGTGATACTGCTGACTGTGCGATTATTGCAACTTCAGCATATCCATACCCGTGGGACTTCCAGCCGATTGCGGTTCTCACGATAATGCAATGTCAGCATATATCTGTAGGAAAATTACTGGTAATAACGTCAGTATTGTATGCAGCGTTATTGCAACGTCAGCATATGTCTGTGTATGTATGCAGCGTATGTTTTGCTGCTGTAGGTATTTTTTGTTGGTTGAGGGAAAATAACTCAACGTCAGTATGTGTGTGCAGCGTATGTTCTGCTGTCGCTGATACTTCTGTTTGTTAGGCGAAAATGACTCATAACATCCCTCCCCCCTTACGGACAAGAAACATCCTGTCTTAGGATGTTTCGTAGCTATCCTTCTGGAATCAAGTCAAAATAGATGTGTGTATGCATCCGACTACCTTGGCGATACAGCTTTGGCAGCTCTCGGAGTAATATGTAATTATCTCCCGAGCCTTGATTGCCTGAAGGTTCGCAGTTTACCATTAGTTGGTGACTGCTAAGTGTCTGTCGACTTGGTACGCTTGCTGCGTCACCAAGGAAAAAATATGATATTGTTGGTGAAAATGTTGAGGTTGTTACTGACGTTGGGGTGATTTCCCATTTTCTAACGGAGCTGCGTTTTCCGTCCATGTATGTGCTGTGCTATCGCATATAGCTTTAACTGTTGATTATGGTTGTGTGAGGTTGAAGGTTATGGCTGTCTGTCTGTTGATATTTAGATTGGATTCTTTATTGTTATCGGAACTGGGTTTTTCGTCCATGTATGCGTTGTAGTATCGTATGTAGGTTTTGCGGTTGCGTGAGGTTGATAGGTATAGGCTGCTGTTGATGATTGTTGGATTCTTCATTGTTGACGGGGTGATGATTGTTGGTTGTTTTTTAAAACGCTGGTTAATATTTTTAATCTTATAACTAACAATTTTTTCTTACGTATACTTATATAAAATTTCTTCTCTTATTTGTACTTAT
Organism: Lypha dubia; assembly: GCA_947311025.1. Taxonomy (NCBI): domain Eukaryota; kingdom Metazoa; phylum Arthropoda; class Insecta; order Diptera; family Tachinidae; genus Lypha; species Lypha dubia. Next base: position 73,970,251 of record OX371261.1, on the reverse strand, counting down.
ATGTCTTATATACATATATGTATTTCTCTCTTTTTTTTTTATATTTTTCACTTATTATTAATTAGACATGTTTTGTAGGTTATTTATAAAATTTTAATATTTTAACTAGATTTTCTGTTAGTTAAAATTTCTTATTGCTTTTATTTTAAATATGTATATTTTTCTTTAACTATTAGTTATATGTGTATATATATATATATGTATATGTGTATTGTTAATTTGTTAACAAGTTAGTTGTATAATTATTGTGTATGTGTATTGATATTTATATATATGTACTCATATATTAACCTTGAAATAAACTTATACAAGAAATTGAAAATTTTTAAATTATTTGAAAACGTTGCAAAAAAAAAATGAGTAAGAAAAAACAAAACTTTATTACATTTAGTACTACATATACCAAATTTCAACTTATTTAAACATTTTTTCTTTTCCTTTTCTTTTTTTTATATGTATATAAGAAATGAGTTTAGTTTAGCTTGCATTTATCCTTGTCTTTGTTAAGAAATTTAACACCTTTGCTGTTTTAATGATTTAAAAGAAAAATTATTCACTTGCTTATAGTTTTTTTTTTAAATCAACAGCAAAAATGGCAGAAAATTAGGAAAGTTTAAAATTGCAAATAGTTTGTTATTTAGATAAAAGACAAAAATAAATATCAATAGGAAACTTGTTGAAATTATTTCATTAATTCCTGCTTTTTATTATTATTGTTAGTATGTATTACTGAAATACCATGCATGTATGTATGTTTGGTTTTTATTTTTGTTTCAATGTCAATGCCAAACTTATTTGTATTCTTACACACATACATGCATGTGTATATCTGTTTATTCAGTTGTACCCGGCTGTGAAATAGTCTGGCAGAATTTTGCTGTGTAATCATATTTCACAGTCAAGTACTTAACTAAAGTCATGCAAAAAAAAATTAAGAGAAAAAAAAAAAATTGTTTCAGTTTGGATATGTTGCATTCATTTTTTACCCTGTAGTTGTAAACATGTGCAAACATTAAAAATTACGTTTACATGGAATTGAAAACTTTTTTAAAAACATTTTAAAACGTTGCAAAAATGAGTAGGAAAAATTTTACAAAATTTCAACTGATTAAAGCACTTTTTTATTAAAAAGTGAGTTCAGTTGTATTTGGTAGTATTTTGTTAGTCAAAGAAATTTAACACTTTTGTTGTTTCCGTTGATCTGAAAGAAAAATTATACATACGCGTATAATTATTTTCAAATCAACAACGAACAGAAAAAAAAAATCGAAAAGTTTTTTTTTTTGTTACTGTTTGCATATCCATATGCACACATATACGTACATATACATATGCACATACGTACATTAAACTATGCAGTTTGATTTAGTTGTCATTGGCCGTGAAACTGTCTGGCAAAATTTTGCCGTGGAATCACGTTTCATAACCAAGTACTTATGCCCAAAAAAAAATGTATATAACCCAGTTGGAAATTTTTCGAATTTAATTTGAGTTCAATTCTTTGTTTCAAATTTATAAATTAAACCTAAACTTAATTGATTTCGTTAACCGTTGTCATTGTTGATGCATAAATGGCCGAAAATTTTTGTCACTGAACATAATTGTGAACAGTTTTGCATTTCAAGTTTTATGCAATACGTATAACAATTTTGTATTTATTGCGCCATGACTCAACCATAACTTAGTAAGAGCTATTTGGTTCAATAATTTAGCGATTATCGCTATAAATGTGTATGTATATTTTACTATACATATTTTATATCGTTTTAGTTTTTTATTCAATTGGATGTCTATGCCAATTGGGTCGCTTTTGTTCATGTATTGCAGTTCTAGTGTATTTCATACAATAATTTTGTAGAACATTAAAACTGCACTAATGCACAAATTTAAAAATTAAATTTCATCGTTCAGTCTTAAAAACGGCATGAAACGGTGCGGGTGCCGTTAAAAAAAAAAATTTTAAACACGATAAAAAAAAATTTATTTTGCATTTAAGTACCAAATACCTTTGTTTTAGTGAGAAAAAAAAAAAACTAATATAAAGAACAAATAAAGAATAAAAAATGCAAACATATGTATGTATGCATGTAATATGAAAAACTCTTAAGTGATACGACTTTTATATAAAAGTTAATAAATTTACACATTTTTCCCATAAAATCTAGTAAAGTAACACAGATGAGGAAAAAAAATTTTTTTTTTTTTTTTCGTTTTCGTTTTCAAAATCAAACAACAATAATTTAAATGCCTATTCAAAACAAAAAAAAAAAAATTTTGCAATAATTTCATTATTGCAAATAAATTGTATCATTGCAAGTATTTCATTAAATATATATTATAGCACAATTGCTATTAAAACAAATTGCAATAAAAATACTGCCAGTGACAAACCACAAGCAAAAGTGAAAAAATAAAAATAATTTTGAATGTGTGTGTGGAAAATATCATTCTGTGTGCAAATAACACGAGTTACGTGAATAATTTATTATACAAATCCAATCCCAAAGAATCCCTAAAATCACAATGTCTGACGAATCATTCTATGGTGTTACTTTGAAAGGCGAAAACGACTCGGTTGAATGGGGAGTATTATCCAATGATGAGGATTATCCCCGCGGCCAAAAATTAATCATCAGACAAATTCTTTTGGGTGCAGAAGCAAAGGAGGATGAATTCAATGTGAAACCTCAGCTACATTCAATTTGATTAGAGGTAATGGTCCCGTTCTTATTCATGGAATAATAAAAAACATTCACAACAACACCGCCATCTCTAACCCTGCGATGGACACAGGTAAGTTGGGTGTCTGCCCAAATCTTTCATTTTACTTTCTCTTGGTTTCCTTTAAGTTTGTTGCTGTCATATTCTTTCGCTTTGATTCATACCTGCCAATAGTTTAATTTCAAAATATTGTTCCTTTTCCATTTTATAGTTTCTCTTCAATTTAAAAACTTTCAATGTTATTGTCCAACAAAATATTGTTATTTTGTTTTGATTTATACTTTTAAATATTTTAATTTCAACATATTGTTCTTTGTTAAAGTTTTTCTTGAATTCATTTACTGCTTTTTCCTATAAAAATTTTCAATGTTATTGTCCAACAAAATAATGTTATTTTGTTTTGATTTATACTTTTAATTTATTTGGGGAGAAGAAAACAAAAATAAAAATAAATAAGTGATCGGACGTGTTTTGCAATAATTAAATAAGTAATCGGGCGTGATTTCGTGATTATCGGTTTCCAATTTTTCTTCATGTCCCGCAAGACTGTGAGTGTAATTCGTGCTTTCAACACAAAATAATCTGGAGTGAAATTAATTTGGATATTCTTTAGTTTCATTTTTGAAGAATATTTTTTAAAAACTTTCATTGCTCGCAAAATTTCTAGAATTTAAATATTATTAAAAAAAAATTTATACGTCTCTTATTTATTCTTATTTTAATACGTTTTCGTAAATCTGTTGCAAAAGAATTATTAATTTTATTTTTTCTTTCTGTTGTTTATCCAACAATTTTATATACTTTAGGACACTTACTTACTTACATGTGACCTTGTTTTCTCTTTTTTTTTATATATTTTGCTCTGATTGATTGATTAATCAAATTATTCTTAATTTTTATTTCTAGAGCAGTATTCGTTGGTCGATTAGAAGGCGATACCGGGTCAGTAGCGTTCCATCCTTTTTTAACCTTTTCCTTTTACTAATTATTTTGCTTCTTTCAGATCCTTGACGTCAACCTGGGTCCCCGGTTCCTCAAGTTGGAACCATCTTGACGCAATTTTCTCCTTGTCCCTTTAAGGTATGTTTCATTGTTTCTTATTATAGTCCCGTATAAATATGTATTTCTTTTATATTTCAGCCATTGAAGACCCTAAATATTCATCATCAATACCGTCGATATTGCAGTGAGTTTTTCCTTCTTCTCTTTTTCCTTTTTGTTTTTATATTTTTTTTTTTTTCAAAATATCCTTTATTGACTGTATGGCTTCACCAAATTACGGTGTAGGGTTCGAAGTCTTCCCTTCACCATTATTTGAACGTTTACTGGTGTAGGGAAACTTTTAATCTCATAGGGTCCATCCCATAGGGGCGTGAATTTGTTTTTGCGTGCTTGTGTTTTTACTAGGACTCTGCCTCCTATTCTTAAAGTATAAGACCTTAACTGTTTGTCGTACTGCTTCTTTGCCCTAGCCTTAGCTCTTTCTTGATTTTCCTTGGCAATCTCGTAAGCCCTTTGTATTTGATGTCTCAATAATTTGGGATAATCGTAGGGGTTATATAAGGGTATGCGTGTTTGTAGGTTTGATGGCAGCGGTGCATCAAATCCATATAGTATTTTAAATGGTGTCTGCTTTGTGGCCGTGTGCTCCGTATGGTTGTGTACGTGCATTGCTGGAGCAAGCCACTGATCCCAGTTCGAACCATCTTCTTTTGCGAAACTTCGCAAATATTCTGCTAATGGTCTGTGACTTCGCTCTAATGACCCGTTAGCTTGAGGGTGATAGGGAGAAATATGTTGCTTCTTAATCCTCAAAAGCTTACACACACTTCCAAACAATTTCGAGGTGAAGTTTGTTCCGTTGTCTGTAATTAATTTTTTGGGAATACCATATTTTGTTACTACCTCGTTATAAAAGACTCTTGCTGCCGTCTCTGCCTCGGCGTCTTGCATGGGTGCGCAGACAAAAAATTTTGATAAATCATCCTGTAGGGTAAGAATGTATTTGTTTCCCATGGTGGTCGTCGGCAGGGGCCCCACCATATCCATATATACCTTTTCGAACGGTCTGGTTGCTGTATCTGTGAGGACCATGGGCTCTCTATTGAGAAGTCCACTTTTATTTTTCTGACATTTAGGGCACTTTTTGATGTAGTCCTTGATATCGTATTGCATCCCCTTCCACTTGTACTGTTTTTTTATCCTATGGTAGGTCTTCCTGACTCCTTGATGTCCGCCCAGCGGTGAGTCATGAAAGCTTCTAAGAACTTCTTTGATATCTTTTTTCTCAGATAGAAATGTCGCCGCGGAGGTTTTGTCACTATTTTCACTCTGTTTTTCCTCCGCAAGAGCTTTCTGTTGCTCTTTTTGTTTTGTTCTTTCCTCTTCCAATTTTCTCGAGCTTGTTTGAGCTCTAGTTATCACTCCGATATTTTGATTTTTTGTTGGTAACCTGCTTAATGCATCTGCATTCAAGTTAGTCTTCCCTGGTTTGTACACAATTTCAAACTCGTATTCCGATAATTTATGCCTAAACCGTGCAAGTCTTGAGGTTTGGTCCTTGAGGTTTGCTATCCCCCTTAAGGGTTGATGGTCAGTAAATACGGTGAAGTGTCGCCCCAGGAGATATGGGCGGAAAGTATGTGTTGCCCACACCACACCAAGCATTTCTTTTTCTATTGTTGAATATCTTTGTTCGGTGTCACTGAGAGTACGGCTGGCAAATGCTATCGGATGATCCATTTCGTTTCGTATTTGTGACAAGACTGCTCCTAAGGCCTCATTACTTGCATCCGTTGTTACTCTGAAGGGTTGTTCGAAATCCGGGTAAATTAATATTGGAGGGTTTGCAATATTTTCTTTGACCTTGTCCAGGGCCTCTTGGCATTGGGGCGTCCACACAAACTTAGCGTTTTTTCTTAACAGCTTTGTTATTGGTGAAGCCAATTTTGCCATTCCTGCCACAAATTTTCGGTAGTAGTTAATCAAGCCCAGGAGTGCTTGTACTTCTTTTATTGTTCTTGGTGGCTTAAGTTGTTTGACACATTCCACTTTCGAGGGGTCTGGTAGTGCTCCCTCATTGGAACATTTGTGTCCTAAGTAAACTATTTCTCTACGTAAGAATTGGCATTTCTTCGTGTTTAGTTTAAGACCACCCTCTCGTAGTCTTGATAGAACGTTCATGATCTTTGTTTCGTGATCTGCCACGTTTCTTCCGTATATGACTATGTCGTCGAGGTACACAAAACAGTCCAGGCCCTGTAAGCCTGTAAGGATCGTGTTCATGACCATCTGGAATGTGGCTGGTGCTCCTGTTAGGCCGAAGGGCATTCTATTAAATTCAAAATGACCTTTATCGGTGCTGAAGGCAGTCTTTTCCTTATCTGCTTCGTCAACTAGTACCTGGTGATATCCACTCGCCAGATCTAAGGTAGTGAAATACCTGCTGTTTCCTAATTGATCCAAAATTTCATCAATTCTAGGAATAGGGAATACCTGCTTTATTGTAGCCTCATTTAGTTTTCGAAAATCGACTACCAGTCTAAAGGTTTTCTGACCGTCTTGAGATTTTTTGGGCACTAACAGTATTGGTGAATTCCATGGGGATATGCTTGGACTTATAATACCTTCCTGTAGTAGCTCTGACACTTGCCGGTTGATTTCTTCTTTATGGACGTGAGGTAGACGATACTGTCGTTGATTAATGGGTGGTTGTTCACTTTTTATTGGTATTTTATGTTTCACCAATGTGGTGAATGGCAATTTGTCATTGTCCAACATGAACAAGTCATGATATTCCTCGCATATCCGGTTCATTGACTCTGTTTCTTCCATGTTCCAATCCCTCTCCGTCATAATAGTGTCTTTTAGACGCCTTATTCTATCGTCCTGATCTGTCACCGACGAAAGGGGTTGATCTCGCCCTCCATATTGCGTGTAGTGGTTGAAATTTGAAAATTTCACTTTAATGTCCTTCCTCCATGGTATGTCCTGCTCGGTTGCGTTCAGTATGGGCACGGCTGTGCCTCCATTTTTAATGTTGACCACAGTATTTCCAACATAAACTCCAGGGGAAATCTCCTGTTTATGCACAACCACAGTTTTGTCTCTCGATATAATGTTGACCGGTACTATAGTGACTGCTCTTTTCCTCAGACAGACACCTTGTTGATGATTTGTTTGACACTCTATTTCCGTACGAAGGGTAAACGTCTTCACCCAATGTTCGCTATCAAATATGCTCAAGGTTCTGTCTATGGTGTTCACTATACATCGGTTCCACATATTATTTCTTCCGAGAATACCATCTCCAGGGATTTGTATTTCTCGTGACACAATATGGAACACCCACGGCAACTGCCTTTTATCTCCTATCCTGATCTCGGTAGTGCCCAGTGTCGTAGTCTTTCCTCCGAAGGCTCCAGAAAGGATTTTTGTTTGCCTTTTGTTCTTATTGAGAAAAATCTTCATTGAGTCTTCTTTTATTATGCTGAAATCTGCTCCGGTATCCACAAGTAGGACCAATCCTCCCCCCCTTGCTTCTTGGCAGGGGAGCGTAATGAAAACTGTGTCCACATTGCCCGGTGATTCAGCACTATCTTCTATATTTCGCATCATCTCTTGACTTTTTCCCTCCTTTTTTTTGTTTAATTCATTATCTTTCGCAGTAGTTTCTTTTATAGTGCGCCCGTTCTCCTTATTTACCGAGTGCACAACTGCTTCGGTTACTATCCTGGTTGGCTGCTCTGTTTCTGAGTCAGTCTCCGTATCATCTTTATTTACCCGACTCTTTGCTCCTGTTTCTTCTTTATTTTTGTAGTTGTTTTCTTTTTTATGCCAATTTGATTTTCTGTTAATTTGCGGGACCCCAGTTAATGGCGATAACTGGGCCGAATTTCGTTTCCCTGGGCATTTGTCCGATTTGTGTTGCTATGGGCCTCTACTGGTCTGTTAGCTAGGTCCCTGCCGTTGTTGCTATTTCGCACCTGTTGGTAGATCCCTGTTCCTCCTGTCTGGGTTTGTCTGATTTTGCTTCTGCAGTCCCGTGCAAAATGTCCTTGTTGCTGACATTTAAAACAGGTTGGGAGTGTACCATTGTTTCTATTCGCCCCTCTGTTCGTATTTTGTCCCATCGCTATTTGTGGGCTTCCACGGAATTCTGTGTTTGTTGCCCTTCTATTGGTTTCTGCCGTCCTTCTATTCAATTGGTTTTGGTTGGGTAGGTTTCTTTTTGGCTCACAGAAAGGGGTTTCCTTGTGACCGTTTATCCTACACAATCGGCAGTATAGGGAGCCTAATCTCTTTCTGCAGTTGTCCACATCGTGCCCACTGTTTCCGCAGAACGTACAGCTCACGACATTCCTGCACAGTGGCCCCATTTCATGACCGTATTTTCCACAGCTCATACAGTATGGTGTGTTTAGCCGCTTTTTGCAGCTATTCCATTCATGCCCCGCCCTGTTGCAAAAACTACAGGGGACTTCTGAATCTATTGTGTTGATGCTGTGCGTTGGTTCGCCAAACAATTCCTCTGCATTTTCCACTATCTCTATCAACTTAGTGAGCTCTTCCTCCTCCTGCCCCACAAATCGAGCTTTAAGAGCATGGTCCTTCAGACCCTTGATGAAACTTCTCACTGCTATCCTCTTGAAGTCCTTCAGCATGGTTTCCCGGCCAGGTCCCACCGGCCATTCGTTCTCTATTGTTGTCTTTGCCTCATTCAATAGGCTATCCAGGCGTTCTCCAAATTTACATGCTGACTCTCTGATACTCTGCTTGCAACTCAAGATCAGCTCCCTTATCTTGTCCAGGCTTTTATTTTTTAGGTATAACTTCTTGATGGTGTTACAGTATGCGTCCACTGAACCAAAAGTCATCTGGGATATTTTTGAGTATGCACCCCCCAGCAGTCGCAATTTCAGGCACTGTATCACATCTTGTGTTAGGACGTTATTTGCACCTGTGAGTACTTCTCTTTCTACCATCTTGCATCCTTGTATGTACCTGCATACTTCTGATGGTAAGTCAGGTCCATCGGTCCCGAAGAATGATGGGACTGTGTTGTTAACTATTTTAATAATCTCGGATAGCGACGTCATTCTGATTGTTTCGATTTCTGCTCTCTCAATAGTATGGTTTTGCCGGGGTGATGGTGATCGTCTTTCCAAAATTTCTTGGGCCACTGGGATCAGTCTATTAAATTCTTCCGCTACTATGCTGTCAATGTCTTCTTTTTCTTCCAATTCGCTGAATTTCGCCTTATATTCGCCTAACTCGTTTATTTTCCTTGCTATTGTCTCAGCGGAGTATCCTCTGCTACCTGCTTTCCTTGCGTTGTTTATTAGGGTTTTTACTTTTTCCAAAAGTGTCAAGGCAGGTGTTTCTTTCTCGTGTGATATGACTATTGTTGGTAGTCCTACTTCGTTTAGTTCTTCGTGCAGTGAAGGATTTGGTGAACTAGCTCTGTGAATTGTATCCAACTCTCTTCTTGCGTTTTCCAATGCTGTTTGTAGTCTTTGGATAGTGTCGTCTTGTGTCTCTATTAACTGTTTCTGTTTTAACTGTTTCCTAAAATTCTCTTCACTCAGTCCTTTTCCTTTTAACTGTTCTACTAATTCTGAATTTTCCTTTTCTACGTCCTCCAACAAGGTATCTGTGTACTCTATTTGTCCTCTTAGCTTTTCGCAATGTCCCTTAAGGAATGTTTTTGTCTCCTCGAGTTCTTCGATTCTTTTCACAAACTCCAATGATCTATCCCTACTTAATTCACTTATTAATTGTAACACGTAACTAACTTCTTCTAACTTTGTCAGTCTTTGTATTCTTATTGTTTCCCTATGGTTGTCCAGGAATGTTTTGTCTGCTTCTAAACCCTTAAGTTCTGTCCACGCAAGAACTTGTAGACTGTCCACTGAATAATTATACTTATCTATTCGTTTTATTAAGTCGTCCGTCTGTGTCTGTGGATTGTCCATTAAAACTGTATTCTACTTACCCATATTCCGCTGTTTATTATCCTCATAGTGGTCTGTGGTTTAGGCTTATTTTCACTTTATATTATTATTATTATTTTATTATATAAGTTTGTTCGCAACCGCGTAGAATTTTTACAATCAAGGTAATTCTCCTTTTTGCCTTGATCCGCTTTAGCGATTAGTCCTGCAATGACAATACAAGGTAGCTAGAGGTTAGACTTTTATGTATTTGCCCTGTGCAGTTCTATACCGTCGAATGTAGGATGCAACAATACAAGGTAGCTAGAGGTTAGACTTTTATGTATTGTTGGTTTTGCTACACCGGACAGTTTTTTCTTTAGCAAGATCAACACAAGGATTATTTTATTTGATGCAATTATTATTTACGCGGCCACCGGCTGCGCCAAAATGTTATGTTTAAATTAAAACATTTATTTTTATTATTTATTTTTATTATTAACCACGCCAAAATGCCAAAATGTTATAATTTATTTTGTAACTTCCTTTTGAAATTAAGAACACAAGAGAGTATTAGGATTTTAGTTATTACTTTTATTTACTTTTATTTTTATTTTCTTAGTCTAATTTAAATATATTAAGCCTTCACAGGGACCCGCTTTTTAAGGCTGGTGTTTGATCAGGTTGTTGTTTGTTTAATATGTTAAGCCTTCACAGGGACCCGCTTTTTAAGGCTGGTGTTTGATCAGGTTGTTATTATGTGTGTTATGCGTTACGAACTGACTCGACTAGAGCTGACTTGATAGACTAGCGTTGACTGGATAGACTGAATAAACTGAATGGGGTGAATACCAAATCACCCTCCGCTTTTATACCCACTTTAGTGCTGCTCGATGAATGGTGCTGCTGTCGTTCGCTGCCGCTGGCGTGGATGTCCCCGTGATACTGCTGACTGTGCGATTATTGCAACTTCAGCATATCCATACCCGTGGGACTTCCAGCCGATTGCGGTTCTCACGATAATGCAATGTCAGCATATATCTGTAGGAAAATTACTGGTAATAACGTCAGTATTGTATGCAGCGTTATTGCAACGTCAGCATATGTCTGTGTATGTATGCAGCGTATGTTTTGCTGCTGTAGGTATTTTTTGTTGGTTGAGGGAAAATAACTCAACGTCAGTATGTGTGTGCAGCGTATGTTCTGCTGTCGCTGATACTTCTGTTTGTTAGGCGAAAATGACTCATAACAGTTTCATAAAAGGTACCACAATGTTCAAAAAAGAACTCTTTTTGTTGACGGGCAGTACCATTTCAATTTTTCATTTTTCCATCACTGACATACACACTTACGGATACACAGGTTCTGTGTTTTCTTTTTTACAGACCGTATTTAGTCGTTGGTTAGCTACCGTCGAGTGAACATGAATTTCAAAGAAGAAGGGGGTTGGTCGCGCCAACAAACTTTAATCATTTATTTTTTAATAAAACAGTATGAAACATTCTCAATTATTTTTTAATTTTTTGTATTAGTATTTTATATTTTATTTATAAGCAGAAAATATTTTTTGTAAATAAGGCGGTTTATGTTTATTAATTGTTAATTGATTAAATTTGACAATAAATCTTTTAAAAAACATAAACTTTTTTAACGATTAATTATAAAAATTCTCAGAATTTACTTAAAAGACTACAAAAATTCAATAAGTTCATACACAATTATATTAAAAACTTTGAAAAATGTTGACCAAAGTTTTTTTTATTAGGATAGAAGTTGTGAAGGAATTTAAAAATTTTTTATATTGTTGTTTAAAATTTTCTCTCATTGCAAAAATATTCAGTAAATTCGCTTCTTATACTTGAAATTCCTCCTAAAATAATTGCCAATTCATCATCACTTATTCTCGCCATATTTCTGCCAACTATGTTCTGTATTGTGTACAACGAAAGACAAACTTCAAATGAATAAAAAAAACACTAACACACACAAAGCTGAGTACACGTATACACCCTGTAGTTTTTTCGTGACAATTTACCCCAAAAGTGGCAGTACTATACAATGTGGACTGGTTATAAAACTATCCACCTTGATCCTATACTCTGAAGACTGGTTATAAAACTATCCACATTGATCCTATACTCGGAAGACTGGTTCTAAAACTGTGGAAAATTTTACTGTCACTTTGTGCAGTAGCTGTATTTTTGTGTCGCAGATGGTGGATAGTAAAAAATGTATGTATGTCATTAAGCACACATAGCTTAAGTAGTACAATGTACAAGTACCAGAGAGTGTAGCTGAGTGAGTTGAGATGTTGATTAGCAGTCGGAAGGTTGCTAGTTCAATTCTCAATACAGTCAAAATACATTTACAAAAATAGTGCAATGTTACGCATCCTTACTAAGTTACAAGTGGGCTGTAGGAACATTATTGTACTGCAGTGGGAATAACCAGGATGAAGATGACTAGGATGAAGATAAATAAAATAATAAGAATAATAATAAAAAAATAGCTGAAAGCAAAATTTAATTATTATAGTAATTAATTATTATTATCTTTTTAATTAATAAATGAATTTGTTGTTTTTTTTTTTTGACGAAATAATTTTTTTTTTTTAAGTTAAATAAATTATAAAATGACTTTTATTTCATAAAAAATAGGGAATGATTTGGGGTTTTTAAGGGAGTGGTTTGGCAGGTATAAGGAGACAGTTAAGGGTAAGCCAAGAAGAACCGGCTTATGAACTGTCTTTTTGTGGCCTCTTGGTGACAATTAACCCCATCGTAGGACATCCCCTTGTTAAAGTGGCCAGTCATATGGCTAGCATTCGGACTGGTTGTGTCATAAAGGGGTTAGTATTATAACCAGCTCGGAGACAGCCACTTGAACTACAGGGCATTTTATGCCAGATGAATTACTCTAGTGTAATTTGGAAAGAACAAAAATTGTGCGGCTTAAAAATTGTTCTAGTGTAAATATGCTCATTGGGGTTTCACACACGAGATGAATTATTAAGACGCACAATTTGTGTTCTTTTGTACACACACGAGACTAATTCATCTAGCATAATATGTATACGTCTACTCAGCTTTGTATGTGTTGGTGTTTTTTGTATTCATTTTACGTTTGTCCTTCGTTATACACATTACGGAGCATAGTTGGCAGAAATATGGCGAGAATAAGTGATGATGAATTGGCAATTATTTTAGGAGGAATTTCAAGTATAAGAAGCGAATTTACTGAATATTTTTGCAATAAGAGAAAATTTTAAACATGAATATAAAAAATTTTTAAATTCCTTCACAACTTCTATCCTAATAAAAAAAACTTTGGCCAACATTTTTCAAAGTTTTTAATTTAATTGTGTATGTAACTTATTGATTATCTTAGAACTTTTGTAGTTTTTTAAGTAAATTGTGACAATTTTAATAATTAATCGTTAAAAAATTTCATGTTTTTTAAAAGATTTATTGACAAATTTAATCAATTAACAATTAATAAACATAAAATGCCTTATTTACAAATAATATTTTCTGCTTATAAATAAAATAAAAAATAAAAAGTACTTATACAAAAAATTAAAAAATAATTGAGAATGTTTCATACTGTTTTATTAAAAAATAAATGAAATTCATGTTCACTCGAAGATAGCTAACCAAAAAAGTCTGTTGCAAACAGCACATAAACATATTAAAAGTAATTCAATATTTATTATACTATACAGTAATTTAAGATAAATATACAAAAAATGTACATAATAAAAATCTTACATTAATAAAGTCATTGAAACTTAAATTTTTGTTACTATTGTTTAGGAGAGGTTCAAAATTATTATTGCCGTTTTACTGTATACCTTCTTTAATAAATAAAATTGCAGCAACGGTATCAGACGATAATTTGTTTCTTAGATCAGTTTTACAATTATTAAGACTACTAAATATCCTTTCCGCAGAAGCGTTTGAACATGGTAAAATAAAGATGAAGTTTATTACTTTTTCTCTTAAACACTTCTTTCCAATAAATTTCAGGCTCTACATTATTATGCAGCTTCAGTTTAGCAAAATCTAAAAACGCATGTTGACGCCACTCATTATCAAGTGTTTGCAAGTTTATTTTAAAAGGAAACCGTTTTTGGAAGAAACATAGAAATTTTGGTTAAAGGACTTTGCATTTTTTGGGTCCACAATGTCGATGATACTATAAATTTCATCACTGAAATCAAATCTTAATTTTATTTCAGTAATCACTTCTACATGAAATTTTCTACAGTTTTCCAGTATGATAATCCTTTCGAAATTGGAACACAATGCTAAAGATTCATGTGCTGCAATACCAACATAAATTTCATTAACATTTAAAAAAATTTTTTGTCTCCATTGTTAATTTCCCACAAAGTGCTAGACTTTAAAACGTCCACCTTTATGTAATTTGAATAGAATGTTTGTAAAATTCGTGTAATTTCAGCTTTAAGTTTGAACAATATTGTTTTTTCTGACTGAAACAACTTGTTAAATGATGTTAAAATCTCTAAGGCATATGATAGAAACTCCCATGTATATTTTAGTTTTTTCATCATCTAATGCCTCTAACATTGATTATGTCGTTTTAGATGGATCTTCAAAAACTTCCAATCTTAAAAAACTTTTTAATGGTTCATATTGCTCTAAAACACGATTAACACATGATAGTAGAGAAAGCCATCTAGTTACACCAGTAATAAAATATTCTTGAAATTCTTGAAGTTTTTTTTTCGGAATATAGCTTCTATTGAAAAAAGATCCTAGGCTTCGTAATAAATCCTCCACATACATTGGTAATTTTAAACATGCCTTTGATGCTACTAAATGAATTAAATGGCAAGAGCATTTAACCAGAGCAATGTCAGGTTTGTCGTCCAAACAAGTATCGGCAGCAAAATCCACTAAATTGTTAAAAGGAATATCTTTTTCAGTTATGGTAGTTTTAAGTAATTTATATATTTCTTTTGCACTCGACGAAGCACACTCTTTCAAATCAAAAAATGAATATTGTACACTTAACGTATCATTATCAAAATATATTACAGTAAACACAATTTGCTTTGTTGTACTTATGTCGGTGGTTTCATCAATTATAATTGAAAATATCGTATTCTGCAATTTAGTATATAAAATCTTCGAAAAACTAGGTCCTAAAAAATCCTTTACCAACGTTGTTGCCTTCGTTCTATATTGTTAAAGAAAAGTCGTTTAATATTGAGAGAAAAATTTATTTATTTAACTTCAAAATTTTAGTTTCTTTCAGTTTCTTTTCTGCAATTACTTTTTTTTTTCAAAATAATTCATTATAATATTTATATTCTATTTTATTTTACCTTTTTTTATATTTATTAGAATGTTTATTTAAGCAATAGGTCTTTTGATTTAATATATATATATATATATATATTGTTGTTTATATTTATATTTATTTTCGATATTTCGCTAAAAATTTGTTAGCATCCTCAGGAAAATTTTTTAAATTCTTTTTTTAAAGGAAAATTTGAATTTAAAAAATTTTCCTGAGGATGCTAAAAAATTGTTAGCGAAATATCGAAAATAAATATAAATATAAACAACAATATATATATACTAAATCAAAAGACCTATTGCTTAAATAAACATTCTAATAAATTCATTATAATAATTAATTTAAAATCGATGAAACATAGTTCATTTATATTTTTAACTCCGAGAGAGGTTTATGCCCATTAGATGAGCCAAGCAGAAAATGATTCGGTGTTAAAGCTTCTTCAGAAGAATTCTCAATTTCAACATAAGTTAATGGCCTCGAATTTATTACCCGTTCACATTCAATTAAAGCATTTAGCAGCGTATCATCACGAAAAGAAAATTGCGGACTTATTTTGTAAAGTATTTTCTTCACAGAACTAATAAGTCTTTCGCAAAAACCACCCATGTGGGGTGAAGCTGGTGGGTTAAACTTCCATGTTGTAGTAGATGATGAAAATTGTTTATCAATGTGATTGAAATCGACTTCTTTGAGAGCCCTTTTTAGCTCAGCCTCGGCTCCTCTTAAATTTATACCATTGTCACAGTATACTTCCAGTTGTGTTCCACGCCTGGGTATGAAGTTTTGAACTACTATTCGTTTGAATTTTGAAAGTTTTTCATTTGAGGCCAAGAGTGTTCCTCCTCTTTTAAGAATAAAGGACCTTGAAACCACATGTTTTCTATATCAAATATAATTTCAACTTTCCATTTGGTAGCATCATCAGCCACGTTTAATTTGGTAGGAATATATCTCCATTCATACGGTCTAGTTGTTTCAAGAATTTCACCTATGCGAAACATTACAAATTGTTTATAATTTCTTGCCTCGGAGTTTATCCAAGAGAGAACTGTAGCTGAGTCACTCCAAAAGCAACGCTTTTCAAATTTCAATTCATGCATTTTACATAATGTAGTTGCTAATCGTACACCTTGTACAGCTGCTAATAGCTCCATTCTTGGAATTGATAGTGGTTGCTTTGGCCCGACTTTTTATTTTGAGACAACCAGTTTACATAAAACCTTTTCATTGCATTTGATTCTAAAGTATGCGACTGCTGCATAAGTTTGTTCACTGGCATCAACGAAAACATGAAGTTGTACGCTATAATATGATGTAAAACCATACCATCTAGGTAGTTTAATATTTTCTATTTTAGGTAAAAGCTTTATCCTGATAAGCCATTTTTGGAACAGACGATCATTTATAAACGAATTCAAATTCTCGGTTGTTCTCCATACATCCTGCAGTAGAATTTTAAGGTAGACAACGAATGGTGACAGAAAACCAAACGGATCGAAAATAGACATTAGTGTCCGAAGAACATCAAGTTTAGTGGGTTTCTTTTCTGCCAGAAGTAATGATTGCTTTAATCGATTCAGTTGTAACAAAAATGTAAATTCATCGGTTTCAGCAAGCCACCACATTCCAAGCACCTTTTCCGTTGAAAGTTCAATATTACGACTCTCTTTCAAAGCATTATCTTCTTCTAAATATTTAAGGCTACGAAGTACTTCGGATGAATTAGACCTAAAATTCAGCACAGTCAAGCAGGTCGTCGACATAATGATGGTGAATAATAGAATTAACTGCTCTTGGATGACTTTTTTTTAAATCTAAGGCATTTTTGTTTTTTACAAACTGAGCCGAGCTTGGGGAACATGCAGCTCCAAATGTCATAACCGTCATGATGTATACGTCTGGTTCTTTTGAAGCGTCATTTCTCCAGAGAAAACGTTGGCCATTTTGATCATCTTCACGTATTCTTACTTGGTGGAACATTTCCTTAATATCCGCTGCTATTGCTACTTGTTTCATGCGGAACCCATAAAGTACATAAAGTAACGGAGTCATTAGATCTGGACCTTTTAACAACATTGAGTTCAATGAAGTTCCTTTAACTTTGGCGGCAGCGTCCCAAACTAAACGGTAAATACTGGCAAGTACCATACTCTTTTGTGCCTTTGTAACTCCTGATCTGGAGTTAGTTTTGTGGCATATCCTTTATCTATTTACAAGATTTAAAAATTGTTCGTTGACGATCTCTTTGTCGGCCTTATTCAATCTTTCTTCTAAGCAAATAAGCCTTTTTAGTGCCATGTGGAAGCTATCTGGAACGTCACATTTATCACCTCTCTATAGCAAGCCAGTTTCAAATCTTTGTCCAACACGTTTTGTTGTAGTTTCTAGAAGAGAAATTGCTCTTTCTTCCTCTGCCGATTGAAGTTCATATGGTTTTCCTATATTTTCCAAAGATATATGTTCGGACATAAGTGTGTGTAGTTCTTCTAGCTCACAATTACATTGACAGGTATTGACATGAAACACATTATGTTTACCACTTGAAAAATCTCCACCACCATAAATCAGCCAGCCAAGTCGCGTTTTTGATGCACAACGTTCGTTATAATTACCCTCAGCCATTTTTAGAGTATTAACAAGATGACTGTTGTTAAGACCAATTAGAACTTTTGGTATAGCATTAGCATATGTTTTAATAGGAAGATCTTTTAAATGTTTGTAATACTTAGCTTGTTTATTTTCAAAGGTTTGAGCAGGTAAGCTTAGCTGTTTTACATCTTGACCATAACCTGAAATCTTCATGTTGACTTTTATTGAATCTTTTTCTTTACGAGTAGTTCCTGATGTCCACCTAAGACACAATGTATCTGCTTCACCCTCAAGCCCCAAGTAATCACATATATCTTGGTCCATTAAAGTTACATTTGACCCATCATCAAGCATAGCATATACTTCAATCCACCGATCATTATTGTATAAAATTACTGGCAATATTTTGAAGAATGTTTGACTTGTCATTTCAACTTCGGAACAATAGGAGTGAGCTGCTACTGTTGCACAACTTGGAGCAAATTTGACCAATAACTTATGGTGTCGATATTCGCATCCTTGAACGGAACATTTTTTATCAGAGCAACGAAAGTTTCCATGTTTCTGTAAGCAAATACGGCATAATTTTTTGTCCTAAATTATATTCCACCTTTCAAATAGTTTTAAAGACTCGAATTTCTTACATTCTTGTAATGTATGGCTTCTCTCACATACATAACATTGATGCTTTTTATCATATGTCTTTTCAGCTTCAGTAGTATGTATATTAACATATCCTTTATTTGTCGGAAATGAATAACTTACTCTTATGGCAGCTTCTGCTAAGCCGAAAAGCCAACTTGAAAATTGTGAAATATCAGATGCATTTTCGCCTAGTTTGTGCGGGCAATTTACTTACAAGTTCTTGCATTAAAAGTGGATTCATAAGATGGCTTGACATTCCGTAAGCTTCTAATGAAGAAACCAAATTTTTAACGGATATTGCATACGATGTGAGACCTTCGAGCTTTCCAGCTTTTAGTGCTCGGAGCGTATTTTTTCAATCAAACTGTTAATAATAACTTCAGGGCGGCCGAACATCATTTTCAGAGTCCTTATAATTTCCTGTACATTTTTAGGTAGTAGTAGGCCGGCAAAATTCCGTATCCCAACCCTCCACATGGGTGCCAGCTAGTAACAAGCACCACAGTTTTCGTCCTATTTATGTCACGCATATTAAGGACAGTGCTTGGCTAAGGTCTAGACACTCATCTGGCTATCTGTACTGTCCTAGTGGTACAATAGGTGGAGGGGTGTCTGGATCAGGGGATTAAGGTCTGATCCGATCTGCCAGAAGTCATGTTGGGGGAACCACGCTTCTTAGCGAGTGACGTATATTAATGTACTGATGGTAGTGTACCTACATCCTCTATCCTGGTGGATGGGGGAAGGTCGGGCACAGGAGCTCAGTTAGGTCATGTCTCTGCTGCAGTTCCTGGTAAATTGTAGGTAGGCGGAGATCTGGTATCCTCTCTTAAAATAGGCACCCCTAATCCACGGTGAAACAGCGTATGCCAAGGGATGCGTGGCCAATAGGTGATATGCGAACTCTGGACTTGGGCAGTCCAGTTTTATTTATTGCCCACTCTAGCAAGGGGCTCTGCTAGACGTGTATTGTTCAATCCTCTTTATACACAAAACCTATTTTATGGACAAATCAAATAAAACAACACAAAACAAAAACCCTGATGTGCAGAACAATGAAGGTATGGAACTTACTGGTAATGCTGTTGGGCAGCCGGTTATGACTCTTGATTCAATCGAAACCCCCTTAGGGCAACAAAGGTCCGAAACAGGGGCCCCGGGCGAGGGAAACATCGAGTCAGACAATCAAAGTGCTTGCTCTGAAAGATCCGGTGCTACAACAAAGGTCTGGACAATATGAATATCCGTACGGGAACATCGTTTGTCAAGTTTGCACCAGCGGAGAAACGACGATTCAAGAAAATTTTGGCGGCTGGCTCCAGTCGGGAAAATGCCAAGAGGTCCAAGACTGTGAGTAGCTACCTTCAAAAGCACAATGTGCAATCTGGATCAAAACCGGCCTACAACCATATCGCTGACATCGTGGGAAATCCTCTGACGGTCGAGCAAATGGCAAGACTGAAAGAGGCCATTATCGATACGGCGATTGAACGGGGAGGAGATGTTCGCCCTGAATTCGATGGTTGTGCTCCTAGAACAGGTTGGCTTATGGTCACCTGTACTAACAGGAAAACTGCTGACTGGCTCAAGGTCAATATCAGCACAATTGCCAAAAAGAGCAACTTGTTGTTAAAGATAGTGGAAGAATCTGATTTTCCCAGATTTCACTATGTGCGAGGTTATTTCCCGCAAAGCCAGGATTTAACTAATGATAAGATTCTGGTTATCATCGCGGCTCAAAATAACCTGAGTGCGAGCCAAACCCGATATTAAGAAACATATGGTTTCTGCTTGCATTGGTCCAAATGTCGGCAAGGCTGCAGCTACGATAGCCACTAAAACCGCGGGCACGTCATTTGGTCTTCCCACCATGAGCAGCAGTGACCTGGTCCGACCAAGTATGGGACCAAGAAGAGCGCAGCTACAGAGGGTAGCTGCGAAATCTTCTAAAGATAGTGAAGAGGTGTGAGCACCATGCAGGTGCTACAGGCGAACCTGCACCACGCCAAAGGGTCTTCGGCCGCCCTGTGCAAGGTTTTCGCCGAAAAACAGATAGACATGGTTCTTGTGCAGGAACCATGGGCTATCGAAGGTAAAATTTTTGGCCTTCAACAAGAATCCGATAAGTTATTATTTTATAAAGGAAATTGTGTTCCTAGGACGGCAATGTTGATAAGTAAATATATTGATTACATTCCCATTCCAGAATTCATCCAAAGGGACCTGGTGGCGGCCTTAATCAAGATCCTTACGGAACAGGGGACCAGGCAAGTGGTCTGTGCCTCAGCGTGCTTTGCAGGTGATTTGCCTATTCCACCTAGTGGAACCAAGGAACTGGTAAGTTATTGCCGCGACAATAATTATCAGAATATGACGCTAATTCTCATCACACCGTGTGGGGTAGTAGTGACATTAATGAGAGAGGCGAAGCTCTGTTGGAGTTTCTAGGCCGTGAGGGTATAGAGATTTTGAATATGGGCTCAGAGCCAACTTTTATTAATGCCATTAGGGAGGAGGTATTAGATCTCACTCTATCTAGCTCACGCATTTCACACTATATATCTAATTGGAGAGTATCTGACGAGGTCTCCCTTTCGGATCATCGTTTCATAAGGTTCGATTTTCCGGGAGCCCAGTCGGTTACTCAACAACCATGTCGTAAACACACTAACTGGTATACGTTTATGGAGGTAATGGCTTCAAAGGCCTATCTGCTAACTTCCGATATTAACTCTGAGGAGGAACTAGAGGTAGCAGCAGAGCAGCTTAATTATGTCATTATTTCCTCACATCATGAAAGTAGTATTTCACAATGCCGTAGAACGGCACGCAAGGTGCCGTGGTGGAGTGACCTTCTGGATGATATGCGCAGGAAAGTTAGAAAACTTTTTAATCGCGCTAAGCGCTCTGGTAATTGGGAAGAGTACAGAAGGTATCTGACCGACTACAATAAGGAAATAAGGAGATCCAAAAGGAAATCCTGGAGGAAATTCTGCGAAGATATCGAGAATGCTCCTACAGCAGCGAGATTGCATAAGGATCTCTCTCGCTCTCATGTGAGCGAAATAGGTCTGATGAAGAAGGCTGATGGTACATATACCAAGAACCGAAGAGAGACCTTGGAACTGTTACTTAGTCTGTGTTCAGACGATGCAAGTCTTATTTGTAAGCTTATTAGGTTTTTGGAGAGAGAGACAGGGGGAAAAGAAACGAGTACACCCTCTCATGTACTCATGAAATTCGTTTTGTTGTCTTATTCGTAGTGTTAAGTAGGTATACATACATACATACATTCATACAAAATAAGCAATAAGACGAGTGCTGTGTGAACGCCAATGAAAGTTCAAAGAAGAAATCGTGATAAGTTTTGCAATAAGACTTGGATAGTGTGAACAGAGACTTAGTGTTCACTTCCCAGACTCAATTCTCAAGTTTCAAAATGAAGATGACTTGACTTTTGTACAGAGGAGCTTTCAAATTGTCAAAGGTTATTTTTAATCCGGATAGGATAAAATGGGATATTGCTTCATTCCAAGCTTTTAAGGCTCCCGGCGGGGATGGTATCTTTCCAGCACTTATTCAGAGGTGCATTGATACACTGCTTTGTGCCCTCGCCGACCTATTTAGAGCCAGTTTTGTCCTCGGACACATCCCCCAACTGTGGAAGAAAGTTAACGTGGTTTTTATACCTAAAGTGGGCAACAGGCCAAGTAATCTGGCCAAATCATACAGACCAATTAGCTTGAAATCCTTTCTTTTGAAAACGATGCAGAGACTAATTGATCTGCACATTAGACTGACGATTTTGAAAACCGTCCCCTTGTATGTGAACCAATATACTTATGCTAAGGGAAAATCGACTGAGCATGCTTTGCATCATCTTGCTACTAAGATTGAGAAGGCTCATAGGTCAGGTGAAATCGCGTTGTGCGCCTTCTTGGACATTAATGGCGCTTTAGATAACACCAATTATGATTCGATAGAATGCTCTCTCAGGCAAAAGGGCCTTGACGTCACTTCTGTGAGATGGATCAGGTCAATGCTTGAGAGCAGGGACACAACTGCTTCTATGGGTAACGATACGGTTATTATTAATGCAGTCAAAGGCTGTCCCCAAGATGGTGTTTTATCACCACTCCTTTGGTCAGTAGTGATGGATGAACTTCTCCTCATTCTTAGTGAACAAGGGCATGAAGTCATTGGCTATGCTGACGATCTGGTAGTAATGGCTACTGGAAAATTCGGCTATATTGAGCACTGTTATGACATGGTGTGGGAGACACTGCCTCACTATCAACTCAGACAAGACTATTCTGGTACCTTTCTCTCTTAAGAGGAAACTTGGTCTAGGGACAATACTGCTGAATGGGCGCATTATCCCTTTTTCGACCGAAGTCAAATACCTGGGGGTTATCTCTGATAGCAAGTTGACTTGGAACTGTCATGTTGAAAGCGTTACATAGAAAGCCACTAGGGCGGTCTGGGCGGTGAAAAAATGTGCTGGGTGCATCTGGGGCTTGAGCCCAAAAATAATCATGTGGATCTATACGATGATTGTCAGACCAATCATTACGTACGGCGCAATCGAATGGTGGCAGAAGACTCTGCAGACCACGGCGAAAAACAAACTCTGCAAGGCTCAGAGAATGGCGTGTCTTCTTGCTACTGGTGCAATGAGATCATGCCCAACTTTGGCCATTGAGGCCTTGATTGGGTTAACACCTATACAAATCTTTATAAGATCCTCTGCGGCAATGGCCGCTTATCGGATGGGTATCGGTAACTCTGTTCGCGGTGCTGGCAACGGCCATTCATCGATCCTGAATACATTATCATGCAGAAAGCTGTTAGGGATGCCTAGCGACAGGATAATCTGTGAACTAAGATTCAACAGAAGATTCAATGTCACAATTCCGCTTAGCGCCACGTGGGAGGGTAATTGCCCCTTTGTGGATTCCAGAAATTTATGTTGGTATACGGATGGATCTAAAACTTTAGATGGAGTAGGCGCTGGAGTCTGCGGACC
This sequence comes from Lypha dubia, assembly GCA_947311025.1. Lineage (NCBI taxonomy): Eukaryota > Metazoa > Arthropoda > Insecta > Diptera > Tachinidae > Lypha > Lypha dubia. The sequence continues at coordinate 73,947,010 of OX371261.1, read as the reverse complement.
AAACGTGAAAATCTCAGTCCCCATGGGTAAATGGCCCACGGTAATTCAGGCGGAAATACAGGCAATTACCAAATGTGTTCATTTTAATTTGAGCAGAGGCATTAAAGGCGCGCATATAGCTATCTTCTCCGATAGTTAGGCTGCCCTTAAGTCCTTAGTTTCATGGGAATTCCGGTCTAAGCTTGTTTTAGAGTGCTTTGACTCACTACAGAAGCTATCGGTACGGAACAAGGTTTCCATTTACTGGATACCTGGCCATAGCGGTCACTCGGGTAACGCGGTGGCGGATGAACTGGCCAAGAGGGCCTCTGCCGCTCCTCTCATAGGCCCAGAGCCCTTTTGTGGCATAAATTGGTCGACTGTAACTACCCCAATCAGAGAGAACGACATTTCGACCGCTAAGGAAATTCGGGTGACCTCTCCCGGTCTAAGGCAGGCCAAATCTTTGTTACAGCCATTTTCATACAGTGGCATCCTGAATTTCAGCAGGAACGACTTACGGCTAGTTACTGGTTTCCTCTCCGGTCATTATGAACTGAACTACCATCTTTGGAAAAGTAATCTAATTCGTTTACCCTTGTGCCGTTTATGTATGGAAGAGGATGAGACAACGGCCCACATTATCTGTGAATGTATAGTCTTGTGTAATCATAGAAGGCGTGTTCTTCTTTCTGAATTTGTGTGTTCGGAGGATATTAGGCGGACTTCTCCAAGCTCTGTGCTGACTTTCATAAGAAGAGTCTTTCAGCGCTTGGTTTAATTTAGAGATCCATGGCACAAAAGATCCAATAGGTGTCACGGTACCGGTCCTTGGACCAGATCTTTCCACTTATCTATCTAGGTAGTAGTAGCTGACTACATACTAAATCGTAAGCCTTTCCCTTCAAAGCTTTTTGTAACATTAACAGGTTTTCTGAATCAGAAAATCCACAAATTTTCGTACTTTCTTCATATGAACTGAAGAATACCGGCCATTTTTCTGGCTTACCCGAAAAAGATGACAACACTTTAGACAAAACTTGTCGAGCCGCAATTTTTTACCGTGTAAGGCATACGTCATCAGAAAAATTTTCATCATGACTTTGAATTTTTCTTTCTCGATTATTTGTTTCAGGTAATTTTGAAACCCACCGACGAGTTCTAGCACCGCTCACTACGGCTGACTTCCAAAACGTCAATTGCTATGTGTCTGAACAAAGCATCACATTTCAAAACGCCGCAGTACAATATATATACTATGTATACCATTTCACAACGCCGCCGCCAAGTATTTTTAATGTAATAAGAAAGCAAACAAGGCATCGGTTTTATAGTTGTTGCATTGTTTGGGAACTTTGCATATGTATGTGATTTAAATACAGTAGCAATACTGTATACAAACTTCGTATACGAACGTTTTGGAAGTCAGCCTACATTGGCTGTACGCATTTTGGGAACTGTTATCAGACTTTGCCATGATTTCAAACTTTTTTTGCAAATACTTCTGCTCTAGAGCCTTTTCTTTCTCCAATCGCAAAAGCTCCTTGTTAATTTGTGTATGATGAGAGGATACTACAGATGTTCTAGTTGAAATGTTTCGCATTTTCTTCGATGGGACTTTCTTCTGTGGATTAGAATTCTTGGGATTCTTGCTTTCGTCATCCTTTGCCTGGCTGTTTCGTTGTTCGCACTTGGCACGAACCCAAGCGTGGTGCTCAATAGATTGACATAAAATTGAGAATCAGGTATGTGATAGAAATCGATTTAGTCAAGAAATTTTTTTGAAATAGACAAAACATGTGATAAGGAAACATGCGTCGATTTACTGTGTCGATTTCAGATTTCTTTTTGTTTCATTAAAAAAGACAATTTTGGCTATGTGACGAATTTCGATAATGCCAGGTTAATTAAATTCGTTTTTAAATCATCTTATTTTACTTTAACGAAAAGCGTAGAAGTGTGCTAAAAATGTACGTGAAAATTTTTTATATATAGAAAAAAAAGTAATTTTTTGTTTCATGGGAAAGCCATTCTTATGCTTTCAGTCTTTGGTCAAATGAAAATGTTTAATAAATCTGCTAATATAAATACATATGCATGTAATATGCATGTAAGTACCCACATTTCTTCTAGCAAACTTAAAGAATGCGTTTTGTCTCTCAAATATCTTCGTTCCATATTTTCGCAATTCGCCTTATTACAACAACATTATAAAATTTTTGTTGATGAAAAATTATATATTTCTTTATATATACAAATATGTATACATACATATTTATGTATGTCAATCACATGCTCATACTTACATTTATTTATGCCGTTTTATACATTTGTATTTGGAAAACATATGTAGAAACAAAAGAATAGTGGAACATGAAATCGATCGAAATCTATCACATGTACATAAGTCGATTTGAAAAAGCGATTTACTTTTCAAATCGATCGATTTCCATCACATATATAAATGCATTTACAAAACCCAAAAGCTCCAATATAAAATTATTTTCCTTCGTATGAAATAAATATAGACAAAATGCATACCACATGAAAAAATTATTGTAAAATCGGAGGAGTCAAAATATTCTATGTAGATTAATTCCTACTTTTGTCTAAAAAAAGGTTATATTCGATGAGACTTGGCAATCTTACAATAAAAATCACATTGACAGTTCTCCAAAAATTAATTTATTGGATTTCGTTATAGATGAAGAATTTTGATTTTAAAGTTTTAAAATATGGTGCAAAAAAATTATAATTATTATATTAACCGTGTGTGAAGTGTGTTTAAAAGCTTTAAGTGCAAAAAAAAAGTTGCTCAAAAGTTTGAAGCAAATTGTAAACATTAAGTGCGCAGTGGGCAAATGCATACATAGCGATGAAAAAAAATCAAGTCAGAAATTGTGATCAAAAAAAGCTTCGGATAAAATTTAGCAATCGGCGAGAGACTACTAAGATCCTTAAGGAGGGAATTTACATTGTAAGCAGGACGATTTCGAAAGAAATTTAATATATAAAATGGGTAAGTTGGAATTATTTTGGTTTGTGCAGTCCGTTATTTACTAATTGCACATAGGATTTAAACTAAGATCCCACTCTCGGCACAATATACCGATTTTCGTCGGCTCACTAAAATAAAGTTATATAGTAATAAGCTAAATTTGCCTTATTTGTCAACTAATTTAAATATAAGGACAAACTTGCACCACTCTGCAATGGTAATAAAGCCATATAGACTTATTCCAGAATTAATTGAGAAATAAAGCAATTTTGGTTTAGTACTTATGACTTTATTGCAGTGAGCCGACGAAAATCGGTACATTGTGCCGATAGTGTGTTATAAGCAGTAGTAAGAGAACAACTCTATAATTGAAACCATGGGCAGTCCCGACAAAAGAAGCTAACGCTATCGCAACTTAAACGGAAACACTAGCGTATGAAGAGCAAACGAAATAACCATCACTGACACAAACGAAGACAGTTTGCAACTTCATATAAAAATTTTAAAAGTCCAAATGTGCTTATCGCACTTTATCTTATCTTAGAGGTCTGAATCCATCTTAAGAAGCAAATTCAGTTTGTAAATGTATTAAAATTGTTTGTGAGTTAATTTTAGTTTAATGCACTCTTGTGGTTCTTGTCGATCGACTTGTCATTAAATTAAAAACAAAATACCAACTTTTCTAATAAAATTATTTAAGGAAAAATTAAGGAATTGCCCCACTGTTATCTTTACACAACTAACAAATGTCAGCATGTTTCGTGACGTCACTTAACCCACATGCACAGAAGATTAAATTTTTGTGTTCGGGAAGGCGTAATCTGTATTTCTATCATTCTTGATTATAATAATTAATTTAAAATCGATGAAACATAGTTCTTAACTCCAAGGTAGAATTGTTCAAAGTACAAACATTTGTAACATATATAAAGTAATATCTATTAATATATCAGAATCCGTTTAACTAGATTTAAGCACAGGGACAAGATCATCCACTAATCTGAAAGCCAAATTATTTGTTGCTAACAAACTAGCGATTTTTAATTCGGCTCTTTTTACTTTAAGTTTCTTCGATGTTGCTTATTGTCAAATTTGCAATAAGAAACTGTTGTGCCATAAGAGTGTCATATCAAGACATACGCAAACCAATTCCCATAAAGTTGCTGCATCAGTAATAAAATCTGTTGTTCCTATCAATAATTCGTTACAAAATGAACCGTTATTGCTATTTAGATGTATTTGTTTTTTTATACAAACTTCCACAGGTGTCAATATCATGGTACAATAATAACAGGTACACGCATCAATGCAAATCGGCGTTTCTCTGCCTTTTTATTCTGCTGAATGCGACTTTATTCTGGTGACTTGCCAAAAAATCAATACACAAACATGTATGTTTTCATAGCCTTTAACATCAACAGTTCATGCTACATGTCAAAATATAGCACTGAAGCGTTCAAACACACACACAAACTGAAACCAGCTGACGAGCAAATCTGCTGATGCGTGTACCTGTTATTATTGTACCATGTGTCAATATTCACTACAAATATTAACTACATTAACTGTGTGACTGTTAGAGGGGGACCTACATATGCATTTATTTTTTCATGGTAAGTGTTGAAAAACAGAAAAACGAAAACAAAAATTATATAAAATAAAATGTTATAATAGGCCTTATCACGAGTGTCATAGTCGTGACGAAATCTGTAAAATGTGGCAACGTTCGCTATATTTTTTACATGGGAGTCGTTAAAGTACGACTACGACTATGAGACTCGTGATAAGGCCTAATGTCAATCTAGTCTATTTTGTTTATTCTATTGGTGGCTGCCAACTTAAGCGTTTACATGTTGTCAAAGACTTAGGCGTAATATTCGACAACAAGTTAAGTTTTAATAAACATCTAAATTGTTCAAAGCATTGTTGGTAAAAATAAAAATTTACAGCAACAATGCTTTGACAATTCAGAAGTGAAAATTTCACTCGGAATGTAGAACATATCGGATAGACTTTATTATTTCTAGTACTTATATGCGGTTTCATTAGGAGGAATTCTAAAGATTTTAGGGACGCATACACTCTTAAATATATTTTCAGCTCTTTAGTTCGAAGTCTTTTGGAATATTGTTGTGTTATCTGGAATTCCTATCAAGTTGGATCATCTAATCGTATTGAGCGCATTCAAAAAATATTTACAAAGACTGCTTTAAAGTTAATATGGATTTTTGAGACACCATCTTATGATGTTAGGAGGAAGTTTCTTGGTTTGCAATCTTTAAGCGATCGTAGAAATTTTTCTTCATTAGTTCTTGCTTATAATATATTATCTGATAATATTAATTGTCCAGAAATTAAAAATTATTTTCCCATATACAGCCCTCCTAGAGATTTGAGAATTAAGCGTATGTTCGAGGAACGCATTCTTAAAACGAACTATGGAACCAATTGTCAGATGCTTACATTTATGTAATAGCTTTACTCCGCTTTTAAATTTTAATATAAATTATAATATGTTCAAATTGTTGTTATTTAAATATTATAATTAACTACGATAAGTAACTGAAAGAATATGATTCTGTAGATGAATATATATCTATATAAAACAAAAGAATTTCAAATTACCCGTAAAATACACCTGAGAGCAATTACCCACGCGCTACACATTCAAATAAAAATTACACCTGATTCGGGTAATTACCGGCGATTCGGCAACACTGGCTTATACCAAATACTATTAATAAATAAAATTGGGCTTATTATGATGAAGAGGGGGGAAGTATATAACAGAAAAAACATTTCGTACTCACATAGAGGGAAATATTGAGAACATAAAATAAACACATTGAAACATACATACATATGTATGTGCGTGTGTTTTTCTTTTCGTACATAGCACAAACATGAGAAATAATATCAAAAAATTAAAAGAAGCATAGTTTTCATACAATTTGTGTGGAAATAAGCTCCGTAAAAGCAAAAGGTTGCCCATTGTTTTATTGTAGGGTAAGAATACGTGTTTTATTGTTGTATAACTGAAAGTACATCGGATCGCACCGAATTAGAATGACAATAATTTAGAAAATTCAATTATATATGTACATTAGTGATGTTACGAATATCAATTTTTAGTATTCGCGAATACGAATATTTGAAATAATATTCGCCGAATACTAATACTTTTAAGTTTTAGAGTCACGTAATATTTCAAATTTGCTTGGAAAAACACCTTCCCTTTGCGTCAGTAACTATAAATGGAAAAAAACTGTCACACTACTTAAGGTATTTATCAATATTATGACATTGAGATGCCGAATTTGAAGACCACTACTGAATATTTTGTAATTATTTTACTTACATACTTTCATATTTCGTTTTTCTTATTCTGTTTGCGCTTTTAATTAGTTATTCTACAATGTGTACCATTTCAAAACGCCGCCTCCAAGTATTTTTAACGCAGTAAGAAAGCAAACAAGGCATCGGTTTTATAGTTGTTGCATTGTTTCGGAACTTTGCATATGTATGTGATTTAAATACATTAGCAATACTGTATACAAACTTTATAAACGAACGTTTTGGAAGTCAGCTATTATGTTGCTCACGAAGTATTTTCCATTGTATAAATCCAAACAAGTTAAAAAAAAAAAATTGTATCGGTGCCACTGTAATTTTAATTATGCCTCCAAAAGTCAGAATCTTTTTCGTAATTTTTTGCATGAACAAACATTTCTGAAGGATATGACAAAATCTGCGCTGGTTTAATTATATCGATACGGCATTCGCCGCAAGAAATTCTCTGAGCTATGTAACAAACAAAATAACGACTTGATGGCAATTCTATTGGCACGTTGTTAGAGGTAAAACAATCGGCATCTTCATTAAAATATTCTTCATTTTCGTTGTCAGCGGTGTGAGTGATTTCTGTACCTTATAAATTTGTCCTTTGAGTATCTTCTAAAATTGTTTGAAAATCGATAGACAAAAACATCGCATCGTCGTTTGGACAATTTGATAAGAACTATACTATAAGCTATACTGGGTAATTTTCAGAGCTAATAGCTTAGCCACTGCGATATTTAACTCGTGAACCGAAGGTTTTTGCAGTGTCCACCTTTAGCACGAATGTATGAAAATAAGTTTTCTAACGGATCTTGGTTAAAATGGCTCGTTAAAATGCAGAGTAAATCAGAATTTTCTGATTTTTCTGTCGACAAAGATAAGATAGCCCACGTGGTTTGAAATAGCCCGCTGATTGGATATATTATCGGCAGTACGTATAATGAAAAGTTAGCATGAAGTTAGAATAAGTGACGAAATAGAAGAGAAGCTTAGCGGATGGACCAACGAGGAAAGGGCAATAGAACTGATTCTGGCGCTGAAAGGAGCTGCAGAGGTACTCGAAACTGCGCCAGTGCTAAGCAAAAACAATTTCGATAACATCATAACGTAAATACGGTGGCGAACATAAGCAGGATATACACCGCATGGAGTTGAGATGTAGAGCACAGCAGCCCAATGAGTCTCTGCAGGATTTCACAATGGAAATCGAGCGCTTGGTACAGCTGATTTACTCCGGCTCAAATCACCCATTCCTGTATCACATGAAAACAGAGGCATTTCTAAACGGCAATCGTGTTCCTGATGTCAAACTGCCAGTGTGTGCTACACAAAAATTAAACTTTGCTGAAACGCTTGCGATTGCACTTGCCCAGGAAACTGCTAGAGTACTTGTAAAGCCACAGGTATGCAAAGTGCGAAATATAGAAGTCACTGCTGAGAAAGACGATCATCATCTCCGCCAAATAAAAGAGGCAGTAGCGCAAGCACCTGCACCTCAAAAAACCTCTGACAAGTTTTTCAACGGTTATGATCAGCCGACTTAAAACCTAGGGCAAAGAAATGTTTATTCTTCCAGAAAGAAGTAAAATATTTGGGCCATCGCGTTACGACAGTAGGAATCTCCACGGATGAAGATAAAATACGAGCAGGGAGGGAGTGGCCTCGTCCGAAGAATCTTCATGACCTGCATAGCTTTCTGGGCTTTTGTACTTACGACAGGCGCCTTGTGACAAATTTTGCAGCGAGCCTACATAAGCTGACTAAGAAATCACGACCATAAAGATGGGACGAGCCACAAGAGAACGCGTTCCAGATACTTAAGGAATTAATGTGCACTGCACCAGCAGCTATATTCTGTAACTCGCTAAAGCTAAATCTCCATCGCTAAAAATGTCTAAAATCATTTTAGAGAATTTTAGCTACATAATGAATTCTGTAATTCGTATTTCGAAATTAGGCAATGTCATAAAAATTAAATTCGTCGCAATTTTGGCGTTTGCTCTGAGAGTAAACAATGCTCTCTCTCATCGTTAAAATGTTATAAATTTGTATTCTCTAAGCACATTTAAGCAACTTTTCTAGCTAGAAACGCTAAAATTTAAGCAACGATATTTTGAAGGCGCTAAAAAGTAATTTAAGCAAAATATTTTTTATATCATTGTTGTTTAGCCTTTTTTTTAGAAAAATAATGTAGGAAACTACAAAAAGGATAAAAAAGGGCAAATATATATGCTCATTTAGTATTTGGAATAGCATAAAGAGTTTGCTAATGATAGGTTGAAGTGTTTTAGCTGTTATTAGTATTTAATTTAAATAAAACTCAAATACTAAATTTTATATAAAAATGTATTTAATAAAAAAAAAGATTTTTACAATATTACAAAATTAATCAAAACTCTATACACAAATTTTAAATTTATTATGATCAAAAATATTTTTGTACAAATAAATACTTTCAAATAAATATGCCACAGTACCGCCAGCTAATACCACATAGAAAAAATTTCAATCGTTTACTGAAATTATTTCTTAACAGTGATGCCATCTCTTATAAATGTTCCCATAACTTTCGAACGTAATCCTTTCTTGAGAAATTACTACGCAAAAATCATGCGCTTTACAATTTTCAAAATGCATGTGCTGCAAAAAAACAATAAGTTTTGACTAGAACTTTGTGAAATAGCTTTAAAAAAATAGACGTTTTAAAACATATTTTAAATTTTTTTTTGACAAAAACACAATCATTGTTACGGAGTATAAATTATAATGTAAGGTAACACTAATATAAAATGCCATATATACACGCATATATATTTGTCTCTTTTCAATATTATATTATCAAATAAGAAAGAAAGGAATGATCTAATGATAGCAAATTAGCTACGGCGAAAAGAGTAAATTTTAGCTAAGCGATTAGAGTTACAGAATACCTTTTTAGCAAAATCGCTAAAATTTTCGCCCAAAAAAGAAAAGGTGTAAAGCATAACAAACCGGATGCCTATCACGGCGGCCCTGTAGTTTGGAGTGTAGACATTGTGTTAATGCAGAAAAGATAGAATGTGTCATTGAGGTTCGGCTAACACACATCGATTCCGATAAAGCCTGGGAGGTTATTATGTATTTCTATTCGAATCGGAAAATTTACGAATTCGTAGAAATGGGATTACATAGAACGATTTTCGAAAATTTATTTCCGAACGTTCGTAAATTATGGGAAGTTGTTTAATCCCTTTCGGAAAGCAAGAAATTCCTTTTCGAAAGTGCAACTATGTAGTACGAAAGCAAATGTCAAAAGTGTTATTAACGCACATATTTCTTTCGAATTACGGAAATCTTATAGTTATTGTTTTTAAGTTCTTAAAAAAATTAAAAATACACAGGGTGCTTTTAACTGTCTTTTTCACAATGTTGAAAGAATTTATTAATATTTTTTATTCGTATAATTTCATTTGAAGCAAAAACAAATTCTAAAATTTTTTTATTACATGTATTTGTACGAATCAAAAAAAATCAAATTCTTTCGACATCGTGAAATCGGCAGTAAGTCATTATTAATGAAGTTTAGCACGTAAATGTGAGGCAATTTTTTTATGCATCTAAACCAGTGTCGGTTTAAGCACGCGTGCTTAGCAAGAAAATTCTGTTTGCGCGACGTCGACACACGTATACTCTAAGCAACTTCGTGTAGCTTATGAGAATTAACGTTCGGTTGTTGCTTTGTTATCATTTCGTCAAAGTAAATCAAACCAGTCGCTGATCAGCACTTGTTTGAGGAAGACCTCGCTTATAATTTTTTGTTTACACTCAAAGCAAAATGTTCAATGAAGAATGGGAAGATGATATTTTTTTTTATAATTTTGTTTTTATTCGAACTTTTTATTTTAATTATCGAATTTAATAAATTATCAAGCTTGAGGGCTTCGTTTTTAATAAATTTTATTTTTATTTATTATGTTTTCTAGATATTTCTTTACTTATTAAATATTATATTTTATTTCATTCGTTGTGTAACTAGTTTGTTATTAAATGAATATTGTTTTCGTTATTATTATATTAACATAAAAAGTATTATTGAAAAAAAATTCAAATCAAATAAAAATACTAAAAGGCAAGAAATGTATATTACTTTTGGCAACAGAAAAATTTTTCGAGTGTATAATTATTGACGTTGGTTCGTTTTTTTGCTGCTTCCCATACTAAAACATATGAGAGAGTATGTGTGTGCCCGACACTGATCTAAACGAATTATTTACGCTGCGTTCACATTTATTAAATATTTGTCCAAAATAACGTAATTGCTAGTTTTGCTTAAATTGGTTTTTATAATGCAAAATAATATTAATTATTCTACAGAAAAGAATAAAAATTGTGAGCCCCATTAAAAATATATTGGAATTAAAAGAAATAAATTATTAGTTTATTTCTTGGTTAAGTTTTCTTCGATAAATGTGAATGTAGCTTTATGTACATACATACATACTTTTACGTACTTTTAAAATATGTAATACTCACGAATTTTCACTGAGATTCATAATGATCCATGTATCTTTTATAAATTTCCCTTAATCAAAATCCTTCACACTCCCACAACATAATACCATCCATTTAAGCTACTTGTGTATTTTAAAATTTTCACTTAAAATGTTTTAACATAATTTTGACGTTTGTATAAAACAATGCAAAATGTAAGTAAAATATATCATCACTTGAAAATTTTCCTTAAAATTATTAAAACAACTCTGCAGGCCTTTCGAAAGTACTACATAATACGATTTCCTTTTCGATTCGGAAATTCCTTTCGAAAGCGTTCTCGATTCGAATCGAAATACATAATAATCACCTAGTCAGCGACACAAGAGTGACGACATACTGGCAAATTATTGCGGCGAAAGAAGTCCTGGCCGCCACGAGATTTCAGCTTAAAGCCGCCCACTCGTGAAATCTTACTGGGCTCGTGGAATAGCTTAAAGCTGATAAATTGATGCCTATATAAAGTATGGGAAAGTCCAGATGGTAAAACTACTTCCACCCCATAATTGTACCATCCTCCAAGATGAATAAAGTTTTGCAAGAGTTCCATAATGGACCTAGTGGTTTTCATCTCGGAATTACAAAAGCGCTTGAAAAGTTAAAGCAACGTTTTTATTGGTTTGGATGTCAACAAGCCGTAGCCGATTGGATCGCACACTGCGCACAGTGCATCGCAGATAAAGGTCCACCAAACAGAAGTCGAGGACAACTGCAGCAATACAACTTAGGTGCACCATTTCAGCGAATAGCGGTGGATGTAGCAGGCCCTTTCCCTGTCAGCAACGCCGGAAATCGTTATGTTCTAGTGGTAATGGACTACTATAGTAAGTCAAGAAAACTGGGTTTGTCGTTATGGTGTTCAAACAGAACTACAATCTGACCAACAACGAAACTTTGAGTCTGCCATATTCAAGGAAATATGGGATAAAGAAAACCCGAACAACGCCGCTTCATCCACAATCTGATGGCATGGGTAGAGAGATTATATCGCACCCTAGAGGAGTACCAGCAGAAAGTGGTAAGCGCGCATCAGAAGGGCTGGGAGAAACATATTCCCAAATTTTTAAAGGCATATATGTCAGCTGTGCATGACTCAACAAGACGAACACCTGCTAAGATTGTTTTTGGAAGGGAGTTGGGATTGCCTGGCGATTTACAATTTGATATCACACCTATACCAACAGATGAAGATGGTGCAAGCTCTTCCCAAGACCAAGAAAACTTGAATGAGCTACATGAATTTGTACGCAGTCGCATTAAAATACGAGTAGTAAGCGATAAGATGAAAGCTAGATATGACAGAGCTGCAAATTCCGAAAGTTTTAATGAGCGTCAATTGATTCTACTCTACAACCCACAACGAAAAAAAGGATTGTCTCCAAAATTACAAATTAATTGGGATGGACCGTATAAACTGATTGAGAGGTTAAACGACGTCGTCTACAGAATACAGAGGTACAACAGCCAAATCTAAGATGAAAATAGTACACCTCGAATGTCTGGCACAATATGGAAAAGGTGCTTATGAGCTTATTCTGGACGAACAGGCTTAAGTTGGCGACACTGTTACGAAAGTAAATAGAGTACCAATAAATACAACGCTGTCAAGCGTTCAAAATAACGAAAATGAAACTTTCCGGAAACATCTACAAAAAGGATCGAGAAGCTACAATATTTTTCTAGAATAATACACAACAATGTAACCACCAAAATAAACTTAACTGCAACAGCTATTAACAAATACGAAGTTATTAGCAACACTTTTTTTTTAACAAACACAACCCGCAAAGCGATTAGCTTGTCTGCAGAAAACACCCAGGATCTATGGCCGAAATCGAACCGACAACCTCCGAACTACTAGGCTAGCATTGCTACCCATCAGCTACGGCGGCACCCATCAATTCTTAAGTAGCATAATAATCTTATAGGTCTAAGCGTTTGTGCTTAAGTAAAGAAACGTCAATCATCCCTAAAAAGCTGACGCTTACCAACATACACACGCACACACACCACATAGGACTATAATCTAAGTGCGCCAGAGACAACAAGTATGGTTGTCTCTCGAAGTTGCCAGACCACTGGATGGTTTACTATATAAGGAGGCGTCAACATCAATCAGTGTGAATTCGATACTCAACGTGTAAAGAACAACCAGAAGTATCAGTGTAAATAAGACGTGTGTTTATTGTAAATAAGTGATAAATAAACAGTGTTGTCAAGAAGTGACGTTGTGAAATTAAATATCCTTGTTTTATTTGCAATACAACGAATTTGTATTAAAAACGTTTTTACGAAAAGCTCTGAAAACGTAACAATATTATTTAGCTTCAAGTATAAAATATTTTTTTTTTTTTTTTTGAAAACTGCAAATGTATTTGTTATCGGGTAAATATTTTTAGTTTTTCTAATATCAAAAATAGAATCGGTCCATATTTTCTAAGTAGCCGGTAGAATAATAAGAACTAATTTTAAACCCTAAACACAACGCATACACATCGTCGCCTAAAATCCATAAGGCCGTAACTGCACTTTTTATTATTTTACAGGAGATACATAAATTTAGTACGATTGATAACTTCGTGTACATTTAAATTCTATTAATAAAATATGTAGTTATTTCGAAGGAAACTTTAAGTCAATTTGGATTTTTTTGTGAGTTTTGAATATTATGTGACGATATATATATTAAGCATAAAGAAAATATAAGATGTTTTGCTGTTTTTGACGACCTTGAAGAGCAAACTTACTGAATTCTTTGACAGTCACTAACTGTTTGTTGAGCTACTTAACATGAATACTGATTAACTTTTGTTCCTCTGATGTGATGTGATATGAAGTAATGGGTTTGAGGGATTAGGCGTTTTTATTTAATAATATTTTTCTTATTCATTCAGTTTCAACTTTCGTAGTGAACAGACGCGTTTTTATAATCGTCGCAACTGAATATAAAAAAAATAATTTTTCAAGTCACAAAAAATATAAAAAAAAAACAAAACATTTATTGAACAGTTATTTTACTGGTTTTATTTTATTTTTTGCTTGTGTGCAATATACATAAATATTTGCATACACAAACTAATATAAGTGAAAATATAAAAAAGAGAACTCTGATGAGTTCATCTTCTGATAAAAACAACAATAATCCTACAAGCAGTAGGAATGTACAATATATAACTTTAGTTGCTGATGACGACAATAAAAAAAATGAATTAAACAAAAACCTGAATTTAACAGAAAACACAAATACTCGTGTGCGATCATTATCTCTGAACATGTTAAATAGTGATCAAGAAGCAACAACAATTGCACCCATCAGCAAACTTGTCAGCTTAGCTGTACAAACAAACAAACAAACAAACAAACAATAAGTAACAAGGTGACCAACGTGCACAAAATGGTAGATGCGGTGAGTACAATAAATGATAATAAAATTCAAACAGGAATGGACAGATACATAACCGTGTTAAAAAGGGGAAGAAGTCCAAAATCAGCTCAAATAGCTTCAACAGCGAAAGTTCCCAGAGATGGAAAAAACAAAACAAAAAATTCCGAAAATCGTTTCGCGATTTTATCTGAACAAGACAATGAAGATACAACTACAACAAGGTCGAGTAAACCTCCACCGATATATTTAAGAGAGCAGAACTCTAGTTTGTTGGTAAAAAGCCTTATCTCCTTAATTGGAGAAAATGAGTTCTATGTAACTCCAATTAAGCGCGGAAATATCAACGAAACAAAAATCCAGGTAGTGCACGAAAGTAATTACCGAAAAATAGTTTCTGACCTTGAGTCAAAAAACAAAAATTTTTATACGTACCAATTAAAGTGCTAAAGGTCTAACCGTCGTAATAAAATGTATAGACTCTAGTGTGGATCCAGAAGAGGTTAAGTCTGGCCTTGAAAATAATGGCTTCAAGGTTAAAAATGTTTCTAACATCAAAAATAGGGAAAAAATCCCCCAACCTATTTTTAGAGTCGAGCTACAGCCAGGTGACTTGAAAATTAAAAAAAATGAATCGCACCCAATCTATAATCTAAAGTACTTGTTACACAGAAGAGTTAAAGTTGAGATGCTACATAAAAAAAATGGACCTATCCAATGCATGAAATGTCAAGAATTCGGCCATACCAAAACTTATTGCAAGTTGCCTACCGTTTGCGTTGTATGTGGTGAGTTAGCGGTACAACTGTGACAAAATAAAAGGTGATACCAAGGCAAAAAAATGCGGCAATTGCAGTGGAAACCACACTGCTAACTATAGAGGCTGCCCTCTTTACTCTTTTTCTTAAAAATTCGTCGAACAGAAAAACAAATGCTACTCCCGATCATCCCAACACCCCTTTAAACTACCCTCAGTTACCTCAACCGTCGTCTAGCCATAATCAATACTCAAATGTTTTAAAGTCTAACACGACTCTTACTCAGCAAAAACCTAATAGTCAATTTTCATACGCTAATATTTTAAAGAGTAACCAGACTCCGGCGCAAAAAACTGTACCAGCTAATGAAGAATCAGGGCATAATTTTAGTCGTATTGAAGCCTCGATAGAGATCCTAATACAAACAGTAAATACATTTACTCTCAACATGTCCTGTATGATGCAGGAAATGTTGAAAATGCAGTCTACCTTGTTGCAGGCTGTATTGAAAAAACCATGAACTTAAGAATCTGTTATTGGAACGCAAACGGCATCTGCCAACATAAAAATGAAATAGAATATTTTCTTCTGGATAAACAAATCGACCTTATGCTTATCTCAGAAACTCATTTGACGTCTCGAAGCTATTTTAAAATTAGTGGATATAATTTTTACGATACTAAGGATCCTCGAGGTAGAGCTTGTGGTGGCTCTGGAATCCTAATAAAAACTCGAATAAAACACTACCTGCTAAATGACCTTCGTGAAGAATATCTTCAAGCAACAAATATCTGTATTGAAAATTTTTATCAAAAGCTTGTGATATCATCTGTTTATTCTCCTCCCAGGTTTTCAATTTCAGAGAGTCAATATACCGCATTTTATACAACACTGGGGTCCCGTTTTCTAGCAGCTGGCGACTACAATGCTAAACACACTTTTTGGGGTTCACGTTTAATCAGTCCTAAGGGTCGTGTTTTGTTTGACACAATTTCAAAAATGGGTTTGAATGTAGTTTCAAGTGGTCAGCCAACATATTGGCCAACGGATCGACAAAAAATTCCTGATGTTATCGACTTTGGAATCTCGAAAGGTGTGCCCAGCGAAATGACGGAAGTAGAAGCATCTTTGGATTTGTCTTCAGATCACTCGCCTACTATTATCACTATTTACTCACACACAACCGCAAGACCAACATGTGATTTACCGCTGACATCTGCACGTATTAACTGGCTGAAATACAAAAAATATTTGAGTGCTCATTGCACGGAAAATATGCCATTGAGAACACCTACTGACATAGAAAATTCTATTAGGTTGTTTGAAGCACATGCCAAACAAGCTGCTCTTAATGCTTCTTCAATTCAACCAAATCAACAAGCGAGATATAATAATATTTTTTGTGCAGATATAGAAAGGCTATTGACTGAAAGGCTATTATTGAACTGCCACCAGTCGCCGCTTTACCAGAAATTCCGCTAAGATTTAATATTGTGGATATTCAAAAGGCTATTACAAGTCTAAACTCAAAAAAAGCCCCAGGTATTGATAGAATAAGCAACAAAATGCTGCAAGAATTGCCTTTCATCGCAAAACGAGTAATACTATTCATCTTTAATAGTATTTTACAACTGCAATACTATCCGGCAGAATGGAAGGTTTCGATGATTACTATGATACCAAAGCCCGGTAAGGATCATACAAAGGTTGAATCCTATCGGCCTATCAGTCTATTGTCCAATATGTCGAAACTTTTTGAAAAACTGTACATGAGCAAGCTGACTCCTATAGTAACTAGCAGTGCATGTATTCCAGATCATCAATTCAGTTTTCGCAGTCAGCATAACACTATTGAACAAACTCACAGACTTGTGAATGTCATTAGAGAAACTTTTCAAAAAAAGAAATATTGTTCAGCGCTTTTTATTGATGTCGCACAGGCCTTTGATAAAGTATGGCACGAAGGTCTTGTCCACAAATTAACACAAAATCTACCCGCAAACATCGTCAGGCTCTTAAAAAGCTATCTAGAGGAACGAAAATTTGTAGTTAAGGAAGGCAATTTTTTAAGCGCCCCGCAGTCGATTGAAGCCGGAGTCCCTCAAGGCAGTATCTTCGGACCCTTACTTTATTTAATATATGCCTCTGACTTACCGTTAAGCAGTATCATTCACACGTCAACATTTGCTGATGATACGGCTTTTCTAAGCGTTCATGAAAATCCTGTAGAAGCTTCCCAGAATCTACAAGGGTACATCTCAAAATTGGAAACATGGCTAAAACAATGGCGGATAAAAATGAATGAGCAGAAATGTGTACACGTTACTTTTACTTTACGCAGGGAAACATGCCCGCCTATACAAATCAACACCGAGACTATACCGCAACACACTGTAGTAAAATATCTAGGCGTTCATCTTGATCGTCGTTTAACATGGAAATCGCATATAGACGCAAAGTTGACACAAATGAAATTAAAAGCAGCCCAAATGAATTGGCTTATTGGAAGAAATTCTATATTAAGTCTTGACTGTAAACTTTTGTTATACAACGCGATCCTGAAACCAATATGGGCCTATGGAATCCAGTTATGGGGCACTGCCTCTGCATCAAGTATAGAAAAAATTCAAAGGCGACAAAACAAAATTCTACGTACAATTACTGCAGCCCCCTGGTATATCCGAAATCAGCGAATTCACAAAGATCTTGATGTTCCGTTGGTGAAGACAGTATTTTCAAAACACGCTAAAAAATATATTGAAAAACTAGTATTGCACCCAAATCCACTTGCGCGCAACATTCTATATTATAGAGGTCACACCCGGTTGAGAAGGAGGGATACTCTTTCTCTCAGCCGTACACGAGAGATGTAAAACATCAAAAATCAACAGTTGGAATTAAAAATTTTGTTTAGCACTGGCTAAACATATATTTATGTATTTTTAGATTTAAGATTTGAAAAACTTATTGATGTTTCAATTTATAATTGAAGATTCAATAAATAATAAAACTACCACCAAAAAAAAAAAAATTTTTTCTTATTACATATATTCTATTTTATATATATGTACGTATGTGTGTATATTCTTTTTTTATTTTAAATCATTTTACACCCTTTTATTGTATGGTACATAATATAATGGCCCAGAATGAATAAGTAATAAATAAATAAAAACAATAGTATATTGAAAGACATATTTAGGCAAAAAACGTGTTGTAAGAAACAAAAACATTAATACGTATGTATGTATACGAGATCAAAAACAATAATATAACATTATCAATTTTTTCTATGCTAGCTTATAAGAAATGTTGAAGTTGTAACAAGAACAGTTTTTAAAGATCAATAAATGTTTGGCCTGGAAACGACTTGATACTGTTAGAACCAGTTATGTTATACACTCTTTTGAGAAATCTTTACGCAGTACTTAAAAAATTCCTATTTTTCCCTACGCGCTGAAAAAATTGTAGGAGTAATTTCAGTTTGAAAAGGCAAAAACTCATCGGAAGGTTAACAGAATCTTTATTATTTATTATTTTAAAAACATCAAGTTATTTTTATTATTTAAATTTTTAGAGTTCTACATAAGAGTGTAAATTCTTTAGTTTTTCTTTGAGTTGAGACTCTAAATCCAAATTTGTTGTTTGCCAAACTTTTTCACCGTGATATTTATAATTTAAACCTCCAAAAATGTTTATTTGCTTTTTAAGAATTTTTGTCCGATTATTCTGTACATCGACAAAGGTAGTTTCATGTAATAAATTAAATAATTCCATAGGTTCATCTATACCAATCAAATTTAGAAATAGGACTTTACTTTCCGTACGTCTTTTTTTTTTTTTTTGGCTTCTTGTTTGCTCCTTATCTTTTCCAAACTCTTGCATTTGTTTTGCCGGTCCTTTACTTGCTTACATCTGGTGAATATTTATTTATGAGGTGCCATATCCTCGTTCCTCTTCGCCATCGCAAACACTCTCTACACATTGACATTACTGTGCAATGAGTATACATTATCTACAGGTCTATCGATATATCTTTTTAAAATTGAATCTATCGCGACCGCTAAAACTGTTTAATTTGCAGTAAGCAAAATAGGCTTGTCTGCGGTAAAAGCAAATTGAAATTTGTGGGGAACTAAATTGAAGAACGATGTTTTATTTATATCTTCGAACTCTAACCCCGTAATTCATAAGCGATTCATAAAGTTAAAGTACACATTAAAACCGGTTTTCCCATACAAAATTCGTACATTAACGCCACAATAATTTTAATAATCGTTTATGAATTAGGGCATAAATATTCGAATATTTGATACAGCACGTCCTTGAAAGTAAGATGATCTCGAGCAACTATTGATTTACAAGTGCTAATATGTTTCAGTTTTTCAATGCAAGCTGCGTGGATAAGTACACATACTTCAAGTTGATACAGAAAATTTTTGTCTGTAATATAATCATGAATTGAAAGTCAAGTAAACGACTGTTGACCTTCATTTTTTTCGTTTGTTTTTTATTTAGTAATTCATTTGAGAACAGATAATAAATAATAAGAGATTGATAATTAATAAGCATGCAAAAGGTGCCGGCTAGAATATCTACTGCCGTCTTATCACAATAGTAAATGATATGTACGTATATTTACTTAACCCGTGGAAAGGAATTTTGTTCCCTAAAGTAAAAGCAGTTTCTATGGTCTTAATTACAAATGTATAATTCATTTCACTAGCATAAATTCCCGTTTTCTTTTTAAATATTCACTATTTTTGTAATGAATGAATAAAATTTGCCGAAAATAGGCTTTAATGATTTTTGTACGGCACAAATTGGGCTGAATATTATGCCTTGAAATTCAGTTGTTGATAACTATAATATCTAAAATTCTGCGGTGGCGCTTGAAGATTACATTCCTACTTCAAAAGTTATATGTGAATGATGGTGAAAAAAACGATTTTTTTTTCAATTTTTTCGCTTTTTTTTAACATTTTCCAAATTTTCTTGTAAACGAAAAATGCGATCGTCACGCACCACCGCAGAATTTTAGAAATTGAAATCATTAACAACTGTGTTGAATGGCAAGACATAATATTCAACCCAATTTGTGGCGCGTTAAATGTTAACAGTAGTATTTTCTTGCTTCCCAGTTTTGTTGTTGCCATTTTTTTTTCAGTGTATTGTTGCAACAATATCCGTAAATGGAAGATTACTACCCAAACTAACTATGCAAAAAATAAAAACATTGATTTGTAGCTGTTAAGATAAATAATATTGCTAAATATACATATGAACATTGTATTATCCTTTAATATACATTTGAATATTGTATTATCAAAGATAATTAAATAAAAAAACAAAACCTGAAGTTAAATTGTCAATAGACATACAAAATGCTTTTTATTATAACAACAGGTTATGGGCCCAGGCTACCGAGAACACTAAGATGGAGGAATTAAATATTAAAGTTATCAGCATCAAGAAGTACGGGTTCGAAGTTTGGTGCTTCCAAATAAATGCTTTGTTGGAAAGTATAAATGCCTTGAATATTGTCAAAGGTACGGAACAAAGACCAGAAAAGAACGAGGGTGGTTTGCAAAAGGATTTCGATTCCAGATGTGGTAAAGCAAAGAGGATTTTAATTTCATCGTTGGAGCCTGCAGAATTAAAAAATATTCTTAGCTGTGATACACCTAAAAAAATTTTTGATAAACTGTGTTCATTATACCAACAAAAGGATGAAACACAATTGCAATTTTTAATGCAAAAATTTTTTAGGTTAGAGTTTTCATGCAGCGTAAAAGATTTTTTGGCAGAGGTAGAATCGCTTTTAGCTCAAATAAAGGCGCAAGGTGAGGACATAAGCGAAGCGATGGTTATAAATAAAATTATTTCGAGTCTTCCGGAATCGTATTCTACTTTGTGTACAGCTTGGGAAATTACGGCAGCAGTTGAAAGAAATTTAAATAACTTAACAAGTCGACTACTTAAAGAAGAATTTAAAGTTAATGAAAAAAATGCTTCAGCGGTTTCTAATAACGGTGCTTTTCGCTCAAGTGTACCATGTTATAAATGTAAAGGAGAACAGAAGATAAAAGACTGTCCACGAATTAAAAATGTAAAATGTTTTAGCTGCAACAAATATGGCCATACAAGCAAGTATTGCAAGAATAAGTTCAATAGCAATAAAAGAAACCAACAACAAAACGACTATGGCGATGGTAATGCAAATCATGCCGATTTAAACCCAAATATAATCAATTGTGAAATTTTTGAAGGTGAGTGCAATGTAGCAAATTTTGAAGTGTCCGATAAATTTATTTTTGATTCGGGAGCATCAAATCATATGGTTAACGAAAGATGGTTCAAATATATGAACGACATACGTAAGCTGGAACAACAGGCAAAAATTAACGTTGCTAAAAAAGGTGAACAATTACTTTCAAAAAGCCAAGGAAATCTTTTGCAGAATACTGAAGGTGGTCCAATGTATTTGACCTGGTTTAGAAAAGAATTTAATTTCAGTCAAAGAGCTAACGCAAAATAAATACAACGTAAATTTTTGTGGTAATATGGTCGAATTAAAAATGATGAAAGCGGACAGATGTTCCGAATTAAAGTTTCCAATACATTTGAAATTAAAGCTAGTCCAGCCAAATCTGAACTACAAAAAAATTTGGTCACAGTTGTCATTATAAGAATGAAGTTTATTGTGAAACTTGTTTAATGAGCAAAATGACAAAACTGCCATTTAAAGGTACAAGAAAAAGGGTGATGCGTTGTGGAAAAAAGGTGCACAGCGATTTGGTTGGACCCATTAATGTTTTACGTAGTGACATGAAAAAATATTTTGTCACTTTCATCGACGATTTTTCTCATTTTGCAGTTGTATACACATTACGCAGTGAATCAGAAGTTTTTGAAGCCTTCAGGAACTATGCAAAAAATGGCTTTAATAAATTTAATAGAAAAATTGAAATTTTAAGAATATATGGTGGTACCGAATACAAAAGCAATGAATTTTCAAAATATTGTTCAAAAAATGACATACTGTTAGAAACGACTATACGTTAATCATCACAGCTTAATGGCGTTGCGGAAAGGTTCAATAGAACCGTGGTTGAAAATGCTAGATGCGCATTGTTAGAGCCTAATTTACCAAAACACTTGTGGGATGAAGCGGTTATACATGCCACGTATGTGATAAATCGGTGCCCAACAAAAGCAATTGACAAGAACAAAACACCGGCAGAATTTTAGTATAACGAGAAGCCAGAAGCCAGGGAAGCAAATTCGAAAAGGCAAATTGAAGCCTGAGCAGAAAAATTGATGTTGGTTGGATACACAATGAATGGTTTCAGATTTTATGATGAAAGAAACAGAAAAGTAAAAACGAAAAAAGTAACGAAATTAATCAAGAAGAAGACAGTAAAGATGAACTAAATATCGAGAATGAATTAAAGGAAAATGATGCGATTTATAATGTTAAAAATAATGATAATAAAAATGAAAATAAGAGATCAAAAACAACACTAAAATATTTGGATGATTATGAGGTATATAACACCGCAATTTTTGTTTATATCAACAATGGTTTCTGATGTTCCAAAAACATTTGAAGAAGCTTACCAAGATAAAGAATGGAAGAAATCAATAGAAGAAGAAGCAGCAGTTATTAACAAAAAACACACATGGACAGTTATTGAAGATGAAGGTCAAGATAGAATAGATGCTATATGGGTTTCCAGCAAGAAGAATAGTGGTGATGGCGGTATACGCAAAAAGGCAAGATTGGTCGCACGTGGGTGTAAACAAAAATATGATTCTTTCAACGAAGTTTATGCACCAGTGGCAAATAGCATCACGGTACGAACTTTTATATCAATGGCTTTGCAGAATAATTTTATAATACATCAACTGGATGTAAAATGTGCCTTTTTAAATCGCGAGTTAGAGGAAGAAATTTTCAAGGTTGTACCTCCATCGTTTAAAGGAAAATTGTGTAAATTAAATAGATCAATTTACGGCCTTAAACAGAGTGCGTTATGTTGGAACAATGAATTTAATTCAAAGATATTGAAGTTGGGTTTCGAAAGATCGGAAAATGATTATACAAGAAGAATTTATTTTTATTATTATATGTTGATGACATTCTTTTATGCGAAAAAGAGGTTGAAAATGTTAAACTATTTTTTAGAAAACAATTCGAGATCAAAGATTTAGGCGTACTTAACTCGCAGTCTACATTAGCATATTATTTGTTATAACATTAACATAGCGCCAGCAGAATAACAGTACTAAATTTGCTCATTTTTTTCTATGTGGGGAATATTAGTAAATGTTCATGTGCTGTTTTACCACAATTTTAAGGTGGAGTGGCAGAGACAGCAAATAGCTTTTGTCTGTTGTCTCGTTTTTTCATATTGGAAAATGACATTTGGTGTCTGACATCGTTGTTCTGATAATTGTTCTGATAACGATGTTATAAGAGTAACAAACTGCGGTCTATACTAGCAAAATTTTTCTCCTGATTAATGTTATAACAAATAATAAGCTAATGTAGACTGCGAGTAAAGAATTTCTTGGGATGCAGATAATAAAAATTTAAAATGGAGATTTAAAATTGGCTCAGACTAATAATCAAGTATGGGCAAATGTAAAATGAAAATGCAAAAAGAGCGAATGATGTATACATACACAAAATTGATAAGCGAAGCAGAGAAACGAAATTGTGCTTAGTCTAGCAGAAAATTTCGAACGAAGCAGACGTGCGTCGGATGTCATTAAATGAGAAAAATACAAAGCGAAAAAATTTACATGGTAAAAAATTTATTCAAGCAACAAAATAGTTAAGCAAGATATTTCTTGGGATATACATATATAGCGTTTTTTAACACGTTCGTTTTATACGCATTATTGCGCCTTTTTATTTATTATTCATTTAAATTAGAGTTAAGATTTTTTTTATTGCTTTTTTTAATTTATTTGTAAAAATAGCTTTAAGATTTTGAATTAGAATTAAGACTTTCACTACATTTTTAATTAGTTTTCTCAATACTTAGTTTTTAGAAATAGTTTGAAATTATCAACTTGTTAGTTTTTAGATAAAAAAAATTACT
The DNA here is from genome assembly GCA_947311025.1 of Lypha dubia. Classification (NCBI taxonomy): domain Eukaryota; kingdom Metazoa; phylum Arthropoda; class Insecta; order Diptera; family Tachinidae; genus Lypha; species Lypha dubia. The sequence goes on along the minus strand of OX371261.1, from coordinate 73,922,914 downwards.
GAATTAAAAAAAAATTTTACTTTTCTTATCTATTTTTTATTATTTTTCTTTTAACTTTTTAATAAACTCTATAAAAATGTTTAAAATTTTATTTATTTGTTGCGGGTTAGCAATATCTAGATATATATTTCGTTGGTAGCTATACCAATTCATCAGTAGATGTTTTACCCTTTATGTTTAAAAAATTCCAAAGCTCATCTATTTATACAAAGCTCACAAACATATTTTTGTGAATTACAAAGCATAAAAATAGCCTTTAAAAAATTTTTTTCAAACACACACAACAATAATTTTCCATTATGAATGTGTTTACTTTTCTACACCTATACAATTAGACAACCGCTGGTTGCCATTAAAAGTATTTTATAAGGCAAAAATGAAAAGCAAATCTCCCCGTTACAAAATTTTACATTTCTTTGAGCAAGTACTCAAGTATTTATGTTTAAAATTTTATTTATTTGTTGCGGGGTAGCAATATCTAGATATATATTTCGTTGGTAGCTATACCAATTCATCAGTAGATGTTTTACCCTTTATGTTTAAAAAATTCCAAAGCTCATCTATTTATACAAAAACTCACAAACATATTTTTGTGAATTACAAAGCATAAAAATAGCCTTTAAAAAATTTTTTTCAAACACACACAACAATAATTTTCCATTATGAATGCTAACCCGCAACAAATATATAAAATTTTAAACATAAATACTTGAGTACATGCTCAAATAAATGTAAAAAAACTCTATAAAAATGTTTAAAACACAATATGAAAATGAAGTTTTTTTTGGTCTTAATACTTTGGGTCAACCTGAATGCATGATTTGTTTTAAGGTTTTGTTTTGTTTTGTCCGTCTGCTCAACATATAAACAGTTTTTAAAAGAAAAAAAGGGGATTTTTTTATACAATAACAAGAAATAAGACAAATAATCAGCATTTCCCAATAATTTCATCATATTTTATTCTCCTTTTTCAATTTGTCATATAATTTCTTACAATGCAACATTTTTTTCAATGCAAAGAGCAAAAGAGCATAAAACCAACAAATGCAAATGTAAGCAATCCAATACAGTGCCACACATCCAAAGCTTTCAATGTAGTGGTGGGTGCCCATACCTGCTAATAATAAAACAATATATTGAATCGTTTTGGCTTTCAAAATTTAAAGATACACCTATTGAAAAGAATTGGAAAAAGCTGATGGCTTAATTAATAAAAAATCGAAGCAGGGTTTATCTTTGTGTGGCTACGCGGATCCCAGCTGGGGAGAAGCTGAAGACAGGAAAAGTACAACAGGATATTGCTTTAAATCATATGAAAATTTGCTTTTATGGAAAACTTAAAAAAACTACTGAATATTGAAATGTAAATATATATAAGATTATGGAGGAGTGTTGTGATATGGTAATCTTAACAACACTGTTTTTGTTTGGCTTATTCACCGTTTTCTTATTATCATTCTATCACTTGCCTTTGAAGTGTTAAACCTTAAAGTAAAGTTTCAGTTAAGTTTAAGTAAAAGTTTCAGTAATGTTTGACAAAAAGTTCTAGAAAAATCATTTAATATAAAACCATTTAATATACATACTAGAGTTGTCAACCGATTAAAAATAATTCGATTAATCGATCAAACAAAACTAAATTCTTGTTCGAATAATTTTAAAATGCCGAATTTCGAATAACGAATAAATCGATTAATTTATGTCAATTAATCGAACATATGTTTGCATACGTAAAAAATGTGTTAAATTTGTATGATTTGAAACAAAGCGAGTACTTTATATCAACCAATACATGTTATTTTGGATGTTTGTAGTTGCCAAAAAAGAAACAATTGCTTTATATAAATCTTATCATATAAGTAGAAAATGTTGGAATTGTATTTTATTTTTTTAAAATTATATATCAGAATGAGCTCGGTTTGGAAGTATTTTACCAAGAACAAAAATGAAAAAAAAACAAAGTCACATGTAACAAGTGTCCTAAAGTATACAAAATTGTTGGATTAACAACAAAAAAAATTATTAATAATTATTTTGCAACAGATTTACTAAAACGCATTAAAATAAGAATAAATAAGAGACGTATAAAACTTTAAAATACGTTAATAATATTTTTTAAATTCTGGAAATCTTCCGTGCAATGAAAGTTTTTCAAATATTCTTCAAAAATTTAAAATAAAGAATATGCTAATTAATTATACTCTAGATTATTTTATGTTGAAAGAAACCACAATAATATAATAATAAAGTAATGATATAGAAGAAGTTATTATTAATGAAAATAACAATCTTTTATGCAAATTAAATAATTCTATTCAAAGTATTAAAATTCAGATAATAAAAAAGAATTCAGCGATATATTAGACGATATAATATATTTGGAAAAATCTAAAAAAGAGCAGAAAAATTAGATTTTTAAACTATTTTATGCTTTTCTCACTAAATCACCTACCTCGACAATTAGCGAGACTTTTTCCAAAATTTAATTTAATAAAAACAAAAAACAAAAATCGTTTGAAAGCAAAAAAATTGTTTTTAAAAGATTATTTCTTAAGAACATCATTAATTGTCTAATTTAACAAAAAAAAATCATTTGAGATATTTTGACTGAATAAAACATGTGTGTTTGAAGTATTAAAATCGAAGTAATCTCAGTAATTACATTTTTAAGTTTTTTTATGTATTATTAATTTTATATATACAGTGTAGCCTCGTTGACCGCAACCCTCGATATGCGCAACCCCTCGCTTAACGCAACACCCAATTTCTTAACATTGGTGACTCTGTAAACGCAACTTTTCAAAAAACAAAGCCTCAATTAACACAACTTTGCAAAACAAGTAAGCCTTTTTTTTTTCTTTTTAGTTTGGTTTTTGATAAATAAATTCAAAACGTGTGTATGTATGTAAAATCTTATGCTTAAGTGCAATAGTCTTTTTGATTTATCATTATTCTATGAATGACAAATATTTTGTGGGTATTACTTCTGTTTTTTAAATCAATTTAATCTAGAAACTTCTTAGTTTATAAATGGTTCTTTCATCAAAATAACAAAAATGCCTTTCGTGACAAAATTTGTTAAACTAACAATAAAAGAAAAGAGCGAAATTCTTAAGAAACTTGAAAGTGGCATACCTGTCAAAACGATATGTATGTAATGAATACAAGGTTCACAAATCAACAGTAGGTAGAATAAAAAAAAAATTTTAACTTTTTCCCTTAAAAACATGAATCTTTAATTCGATAACAACCATCAGTACAAATTAACATACATTTGAATGTGTATTATTTTATTAATTTTTTATTAGATGTATATTTTGTTTTTCTGTTTTTATTCTTTATTTCAATCAAATAAATACGATTATTAAAAGCTAGCCTTAGTGTTTTTTATAAAATTCTTGATTGGTTTAAAATAAGCTTTTAAATAGAAAAATATGACTAGGAATTTGTGACTTGGTTTGCGCAACAACTCAGTTATCGCAACAGCCCAAAATTTCTATTGGTTGCGGTCACCGAGGTTACACTGTATATTTTTTGTTTTACATTTATTTGAGCATGTACACAAGTATTTATGTTTTAAATTTTATTTATTTGTTGCGGGTTAGCTATTTAGATAAAATATATATTTCGTTGGGAGCCACACCACCTCATCAGTAGATGTTTTACCCTTTATTTTAAAAAAAATTTAAAGCTTTGTATTTTACAAATTTATTTGTGAGTTTTCGTATAAATGGATGAGCTTTAAAATTTTTTAAACATAAAGAGTAAAACATCTACTGATGAGTTGGTATGGCTACCAACGAAATATATATTTAGATATTGCTAACCCGCAACAAATAAATAAAAGTTGATAAAAATATTAACTATAATTTTTAATTTATTTTGATTATATACTTATGCATTTTTGTGTTAATGAAAAACATTTATTTTTTTGTCAATAAATTATTTTTAAGTATTTTTTTATTCGTTGTTCTCATCGATTAATCGAATAAATATTTAGCTTTAATCGTTTGATCGAACGAGCTAAAACTATTATTTGAATTATTCGAACAAAGAATAATTGACAACTCTAATACATACATATAAACATTGTATTATCCTTTAATATACATTTGAATATTGTATTATCAAAGATAATTAAATAAAAAACAAAACCTGAAGTTAAATTGTCAACAGACATACAAAATACTTTTTATTATAACAACACCAAAGTAATATATTTTTGCCATAGTCCCTACATTTTAATGATTTCAACATATTTTTCATTTTTTCCCTACGGTCATTTTTCTGGAAGAAAGTCCCCACGAGTAGGGATTTTTTACTACATATAACATCACTGGTTGGAACATAAAGCCCATTCATTTGTTTTTATGAGGTTTTAGTAAGATAAAATCCTTTCTAAATATACAGGGTGAGCTAAGGACAAAATTCCGTGAGCAACTATCGATATACGTATCTGGAAAGATGGTTATAAAGGGTGTTTTTTATAGAGTGACACAAGTTTAAGTAAAAAAAACAATATAAAAATTGATTGACAATTAAGGAAATCTATATATATAAAATACAAAAAATGTTTGTACCCATGTTCGCTATAGACTCGGAAACTATCCAACCGATTTGACCCAAACTGGTGTCATTCAAATGGGAATTTATAGAGGATGGTTTTAGGATTTTAATATTTCAAGTGGGCGTAGCCCCTCCCACATAAATTGAATAACATCATATATCTTGACTATTGTGATAGCAAGAGTTTTGAAACATTGCAATAGTTCATATGTTACTAATGTGAGTAATCAGGACAAAAATGGGCGTTATCGGACAAGTGGGCGTGGCAGCTCCCATATAACCCAAAAATTGAAATCGCCATATTTTGGGCATTTTTTGACCTACGCCGATGATATTTGGTACATATAGTATTGACATAATTAGGAATACGTACTAGGAGAAAAGTGAGTGGGACCACGCCCCTTTATAGGAAAATAAAAAATCTTAATATAGTCTTAACTATTGGACCGATGGTCATTAAATTTTCACAATAGGATATATAAATACTTTTAATTTTATTTTATAACGAGGGGGGTAGCGAAGTACACCGGGATCAGCTAGTACTTTATAGAAACATAAAAGTTCACCAAAATACTTTATTTCGCATAATTTGATTTATCTACAATTCAAAATAGATTCGGGTTATATTAGTCATTTGTTGACGTTTTTTTACAGTGGCGATTCTTTCTTAAGACTATGTCATGTCAATTTGGATATTTGGATATGAAACAAGCAAAAAAAATTAACCTTTTGTCTGCAGCAGGGAAATTCACATGCATTTTTTATTATTTATCGATAAAGCCTTAGAGTACCTGAATAAATGGTTTCATTTTAAAAATACAAACTGGTTATTTACAATTAGCAATAAAAATTTAAAGAGCAAAGTTGAATTTGATAATATTGTTAGCATAAACGAAAATTTAAATCTGCAAAAACTTAATATAAATATGGATGATCTTTATGGAGAAATCGCGTCATTAAACAAAATTTATGATCAGATACATATACAGTTCTGAAGGTTTTGCGGAATTATCTACAGCAAGTAAATGGCAGCTATTATTTAATAAGACTGATGATAATTTATCAAATTTGTATAAAGTAATTTCATTTTTAATTTCTATTCCTGCCACGTCAGCATTCACAGAGAGAGTTTTATCTGTAATGAAGAGCAAATGGCGAGACGAAAGAAACAAAGCGTCTCTGAATCTGATAAAAAAATTAATTAATTATTTACTTTAATTTAAATATGATAATTATTTGATAAAACTTGCGAAAAGCAATAAAAAATACGTTTTCAAATATAACAATAAAGAAAAATAAATTGTACTTTATTTTTATTCTGTGTACTTTTTTTCCTAACCTTTAACAACCAAAGTACTTTAATTGCAAAAAAAAAAAAAAAGTTGGGAACCCTAGTCCCTTTCTCTATGCGCTATCACATATGGACATATCCCAGAAACAGTCTACCAACCAAAAATTTTTGGACTTATTCCAACTTAATTTTTTTTTTAATGGACCATTAGAATAGATATCAAATTTTATAAATTTATAAAAAAAATTTATTTCGATGATGATTAATACAAAAATTATTACCAAATTCTACCCTACCTCAGGTCTTTTAATGTTATACAAAAAAGTGACATTTTATACGTTTTCATATCATTGGTTTAGTAAAATTTGGTAAGGTTTTTTTATATTGTGAGTAAAAAAAAATTTTTTTTTTTTTAAATCATCTATAATTTTAGATTAAATTAATATTCTGCTTTTAAGAAAAAAAATTTAAATTCTACAATTAAAAACCAAAAAATTACAGCATATTCTTTTCTGTAGCGTGCGTAACGATTTGACTTCTCCCAAAAATTACAATAAAAACCTTTGCATACTTATGTTAAAAGGACTCAACAAAAATACTTTCAAGACCGAAAAATGTATATTAAACAAGATGAAGCTGTTCTGCAAGTCGATTTTGCGGAAAACTATAGGCTCCTCACTCAAAATGATATTCAGTCTGCTCATTTTAGTTACTCCCAAGTAACCATATTTACTTGTGTTGCCTGGCTGCACAATTGCACAAGATAATTTGCTATTACGAGCGATCAACTGTCACACAATAAATATGATGTTAATTGCTTTCTTCAGTTAATTGTAACGAAACTTAAAAAACAAAATGCTATTTAAAAGTTATTTCTATTTTCTGATGGCTGTGCAAGTCAATTTAAAAACAAGTTGTGTAGTATACCGTTTTTTAAAGAAAAATTCGGTTTGACCAACTTTAAGTGGAATTTTTTTTTGCAAAAATTAATATAAATGGTATTTCTATTTTATATGTAAGCAGTATATATATAAAAAATACAACTGCATTTCTTTCGGAGATAGGCTAACGTTAAGAGCATTCCCGGAATTAAAAGCAACCATTATTTTTCATCACTTAATGAAAATGTGCTCGAAATAGCACTAACGGCAGATTCATCAAAACATAAAATTTATTTATAAACATGTATACATTAATAAATTAATTTATAAACATAAACAATGAATTTTGTTTTGAACGTCCACGTCCCCTAACGAAACAGCTGATCCGTTTTACTATTTGAAAACAATGCAAATGCTTACCGAATTTATATGCCACGTTGATGGAACGTCTCAATCTCTATAAAATAGAATTTCATTTGAACGTTACGTGACATTTGTAAGCCAGTGATGGGCTGTTAATTTGTTTTATACTAAGGGGGTATTTTCGCTCTTCTCTTTGGTACTTTTTTATAATGATATCTGTAAACTATGATTGAAAAACTGAAAATAATAACTGTACATATACAAGTAACTGCATAAACATATGTATGTACATATATGTATATATATGTACATGCTTAGATGTATAAAATAAACCAATAAATAATTCAACGGCTGCAAAAACATTTTTTATGTATGCACATATCGAGCCTTTGCTGCAATAGAGTCATAACTCAAAAAAAGTAGTTATGCAGAAGGCGAGTTTAAAGTTGCGCATTCGCTAGCAACTTAATGGTAAACGAAAATGTAATATTTGTCTCCAAAGTTTAGTATGCAAAATATTTCATATATATCTTAGGTACTTTTTCTTCACAACAGTAACAATTTGAAAATTTTTAATGCCCATCACTGTGTTGTAAACAGCTGTTAATTTTTCATATATTATTTATTTATTTTATATATACTACCCAGCAAACCATTTCATAAGCAAAATGTAACTCGTATAATAAACTTATAACAGATTTACTACAACTTTTAATAAGCATGATATTTATAAACTTTTTATATACAAAATGCAGTTTTCAAATACTTTACAATTTTTATACACTTACTTGTTTATATAACAATTTAACACATACATACATTCGCAAATGAGTCATGCTATAGTTTTGTGTTTTTTTTTTTTTTTTTTGTTACCCGAAAGAGTAAATAGTTCAAAAGTTATTTAAAAAAGAAAAAGAGTGTGCGTAGCCTGAGTGCAAATGGAGCTATAGAAATAAAATATGTTTTTCGTATAATATGCATATCAAATGGCATAACTATTTCCTTTTAAAATTTTTCAGATGTTTTAAATTCAATGGGAGTAGGAGAAAACCAACTTAAGTTCGCCAAAAATTTGAAAAGAATACCGCAGGGAACAAGTTTGTAAAACAAGAATAAATTTATTTAATTAAATAAAGAAAAGTAAATTATATATGTCTATAGTAAATATGTTATTTTTAAATAAACCAAATGACAAATCCTGATGAAAATTATTTTTTTTTATCTAAGCTTACAAAATTATTAGGAATCTAAGTTTATTTTAGTGACCCATTATTACTTATCTATTTTTCTCTAAGCTTATTAGATAAGCAATATTATCTAAAGGGGCGCTGTTCATTACTAAAAAATTGTTAATAAAATTTTTAAAATAGTATTCACAACTCTTTTTTAAGCTTAAAACTCATGTTGGTAAGCATGGCTGCATTCCTAAACGCATATTGCTTTGCAGTGCAGCAAAGTCAGGTATTCTCAATCACAACTGCGTAAACTCTGACAAAGTATGGCATTCCTAAACTCATCTGTTTCGCATCTGATATGCAAATAAACGCAACTAGCGCACTATGAAAACCGTGTATGTTTTTTATAAACAACAATGGTGGAAAAGGATAGGTGCAAGATGATTTCGTTTTAAAACAAAAAAGCTATTAATTATATTGCTCGTGGAGTGTTTTACAAAAGTTTTAAAAATAATTTGTCTCGGTGTCATTGTAATTTTAAGTATGCAAAGCAAAGAAGTGTTTCTAATGATAATGTATTTGATTTACAGAGCTGTAAAATAAAATTGCTTGATTTTAACACTGCTTTGACGTTGCATAAAGACGTTTAGAAGGCAGCCCTTGTTACAAGGGATTTCTAAATCGTTTTGGTTTGTTGGGTAATTCTGTTTTGTTTATGTATAGTCAAACACGTTTTTAAATATTCTATAAGTACACCAACGGGCTAACAGTACGGTGCAGTACGGGTACGGTAGAGCAGCGCTCGGCTAACGGAGCCTTAACGTTGGGTTCACGGCCATTGATAAAAAAAACTACAACATTTTTTGGCTGTATATAAGTTATTTTAGAATTCTCTTATATTTATCTTTCTTTTAGGTATTTCATTTTTCTGATTTATTATGCAAAATTTGCTAAAAATTACGAAAACATACCTCAACCTGTTTTAGCTGGAGAAAAAACTGTAGAGTCTAAATAGTATAACACGTATACAGATCTTTACTAAATGATGGTTTATTCAAGACTAAGTAAAAAAAATTATAAAAGGAAAAGAAGAATACAATAAAGGCCATACATAAATATGCTTACATAGTTGTATATTATAGTAAAAAATATCCGCATTGGGTAAAGTAGTGTTCTGTTCTAATTCATGTTCTAACACTCCTCGTCCATGCGAAAACAAATTTCAAATTAAGCCCAAAAGATTTACAAATTTCTCATGTTTCAATTTTGTTAAATTTTTTGTTAGAATATCAGCTATCATCTGGTCAGTGGGTATATATCTCAATTCGATAGCCTTTGCGCATACCAACTCTCTGACAAAATGATATCTAATATCTATATGTTTACTACGGGAGTGATAAATTGGATTCTTAGCAAGTTGCTGTGCACATAAGTTGTCTCCATATATCACAAATGGTAGTTCTTGATTGTAGATGCCAATTTCACTCCGTAGACTCTTCAAATATACTGCTTCTTTTGCCGCAGTTGTCATGGCAATGTACTCAGCTTCCGTGCTGCTTAAGGCAACACAATGTTGCTTTTTTGAAGAAAAGGAGAATGCCGCACCACCAAGCATAAATGCATAGCCAGAATATGATTTAAGATCTAACGCATTGCTGCCCCAATCAGCGTCTACATAGCCTTCTATCATTTTTCCAGTATGTTTGTAAACCAATTTTAAATTTATAGTGCTTGCCAAGTAGCGTAATATATGCCTGATACCTGCAGCATGTTCCTTGTGAGGATTCATATTGCGTTGTGCTAACTTGGAAATAGAATGTATGATATCTGGTCTTGTACACATGGCCAGATACATTAAACCGCCGATGGATGATTGATACGAAGTGGGATCTATCTGCTCACATTTATCATCTTCACCCACAATTTGAAAACCAGCGTCCATTTTTCCATGCTATGTTGTTTTAATAATTCTTTTATATAATTTGACTGACACACACTAATTGTACCAAGATCGCCATCTCTTTCTACTTGCATACCAAGAAATAAGTTTACTGTCCCTTTATCGACGCAATCAAAACTTTCAGAAATGTATTGTTTAATATTATTCATAATTTTTTTTATCCTGACAACCAATTATCAGATCATCAACGTACACAGCTACTAAACATAAATGCCCTTCAGATGTCATTTTATATAAACAGGGATCATTTATACACGGAGAAAATCCATATTCTTTAAGAACTTCCCCAAGCTTCGAATTCCATTCACGACCTGACTGTTTTAGGCCGTATATCGCTTTATTCAGCTTTAACACGTATTCGGGATGTTTCTTGTTAACAAACTTCTGGGGCTGCTTCATATATACTTCTTTATAGAGGCCACACCCGGTTGAAAAGGAGGGATACTCTTTTTCTCAGCCGTACACGAGAGATGTAAAACAACATAAATTAACCGTTGAAATTAAAAATTTTTTTTAGCATTGGCTAAACTTATATTTAATATTTTTTAGATTTAAGATTTGAAAAACTTATTTATAATTTAATCTATAATTGAAGATTCAATAAATAATAAAATTTATCAAAAAAAAATACTTCTTCAGACAGATCACTATTTAAATATGCGGTGCACACATCCATTTGATGCAAATATAATTTTATTTCTGCTGCAAGACCAAATAGCATACGTATCGTTTCGTACCTGATGACTGGTGAAAATGTCTCAGTGTAGTTTACACCCATCCGTTGACTACAACCCTTTGCTACCAAACGTTTTTGCTGCGTTTTACGTTGAACGCCCATTTTGAACCAATGGCCTTTTTTCCTTCAGGAAGTTTTACTAATGAACAAGTGTTATTGGCAATGAGAGCATCATATTCGCTCTGCATTGATTGCTTCCATTCTGATGAATAAATACTATTATCTGCTTCTTCTATAGTTTTGGGTATCTGAACATCAACGTTTTTTATTAAATTTAAAACGTTATGCAATTTTCTGGGTCGACCAGGCCTCCCAGTTCTTTCTACCTTTAGTTTACCAACTTTTGCAACAGGTTTCTCCTCCTTATCAGGCACTTCATTACAATCACGAAACTCTTCACTACTACCGACTTCATAAAGCCACAAAAATCTTCCTCACTCAAACATTCGTCCAGAGATTCTGTGATGGTTTCCTGTCACCCGCATCACTTCCTGGACAGTTTACCATAACATCACTCACATCAACAGTTTCTATTGTATAAGCATCACTTCACGTTATTCCACAACTACGCCCTTTTTTTCATCTTATAAGCGATATGCCTTAGATGTTAATGAGTAGCCAACCATCCTGTACTCAGTGCCTTTTGGTTGAAACTTTCTATGTGCTGTCTTATCTAATGGCACAGCTACCGAGCCAAAAATGCGGAAATGTTTAACTGATGATTTCTTACCTGTGAAGGCTTCAATTGGTGTAGTATTTTCTAAAATTTTAGTAGGTGGCCGATTGCGAACGTAAACAGCAGTGGCTACACCTTCAGCCCATAACGATTCGCCCAAACCAGATTGTAGTAATATGGCCCGTGACATCTCAGTTATTGTCCGATTAGCATGCTCGGCAACGCCGTTCTGTTGTGGCGTATGAGGCAGTGTAAGCTCCCGAACTATACCATTTTGTTGTACATATTCGTTGAATTGTTTATTAATATATTCACCGCTATTATCGCTTCTCAATATTTTTATTTTCTTTGATGTTTGTCGCTCAACCATTTCCTTAAATATTTTAAATTTTTCAAACACCTCGTCCTTACGTTTCAGGAAATACACAAACACTCGTCGGGATTTGTCATCTATAAAAGTCAAAAAATATTGGGCACCGCCAAGAGATTTTGTTTTAAATGGCCCGCACACATCCGAGTGAATTTTATCGAGAAGTTCTATTGATCGCTATTCACTATTATTAAATGGCTTTACATGTATTTTCGTTTTCATACATACTTTGCACGTTTTATTTCTATTAAAGTTCACACCTTCTACACCATAAATCATATTTTTATTTTTTAGTTCCTGTAAACTGACATAATTTAAATGCCCAAAACGGTTGTGCCACTTTATAGCGTTTTCATTTACCGCACCAAAGCATTGCTTGTAATTACATTCATGACACGATTATTGTATTCTTTTATTTCAGCAAATTCTTTATTGAATGTCACTTTATAGCCGTTATCACATAGTTTGCTCACAGACCAGTGATGGGGAATGCAGTACTACTTTTGTACTATTTTCAGTACTTTTTCACAACAATAATACCACATATTTAGTACTAGTTTTTTGTTTTGCTAGAAATGTGCGTTATTTTTATAATCATTGACAACATTGGCTTCAAAACAAAAACATAAGGAATACACAAATTCGTTATTCATTTTGTTGTTAGTGTGTGTTTTTTGCAATCGTTGTTAATGTTATTGGTCCAATTCGCACAACTTTTGTTCTTTCGAATACACACGAGACTAATTAATCTGGCATAAAATTTTATACATATACAAAGCTTTTCATATCAGTGGTGGGATTCAGTAACTTTTATTACGATAATCGTATTGTTAAAATTAATATAACGAAAATTTATCGAATTTGGTATTCAGTAACACTTTTAACGATATTCGCTTTTGGTATGTTACCGATTATAATTTTTCGGTTGTTATGAAATAAATAAAAGTCAGCAGTTCAATCGTAGCACGTTCGTTATGCCTAGAACAAAATTTATCTTTTTAAACAATATGAAAAAACGCAGAATCTTTTATGCATAAATAATAATATTACTATTTTTTAAACAAGCAATTTAACATTCATTTAACTAAATTTCCTAAACACTTAACATTAATTTTTTTAAATTCAAAAAAATTTTTTGGAAAAATTTCAATAAGTAAATTGATTTATTTGTTTTTTGTTTATTGTTTATTTCTCTTTGTGCTTTTCGTATATATTGATAGAGATGCCACGTAAAGGATATTATAACGATGTTGTTAAGAAGTAATTAGTGAATAACAAAATCGTTACTGCAAATCGCAATAATTGTCGGTAAATTTAACAATTATCGAATTGTCACAAGTTACTGAATCGCACTACAGAATGGTTTAATTTTTAGTTTGTTGTTAAAAAAGTTTTGTATTTTTTATATTAAACTTGATAAATTTTTAGTTACATACATAAGTCGTTTATGTGTAATATGAATTAATTGTTTACTTTTAATAAATGCATACGAGATACAAAAATGTACATATATGTATGAGAAAGTACAATGCACGCAACTTAATGAAAGTTTTTGTATAAGTAAATTAATTTTTTTGAGTAAAGTATTTTAAATACTTATTTATTTATAACAAAAACAATTTTAATTTTCTTCATTTAATTCATTTTTATTATATAAATGGATTTTTAATTTTATTTTTGAATAAAACTATATGTTTTATCAAAGGTACCACAATGTTCAAAAAAGTACTCTTTTTGTTGACGGACAGTACCATTTCAATTTTTCATCTTTCCACCACTGTCACAGACACAAAGTTTCCTTTCATTGCTGGTACATACAAAACATTTCGTAGAATAACATTACAGTTGCCAACGTTTATTTTAATTTCACAAATTCCTTCTGCTTTTATACAGTTTTCTGCTGCCAAATGAATATTTTCGTTGTGCTTGCTCATACTTAAAAAAACATTTTATTTGAGCACATATGCGCTGTCGCGCCACTATCTAAACACCACGACGACTCAGTTATAACGTTTACATCTGCTGCCGCTAGAACTGTAAACTGCTGCTCGCCTTTATTGAAGTCAGATTTTTTAGTTGTGTTAGTGTAACATTTTGCTGCATACTGACCACGCTTACCACATTTAAAACATTTGAAGTTTGATTTTCCATTTTTATTGCTGTCCTTCTTTGTACTATTTTCTTTTGTGTTATTAAAACGATTTCTTGCTATGTATGCGTGTGTCCCTCAATTATTATTTTCATTTACAGCATTACGTGTTTTCCTCTTTGCCTCGTCTAGAAGCTTCACCTTTAATATCTGGAATTGCGGCAACGTACCCCTCGTTTCCATTGCAACCACAAATTGTTCGTAGCTTCCTGATAGACTTGACAATAAAATAATAACTATTAATTCATCTTGAAGATCTATTCCAACTTCAGACAGTTTATCTACTGCATTAGAAAACTCGTTTCGAAAACAAGACATATCTTCACTTTCTGTCATGCGGAAATTAAGAAGCACACACTCTAACTTCTCCCATGCCTCTTTAGATTTCTTACTTGTTTTGAGATGGTTTAGCTGTGATGGCTTTACGCTCAGAGTTATAGTGGCCAACGCCTTCTCATCCAGCTGGTCCCATTCCTCCACTTTGGCAGAACTAGATCGTTCCAGTTTACCGCACGTGACATTCCACATACCCGAGTGTATTAATATGCTGCGCATTTGTATGCACCATGCATCATAATTTTTTTCATCCAGTTTCTGGATCTGGTAAAGCGAGTTCATTTTTTTTTTATTATTATTAATTATTGTCACACTAAATTAAATATTTTCTTTTATGAGTCCTGGGCCCATAACCTATTTTAGCTGGAGAAAAAACCGTAGATTCTACATAGTATAACACGTACACAGATTTTTACTAAATGATGGTTTATTCAAGACTAAGTAAAAAAAGTTATAAAAGGAAAAGAAGAATACAATAAATGCCATACATAAATATGTTTACATACAAAACAAAAAAAAAAAGACAAACAAAACATTTATTCTCTTTATACGCTCAGAGTATTTGTATTTACTCATTCTTATTCTCTATAAGTAGAGTAAAATAAACATTTTTTTGCTAATATTCTGTAAGTATTTTGCAAGGTTCTTATTTTACCATGTGGGTATTTTAAGCATTTTCTTGTTTTTTATTTTTAGCATTAATTTAGCAGTTGATTTTATGGAATATACATATGTACATACCTATCTAGGTATATACAACTATTGATATGTTGATAATTTGATCTTAACATCAAATTAAATAAAAGCGAAATTTCATACAAACAAAATAAAACTTACAAAAATACTTAAGTATTTTAGTAAATAGTTTAAGTACTGCTTGTCTTACTTAATGTGCTTGGTTCTTATTATGCTTAGTTCTTACATGCTTTAATACTTGCTGTATTTATTTTGTACAGAAAGGCTGACTTCCAAAATGTCAATTGCTTTGTGTTTGAACAAAGCATCACATTTCATAACGCCGCAGTACAATAATTACACAATGTATACCATTTCAAAACGCCGCCGCCAAGTATTTTTAACGCCGTAAGAAAGCAAACAAGGCATCGGTTTTATAGTTGTTGCATTGTTTCGGAACTTTGCATATGTATGTGATTTAAATACAGTAGCATTACTGTATACAAACTTTGTATACGAACGTTTTGGAAGTCAGCCAAACAGTATTTATTGTGTTTGTTTGTTTCTTATAATAGAGAACAGAAGAAGGTATAGTAAAGAGAAGGTATAATAAAACAAATACACGAAAAAAAAGAGAATATATTTAAGTATTTGTTTTTTGTACTTTTGCAAAAGCCTAATGTTTATATAGTTGTATATTATAGTAAAAAATATCCGCATTATGTAAAGTAGTATTCTGTTGTAATTCATGTTCTAACACAACCTTCAAAGCTACTTCCATTTTTTGTAGCGTGCGTAACAAGACTTTGAGATCAAATTTTTCGCAACTTAAACCTGTTAAAAAAAATATTTTAATGACATTTGAAACTACACTCAATTCCCACTAAGCACTGTGTACAACTTGAAGGTATGTCTTTTGAAAGACCAAAATATTGTTATATTTCAATCCAAAAACGCGTACGAATGTAGCGTTCGTAACGCAGGATTTACCCATATGACAATCATGTTTTCCATTAGCAGTGATGCCATATGATTAAATTTTACCATCCGGCATCACATTTTTTTTTTTTTTTGATAATTTTATTATTTATTGAATCTTTAATTATAAATTAAATTATCAATAAGTTTTTCAAATCTTAAATCTAAAAAATATTAAATATAAGTTTAGCCAATGCTAAACAAAATTTTTAATTTCAACAGGGTATCCCTTCTTTTCAGCCGGGTGTGGCCTCTATATGAAGAATATTGCGCGCAAGTGGATTTGGGTGCAACTCAAGTTTTTTTATATATTTTTTCGCGTGTTTTAAAAATACTGTCTTCACCAACGGAACGTCTAGGTCTTTATGAATTCGATGGTTTCTGACATACCAGGGGGCTGCTGTTATTGTACGTAGGATTTTATTCTGTCGCCTTTGATTTCTTTCGACATTCGATGCTGAGGCAGTGCCCCATAACTGGATTCCATAGGACCATATTGGTTTCAGGATCGCGTTGTATAAGAGAAGTTTACAGTCAAGGCTTAGTATAGAGTTTCTTCCAATAAGCCAATTCATTTGGGCTGCTTTTAGTTTCATTTGTGTTAACTTTGCGTCTATATGCCATTTCCATGTTAAACGACGATCAAGATGAACGCCTAGATATTTTACTACAGTGTGTTGCGGTATAGTCTAGGTGTTAATTTTTATAGGCGGGCATGTTTCCCTGCGCAACGTAAAAGTGACGTGTGCACATTTCTGCTCGTTAACTTTTATACGCCATTGTTTGAGCCATTTTTCCAGTTTGGATATATATTCTTGTAAGTTGCGGGAAGCTTCTACAGGATTTTCGTGAACGCTTAGAAAGGCTGTATCATCCGCAAATGTTGATGTATGAATGTTACTATTTAACGGTAAGTCGGAGGCATATATTAAATAAAGTAAGGGACCGAAGATACTGCCTTGAGGGACTCCGGCTTCAATCGACTGCGGAGGGCTTAAAAAATTGCCTTCCCTAACTACAAATTTACGTTCCATTAAATAGCTTTTTAAAAGCTTTACGATGTTTTCTGGTAGATTTTGTGTTAATTTGTTGAAAAGACCTTCGTGCCATACTTTATCGAAAGCTTGTGAGACATCAATAAAGAGCGCAGAGCAGTATTTCTTTTTTCAAAAGTGTCTCTAACAACATTCACAAGTCTGTGAGTTTGTTCAATTGTGCTATGTTGACTGCGAAAACCGAATTGATGATCTGGAATGCATCAACTTCTGCTCACTATAGGCATCAGCTTGCTCATATACAGCTTTTCAAATAGTTTTGAAATGTTAGACAGTAAACTAATAGGCCGATAGGATTCAGCCTTTGTATGATCCTTGCCGGCCTTTGGTATCATAGTAATTAGCGAAACCTTCCATTCTTTAGGATAGTGTTCTAGGCGTAGAATACTGTTAAAAATGAATAGTATTATTCTTTTTGCAGTGTAAGGCAATTCTTGAAGCATTTTGTTGCTTATTTTGTCGACACCTGGGGCTTTTCTGGTGTTAAGACTAGTAATAGCCTTTTCAATCTCCACAATGTTGAATTTGAGCGATATTTCTGGTAAAGAGACGACTGGTGGCAGTTCAACAATATCAACAGAAATGTTCGGAGTGAAAACTTTTTCTAAGTGTGTAACAAAAAATTCACCTTTTTCAGCATCAGTTTTTGCCCAGTCATCATTAGGGGCTCGTAATGGGGGTTTGCATATCACCGGCCTTTTTAGTCCTCTGGCTGCACGCCACAGTGAATAATCTGTTTGTGGTGTTGCATCTAGCTCTTGAAGGAATTTTTGAAGGGAAGCTGTTTTTTGAGTTTGCAAAACTTTCCTAAGCTGCTTGGTACACTCCTTAAGCCTTAATTTTAGCTGGGGCGATCTGTAGCGCTGCCATTCTCGTCGAGCTCTCCGTTTTTCAGCCACTAGCCTTTCTATATCTACAGAAAAAATATTGTTAAATCTCACTGGTTGGTTTATTTCATTTGAAGTAGCATTAAAAGCTGCTTGTTTAACATGCGCTTCAAACAACCTGAGAGAATCGTCTATGTCTGAAGGTGTTCTCAGCGGCAATGAGCACTCAGATATTTTCTGTATTTCAGCCAGTTAATACGTGCAGATGTCATCGATAAATCACATGTTGTGTGTGAGTAAATAGTGATAATAGTAGGCGAGTGATCTGAAGACAAATCCAAAGATGCTTCTACTTCAATCATTTCGCTGGGGACGCCTTTCATAATCCCAAAGTCGATAACATCAGGAATTTTTTGACGATCCGTTGGCCAATATGTTGGCTGACCACTTGAAACTACATTCAAACCCATTTTTGAAATTGTGTCAAACAAAACACGACCCTTAGGACTGATTAAACGTGAGCCCCAAAAAGTGTGTTTAGCATTGTAGTCGCCAGCTGCTAGAAAACGGGACCCCAGTGTTGCATAAAATGCGGTATATTGACTCTCTGAAATTGAAAACCTGGGAGGAGAGTAAACAGATGATATCACAAGCTTTTGATAAAAATTTTCAATGCAGATGTTCGTTGCTTGAAGATATTCTTCACGAAGGTCATTTAGTAGGTAGTGTTTTATTCGAGTTTTTATTAGGATTCCAGAGCCACCACAAGCTCTACCTTGAGGATCCTTGGTGTCGTAGAAATTATATCCACTAATTCGAAAATAGCTTCGGGACGTCAAGTGAGTTTCTGAGATAAGCATAACATCGATTTGTTTATCCAGAAGAAAATATTCAATTTCATTTTTATGTTGGCAGATGCCGTTTGCGTTCCAAAAACAGATTCTTAAGTTCATGGTTTTTTCAATACAGCCTGCAACAAGGTAGACTGCATTTTCAACATTTCCTGCATCATACAGGACATGTTGAGAGTAAATGTATTTACTGTTTGTATTAGGATCTCTATCGAGGCTTCAATACGACTAAAATTATGCCCTGATTCTTCATTTACTGGTACAGTTTTTTGCGCCGGAATCTGGTTACTCTTTAAAATATTAGCGTATGAAGATTGACTATTAGGTTTTTGTTGAGTAAGAGTCGTGTTAGACTTTAAAACATTTGAGTATTGATTATGGCTAGACGACGGTTGAGGTAACTGTGGGTAGTTTAAATGAGTGTTGGGCTGAGCGGGAGTAGCATTAGTTTTTCTGTTCGACGAATTTTTAAAAAGAGAATAAAGAGGGCAGCCCCTATAGTTGGCAGTGTGGTTTCCGCCGCAATTACCACATTTTTTTGCTTTGGTATCACCTTTTATTTTGTCACAGTTAGCGGTACTGTGTAACTCGCCACATACAACGCAAACGGTAGGCAACTTGCAATAAGTTTTGGTATGGCCAAATTCTTGACAGTTCATGCATTGGATAGATCCAGTTTTTTTATGTGGCATCTCAACGGTAACTCTTCGATGCAACAAGTATTTTAAGCTATAGATTGGGTGCGATTCATTTTTTTTAATTTTCAAGTCGCCTGGCTGTAGCTCGACTCTAAAAATAGGTTGGGGGATTTTTTTTCCCTGTTTTTAATGTTTGAAACATTTTTGACTTTGAAGCCACTATTTTCAAGGCCAGACTTTACCTCTTCCGGATCCACGCTTGAATCTATTCCTTTTATAACTACTGTTAGGCCTTTAGCACTCTTCAGTTGATATGTATTAAAGTTTTTGTTTTTAGTCTCAAAATCTGAGACAATTTTTCTATAATTATTTTCTTGTGTTACCTGAATTTTAGTTTCGTTGATTTTTCCGCGCTTAATTGGAGTTACATAGAACTCATTTTCTCCAATTAATGAGATAAGGCTTTTTACCAAAAGGTTGGAGTTGTGTTCTCTTAAATATATCGGCGGTGGTTTAGTGGACCTTGTTGTACTTGTGTCTTCATCGACTTGTTCATTCAAAATCGCAAAACGATTTTCAGAATGTTTAATATTATTTTTCCCATCTTTGGGAATTTTCGCCGTTGACGCTATTTCAGCTGATTTGGGACTTCTTCCCCTTTTTAGCACGGTTATGTATCTGTCCATACCAGTTTGGATTTTATTATCACTATTTTCACTCACTGCATTTACAATTTTGTGCACGTTGGTCACCTGGGTATTTATTGTTTGTTTGTTTGATTGTACAGCTAAGCTGACAAGTTTGCTAATAGGTGCAATTGTTGTTGCTTCTTGATCGATATTTAACATGTTCAAAGATAATGATCGCGCACCAGTATTTGTGTTTTGTGTAGTATTCAGGTTTGTGTTTACTTCATTTTTTTTGTCGTCGTTAGCAACCAAAGTTATATATTGTACATTCCTACTGCTTGTAGGTTTATTGCTGTTGTTAGAAGGTGAACTCATTTAGAGTTCTCTTTTTTGTATTTTCACTTATGTATATTTGTTTGTGTATGCAAATATTTATGTGTATTGCACACAAGCAAAAAATAAAATAAAACCAGTAAAATAACTGTTCAATAAATGTTTTGTTTTTTTTATATTTTTTGTGACTTGAAAATTTTTTTTCTTTTATATTTTTTTTATATTCAGTTGCGACGATTATAAAAACGCGTCTGTTCACTACGAGAGTTGAAACTGAATGGCATCACATAAAAATAAGAATTTTCTCTAAAGCTGGATTCACCCATTGTTTCGGAACAAATTTTTTAACCGGACAAACTTTTTTTATATGAAGTTTGACGTTTCACTTCTTGAGAGACAGAGAGCGAGAGAGAGAGAAGAGAAAAAAATTTTCGGAACATTTTTTGGTTGAATTGGTTTAATTTTAAACTTTGTCCGGACAAAGTTGAAATGAGCTGCCACATAATGTTATAAGTATGAAAGCACATACCCAGCCAGCATTTTTGAAATTTTTAATCAAATTCGAGTCTTTTTCGACTCTTCTGCGCGATTAAAGAGCCAGAATATGCGCTAATTGAGGAGTCATTTATGATTCCTTTTTTTCTTAGCTTAGAGTAATTTTCGGCCCTTTTCTAACCCTTTCAGACCTAGCTTAATCGATTGTGAGGTCTGCCTTAATATGTCTTAAATTATATGAAGAAATAACTTTTCGTCTATTAACCTTAAAGCAGTGATTGTGCGTTGTGTGATTTGCTAAAACAAATGCAAAAAAAGAAAAAAAGAATTTGCAAAAATAAAAAATATTCTCTTTTTGATTGTGTCATTCAGCACGTGTAGACAATGAGTCCATGCGGTAAGTGTTTTTGTTGTAATTATAAAAAAAAAATTGTGGATCTAGCTTGTGATAGCTGTATAACGAACACGTGAAGTAATTTAGTTTTTTAACGTTAATTTTTTTGCATAGTAACAATTATTTTAGGGGCAAAATAATACAGATATCACAATTGTGTTGATCAGGCACAATGCAACACTTTATTTTATCCACACGTTTGTGTTATCATATAATTTTATGGGAACATTTTGCGAAAACAATGTAAATAAGATTGCTTTCGCATCGCATTTGCTATCACATCGTAATCCAGAATAACCCCCAGGTCAAAGCCATTGTTGCATTGAAAATCTGGTCTGATTCGTAGTTGACTTTGAAGACTTTCAGGGTGCTGGGACATTTAAAGATTGCGGCCTTGGACATGGACCGTCTATTGTAATAAGACTAATTAGGAATTTACCAAAAGAAAGCCATGTATATTTCGATAGATTTTGTACAACAGTTTCACTATTAGAATCGTTACATCATATAGGATATCTAGCAATAGGCACAATTATGCCAACAGAATACCAAAGTGTTAAATTCCCTTTAGACAAAGACATAAACCGCGGTGACATTGGCCAATTTGTATATCAACATGTAACCATTGTTAAGTGGAAGGACACAAGAGCGGTTATAGCTGCCTTGAATATGTGTGGAAAAGATCCTGTAGATGAAATCGAACGGTGGAACAAAAATCTTAAGCGCCGTTGCCTTGTCCCAGTGCCCGCAGTTATTAGGAACTAGAAAGAATTAATGGGTGGTGTTGATTTGTGTGACGAAATGCTAGAATATTACAGGACTAAAATGGAAACGAAGAACTGGACTGTCAAAGTATTTTTCCATTTTCTTGATCTGGCGATATATAATTCTTGGAAGGAGTACAGAAAAGAATGCAAACTTGTCGGAATACCTAAAGCAAATATAAAGTCATTCTTGACTTTCAAAATGGAGCTAGGTACCGTATTAGCATCTTCTTTTGTAGTTCCTGAGCAAGTTGAAAAATTTCCACCAAGAGTATGCCGCAATAATTGTGGCAGTCGATCCAGAGGACGATGCCAAAAATGTAAAGTAACACTTTACAAACAAAGACTGCTTCGAGAAATATCATTCAAAATGTTGATCTCATTTAAAATAACCCTATAAACTTATTTTTTTTTTCATTGATTTAAAATTATAGTGAATTATTATTTTTTTTTTTTTTTGTAGTTTATAATTTTTTATAACATATTTTTATAACTTTTGTATATATTTTGGTTCATTTAAAGCTAAAATAAAATGTTAATTTTGATTTTATTTAATAATTTTTATATGCCATGAAGCACTTGAATATTTTAAGTTAAAAAAATACATTAGAAAATAAATCGTTTTATGAAACATTTGAAATAAACAAAAAATTACTTTCATTTTTTTGGGAAATTATTTTACATGTTATGACCGAGACTACACAATTGTGCGATGTCCTGTTTACAAAAAAGGACCTTGTAAAATAGTAATGTGGGCAAATTTTAGCCTAACTGTGAAAGAATTATTTCGATAATGATGATTTAAAGGAATTTATATGCAATATAAAGTACAGGTCTGAAAGGGCTAATGGTATTTATAGTCATATTCGAATCCTTTTCTAGTCATTTATCAGTGTTATTTAACTTAATTTGTGAATCTTTTTCGATTCATTTATTGGTCATATTTCTAATCGCTTACGAGTCTTTTTTGAGTCATTTATCAGTCATATATCTTTTCATTAGGGATTTATGATCGTTTTTCGAGTCCTTGGTGATCGTTTTTCGGGTCATTTATTAGTCCTATTTCTAATTATTTTCGACTCTTTTTCCATTGTTTTTTCACTAGTTCTTCCAAAAATTTCTTTATATAAAAATAAAACATTAAATTCATGTATGATAAAATTAAAAAAATACTTGTTTATTTAAACAAATGTTTAATAAAAAGATTACAATAATTTGTACATTTATATCACGAAGGAAAGTAAGGAAAATATAGGTTGATTCTAGAACACTTGCTAAAATTGGCCAAACTTGTTTGGAGCTACTTTTAAATAGCGGCAGGCCAATAATGCCGAAATCTAGAGTTATATTATATAATTTCCAATCATTTTTTACCAAGAAATCGGTTAATCCATATTTTAAACCATAGTAAATGTATGTGCCTTCACCAACCTCTCTCTTAACAACAGAACTAGGAGGAAAAAGGTTCTAGTCTTTTGGAACTTTTATATTGCCAATTTAGCCAGTCCTTCACACAAATTAAAATCATTTACTCCACTTTCACTGTTATTATCTGAATCGTTAAAATTGTCACTATCAAAACCGTTTTAACTAGTGTAGATAAAGTGTATAAATATATATATATAAATATATATATATATATATATATATATTATATATATATATATATTATATATATATATATATTAAATCACCTATTACTTAAAGAAAACATTCTAATACATATAAAGAAAAGGTCAAATAAAATAGTATAAAAGTGTTCTAAAAGTTTAATAAGAAATATATATATATATATATATATATTATATATATATATATATTAAATCACCTATTGCTTAAAGAAAACATTCTAATACATATAAAGAAAAGGTCAAATAAAATAGTATAAAAGTGTTCTAAAAGTTTAATAAGAAATAAATATTCAGCCCAATCATAAACAAATTTTCCTCCTGAAATTTTTCCCTTTACCCTTTACTCCTATTTTAATCATATATTCCGTGAGAATTTTTTTTTACCATACCTGTTTTATCAACTACGAAAAGGAAAAAATATTCCGCGGGAAAAATATACTTATTCTAAACACATATGTTTTTCGTTTTTCCGCAAATAAAAATTCACCTGCAATATTATAGGGAGCTTGTGAAACATGTAAGTATTTTTATTGAATTTAAAGAAATAAAATAAATAAAAATTATATTTTAAGGTCGAAAAGCACAAATAAGCAACAAAGTCAACATTTGCTGTCTTTAATGGAAGCCAACCCAGACATTGCTTGTGAGGTTTTTAAAGGCGGCAAGGAAATACTTGCTAGATTTTGGAGCAAAGCTGAGGTTGAACTCAATGCTATGGGTCCTCCTATTCGGAAAGCTATAGAATACATTTTTTCTTTTTTATTAAATTTAATTCACTTAAACAATTCACTTAACACAAAACTTTAAACTTGTCTCGCAAAGAAAACTACAATGTAAATAAGTAAAACCGATGTCGTCGAAATTCGATGTTCCACTTATTTATTTTTTTACTCCCTTTAAGTTTATGATAGGAGGAATTTTTTCTCGAGAATATTGTTTTCCGTGATAAATAAATTCCGAGGGAATATTCGTGATTGGGCTGATTATAAAATTTAAAAACTTTTGTAAGACAAAAATATGGTAACTAAATTTTAATAAAAAGTAAATGTCACCCAGACAAATAAAGCGATTGGCGAAAAATAAGCCAAAAACTTAATTATATATATATATTGTTTATATTTATTTTCGATATTTCGCTAACAATTTGTTAGCATCCTCAGGAAAATTTTATAAATTATTTGAAATTCTAATATTGATTTGTGCATTGGGTGTCATAAAATTTTTCAATAATTTTTTATGGAAAAAGTGTAGGAAAATTTAACTACAGTATATAAAAAAGATTTTTGTATGAAATGTCACAAAAATTGTTTTCAAATTTTAACAGAAAAAAATTATTGAAAATGAGATAAATATTTTACTTTTAAAAAGACTATTCAAATAAATTTTAAAGCACAATATAATTCCACGATATTAACACCACGATGTAAGGTTTGTAAATGAACAAAAATTTTAATTTTAGACATTTACTAAACAATACACAAAAATTGTCCCGTTAGAATTAAGGAAAAAGTATTAAACAGTTTTCAATCATTCATCTACGCAAAATATGATCATAAAAAGCAAAAACTACTCACATTTAAAGGGCTGCATGATCTGTGTGTGGTGATGCAGTTTTAAGTCTTATTGATGTGACAAATATGATCATAAGTAACGGAAAATTACTCACATTTTAAGCACCTGGTTGATTAGTTAGCGATTGCTACATAATTTTTTATTGCATTTTAAATCAAACACTTTTAAATCGTAGGCGCGAATCATTTTCGAGTCATTTTTTAAGCGTATAAGTGATTAATCAGTTTTTGATCACCAAAAGTATGCCGAAGACTCATCAAGGTGATTTTTGAAAAAACGATCTTCCAATTGCTAGCTGGGTAGTAACTTATATCCAGTAAAATACAAATAAAGAAAAGCTCAATTGCTATTAAAAATAAACTGACTTTTTTTTAATTTTTTTTAACATGTAATTTTCTTATTAAACAATAAAAAATAAGTGCGTTTGACTAATAAAACACCAAATTTAATTCATCTGTCACTGTACTGCCACCTTGTAAAATTAATAAAACACATGTATTTCATACGGTAGCTTTGATTTTTCAGAAAAAATGGTCGAAATAAATGAATCGTGCTGCAAAAATGTTTCAGAACGAAAAATTTTGTTCGGAAACAATGGGTGAATCCAGCTTAACAAAAGTGGCGTATAAACAGTGAGTTCGTTAATTGCAAATAATTTTTAATTGCGCTTAGGATGCGTATAAACGTAGTATATAACATACACGTTGAATATGGTTGCCATCTACCTTCAACACCCCCCCTCAACGAGGATGCATCTTTACAATTTACAAAACGAATTTATTTTCATTAGAGATACACAATTATTATGTTTTATCTTTGATAAATTCTTAGTAAAAAAATCTGGCACAGTATTATTCGTTGGACAATACTGTAGAGTAATTTTATTACTCCGGATTACCTCCCTTATATGATGGTATTTTATATCAATTTTACTTCGTTTGTGATATACTGGATTCTCTGCTAACTTGTGCGCGCTTTGGTTGTCAATGTGCAGAATTACTGGTTTGCCTTTGGAATATCCTAGCTCAATTAAAAGCTTCCGCAAGTAAATTGCTTCTTTTGCAGCATCAGTAGCGGCCATATAATCCGCCTCAGTACTACTAAGCGCCACAGAGTTTTGCTTTATGGATTCCCACGATATTAAGCAGTTACCCACAAAGATTGTAAATTGCTCCGCTGTCGACATACCACGCGCTAATTTCCTTTCGGTTCGTTGCTTTTTCTTTTTGTCACATAGATGGTCAAAATGACCAGCTACTCCACAAATTTATATTTGAAAGGTTTCTTGCTGCTGCTGTTCTGTTTCTTTTTCTGTTTTTGTATAGAACGAACATTAAAAGCTTCTTGG
The DNA here is from genome assembly GCA_947311025.1 of Lypha dubia. NCBI lineage: Eukaryota > Metazoa > Arthropoda > Insecta > Diptera > Tachinidae > Lypha > Lypha dubia. The sequence continues at coordinate 73,896,221 of OX371261.1, read as the reverse complement.
CTATACGAATCTTCTTCTAGAGTTTCCTTACGACGCTCACCATCCTCAAGAATTTTTTATTTCAGAAAACTTAACTCTGGCATAGTATCTCGCGTTTCCTATCTTTAAATAGGCTGGATAACAACATTATTACGAACAGTCTTTCTGTATTTCTATACCTGTTGCGGCAAGTTTTTTCGTAATTTCTGCAATGTTTTCAAATGTTCCAATACATTACCACCTTCAGACATTATCAGGCTAAGTAGACGCTTATAAAGAGAAACCTTCTGTATCGGACCCTTTGGTTGATATGTAATGATCAATTTTTGTCACGCTTCTGCTGACGTATTGGAATTTTTAATATACCCCAACTGCTTTGGCTTTACACACAATATTATTGAAGCCTTAGCCTCTGCAGTTTCTGCTGATTGCCTTCTGGTAACACCACAGACCATACTCCAGAAAACCACTATTAACAAGAACGCTTTTCATCTGTACAGACCAGATTTCAACGATGACGTCCAACTTTTCGATTTGAAAAAAGTTGCTCATTCTTATAGTATTTAGCCCAATCACGAATATTCCATAGGAATTTCTCTCCCATGGAAAATACTTTTCTCGAGAAAAATTTACTCCTATTATAAATTCCGCGGGAACAAAAAAGTTAAAAAGTGGCATCACTGAATTTTGAAGCCAGCAGTTTTGTTTATTGACATTTAATTTTCTTGTTTTTGTTTTCAATTTGCGGTTTTCAAACAAATTAATCTGTTTCACATAAAAATTTTAAAGAAAAATTAGAAATGAATAATTTAGCTATGCGAGCGCTTGGGGAGGAAATTGGTGTTGTAGAAGAACAACAACGAAATAGCCAACGGATTACCAAGGGATGTTGCAATTGCGATTTACTTGTGCTCTTCGACCGAAATGAACATTTATGTACTTTTTTTATTTATGTAAAATTTATTTTATAAAAAATTACTTACATTTTTAATTAAGCTACCTTCTGTTTTCTATGTGAAATATTTTTAGGGAAAAAACTATATTTAATGGCATTCAGAATAACTACTTTTTTTCCCATTCTGTTTTATTCCCTTTCACACGGTTGATAAAAATGTTACATATATGAAGAAAAGGTAAAGTGAGAAATATCATGCGGGATTTTTATTCATAATAGGATGAATGGGGAAGGGAGAAAACCAACGCGGAATTATTATTCGTGATTGGGCTCATTAACTAAATATACTTTACGGTTACGCTCCTGTGCCCATAACCTGTTTGTTTTAATTATTTATTTAAAATAATGAAATACAAAAAGTTTAATTTAAGAATTAATTTTTTTTGTACATATGAAAAGTAATATTATCAGGCTCAAGTTCAGTTTTTATTGAATTAATGAAAATTCAAAATTACTAAGTTTTTTATGTTGAAAATATTATATTAATATCTGTGGCAACCCGCCAAAGGTGGCAGGCCACAATAACCAGTTGATCTGGCAACGACTATATAAAAATAGAATAATTTTAGTTTTTCGATTTGAATGACGTTGTTTAATAAAAATAAATATAATTATATATATTTATTTATTTGGTAAACTCACAGGCTGTTACAATATCCAATCAGTTTTTTAGCAGAACGTATCAGTACCGATTTCAAGGCCGCTACACCTATCATCAGCCTTCAATTGTCCATCTTTACAATGCAGCGACTCTTTTTTTCCAACCGGAATCACAGCTCCTCTGTTTAAAGCCCACTGGTGAACTATCGCGTCCAAATGTCTCAAATTTGAACCGACGACCTCTGATTCGCCAGATGCCACAGCAAAAATGTTGTCGGCGTAAATATTAACAAAATTTATGCCGGGAAGGTTCTCAATGGCCTTAGCCAACGAGTTTGCATATATTGTGTAAAGAACAACTGATAATGGCGATCCCTGTTGGATCCCATTGTCTACTGGGTAGGTTGATGATAGATATCCATCCACTCTTACAAGTAGCTTACGATTTTGAAGAAAGGACATCAGATTTTTCAATATTGCAGTTGGCATACCCCATTCCTGCAGTTCCAAAATTACATAAGTTGCCACGACTCTATCGAAGGCTTCTTCAATATCCTCAGAGAGGACCAAAGAATGCCTTCCACCTTTTGGGTTTGTCCGCAATTTTTCTTCTAGTTTATGACAGAAGCTATGAACCCCGTGCCTGGGTATAAAGGCATGTTAGCACTGCTGTTTTCCAATCATGTGGAAAAGTACCTGTAGTCAAGATATTGTTATAAAGATCGACCAAGCCAGATTTAAGGCCATTGGGTGCATGTTTAATCATCGCATATGTTATTTTATCCTGTGATGGCGTTCAGTTCAGACATTTCTATTTTATTACTCATACTTTCATAGTATTGGCTGGATCCTTGTAGGTTGTTGAGATTTATGCCGCTATTGCGGTTGACAACTTTTGAAACAATTTGGTCGTCGTTTATAAGTTCGCATTGCCATTCTCAACTCAACTTATGGTTAACTTTTTGGTTGTGTTCACAATTTTTTGTGGTATTGTCATTTGCAACTTTACTCAAGTTTGGTCGACAAAAACGATAAATACACACAATTGCTTATTAGTAGTTGGGTTCTTGTTCGTTACAGTTTACTTCGACATAAAGTACAGAAAAATAGAGAGATCGTAAGTAGAAAAATTTATTGCGCTTAATATTGCAGTTTCTCAGCATTTAATATATTTAAAGACCTTTGAAAATTACAACGTAAGCCTAATTTGAGAGACTTGTTCAGCTAATGGAAAAAAACCAGATATTGCTCGTGGGAAACCAAAATCTGGCATGAACAAAAATCATGCGCTGCTCTAGCATATCAAACACTTCTTTTAAAACAAGTGACATTGTAGATTGAGCTAATAATATATTGAAGTTGTTGCCACTGCACTTCTGGTAGCTCCCGTCAGAAAAATATCTAAGGGCAGCACAAAGTTTCACTATCGGTGGTATAGCTGACGTACAGGTTTCTTAGATTGATATTTTATGTCATCCAGCAGATAGCAAAAGGCTTCTTTACTCAGTCGGAAATAGCTAATAAATCTTTAAAAAATTATTTCCTTACTGTAATTGTAACTTATATTTGGAATATTTTTACTGTAGTTGGTAGTTCAAGATGGTTGGATTCATCACGAATTTTCCTCCGTATGCGTAGCACATCTATATTACCATCTTCGTTTCCATATTCATAAAATAAATCTACACATACATATATCCATTTGAAATTATTTGCTTTCGAATAAAACACTTTTTTCTTCTAATATATTTTTTTAAATTTTTACACGAATTTGTGTGATGTTCTGTCAAACTGGATATTTTAAGTTGGTAACGCTTTAACAATCCCAACTAAAAATAGTTGTGTATCACAATACAAAAAAACAATTTGGTGGTGTGAAAGTTGGGTGGACTCGTACACAACCAAACTGAGTTGAGTTGAGAACGACAATGGGGGCATTAGACTCCTTTTGGCTGATATTACTTCTGGGTGGAATGCATTGTGCGAGCTGAACGAGCTCCAAAATTTAGCAAACTTTTCAGCTATCTCCCTGGGATGTGATATATTTCAATCATTTACTATAATGTTTGGAAAACTGCAAGATTTGTTTGAATTTAAATTTTTTATTTTATTCCAAGATATCTGATGTCCATCGTTGGGTTAAATGAATTCAAAAATTTTTTTCTCGAACTGAGAGGCAACCACTGAAGCTTTTTCCGTTAACCTCGGCCAGTCTGCAATTTTGTTCTTGAATCGGGGTGAACATTTTTTAGAATATAAAAATTAAAAATTGTTATTGGAAAATGATCTCCAACTTCTGGCATTGCCAAACGTGACCAAACCAGATTTTGGGCGAAGTGGGCACTGCACATAGTTACATCCACGGAAGTAAAGGTATTTCTGGTATTTAAGAGTTGGGGAGCCGTCGTTTAATATCACCAAATTTTTATCCTCCGCAAAATCCTCCCAAATTCGCCCACTAGGCGAGTTAGAAGAAGAGCGAGTTAAAATATCCCAATAAGATATTGTGCATATAAGCACCGAGAGTAATATCAGTGACCATCGTGGGTGTTAAGTTTGAATCACATTCCTTATAAATGTTTGTTATACATAATTTTTTCCGCAACTTATGGCAATGGTGTGAAAAAGTAAGTCCCCTGTAGATGTAGTGTGATTTACATTATTGTTATTTTTGATGAATATAGCTAAACCTGATTTGGCATGTGTGTAGTCCTTATTGTGATGGTAGACCCGATAGCCGGGTAGATGTAGAACTTGTAAATTTTTGCTAACGATATGAGTTTCCTGAAGTGCTAAAATGTTAGGTTTATGTTTGGCAATTAAGAGTTCTAATGCGTACTTATGATTTATGAAGCCTTGTATGTTCCACTGAAGAATATTTATATTGATAACAAAATCCATCGTAGTAAATAGTAATTATTTATTCTTTGTCTATTTCTGTTGGGGGCTTTGTTTTTCTTAATGTATTAGATGTGATTAATACATTAAGCTGAGGAAATTTGTTATACAATTGAGTACCCGGTGTTATATCACCGCTGGTCCCAATTGTAATATTTTCTTCTGATAGATTTTTGTCATATGAAATATTTGATGGTAAATTATCGCAATTGTTGTCAGACAAAATTTCTTCGTCGAAGGCGTTCTGAGTTAACATATCTTTTGAACTTATGTTAACCTCCTTAGAGCAAGAATACAAAGTGTTATTGAGTGAAATTGGTTGAGATGTTAAATTGTCTGTATTAAATACTTGTTGAGTTTAAGTGATGTTATTTGTTGAGTTGTCTGTAGTTGTTGGTGAAATGCTGATGCTGAAGAAATTTTATGTGTTTATTGTATTTGTTAATTTAAAATCCGTTGAAATGTTTGTTTTTTGTTTCTTATCTTGCTTTGTTTTGTCTTGTAATATTGCTGTTTAGTTTGTATGTGTGTTATTCTTTCCGTCTAACTGCAGCATGGGAGACAGGAGGATCCACCATATGGATCCTATCCTGCTACTTGGCGCATGATCATGCGGACCACCCACCACACAATCTGGTCCACAAAATGGCACACAATGCCAACTTAAAAGCATACCAATCCTGTTGGGTGCGGATGCAAATGCACATCACCACATCTGGGGTAGCTCAAATACCAACGAAAGAGTTGAGTGTCTATTCGATTTCATTATTGATAAAAACTTAGTAGTGCTGAATCGAGGTTCAGCACCAACTTTTGTAGTCTCAAACAGACAAGAGGTACTAGACATTACACTTGCTAGTGCGAGACAAGCTCATACAATTAGGGACTGGAGGGTCTCAGCTGACTGCTCCTTTTCCGATCACCGCTATATTGAATTCAATATCAGCATAAAAATCGGAAACACCAAGCTCTTCATAAATAGGCGTAAAACGAACTGGGAGGAACATAAGAATATCCTCACCATCTCAATTGCACATCCTCCAAATATAGAGGAAGTAGCTGATATAGAAATAGCTCTCAATAATCTAACTAACGCTTTTAAGGAAGCAAGAAGAATCTCTTGCAAATCTTCCACACAACGCAAAAATAGCAAACCACCTTGGTGGTCTGTCAGCCTAGAAGGGTCTCGCAGGAGCTGCCGCAGACTCTTTAATGGGGAAAAAAGAACAGGTAACTGGGCTCTTTACAAAGCCTCATTGAATAAATTAAAAAATCAAGTCAGAAACGCAAAACGTAAGTCTTGGAAAGATTTCTGCGGAAATGTGGAATCCCTCTCCGACACTAACAGGCTGCGCAAAATTCTGGCCAAACAACCATCCGTACCTGGATTCATCCAGAAACTAGATGGTAAATGGACTACTAACTCCTTGGAGTCACTAGAAGCCCTAATGGAAACTCACTTTCCGGGCTGCTCCCCTTTTATGGAGGTACAAAACGCTTCCCCTCCTGCCGGCGGTATGACGAACGTAGCAATAACTACTGACAGACATCACTGGGCTATTAAAAGTTTCCATCCGTACAAATCACCTGGTCCGGACGGAATCATTCCTGCAGATCTACAACACAATTTAGACCTTGTGACACCCTGGCTGCTCATAATATACAGAGCATGTCTTACCTGGTCCCACATTGCGCAACAATGGACCAAATGCGACGTAATTTTCGTTCCAAAAGGGGGAAAGGCATCGCACTCGAAGGCAAAAGACTTTAGACCTATCAGCCTAACATCTTTTCTTTTAAAGACTTTAGAAAGATTGATCGACGTTCATATTAGAACTATAACAATCGACAGAAATCTTTTATCAGCCAATCAACACGCCTACACCAAAGGCAAATCGGTTGAAACGGCGTTACATTCGCTCGTAGGTCACATTGAAGGGTCACTTGAGCATAAGAATTATACTCTAGCGGCCTTCATGGACATTGAGGGCGCCTTTAACAATATCAACTCGGATGCTATTACCCGAACTCTCACAGAGCTAGGAAAAGACCAATCATTATGTCAATTCATCAAGAATTTGCTTGAACGCAGAGCCATCACATCTACCATGGGGGAAGCGAACATCACCAGGTACGCCCGCAAAGGTACGCCAAAAGGTGGTGTCTTATCCCCTCTGCTATGGAATGTGGCAATAAACGTTCTGCTTAGAAAACTGGAGTCCATGTGCGTCAATACTGTTGCATATGCAGATGATGTGGCAGTGGCTATCTCGGGCTTCCATCTTGACACAATTACGCACAGGCTGGAAGATGCACTCAGCGAGGTCTGCAAATGGTGCTCACAGAACCCTCAGCGCCTCAGCGTCAACCCAACCAAAACGGAACTAGTGCTCTTCACTAGAAGATACAAAATTCCCACTTTCACTCTACCCAAAATAAATGGCACTACACTAGCCCTATCGGATAAAGCCAAATTCTTAGGCATAATAAATAATAAATTATAACATGGAGAGACAATCTTCATGCTCGTGCAACAAAAGCCGTAGCGGCATTATATGTTTGCAAGAAAGCCATTGGTCCCACCTGGGGCATAGGTCCCAAGGGGATTAATTGGATATTTGAAACGGTTATCAAACCAACTCTTTTCTATGGTGTAACAATCTGGTGGAAAGCACTGGACTTGGCAACAAACCGACAGCGAATTGAGAGAACTCTCCGCTTAATGGCAATCATGATAACTGGTGCCCTTAGAACTACGCCCACAAAGGCTCTTTTCGCTATGCTGGGCTGGCTTCCAGTTGATCTGTTGGCTAGGAAGTTAGCACTACGCACTGCGGTACGACTTAGTACAACTGACGCATGGAAATATCGACCATGGGGTCACGCTAGCATTGTAGAGACCATGGGAACTATCCCTGATCTCATCGACTATTGCATTCCAAAACCTTCCTTTTATAGAGTATTTAACTACTCTCTATCGGAGGACCTCCCCATACACCGCATGTGGCCTTACGAGTGTTCACGGATGGCTCCAAACGGGGCTCCAGGGTTGGCGGGGGTGTCTACATTGAAGAATTCGGGATCAGGATTTCTTTCAGACTCCCGGACGATTGTAGTATCTTACAAGCTGAAATATCCGCCATCAAAAAGGCAACAAACTGGCTACGGTACTATAGGATAACAAATAGAGTATATTCAAATTATAACCGACAGCAAACCTGCAATAATAGCAATTTCGGGTGTGTACACAACATCCCTCCTTACCCTGGAATGCAGGAAATCACTTAATACAGTGGCTAATTGCTCTAGTGTTACCCTTATTTGGATGCAGGGACACGGAGAAAACACAGGCAATGTCATCGCTGACAATCTGGCCAGGAGAGGTATAGAGTTAGAGGCCGCTGAAATTGACAATTTCTGTGGTCTTCCGCTCTTGGCCTGCTGGAGGCGAATCGAGAAAGCCCTTTTGCAAAAGGTACAAACAAGATGGTTTAATGAACCATCCTGTTCCACAGCAAGGACCCTATGGCAAACCAAAATCTGCTGAACTGTAGAAAAACGCAATTGCGCAATCTAGTGGCCACGGTCACGGGACACTGCACCTTCGGAACCCATGCCAGACGTATGAGTCTACCATACAATGAGTATTGCTCCAGCTGCAATGACGAGGAAGAAGAAGAAAGCATCGCACACTTTCTATGCCTCTGCCCAGCTATGGAGGATCACCGCCTCCGGGCAACAGATCCTTCAGTACCCTCTCCGAGCTCTCAAATACGGAATTCGGTTGTCTTAGCTCCTTCATCAGGAGCAGTGGATGGTTCACCCAATAGGGGGCTCGACATCCTGGCCGTTCTGCAAGACAACCCCTTGCTTCAGTTTTTTCCCACCTGTTTCTGTTTCTACTCTTCTCTTGTTCCTCTATGGCTTTCCCTCATCTACTCTTCTTCCGACTCTTCTAATCTCCTTTCCTCTATCACTCTTCTTCATTACAGGTAGCACAATGGGACCATATCAGGACCCAAGTGAGCTGGAATCTAATCTTCCCTTTACCAGCAGCCTGCTAACCTAACTTTTTCTCGCCGTCAGGGTTTAAAAAAAACTAATATATTTACTAAAAATTCCCCTCATATTCCATAATTTTATGTGAAAACTAGATAAATATTTACCTGATAACAAATAAATTTCCAGTTTTCTAAAAAAGTTTTGTACTTGACAACTAGTAAAATTTTTTGCTAGCACACAAAATGAAAATAAATTCTCTGTAATATATTGTTCAACAACAATTTGTTGTCAATGAAAACTAGCCATCCACACAAAAACGCAAAAATACACATATACAAAATATTTTTTTCATACAATATGCCGCTATAAAAAATACAAAACAACAAAATATATGGCAATCCAACCAAACACAACTTCGACTAGTTGACAAACATGCCGATCTTACAATGACTAATATTTAAAAATGTTTCTCCTTGAATCAACAACTAGCAACCTGCTGGCATAACATGAGTGTTTTTATGCGAGAGGGGTGAAGAGAGCAGAGCGGTTTTTCGTTGGCACAATTTTTCAACCAGCCTAAACCAGTGTAGCCAGGTGTGGGGATTTCTCCCCAAATTGGGGATTTTAGCTGGTTTTTGGGAACAGATTATCGTTGGGAGGGATTTGGGGATTTTTCATTTTCAGTATACCTATTATCAATTTTGCTTTATTTTACCATTATCTTTCATACATATATGTTTATGTATCTTGAACTTTTTCTTCTCCATATATCGATTATTTCAAGGCGATGGTATTGAGGATGTTGGTTTTTATAACAATTTGTTCAAAATTTTTAAAACCAGAATTTATTGAATTCGATATTGCCAAATGAATGTAGTAATTGACAATAAGGAAGGTAATTTGGTTGTTGCTAAAATTGATGTTGGCATAGAATGTTCAAAGGATTTAGAAGCAATTTTTTTTAGATTATTTAACTGTACTAGCAATATAAATGCTTAAAATATTCACTGAGAGTATGGAAAATTTTGAGTTATTTATAAATTTACAACTCGAAAGCATAGAAAAAAGAATAAATATTATTCCGTATATGGAATTTTAAAATATTCTATGGATTCAAAAGTTCCATTGAGCACATACCCATTCATTAACTTAAATAAATGTATGTAATAAAATTAATAAAAAATTGTTTTTTATGATGCTTAATATACATATCTTTACTGGGGACAAAATTGGGAATTTCCAGTTTTAAAATGGGGCTTTTTGGGGACCACACTCTTTAATTTGGGGACATTAGACAATATTTACCTGGCTACACTGCGCATTAGAAGCACAAAACTAATACGTACACACTTACGAATATACAGGTTCTGTGTTTTCTTTTTACAGACCGTATTCAGTCGTTAATTAGCAAACGTCGAGTTAACATGAATTATAAAGAATGGGGTTGGTCGGCCAACAAACTTGCATTTATTTTTTATTAAAACTTAGTATGAAACATTCTCAATTCATTTTTAAGTTTTTTATAGGTATTTTATGTTTTTATTTTATTTAAAAGCATAAAATATTTTTTGTAAATAAAGCGGTTTATGTTTATTAATTGGTAATTGGTTAAATTTGTCAATAAATCTTTTACAAAAGACAAAATTTTTTAACGAATAATTATAAAAATTCTCACAATTTACTTAAAAAAACTACAAAAGTTCTAAGAGAATCAATAAGTTACACACACAATTAAATTAAAACTTTGAAATATGTTGGCTAAAGTTTTTTTATTAGTAGGTACCTATAGAAGTTGTGAAGCAATTTAAAAATTTTTTATATTGATGTTTAAAATTTTCCCTCATTGCAAAAATATTCAGTAAATTCGCTTCTTATACTTGAAATTCCTCCTAAAATAAATGCTAATTCATCATCACTTATTGTCGCCAAATTTCTGCCAACTATGTTCCGTAATGTGTACAACGAAAGCCAAACGTGAAATGGATACAAAAACACCAACACATACAAAGCTGAGTACACGTATACATTTTATGCCATATGAATTAGTCTCGAGTGTAACCAAAAGAACAAACTTTCCCAAAAAACAATTGCGCAATCTTGTGGCCACGATCACGGGACACTGCGCCTTCGGAACCCATGCCAGACGCATGGGTTTACCATACAACGAATACTGCTTCAGCTGCAACGACGAGGAGGAAGATGAAAGCATAACACACCTTCTATGCCGCTGCCCAGCTATGGAGGCAACAGATCCTTCAGTACCCTCTCCGAGCTTTCAGTTACGGAACTTGGCTGTCTTAGCTCCTTTATCAGGAGCAGTGGATGGTTCGCCCAATAGTAGGCTGACATCCTGCCTGTTACACTGCAAAATTCACCCTTTGCCATGACTTTTTCCCCACCTGTTCTGTTCTTCTCTTGCTCTTCTCTGTCCCTCCCTTTGCCTATTCTTCTTCTGACTTCTAATCTCCCTTTACTACTCCCTCTATTACTCTCCTTCATTACAGGTAGCACAATGGGACCATGTAAGGACCCAAGTGAGCTGGAATCTAATCTTCACTTTACCAGCAACCTGCTAACCTAACCTAACCTAACCTAACCAAAAGAACAAAAATTGTGCGGCTTAAAAATTCATCTCGTCTGTGAAACCTCATTGACAAGAAATTGTTGCTGAACAATATATTACAGAGAATTTATTTTCATTTGTGTGCTAGCAAAAAATTTTACTAGTTGTCAAGTACAAAATTTTTTTTAGAAAACTGGAAATTTATTTGTTATCAGGTAAATATTTTTACTAAAAAAGCGGTTTTTTCATTTGACGTTTTTATGACGATTTCTATAAGCTATATTGACGATAATGACGATTTTTGTCCAAAAATATGACGATATTACCTCAAAAAATCTGGCAGCTATGGGCACAAGTGGCGAAAGGTCTTTGACGGAGGGAGTCGTGGATATCATTTGTGAAACCATTCCAGTAGCTTTGTTATAGTTCACAAATGTGCGTTTATGTGGCTCCACGAAGTCGCTCCACGCTGACCAAGATAGGGATATGGTCAGAGTTAAAAGCAGTATGTATTTTCTAAGTGATATAGGCAAGGAGAGGCGAACGTACAATCGAGATGTCTGGTGAGCTTGAGCAATTAGCTGGTACTCTCGTAGGGGAGTCCTAGTTGATGGCAGCGAAGTTAGATTAGTCTCTCTGTCGGTACTGAGAATACCCCGAAGATCGTTGGGAAGCAGTGAGAACCTGGTCTCGTGAAGTATTGATGTCGCCAAGTAGTATTTTATTATCGCCATTCATGAGATGGGATATGGTAAGCTTACAAGCGAGTTCTTACCAAATGTGCGAGTTTTTCATGTCTAAAAAGGCGTATCGAAATTTATAATAATGGCATTCGATAGAGTGACATTCGAACTCAAAACAATTAAACTTGAAATATTATCTGGCTCTAAGCCTTAAAAATAATATTCGTATTCGGCGAATATTGTTTCAAATATTCTTATTCGTAGACGCGAATACTAAAAATTGATATTCGAAACATCACTAGTTTGTACATATCGAGCCTTTGCTGCAATAGTCATAACTCAAAAAAAAAGTAGTTTTGCAGAAAACGAGTTTAAAGTTTTCAGTGCGCTAACAATTTAATGGTTAAATAATATTTTTTATCTCATAAGTATAGGAAATAAGATATTTGGATTATGAAAAACGATATGAGAATTAATGCTGCATTATTAACACAAAAACCACCGTTTTTGAGTAATGACTCTATTGCAGCAAAGGCTCGATATATACTTATCTGAAAATAATAATTTTTTATGCAAAATCTTCAAAATTTATCGTGTGCTCATACATGCATACATTTGTATGTACGATTGTATGTATAAGTATATGTGTACGTATTCACTGGTCATGCAAGCATACGCGCATTATTTGTATATACATATACCATTGTTTTTCCGCTTTTTTGTTGCTAGAAAAATGAAACAACTCAGAGGAAGGAAAATTTTTAACATTTTCAATAAAATCTATTTTTTACGATTTAACACCCATATGATTTTTGTTTACATATTTTCTTTAATCTCTTACATATTTGTCAGTGTTGGAAAACTTATTTATTTATGTGTTTTACAGCATAGAAACAAAAACTCGATTCGTTCGAGAAACATAACTAGAAAAACTCACACCATCGGCACCATTTCAATATCTTAAGTATTTATTGATATGATCATTGTTTCTAAGTACGGTCGTACGGGAGACTGGTGGGACGATAAGTCTATACTTAGTTTTGTGTTCAATTATGAATACTAGACGTCCACAATAATGATCTCTTTTCCTCCGAATGATTTTGTAGAGTTGCCTGCCGTAGGTTGAGAGAGTGCGAGCTTTGTTTCCTGGACAACGACTATAAGTATAATGTGTAAATGCATTTAGTCCGTAATCTCCACTACCTTAATCCGGAGGCCATTGCAATTTAGTTGCATGAAATAAAGGTAGAGCGTTTTGATTATGCATTAGCCGTTGTGCACAGGTGGCCGTCTGGGTGAGATGATGGGTGTTGATGTTCTTGACGCCAGGGCGGGTTGCTTGAGGCGATTGCTCTTGTGCTTGTAATTGCGAGAGACTCGAGTGCAACCTGCGCTTGGGTTATTTATGCGGCACCTTATATCGCACCAACTATTACATCAATTGCACTTTATTGCCACTATGTTCCGCTTAATATTGCACAAAACTTTTTGGGTGGCAGCGCTATGTGTTGAGGCAGTGTTCTGTGGGAGGAAGTTTCAGGGGCTGGGTTGGGTTGGGTGAAAAGAGTTGTGACTGGTGAGCCGAACATATTTTCAGATGATACCAGCCATTGCAAATATTTCCCTTACTTAGGTGAGTTCCGCATTAAGCGGTTATGACACATCGAATAATTTCAGAGGAAAAATCTTCCGCTTGGTACTATTGTCGCTGAATTGACAATCCTTGGCCGAGTGGTACTCGGTCGTTCCGTTGGAACGATTCGGTATTAAAATTCACACCGAATTATAATAATGTAATCTAAAAAGCTTCCGATAATGAATTTAGTTTATTTTTTAACAAAATAAGTTAAAGAAAAGAGCTTAAAGCGTGAAAAAAAATAAGAAAGAAAAGTAGACTGGATTATGCACACAATCTTTTATAAAGTATGACTGTATTAAACGAGAGCTTTGTGTAAACTGACGATAGCATTATTCTCGTATGTTGGTTTCTATTCAATAGACTTTATACGAGTATATGCTCCAACGAAACCTCGACTGAAAACGATTCAATATAACAAATACAAAATTAAGGAGAAGTATTTTGGAGCTACCTTCTTATAGAAAAATAATAATTGTCATTTGTTCTTTATGTTGATTATTCTTATACATTAATCTATATATTGCATAATCAACTTTGGTTTACAAGGTAAAGTCGTTATACTTTCAACCGTCTAGAGTAAACATTATTTTCATTTTGCAAGTAAATCCACTTTGCTTACCTTATATAAAATGTTAAGCCCAATATCTGCAACATTGCGCATAGTGTGTTTAAAGGCCCAAACAACAGAATCGAAAACAAGCTTAAATTGTGCTGGCGGTATATTAAGAAAAGCTTTGAAGCAGTGAGCGTTAACAGCTTGCAAAAGCTCATAAAAACTGACTCGATGTTGAGGATAATCTTCAAAATTTTTATTGATCATGTCGAGTGTACACTCAAAAACGGCATCAAAGATCTTAGGAACTTCATTTGTAATGTCGTTCCGCAACTTGTAGACAATGACACCCATTGAACTAAGAACCTTTGGTTCCCTCGCTGACGGCACTTTACAACGCTGTAATATAAATTAATAGCACTTGAGCATAATAATAACTAAGCACAAATTATTGTATTTTAAACCTGGTAGTCCAAAAGAATTGCATCCAATAATGGCGGTATAAAACTATCCATTACAAGTTGATGATCTGTTGATCGCGATACCCATTCCGAAATTAGATTTAGTGTCTCCTTTTTCACAACATGCATTGCTTTGATTAGTGGTTGATTGTTAACATTTACGCCGTTTACCTCGATAGCTTGAATAATATTCTCAGACGTAATCTTATAAACATTTAACATATCTAAATAAATTCGACCCAACTGGATCACATAAGCATGACCCAAAGCCTTACAAGCGGCAACATTAGTTTTTAAAATACTTCCTAATTGCTTTACAGCAGTCATGTTTTTCAGGAAATCTACGTTTTTAGATGCACGAGATATTATTTCATCCCACACTTGGTTGGGTAAAAACATATATTTTTCGATTAAAATATCTTGTTGAACTTGATCCACTTGAGCGGATATCATGTATCCAACGGCTTCATAGAAAGTGTGAACCTAAAATAACAAATGCGTTTTTAATATTATAGAGACGATATTATTTTTAATATTATTAAATTATATATACATACCTGTTGTGGCTGTAAATCACAAATTATGCTGCTCATAGTACTCAATATTTCATCAATAAATGTACAAGCCTCATTTGGTTGTATTGTCACAAAATATCGCCTACACTTTATAGCAATTTTTATAAAAGTGTCACACGCCATATCCTGGACTCCATCATGCGTCTCATGCATAAATTCGAATAGTTTATTGACAACAGTTTTAAGAAACTTCCAATGGGCTCTTAAAAATCGTGGATATTGACCCACAACATACATAATATTTGACGCAATAATAGCTTTATTGTCTTTGCCTTTTTTCTGCTCGCATAATCCCAACAGATCTTTAATTACAGTCACCAAAAAGCGTTTTTCGTCCTCTTCGCAAAAAGCACCTGTAATGTAAAATAGCAGTTTTCCAACGTTACTTTTTGTACATCTTGAAGATCTTGTAACTAAATACATGGCTGCCTTTAGAGTGTAAACCTGCTTATTATCTTAACGAATATTTAGTTATATAATGTAGATACATATGTTAGTATTAACGCCATGACGTTTATAAATGATTATCTGCAAATATCCACGCTCAAGCACGTTGAACATTAAGATTAACCATGAAACGGATTTCATTTAATATTGTGCTCCCGTGTAGTCACATTTTATTTTTATATTAGTTTTATTTTATCAAATTTATATTCATGTATGATCCCGCCCGAGATATAATACCCGGTCGGTAAAGGGTTAAATACAGAATAAACGGTACAGACAAAATAACATTCACAGCCAGGTAGCACAGAAAAAATAACATTCACATGCACATAACAAAGAGAGACCGTAACACAGACATAACAAAACAAACACACACATCGACAACCGAAACGAGACAGAGTACATTAGCACTTATGAAAACAAGTAAGCTAAGTTAAGTGATAGCGTTAAATCAAGAAGCACACAAACCGCTTGTTGTAATAAATTATCTTTACCACCTATACAAAATAACCTATTTATAAATAATACTGAATTATCAATAAATAATTCCAAGTGTTTTCTTTATTGGTTTAAAATAATAAAACTCGGGCGAATCAATAAATTCTCCTACATTTGGGGGCTCGTCCGGGATAATACCAGTTTCGTTTCAATAAAATTAAAACTTGAAGTGGTAGTCACAATATTTAAAAAACAAAAAATATACATGAAGTTGTGAAGGGCATACGGGTTATAATTAAAATGAATGCTAAGAACTGTACGAAGCTTACAAATTCAGATACAAAACTGTACCAAAAGTCTGTTTTCCATGGTGAGCGAGGTCCGAGTGTGTTACATCAGTATTTTAAAAATATCACGGTTTCAATAAAGCAATAAATTTGAAAACATTTATTGAGTTCAATAAGCAGCAACTCAATGGAAATATAATATAACGCGTTTTTTTATTTCTAAATTGTGTGAAACCGTACCCATTTTAAAGAAAAAACTGTACCCATTTTTTTTTTTTTTTTAACTGTACCTATTTTGAAAACTACAAATTCTTCAAAACATTCAAAGTGAGTTTACGGTAAAACATCCTTATGTACTTGCATAAGTACATACTGACAAGAAAATAACGCTCAAGGTACAAAAAAGAAGAAAAAAAACTTAATGAAAATAAAAAAAATTACAACGAATAAACCAAAGTGAGAGAGTGTGTGTTCGCAAACAGAGAGACTTCGATTACCATTAAAATTCACAACGATAATGAAGAAAATAATAATAGTGTTTCGACAAATTCTAAATGGTGCGCATTGTTAAAGTAACATTAACCACGTACAAAGAAAACCAACAATGAAAGTAAATTATAATTTTTATATAATAAAACAAAATAAAACACCAAATGCAATTTAATGAACAGAAATAAATAAACAAAACTAAATTTAAAATAAGAAAATAGAAATAAATAAACAACACGAAGCTGAAAAGAAGAGAATAGAGATAAATAAAAAACGAAGCTGAAAAGAAGAGACTAGAAATAAATAAAAAACAAGAAGTTAAAAAGAAGAGAATAGAAATAAATAAACAAAACTAAATTTAATAGAAGAAAACAAAAATACATAAACAAACGGAATTGAAAGAAGAGAACACAACAACAACAACAATATCAATCTGCCTTCACACACGGGATGAATTATGCTGGCGTGAGAGTTTTTTGGCGAGAGGGGTGAAGAGAGCGATTTTTCGTTGGCACAATTTTTCATCCAGCCTCATACCCGCACAAGCAGCACAAAACTAATACATACACACTTACGAATATACAGGTTCTGTGTTTTCTTTTTTTACAGACCGTATTCAGTCGTTAGTTAGCAATCGTCGAGTGAACATTAATTTCAAAGAAGAAGGGGGTTGGTCGCGCCAACAAAATTTATACATTTATGTATGTTTTAATAAAACAGTATGAAACATTATCAATTCATTTTTTCTGCCTGTTCGCCGATATCGAAGAAGTTCTTTCTTTCGAACAATTACATTTGAAACAAAAACAAATTCAAAAATTTAGTTTTTGTTTCAAATGTAATTGCTCAAAAGAAAGAACTTCTTCGATATCGGCGAACAGGCACTTTATTTTTTTTAGGTATTTTATATGTTTTTAAATATTTTTTCTTGAGTACATTCTCAAATAAATGTAAAACTTTATATTTTGGTATTTTATATGTTTTTATTTTATTTATAAGCAGAAAATATTTTTTGTAAACAAGGCGGTTTATGTTTATTAATTGTTAATTGATTAAATTTGTCAATAAATCTTTTAAAAAACATATAATTTTTTAACGACTACTTATAAAAATTCTCAGAATTTACTTAAAAAACTACAAAAGTTCTAAGAGAATTAATAAGTTACATACACAATTAAATTAAAAACTTTGAAAAATGTTGGCTTAAGTTTTTTTATTAGTATAAAGTTGTGAAGCAATTTAAAAATTTTTTATATTGATGTTTAAAATTTTCCCTCATTCCAAAAATATTCAGTAAATTCGCTTCTTATACTTGTAATTCCTCCTAAAATAATTGACAATTCATCATCACTTATTCTCGCCATAATATTTCTGCCAACTATGTATGTTCCGTAATGTGTATAATAATAGTAATGTGTATGCAACGAAAGACAAACTTCAAATGAATACAAAAAACACCAACACATACAAAGCTGAGTACATGTATACATTTTATGCCAAAATAAGTAGACTCGTGTGTGAGAACAAAAATTGTGCGGCTTAAAAATTCATCTCGTCTGTGAAACCCCAATTAGCAACAAACTATGATCGTGAGTACGCTGTGTATTTTGCCATTTGATGTAATTGCTTGGGATTGAGGTGGTAGCAGAGCTTGCAGTCAACCGAACACAATCTTAGAAACAGAGACGCACTGTGGTCCGAAAGAGAAAAAAGGGGAACTATTGTGAAAAAAATTAATAAATTTTGTTGAAGAAATAGTAGAAACATAATTCGGAGAAGAGAGTAAACTAAAAAAAAAAATTGTTAAAGATAAATCCATTATTGAAGAAAAGTGTGAAGTAATTTTGAAAATACCAAAATTTGAGAATAAAAGAAAATAAGTTGCAATCAAGTAAGGTATTAATAAAAGATATTAATGCTAAATAGAACTACATAGTAGTGAATTTAAAATTGACGAAATCACTTTGATAAAGGCTTTGAATTTAAAAGTGTAACGTAAGTAGAGAAGAATAGAATAGAAGATCAAAATAAATATAAATTAAAAGTATAGAAGAGCTGTATTTGTGAAATAAAGTAAAATAGATTTCGATGTATTCTACACTATTAGGGTAGCATCGCAAATTGATAAATAAAAGTGGAGCTAAATAATTTGATAAAATAGTTGAATAAAAGAATTTGAATAAAATAATTTTAATAAAATAGTTTAAATAAAAGAATTTGAATAAAATAATTTTAAT
Organism: Lypha dubia; assembly: GCA_947311025.1. Classification (NCBI taxonomy): domain Eukaryota; kingdom Metazoa; phylum Arthropoda; class Insecta; order Diptera; family Tachinidae; genus Lypha; species Lypha dubia. The sequence goes on along the minus strand of OX371261.1, from coordinate 73,877,415 downwards.
AAAATAGTTTGAATAAAAGAATTTGAGTAAAATAATTTGAATAAAATAATTTGAGTAAAATAATTTGAATTAAATAGTTTGAATAGAAGAATTTGAATAAAATAATTCGAAATAATTTGAATATAATTCTCCTACAAATTCTCGTATAAAGTATTTCAGTTCTCATTAAAGAATTCGCTACCGGAAGCTAGACCAGGTAACGGAAATACTGCTGAAAACGAATACACTCAAATCCTACATCAATTCAACGAGATTTCCGTCAACACAGATGCTTTTGATTTACAACAGCTGAAGACGATTTACGCAAAAATATCGTAGAACTAAGAAAAAACTACAATCCAGTTAAACCGAAATCTTTCCCAATTAAAATGAAGATCCTGCTTAAAGATAGCACGCCAGTTTGTCACCCTCCACGAAAGATGTCGTATATCGACCAACAGACTGTTGACAAACAATGGCTAAGAGAGGGAATAGTACGCAAAAGTTGTTTCGAATATTCGTCACCTGTCGTATTAGTGACCAAGAAAGATGGTAGCAAGAGATTATGCTGTGATTATAGACAGTTAAATGAAAAAGTTGTACGCGATAATTTCCCAATGGCAATCATAGACGACGTAGTGCAGCGCTTGCAAGAAGGTAAAGTATACACAACGCTGGATTTGAAAATGGCTTTTTCCATGTGCCGATAGAAACAGAGAGTCAGCGATTCACATCTTTTGTTACACACAGAGGACAATTCAAGTTCCAGTACGTCCCCTTTGGCATAACTAACTCACCAGCAGTATTTTGCCGGTACATAAATGCGATATTCCATGAATTGATCATGGACGGAACAGTTATAATATATATGGATGACATCGTCATACCATCAAAAGATCTGAAAGAAGGCATCACCAAGTTTAAAAGATTTTTAAAAGTCGCGTCGGTAAACGGACTAAAAATTAAATGGAGTAAGTGCCAATTTCTGATGCGGAAAATAACATTTTTAGGGTACGTGATAGAGAACTCTACAATAGGGCCAACGAAAGAGAAGACTGCAGCTATAGAAAAGTTTCCACAACCAAAAGACTGCAAAGCAGTTGAACGATTTTTAGGCCTTACTTCTTATTTTAGACGTTTCACTAAAAACTACGCTTTAGTGGCAAAACCATTATCGGACTTACTGAAGAAAACCGCGAGATTTAATATGGGCGACGAAGAAGTACTAGCTTTCCAACAGCTGAAGGCTGCCCTGGTCGGAGCGAATGTACTAAAGCTATTTAATCCAAGTGCAGAAACCGAACTACATACAAATGCCAGCAAACTCGGATATGGAGCTGTCATGCTACAGCGAGATTCCTAAGATCAAAATCTGCACCCTGTACAATACATGAGCAGAAAAACAAGCCCTGCCGAAGAAAAATACCACTCCTACGAGTTGGAGGTTTTGGCCATAATAGAGGCGTTAAAGAAATAGAGGGTATACCTGATGGGAGTCCCTGTGAAAAAAGTCACCGATTGTAATGCATTCGCAATGATTATGAAAAAAAGGACATACCGTTGAGTGTCAAGGTGGGCATTATTTAGGGCCCGATTATAGTTTACAACACTTAAATGTTGTGTTATCTCAGCTACAACACAACATTAATCTGTTCGTTGATTATGGTTTACAACAGCTAGCTGTTGTGTATGTCACAGAGTTGCATTTAGATAGTAGCACACATATCCGCAAAATTCCAACGATGTTTACAAAAAGCGGTCAATTTAAATAGAAATATGTAAAACTGTTGCATATACATTTTTATTGTGTTACAAATAAGTGAAATAAAGTACAAATAATTATGGATGTTAATGTTGATTTATTTTTTGATGGTAATGACGGTACAGCTAAAACGCACATGGCACGACTACGGAAAAGAATTCGGGATAGTTCGAACCCATTGGAAGTAGTACTGAGTAAGTTATACATACATATATTTTTAATGCAGAACATGAATGTATGTACATAAATAGAAATTTTTCAGTTTTATAAAATTTTTCCGCATAAACAAGGATGGGTTCTTATTCTTGCTGCAGGAACTGAGCATTTTTTTAAAACCTTCAAATCGATGTTCTGCCATTCCTCCTATTTTAAAATTGTGTTCCGCATTAAGATTTTTTGCTGATGGTATCTATCAAATAAGTAGCGTTAATGATTTTAATATTGGAGTTTCACAACCAACAGTTTGCTGCATTTTAAAAGAAATAATAGAATTCTTTGAAAAAAAAAATTGCAAAAAGTGGATAAACGCTCGGATGTCCGAAGAAGAAAAGAGTAAGAACAAAACATCTTTTTTTTTAAAAACACGATTCCCAGGAGTAATTGGTTGTATAGATGGAACGCACGGTCGAATGGTTGCGCCGCGAACGGAATTGCAGCATTTGTATTTAAACAGGAAAGGTTAGTACATCCTAAATGTCATGATCGTAAGTAAAGATGATAGTTTTCAATTGAGTTGATTAATACATATAATAAATATGTATATTTTTCTACAATTTTGCGACTATGAAATGAACATCCACTTTGTAGATGCTCGGTATCCCGGCTCTAACCATGATTCCTTCATATGGAATATGAGTGAGCTGAAACAATATTTACAAAATAATCTGGAGGAAAATACTTGGATTTTAAGTAGGAAATTCTATTAACTTTTTATGTAAGTAAGTTAGTAAAGTAAATATGCATTTATGCATTTGCAGGAGATGCTGGGTATCCATTAGAGTCGTTTTAAATAACGCCATTTCGAAGTGCTGACGAAGAATCACAAGAAAGTCATTTTAATGCAACCAACCAATCAATCAAAGGCAAGAAACACTATTGAAAGGACTATTGGTGTTCTTAAAAGCAGATGTCGGTGTTTGCTTTCCGCAAGAGAATTGCATTATGGCCCTGAAAAAGCAGCTAGCATCACAAATGTGTGTTGTGTACTGCATAACCTAAGTAGGCATTTTAAGACGGAACATCACGAAGAAATGTCTTTCCCGTCAGATATAGAATTAGAAGTTGGAGAAGCTGTGGATACAAATACAGATGCATCGGCGCGGCTAATTAGAAATAATATAATGAATGCAATTTTAAATTAATAAACGTTTTGTATTTTTAATAAAACTTGTGTTTTTTATTTCACTTAATATATATATAAAAACTTAAAAAATCACAAACGAGTTCAAACGTGATCAAATATATGTACTTAGTACGTACATATGTAGATTCTTAAAACTATTAGAACAAAATATTTACAGAAGAAAATAAAACTTAAAATATCACAAAAATTCAGGTTTGTTTTTTCCTACAACTAGCTACATATTAAAATTACATCACATGTCTTGCAGACGTTTATTTGTTACCTCAATTTTGGCTCTTAAAAGCTCTATTTGTAATTAATTTTTTTTTCTTTTTTTGTTCATAAATTTTTTATTTATTTCATAGTTTTTGTATGAATTTTTTTCCATTTTTTTTAATGTGTGCAAAATTTCCCCCTGATTTTTTGTTTGATTTTTTAATATTTGCAAACGATCGTCCTCCAGGTTAGTTTTTGATCGTTTGCGGCTTGTTGATGACTGCTGCTCCGAGCATTCAACATCTTGCAAAGGCTCCTCGGTTTGCAACGTTGATTCTGCGGCATCGGAATCACTTTCCCGTTGCAAACCCATTGCAGATCCACTTGGGTTTATTTGACGCTGCATTGACACAAGTTCCACAGTGCTCTGCTCCAATGGGTTCAAGCTTACTTCTGTGGACGGACCACCACCAGTAGCTTGAAATTTTTATTTATTTTTTGCCAATTTTCTTTTCAAATTAGCTTTAATAATTACCTATAATTAAATTGAAATCATGTTTAAACAATATCTCAGATATTATGTATAAAATCCATCTGCTACGAACCCTTTGCCATTTTTTTGCGGTTCTAATTGGCGGGCCCAAGCTGTTTATTTGCACCGAAAACTGATCCCATTTGTCTTTCAACTGCATTTTATTAAAGCCAAATGGTAGCTTACCACAAGCAATATCGGGATTTGCTTTCATCACTTCCACCAATTTTTCCATTTGTTTTTTGTTTGATATTTTTCTAATAAATATTAAAGATCCAATAAACGCTTTGCCGAAAACTGAAATTTTGTATGTATACTTACAAATTTTTCTCCATTTTTATTTTTCAACTTGCAACGACAACTAGACAACAGCTAATGAGCAGTTGTAAGATTTTCGCAGTTGTAACTACACTCAAGAACACATGTTGTGAACCATAATCGCAGTAAATGAACATAGACAACTGTACTTACAACACTAAAGCTAGGCGTTGTAAACCGTAATCGCAATTTTAATTTAACAACACTAAAATGTTTGATGTTGTAAACCATAATCGGGCCCTTATGCAAGACTTTGATTACGTCATCGAACACAGGTCTGGTCATAAGATGCGTCAAGTGGATGCGCTGAGTAGCATGTCCTGCCTAATGGTGGAAAACACGATACGTCACCGAATAAGAGAGGAACAGTTGAAAGATGATTGGATTAAAGCCGTGAGCAAAATACTAGAGTCGCAGAATTACGAGGACTATTACGTCAAACATAGAATTGTCCATAAGGATCCACCAAGGTCCTTATTATGATACCGACTCCGATGGAACGTGAAATAATCGAAATGGCACATAAACAAGGACATTTCGCGGCAAAGAGAACGGCAGAACTGGTAGAGAGAACATTCTACATACGGAAATTGAACATGAAAGCTGAAACGGTGGTAAAAAGTTGCGTCGTATGTATCATGGCGGAGGCAAAGGCCGGCAAAAAAGAAGGTATGTTAAACCCTATCGACAAGGCAGACAAGCCTTTGATGACCTATCACCTGGACCACGTAGGTCCCATGGAAACAACAATATAATTACATTTTAGTCGTAGTTGATGCATTTTCAAAATTTGTATGGCTCTATCCTACAAAAAGCGTCGGGACAGCTGAGGTGGACAGGCTGAGTAAACAATCAACGACATTCGGAAACCCCGTAAGAATAATCACCGATAGAGGAACCGCGTTCACGTCAAAAGACTTCCAAGGCTATTGTACAGATGAAGGTATTCAACATTTAACAATTACAACGGGAGTACCTCGGGAAAACGGACAAGTAGAAAGAATGCACCAAATAATAATCCCAATGTTGGCCGAACTATCCTTGGAAAATCCGAAAAATTGGTATCGACATGTGGACAGAGTGCAAAAGGTAATCAACAACACCCCCCAGAAGCACGGGCAGTACGCCTTTTGAAATAATAACGGGCCTGAAATTGAGAGTCAAAGAAAATGCCGACGTACGAGGTCTATTGGAAGAACTAGTAGAAAACGAACTCCACCAAGAGCGTAATGCACTACGAGAAAGAGCTAAGACAAACATATTGAGAATCCAAAACGAAAACAAAAGATCCTTCAATAAGAACCGTATACCGAAAAAGGTATACAACTTAAACGATCTAGTAGCCATCAAGCGTACGCAGTTCGTTTCGGGCCTAAAACTGAAACCTAAGTTTTTGGGGCCATATAAAATAACCGATAAACTTAATCACGGAAGATATACAGTCGAAAAGATAGGGGAAGGCGAAGGTTCCCGGAGATGTACCACAGTGGTGGAATATATGAAGCTGTGGAGGCAGACATTCGAGGCGAATGCACTGTCAGGAGGGCCGAGGTGGGATCCCGCCCGAGATATAATACCCGGTCGGTAAAGGGTTAAATACAGAATAAACGGTACAGACAAAATAACATCCACAGCCACGTAGCACAGACAAAAGAACATTCACATGCACATAACAAAGAGAGACCGTAACACAGACATAAAAAACAAACACACACATCGACAACCGAAACGAGACAGAGTACATTAGCACTTATGAAAACAAGTAAGCTAAGTTAAGTGATAGCGTTAAATCAAGAAGCACACAAACCGCTTGTTGTAATAAATTATCTTTACCACCTATACAAAATAACCTATTAATAAATAATACTGAATTATCAATAAATAATTCCAAGTGTTTTCTTTATTGGTTTAAAATAATAAAACTCGGGCGAATCAATAAATTCTCCTACATGTATATACATTATTTATGTATAAAGTTTGTTATTTTAGCAATTGTCGTGGTTTTTTCTATGACGGCAAAAGTCGGTGCTCGTTCTTGCCCACGTACAAAAGCGTTCCACCCAGCGTACCACAACATTTAAAGTATTAACAATGATTTAATTAATTATTTTTACCTATGAAGGAATTTATTTCTTACTAATAAATTTTGTAAAGACCATGAATTTATTAATCGTTTAAATCAAGCTTTTATAATATGTATTAATATTTCAATAATTTATTTAAGTTATGACATTTACTGGTTAAATTCACTGCAGAAATTATATTAAAAATGGTGTTTTTCACACTGGATTAATTATGCTGGCATAACATGGCAGTTTTTAGGCGAGAGGGGTGAAGAGAGCGTTTTTTCGTTGGCACAATTTTTCATCCAGGCTCATACCCGCACAAGCAGCACAAAACTAATACATACACACTTACGAATACACAGGTTCTGTGTTTTCTTTTTTTACAGACCGTATTCAGTCGTTGGTTAGCTATCATCAAGTGAACATGAATTTCAAAGAAGGGGGTTGGTCGCGCCAACAAAATTTATGCATTTATGTTTTAATAAATCAGCATGAAGCATTCTCAATTCATTTTTTATTTTTTTATATGTTTTTAAATTTTTTTTTGAGTATATTCTCAATAAATGTAAAATTTTATATTTTGGTATTTTATATGTTTTTATTTTATTTATAAGCAGAAAATATTTTTTGTAAATAAGCGGTTTAGGTTTATTAATTGTTAATTGATTAAATTTGTCAATAAATCTTTTAAAAAACATAAAAAAAATTTTAACGATTAATTATAAAAATTCTCACAATTTACTTAAAAAACTACAAAAGTCCTAAGAGAATCAATAAGTTACATACACAATTAAATTAAAAACTTTGAAAAATTTTGGCTTAAGTTTTTTATTAGTAGAGAAGTTGTAAAGCAATTTAAAAATCTTTAATATTGATGTTTAAAATTTTCCCTCATTGCAAAAATATTTAGTAAATTCGCTTCTTATACTTGTAATTCCTCATAAAATAATTGCCAATTCATCATCACTTATTCTCGCCATATTTCTGCCAACTATATACTTATGTTCCGTAATGTGTATAATAATAATGTGTAAACAACGAAAGACAAACTTCAAATGAATAAAAAAACACTAACACACACAAAGCTGAGTACAGGTATACATTTTATGCCAGATGAATTAGTCCAGTGTAAATTTGAAAGAACAAAAATTGTGCGGCTGAAAAATTGTTCTAGTGTGAATATGCACAATGGGAGCTTACCATTATAAACTTATCTATGTATATATGTATATAAAACCGAATGTGTGTTTGTTTATTTGTTTGTTTGTTCCTTATAGAAGGCCAAACCCTTAGACCGATCTTCCTGAAATTTTCACAGCATGTTACTGTGACTCTGGAAGGAATAATAGGCTATATGAAGTTTTGATTGGACAGGGGGGTGTGGCACCGCCCATATAACCCAATAATTTGAATCGCCATATTTTGGGCATTTTTTTACCTACGTCGATGATATGGTATTGGCATAATTTCGAATACGTACCAGGAGAAAAGTGGGTGGGGCCACGCCCCTTTTTAGGGAAACCAAACCCTTGGACCGATCTTCCTGAAATTTTCACAGCATGTTACTGTGACTCTGGAAGGAATAATAGGCTATATGAAGTTTTGATTGGACAAAGAGGCGTGGCACCGCCCATATAACCCAAAAATTTAAATCGCCATATTTTGGGCATTTTTTGACCTACGTCGATGATATGGTATTGGCATAATTTCGAATACGTACCAGGAGAAAAGTGGGTGGTACCGCGCCCCTTTTTAGGAAAATTAAAAATCGTTATATAGTCTTAACTACTGGACCGATCGTCATTAAATTTTTACAATAGGATGTATAAATACTTTTAATTTTTTTTTATAACGAGGGGGCTATCGAAGCACACCGGGATAATCTAGTTTAGTTTAAAGTTAACGGTCGTCAAGAATGAATCCACCTGTATTTCAGGTTATTCATATAAATTCTTATTAAAGCATTTATGTTCACATCAGTTAATAATCATTTTTTGTCTTATTAGCCAGTAATAATAAGAAATGTTATTCACAAACGTATAATAAGGCAAACTTTACTATTAAGCGATAATTTAAGTTTTGTGATTGTGTGTTAAATAAACTATATTATTTTAGTTGACAACTTGATAAAATATTCGATTACCAAGTAGTCTCCAATGGTTGAAAATATTTAAAATAATTAGGCTGACTTCCAAAACGTTCGTATACAATGTTTGTATACAGTATTGCTACTGTATTTAAATCACATCCATATGCAAAGTTCGGAAACAATGCAACAACTATAAAACCGATGCCTTGTTTGCTCTCTTACTGCGTTAAATATACTATGCGGCGGCGTTTTGAAATGGTATACATTGTATAATTATTGTACTGCGGCGTTATGAAATGTGATGCTTTGTTCAAACACAAAGCAATTGACGTTTTGGAAGTCAGCCATACTTACGAGTATAACATTTATTTAATCAATTTAGGTAAAAAGCTAATATCTAAAAAATAAATTTTAAAATTTATTAAGACGTGTTGTAGTGAGATTGCTAGCAATATATTTTGATAAATTATTACAAAAGTATTCAAATACCAAGTACGTTACATTTATTTATTTGAAAAATTTTTTAATGTTAAAAATTATGCACAAAATCATGAAGAGGTATCAGTATTAATATATCAAACAACATGTAGAATTTTAGTTATGTACGCATGCATTAAAGGGCTGCGTGAACGTGGTCATCAATGAACATTGTTCATTGACTAAAACTCTATTTCGAATAAAAATCAGAACACCAAACAAACTGTTGCTTTGTTCATAGTATGAGTGAGAACATTTTGTGTCACTTCGTTAACACAAAGAGTTTGTTCATTGAAACGATTTTTATTCGAAGTTCTCGCTCTCATCTCACAGTTTCTTATTAATACGCAATAGCAATGTTGCCAATTTGGTGAAATCATGAAATCTTTTGCATGCGCTGCCCATGTGTAATTACTTGCATATGTAATTTTAAGTTTTAGCTTTTACACGCATGTACGTATGTATGTATATACTATTCATATTACGAGCACTAGTAGTAAATCAAATTCAATATGTATTTTAGTTTGTTGTTTGCATTTCTAAATAACATAAACCTTCAATAAACGTTAATAAATAAAATAAATCATTAATGATTAAACTGTAAATTTTTTAGAGTTTTTTGCCTTCTTTTTTAGGATTTAGTTCATTGTGTATGTTTAACGTATTTCTTAAATGATTTTCCTTTTTCCTACAACTGGCAACACTGATCTTTGAGAGCATGTTGTTTTTGCATGAACATTATTGATATTTATTCAAGACATGTTCGGTTTCACATTTCTAAATGTTCGTTCGCTCTTGTATAAGTGAACGCATAAACTTCATTACGCTCGTCTCTTAACTATCGTGTGTTGATTCTTCTCTGTTCATAGTTATTCATCGGTATTGAATAGAAACGAATGAATAAAAGATAATGATGAAAGTTTCATGATCATCATTATTAAGTTTCACGCAGCCATTTAGTATGTACATATATTAGGGTGCAGCGAAATTTCAACTTTCAATTTTCGCAAATGCCCAGTCGGAATATTGTGCCGATTGGTCTGATATATAACTGGTAAAAATTTCAGCAATATCGGACTTTAAGTGCTGTCCCAAGAGGTCAAAGGTCAAATTTAAGTAAATACTATATTTTTATTGGGAATTTTCTTGGTTGTTCTTGGATTGGCACGAAAATTATTCATTAATTTTATGAAGGGTGGTTAGAATATTTTGTGAATATTGTTTGAAAAATTTAACCCTTCAGTTTCAATTGAAGGGTTTAGTTCTGTCACTTATTTGCAAACGTCAGGTGTACCTCAGGGTAGTTTACTAGGCCCGTTGTAGTCTAACCTTTTCATAAACGATATTAGTAGTTGTTTCGTTAAATCTAACCATTTTTTGTATGCTGATGATTTAAAGTTTTTTGGGAAACTAGTTTCTATACATGATGCAAATGGTGCTCAATAATTAAAGTGAATGGTGTCGTCTTAATGTTTGAACATTAATAAATGTGTGCATGTCTCTTTTCATAGGTCTCTTGGGCACCACAAAATAAGCCCCAAATCGAAAAATGAAACAAGCCCCAAAAAATTTTATGAAATAAACCCCAAAAAAAATGAAATAAAACCCAAACAAAATTTACGAAATAAGCCCCAAATAAAATGAAATAAGCCCCAAAAAATTTTATGAAATAAGCCCCAAATTTTTAAAAAATGAAATAAACCCCAAAAAAATGAAATAAGCCCCAAATTTGTTAACTGTATAAGGTAAGCTTTAAAAGAAATCATAAAATGTAAGAATTTTATCCTCTAAATTATATCGAACACCGGCTTCGCGTTCCAAGCATTCTCTGCACAACCGGCCTACGGCCGGGCGCAAGGAATTTATACTCTATGGTATATCGAACACAGGCTTCGCGTTCCAAGTATTTTCTGCATAACCGGTCTACGGCCGGGCGCAAGGAATTTATCCTCTATGGTATATCGAACACCGGCTTCGCGTTCCAAGCATTCTCTGCATAACCGGCCTACGGCCGGGCGCAAAGAATTTATCCTCTATGGTATATCGAACACCGGCTTCGCATTCAAAGTACTCTCTGCATAACCGGCCTATGGCCGGGCGCAAGGAATTTATTGTCTATGGTATATCGAACACCGGCTTCGCGTTCGAAGCATTCTTTACATAACCGGCCTATGGCCAGGCGCAAGGGCCAGGCTACGGTATAACGAACATCTGCTTCGCATTCAAAGTACTCTCTGCATAACCGGCCTACGGACGGACGCAAGGATTTTATCCTCTATGGTATATCGAACACAGGCTTCGCGTTCAAAGAATTTTCTGCATAACCGGCGCAAGGAATTTATCCTCTATGGTATATCGAACACCGGCTTCGCATTCAAAGTACTCTCTGCATAACCGGCCTACGGTCGGGCGCAAGGAATTTATCCTCTATGGGATATCGAACACCGAAATAAATCCCCAAATAATTTTATGAAATAAGCCACAAATTTTTAAAAAATGAAATAAGCCCCCAAAAAATGAAATAAAGCCCAAACAAAAAATTTGAAAATTTTTTGGGGCTTATTTCAATTTTCGATTTGGGGCTTATTTCGTGCCACCGGTCTCTTGCCCCCACTGTGGTGGAATTTTATATTGTGGAGTAATGTTGAATAAATCTAATTCTAAACTTGACCTTGGCGTATTGTTTGATAATTCTTTGTCGTTTGTTGCTCATGTTGAATACATAGTTCCGAAAGTCTATAAGATGCTGGGTTTTCTGAAAAGAACTTGTTCTGAGTTTGCCGACCCATACACTTTTAAGCATGTTTATACGTCGTTTGTTAGGTCAAAGTTAGAATTTGCTTCTATTATTTGGAGTCCTCATGTAGTTAATCTTATCACTCGTTTGGAGAGAATTCAACGTATTTTTGTTAAGTGCGCTCGCTATCTTATTTGTCCGCTATTCTATATGAGTCCAAATGTTTATTTATTGGTTTGCGTACTTTGGAATCACGTAGAAAAGTTCAATCTGCCCTGCTGTTGTACGATATTATCAATGGCTCTATTGATTGCCCAAATTTGCTTTACGCTATACGGTTTTATATTCCGCCGAGGAATTTAAGGTTAGCTAAGTTATTTGATGTTCCGTTTTGTCGTACTGATTATGCACGTAATGGTACCCTAACTCGCGCGTTTGCTCTCTTAAATGATTTAAATTTTAATTTGCAAAGAGACTCTAACTCATTTATCGAATTCAGCATTGGTAAACTTGAGTTCAAATCGCTACTTTTTAGTTTATTAAAATAATTGGCTTAAATGGTTTTAATAAATGAGTTATATACATACATAAGTATTATTTTTATATTACATATACTGTGATTATGTTGGGTGCGATTTTATTTTTTCTTTCTTATTTATTTTATTTGACATTGATTTAAATTTTGTTGCTAGAAAACCATAATTTTATTTATTTTTATTATATACATATTATATTATCTTAGAGTCTCTTTCACCAATTCTATTTAAATATCAATTCATATTTAAACGTAGTTATTCATTTTTACCAAAATATTCTCATTACACATTTAAAAGCTGTTTAAATAAGTAGCAATCTCCATTTAAATACTGATTTTGCAACTACATAAATTGTTTGTTAACAAAAATTAAAAAATTTCAAATATTTGCTTATGATTTGTATAAAGCTAAAAATAAATAACAAATCAAATGAAAAGTGATGAAAGTGATTACGATTACGAAGTTATTGTAAACGTTTTTATCGAACGAAGGCCGCGAACAATAAGAGAACGACTAATTTCTTTACATTTTACGATGAAGAGGACTTCAGATGTAGATTCCGTGTATCCAAGGAAGCAGCATGGACAATTTTGGAATTAATACGCCACAAAATAAAAAATAACAGCAATTTTATATCTTCGGACGAAAAATTTTTTACGCGCTTCCATTTTCGTTAATTTGTTTTTTTAAAAACAGCTGAAAGTTGGTGCTGCATATTAAATAACAAAGGGCTACCATACTTTCTGGTGTTTTATTATAGAAGTTGGTGAAAATGGAATTTTTTTAAACAGAATTTAAATACATACAGATCTTTAATTAACCCATTAGAAGTCACTGTACTCAACTGAGTACAGCTGAACTTTCGGTAGTTGCCAAGCAACAGCAAAGATTTTACAATCGTTAAACCGTTATTTAGACTCACAACAACAATAATAAGAGCAGCAGAAAAAGAATTTGTGTGTAGTTTCTGTTGTTTATGCTAAAATATAAGTCTGAATTGTGACGCGAGTACAGTATGTGGTTTAGCAAACAATTTTGTAAATATTTGAAATACTACTGAAATTTCTTTAGTTATTTTGCAATATTTTTATTAAAATAGTAACAACGAAAGATACAGGCATCAAAGAATACTTAAAAGTAAGAAAATAAAAAAAATAGAAAGGTATAAAGTTGGCTGTACTCGTTTGAGTACAATGACAGCATCCATAATAAAAATATTTTATTTATTTGTTAGATTTAAATATGAGTGGAACACGTTTTAAGGGCCAGCAGAGTTTCAAAGGGCTTCAAGAGGCCGTTGACATCATATTAGCCGATAGTGAAGATGAAGATATTGATATGGCAATCATTCCACCTAATCCGAGTGAACTAACTGACGAAGAGGAAGGTGTTGAGGATGATATGATTCCATCAGCCCTACCGCAAGATATTCCTGGAACAATAGAAGTTTTTGTAAACCGCAAAAATATCGAGTCATTCATGTCAAATTAGAGTCAAAGCGTTGTCGGCTAACTTTTGGAACCCAAAGAAAACCTATCTGGCAGAAATGTCATCCACCACAGAGTCCAGCTACTCAGCAAAACTCTGAAGTTTATGACAGAGCAAATCAAATTCGTGAGGGTCTAAGGAATCTTAACAAAACAGAACAATAGGCACGAGTTTCACTTGAACGACTGTGATTTGAAAAAGTTCCTTGGAGTTTTTCAAGGTTTATCTCAAGATGGAGTTGGACACTACCCCGCCAAAGTAGAAAAGCAGTTATGGTGCATAATTTGTCATTCCAGAGTTCGTTGGCAGTGCAAAAAATGCATTAAAACACTTTGTGTTGAAAAACAGTGTTTCGAAAAATATTACACTTAAGATGTCAGTGTACTCATTTGAGTACACCCCTAAAGCTCGTTTCCAAACAAAAAATTTATAATTTTTCTTTTAGTTTGTGCTTTTTTATTCTTGTTTCAATTAATAAATAAATCTTAAATCAAAAACTTAAAGCCGGTTTTCATTTGACCTCTAATGGGTTAAATTAAACTATTTTTAAATTTGTTTGGTGAAAGAGACTCTTAGTCTGTAAGGACTTTTTTGTCTATAGACTAAAATAAACAAACAAACAAATAAACTCATTTAGAGTTCTCTTTTTATTTGTGTTCACTATATGAGTTTGTGTATGCAAATATTTATGTATATATATTACACTTAAGCAAAAAATTAAATAAAACCAGTATAATAACTGTTTGATCAATGTTTTGTTTTTGTTTTTTTTTTGTGATTTTAACTTTCAGTAATTTTTAATATTCAGTTGCGACGATTATAAAAACGCGTCTGTACACTACGAGATGCTTTTAATAAAGTAAAATCGCAGTCGACCGCCTTTATTGGTTATCCTATACGTAATGTTGAATAAATCTAATTCTAAACTTGACCTTGGCGTATTGTTTGATAATTCTTTGTCGTTTGTTGCTCATGTTGAATACATAGTTCCGAAAGTCTATAAGATGCTGGGTTTTCTGAAAAGAACTTGTTCTGAGTTTGCCGACCCATACACTTTTAAGCATGTTTATACGTCGTTTGTTAGGTCAAAGTTAGAATTTGCTTCTATTATTTGGAGTCCTCATGTAGTTAATCTTATCACTCGTTTGGAGAGAATTCAACGTATTTTTGTTAAGTGCGCTCGCTATCTTATTTGTCCGCTATTCTATATGAGTCCAAATGTTTATTTATTGGTTTGCGTACTTTGGAATCACGTAGAAAAGTTCAATCTGCCCTGCTGTTGTACGATATTATCAATGGCTCTATTGATTGCCCAAATTTGCTTTACGCTATACGGTTTTATATTCCGCCGAGGAATTTAAGGTTAGCTAAGTTATTTGATGTTCCGTTTTGTCGTACTGATTATGCACGTAATGGTACCCTAACTCGCGCGTTTGCTCTCTTAAATGATTTAAATTTTAATTTGCAAAGAGACTCTAACTCATTTATCGAATTCAGCACTGGTAAACTTGAGTTCAAATCGCTACTTTTTAGTTTATTAAAATAATTGGCTTAAATGGTTTTAATAAATGAGTTATATACATACATAAGTATTATTTTTATATTACATATACTGTGATTATGTTGGGTGCGATTTTATTTTTTCTTTCTTATTTATTTTATTTGACATTGATTTAAATTTTGTTGCTAGAAAACCATAATTTTATTTATTTTTATTATATACATATTATATTATCTTAGAGTCTCTTTCACCAATTCTATTTAAATATCAATTCATATTTAAACGTAGTTATTCATTTTTACCAAAATATTCTCATTACACATTTAAAAGCTGTTTAAATAAGTAGCAATCTCCATTTAAATACTGATTTTGCAACTACATAAATTGTTTGTTAACAAAAATTAAAAAATTTCAAATATTTGCTTATGATTTGTATAAAGCTAAAAATAAATAACAAATCAAATGAAAAGTGATGAAAGTGATTACGATTACGAAGTTATTGTAAACGTTTTTATCGAACGAAGGCCGCGAACAATAAGAGAACGACTAATTTCTTTACATTTTACGATGAAGAGGACTTCAGATGTAGATTCCGTGTATCCAAGGAAGCAGCATGGACAATTTTGGAATTAATACGCCACAAAATAAAAAATAACAGCAATTTTATATCTTCGGACGAAAAATTTTTTACGCGCTTCCATTTTCGTTAATTTGTTTTTTTAAAAACAGCTGAAAGTTGGTGCTGCATATTAAATAACAAAGGGCTACCATACTTTCTGGTGTTTTATTATAGAAGTTGGTGAAAATGGAATTTTTTTAAACAGAATTTAAATACATACAGATCTTTAATTAACCCATTAGAAGTCACTGTACTCAACTGAGTACAGCTGAACTTTCGGTAGTTGCCAAGCAACAGCAAAGATTTTACAATCGTTAAACCGTTATTTAGACTCACAACAACAATAATAAGAGCAGCAGAAAAAGAATTTGTGTGTAGTTTCTGTTGTTTATGCTAAAATATAAGTCTGAATTGTGACGCGAGTACAGTGTGTGGTTTAGCAAACAATTTTGTAAATATTTGAAATACTACTGAAATTTCTTTAGTTATTTTGCAATATTTTTATTAAAATAGTAACAACGAAAGATACAGGCATCAAAGAATACTTAAAAGTAAGAAAATAAAAAAATAGAAAGGTATAAAGTTGGCTGTACTCGTTTGAGTACAATGACAGCATCCATAATAAAAATATTTTATTTATTTGTTAGATTTAAATATGAGTGGAACACGTTTTAAGGGCCAGCAGAGTTTCAAAGGGCTTCAAGAGGCCGTTGACATCATATTAGCCGATAGTGAAGATGAAGATATTGATATGGCAATCATTCCACCTAATCCGAGTGAACTAACTGACGAAGAGGAAGGTGTTGAGGATGATATGATTCCATCAGCCCTACCGCAAGATATTCCTGGAACAATAGAAGTTTTTGTAAACCGCAAAAATATCGAGTCATTCATGTCAAATTAGAGTCAAAGCGTTGTCGGCTAACTTTTGGAACCCAAAGAAAACCTATCTGGCAGAAATGTCATCCACCACAGAGTCCAGCTACTCAGCAAAACTCTGAAGTTTATGACAGAGCAAATCAAATTCGTGAGGGTCTAAGGAATCTTAACAAAACAGAACAATAGGCACGAGTTTCACTTGAACGACTGTGATTTGAAAAAGTTCCTTGGAGTTTTTCAAGGTTTATCTCAAGATGGAGTTGGACACTACCCCGCCAAAGTAGAAAAGCAGTTATGGTGCATAATTTGTCATTCCAGAGTTCGTTGGCAGTGCAAAAAATGCATTAAAACACTTTGTGTTGAAAAACAGTGTTTCGAAAAATATTACACTTAAGATGTCAGTGTACTCATTTGAGTACACCCCTAAAGCTCGTTTCCAAACAAAAAATTTATAATTTTTCTTTTAGTTTGTGCTTTTTTATTCTTGTTTCAATTAATAAATAAATCTTAAATCAAAAACTTAAAGCCGGTTTTCATTTGACCTCTAATGGGTTAAATTAAACTATTTTTAAATTTGTTTGGTGAAAGAGACTCTTAGTCTGTAAGGACTTTTTTGTCTATAGACTAAAATAAACAAACAAACAAATAAACTCATTTAGAGTTCTCTTTTTATTTGTGTTCACTATATGAGTTTGTGTATGCAAATATTTATGTATATATATTACACTTAAGCAAAAAATTAAATAAAACCAGTATAATAACTGTTTGATCAATGTTTTGTTTTTGTTTTTTTTTTGTGATTTTAACTTTCAGTAATTTTTAATATTCAGTTGCGACGATTATAAAAACGCGTCTGTACACTACGAGATGCTTTTAATAAAGTAAAATCGCAGTCGACCGCCTTTATTGGTTATCCTATACGTAATGTTGAATAAATCTAATTCTAAACTTGACCTTGGCGTATTGTTTGATAATTCTTTGTCGTTTGTTGCTCATGTTGAATACATAGTTCCGAAAGTCTATAAGATGCTCGGTTTTCTGAAAAGAACTTGTTCTGAGTTTGCCGACCCATACACTTTTAAGCATGTTTATACGTCGTTTGTTAGGTCAAAGTTAGAATTTGCTTCTATTATTTGGAGTCCTCATGTAGTTAATCTTATCACTCGTTTGGAGAGAATTCAACGTATTTTTGTTAAGTGCGCTCGCTATCTTATTTGTCCGCTATTCTATATGAGTCCAAATGTTTATTTATTGGTTTGCGTACTTTGGAATCACGTAGAAAAGTTCAATCTGCCCTGCTGTTGTACGATATTATCAATGGCTCTATTGATTGCCCAAATTTGCTTTACGCTATACGGTTTTATATTCCGCCGAGGAATTTAAGGTTAGCTAAGTTATTTGATGTTCCGTTTTGTCGTACTGATTATGCACGTAATGGTACCCTAACTCGCGCGTTTGCTCTCTTAAATGATTTAAATTTTAATTTGCAAAGAGACTCTAACTCATTTATCGAATTCAGCACTGGTAAACTTGAGTTCAAATCGCTACTTTTTAGTTTATTAAAATAATTGGCTTAAATGGTTTTAATAAATGAGTTATATACATACATAAGTATTATTTTTATAT
Organism: Lypha dubia; assembly: GCA_947311025.1. NCBI lineage: Eukaryota > Metazoa > Arthropoda > Insecta > Diptera > Tachinidae > Lypha > Lypha dubia. The sequence goes on along the minus strand of OX371261.1, from coordinate 73,859,248 downwards.
TACATATACTGTGATTATGTTGGGTGCGATTTTATTTTTTCTTTCTTATTTATTTTATTTGACATTGATTTAAATTTTGTTGCTAGAAAACCATAATTTTATTTATTTTTATTATATACATATTATATTATCTTAGAGTCTCTTTCACCAATTCTATTTAAATATCAATTCATATTTAAACGTAGTTATTCATTTTTACCAAAATATTCTCATTACACATTTAAAAGCTGTTTAAATAAGTAGCAATCTCCATTTAAATACTGATTTTGCAACTACATAAATTGTTTGTTAACAAAAATTAAAAAATTTCAAATATTTGCTTATGATTTGTATAAAGCTAAAAATAAATAACAAATCAAATGAAAAGTGATGAAAGTGATTACGATTACGAAGTTATTGTAAACGTTTTTATCGAACGAAGGCCGCGAACAATAAGAGAACGACTAATTTCTTTACATTTTACGATGAAGAGGACTTCAGATGTAGATTCCGTGTATCCAAGGAAGCAGCATGGACAATTTTGGAATTAATACGCCACAAAATAAAAAATAACAGCAATTTTATATCTTCGGACGAAAAATTTTTTACGCGCTTCCATTTTCGTTAATTTGTTTTTTTAAAAACAGCTGAAAGTTGGTGCTGCATATTAAATAACAAAGGGCTACCATACTTTCTGGTGTTTTATTATAGAAGTTGGTGAAAATGGAATTTTTTTAAACAGAATTTAAATACATACAGATCTTTAATTAACCCATTAGAAGTCACTGTACTCAACTGAGTACAGCTGAACTTTCGGTAGTTGCCAAGCAACAGCAAAGATTTTACAATCGTTAAACCGTTATTTAGACTCACAACAACAATAATAAGAGCAGCAGAAAAAGAATTTGTGTGTAGTTTCTGTTGTTTATGCTAAAATATAAGTCTGAATTGTGACGCGAGTACAGTGTGTGGTTTAGCAAACAATTTTGTAAATATTTGAAATACTACTGAAATTTCTTTAGTTATTTTGCAATATTTTTATTAAAATAGTAACAACGAAAGATACAGGCATCAAAGAATACTTAAAAGTAAGAAAATAAAAAAATAGAAAGGTATAAAGTTGGCTGTACTCGTTTGAGTACAATGACAGCATCCATAATAAAAATATTTTATTTATTTGTTAGATTTAAATATGAGTGGAACACGTTTTAAGGGCCAGCAGAGTTTCAAAGGGCTTCAAGAGGCCGTTGACATCATATTAGCCGATAGTGAAGATGAAGATATTGATATGGCAATCATTCCACCTAATCCGAGTGAACTAACTGACGAAGAGGAAGGTGTTGAGGATGATATGATTCCATCAGCCCTACCGCAAGATATTCCTGGAACAATAGAAGTTTTTGTAAACCGCAAAAATATCGAGTCATTCATGTCAAATTAGAGTCAAAGCGTTGTCGGCTAACTTTTGGAACCCAAAGAAAACCTATCTGGCAGAAATGTCATCCACCACAGAGTCCAGCTACTCAGCAAAACTCTGAAGTTTATGACAGAGCAAATCAAATTCGTGAGGGTCTAAGGAATCTTAACAAAACAGAACAATAGGCACGAGTTTCACTTGAACGACTGTGATTTGAAAAAGTTCCTTGGAGTTTTTCAAGGTTTATCTCAAGATGGAGTTGGACACTACCCCGCCAAAGTAGAAAAGCAGTTATGGTGCATAATTTGTCATTCCAGAGTTCGTTGGCAGTGCAAAAAATGCATTAAAACACTTTGTGTTGAAAAACAGTGTTTCGAAAAATATTACACTTAAGATGTCAGTGTACTCATTTGAGTACACCCCTAAAGCTCGTTTCCAAACAAAAAATTTATAATTTTTCTTTTAGTTTGTGCTTTTTTATTCTTGTTTCAATTAATAAATAAATCTTAAATCAAAAACTTAAAGCCGGTTTTCATTTGACCTCTAATGGGTTAAATTAAACTATTTTTAAATTTGTTTGGTGAAAGAGACTCTTAGTCTGTAAGGACTTTTTTGTCTATAGACTAAAATAAACAAACAAACAAATAAACTCATTTAGAGTTCTCTTTTTATTTGTGTTCACTATATGAGTTTGTGTATGCAAATATTTATGTATATATATTACACTTAAGCAAAAAATTAAATAAAACCAGTATAATAACTGTTTGATCAATGTTTTGTTTTTGTTTTTTTTTTGTGATTTTAACTTTCAGTAATTTTTAATATTCAGTTGCGACGATTATAAAAACGCGTCTGTACACTACGAGATGCTTTTAATAAAGTAAAATCGCAGTCGACCGCCTTTATTGGTTATCCTATACGTAATGTTGAATAAATCTAATTCTAAACTTGACCTTGGCGTATTGTTTGATAATTCTTTGTCGTTTGTTGCTCATGTTGAATACATAGTTCCGAAAGTCTATAAGATGCTGGGTTTTCTGAAAAGAACTTGTTCTGAGTTTGCCGACCCATACACTTTTAAGCATGTTTATACGTCGTTTGTTAGGTCAAAGTTAGAATTTGCTTCTATTATTTGGAGTCCTCATGTAGTTAATCTTATCACTCGTTTGGAGAGAATTCAACGTATTTTTGTTAAGTGCGCTCGCTATCTTATTTGTCCGCTATTCTATATGAGTCCAAATGTTTATTTATTGGTTTGCGTACTTTGGAATCACGTAGAAAAGTTCAATCTGCCCTGCTGTTGTACGATATTATCAATGGCTCTATTGATTGCCCAAATTTGCTTTACGCTATACGGTTTTATATTCCGCCGAGGAATTTAAGGTTAGCTAAGTTATTTGATGTTCCGTTTTGTCGTACTGATTATGCACGTAATGGTACCCTAACTCGCGCGTTTGCTCTCTTAAATGATTTAAATTTTAATTTGCAAAGAGACTCTAACTCATTTATCGAATTCAGCACTGGTAAACTTGAGTTCAAATCGCTACTTTTTAGTTTATTAAAATAATTGGCTTAAATGGTTTTAATAAATGAGTTATATACATACATAAGTATTATTTTTATATTACATATACTGTGATTATGTTGGGTGCGATTTTATTTTTTCTTTCTTATTTATTTTATTTGACATTGATTTAAATTTTGTTGCTAGAAAACCATAATTTTATTTATTTTTATTATATACATATTATATTATCTTAGAGTCTCTTTCACCAATTCTATTTAAATATCAATTCATATTTAAACGTAGTTATTCATTTTTACCAAAATATTCTCATTACACATTTAAAAGCTGTTTAAATAAGTAGCAATCTCCATTTAAATACTGATTTTGCAACTACATAAATTGTTTGTTAACAAAAATTAAAAAATTTCAAATATTTGCTTATGATTTGTATAAAGCTAAAAATAAATAACAAATCAAATGAAAAGTGATGAAAGTGATTACGATTACGAAGTTATTGTAAACGTTTTTATCGAACGAAGGCCGCGAACAATAAGAGAACGACTAATTTCTTTACATTTTACGATGAAGAGGACTTCAGATGTAGATTCCGTGTATCCAAGGAAGCAGCATGGACAATTTTGGAATTAATACGCCACAAAATAAAAAATAACAGCAATTTTATATCTTCGGACGAAAAATTTTTTACGCGCTTCCATTTTCGTTAATTTGTTTTTTTAAAAACAGCTGAAAGTTGGTGCTGCATATTAAATAACAAAGGGCTACCATACTTTCTGGTGTTTTATTATAGAAGTTGGTGAAAATGGAATTTTTTTAAACAGAATTTAAATACATACAGATCTTTAATTAACCCATTATAAGTCACTGTACTCAACTGAGTACAGCTGAACTTTCGGTAGTTGCCAAGCAACAGCAAAGATTTTACAATCGTTAAACCGTTATTTAGACTCACAACAACAATAATAAGAGCAGCAGAAAAAGAATTTGTGTGTAGTTTCTGTTGTTTATGCTAAAATATAAGTCTGAATTGTGACGCGAGTACAGTGTGTGGTTTAGCAAACAATTTTGTAAATATTTGAAATACTACTGAAATTTCTTTAGTTATTTTGCAATATTTTTATTAAAATAGTAACAACGAAAGATACAGGCATCAAAGAATACTTAAAAGTAAGAAAATAAAAAAATAGAAAGGTATAAAGTTGGCTGTACTCGTTTGAGTACAATGACAGCATCCATAATAAAAATATTTTATTTATTTGTTAGATTTAAATATGAGTGGAACACGTTTTAAGGGCCAGCAGAGTTTCAAAGGGCTTCAAGAGGCCGTTGACATCATATTAGCCGATAGTGAAGATGAAGATATTGATATGGCAATCATTCCACCTAATCCGAGTGAACTAACTGACGAAGAGGAAGGTGTTGAGGATGATATGATTCCATCAGCCCTACCGCAAGATATTCCTGGAACAATAGAAGTTTTTGTAAACCGCAAAAATATCGAGTCATTCATGTCAAATTAGAGTCAAAGCGTTGTCGGCTAACTTTTGGAACCCAAAGAAAACCTATCTGGCAGAAATGTCATCCACCACAGAGTCCAGCTACTCAGCAAAACTCTGAAGTTTATGACAGAGCAAATCAAATTCGTGAGGGTCTAAGGAATCTTAACAAAACAGAACAATAGGCACGAGTTTCACTTGAACGACTGTGATTTGAAAAAGTTCCTTGGAGTTTTTCAAGGTTTATCTCAAGATGGAGTTGGACACTACCCCGCCAAAGTAGAAAAGCAGTTATGGTGCATAATTTGTCATTCCAGAGTTCGTTGGCAGTGCAAAAAATGCATTAAAACACTTTGTGTTGAAAAACAGTGTTTCGAAAAATATTACACTTAAGATGTCAGTGTACTCATTTGAGTACACCCCTAAAGCTCGTTTCCAAACAAAAAATTTATAATTTTTCTTTTAGTTTGTGCTTTTTTATTCTTGTTTCAATTAATAAATAAATCTTAAATCAAAAACTTAAAGCCGGTTTTCATTTGACCTCTAATGGGTTAAATTAAACTATTTTTAAATTTGTTTGGTGAAAGAGACTCTTAGTCTGTAAGGACTTTTTTGTCTATAGACTAAAATAAACAAACAAACAAATAAACTCATTTAGAGTTCTCTTTTTATTTGTGTTCACTATATGAGTTTGTGTATGCAAATATTTATGTATATATATTACACTTAAGCAAAAAATTAAATAAAACCAGTATAATAACTGTTTGATCAATGTTTTGTTTTTGTTTTTTTTTGTGATTTTAACTTTCAGTAATTTTTAATATTCAGTTGCGACGATTATAAAAACGCGTCTGTACACTACGAGATGCTTTTAATAAAGTAAAATCGCAGTCGACCGCCTTTATTGGTTATCCTATACGTAATGTTGAATAAATCTAATTCTAAACTTGACCTTGGCGTATTGTTTGATAATTCTTTGTCGTTTGTTGCTCATGTTGAATACATAGTTCCGAAAGTCTATAAGATGCTGGGTTTTCTGAAAAGAACTTGTTCTGAGTTTGCCGACCCATACACTTTTAAGCATGTTTATACGTCGTTTGTTAGGTCAAAGTTAGAATTTGCTTCTATTATTTGGAGTCCTCATGTAGTTAATCTTATCACTCGTTTGGAGAGAATTCAACGTATTTTTGTTAAGTGCGCTCGCTATCTTATTTGTCCGCTATTCTATATGAGTCCAAATGTTTATTTATTGGTTTGCGTACTTTGGAATCACGTAGAAAAGTTCAATCTGCCCTGCTGTTGTACGATATTATCAATGGCTCTATTGATTGCCCAAATTTGCTTTACGCTATACGGTTTTATATTCCGCCGAGGAATTTAAGGTTAGCTAAGTTATTTGATGTTCCGTTTTGTCGTACTGATTATGCACGTAATGGTACCCTAACTCGCGCGTTTGCTCTCTTAAATGATTTAAATTTTAATTTGCAAAGAGACTCTAACTCATTTATCGAATTCAGCACTGGTAAACTTGAGTTCAAATCGCTACTTTTTAGTTTATTAAAATAATTGGCTTAAATGGTTTTAATAAATGAGTTATATACATACATAAGTATTATTTTTATATTACATATACTGTGATTATGTTGGGTGCGATTTTATTTTTTCTTTCTTATTTATTTTATTTGACATTGATTTAAATTTTGTTGCTAGAAAACCATAATTTTATTTATTTTTATTATATACATATTATATTATCTTAGAGTCTCTTTCACCAATTCTATTTAAATATCAATTCATATTTAAACGTAGTTATTCATTTTTACCAAAATATTCTCATTACACATTTAAAAGCTGTTTAAATAAGTAGCAATCTCCATTTAAATACTGATTTTGCAACTACATAAATTGTTTGTTAACAAAAATTAAAAAATTTCAAATATTTGCTTATGATTTGTATAAAGCTAAAAATAAATAACAAATCAAATGAAAAGTGATGAAAGTGATTACGATTACGAAGTTATTGTAAACGTTTTTATCGAACGAAGGCCGCGAACAATAAGAGAACGACTAATTTCTTTACATTTTACGATGAAGAGGACTTCAGATGTAGATTCCGTGTATCCAAGGAAGCAGCATGGACAATTTTGGAATTAATACGCCACAAAATAAAAAATAACAGCAATTTTATATCTTCGGACGAAAAATTTTTTACGCGCTTCCATTTTCGTTAATTTGTTTTTTTAAAAACAGCTGAAAGTTGGTGCTGCATATTAAATAACAAAGGGCTACCATACTTTCTGGTGTTTTATTATAGAAGTTGGTGAAAATGGAATTTTTTTAAACAGAATTTAAATACATACAGATCTTTAATTAACCCATTAGAAGTCACTGTACTCAACTGAGTACAGCTGAACTTTCGGTAGTTGCCAAGCAACAGCAAAGATTTTACAATCGTTAAACCGTTATTTAGACTCACAACAACAATAATAAGAGCAGCAGAAAAAGAATTTGTGTGTAGTTTCTGTTGTTTATGCTAAAATATAAGTCTGAATTGTGACGCGAGTACAGTGTGTGGTTTAGCAAACAATTTTGTAAATATTTGAAATACTACTGAAATTTCTTTAGTTATTTTGCAATATTTTTATTAAAATAGTAACAACGAAAGATACAGGCATCAAAGAATACTTAAAAGTAAGAAAATAAAAAAATAGAAAGGTATAAAGTTGGCTGTACTCGTTTGAGTACAATGACAGCATCCATAATAAAAATATTTTATTTATTTGTTAGATTTAAATATGAGTGGAACACGTTTTAAGGGCCAGCAGAGTTTCAAAGGGCTTCAAGAGGCCGTTGACATCATATTAGCCGATAGTGAAGATGAAGATATTGATATGGCAATCATTCCACCTAATCCGAGTGAACTAACTGACGAAGAGGAAGGTGTTGAGGATGATATGATTCCATCAGCCCTACCGCAAGATATTCCTGGAACAATAGAAGTTTTTGTAAACCGCAAAAATATCGAGTCATTCATGTCAAATTAGAGTCAAAGCGTTGTCGGCTAACTTTTGGAACCCAAAGAAAACCTATCTGGCAGAAATGTCATCCACCACAGAGTCCAGCTACTCAGCAAAACTCTGAAGTTTATGACAGAGCAAATCAAATTCGTGAGGGTCTAAGGAATCTTAACAAAACAGAACAACAGGCACGAGTTTCACTTGAACGACTGTGATTTGAAAAAGTTCCTTGGAGTTTTTCAAGGTTTATCTCAAGATGGAGTTGGACACTACCCCGCCAAAGTAGAAAAGCAGTTATGGTGCATAATTTGTCATTCCAGAGTTCGTTGGCAGTGCAAAAAATGCATTAAAACACTTTGTGTTGAAAAACAGTGTTTCGAAAAATATTACACTTAAGATGTCAGTGTACTCATTTGAGTACACCCCTAAAGCTCGTTTCCAAACAAAAAATTTATAATTTTTCTTTTAGTTTGTGCTTTTTTATTCTTGTTTCAATTAATAAATAAATCTTAAATCAAAAACTTAAAGCCGGTTTTCATTTGACCTCTAATGGGTTAAATTAAACTATTTTTAAATTTGTTTGGTGAAAGAGACTCTTAGTCTGTAAGGACTTTTTTGTCTATAGACTAAAATAAACAAACAAACAAATAAACTCATTTAGAGTTCTCTTTTTATTTGTGTTCACTATATGAGTTTGTGTATGCAAATATTTATGTATATATATTACACTTAAGCAAAAAATTAAATAAAACCAGTATAATAACTGTTTGATCAATGTTTTGTTTTTGTTTTTTTTTTGTGATTTTAACTTTCAGTAATTTTTAATATTCAGTTGCGACGATTATAAAAACGCGTCTGTACACTACGAGATGCTTTTAATAAAGTAAAATCGCAGTCGACCGCCTTTATTGGTTATCCTATACGTAATGTTGAATAAATCTAATTCTAAACTTGACCTTGGCGTATTGTTTGATAATTCTTTGTCGTTTGTTGCTCATGTTGAATACATAGTTCCGAAAGTCTATAAGATGCTCGGTTTTCTGAAAAGAACTTGTTCTGAGTTTGCCGACCCATACACTTTTAAGCATGTTTATACGTCGTTTGTTAGGTCAAAGTTAGAATTTGCTTCTATTATTTGGAGTCCTCATGTAGTTAATCTTATCACTCGTTTGGAGAGAATTCAACGTATTTTTGTTAAGTGCGCTCGCTATCTTATTTGTCCGCTATTCTATATGAGTCCAAATGTTTATTTATTGGTTTGCGTACTTTGGAATCACGTAGAAAAGTTCAATCTGCCCTGCTGTTGTACGATATTATCAATGGCTCTATTGATTGCCCAAATTTGCTTTACGCTATACGGTTTTATATTCCGCCGAGGAATTTAAGGTTAGCTAAGTTATTTGATGTTCCGTTTTGTCGTACTGATTATGCACGTAATGGTACCCTAACTCGCGCGTTTGCTCTCTTAAATGATTTAAATTTTAATTTGCAAAGAGACTCTAACTCATTTATCGAATTCAGCACTGGTAAACTTGAGTTCAAATCGCTACTTTTTAGTTTATTAAAATAATTGGCTTAAATGGTTTTAATAAATGAGTTATATACATACATAAGTATTATTTTTATATTACATATACTGTGATTATGTTGGGTGCGATTTTATTTTTTCTTTCTTATTTATTTTATTTGACATTGATTTAAATTTTGTTGCTAGAAAACCATAATTTTATTTATTTTTATTATATACATATTATATTATCTTAGAGTCTCTTTCACCAATTCTATTTAAATATCAATTCATATTTAAACGTAGTTATTCATTTTTACCAAAATATTCTCATTACACATTTAAAAGCTGTTTAAATAAGTAGCAATCTCCATTTAAATACTGATTTTGCAACTACATAAATTGTTTGTTAACAAAAATTAAAAAATTTCAAATATTTGCTTATGATTTGTATAAAGCTAAAAATAAATAACAAATCAAATGAAAAGTGATGAAAGTGATTACGATTACGAAGTTATTGTAAACGTTTTTATCGAACGAAGGCCGCGAACAATAAGAGAACGACTAATTTCTTTACATTTTACGATGAAGAGGACTTCAGATGTAGATTCCGTGTATCCAAGGAAGCAGCATGGACAATTTTGGAATTAATACGCCACAAAATAAAAAATAACAGCAATTTTATATCTTCGGACGAAAAATTTTTTACGCGCTTCCATTTTCGTTAATTTGTTTTTTTAAAAACAGCTGAAAGTTGGTGCTGCATATTAAATAACAAAGGGCTACCATACTTTCTGGTGTTTTATTATAGAAGTTGGTGAAAATGGAATTTTTTTAAACAGAATTTAAATACATACAGATCTTTAATTAACCCATTAGAAGTCACTGTACTCAACTGAGTACAGCTGAACTTTCGGTAGTTGCCAAGCAACAGCAAAGATTTTACAATCGTTAAACCGTTATTTAGACTCACAACAACAATAATAAGAGCAGCAGAAAAAGAATTTGTGTGTAGTTTCTGTTGTTTATGCTAAAATATAAGTCTGAATTGTGACGCGAGTACAGTGTGTGGTTTAGCAAACAATTTTGTAAATATTTGAAATACTACTGAAATTTCTTTAGTTATTTTGCAATATTTTTATTAAAATAGTAACAACGAAAGATACAGGCATCAAAGAATACTTAAAAGTAAGAAAATAAAAAAATAGAAAGGTATAAAGTTGGCTGTACTCGTTTGAGTACAATGACAGCATCCATAATAAAAATATTTTATTTATTTGTTAGATTTAAATATGAGTGGAACACGTTTTAAGGGCCAGCAGAGTTTCAAAGGGCTTCAAGAGGCCGTTGACATCATATTAGCCGATAGTGAAGATGAAGATATTGATATGGCAATCATTCCACCTAATCCGAGTGAACTAACTGACGAAGAGGAAGGTGTTGAGGATGATATGATTCCATCAGCCCTACCGCAAGATATTCCTGGAACAATAGAAGTTTTTGTAAACCGCAAAAATATCGAGTCATTCATGTCAAATTAGAGTCAAAGCGTTGTCGGCTAACTTTTGGAACCCAAAGAAAACCTATCTGGCAGAAATGTCATCCACCACAGAGTCCAGCTACTCAGCAAAACTCTGAAGTTTATGACAGAGCAAATCAAATTCGTGAGGGTCTAAGGAATCTTAACAAAACAGAACAATAGGCACGAGTTTCACTTGAACGACTGTGATTTGAAAAAGTTCCTTGGAGTTTTTCAAGGTTTATCTCAAGATGGAGTTGGACACTACCCCGCCAAAGTAGAAAAGCAGTTATGGTGCATAATTTGTCATTCCAGAGTTCGTTGGCAGTGCAAAAAATGCATTAAAACACTTTGTGTTGAAAAACAGTGTTTCGAAAAATATTACACTTAAGATGTCAGTGTACTCATTTGAGTACACCCCTAAAGCTCGTTTCCAAACAAAAAATTTATAATTTTTCTTTTAGTTTGTGCTTTTTTATTCTTGTTTCAATTAATAAATAAATCTTAAATCAAAAACTTAAAGCCGGTTTTCATTTGACCTCTAATGGGTTAAATTAAACTATTTTTAAATTTGTTTGGTGAAAGAGACTCTTAGTCTGTAAGGACTTTTTTGTCTATAGACTAAAATAAACAAACAAACAAATAAACTCATTTAGAGTTCTCTTTTTATTTGTGTTCACTATATGAGTTTGTGTATGCAAATATTTATGTATATATATTACACTTAAGCAAAAAATTAAATAAAACCAGTATAATAACTGTTTGATCAATGTTTTGTTTTTGTTTTTTTTTTGTGATTTTAACTTTCAGTAATTTTTAATATTCAGTTGCGACGATTATAAAAACGCGTCTGTACACTACGAGATGCTTTTAATAAAGTAAAATCGCAGTCGACCGCCTTTATTGGTTATCCTATACGTAATGTTGAATAAATCTAATTCTAAACTTGACCTTGGCGTATTGTTTGATAATTCTTTGTCGTTTGTTGCTCATGTTGAATACATAGTTCCGAAAGTCTATAAGATGCTGGGTTTTCTGAAAAGAACTTGTTCTGAGTTTGCCGACCCATACACTTTTAAGCATGTTTATACGTCGTTTGTTAGGTCAAAGTTAGAATTTGCTTCTATTATTTGGAGTCCTCATGTAGTTAATCTTATCACTCGTTTGGAGAGAATTCAACGTATTTTTGTTAAGTGCGCTCGCTATCTTATTTGTCCGCTATTCTATATGAGTCCAAATGTTTATTTATTGGTTTGCGTACTTTGGAATCACGTAGAAACTTTTCTACGTTGTAGTGATTTTGCAACTACATAAATTGTTTGTTAACAAAAATTAAAAAATTTCAAATATTTGCTTATGATTTGTATAAAGCTAAAAATAAATAACAAATCAAATGAAAAGTGATGAAAGTGATTACGATTACGAAGTTATTGTAAACGTTTTTATCGAACGAAGGCCGCGAACAATAAGAGAACGACTAATTTCTTTACATTTTACGATGAAGAGGACTTCAGATGTAGATTCCGTGTATCCAAGGAAGCAGCATGGACAATTTTGGAATTAATACGCCACAAAATAAAAAATAACAGCAATTTTATATCTTCGGACGAAAAATTTTTTACGCGCTTCCATTTTCGTTAATTTGTTTTTTTAAAAACAGCTGAAAGTTGGTGCTGCATATTAAATAACAAAGGGCTACCATACTTTCTGGTGTTTTATTATAGAAGTTGGTGAAAATGGAATTTTTTTAAACAGAATTTAAATACATACAGATCTTTAATTAACCCATTAGAAGTCACTGTACTCAACTGAGTACAGCTGAACTTTCGGTAGTTGCCAAGCAACAGCAAAGATTTTACAATCGTTAAACCGTTATTTAGACTCACAACAACAATAATAAGAGCAGCAGAAAAAGAATTTGTGTGTAGTTTCTGTTGTTTATGCTAAAATATAAGTCTGAATTGTGACGCGAGTACAGTATGTGGTTTAGCAAACAATTTTGTAAATATTTGAAATACTACTGAAATTTCTTTAGTTATTTTGCAATATTTTTATTAAAATAGTAACAACGAAAGATACAGGCATCAAAGAATACTTAAAAGTAAGAAAATAAAAAAAATAGAAAGGTATAAAGTTGGCTGTACTCGTTTGAGTACAATGACAGCATCCATAATAAAAATATTTTATTTATTTGTTAGATTTAAATATGAGTGGAACACGTTTTAAGGGCCAGCAGAGTTTCAAAGGGCTTCAAGAGGCCGTTGACATCATATTAGCCGATAGTGAAGATGAAGATATTGATATGGCAATCATTCCACCTAATCCGAGTGAACTAACTGACGAAGAGGAAGGTGTTGAGGATGATATGATTCCATCAGCCCTACCGCAAGATATTCCTGGAACAATAGAAGTTTTTGTAAACCGCAAAAATATCGAGTCATTCATGTCAAATTAGAGTCAAAGCGTTGTCGGCTAACTTTTGGAACCCAAAGAAAACCTATCTGGCAGAAATGTCATCCAGCTACTCAGCAAAACTCTGAAGTTTATGACAGAGCAAATCAAATTCGTGAGGGTCTAAGGAATCTTAACAAAACAGAACAATAGGCACGAGTTTCACTTGAACGACTGTGATTTGAAAAAGTTCCTTGGAGTTTTTCAAGGTTTATCTCAAGATGGAGTTGGACACTACCCCGCCAAAGTAGAAAAGCAGTTATGGTGCATAATTTGTCATTCCAGAGTTCGTTGGCAGTGCAAAAAATGCATTAAAACACTTTGTGTTGAAAAACAGTGTTTCGAAAAATATTACACTTAAGATGTCAGTGTACTCATTTGAGTACACCCCTAAAGCTCGTTTCCAAACAAAAAATTTATAATTTTTCTTTTAGTTTGTGCTTTTTTATTCTTGTTTCAATTAATAAATAAATCTTAAATCAAAAACTTAAAGCCGGTTTTCATTTGACCTCTAATGGGTTAAATTAAACTATTTTTAAATTTGTTTGGTGAAAGAGACTCTTAGTCTGTAAGGACTTTTTTGTCTATAGACTAAAATAAACAAACAAACAAATAAACTCATTTAGAGTTCTCTTTTTATTTGTGTTCACTATATGAGTTTGTGTATGCAAATATTTATGTATATATATTACACTTAAGCAAAAAATTAAATAAAACCAGTATAATAACTGTTTGATCAATGTTTTGTTTTTGTTTTTTTTTTGTGATTTTAACTTTCAGTAATTTTTAATATTCAGTTGCGACGATTATAAAAACGCGTCTGTACACTACGAGATGCTTTTAATAAAGTAAAATCGCAGTCGACCGCCTTTATTGGTTATCCTATACGTTAATGACCTTCCTAATAGTCTAGACATGAATTTGTGTCTCCCATTTCTGTTCCCTGATGACATCATACTGTTGTTTAGTATTGTGCGTGATAACGTTTCTACTTTGGGACAGAATGTAAACTCATGCCTTGAGACTATCGCTCGTTGGACGGAATTGAACCCCTAGCTTTAAATCCCCTGAAGACTAAAGCCCTAACTTTTGGTTCTCTTGACAGGTTTGCACCTGACCTTAGCTTATTCCTCTCAAAACATCGTATTGAATTCGTAAATGAGCATAGATGCCTAGGTGTAATTATGTATATTCATAATGCGCTTTGACCCCCATCTAGTATTATATGGCTTGGAGATTTTCTCGGGGACTATAATGACAAACTTGTTTAAAGCTTAGGAAAGTTGTGAATACTATTGTCAGATACGTCTATAATATTCGAAAACATAATCATGTATCAGAATATGTTGCTAAATTTTTGGGGTGATCTTTTCTGGATTTTGTAAAGTTCCGCAATCTGCTTTTCTTTTATAGGTCTTTTAAGGACGATGCAGTTATTCAACTTTGTAGTCGTTTTCGTTTTTCTCGGTCCACTAGGAATAAACAGGTTGTGATACCGTGCTCTACTTTTGTTAGATCATTTCTTGTGCGGATTGCTCGTTGGTGGAATTCACTACCCCATGAGGGGTTTCTCCCATTCTTATAACGTTTTTCGGCTCAAACTTGCTAAACTCTTACAATCTAGCCCATAGCATGGTTTTTGGTTTATATTTTTTTTCTTTTACGTCCTTTTCTTAACTTCCTATGTTGTTTATGCTAACATGTCGGATCGTTGTATTTCGGAAAATATCGGTAAATTTTTTTTCTTGTTTATGATATCGGCTGGGGAGCCAAATAAGTAAGAACATTTTTTTTTTTTTTTTTTTTTATTTTATTTAATAATGAGTAGTATTTTTAATACTTTAAAATTTACATTATGTTAAATATGTTAACAATAAAAGTTTTAATTGTTCTGAACTAAGTTATTTCTAATAAAATTTACAACTTTTTGTTCATTTTTAATTTCATTTGACATCAAATTGTACAGCCTAAGTCCTTTGTAAAAAAATGTTCTCTTCATTGCATTTGTATGAGCTTGTTGTAGTCTAAAGTCATTAGCATTTCTGAGGTTATATGGCTGTGCCTCTCTCACGTATCTTGTACGTTCCTTCAAATAATCAGGTGCTTCTCCCATTTTCAGTTTTTGAATAAAATTAATTGTATTTAATTGCAGTCGTTGGTGAATATTTAACCATTTTAGGGTGTTAAGCATAAAATTGATTGATGTTAGCAGATTACATTTTAGTATTGCACGCATGGCTTTGTTCTGAAGTTTCTGTAGTCTTGAGATCTGTTGATCATTACAGCTGGAGTACAAAATTGTTGATCCGTATTCGAAATGCGGTTTAATTATTGTATTATACATATTTATAGATGTTATTGTGGAAACTTTATTTCTCAACCTTCTAAAAAATCCAATTTTTTTCCCAATCTTTTTGGAAATATATTCAATATGTTCATTGAACTTTAAGTTTTTGTCAATTATAAAACCTAGGTATTTTATAGTGTTTATTTTTTCTATTGTGATGTTATTTATTTGAAATGTTTTGTCAGTGTTCATATTAATTTCCATTAGTTTGGTTTTATTTTCATTTAATTTTAATTTATTCATATTTAGCCACTTATTTATATTACCCATATCTTTTGTTAGATTTTCATAGCATGCTTCTTCTGTCTCTGCTTCTGTAAAGATAACGTGTCATCCGCATACATAATTATTTCACACTTCTCTAATGTTCGTTCCATATCATTTATATAAACAATAAATAGCAGTGCTCCCAGAATTGAGCCCTGTGGGACCCCATAGTTATTTTCAGTCGCGTCTGATTGTACGGAATTCACTTTTGTTCTTTGCTCTCGATTAGCTAAATATGATTTAAACCAATCTAGTTCATTGTCCTGGATACCATATCTATGAAGCTTTTGTATTAAAATATTCCGATCAATCGTTTCGAAAGCCCGTTTAAAATCAAGGAAAACAGACAATATTTTATTATTTTTCTTTACACATTTCCATCTGTTTACTAAAGGTGAGTTTATATGGTAATACAAAGTAATAACACTTTGTAGAATCAAAATATTATGAAATTCTCTTTGTGTATAAGAAGAGAGCACAAAAGTCTGTTGCAGGTATTTTTTATGTTTACACGGATAATATTAATAAAATCAAAAGTCTGCGCTACGAAATAGCTGGTGGTTACAGTTCTACAATGTTTACAAAAACAACATGAATTTGTTTTAGTTGTTTTTGTAATTATTGTATAGAAATGATGCCACCTTCAATATACATATACTCTTAAAGCTGCCAATGTTTACTTAAAAATACACCTCTGATAAAATGAGTATACGTAAGTTTCTAAAATGGTTTAAAAAATATACATTTACCGAACGCTTGTCAGATTTTTTATCCGTATTCTCTCTTACTCATAACGATTTGCGTTTACATGGTAAGATTTTTTTCAATTTTTGACATACCGATATACATGTATTACCATGTAAAGAGGCCTTAAGTAGTTCACCGTTGTTTCACATGAATGCTTCTTTCTAAATCCTGATTGATATTTAGATAGTAAAGAATTATATTCGAAATATTCCTCTAACTGATTTTTTACAACTTTTTCCAGCACCTTTTCAAATGTTTTCAAACCATTTATTGGACGGAATTCTTCACATTTATTTGTATTTTTTACTTTCGCAATCGGTGTCACCATTGTTTCTTTCTAACTTGTAGGAAAATTTCCTGTTCGTAATGATTTGTTAATAGTGTTCATTAAAATATTGCCAGTTGTGTCCCATGTGTCCATAATGATGTTCTTTGTAATTTTATAATCGGGTTTGTTATTTATATCTTTAAACAATGCTTTTAATTCTACTATAGATATTGCACGAAACTTAAATTTTGAGTTTATCACAGATATCAGGTCCCTATATTGCACATTTTCAATTGAGTTTCTTATTTCTTTAATACTATCTACAAAGTAATTGTTAAAATTTTCGGCCATCTCGGAATTTTTTTTATATTCTACTTTATTAAATATCACAGATTTAATCACATTCTAGGTTTTTAAGACAAGTTCTTTTATCACAGCCCACATTTCTTTTTGGTCCTTAGATATCTCAATTTTATTGCTTATATAGTTGCGATTCTCATTTTCTATTTAGATTTTATATTTGTTTCTTATTGTTCTGTAGCTTATCCACGCCTCGCTTGTATTTTCGATTAGTGCTCTTTGGTATTCTCTAACTTTTTGTACTTTCAGATTTCTTAGCACATCACTAAACCACTTATTGCTACTGCTTTCATTTATTTGTTTTTTATCATAAATTTTGATATCGTAACATCCATGCATTTATCAAGATGTTTTGCTTGTTTATTAACACTCCACATATCATTATATTCTAATATTGCACTCAGTTCATTTCTAAAATGGGTTTTATTATATTTAAAAATCTCAATTTATCATTCAGTATACCTTCAATTCTCTGTTTGTAAAAATCAGTCCTCCAGTCGATGTTAAAGTCACCAGCAATTATTATGTCACAGTTGTTTTCACATATCTCTTCTAGGAACTCTTGTAGCGCATCACAAAATTCTGCTTTTGAATAACTTGGAGACCTATATATTGCTATTAAAATAAATGAAACATTATCATTTTTTGCCATGCGCTAATCCAGTACTCATAAATTTTTACGCAAGTCTTTATCTTTGTAATCAACCATTGTTTTTTAAAATATAGAATAACACCACCAGTTTTCGCCGAATTAGATATTGTTGTATATATATTGTATGCATTTAATTCAACCTCTGTTTCATCAATTTTTTCCGTCATATGCGTTTCAGATAATACTATAAAGTCTGGTTTAGCAGATTCCACAATTATTTCTAGTTGGTTAAAATTATTTATTAGCCCTTGAATTTTAGTGTATAAGCCATGAATATTCCTTGGTTGTTAAATTTCGGTATCTAGTCCGAGCCTTTTCTTTTTTAAATTTAGTTTATTTCTATAAACTGGACATTATTTGCTGATCGTTGCATGATTTTCGTCAAGACTTAGATTTAATCTTTTATTTTCCTTGTTACAATTTACACATTTGTTCAATATTTCAGTTGTACACTCTTTACTCTTGTGGTTTCCATGACATTTGAAACATATTGTTTCGTTCCGGCATTCATTTGCTTTATGATTAAATCCTTGACAGTTGAAGCATTGCATTATATTAGTACCATCAAATATTCTACATCTCTCCCAACCAATATTTAATCTTTGCATCGCCATAATTTTGTGATATGTTTCATTGTCAGTTTTTAGTTTTGCATTGTATACAGGTTTATTAAATCTTTTGGTCTCAAAACATTTTATTATTTCAACTTTGCTGTCTTTCATTACATCATTTTGTTTTCTAGCAACTCATTTTCATTGATTTTAAAATTCATATCAGTTATTATTATATTCATCTCAGCCTGTTTTGGGATTTTGATTTCATATTTTTCGCTTATTTCATTCTGAACCGCCATTCTTATTTTTTCCCGTTCATCCATATTTTCGCTCTGTATAACTACTGTACCATTTCTTCGGTTTTCAACATTTAAATATTATGAAATTATTTTTATAGAATATGCTTTAAGGATTTTTTTTTAATAATTTTTTTACCCTGGGCATTACTCAGGTATTCTGAATTATATACTTTGTAATACATATGTTTGGCCTTGATGGCTTTTGTATTACAATATGGATTAAATAAATAAATAAATAAATAAAAATAACTGTTTAATAAATATTTTGTTTTTGTATTTTTTTTTTTTTTTTTTTTTTTTGAGTTTAACTTTTGATAATTTTAAAATATTCAGTTGCGACGATTTGACACAAAATTAAGACATTATGGGAGCATATTCGCATCGTCTTATTATATGATCAATGCAAACGGGAACATTTCCTGATTGTTTAAAAGAGTCTTGTATAGTGCCTATTAAGAAAGTCAAAAATACAACAGATCCACATGAAATATCACCCGTAAATATGCTACTGGCTATAAGCAAAATTTTGGAAAAGTTGTTTATTCACAACTGAGTAACTATTTTGAAAACAATAATTTATTACATGAAACCCAGGCTGGCTTTAGACATAACCATAGTTCTAAATCTCTTTTAAATCTTGTAGTTGCTCAAAGGAAATGTGATGTAGAAAATAAAAAAATGTGAGGTGGCAGTTTTTCTGGACCTCAAAAGAACATTCGAAACAATAAACAGAGAAATATTACTGATAAAACTGGAAAAGTATGTATAAAAGACAATGAATTAAAATGGTTTTCTAGATATCTTAATAAAAGAACACAAAAAACTAAATGCGGAGATTGTTTGTCAGTTAGTACCATCAAATATTCTACATCTCTCCCAACCAATATTTAATCTTTGCATCGCCATAATTTTATGATATGTTTCATTGTCAGTTTTTAGTTTTGCATTGTATACAGGTTTATTAAATCTTTTGGTCTCAAAACATTTTATTATTTCAACTTTGCTGTCTTTCATTACATCATTTTGTTTTCTAGCAACTCATTTTCATTGATTTTAAAATTCATATCAGTTATTATTATATTCATCTCAGCCTGTTTTGGGATTTTGATTTCATATTTTTCGCTTATTTCATTCTGAACCGCCATTCTTATTTTTTCCCGTTCATCCATATTTTCGCTCTGTATAACTACTGTACCATTTCTTCGGTTTTCAACATTTAAATATTATGAAATTATTTTTATAGAATATGCTTTAAGGATTTTTTTTTAATAATTTTTTTACCCTGGGCATTACTCAGGTATTCTGAATTATATACTTTGTAATACATATGTTTGGCCTTGATGGCTTTTGTATTACAATATGGATTAAATAAATAAATAAATAAATAAAAATAACTGTTTAATAAATATTTTGTTTTTGTATTTTTTTTTTTTTTTTTTTTTTTTTTTTTTTGAGTTTAACTTTTGATAATTTTAAAATATTCAGTTGCGACGATTTGACACAAAATTAAGACATTATGGGAGCATATTCGCATCGTCTTATTATATGATCAATGCAAACGGGAACATTTCCTGATTGTTTAAAAGAGTCTTGTATAGTGCCTATTAAGAAAGTCAAAAATACAACAGATCCACATGAAATATCACCCGTAAATATGCTACTGGCTATAAGCAAAATTTTGGAAAAGTTGTTTATTCACAACTGAGTAACTATTTTGAAAACAATAATTTATTACATGAAACCCAGGCTGGCTTTAGACATAACCATAGTTCTAAATCTCTTTTAAATCTTGTAGTTGCTCAAAGGAAATGTGATGTAGAAAATAAAAAAATGTGAGGTGGCAGTTTTTCTGGACCTCAAAAGAACATTCGAAACAATAAACAGAGAAATATTACTGATAAAACTGGAAAAGTATGTATAAAAGACAATGAATTAAAATGGTTTTCTAGATATCTTAATAAAAGAACACAAAAAACTAAATGCGGAGATTGTTTGTCAGAAGCTGTAAATGTAAACGTGGGAGTACCACAGGGCGCTGTTTTGGGTACTTTATTGTTTATAATATACATAAATGACTTGCCAAACATTTTGAAAGAAGCAAAAGTATGTATGTTTGCAGATGATGCCCTTATTTACATAACTGGCAAAAACGCAGATGAGTGTGTGCATATTCTTAATAGGGAATTGAAAGAACTGGAAATATATCTAAAAATGAATAAACTCAAACATTTTTGACACAACATTTTTCAATAGTATGTAGCTAATGGCACTCTTGCCAATGTTGATTTTCTCCAACAAAATGTGGTAGGAATTTAATGACGAAAAAATTTTTTTATTATTATTAATCACACGATGACTGAGATTCATGATAATTTTTTTGGTTTACGAGCGCGGTAGAGATAAAAGAAGGGTAGAAAAATGATCATATTTTCTCTTTTCCATGCATTTATTTGTATTTCTCTTAGCTTTGAGGTTTTTGTTTTATTAATTAATATCTTAATTAACAGCTTAATGAGTTTGGGTTTTTGTTATTATTTCTCGTTCTTGTTCTAAACCATGCAAAAGATACTTTCAAAGCTAAGATGAAAAAATTCATGTATAAATAGTAAATTTATTCAATAATTAATAAAACAACTGTGATTGCCAATTATTGCGTTGTTTTTGTGTCAGTGCACTATTATTTAATTTTTTTTCACCATTTTATTGTTCATGGGAATTATTTCACGATAAAAGTGAATTTATTTTACTTTTTATCAGATGTTGTTTTTCTTTCTCTCCGACATTTCATAAATTTGACTTCACACAAAATTTAAAAATTAATCAAGCGCCATAAACATGACTGTTGGACATGTTAATATGAAAAATGTGTACGTATGTTACATGCGGTGTACTGACAATACATATGTAGCCAATCAAAAGTTCACACATATGCTGCCATTGCAAATGTGTACGCTTCGGCTACATTTGTCACATATAAATTTTGGGACAAAACAACATTTCATGTACTACCAAAATTTTTAAGCATGTAGACACTTCTGCATGTTTAGTAAATGTAAACAAAATGCTGCGAATTCTCGTGACGTCAGAGCCACATGCGAATGTGGCTTTTGACATGCCGTGTACTGTAGGCTTAACGCACATCAGCGATATGCAATAGAAGCTACAATGGCTAACGGTCAACCAAAGACTTGTAATGAATGTTCTGTTTCTTTATAAAATAAAAAGTAGAAGGATGCCGAGGTATATCAAAACGCAATTAGTTTATGTTGCTGAGGTTCGACCATATAATTTGCAAAACGCTGGCGATTTTAGAATACATTTTAGAAGAACAAATTTTAGTCAAAATTCATTATTATATAAAGGCCTTAAGCTCTTCAATGAAATGCCAATTGTGTCGTCCGTATAAGTGCTATGTTATAGCCTGTCCAAATATTTGGGAACAATTCTCAACAACATTATTTCTAGGGAATACAATATTAAAAATTCTATTGAATTAAAGAATCATTTGGTTAATATAAAACTTGAGACAAATAACATATTAGTTTCCTTTGATGTTATCTCACTATTCATATGCCTGTACACACAGGAATCAAAAATATTATGGAAAAATGGCCGACAATCAAACAGTTCACTAATATCCCAAGACCAAAGTTATTAGAAATTTTGAAATTCTGTTTGACAGATAATAATTACTTTGTTTATGGTAGAAAGACAATAAATCAAATTTTTGGAATGCCAATGGGCAACCCGCTCTCGCCAACAATAGCTGATATTGTTCTTGACAATTTGTTGGACGATGCAATATTAGAATTAAAAAACAAATATATTAATATTAAATACATAGCAAAATATGTAGACGACATTTTTGCTATAATTAATAAAGACGATAAAGATGAAATTCTTAAAACTTTTAATTCACACCATCAAAAAATCAAATTCACCCTTGAATTAGAAGAAAACAATGAAATAGCATATCTTGACGCAAAACTACGCAGAAGGACACAATTGTTTTTAATTGGTACTCTAAGGAAACACCTTCAGGTAGACTCATGAATTTCAACGCTACACAACACAGGAGTCAAATCATTAATACAGCGAGAAACTTTATAGAGAGGGTATTGAAAATCAGCTACGAACTATATCATCATAAAAACATAAATAAAATTTATGAAATATAAACACAAAGCAGTTTCCCAAAAAATTAATTAAATCTTTAATTGAAGACGTAAATACGCGGTTAAAAAATAATAACATAATTGACAACACTGTTGAAAAAGAAAAAAGGAAATTTTACAGTGTACAATACATCCCGGGCTTTACTGACAATAGAAACATGAGAGAAACACTGAAACAAAATAACATATGTTTTGCGTACAAACCTAACAAAACAACAAGTGCAATATTTACGAAAATAAAAGCGCCAGTGGAAAAACAACAACAAAGTAATGTTGTTTATGAAATCAGGTGTAAGGGAAATGACAAATAACAATGTAATCAAATATACATTGGAACAACAAAGAGGGCGTTATCTACAAGGATCGGAGAACATAAAATGGACATTGCAAAACAGAAGGAGACCACAGCATTAGCTATGAATATGATTGAATCTCAACATGTACCAGATTTCAAACAAATAAGAATATTAGACAGAGAAGACTCTACAAGGAAACGATTTACTAAAGAAAGCTTAAAGGCCGTGTCAGATACAACTTCGTCGCTTTGCGTGACGTTTCTATTTTTAATGAAAAAGCGTAAAGCAGAAGCTGTATGACACAATAAAAACTTTGACGACACTCACTTTACCTATAAAAAGTGTTGGTAGTTTTTACATTTCATTGTCAAAGCGCACAAAAAGTTGAGAGTTGCCTAACTTTTGGCTTCGCGTTGCGTTAAAAGTGCTTTATGTGACATGTTTCATATAAGTACCTACATTTTATCTTAGATGTCAAAGCGAATCTACAACGCAACGCGAAGCAAAAGTTTTATCTGACATGGCCTTAAGGATCCAACAAAACATAACGAATACGATGAATCTAAAAGAAGATACGAACAACATTTGTGCAAGTTACCGAGTCGCCATAAAATAAGTTTAGTTGTAGAAATATGTTTTTTAAAAATAACTCAATGTTTTATGTTGTTACGTTATATATGTTAAATGTAAATTTTGTCATTTTGATGTAATAATATAAAAAAAATGTAAGTTTTCAATGTTATTTGTTAAAAATTTTGTTAATAAATGTTGTTTTTATTAAATAGACGTATCCCCAGATGAAGTCGACAAAAAATCGACGAAACGTCGGGAAAAAATGTATTCAAATTAGTGTTTTTAATTACATTAAAGATTTTAGGCCGTATTAGCTTAACAAGGAAATACGAAATGCCATTACACTTAAAAAATGAGACTAATTTTTATATATTCAAAAGAAATTTAATACAGCATATTAAACGTAATGTATAAAATCCTTTTTGCTAATTATAATAATAAATGTTTAATTTTAATAGCATTCATGTTAAATATGTAAAAAAAAAAAAATTTTAACAAATTCAATAAACCTTGGTTTTTAAATTCGTAGTTTTTGACAGTAGCATTTACAAAATTTAATGTTATATTATAAATGTACTTCCGATCACGAGTGGAACGTCCAAAGGACGACAATTGGTCATCTAAAAATTTTTTAGTCAAACTAAGCTTTGATAACGAAAATTAAGTAATTTTTTGGAAAAGGTCTTAATAACAATTCTTTTTTGTAATAATTTTTCTTTTTTTTTGTGCATAATTTATACCTATAGATGTAGTACATACATATGATTCATCCTCCTTAATTCTAATTCCAAACATAAAATGCAAAACAATTTTACGGTAAATTTTGCATTTATTTTTGCTACTTGAATTTAGATAAATCCAATTTTTTATATATGCATAAATAATTTAAAATAAAATTTACCTGATATTGAACCGATAGCCCAGCACAATGTATTTAAATTTTTCCAGGAGAATTCAGTACCATTAACTTGATTTAATAGCTTCATTGTCATTATTCGTTCAGTATCAACATAATCCAAATGTGTCAGAAACACAAGTGCTTCGCGCATGTTTTTATATAAATTTATAGCGTTCGTGTCTTTCATAAATTCACGTACGACTTCGCCATTTTCATTTTCAACTACCAGAACTTCTTCCGGTTTAGCCATACGTGATATCATAATATATCGAACTTTAGATAATATATCTGAATAAAAACGTCGCCGAGGAAAAGCTGCATTACGTCTGGCAAGAGTTTGACCTAAATGAACATTAGATCCACCTCCGAACGACTCACTGGTGTACAAGTCCTCTACTAAGCTATTCCAATACTCTAAACAAATTTTAAACACCTCAACATCTTCAACTTCAGATATCATTACTAAGTAAAGCAATGCTTGATTTAAATAATCAACATATTTCGAGTCTTCCACAAGTTTGCCGTGTTGCTTCAGATATGTGCATAGAAACATGGCCAAATTTTGGACGAACTCCTGTTCAGTATCGCTGCCATTAGCATATATATGGTTCATGTTTGAATTTTGATTGATCATTTGATCAAGCTGTGTCATAGTATCTTTAAAAAGATTTGCAAAATTCTCGTTGTAGTCCGGAACGGTCAGCCCAGCAATTTCTGATAAACACTTAAGAGTGACATTTCTAAACATTGGAACGCTAAGAAATTTAAAAATAAGTATTTCAATTAATGTTGTCTCGAATATGTAACCCAAAGGTATCCAGTTAAGAAAACGCAGTAGTGTTTCAAGAGTAACCTGTATGAGTGCGGCATTCATTGAACTTTCGAGTACAAACAAGCATAATTGAAATATTTGGGAAAATTCTGAGCACATTGTGTCCTTTAAATGCTTTGCTTTAGTTTGAGTTATTTGTCCAGAAGAAAAATCGAAAACTTCTTCACTTAAATTCTTAAGAATAATCATATTATTCTTGCATAACGATTCATTAGTTTTTGAAGCACCAACAATGTCGTTAATAAAAGTTTCCCAATTTCGGGGCCACTCACGCTTTAATATTTGAACCAATATTATGTTCAGCTTATTCAAATACACCTTGTTTACTTCCATAGTTGCCGCATCCGATGATGTTTTTATTATCAAACCAACGACATACTTTTTTATACCTTCGCACTGATTACGGGGTAAAATTTTCCAACGTGTTTTTATTACCTCTTCCAAAATTTGTAAAGCGTAGTATTTAGTCTGCTGATTTTGTGAGAATTCTAAAATGCTATCAACACGCGTCCATGCGTCCGGGTGCTCCTTTAGAGTAGTAAGTATATCCTGTGTTAGACGAAGCTGCTCACCCTGCGACGTGTATAATCCCTCGACGATACGGTCAAGCAGATTTATGTCTAACTTTTGAGAAAAATCCAGCAACTTGCTGGCTTCATCTGTTGAAAGCATTGCCATTGCCTTGTAGTAAAAGCAACGTTCTCGTCGACGTCTTGTACTGTCCGGGTTAATTTTGTGCCGTTGTTATTTTCAGATATAAGTTCACGTGGGTATGGTGTTGATACCGATGTAGTCAAATATAAGCAATCCACATTCACCTAAGATATATACAATTAAATTATTAGTTTTTTTTTTACCGGCGGTTATTGAATCTAAAATGTTTTCCTGTACAAACATAAATGTATGTACAGCTATGACGTTAGCAGCAGTATCCACCAAGTTCGGGTTAACACACAACAAACACGATCGCATACATATGTACATACTTAAATATGTACAATGTAGGTTTAACGAAAATCGTTCGCAAATAAAATTTTATCATTGATTTAAGATTACAAGAATTTGTATGCTGATGTTGTAAAACCCCATATATATTCTGCAAAATTTTCAGATTTTTCTATGACATTCATATACAAGAGTATATTGTTCCAGACATGTACTCACCAAGTCTGTATTCTTTATGCTTCTTCTACTCGACTAAATTAATGCGAAGAATTAGAACCGAACACAAATTCGTCACTAAAAGGGAAAATGTTGATACACTATTCACGGTATAAATTTTGTAATATTATTCAATGGTTAACAGAATCCCATTAGGAATTTTTGGTTTCCAAGTTTGTTTTCACAATTTATATATATATACTTATATATACATATATATATAACACGACGAAAACAGGTATTGTTCGCAATCAAAAGTATTTTTATCAATGCTGTTTAGTGAAATGGTATATCTTTATTAATTAAATCAGCGTCCCTAATCAAGGTTGCACAAATATGTATTAAAAACTTCCCAAGTGGTGATACTATCCATGGTGGAATTAATAAGGTGCGCTTATCAACGCAACAACAAAAAACGACATGCATTTTGTTTGTGTAAAAAAAACATGATATTGTCAAAAATAGCTGTGGTTTGTATGTATTTAGTGGTTATGCAGCAACAAAAAGCATAGCGTAAACAAACATATGTGTCACACGATCAAGTTTTCATTTAATTTTTGTTTCAAGATTCCATCCTCTCTCATTTTTTTACCAATACACTCACATTTTTAAAATTTGCTGAGAATTTTCTTTCAAATTTTAGTTCAATTGAGTGTTTCAATTTGCTTTCAAGAAAGCAGATGATTGCCATTTTGATTATAAACTCTCGTTAGTTTTCATATACATACATAGGTACATATATTCTGCCGCCATAATTTTTTGTGTTCTTGAAAGCAAATTGCTTTAAAATTGTGTGAAGCCGACGTCACAGCTTTCAATTTTTGTGAATTTTGACTAGCAGTTTGTGTAAATTTCTTGAAAGAGAATTGAATAAAAACTTGAACGTCTGACTGCAGTGTTACTTGAATGTAAAATTTAAACAAAACTTGAAAGCAAAATTTATATCAAATTGATAGTCAATTTTTAAATGTGTGACTGTTTAGTAAATTGAAACAAATCTTAATCGAGTGACACCCATGTAAAAAACATATAAGAATAATTCAAAATAATTAATTTATATAAAAAAATTGTGAAAAAATATTCATGCATCAAAAATTTTTAAAAATGAGTGATTTTGTTGGAAAATTTTTTCCAATTGGCTTAAATATTTTCCTTTGACCCAAACATATTTTTAAGTATATATTATTTGAGAATAATTACACTAAATTTAAAGTTGTTCATATAATTGGTATTCCAATAATTCGATGATGTAATAAACAAGGTGGCAGCAGGAGAAAACAAGAACTTGGAAGCGCGAGAAAAAGTAACGGCTAGGTAACTTAAACTGTCAAAAATATAACCAGAAGAACAACTCTTAGACTTTTTAAGCGACTTAATAAGTAGAACCATGGTCTAATAATCAGGTCTGCGCAAGAAGGAATATGGTTTTTTGTAGGGTTGTGTTTAAACCGTTAATAAATCTGCAAAAATATGGTAAGTCCCATGGTCTTGTCAAAAGTTGTTTACATTTTTGGCCGCCATCATGAATATTTTTGTTTACGCTATGCTTTTTGGTGCTGCATAACCCCTAAATACATACAAAACACAGCCATTTTTGACAATATCATGTGTCTTTTTAACACAAACAAAATGCATGTCGTTTTTTGTTGTTGCGTTGATAAGCGCACCTTATTAATTCCACCATGGATATTGTCAAAAATAGCTGTGGTTTGTATGTATTTAGTGGTTATGCAGCAACAAAAAGCATACCGTAAACAAAAATATTCATGATGGCGGCCAAAAATGTAAACAACTTTTGACAAGACCATGGGACTTACCATATTTTTGCAGATTATTTAACGGTCAAAACACAACCCTACAAAAAACAATATTCCTTCTTGCGCGCACCTCATTAATTCCACCATGATAATATCAATTTGTTTCCAACAGGTAAGAGTAATAGAACAGCTGACTGAGCTCGCTTCATAGGAAATTTTCATACAAACTGGTACAATTTTAAAAGTATGTAGACATAAATAATGGTAACAGTTTGGTATGCATATGTAAAAAAATGTTTTAAATTGGATTGTGTATTCATAGCTGCCAAATTTTTTAGAGGTAATATCGTTATATATTTTGGGCAAAAATCGTCATTATCGTCAATATAGCTTATTGAAACCGGCATAAAAACGTCAAATGAAAAAAACCGTTTTTTACCAAGAAAAGAAGCAAAACATAACAAAACTCTTACATCAACAAATCTTATTAATAAAACAGCATTCTTTTAAATACAGAAATCAGATACTTCAATTACGATTCACAATAAAATCACATGTAAATATATTGTATGTTTTTTTATACCTTGAAATATATACATATATACATTGTAGGGAAAAATAAAAAAATTCAATCCTTAAGTTATTAATTCCAATTTAGTTAAATATGCATTTTAAATTAAACTTTTGGAAAAACATTTTCTAAAAATGTATCAAAACTACAATAAAATTTATACAATAAAATTATAATTTTTTAAGAAAATAGACTTATGTACATATACATATGTATATGTTTAATATATTTTACAAATATACTTTGCAATCTGCTAGGATTTTTGTAAATAATTTAGTCAAAACCAGAATCCCTAATTTGAATCTCTGATATTTATTTTTCCAAACATCCAATAGTTATATGTTTTTATCAGGACAATAATTTAATTTGTCTGATCTCAGTTTCTAGCTGTTGGCTTTCACTTTCATCAACAAAATAGGAAAATTCTTTTAAAATTTCAGAAAACCAACTTTTTTCTTCATTAATAATATTAAATGGATTAATTTGACCAATCAAATTTTCAAAATTAGATCTTGATAATAACAGATCGCAAAGCTCTATATAAAAATTAACACAATTATTACTAATATCATATTTTTCTTTTTCATATGTTTGTGCTTCTTCCAATGCGACTCTGGCAAATATTCCCAAATAAATATCTTCAAAATTTACAAATTGGTTTTTGTTTAAATAATCAATTAAATAACAGTTTTAAACAAACTAGTTTATAAAAAGTTTCTCATTACAATTTTCAGCAGTTCAAGGTTGCTTTAATAGTACAAATAAAAGTTGCAAACTTGAATTATTCAAAATCGACAAAATTAGGGGATAAATCGTCCCATCGTCACTTTATCATTTTAAGGACCCAAAATCGTCAAAATGACGATAAGTCTGGCAGCTATATTTTTATATCAAACGAGTGCTTTACAGAGTATCATGTCGTAACGGCGCGATCGGCGGCGCGACGAGCCGCCGGGTAATATTTTCAAATTGAGCCGCCGTCGATTCCACCGGCTTGCCGGCGGCTTGAATGCAAGCCGATTTTATCGGCTCTGCCGAAATTTTTAAACGTTTTTTTTTTCAATTTCGGTGCTCATATCAGCGATATTATTGTACAGCATGGGAAACCGTGTTGTATACGTCACTTAAATCGAATCTACAAAATTTATGAAAATGCAACACAGAAAGTAGCTTTACCTATTTGGAAGTAATAGTGCATTTACATTGTCTCGAAATCTAGTGGATTAGATTTTAAATCTCTCTCAAAATCTAGCTCGTTTACATTGCATGTTTTTGACATTAGTTAGATTTTATATTCTTAACAAAAACAGCTGACTAAATTGTAAAAGAAAAATTGTTATACATACATAAGTACATATGTATATTCAAATTGTATTTGATAATAAACAAGAATGAAAAATATAGAACATTTATTAGTATTTTGTTCATCCAGAGCGAAATAATCCAATCGGAATTTATGTTCTTGCGTAAAAAGAAGCGCTAAACAGCAGAATGGAATGGGTACATGTAACTACATATAGAAAATAACATCCAGTTTTTCCTTTTGTTTTTGTACAGCGTAGTATTTTTTGGTACAATTTGGAAAGAAACCATAGTTGCATCACTAAGTACTGTTGGTAAATATACAACTTTTCTTAGAAAACCTCCGGAAAAATAGTTGAACCCACAGTCGATGCGTATTTTAAGCCTCATTCGATTGCGTGTAGTGTCATATGCGCACCCCTTCTACTTTATAAAATATTTGCAAATTACTAAAAGTGTTTTTTTTTTGTAAAAAAAATGTTGATAAATATACAACTTTTCTCAGAAAACTTCCGGAAAAATAGTTGAACCCACAATCGATGCGTATTTTCAACCTAATTCGATTGCGTGTAGTGTCATATACGCACCCCTTCTACTTTATAAGTTATTTGCAAATTACTAAAAGTGTTTTTTTTTTTGTAAAAAAAATGTTGATAAATATACAACTTTTCTCAGAAAACCTCCGGAAAAATAGTTGAACCCACAATCGATACGTATTTTCAACCTCTTTCTATTGCGTGTAGTGTCATATGCGCACCCTTTCTACTTTGTGAGTTATTTGCATATTACTAAAAGTGTTTTTTTTTTTGTAAAATAAATGTTGATAAGTGTACAACTTTTCTCAGAAAACCTCCGGGAAAATAGTTGAACCCACAATCGATGCGTATTTTCAACCTCATTCGATTGCGTGTAGTGTCATATGCGCACCCCTTCTACTTTATAAGTTATTTGCAAATTACTAAAAGTGTTTTTTTTTTTTTTTGTAAAAAAAATGTTGATATATATACAACTTTTCTCAGAAAACCTCCGGAAAAATAGTTGAACCCACAATCGATGCGTATTTTCAACCTCATTAGATTGCGTGTAGTGTCATTTACGCACCCCTTCTACTTTATAAGTTATTTGCAAATTACTAAAAGTGTTTTTTTTTTTTTTTGTAAAAAAAATGTTGATATATATACAACTTTTCTCAGAAAACCTCCGGAAAAATAGTTGAACCCACAATCGATGCGTATTTTCAACCTCTTTCAATTGCGTGTAGTGTCATATGCGCACCCTTTCTACTTTGTGAGTTATTTGCATATTACTAAAAGTGTTTTTTTTTGTAAAATAAATGTTGATAAGTGTACAACTTTTCTCAGAAAACCTCCGGAAAAATAGTTGAACCCACAGTCGATGCGTATTTTAAGCCTCATTCGATTGCGTGTAGTGTCATATGCGCACCCCTTCTACTTTATAAGTTATTTGCAAATTACTAAAAGTGTTTTTTTTTTGTAAAAAAAATGTTGATAAATATACAACTTTTC
The DNA here is from genome assembly GCA_947311025.1 of Lypha dubia. NCBI lineage: Eukaryota > Metazoa > Arthropoda > Insecta > Diptera > Tachinidae > Lypha > Lypha dubia. Next base: position 73,827,752 of record OX371261.1, on the reverse strand, counting down.
TCAGAAAACCTCCGGAAAAATAGTTGAACCCACAATCGATGCGTATTTTCAACCTCTTTCTATTGCGTGTAGTGTCATATGCGCACCCTTTCTACTTTGTGAGTTATTTGCATATTACTAAAAGTGTTTTTTTTTTGTAAAATAAATGTTGATAAATATACAACTTTTCTCAGAAAACCTCCGGAAAAATAGTTGAACCCACAATCGATGCGTATTTTCAACCTCATTCGATTGCGTGTAGTGTCATATGCGCACCCCTTCTACTTTATGAGTTATTTGCAAATTACTAAAAGTGTTTTTTTTTTTTTTAAATATATGTTGATAAGTATATAACTTTTCTCAGAAAACCTCCGGGAAAATAGTTGAAACTACAATCGATGCGTATTTTCAACCTCATTCGATTGCGTGTAGTGTCATATGCGCACCCTTTCTACTTTGTGAGTTATTTGCATATTACTAAAAGTGTTTTTTTTTTTGTAAAATAAATGTTGATAAGTGTACAACTTTTCTCAGAAAACCTCCGGAAAAATAGTTGAACCCACAGTCGATGCGTATTTTAAGCCTCATTCGATTGCGTGTAGTGTCATATGCGCACCCCTTCTACTTTATAAGTTATTTGCAAATTACTAAAAGTGTTTTTTTTTTGTAAAAAAAATGTTGATAAATATACAACTTATCTCAGAAAACCTCCGGAAAAATAGTTGAACCCACAATCGATGCGTATTTTCAACCTCTTTCAATTGCGTGTAGTGTCATATGCGCACCCTTTCTACTTTGTGAGTTATTTGCATATTACTAAAAGTGTTTTTTTTTTTGTAAAATAAATGTTGATAAGTGTACAACTTTTCTCAGAAAACCTCCGGAAAAATAGTTGAACCCACAGTCGATGCGTATTTTAAGCCTAATTCGATTGCGTGTAGTGTCATATGCGCACCCCTTCTACTTTATAAGTTATTTGCAAATTACTAAAAGTGTTTTTTTTTGTAAAAAAAATGTTGATAAATATACAACTTTTCTCAGAAAACCTCCGGAAAAATAGTTGAACCCACAATCGATGCGTATTTTCAACCTCTTTCTATTGCGTGTAGTGTCATATGCGCACCCTTTCTACTTTGTGAGTTATTTGCATATTACTAAAAGTGTTTTTTTTTTGTAAAATAAATGTTGATAAATATACAAATTTTCTCAGAAAACCTCCGGAAAAATAGTTGAACCCACAATCGATGCGTATTTTCAACCTCATTCGATTGCGTGTAGTGTCATATGCGCACCCCTTCTACTTTATGAGTTATTTGCAAATTACTAAAAGTGTTTTTTTTTTTTAAATATATGTTGATAAGTATATAACTTTTCTCAGAAAACCTCCGGGAAAATAGTTGAAACTACAATCGATGCGTATTTTCAACCTTATTCGATTGCGTGTAGTGTCATATGCGCACCCCTTCTACTTTGTGAGTTATTTGCATAATACTAAAAGTGTTTTTTTTTTTTGTAAAAAAAATGTTGATAAGTGTACAACTTTTCTCAGAAAACCTCCGGAAAAATAGTTGAACCCACAGTCGATGCGTATTTTAAGCCTCATACGATTGCGTGTAGTGTCATATACGCACCCCTTTTACTTTATAAGTTATTTGCAAATTACTAAAAGTGTTTTTTTTTTTTTGTAAAAAAAATGTTGATATATATACAACTTTTCTCAGAAAACCTCCGGAAAAATAGTTGAACCCACAATCGATGCGTATTTTCAACCTCATTCGATTGCGTGTAGTGTCATATACGCACCCCTTCTACTTTATAAGTTATTTGCAAATTCCTAAAAGTGTTTTTTTTTTGTAAAAAAAATGTTGATAAATTTACAACTTTTCTCAGAAAACCTCCGGGAAAATAGTTGAAACCACAATCGATGCGTATTTTCAACCTCATTCGATTGCGTGTAGTGTCATATGCGCACCCCTTCTACTTTATGAGTTATTTGCAAATTACTAAAAGTGTTTTTTTTTTGTAAAAATATATGTTGATAAGTATATAACTTTTCTCAGAAAACCTCCGGGAAAATAGTTGAAACTACAATCGATGCGTATTTTCAACCTCATTCGATTGCGTGTAGTGTCATATGCGCACCCCTTCTACTTTATGAGTTATTTGCATAATACTAAAAGTGTTTTTTTTTTTTTTGTAAATAAAATGTTGATAAGTGTACAACTTTTCTCAGAAAACCTCCGGAAAAATAGTTGAAACCACAATCGATGCGTATTTTCAACCTCATTCGATTGCGTGTAGTGTCATATGCGCACCCCTTCTACTTTGTGAGTTATTTGCATAATACTAAAAGTGTTTTTTTTTGTAAAAATATATGTTGATAAGTATATAACTTTTCTCAGAAAACCTCCGGGAAAATAGTTGAAACTACAATCGATGCGTATTTTCAACCTCATTCGATTGCGTGTAGTGTCATATGCGCACCCCTTCTACTTTGTGAGTTATTTGCATAATACTAAAAGTGTTTTTTTTTTTTTTGTAAAAAAAATGTTGATAAGTGTACAACTTTTCTCAGAAAACCTCCGGAAAAATAGTTGAACCCACAGTCGATGCGTATTTTCAACCTCATTCGATTGCGTGTAGTGTCATATGCGCACCCCTTCTACTTTATAAGTTATTTGCAAATTACTAAAAGTGTTTTTTTTTTTTTGTAAAAAAAATGTTGATATATATACAACTTTTCTCAGAAAACTTCCGGAAAAATAGTTGAACCCACAATCGATGCGTATTTTCAACCTCATTCGATTGCGTGTAGTGTCATATACGCACCCCTTCATCTTTATAAGTTATTTGCAAATTACTAAAAGTGTTTTTTTTTTTTGTAAAAAAAATGTTGATAAGTGTACAACTTTTCTCAGAAAACCTCCGGAAAAATAGTTGAACCCACAGTCGATGCGTATTTTAAGCCTCATACGATTGCGTGTAGTGTCATATACGCACCCCTTTTACTTTATAAGTTATTTGCAAATTACTAAAAGTGTTTTTTTTTTTTTGTAAAAAAAATGTTGATATATATACAACTTTTCTCAGAAAACCTCCGGAAAAATAGTTGAACCCACAATCGATGCGTATTTTCAACCTCATTCGATTGCGTGTAGTGTCATATACGCACCCCTTCTACTTTATAAGTTATTTGCAAATTCCTAAAAGTGTTTTTTTTTTGTAAAAAAAATGTTGATAAATTTACAACTTTTCTCAGAAAACCTCCGGGAAAATAGTTGAAACCACAATCGATGCGTATTTTCAACCTCATTCGATTGCGTGTAGTGTCATATGCGCACCCCTTCTACTTTATGAGTTATTTGCAAATTACTAAAAGTGTTTTTTTTTTGTAAAAATATATGTTGATAAGTATATAACTTTTCTCAGAAAACCTCCGGGAAAATAGTTGAAACTACAATCGATGCGTATTTTCAACCTCATTCGATTGCGTGTAGTGTCATATGCGCACCCCTTCTACTTTATGAGTTATTTGCATAATACTAAAAGTGTTTTTTTTTTTTTTGTAAATAAAATGTTGATAAGTGTACAACTTTTCTCAGAAAACCTCCGGAAAAATAGTTGAAACCACAATCGATGCGTATTTTCAACCTCATTCGATTGCGTGTAGTGTCATATGCGCACCCCTTCTACTTTGTGAGTTATTTGCATAATACTAAAAGTGTTTTTTTTTGTAAAAATATATGTTGATAAGTATATAACTTTTCTCAGAAAACCTCCGGGAAAATAGTTGAAACTACAATCGATGCGTATTTTCAACCTCATTCGATTGCGTGTAGTGTCATATGCGCACCCCTTCTACTTTGTGAGTTATTTGCATAATACTAAAAGTGTTTTTTTTTTTTTTGTAAAAAAAATGTTGATAAGTGTACAACTTTTCTCAGAAAACCTCCGGAAAAATAGTTGAACCCACAGTCGATGCGTATTTTCAACCTCGTTCGATTGCGTGTAGTGTTATATGCGCACCCCTTCTACTTTATAAGTTATTTGCAAATTACTAAAAGTGTTTTTTTTTGTAAAAAAAATGTTGATAAATTTACAACTTTTCTCAGAAAACCTCCGGGAAAATAGTTGAAACCACAATCGATGCGTATTTTCAACCTCATTCAATTGCGTGTAGTGTCATATGCGTACCCCTTCTACTTTATGAGTTATTTGCAAATTACTAAAAGTGTTTTTTTTTTGTAAAAATATATGTTGATAAGTATATAACTTTTCTCAGAAAACCTCCGGGAAAATAGTTGAAACTACAATCGATGCGTATTTTCAACCTCATTCGATTGCGTTTAGTGTCATATGCGCACCCCTTCTACTTTGTGAGTTATTTGCATAATACTAAAAGTGTTTTTTTTTTTTGTAAAAAAAATGTTGATAAGTGTACAACTTTTCTCAGAAAACCTCCGGAAAAATAGTTGAACCCACAATCGATGCGTATTTTCAACCTCATTCGATTGCGTCTAGTGTCATATACGCACCCCTTCTACTTTATAAGTTATTTGCAAATTACTAAAAGTGTTTTTTTTTTGTAAAAAAAATGTTGATAAATTTACAACTTTTCTCAGAAAACCTCCGGGAAAATAGTTGAAACCACAATCGATGCGTATTTTCAACCTCATTCGATTGCGTGTAGTGTCATATACGCACCCCTTCATCTTTATAAGTTATTTGCAAATTACTAAAAGTGTTTTTTTTTTTTTTGTAAAAAAAATGTTGATAAATATACAACTTTTCTCAGAAAACCTCCGGAAAAATAGTTGAACCCACAATCGATGCGTATTTTCAACCTTATTCGATTGCGTGTAGTGTCATATGCGCAACCCTTCTACTTTATGAGTTATTTGCAAATTACTAAAAGTGTTTTTTTTTTGTAAAAAAAATGTTGATAAATATACAACTTTTCTCAGAAAACCTCCGGAAAAATAGTTGAACCCACAATCGATGCGTATTTTCAACCTCATTCGATTGCGTGTAGTGTCATATACGCACCCCTTCTACTTTATAAGTTATTTGCAAATTACTAAAAGTGTTTTTTTTTTTGTAAAAAAAATGTTGATAAATTTACAACTTTTCTCAGAAAACTTTCGGGAAAATAGTTGAAACCACAATCGATGCGTATTTTCAACCTCATTCGATTGCGTGTAGTGTCATATGCGCACCCCTTCTACTTTATGAGTTATTTGCAAATTACTAAAAGTGTTTTTTTTTTGTAAAAAAAATGTTGATAAATATACAACTTTTCTCAGAAAACCTCCGGAAAAATAGTTGAACCCACAATCGATGCGTATTTTCAACCTCTTTCTATTGCGTGTAGTGTCATAAGCGCACCCTTTCTACTTTGTGAGTTATTTGCATATTACTAAAAGTGTTTTTTTTTTGTAAAATAAATGTTGATAAGTGTACAACTTTTCTCAGAAAACCTCCGGAAAAATAGTTAAACCCACAGTCGATGCGTATTTTAAGCCTCATTCGATTGCGTGTAGTGTCATATGCGCACCCCTTCTACTTTGTGAGTTATTTGCATAATACTAAAAGTGTTTTTTTTTTTTGTAAAAAAAATGTTGATAAGTGTACAACTTTTCTCAGAAAACCTCCGGAAAAATAGTTGAACCCACAGTCGATGCGTATTTTAAGCCTCATTCGATTGCGTGTAGTGTCATATACGCACCCCTTTTACTTTATAAGTTATTTGCAAATTACTAAAAGTGTTTTTTTTTGTAAAAAAAATGTTGATAAATATACAACTTTTCTCAGAAAACCTCCGGAAAAATAGTTGAACCCACAATCGATGGGTATTTTCAACCTAATTCGATTGTGTGCAGTGTCATATGCGCACCCTTTCTACTTTATGAGTTATTTGCCAATTACTAAAAGTGTTTTTTTTTTCCCTAAAAAATGTTGATAAGTATACAACTTTTCTCAGAAAACCTCCGGAAAAATAGTTGAGCCCACAATCGATGCGTATTTTCAACCTCTTTCGATTGCGTGTAGTGTCATATGCGCACCCTTTCTACTTTATGAGTTGTTTGCAAATTACTAAAAGTGTTTTTTTTTTTTAAAAATGTTGATAAGTATATAACTTTTCTCACAAAACCTCCGGAAAAATAGTTGAAACCACAATCGATGCGTATTTTAAACCTCATTCGATTGTGTGTAGTGTCATATGCGCACCTCTTCTACTTTATGAGTAATTTGCAAATTACTAAAAGTGTTTTTTTTTTTTTTTTAAAAATGTTGATAAGTATACAGCTTTTCTTAGAAAACCTCAGGAAAAATAGTTGAACCCACAATCGATGGGTATTTTCAACCTCATTAGATTGCGTGTAGTGTCATTTACGCACCCCTTCTACTTTATAAGTTATTTGCAAATTACTAAAAGTGTTTTTTTTTTTTTTTGTAAAAAAAATGTTGATATATATACAACTTTTCTCAGAAAACCTCCGGAAAAATAGTTGAACCCACAATCGATGCGTATTTTCAACCTCATTCGATTGCGTGTAGTGTCATATACGCACCCCTTCTACTTTATAAGTTATTTGCAAATTACTAAAAGTGTTTTTTTTTTTGTAAAAAAAATGTTGATAAATTTACAACTTTTCTCAGAAAACCTCCGGGAAAATAGTTGAAACCACAATCGATGCGTATTTTCAACCTCATTCGATTGCGTGTAGTGTCATATGCGCACCCCTTCTACTTTTTGAGTTATTTGCAAATTACTAAAAGTGTTTTTTTTTTGTAAAAATATATGTTGATAAGTATATAACTTTTCTCAGAAAACCTCCGGGAAAATAGTTGAAACCACAATCGATGCGTATTTTCAACCTCATTCGATTGCGTGTAGTGTCATATGCGCACCCCTTCTACTTTGTGAGTTATTTGCATAATACTAAAAGCGTTTTTTTTTGTAAAAAAAATGTTTATAATTGTACAACTTTTCTCAAAAAACCTCCGGAAAAATAGTTGAAACCACAATCGATGCGTATTTTAAGCCTCATTCGATTGCGTGTAGTGTCATATGCGCACCCCTTCTACTTTATAAGTTATTTGCAAATTACTAAAAGTGTTTTTTTTTTGTAAAAAAAATGTTGATAAATATACAACTTTTCTCAGAAAACTTCCGGAAAAATAGTTGAACCCACAATCGATGCGTATTTTCAACCTCATTCGATTGCGTGTAGTGTCATATACGCACCCCTTTTACTTTATAAGTTATTTGCAAATTACTAAAAGTGTTTTTTTTTTTGTAAAAAAAATGTTGATAAATTTACAACTTTTCTCAGAAAACCTCCGGGAAAATAGTTGAAACCACAATCGATGCGTATTTTCAACCTCATTCGATTGCGTGTAGTGTCATATGCGCACCCCTTCTACTTTGTGAGTTATTTGCATAATACTAAAAGTGTTTTTTTTTTTTTGTAAAAAAAATGTTGATAAGTGTACAACTTTTCTCAGAAAACCTCCGGAAAAATAGTTGAACCCACAGTCGATGCGTATTTTAAGCCTTATTCGATTGCGTGTAGTGTCATATGCGCACCCCTTCTACTTTATAAGTTATTTGCAAATTACTAAAAGTGTTTTTTTTTTTGTAAAAAAAATGTTGATAAATATACAACTTTTCTCAGAAAACTTCCGGAAAAATAGTTGAACCCACAATCGATGCGTATTTTCAACCTCATTCGATTGCGTGTAGTGTCATATACGCACCCCTTCATCTTTATAAGTTATTTGCAAATTACTAAAAGTGTTTTTTTTTTGTAAAAAAAATGTTGATAAATATACAACTTTTCTCAGAAAACCTCCGGAAAAATAGTTGAACCCACAATCGATGCGTATTTTCAACTTCATTCGATTGCGTGTAGTGTCATATACGCACCCCTTCTACTTTATAAGTTATTTGCAAATTACTAAAAGTGTTTTTTTTTGTAAAAAAAATGTTGATAAATATACAACTTTTCTCAGAAAACCTCCGGAAAAATAGTTGAACCCACAATCGATGCGTATTTTCAACCTCATTCGATTGCGTGTAGTGTCATATACGCACCCCTTCTACTTTATAAGTTATTTGCAAATTACTAAAAGTGTTTTTTTTTTGTAAAAAAAATGTTGATAAATATACAACTTTTCTCAGAAAACCTCCGGAAAAATAGTTGAAACCACAATCGATGCGTATTTTCAACCTCATTCGATTGCGTGTAGTGTCATATGCGCACCCCTTCTACTTTATGAGTTATTTGCAAATTACTAAAAGTGTTTTTTTTTTGTAAAAATATATGTTGATAAGTATATAACTTTTCTCAGAAAGCCTCCGGGAAAATAGTTGAACCCACAGTCGATGCGTATTTTAAGCCTCATTCGATTGCGTGTAGTGTCATATGCGCACCCCTTCTACTTTGTGAGTTATTTGCATAATACTAAAAGTGTTTTTTTTTTTGTAAAATAAATGTTGATAAGTGTACAACTTTTCTCAGAAAACCTCCGGGAAAATAGTTGAAACCACAATCGATGCGTATTTTCAACTTCATTCGATTGCGTGTAGTGTCATATGCGCACCCCTTCTACTTTATGAGTTATTTGCAAATTACTAAAAGTGTTTTTTTTTTGTAAAAATATATGTTGATAAGTATATAACTTTTCTCAGAAAGCCTCCGGAAAAATAGTTGAAACTACTATCGATGCGTATTTTCAACCTCATTCGATTGCGTGTAGTGTCATATGCGCACCCCTTCTACTTTGTGAGTTATTTGCATAATACTAAAAGTGTTTTTTTTTTTTTGTAAAAAAAATGTTGATTAGTGTACAACTTTTCTCAGAAAACCTCCGGAAAAATAGTTGAACCCACAGTCGATGCGTATTTTAAGCCTCATTCGATTGCGTGTAGTGTCATATGCGCACCCCTTCTACTTTATAAGTTATTTGCAAATTACTAAAAGTGTTTTTTTTTTTTGTAAAAAAAATGTTGATAAATATACAACTTTTCTCAGAAAACTTCCGGAAAAATAGTTGAACCCACAATCGATGCGTATTTTCAACCTCATTCGATTGCGTGTAGTGTCATATACGCACCCCTTCTACTTTATAAGTTATTTGCAAATTACTAAAAGTGTTTTTTTTTTGTAAAAAAAATGTTGATAAATATACAACTTTTCTCAGAAAACCTCCGGAAAAATAGTTGAACCCACAATCGATGCGTATTTTCAACCTCATTCGATTGCGTGTAGTGTCATATACGCACCCCTTCTACTTTATAAGTTATTTGCAAATTACTAAAAGTGTTTTTTTTTTGTAAAAAAAATGTTGATAAATTTACAACTTTTCTCAGAAAACCTCCGGGAAAATAGTTGAAACCACAATCGATGCGTATTTTCAACCTCATTCGATTGCGTGTAGTGTCATATGCGCACCCCTTCTACTTTATGAGTTATTTGCAAATTACTAAAAGTGTTTTTTTTTTTGTAAAAATATATGTTGATAAGTATATAACTTTTCTCAGAAAACCTCCGGGAAAATAGTTGAAACTACAATCGATGCGTATTTTCAACCTCATTCGATTGCGTGTAGTGTCATATGCGCACCCCTTCTACTTTGTGAGTTATTTGCATAATACTAAAAGAGTTTTTTTTTTTTGTAAAATAAATGTTGATAAGTGTACAACTTTTCTCAGAAAACCTCCGGAAAAATAGTTGAAACCACAATCGATGCGTATTTTCAACCTCATTCGATTGCGTGTAGTGTCATATGCGCACCCCTTCTACTTTATGAGTTATTTGCAAATTACTAAAAGTGTTTTTTTTTTGTAAAAATATATGTTGATAAGTATATAACTTTTCTCAGAAAACCTCCGGGAAAATAGTTGAAACTACAATCGATGCGTATTTTCAACCTCATTCGATTGCGTGTAGTGTCATATGCGCACCCCTTCTACTTTGTGAGTTATTTGCATAATACTAAAAGTGTTTTTTTTTTTTTGTAAAAAAAATGTTGATAAGTGTACAACTTTTCTCAGAAAACCTGCGGAAAAATAGTTGAACCCACAGTCGATGCGTATTTTAAGCCTAATTCGATTGCGTGTAGTGTCATATGCGCACCCCTTCTACTTTATAAGTTATTTGCAAATTACTAAAAGTGTTTTTTTTTTTGTAAAAAAAATGTTGATAAATATACAACTTTTCTCAGAAAACTTCCGGAAAAATAGTTGAACCCACAATCGATGCGTATTTTCAACCTCATTCGATTGCGTGTAGTGTCATATACGCACCCCTTCATCTTTATAAGTTATTTGCAAATTACTAAAAGTGTTTTTTTTTTGTAAAAAAAATGTTGATAAATATACAACTTTTCTCAGAAAACCTCCGGAAAAATAGTTGAACCCACAATCGATGCGTATTTTCAACCTCATTCGATTGCGTGTAGTGTCATATACGCACCCCTTCTACTTTATAAGTTATTTGCAAATTACTAAAAGTGTTTTTTTTTTGTAAAAAAAATTTTGATAAATATACAACTTTTCTCAGAAAACCTCCGGAAAAATAGTTGAACCCACAATCGATGCGTATTTTCAACCTCATTCGATTGCGTGTAGTGTCATATACGCACCCCTTCTACTTTATAAGTTATTTGCAAATTACTAAAGTGTTTTTTTTTTTGTAAAAAAAATGTTGATATATTTACAACTTTTCTCAGAAAACCTCCGGGAAAATAGTTGAAACCACAATCGATGCGTATTTTCAACCTCATTCGATTGCGTGTAGTGTCATATGCGCACCCCTTCTACTTTATGAGTTATTTGCAAATTACTAAAAGTGTTTTTTTTTTTTTGTAAAAATATATGTTGATAAGTATATAACTTTTCTCAGAAAACCTCCGGGAAAATAGTTGAAACTACAATCGATGCGTATTTTTAACCTCATTCGATTGCGTGTAGTGTCATATGCGCACCCCTTCTACTTTGTGAGTTATTTGCATAATACTAAAAGTGTTTTTTTTTTTGTAAAATAAATGTTGATAAGTGTACAACTTTTCTCAGAAAACCTCCGGGAAAATAGTTGAAACCACAATCGATGCGTATTTTCAACTTCATTCGATACCGTGTAGTGTCATATGCGCACCCCTTCTACTTTATGAGTTATTTGCAAATTACTAAAAGTGTTTTTTTTTTGTAAAAATATATGTTGATAAGTATATAACTTTTCTCAGAAAGCCTCCGGAAAAATAGTTGAAACTACTATCGATGCGTATTTTCAACCTCATTCGATTGCGTGTAGTGTCATATGCGCACCCCTTCTACTTTGTGAGTTATTTGCATAATACTAAAAGTGTTTTTTTTTTTTTGTAAAAAAAATGTTGATTAGTGTACAACTTTTCTCAGAAAACCTCCGGAAAAATAGTTGAACCCACAGTCGATGCGTATTTTAAGCCTCATTCGATTGCGTGTAGTGTCATATGCGCACCCCTTCTACTTTATAAGTTATTTGCAAATTACTAAAAGTGTTTTTTTTTTTGTAAAAAAAATGTTGATAAATATACAACTTTTCTCAGAAAACTTCCGGAAAAATAGTTGAACCCACAATCGATGCGTATTTTCAACCTCATTCGATTGCGTGTAGTGTCATATACGCACCCCTTCTACTTTATAAGTTATTTGCAAATTACTAAAAGTGTTTTTTTTTTTGTAAAAAAAATGTTGATAAATATACAACTTTTCTCAGAAAACCTCCGGAAAAATAGTTGAACCCACAATCGATGCGTATTTTCAACCTCATTCGATTGCGTGTAGTGTCATATACGCACCCCTTCTACTTTATAAGTTATTTGCAAATTACTAAAAGTGTTTTTTTTTTGTAAAAAAAATGTTGATAAATATACAACTTTTCTCAGAAAACCTCCGGAAAAATAGTTGAAACCACAATCGATGCGTATTTTCAACCTCATTCGATTGCGTGTAGTGTCATATGCGCACCCCTTCTACTTTATGAGTTATTTGCAAATTACTAAAAGTGTTTTTTTTTTGTAAAAATATATGTTGATAAGTATATAACTTTTCTCAGAAAGCCTCCGGGAAAATAGTTGAACCCACAGTCGATGCGTATTTTAAGCCTCATTCGATTGCGTGTAGTGTCATATGCGCACCCCTTCTACTTTGTGAGTTATTTGCATAATACTAAAAGTGTTTTTTTTTTTTTTGTAAAAAAAATGTTGATAAGTGTACAACTTTTCTCAGAAAACCTCCGGGAAAATAGTTGAACCCACAGTCGATGCGTATTTTAAGCCTCATTCGATTGCGTGTAGTGTCATATGCGCACCCCTTCTACTTTATAAGTTATTTGCAAATTACTAAAAGTGTTTTTTTTTTGTAAAAATATATGTTGATAAGTATATAACTTTTCTCAGAAAACCTCCGGGATAATAGTTGAAACTACAATCGATGCGTATTTTCAACCTCATTCGATTGCGTGTAGTGTCATATGCGCACCCCTTCTACTTTGTGAGTTATTTGCATAATACTAAAAGTGTTTTTTTTTTTTTTGTAAAAAAAATGTTGATAAGTGTACAACTTTTCTCAGAAAACCTCCGGAAAAATAGTTGAACCCACAGTCGATGCGTATTTTAAGCCTCATTCGATTGCGTGTAGTGTCATATGCGCACCCCTTCTACTTTATAAGCTATTTGCAAATTACTAAAAGTGTTTTTTTTTTGTAAAAAAAATTTTGATATATATACAACTTTTCTCAGAAAACTTCCGGAAAAATAGTTGAACCCACAATCGATGCGTATTTTCAACCTCATTCGATTGCGTGTAGTGTCATATACGCACCCCTTCTACTTTATAAGTTATTTGCAAATTACTAAAAGTGTTTTTTTTTTGTAAAAAAAATGTTGATAAATTTACAACTTTTCTCAGAAAACCTCCGGGAAAATAGTTGAAACCACAATCGATGCGTATTTTCAACCTCATTCGATTGCGTGTAGTGTCATATGCGCACCCCTTCTACTTTTTGAGTTATTTGCAAATTACTAAAAGTGTTTTTTTTTTGTAAAAATATATGTTGATAAGTATATAACTTTTCTCAGAAAACCTCCGGGAAAATAGTTGAAACCACAATCGATGCGTATTTTCAATCTCATTCGATTGCGTGTAGTGTCATATGCGCACCCCTTCTACTTTGTGAGTTATTTGCATAATACTAAAAGCGTTTTTTTTTGTAAAATGAAATGTTGATAATTGTACAACTTTTCTCAGAAAACTTCCGGAAAAATAGTTGAACCCACAATCGATGCGTATTTTCAACCTCATTCGATTGCGTGTAGTGTCATATACGCACCCCTTCATCTTTATAAGTTATTTGCAAATTACTAAAAGTGTTTTTTTTTTGTAAAAATATATGTTGATAAGTATATAACTTTTCTCAGAAAACCTCCGGGAAAATAGTTGAAACCACAATCGATGCGTATTTTCAACCTCATTCGATTGCGTGTAGTGTCATATGCGCACCCCTTCTACTTTGTGAGTTATTTGCAAATTACTAAAAGTGTTTTTTTTTTGTAAAAAAAATGTTGATAAGTGTACAACTTTTCTCAGAAAACCTCCGGAAAAATAGTTGAAACCACAATCGATGCGTATTTTCAACCTCATTCGATTGCGTGTAGTGTCATATGCGCACCCCTTCTACTTTATGAGTTATTTGCAAATTACTAAAAGTGTTTTTTTTTTGTAAAAATATATGTTGATAAGTATATAACTTTTCTCAGAAAACCTCCGGGAAAATAGTTGAAACTACAATCGATGCGTATTTTCAACCTCATTCGATTGCGTGTAGTGTCATATGCGCACCCCTTCTACTTTGTGAGTTATTTGCATAATACTAAAAGTGTTTTTTTTTTTTTGTAAAAAAAATGTTGATAAGTGTACAACTTTTCTCAGAAAACCTCCGGAAAAATAGTTGAACCCACAGTCGATGCGTATTTTAAGCCTTATTCGATTGCGTGTAGTGTCATATGCGCACCCCTTCTACTTTATAAGTTATTTGCAAATTACTAAAAGTGTTTTTTTTTTTGTAAAAAAAATGTTGATAAATATACAACTTTTCTCAGAAAACTTCCGGAAAAATAGTTGAACCCACAATCGATGCGCATTTTCAACCTCATTCGATTGCGTGTAGTGTCATATACGCACCCCTTCATCTTTATAAGTTATTTGCAAATTACTAAAAGTGTTTTTTTTTTGTAAAAAAAATGTTGATAAATATACAACTTTTCTCAGAAAACCTCCGGAAAAATAGTTGAACCCACAATCGATGCGTATTTTCAACCTCATTCGATTGCGTGTAGTGTCATATACGCACCCCTTCTACTTTATAAGTTATTTGCAAATTACTAAAAGTGTTTTTTTTTTGTAAAAAAAATTTTGATAAATATACAACTTTTCTCAGAAAACCTCCGGAAAAATAGTTGAACCCACAATCGATGCGTATTTTCAACCTCATTCGATTGCGTGTAGTGTCATATACGCACCCCTTCTACTTTATAAGTTATTTGCAAATTACTAAAAGTGTTTTTTTTTTTGTAAAAAAAATGTTGATATATTTACAACTTTTCTCAGAAAACCTCCGGGAAAATAGTTGAAACCACAATCGATGCGTATTTTCAACCTCATTCGATTGCGTGTAGTGTCATATGCGCACCCCTTCTACTTTATGAGTTATTTGCAAATTACTAAAAGTGTTTTTTTTTTTTTTGTAAAAATATATGTTGATAAGTATATAACTTTTCTCAGAAAACCTCCGGGAAAATAGTTGAAACTACAATCGATGCGTATTTTTAACCTCATTCGATTGCGTGTAGTGTCATATGCGCACCCCTTCTACTTTGTGAGTTATTTGCATAATACTAAAAGTGTTTTTTTTTTTGTAAAATAAATGTTGATAAGTGTACAACTTTTCTCAGAAAACCTCCGGGAAAATAGTTGAAACCACAATCGATGCGTATTTTCAACTTCATTCGATACCGTGTAGTGTCATATGCGCACCCCTTCTACTTTATGAGTTATTTGCAAATTACTAAAAGTGTTTTTTTTTTGTAAAAATATATGTTGATAAGTATATAACTTTTCTCAGAAAGCCTCCGGAAAAATAGTTGAAACTACTATCGATGCGTATTTTCAACCTCATTCGATTGCGTGTAGTGTCATATGCGCACCCCTTCTACTTTGTGAGTTATTTGCATAATACTAAAAGTGTTTTTTTTTTTTTGTAAAAAAAATGTTGATTAGTGTACAACTTTTCTCAGAAAACCTCCGGAAAAATAGTTGAACCCACAGTCGATGCGTATTTTAAGCCTCATTCGATTGCGTGTAGTGTCATATGCGCACCCCTTCTACTTTATAAGTTATTTGCAAATTACTAAAAGTGTTTTTTTTTTTGTAAAAAAAATGTTGATAAATATACAACTTTTCTCAGAAAACTTCCGGAAAAATAGTTGAACCCACAATCGATGCGTATTTTCAACCTCATTCGATTGCGTGTAGTGTCATATACGCACCCCTTCTACTTTATAAGTTATTTGCAAATTACTAAAAGTGTTTTTTTTTTGTAAAAAAAATGTTGATAAATATACAACTTTTCTCAGAAAACCTCCGGAAAAATAGTTGAACCCACAATCGATGCGTATTTTCAACCTCATTCGATTGCGTGTAGTGTCATATACGCACCCCTTCTACTTTATAAGTTATTTGCAAATTACTAAAAGTGTTTTTTTTTTGTAAAAAAAATGTTGATAAATATACAACTTTTCTCAGAAAACCTCCGGAAAAATAGTTGAAACCACAATCGATGCGTATTTTCAACCTCATTCGATTGCGTGTAGTGTCATATGCGCACCCCTTCTACTTTATGAGTTATTTGCAAATTACTAAAAGTGTTTTTTTTTTGTAAAAATATATGTTGATAAGTATATAACTTTTCTCAGAAAGCCTCCGGGAAAATAGTTGAACCCACAGTCGATGCGTATTTTAAGCCTCATTCGATTGCGTGTAGTGTCATATGCGCACCCCTTCTACTTTGTGAGTTATTTGCATAATACTAAAAGTGTTTTTTTTTTTTTTGTAAAAAAAATGTTGATAAGTGTACAACTTTTCTCAGAAAACCTCCGGGAAAATAGTTGAACCCACAGTCGATGCGTATTTTAAGCCTCATTCGATTGCGTGTAGTGTCATATGCGCACCCCTTCTACTTTATAAGTTATTTGCAAATTACTAAAAGTGTTTTTTTTTTGTAAAAATATATGTTGATAAGTATATAACTTTTCTCAGAAAACCTCCGGGATAATAGTTGAAACTACAATCGATGCGTATTTTCAACCTCATTCGATTGCGTGTAGTGTCATATGCGCACCCCTTCTACTTTGTGAGTTATTTGCATAATACTAAAAGTGTTTTTTTTTTTTTTGTAAAAAAAATGTTGATAAGTGTACAACTTTTCTCAGAAAACCTCCGGAAAAATAGTTGAACCCACAGTCGATGCGTATTTTAAGCCTCATTCGATTGCGTGTAGTGTCATATGCGCACCCCTTCTACTTTATAAGCTATTTGCAAATTACTAAAAGTGTTTTTTTTTTGTAAAAAAAATTTTGATATATATACAACTTTTCTCAGAAAACTTCCGGAAAAATAGTTGAACCCACAATCGATGCGTATTTTCAACCTCATTCGATTGCGTGTAGTGTCATATACGCACCCCTTCTACTTTATAAGTTATTTGCAAATTACTAAAAGTGTTTTTTTTTTGTAAAAAAAATGTTGATAAATTTACAACTTTTCTCAGAAAACCTCCGGGAAAATAGTTGAAACCACAATCGATGCGTATTTTCAACCTCATTCGATTGCGTGTAGTGTCATATGCGCACCCCTTCTACTTTTTGAGTTATTTGCAAATTACTAAAAGTGTTTTTTTTTTTGTAAAAATATATGTTGATAAGTATATAACTTTTCTCAGAAAACCTCCGGGAAAATAGTTGAAACCACAATCGATGCGTATTTTCAATCTCATTCGATTGCGTGTAGTGTCATATGCGCACCCCTTCTACTTTGTGAGTTATTTGCATAATACTAAAAGCGTTTTTTTTTGTAAAAAAAATGTTGATAATTGTACAACTTTTCTCAGAAAACTTCCGGAAAAATAGTTGAACCCACAATCGATGCGTATTTTCAACCTCATTCGATTGCGTGTAGTGTCATATACGCACCCCTTCATCTTTATAAGTTATTTGCAAATTACTAAAAGTGTTTTTTTTTTGTAAAAATATATGTTGATAAGTATATAACTTTTCTCAGAAAACCTCCGGGAAAATAGTTGAAACCACAATCGATGCGTATTTTCAACCTCATTCGATTGCGTGTAGTGTCATATGCGCACCCCTTCTACTTTGTGAGTTATTTGCATAATACTAAAAGCGTTTTTTTTTGTAAAAAAAATGTTGATAATTGTACAACTTTTCTCAGAAAACTTCCGGAAAAATAGTTGAACCCACAATCGATGCGTATTTTCAACCTCATTCGATTGCGTGTAGTGTCATATTCGCACCCCTTCATCTTTATAAGTTATTTGCAAATTACTAAAAGTGTTTTTTTTTTTGTAAAAAAAATGTTGATAAATATACAACTTTTCTCAGAAAACTTCCGGAAAAATAGTTGAACCCACAATCGATGCGTATTTTCAACCTCATTCGACTGCGTGTAGTGTCATATACGCACCCCTTCATCTTTATAAGTTATTTGCAAATTACTAAAAGTGTTTTTTTTTTGTAAAAAAAATGTTGATAAATATACAACTTTTCTCAGAAAACCTCCGGAAAAATAGTTGAACCCACAATCGATGCGTATTTTCAACCTCATTCGATTGCGTGTAGTGTCATATACGCACCCCTTCTACTTTATAAGTTATTTGCAAATTACTAAAAGTGTTTTTTTTTTGTAAAAAAAATTTTGATAAATATACAACTTTTCTCAGAAAACCTCCGGAAAAATAGTTGAACCCACAATCGATGCGTATTTTCAACCTCATTCGATTGCGTGTAGTGTCATATACGCACCCCTTCTACTTTATAAGTTATTTGCAAATTACTAAAAGTGTTTTTTTTTTTGTAAAAAAAATGTTGATATATTTACAACTTTTCTCAGAAAACCTCCGGGAAAATAGTTGAAACCACAATCGATGCGTATTTTCAACCTCATTCGATTGCGTGTAGTGTCATATGCGCACCCCTTCTACTTTATGAGTTATTTGCAAATTACTAAAAGTGTTTTTTTTTTTTTTGTAAAAATATATGTTGATAAGTATATAACTTTTCTCAGAAAACCTCCGGGAAAATAGTTGAAACTACAATCGATGCGTATTTTCAACCTCATTCGATTGCGTGTAGTGTCATATGCGCACCCCTTCTACTTTGTGAGTTATTTGCATAATACTAAAAGTGTTTTTTTTTTTGTAAAATAAATGTTGATAAGTGTACAACTTTTCTCAGAAAACCTCCGGGAAAATAGTTGAAACCACAATCGATGCGTATTTTCAACTTCATTCGATAGCGTGTAGTGTCATATGCGCACCCCTTCTACTTTATGAGTTATTTGCAAATTACTAAAAGTGTTTTTTTTTTGTAAAAATATATGTTGATAAGTATATAACTTTTCTCAGAAAGCCTCCGGAAAAATAGTTGAAACTACTATCGATGCGTATTTTCAACCTCATTCGATTGCGTGTAGTGTCATATGCGCACCCCTTCTACTTTGTGAGTTATTTGCATAATACTAAAAGTGTTTTTTTTTTTTTGTAAAAAAAATGTTGATTAGTGTACAACTTTTCTCAGAAAACCTCCGGAAAAATAAATGAACCCACAGTCGATGCGTATTTTAAGCCTCATTCGATTGCGTGTAGTGTCATATGCGCACCCCTTCTACTTTATAAGTTATTTGCAAATTACTAAAAGTGTTTTTTTTTTTGTAAAAAAAATGTTGATAAATATACAACTTTTCTCAGAAAACTTCCGGAAAAATAGTTGAACCCACAATCGATGCGTATTTTCAACCTCATTCGATTGCGTGTAGTGTCATATACGCACCCCTTCTACTTTATAAGTTATTTGCAAATTACTAAAAGTGTTTTTTTTTTTGTAAAAAAAATGTTGATAAATATACAACTTTTCTCAGAAAACCTCCGGAAAAATAGTTGAACCCACAATCGATGCGTATTTTCAACCTCATTCGATTGCGTGTAGTGTCATATACGCACCCCTTCTACTTTATAAGTTATTTGCAAATTACTAAAAGTGTTTTTTTTTTGTAAAAAAAATGTTGATAAATATACAACTTTTCTCAGAAAACCTCCGGAAAAATAGTTGAAACCACAATCGATGCGTATTTTCAACCTCATTCGATTGCGTGTAGTGTCATATGCGCACCCCTTCTACTTTATGAGTTATTTGCAAATTACTAAAAGTGTTTTTTTTTTTGTAAAAATATATGTTGATAAGTATATAACTTTTCTCAGAAAGCCTCCGGGAAAATAGTTGAACCCACAGTCGATGCGTATTTTAAGCCTCATTCGATTGCGTGTAGTGTCATATGCGCACCCCTTCTACTTTGTGAGTTATTTGCATAATACTAAAAGTGTTTTTTTTTTTTTGTAAAAAAAATGTTGATAAGTGTACAACTTTTCTCAGAAAACCTCCGGGAAAATAGTTGAACCCACAGTCGATGCGTATTTTAAGCCTCATTCGATTGCGTGTAGTGTCATATGCGCACCCCTTCTACTTAATAAGTTATTTGCAAATTACTAAAAGTGTTTTTTTTTTGTAAAAATATATGTTGATAAGTATATAACTTTTCTCAGAAAACCTCCGGGATAATAGTTGAAACTACAATCGATGCGTATTTTCAACCTCATTCGATTGCGTGTAGTGTCATATGCGCACCCCTTCTACTTTGTGAGTTATTTGCATAATACTAAAAGTGTTTTTTTTTTTTTGTAAAAAAAATGTTGATAAGTGTACAACTTTTCTCAGAAAACCTCCGGAAAAATAGTTGAACCCACAGTCGATGCGTATTTTAAGCCTCATTCGATTGCGTGTAGTGTCATATGCGCACCCCTTCTACTTTATAAGCTATTTGCAAATTACTAAAAGTGTTTTTTTTTTGTAAAAAAAATTTTGATATATATACAACTTTTCTCAGAAAACTTCCGGAAAAATAGTTGAACCCACAATCGATGCGTATTTTCAACCTCATTCGATTGCGTGTAGTGTCATATACGCACCCCTTCTACTTTATAAGTTATTTGCAAATTACTAAAAGTGTTTTTTTTTTTGTAAAAAAAATGTTGATAAATTTACAACTTTTCTCAGAAAACCTCCGGGAAAATAGTTGAAACCACAATCGATGCGTATTTTCAACCTCATTCGATTGCGTGTAGTGTCATATGCGCACCCATTCTACTTTTTGAGTTATTTGCAAATTACTAAAAGTGTTTTTTTTTTGTAAAAATATATGTTGATAAGTATATAACTTTTCTCAGAAAACCTCCGGGAAAATAGTTGAAACTACAATCGATGCGTATTTTCAACCTCATTCGATTGCGTGTAGTGTCATATGCGCACCCCTTCTACTTTGTAAGTTATTTGCAAATTACTAAAACTGTTTTTTTTTTGTAAAAAAAATGTTGATAAATTTACAACTTTTCTCAGAAAACCTCCGGGAAAATAGTTGAAACCACAATCGATGCGTATTTTCAACCTCATTCGATTGCGTGTAGTGTCATATGCGCACCCCTTCTACTTTGTGAGTTATTTGCATAATACTAAAAGCGTTTTTTTTTTTTTTTGTAAAAAAAATGTTGATAATTGTACAACTTTTCTCAAAAAACCTCCGGAAAAATAGTTGAAACCACAATCGATGCGTATTTTAAGCCTCATTCGATTGCGTGTAGTGTCATATGCGCACCCCTTCTACTTTATAAGTTATTTGCAAATTACTAAAAGTGTTTTTTTTTTGTAAAAAAAATGTTGATAAATATACAACTTTTCTCAGAAAACTTCCGGAAAAATAGTTGAACCCACAATCGATGCGTATTTTCAACCTCATTCGATTGCGTGTAGTGTCATATACGCACCCCTTTTACTTTATAAGTTATTTGCAAATTACTAAAAGTGTTTTTTTTTTTGTAAAAAAAATGTTGATAAATTTACAACTTTTCTCAGAAAACCTCCGGGAAAATAGTTGAAACCACAATCGATGCGTATTTTCAACCTCATTCGATTGCGTGTAGTGTCATATGCGCACCCCTTCTACTTTTTGAGTTATTTGCAAATTACTAAAAGTGTTTTTTTTTTGTAAAAATATATGTTGATAAGTATATAACTTTTCTCAGAAAACCTCCGGGAAAATAGTTGAAACTACAATCGATGCGTATTTTCAACCTCATTCGATTGCGTGTAGTGTCATATGCGCATCCCTTCTACTGTGTGATTTATTTGCATAATACTAAAAGTGTTTTTTTTTTTTGTAAAATAAATGTTGATAAGTGTACAACTTTTCTCAGAAAACCTCCGGGAAAATAGTTGAAACCACAATCGATGCGTATTTTAAGCCTCATTCGATTGCGTGTAGTGTCATATGCGCACCCCTTCTACTTTATAAGTTATTTGCAAATTACTAAAAGTGTTTTTTTTTTGTAAAAAAAATGTTGATAAATATACAACTTTTCTCAGAAAACTTCCGGAAAAATAGTTGAACCCACAATCGATGCGTATTTTCAACCTCATTCGATTGCGTGTAGTTTCATATACGCACCCCTTCTACTTTGTGAGTTATTTGCATAATACTAAAAGTGTTTTTTTTTTGTAAAAAAAATGTTGATAAGTGTACAACTTTTCTCAGAAAACCTCCGGGAAAATAGTTGAAACCACAATCGATGCGTATTTTCAACCTCATTCGGTTGCGTGTAGTGTCATATGCGCACCCCTTCTACTTTATGAGTTATTTGCAAATTACTAAAAGTGTTTTTTTTTTGTAAAAATATATGTTGATAAGTATATAACTTTTCTCAGAAAATTTCCGGGAAAATAGTTGAAACCACAATCGATGCGTATTTTAAGCCTTATTCGATTGCGTGTAGTGTCATATGCGCACCCCTTCTACTTTATAAGTTATTTGCAAATTACTAAAAGTGTTTTTTTTTTTTGTAAAAAAAATGTTGATAAATATACAACTTTTCTCAGAAAACTTCCGGAAAAATAGTTGAACCCACAATCGATGCGTATTTTCAACCTCATTCGATTGCGTGTAGTGTCATATACGCACCCCTTCTACTTTATAAGTTATTTGCAAATTACTAAAAGTGTTTTTTTTTGTAAAAAAAATGTTGATAAATATACAACTTTTCTCAGAAAACCTCCGGAAAAATAGTTGAACCCACAATCGATGCGTATTTTCAACCTCATTCGATTGCGTGTAGTGTCATATGCGCACCCCTTCTACTTTATGAGTTATTTGCAAATTACTAAAAGTGTTTTTTTTTTGTAAAAAAAATGTTGATAAGTGTACAACTTTTCTCAGAAAACCTCCGGGAAAATAGTTGAAACCACAATCGATGCGTATTTTCAACCTCATTCGATTGCGTATAGTGTCATATGCGCACCCTCTCTAGTTTCTGAGATATCAATGAAATAGTGTTTTGAAAATTGTTCGAAGAAACCTCCGGATATATTCGTTATAATTAAAATGTCCATAATGAGAGTCATAAAATCTGATACTAGAGGAATTTTGCTATATATTCTCATTTTTATATTTTTAATTTATTAAAATATTACTTTAAAATTATTGCATTCAAAGTCGTAATTTTTTTCACACTTTGTTTACATTTTGCACGTTGAAAAGTTAGCAAACTGGATGTGTGGTTTTGTACCTCACTATTTCCGGTTAGCTAAAATGTTGTTTTCTTCTCGCCGATCATTTCTCTGTATTTTGTTAGTGTAGAGTAAAAATATACTGCACGATTTTGCAAATGCAATGATGCAAGACTATTTGCACAAGATTGTGAATAGGGCTAATATATTTTGGTAAAAAGTTTAAATTTTATTTTGTCGTTTGAACCACAGGTAACCAGATATGAAGAAAACAAAAAAAATTGGACTTGGATCATATTTTATTTGTCATAACGAGACACCGTGAAAAAGAGACAACATTAGTGTGTTTGTTATGAAGATAAACAAAACGAAAAGCAAAATATACATACGTACATATATGCTGGAAATTTGCCAAATGGTGGTGGTTTTTAACTTACATACACACATGCATACATACATACTTGATAAATTCTGATATTTTGCAGATATTATAGTGATAAAATACAAACGATCAGTGAAAACCAACTTAAATTAATTAATTAATAATATTTTTAATGTGAATTAGAGAAATATATGGATATTTAATTAGTTTTGCGATTTATAATTTTAATTTGGATAGAAATAAAGCACAAAGAAAAAACGAAAACTTGAGACTGTATGAGTGTATACAAACTAGTATGCAAAATCTTCCGTCTCGAGTCACTTCTATGTATTCTATGGTTTGAACTTTAAATATAACAAAATGAATACTCTAAATAATTATTTTAATACTACGGAAAACAAGTGAAGGCTGAATTCTTGAGTATCAGATTATTCTAAGTGTTTTAATTTAATTTTTTAATAATATAGGCTCGATTAATACTTTTTTAAATAAATAAATGAAACTGAGCTAAAAGTTATGTACATTTATTTTAAATTAAAAAGATTTAGTGAAAATGTGATTTTAAATTTAGTTATTCTTCGATTTAGTTTTAAATTTTTTAGCATTAGAAACAAATTCACATCACTTTATTTTTATTAATATGTATAACCATTGGAAATTATATGCACGCACTTAGCGGCGCGCCGATATAATAATGGCTAGCCGGTAAAACCTCGGTGCAAGCGGCTTAGCCGCCGCCAATTTTGTCAAAAAAATCTGTATACATAACATACATAGTGGATATGCAAAAACAAAAAGAATAACGTAAACAAAAATATTCATGATGGCGGCCAAAAATGTAAACAACTTTTGACAAGACCAAAGTATCTTACCATTTTTTGCAGATTATTTAATTTTGTCAAAAATAACTGTATACATAACATACATAGTGGTTATGCAAAAACAAAAAGAATAACGTAAACAAAAATATTCATGATGGCGGCCAAAAATGTAAACAACTTTTGACAAGACCAAAGTAACTTACCATTTTTTGCAGATTATTTAACGGTCAAAACGCAACCCTACAAAAAACCATATTCCTTCTTGCGTACACCTAACAATCCAAAATGGCGTACGACAGTCTAACATTCACCCCTATCGTGAATAATTTTCCACGTGAAATTTTTTCACTTTTCACGTATTTGCAATCGTGAACAACTCGCATGAACAAATTTTATTCAGTCCAGAATAACAACGTGAAAAATGTTCACTGAATAAAATTCCCCTTATCGTGAATAAATATTTCCCTCGGAATTTTTTCACTTCTCACATTGATATTTTCACTTTATTTTTGATGGGGAATAGAACAGAAATTATATGTATTTCTTCTTATAATTCGAATATTAAAGCTTAAAAAGTTTATTTTAATGAAAAGTTCTTATAATAAGGCACAAACTGATGTATTCCTCAACAAAATGCAAAAAAACAGGTCGATTGCCTGCAGATTTGTGAAACTTTAATTTGTTGGCATTTTTCGTTTTGTTGGCTTTCCAAAAAGTAGCCGAATTATTTTACCACATAAAAGTTAGAATGCAATAAACAAACGGAGCAACCAAACTAAAGCTCCAAAACTGAATATTTAACTTTGATTTTTGAAGTTTTCTTTAAAATAAATATGTCCGTGTATATTTTTGAACAAAAAGTTGTATGATTTTTTATTTTTTTAATCTTCTTCCCTTTTTTACATTCACTAACAACTGATAGCGGGAATAATAATAAATAATAATAAACTGATCTCACGGGAGATTCACGATACCATTTTTCTCTTCGAGTGGAATTAAAATTTCACGTGAACAACAATTTCACTTCTTATTCACGATAAAGGGCTATTAGACACGCATACTTGTCTGCAGACATGTACGATGGCATACTTTGCGTTTTGCTATTACACTATCGAACGCTGACGGCATACTTCTGTACTTATATATGTTGGTGTGCGACAGCCATCAGAAAATCAAAAATTTTTGAAAACCAACAGACATGTCTGACGTACTCGACATACATGCTATTAGACAGTGAGTTTTGGTATGCCATCGTACATGTCTGCAGACAAGTATGCGTGTCTAATAGCCCTTATGGGGTTGATTACCACTAAACGGGAAAAAAATGAATCAGCTGTTTAGTTGCATATACTTGGTATAAATTTACTTTGTTAGTACATATACAACAATTCGCCATAAAATCTGATCTGAAGTGTCAAAACAAATGCGACAATGTTTTGGTATAAAATTCAACATTAATATGGAAACTTTATTGAAAGAAATTTTTGCAAAGTCCGAACAATGGTATAATAAACAGGAAGGAGGTCTTGGAACAAACATTAAAATTTATTTATTTAAATTCACGTATGAACAATCCGCTGATCCGGGAGATATATCTATGCCATGATGCGTTATATAGGCAAGGTGTTAATTACAATGTAAGTTAATTTTATTTAAAAAATTAGATAAAAATACCTTTCAGTCCTTCCCAATTTTTAGAAACAAACAACTTACACCCCGCGCTTGTTATTGGTCGATTTGGATGGCTCATTAAAGCATTTCCACGCGAGGGTGAACTTTACGGCAATAGCTTAAAAAGAGGCGGCCTGGATGATATTGCAAAGGCGGAGAATATTACACAACATGATGCTGTTAAAAAACTTAAGGAAGACTTGGTTTGGCAGCCATCATATATAGAAATATGCGTTAGTGAAAAGGATTATAATCTAGCATGATGTTATAGTGCATTTACATCTACGCCATAAACAAGTTTTAAGTTGTTTAAAATGATAAACTAGTTTGAGAAACTAGTTTATCCATACAAATCATAAACACGTTTACAACTATGCAACTCTATTTTTTCTACATTTATCCGGCAACGCTAGTCATATTTGACATTTATTTCAACAACAAAAGAAAATAAGAAAAACGTGAAAAAATATTAATTATAAAAATAAAATAGTATTTAAAGTTAAATAAGAAAAAAAAGTGCCAATAAAAATTGCAAATTGTTTAATAGTTGTCTAAAATTGTTTTGATTGTGTATTCCGTGGATTTTATAATATGGACAACGAAAATAAAACATATGTATGTTTATATGAAAATTTGTTTGCAATGGAAAATTTAATTTTTATTAAAATTTTTTAGGAAGCGTAAGAAAAAAACAAAGTGGTGACGTGATTCAGAATCCCTTCTCATAACCCTTTGGGGGGACCACATAGATCAGTTCAGAGGGTGTAAAAGAAACATCCATATATTTGAAGACATAAAATTCCAAATGGAACTTAATGGTTTCCATTTCCACAATGATGAACTTAAATGCAAAGTTCACAATTTAACAACAAAGTATAGGTAATATTTACTATTAATAATACACAATCTTGTGAAATTGTAATATTTATTGTTATTTTATTTGTAATAAAGATATGAAAAGAAGCAAATTGGTCCTTCCGGAGGTTCTCCGTCAACATGGGAGTTCTATGAAAGAGTGCATGCCATATTGGGTCCGTTCAAGTCATATTCAATAGATACACTAATGGATAAAAGTTTGGGTAAAATTAATCCTTCTAATATTATAAATGTGAAAGTTTGTATGTTTAGATGTCTGTACCACTATAACCCGGAAACCGCTTGATTTATTTAGACAAAATTCGGTAGACGAATAGCATATAACCCAGATTAAAATATAGGATACATTTTCAGGGGGAAAAGGAGTAAAAATTAGTAGATACTTTTTGTACTTTTCCACTTTTTAATAATTTTTTTTATATATACAGTTTATTGTCTACATTAACATGTACATAGTGAACGAAGTCACGAATAAAAACTAGGTTAGAATAATTATTGAATTAAAATTTATTTTCCATTTGTAACCTTTTTTTAATTTTGTTTTAAAAACTACCTTTTAGATGATTCTCCCTCCACAAGTTCTACTTCAGTTGGTATGGCAATTGAAGCATTGGATGGTTACGATGAATCCTGTGAATCAACATTTTTGGAATCAACACATGAAACACCAAACAAAAGAAAATGATCTAGCAACCAGGAGGAAATTTTGAAAATTATAAGACAGTCTAATGATTTAATAAAATCAGAATCTCAAAAGCATTTTGAAACCGACCGAAAAATTTTAAAGCACATGTTCTACGAAATTTTAGTAAACATTAAAAATTGTGGTATACATACACAAAACAAATAAAATCTTGCCAAAAACTTGCCAAGTACTGCATTACCCAATCTTGTTTTCTTCTCACGCGTGAAAAAACAAGATTGATAATACGATTGGGCTATTTCACACTGGGTTTATTTTGCGGGCATAACATTGTCTGTTATTGGCGATAGGGGCGAAGAGAGCGGTTTTTCGTTTGCACAATTTTTTTCCAGCTTCATACCCAGCGTTGCCAAAATGATGATTTTATCATGTTTTTGATGATTTTTGAACCAAAATATGATTTAATGATTTTTTTTCTTAAATTAGGATTTCTAATTTATAAAAATTATTTTTTTTTATTTCAACTGTGTAATACTTTCATTGTAGTTGTTAAAGTTAAGTTTTGTATCAGCTTGTTGTTGGTTGCTTTTATTTACATTAAACTTGTTACCCTGTAACAAACACATGTATGTACGTGCATAAAAATGCAACATTGTGAAAATAAAGACTTTAAAGAGCATCTATGCATATTTGTTGTTTTCTTGATCAAGAAAAAGGAAAAATAAAAAAGCTATGTACAAGTATTTAAAACGAGTTAAGCCTTCTAAATTTTCCACATCTATCTTCTCTTCCCTATCCCTCTCACTGAGTTCCGGCACAATGCACTGCAGACGTAGGGGTCATCCCCTGAGTGCTGGTCCTAATTAAAAAAAAAAAAAAAAATTGAACGCCAATGAGAGGTGTAGCGGCCTTGAAATCAGTACTGATACGTTCTGCTAAAATGAATGTCGTTAGAGACACTTTTGAAAAAAAGTAATACTGCTCTGCGCTCTTTATTGATGTCTCACAAGCTTTCGATAAAGTATGGCACGAAGGTCTTTTCAACAAATTAACACAAAATCTACCAGCCAACATCGTAAAGCTTTTAAAAAGCGATTTAATGGAACGTAAATTTGTAGTTAGGGAAGGCAATTTTTTAAGCCCTCTGCAGTCGATTGAAGCCGGAGTCCCTCAAGGCAGTATCTTCGGACCCTTACTTTATTTAATATATGCCTCTGACTTACCGTTAAGCAGTAACATTCATACATCAACATTTGCGGATGATACAGCCTTTCTAAGCGTTCACGAAAATCCTGTAGAAGCTTCCCGCAACTTACAAGAATATAAATCCAAACTGGAAAAATGGCTCAAACAATGGCGTATAAAAGTTAACGAGCAGAAATGTGCACACGTCACTTTTACGTTGCGCAGGGAAACATGCCCGCCTATAAAAATTAACACCGAGACTATAGCACAACATATTGTAGTCAAATATATAGGCGTTCATCTTGATCGTCGTTTAACATGGAAATGGCATATAGACGCAAAGTTAACACAAATGAAACTAAAAGCAGCCCAAATGAATTGGCTTATTGGAAGAAACTCTATACTAAGCCTTGACTGTAAACTTCTCTTATACAACGCGATCCTGAAACCAATATGGTCCTATGGAATCCAGTTATAGGGCACTGCCTCAGCATCGAATGTCGAAAGAATTCAAAGGCGACAGAATAAAATCCTACGTACAATAACTGCAGCCCCCTGGTATGTCAGAAACTATATAATTCATAAAGACCTAGACGTTCCGTTGGTGAAGACAGTATTATCAAAACACGCGAAAAAATATATAAAAAAAACTTGAGTTGCACCCAAATCCACTTGCGCGCAATATTCTTCATTATAGAGGCCACACCCGGCTGAAAAGAAGGGATACTCTTTTTCTCAGCCGTTCACGAGAGATGTAAAACAGCAAAAATTAACCGTTGAAATTAAAAATTTTGTTTTGCATTGGCTAAACATATATTAAACTTTATTTTTATTTTTTAGATTTAAGATTTGAAAAACTTATTGATATACATATGAAAAGTAATATTATCAGGCTCAAGTTCAGTTTTATTGAATTAATTTTGATATGTAAATCAATATAAGTTCAAATAATAATTACGTTTATTCGTAATAATAATATAATAAAAACTTATTGATAATTTAATTTAAATAATTAAAGATTCAATAAATAATAAAATTATCAAAAAAAAAAACGTTCTGCTAAAAACTGATTGGATATAAATAATAATATTTTCCAACATAAAAAAATTTTGAATTTTCATTAATTCAGTAAAACTGAACTTGACCCTGATAATATTACTTTCCAATATACATCAATATAAGTTCAAATAATAATTACGTTTATTCGTAATAATAATAATAATATAAAAATATTTATTGCGCTTGGGTACGACCTATAAATACCCTAATAACAAGGGTCACAGTAATATGTGAATTTCCTTAATATAGAGTAAAAATAACAAAACGTTAGAATACAAAGTAGAATACTTTGATGATAATGGACTATGAGTTTGTGTTGATTATTAGTACTTTCCAAACAGTAATGAAGGAATTTCGTACTAACCAGCACTGTTTCAAGGTAGAATAAAAAATGAATTAAAAATTAATTCTCATATTCTATTTCTCTTGAAAACTGGTTAAATAGTTGATATTCTTCTCAATTAGTATCCACTTTACGAAAATTGTAAAGATGGACAATTGAACGCTGATGAGAGGTGTAGCGGCCTTGAAATCAGTACTGATACGTTCTGCTAAAAACTGATTGGATATAAATAATAATATTTTCCAACATAAAAAAACTCTTAGTAATTTTGAATTTTCATTAATTCAAAAAAACTGAACTTGAGCCTGATAATATTACTTTTCATATATACATACATGAATATAAGTTCATATAATAATTACGTTTATTCGTAATAATAATAATAATATAAAAAAAAATATTTATTTTTTTATTTTGTTTTTATTTGTTCTATTCAGCTGTTCTTTAGTTGTCTGAAATTTTTTATTTCATATGTGCTACCATATTTTCAGAGTAATTAAATAAGAACTTTAATTACGCACTAAAAATATGAAATCTTATTTAAATACGACATAAATTTAAATAAAAATTAACTAATTACATTCTTAAATATCAGGTCAAAAAGTTTCCATAATAGATTATTATATATGTATGTATATTATATTTAAAAAAATGTGTAGGTTTCCACACTACCACTGAGGTACTACACTTAGTGCGTTGCCAGTTTTTTTTAATGGCTGGCTTCCCCAATAGGCCTAAACCATTGTTCATTTAACTTTGTACTTATTTTCTAAATATAAATAATATATGCCTTTTTAAATCATGCAAATGAGCCATAATTTTTAGAGTGCTTTGAAAAGGAGTGCGATTTTTGTTTATCACTCATACTAATTAATTTATTTTATTTGATTAATATAAAAATTAATATATATTATAAAAAGAAAATTAAAAATTTTAAATATTTAACTTTGGCTTTTTGGCATTTTTGACACACTTCTTTATCTAAAAGTATTGTTAGTACAAATTTTGCATGTAGTAAAAGAGTTATTGTATTTATTTTTTAAAAAGAGAATAAAGAGGGCAGCCCCTATAGTTGGCAGTGTGGTTTCCGCTGCAATTACTACATTTTTTTGCTTTGGTATCACCTTTTATTTTGTCACAGTTAGCGGTACTGTGTAACTCGCCACATACAACGCAAACGGTAGGCAACTTGCAATAAGTTTTGGTATGGCCAAATTCTTGACAGTTCATGCATTGGATAGGTCCAGTTTTTTTATGAGGCATCTCAACGGTAACTCTTCGATGCAACAAGTATTTTAAGCTATAGTGGGTGCGATTCATTTTTTTTAATTTTCAAGTCGCCTGGCTGTAGCTCGACTCTAAAAATAGGTTGGGGGATTTTTTCCCTGTTTTTAATGTTTGAAACTTTTTTCACTTTGCAGCCACTATCTTCAAGGCTCAGACTTTACCTCTTCCGGATCCACGCTTGAATCTATTCCTTTTATAACTACTGTTAGGCCTTTAGCACTCTTCAGTTGATATGTATAAAAGTTTTTGTTTTTAGTCACAAAATCTGAGACAATTTTCCTGTAATTATTTTCTCGTGTTACCTGAATTTTAGTTTCGTTGATTTTGCCACGCTTAATTGGAGTTACATAGAACTCATTTTCTCCAATTAATGAGATAAGGCTTTTTACAAAAAAGTTGGAGTTCTGTTCTCTTAAATATATCGGCGGTGGTTTAGTGGACCTTGTTGTACTTGTGTCTTCATCGACTTGTTCATTCAAAATCGCAAAACGATTTTCAGAATGTTTAATATTATTTTTCCCATCTTTGGGCATTTTCGCCGTTGACGCTATTTCAGCTGATTTGGGACTTCTTCCCATTTTATTATCACTATTTTCACTCACTGCATTTACAATTTTGTGCACGTTGGTCACCTGGGTATTTATTGTTTGTTTGTGTGATTGTACAGCTAAGCTGACAAGTTTGCTAATAGGTGCAATTGTTGTTGCTTCTTGATCGCTATTTAACATGTTGAGAGATAATGATCGCGCACGAGTATTTGTGTTTTCTGTTAAATTCAGGTTTGTGTTTACTTCATTTTTTTTGTCGTCGTTAGCAACCAAAGTTATATATTGTACATTCCTACTGCTTGTAGGTTTATTGTTGTTGTTAGAAGGTGAACTGGTGTATGCAAATATTTATGTATTTACACACAAGCAAAAAATAAAATAAAACCAGTAAGATAACTGGTTAATAAATGTTTTGTTTTTGTATATTTTTTTTTTTGTGCATTTTCTTTCAATAAATTTTTAATATTCAGTTGCGACGATTATAAAAACGCGTCTGTACACTACAAAAGTTGAAACTGAATAAATAAAATAAAATTTGATATTCGACTCGATTACACAGCAACACATCAAATTTGTCAAACTCAAGACATGTACTACTTGATTCTATGATTTCATATTTTTCATATAGTTATATGTACATATGTAGTGATGTTACGAATATCAAGTTTTAGTATTCGCGAATACAAATATTTGAAACAGTATTGGCCGAATACGAAAAGTACTTTTAAGGTTTAGAGCCACATATTTCAAATTTAATTGAAAAAATTCCCTCCCTTTGTGTCAATAACAATAAATTTAAAAAAAAAAAACAATCACTCTACTTTAGGTATTTAATTTTATTATGACATTGAGATGCCAAATTAGAATTATAAAGAATATATTATTCATGGGCAAAATTAAATTTATGTCTTGTAACGACACGTTTCCGCTCTATGCTGGGATATGCTCAGCGGAGTCCAGGGTCGTTATAGAATCTGGGGGGGGACTATCAAACAACAATGCGACAGCGTGTTTCTTAACTATAGTTGCATTTAATAGTACTTCTCTTAAACACGATTTATACTACGGTAGTTTACATTATTGTCTGTTGTCAACCGCAGTTTAGAACAGAGCCCGTTTAGTGGACGACGGCACGACGTTCGACGGTGACCATCACGACCAAGAGTGTAAAGGTGATTCGACGCTATACAACCGTAGTCGAGAGAGTTCGCAGGAGCAGCAATATGGTAGGCAGCGGCACGACGTTCGATGATTTCAATCACGACCAATGGTGTAGAGGTAATTCGACGCTATACACCAGCAGTCGAGGGCGTTCGCAGGAGCAACAATACAGTAGGCAGCGGCACGACGTTCGATGATTACAATCACGACCAATGGTGTAGAGGTAATTCGACGCTATACACCAGCAGTCGAGGGCGTTCGCAGGAGCAACAATAGTAGGCAGCGGCACGACGTTCGATGATTACAATCACGACCAATGGTGTAGAGGTAATTCGACGCTATACACCAGCAGTCGAGAGCGTTCGCAGGAGCAACAACATTAGGAAGCTGCACGACGTTCGATGATTACAATCACGACCAATGGTGTAGAGGTAATTCGACGCTATATACCAACAGTCGAGAGCGTTCGCAGGAGCAACAACAGGCGACGAAATCTGTAACTAAGAAATCAAATACTGCTGGAGCGCATGTGGTTCAACACTACTCTCCAGGAGTATTTCTTGGAGTTCCAACGGGCAGTCAACGGCAGAAAATAAAAAGTATTAGTTTGTAGGTAATTCGACTCTACTCACCAACCAGTCGCATTGTCTGCTGACAACCAACTCACTTTTATTCTGCGATGTCTCGCCTTTTATACTGTTTTCGTTGTGCACCAATAATACACTCAACCGAACGTATACATCTCATGTACATACATTGGTTTGCTCATCATCATTTATATGCCGCTGTTGTATTTTCCGCAAATACAATAACCATGTACTTACGTACTCACAGTATTCTTACATACTATGATTCCGACCACACAAATAAAATATTTTGTGGCTTTGCTGTTGTTCTTGTTGTTGCCTGAGTATTTTTTTCTTCACAGCACGCAAGTACAACCGTAATACAAGAACTTAGCAACTGAAGCTAGTAGACATTCGTCTTGTTGTTGTTCTTGTTTGCTTTTTTTTTTTTTTCTTGCACAAGAATCTGGTTTGTATTACGATGTGATGGCACATAATGTGACGAAATATTTAAATAGATACCGTACAAAATGAAATGCTCGTAACTTATGTATGTATATGTAAATGTAAATAAGTAGTAATCATAATACCATTTAATAAATTCATATAAGTATATAAACAAAAAAACTCCAGTTATTTTAATTTTACAATATAAATTCTCCATCAGAGGGCAATCAGGGTAATAGTTAGAATACAATAAGATGCAAACTAAAAAAAATAAATTGTTATTCATACAAAAATAAATCAAAATAACTTCAAATAATTTGAAGGGCAAAGGCAGCAATATTTATATTGAAATATGCAAAAGAAAAATGAGAAGTTATTGCTTGTAGTGTGATGAAAACGAGTGTGCGACTTTCATCGTCACAGTCTTAACAATCAGTAACTTTCTTTTATTTAAATAAGGTACTTGTTTTTAATCCATAAATGTTGCGAAAATAACGGACAAAGATGAAAAACTTTAGCGAACACCTACTTACATACATGAGTATGTGCATTGGGGATATGACCTTTTTAACAATTTTTTTAAATATCAAAATGGGCATAGCACAGTCCGATAGAGCATAAAAAAAAAAAAAAAAAACTCTGAGGAAACGTATATTTATTTTCTTCGCTAAGGTAAAAAAAAAAGTTGAAGTTTTGAACATTTTTTTTATTTTCTTTCTGGTTGAGAAGAATTAACAATATGTTTATAAAATAGCTCAAGTATGAAATTTCATAAATATTTGGAGATTGGAGTCTATAGAGGACAAACATATAAACATTGTACTTTATATACATATGTATATAGATGGTAAAAGATTTTTCCGCAAACCAAAACGTATCTTTAACTTTTTTTTAACGAAGAAAAGTTGAAAATGAAAAAAATTACAAAAGATTATGATTTTCGTGGTTACTAGGACATGGCTGACCTCATGGTACTATGTAAATTGGTTATACTCCTGATGTACAAATGTATGTATGTGCGTATGTTTACTACCGTATCCCTTTTACTTGAATTGTTGTATTAATGCCAGAAGTAGCACATAAATAAGACCGATAGTATCGATGGTTTTTTTTTAAGCTGTCGAAACTATCGATGGCTACGACTGTCGACGGTTTTGCGGCTCTACTGCAACAACAAGGGAAGCAACACACATTTTTTCTAAACGGCGAATTCATTGCTTCAAAATAAATTCTTCATGCAAGAAAAAAAAGATAGAATTACATAAAAGGTGGTACCAGGTTGGACAACGAGGGAGATGGATGAATTAGCCGTAATTGGTCCTCCCTGGTTAGGCTCACATATCCATAGAAGAGTGTTCGTTTTGCTGGCACCGTCGTGCTTGATTTAAACACTACCAATTACAATACACGTTCTGTTTGGCTCGGGCAGATACCAAAGATGCATACTGAAAATTTAGTCAAAATTAGGTAAGAATGAGAAGTTGGTGGTATACTATAAATACTTACCCATTGATTTGTTAAGGAGTGTGACCTTTGCATCATGGACGTGTTCCGCCACGGTCCTCGCCAAAATATATATATTTTGTTGGTAAATTTATTTATTTAATTTATATTTAATTTCAAGTTTTGCCTAAACGGAAAGAATCTATATGTTTCATTTATTGTGGTGTAGCAGGAAATGAAAATGAAGTACGCCGCAAAAAGGTTGTGCTGCCACGAGGCCCAATATACTTACGAACTGCTGAGGATGCCAGACAAAATATCTTGTTCTAGCGATTTTCACTAAGAAAGCCAGGCTACACAGTCAGAGTGGCATGAGTGTCTCAGGGGTGGGCGTTTGCCTACGTTGGGCGAAAATATATAGTTGAAAAATTTATCCGCTCTTGCATTTTTCTGGCGACAGGCTTCGAAAACCACAAGATTTGTAGCGTATGTTTGTGTTGAATGTTTATATGTATTAAGGTTTGTTAATTTAACATGCAAAAACAGAGCGATGTGTTCAGCGAGCAAAGCAAGAAGATAAATAAATTATAACATCAAGAAATCTAAAAAAGGACTGCATAAGACGGAAGATATAGCCGAGAAGATAGTATAAAGCCAAAAGGATTACGGAAAAGAAAAGAAGAAGAAAGCCAAGAAAAATAATTCCTCTGGGGAGAAATTTCCGGCGAGGTGGCCAATATACATATATACAAGTTCAAACTTTGTGGGTAAATTCCTGGTAAGCTAAGGCGCCAGTGAAGAGTGGTGAGTCCACAGATTTTTATGTTGTATTTATCGATTTTTATATCCGGCATTTGTGTCAATATTTGTTTTTGCTAATCGAAAATAAAAGTTCATTTTTTTTGTACAATATATTCCGGCGAAAAAAAAAATTAAAATTCTTGAAGAAGATACAATTTCTATAAAGAAAAGTGTATATTAAAATTTTGCCCGATAAAACCTAGAAAGAAATTAAAGTTGATACATGTACAATATATATATAAAATTGTTGATGAATAAAATTAGTATGAAATAAAAGATAAAATAAGAGAAAATAAATACATAGGTGTTAGTATAAATACATATTAGTGTTAGTATTAGTAAATATTTGTGTTAGTATATATTAGTGGTTAGTATAATGTTAGTAAAATAAAGTTTCTGATTGTTAGCCCAAAACTATTTAACGTTAGTAGATTTTATTAGTTAAATTTTTTTTTGTTGAAAGATTACTGAATTTTTTTTATATACCATTTTAGAGAGCTCTCTCAAATAGGTAGTTAACTATAAAGCATTAAACACATTCGCCACAGCAGACTACCGACTACCACCTGTCAAAATTAGAATACATGTGTGCATATGAGAATGATTATATTGAAGACAACAAGGCAACACGGCTACAGGTTTTTGTCCATGCTAATTTTGTCGTGTAGTCGAATTAAACTAATTTCTTTTTTTTTTATATTATTATTATTACGAATAAACGTAACTATTATTTGAACTTATATTGATTTACATACATATGAAAAGTAATATTATCAGGCTCAAGTTCAGTTTTATTGAATTAATGAAAATTCAAAATTACTAAGAGTTTTTTTTGTGTTGGAAAATATTATTATTTATATCCAATCAGTTTTTAGCAGAACGTATCAGTACTGATTTCAAGGCCGCTACACCTCTCATCAGCGTTCAATTGTCCATCTTTACAATTTTCGTAAAGTGGATACTAATTGAGAAGAATATCAACTATTTAACCAGTTTTCAACAGAAATAGAATATGAGAATTAATTTTTAATTCAATTTTTATTCTACAATGAAACAGTGCTGGTTAGTACGAAATTCCCTCATTACTGTTTGGAACTAATAATCAACACAAACTCATAGTCCGTTATCATCAAAGTATTCTACTTTGTATTCTAACGTTTTTGTTGTTTTTACTCTATATTAGGGAGATTCACATTTTACTGTGACCCCTGTTATTAGGGTATTTATAGCTCGTGCCCAAGCGGAAATTATATTTTTATATTATTATTATTACGAATAAACGTAACTATTATTTGAACTTATATTGATTTACATACATATGAAAAGTAATATTATCAGGCTCAAGTTCAGTTTTATTGAATTAATGAAAATTCAAAATTACTAAGAGTTTTTTTTGTGTTGGAAAATATTATTATTTATATCCAATCAGTTTTTAGCAGAACGTATCAGTACTGATTTCAAGGCCGCTACACCTCTCATCAGCGTTCAATAATATAATATAATATTACTTTTCATATGTATGTAAATCAATATAAGTTCAAATAATAGTTACGTTTATTCGTAATAATAATAATATAAAAATATAATTTCCGCTTGAATCGTTGCAACAATTCAGGATCAGCTGTTTACTGTGTATCTGTCGTATCCAAAATAATTAAGTAGCTTCTAATACTATGTTCACACGACAAGATGAAGCACTTGCTTCGCTTTCTGAAGCATGTTCATGAATCTAGCTGTTCACACGACTCATGTACTTGCTTCGATTTGACAGTTCTCTTTTTTATAGCAAATAAAATCTAAAATAGACCAAAAAAAATAAGTTAAAGTTATTACGCATTTTTTAAAATGCACATTTTTTGTTTCCATTGTTGTTTTATCTTTATAGTTTTAATTCAATTTTTCACTTTTAATTAAAGTTTTTGTTTTGCTTTTTGCATCTAGTTCAGATAAACTTCCGATAAATTACGATAAAATTTAGAGAAGACAGCAATTTTTCGTGCTTCGCAAGTAGATTCAATATGAATCTACATGCTTCGCTCTCAAAATTTTGTATGGCGAAGCATGTTGCTTCGCTCATGATTGGGGTGTGAAGCATGAATAGAGAGCGAAGCATGTTCCGTGTGAACGTAGTATAAACGGCTACAACGGTAGCTAGCAGCATTTGTGTTCTTGTGTTCGTGTAGTCTGCTGTGGCGAATGTGTTTATACCTTAGTTGAGTTATTTTGTGACGCGTATAGCTATAAACACATAGACCACAGCGAGCAACAAGCAGCAATGTGTAAAAAATAAAATACACGAGCCTATATTTAGTTGATTATTTTGACGACAGCAAGGCAGGTTGTTGTCTATGCTACTTTTGCTGTTGCTGGCAAATTAGACTAATTTCTATTTTCATAGGCAGCAATAAGCTGATACAAAGCTGCCAATATAATATAAATGTTACGGCAATGAGAACTTAAAATATTTTGTGTTATTGAAACGAAAATAACATAACAAAATTAAAATAAATAAATAAATTGATATGCTTTCATATTTTTACTCGATATTATAACGTTTTTAGCTGGTAATTTCATTTTTATTATTGTGAAATATTTATGTGGCAGCTCTGAAGTATGTAGTAAAACATATATTGAAAAAATAATATCAAATCTTCAAATTCATTTGTCAGCTGCTGTCGCTCTCAAAATAATTCAGTAGCCAATTACATGACAGCAATTGAAACCAACTGCATTTGAATTCTGCTGTTGTGAAGTCTGCTGTGGTCTATGTGTTTATAGCTTATCCTGTGTGACTAGTGTCCAGGAGATTTTTTTTAGGTATTTTTCGGATTAGTGTTTTTGAGGAATTTTTGTAGTAGTGATTAAGATTTTTTTTTATGTTCATGTTTAATAATTAGTTTTTTTACATATACATATATATATAATTTTCGTGAATTTATTTATAAGCCAATTTTTAATAATTCAAAAGTAAAGAATTTAATTTGTAATAAAATAATTTATTGTGAAACATTTTAAATATAAATTCGCTAATGTTTTCATTTGGATGAAGAAGATTTTTATGATGTCCGGCTAAAGTTTTTTTTGTGTTAAAATAAGTATGTAAGCGTGTGACCAAATCTTTATCGTCTGTGGGGTAATGTGAAAATTTTAAGTGTTTCGTTACCATGGTAGGGTGGGCAGCTAGTGGGACAAATTCCACCACATGTCCCAAGTATGTCATCGTGCAGTTAATTGTGTCGATGTCCGTCCGAAATTTTTATAACAAACTTTCAGTCCCTTAGTCATTCTCATGTAGTTATTTTCTGTTAGGTTTTTCTTCATTTAAATATATGTAAATGATTTTGTCCAGCCCTGTTTTGGAAGCCGCGGGTCGTACTTTCCCTGACGTCCTTGAGTTAGCTGGCAGCAGATGTTTTTGCGGCTTTTCAAAATTCAAAATAAGGGTACTGCGACATATTAACCCAACAGATGGGTTATGTCCGCCTCATAATTATTTTTGTTGTTGAATGACAGATGGCTCTATGTCCGCCTTATGCAGGAGAATCATCCTTGTTCGCATTTCAAACAGATCAAAATTATTGTTTGGTATTTTTTTCATCGGCGGTCATCGTCACACACTTAAGACATTTTCTATTTTTTATGTATCACCCAAAATATGCACTAGAAATATTTTGTATGGCAAAACAACGTTTGCCGGGTCATCTAGTATAATATAAATATATATTAATTCGTAAGTATAAATGTGGAACAGTAATCAACAGATAATGTACATATGTATGTATGTATGTACTTAATGTGTACATATATATACATATTATGTATGTATGTAGCAAAAATTTTAAATACACACAAGAATATGTTTTTAAATAATTTTTTTAGTTTGAATGAAAACTAACACTGCTTTATACATTTGGGTTTTTATTTAAATAAAAAAAAAATATAAAGAACAATTGTTGTTTTGTAATTTAAAATTTTTCAGCCTTTCATTGTTTTGCTTTTGTTATATGTAATTAATTTCCCTCGTTGACGTTTCTTTTACATTTGACACTTAATTATTGGAAACATTCCAGTAAGAACAAAATCAGTGCAGCCTGTTTTCGCATGCAAATACAGAAACACTTTTTTCTCACAAATCGAGAAACTATGGAATTTTTTGTTACACACTTTATGTGAGAAATTTAACGATGCGAGAAAAACAGAAACGAGGTACAGCTATTAGTTAAATTTTTGTTAACAGACACTTTATCGAACATTGTGAAATCAGGCGTAAACGGCTACAGCGCTAGCTAGTAGCATTTGTAGTCTTGTGTTCGTGTAGTCTTCTGGGCGAATGTGTTTATAGCTTATGGGTTGATTTTGATAGCCAGTGTTGACAAATGCGCTAATTTATCTTTACTTTGTAGTTTTTCTAAGCATTGTTTAATTTGATATATTAAATATATAAATTCAGCAGACTGCAGGATGTATTTCACCTTACTGGTCTGAATTTTTTTATATTAATTCCAATTTCTGAACCTATTATTCCTCCCCCGTTTTCCTTATATCACAGTGCTAAGGTTTAATCTTACTTCATAGGTTTAACGAATTATTAAAAAAAAATTTATTGACAAGTTTTGGGAACAGAATTATTCATGATGTAATAAACAAGGCTGCAGCGCTACAAAAGCTGACTATTTTTTGTTCTACTCATGGTGGAATAATATAAGATGCGCTTATCAATACAACAATAAAAAACGACATGCATTTTGTTTGTGTAAAAAAACATGATATTGTCAAAAATAGCTGTGGTTTGTATGTATTTAGGGGTTATGCAGCACCAAAAAGCATAGCGTAAACAAAAATATTCATGATGGCGGCCAAAAATGTAAACAACTTTTGACAAGACCATGGGACTTACCATATTTTTGCCGATTTATTAACGGTCAAAACACAACCCTACAAAAAACCATATTCCTTCTTGCGCAGACCTGATTATTAGACCATGGTTCTACTTATTAGGTCGCTTAAAAAGTCTAAGAGTTGTTCCTCTGGTTATATTTTTGACAGTTTAAGTTACCTAGCCGTTACTTTTTCTCGCGCTTCCAAGTTCTTGTTTTTTCCTGCTGCCACCTTGTTTATTACATCATCGAATTATTGGAATACCAATTATATGAACAACTTTAACTTTAGTGTAATTATTCTCAAATAATAGATACTTAAAAATATGTTTGGGGCAAAGGAAAATATTTAAGCCAATTGGAAAAAATTTTCCAACAAAATCACTCATTTTTAAAACTTTTTGATGTATGAATATTTTTTCACAATTTTTTTATATAAATTAATTATTTTGAATTTTTCTTATATGTTTTTTACATGGGTGTCACTCGATCAAGATTTGTTTCAATTTATTAAACACTCACACATTTTAAAATTGACTATCAATTTGATATAAATTTTGCTTTCAAGTTTTGTTTCTATTTTTCATTTAAGTAAACAGCAACCATTTTAAGTTGTTTCTTGATTACATCTTGAAAGCAAATTGCGTGCAGCCTACGACACAGCTATCAATTTTTGTGAATTTTTACGAGCAGTATGTGTAAAAAAAAAAATTGGTAGCAAATCTTGATCGTGACACACCTATGTTAGGCTATGTCTTAATAAAAAATATATGAAATTAGCTGTATATTGTAGCTTATTTTTATATTATGAAAATTAAGTTGTTTTCCAAATTAGTAGTTTAAAATAAAAACGTTATGGTAACGCTGATGTAGCAGCTTTGTTTACTTTCGTAACAAAGATAGACTGTGCTGAAACCAATGGGTTATGTTCATAGACAAAAATAAAGTCGACTTTTACAGTACTTAAGTCTACTATAAGTCAACCATAGACAACTTAAAGTTGGTTTTTGACGTTAGAGTCGGCTCTAAATTTAAAACCAGCTGAACCTGTTGTTAACTCAATTTACAATAACATCAGCTGTTCATTATAAAGTTAGAAGATTTATTGACAATTACAAAAATGTTAAGATTTCGAGATATTGAAAGCGATTTTACAATAATTGGTGATTGGAGGATGATTTTTGTATAAGGAAGCCTAAAAATTACAAAAATAGATTTAATCTCTTCGACCTAAGCGATGAGGATTTTTATTCTCGCTACAGATTTGACAAAATTACAACTTGTTGAATATTGTTGAACCAAAAAACAATCGAGGTCTCCCCATTTCAACAACCATACAGGTGTTAACAACTTTGCGGTTTCTGGGAAGAAATGTCCATCAAAGTGACATCGGTAAGTATTGTACTATAAAATGTTACAAAGATATTTATTAAATAATTTTTTAGGAGATCTTCATGGCTTGTCTCAACCCACAGTCAGCAGAATAATAAAATATATCTGTAGAAAAATTGCTTTGTTGCTCCCGGAGTTTATTAAATTCCACAACAATTCTGAACTTAGAGATGTAAAAAGCAAATTTTACCAGTTGGCCCAATTTCCAAATGTAATTGGAGCTATTGATTGTACGCACGTACGTATTAAATGTCCTGCAAAAATAGTTGGAAGAGATAATGCAGGATTTTACCTCAACCGAAAAGGATTTTATTCCTTGAATG
Organism: Lypha dubia; assembly: GCA_947311025.1. Classification (NCBI taxonomy): domain Eukaryota; kingdom Metazoa; phylum Arthropoda; class Insecta; order Diptera; family Tachinidae; genus Lypha; species Lypha dubia. The sequence goes on along the minus strand of OX371261.1, from coordinate 73,785,004 downwards.
TTCAGGTAGGTTAATGTCATCTCATCTGCAGCTTTTGCTAAATCTTTACATTCTAGATTGTATGTGATGCAGTTTGCAAAATAGTAGATATTGTTGCAAGATCTCGTGGGTCCAGGCACGACTCCAGAATTTGGGAAGATTGGGCACTGAAAGCAAAGTTGGAGGTGAGCAAAAGTGTACACAATGGAGTGTTACTTCGAGATGCGGGTTACCCTTTTATCACCAATTCTATTAACTCCTGTGAGATATCCTTCTTCAACTAAGGAAGAAAGGTAAAATTTTCAAAAAAAAGTACAGGTTTTATTAAAGTAAAAAATTATCAATTATTACTTTATAGATACAATAAAAGACATATTGCAACACGCAGTAAAGTAGAGTGTTTAAACGGCCAGTTAAAATCCAAATTCCGCTGTATATTCGAAAGACTTCGCGTTGACCTAGATACTGCAAAAAATATAATGGTAGCAGTTGCCGTGCTTCACAATATTGCAACGGAACGCAAATCTTCATGTACGTACATATTTACTTAAATATTTATTTATCTGTAAATATTTGATAAATTTACCAAACAATTTTGAATAAAAACGTGTACAAAAAAATTATGCTCAAATTAAAAATTAAGAAAACATTTTTGTTTTTAGTTTTGGATGTCCCTTTCCATTCTCCCGTGCGACAAGAGTCACACACATTGGATTTAGACACAACCCAAGCTACCAACGGAATAAATTCCGGAAATGTATATCGGAATGCTTTTATTAACTAATGCTCACTTTTAAACAAAATAATTACATACATACATAGTTATATTGAAAATTTAATTTTTTATTCAATAAAAATAAATATTTTTTCTTCAAACATTAAGAAAAATTATATTTCAGTTTAACCTTTATATGCTCCTTGTGTCAAAAATGACACAAGAGGAATTTTTTTTGTTATTATTTTTTTAACTATCAATGGGAATCTTACAAATGTTTTTGACTTTCGTTTTCTCGTTATTTTACACATTAAAAGTGTTTCACATTATAACAAAAAGTGTTTTAGAAGATTTTATTCAAAAAGTTACGTTGGTTACCCACATGTGTCGTTTTTGACACATATGGCAATACCACACATGTTTAGTCTTTTTGGCGGGAAAGCTGACATTTACAGCGCATCTTTCCGTAAAATTAGAAGAAGAAGAACTGTAGAACAGGTGCTTGTAAAACAAACTAAGAAATAAAAATGTCTACTTCGCGATATATTTCAAATGAAGAAATTGAAGAATTGCTAAATGCAAGTGATGGGAGTGTTAATTTTTCTGGTAGCAGTGATGAAGAATACGAACCCGAGAATGAAATTCCTGATCCTGAAGATGATTTATATTCCCTAGATAGTGATAGTGATTCAAGTCAAAGAAACGAACAAGAGTATGCCAGTGAAAATATTGATCCACTGTTTGTTTCAAAAGATGGCATTGTGTGGCAGCCAGAACCAATTCAATCTCAAAGTGGAAGATTTCGTAGTGAGAATATTTTATCCCTTCCCCCTGGGACTACAAGATATGCAAAAGTTCGAGTTGGTGATATAAAAGAAGCGTTTTTACTGTTTTTTCCTCTGCATATCGAAAATATAATTTTGAGTCATTCTAATGCATTTGCTCGTGCTAAGTATGGAGAAGACTGTACAAAAATCGACTCAAATCTATTTCAGGCATACATTGGTCTTTTGATATTGGCAGGCGTTTACAGGCAAGTTATATGTGCTATTTGTTTGAAATAAATTTATTGTTTTGGCTTGTATCTTAGATCAAAAAATGAAACAACAATTGATTTGTTTGATGGTGAATATGGTCGTCCAGTGTTCAGAGCAATAATGTCAAAAAAAAACTTTTGAATACGTGAACCAAGTCATTCGATTTGATGATGCCATTAGTAGAAGACAGGAACGGTCGTCAGACAAGTTTGCACCGATACGCGAAGTATTTGAAAAGTGGGCTGATTTATTGGGAAACTATTATAACCCACACGAGTGTGTAACAGTTGACGAGCAGTTACTTGGTTTTCGGGGAAGATGTAAATTTCGTCAATATATGCCATCAAAACCGGTAAAATATGGCATTAAATTTTGGTTATGCGTTTGTTCTGACACTTGTTATGTCTGGAAAATTCAGCCTTACTTGGGAAAGCCAACTGATGCCAGTGCACGGGAACAAAGACAAGGTGAGCGTGTTGTCTTGGACCTCGTTGAGGGCTTGAAAGGACATAATGTTACCATGGACAATTTTTTTTCTTCGTATGACCTTGGTCAAAAATTGTTGTCTAAAGGCATATCAATGGTAGGAACAATGCGAAAAAACAAAAGAAGCATTCCACCAAAACTTCTCCAATGTAAGAAACTTCCCTTATACCAATCAACATTTGCATTCAATGGCACCACAGCCCTTGTTTCATACATCGGTAGAAAAAATAAGTGCACTATACTGCAGAGCACACTTCATAAGTCTAATGAAATTGTACCTGGGGTAAAAAAACTGCCATCAATTATAGAGTACTATAACAAAACAAAAGGTTTGTTCAAGAAAATTCTTGCGAATACATTACAGTTCATTCAACTTTTATACTTTTTTGTACAATATACATAGGTGGTGTGGACACTGTTGATAAGATGCTATCATGCTATAGTTGCAAACGAAAAACTAATAGATGGCCGATAGCGGTATTTTCAAATATGATCGATATATCCGCCTTGAACGCGCTAATAATATTCAAAGAAATTTACCCAAATTGGCAAACAGCTCAAAAAACCACAATAAGAAGAAATTTTCTCCGTGAGCTTGGATTATCACTTGCGAAACCATACATAGCAGCTAGAAAAAATACACCAAGATCTGCATCATCATTGAGTTTGCATTTAAATATTTCTGCAGATGTTCCTTCAACATCAACATATCAAAATCCACCAAAAAGAGCAAAAAGCGTCCCACCACTAATAAAAGGTAGAGCACGGTGTCATCTTTGCTATGAGAGTAACTCTGACACCAAAAATAACTTATATGGAAATATTTGTTGCTTTTGTGCAAAATCTGCCTGCAAGAAGGAACACAATCGAAACGTTTGTGTAAAGTGTATTGAAGAAAAGCTACTATGAATTGTCCATTTTTTCCTTACATTAATTTCAATAAAGCCAATAGAAATATATATTACTTTCATTAATTTGTTAACTTAATAAAGTTTTATTAAAATATGCTTTGCCAACATCAATTTTGAAAATTTAAACAAAAATGTACTGAATTCCCATATGTATCAAAATTGACACACGAGGGCGAGGGGAGTCAACGTAAGTTTTTTTGAAGACTAGATGAAGGTTAAATTAACAATAAAGGATCTTTTTAAACTAAATGTTAATCTTGTTAAATTTAACACTTTTGCAGTTAATTAAATATAAAAATAAATATAATAAACATAAAATATTAAATTCATTTTATATTCATAAGAGTTAGTTATTTAATTCAAATCATATTTTTATTACTTTAACTGTAAAGTTCTTTATATATTTTTCTACGGCCCATATGATAGCTAGAGCTTCTCGTTCTATAGTGGAGTAGTTCCATTCAGCTGTAGAAAGCAGTCTGCTGGCGTATTCTACGGGATGTTCATCTGGACTCTCCCCCTGGAGCAAAACCGCCCCAAGAGCGTAACCACTAGCATCAGTTTTTGTTGTGAAGGGTTGATCATCTACAGCTTGTGTTAAAATAGGCGCTGATGTTAACAATTCCTTTAGTGTATCGAAAGCATGCTGTTGTTCTGACGTCCAGGTCCATAAGGCATTTTTCTTTGATAGAGCGGATAAGGGTTTGGACACGTCAGCAAAAGTAGGTATAAATCGTCGATACCACGAGCAGGCTTGCAAAAATGAGAGTAGCTCTTTCACATTTCTAGGTTCTTTACGTTGTCGTAGTGCTGATACCTTTTCTGGATCCGTCATAATCCCTTTAGAAGTAAGTATATGACCCAAATACTTAACTTCGTTACAAGCAAATCGGCATTTTTCCAAATTCGCTTTTAGATCAAATTCTTGAAGACGTTGGAAAATTAGTTCTAAGTCTATCAAATGTGGTTCAAACGTGGATGAGCACGAGATAATGTCATCTAAGTATGCCAGTAGAATCGTATCTCCCAAAGACGTCTTTATACGATCAATGAGGCGCTGGAATGTTGCAGGAGCATTTCGTAAACCAAATTGCATCCTGGTGAATTTGTACATGCCGAATGGGGTAACAAATGCTGTTTTCTCTTGGTCATCCGGATGGACTCCAATCTGCCAGTAACCACACTGAAGATCAAGGGTAGACATAAAGCTTGTAGCTTTAGCTTCATGTATAATGTCATCTACCCTTGGTAATGGATATCGGTCGGGTGTAGTGATATTGTTTAGTTCGCGATAGTCTATACAAACCCTTATTCCACCAGTTTTCTTAGGAATGATGACAACAGGAGCAGCCAATGCTGATTGACATTCGACAATGATACCCTGTTTAATCATTTTGGTCATTTCTTCTCTGAGTGCTGTTTTTCTGCTAGGTGATAAGCGATATGGAGGAACAATCGGTGCATGCTGCTCAGTAGGGATACGGTGTACAGTGTATGGAGTAGCTCTCACAGGTTCTGAAAAAACATCCGTATGAGCTGTCAGCAATTTATCCAATCTTACACGGTCTTTGTTGGCTAGGTGAATACCATCGGATTCTTTAAATATTTGGATATCCAATGAATATAATGGTATGAAGATGCTGCCAAGGTAAGCATCCCGGTCCGTTTTTCGGATTTTTATGGGAGGTGCGAAGTGTTGAAATCTTCTCAGGTGTTGTCTCTGTATTAGGTATTGCATCTCTGAAAATATTTTGAATCGCGTGTGGAGAATAGTCATTCGAATTTTTTGGTGTATGCATCAATGGTGAGATAAGTTTCTTTTTTTCTACGTAAGTGATGAATTTAGATACATCCTTTAGAGCTTTGGTGCATGGGGAAGCATTATCATCATTCAGGTCCATACCAAAAACTCCTAATTCAAGGGGATTCGTGAACAAGAATCTGTTTTTTGGTGTATCCTCAAAATACCAGCATCTTTGCGCCATATTGAGAACAATTCCTGCTTGTTCTAGAAAATCTTCTCCCAGAAGCGTACGGTTTTTTCAGCATTAGGCAGATAAATGAGGCGTATTTTGCGTTCTCTGTCTCCAATTACGACATCACATATAGTATGTTCTACTTTATGCGTAGTGGTACATCCGTCGGCTAATGTAATCTCTGCACGAACCTTTTGGAATATGCTGCCATTGTTCACCAAAATGTTCCTCAAATTAAGACTGGCTACATTTGTTTTTTGCTCCAGAATCAAAAACTGCCTCTCCTTTCAGACCGAAAATTTCTAAATGGGTTGTAGGTAATGCGTGACCAATGATTGTAGACGAGATTGAATTAAAAGCTAGATACTGAGGGCTTCCTTTAGAGTGGGTACTACACATCGTACAATTTGAACGATACACCCCTGGGGTACCACATCCATATCATGAGAACGCTGGTTTCTTTTGTATGGTAGGGTTTGGTTGACTCACTTGCTTTTATTGATTTACCTGTTGTTCTTCGTCCTTAGCTCTCTGCTCATCTCGTTTCTTCTTTTTAAAACAGTCCTCAATACCATGGCCTTTTAAACCACAGCGGTTGCTAGTTGATGGTTCCTCTTTGATGACTCAATTTCTTGCTGTTGGTCGAATTTCTGTTGTGAAAATTTCTGCTTCTCTACCTGCAGAAATGAGGTCGCTAAATGTTTTTATATTTTCGCGGCGAACACGCTCACGAATGTTTATATGAAGCAGTCCATAGATCATGTTGAGCTGAATTTCCTCGTTGACAGAAACTTTCAATTGAGAGAATAACAGTCTCTTTTTGCATATAAAGCTGTCTGTTGGTTCCTTTTTTGTTGTTTCGCTTCAAAGATGTTAGCAAAAATTCGCCAGTCCGGTATTGGTGGTGAAAACGTTGTACGGATAAGTGCTCAAAACTATTTACTGTTTCCTTTACACCAATCCACCATGTGGCTGCATAGTCTTCCAGCAGAAGGGGCATCCCACGTACTGCATCTTCGACAGAAATGTTTTCGATGTCCTTATAGACACTAATGGCAGCTAAAAACTCTTCCACTGCAGCAGGATCTCTCTGCCCTTTGTAACGTGCTGTACACTGCGTAAATGACCCTCCTCTGTAGTTGTTGCTCATAGCTACTAAAATTTGCTGAAATTGTTCCGTTGAAAATGTTGCCATGTTGTGTTGTTGGATGTCTTCGTTAGGTACAAAAAATTCTTCCTCACTTTCAATTGCTTCAGATGATGTGGATTTAATGGGTTCGGATTCTTCTACGTGAGTTTTTGTAGCCCCACGTTGGGCGCCACTGAAACAATCTTATTGCGAAGATTGTAAGGAAATTTTATCATTAAAAAAAACAATAAAATATCGTTTTTAAAATAAACACTTGTGCACACAAGTCCGGTACTTAAAAATAAGTCTAGACAAGGATGTGTACTGTTTGAATCACAAAGGCCAATTGAATTTTTAAGGCAAATGTCTCTGCTTTTATAGCAATTCTAAACGTTTGGATTTAAAAAAAAATAATAAAATTGATATATATACAGAGTTAGTAAATTTACAAATAAGTGCAGGGAACCGAGTTCCATTTGAGTAACCGTTAAATATAAATATATATTTGAAATAATGGTTTAAATAATGTAAGATGCTACAAATTAACATTAATACAAACATACATACGTGTGTATATACATGCATACATATGTATATGTATAAGCACTTCAAAATTTATATATATATTAGACTTGTCAATTATTCGCCTTTCAACTTTGGTCGAATAATTCAAATAATTGATTTTGTTCGTTCGATCAAACGATTAAAGCTGAAAAATTTTTCGATTAATCGATGAGAACAACGAATAAAAAATTATTTAAAAAATTTATTGACAAAAAATTAACATTTCATACAAAAAACTTAAAAATAAAATAGTTAATATTTTTCTTAACAAAAAAATACATAAAACTATTAATTCAAATAAACATGCTTCATTCAGTCAAAAAAAATCAAATGTTTTTTTTTTTTTTTTTTTTTGTGATATCAGATAATTTGTCTTGTTCTTAAGAAATAATCTTTTACAAATAAAAGTTGACTAAATTTTTTAGCTTTCAAACGATTTTTGGTTTTGGTTTTTGAAATAAATCTTTCGCTAATTGTCGAGGTAGGTGATATTGTGAGAAGAGCATAAACTAGTTTATCTAAGTTTTCTGTTCTTTTTTACATTTTTTCAAATATACCGTCTAATATATCGCTGAAGTCTTTTTATATTTTGAATTTTTAATACTTTTAATATAATTATTTAATTCGTATAAAAGATTGTTAATTTCATTACTAGTAACATCTTCTTTATCATTACTTTCATCTGAATTATTGTGGATACTTTCAACATAAAATAATCTAGAGTATAATTTATTCTTTAGTTTCACTTTTTTAAGAATATTTTAAAAAACTTTCATTGCTCGGAAAATTTCCAGAATTTAAAAAATATTATAACCGTATTTAAAAATTTTATACGTCACTCATTTATTCTTATTTTAATACGTTTTCGTAAATCTGTTGCAAAAGAATTATTAATTGTTTTGTTGTTGATCCAACAATTTTGTATACTTTAGGACACTTCCCAGCAAAAACTACTGCTTCGGCCGAAGCAGGTTTGTAAGGGGGAGATGCTTGTTGTTGTTGTTCTTACTGCTCTGAAAAGTGCTTCGAACATGCATGATTTTTGTTCGCGATGTCCCACTTTGGAGCGCGAAATGCGCTAAAATCATGTTTATCTGAATTATGCCTTCGTTTTACTGCGTCATCTACTATCATACATAATTCATCTATAGGCAAATACAAAAGTTTAAATAAATAAATAAGAGAGAGAGAGAGGCGGAGAGCATCTAAATGAAATTTTTTCTATCATTCGGTGTTTACTTTATTATTCGTGTCAACTAAATGTAAACAGCCGACCAACTTCAACGTGCTTAAAAAGAAGTTGAGCGATCTCTCTACCTTCTTTTTGTGCAGCCTCGGAAGCGTTTAAAAACTGCGCATCTCGAAAGCATGAAATTTTGTTCCTGCTTCCAGAAACATAATAATTTTTTGCTGGGTTGTTACATGTGACTTTGTTTTTTTTTTTTTTTCATTTTTGTGCTTGGTAAAATACTTCCAAAACGAGCTCAATTTTTTGGCTTTAGTGTATTTCTAATTTTTTCACCTGAAAGTGAAAAAACCCCATTCTTGAAAATTTTTTAACGTTTCATTCAAAACATAGCACGACTACTATGTATGTAGGTATACGCAGTTCGACAACAACTGCAAACATCCAAAATAATATGTATTTGGTTGATATAAAGTACTCGCTTTGTTTCATATCATACAAACAAATTTAAACATTTTTGACGTATGCATTTTAAACTAAAAAAAGTTGTTCGATTAATTGACATTAATTAATCGATTTATTCGTTATTCGAAAATCGGTATTTTAAAATTATTCGAACAAGAGTTTCGTTTTATTTGATCGATTAATCGAATTATTCTTAATCGGTTGTCAACTCTAGTAGGTATGCGCAGTTCGACAACAACTGCAAACATCCAAAATAATATGTATTTGGTTGGTATAAAGTACTCGCTTTGTTTCATATCATACAAACAAATTTAAACATTTTTGACGTATGCATTTTAAACTAAAAAAAGTTGTTCGATTAATTGACATTAATTAATCGATTTCATCGTTATTCGAAAATCGGCATTTTAAAATTATTCGAACAAGAGTTTCGTTTGACAACTCCAATATATATGCACAAATTTTTAAACCTACACATTCTATTTTATTTTTTATGAATACTACCATAAATGTATAATGACAAAACATTTTAAACAAAAACATATATTTCAAATTTTGATTTTGCTTCAAATGTAGTTGTACGAATGAAAGAGTTCATTCGCAGATCAAAAATAGGCAGTTATTGAATACATTTTAATATTTCATATTCAATTAAGTTTTGTCATTATACATTTAGAATGTGTAGGTTTAAGAATTTGTGCATATAAATTTTGAAGTGCTCATACATATGTATGTATTAATGTTAATTTCATAAAAATTAATTAAGAATATGTATGTTTGTATGTACATACATACATATGCAAGCTATCTAAATTTAAGGCATGCAATTCCTCTTTATGTTCGATTTCCTTTGAATTTGAAAAATCTTAAGGGAAATCAGTTCCGCCTCCTTTTTGTGCATACGCTCTTGGTGTTCAATTTGTGCCTTTAGTTGCTTCATTTGCAATTTAAACATTTCATCGGCATTTTCTATTTCTTTGGAGATTTGGCGTTGTCGATCAATAAGAACACCGTTTTTGGATGATGCATTGGGAAGACTTCTTAATTCCTTCATTGCCGAGAACATTTTTTATCTTCTTTTATTCCCAGAGCGGTATTTTTTGGTGGGGTGTTAAAGGATGCCAAATCTTCTTCTTCAATTAAATAAATATGTAAATTACTTTCTTCATGTGAAATTTCATTAAAGCAGGAGTTGCTGTCAATTAAAATTGCGTCCTCCTCTAGCTCATGCGCAATCATTCCTTCAACGAGCGTTTCTTCCGAACTTAGTTCGGGAATCGTGACAGAATTACCTGTCGCAATAGTTGCTCTTTTAATGTTAGCAGCAGATTTTTTGGTACTTACTTTCATCCGTACCCATTGAGCCTTTAGCTTACAAATCTCGCGGTCATAACCTGGTCAAAGCATCGTTTTCCTTATAACTTTCCCGCATTCTTTTTTTTTCTGTTTTCCACCACATCCAAGTGTGCGTTTACATACTCCTAGAGACATTCTTTCACAGAGGCACTCCAATTTTCCTCTCTTGGCTTCTTCAGTTTCTGAAAGTAAAAAATTTATTAAATGCAAAACTAAAAATATATCACACATATGTAAGTACATGTGTATGTACATAAATATGTTCTTGAAACTTACCATTTCTGTTTTTTCCATTATTTTAATAAATTTTGATTTTATATACGCAAAAAGTTTTACAAATTTTTATTTTTTTTTATTATTTGTTTCAACAAAAGTAAACAAAAGAAAAGCAGCTGATCAAGTTGCCACTTTTTATTTTCTAAATAGAAATTGTATGCCAGAGTTAAGCAAATAAGAGTTGACACCCATTTAATGCCAGCTTAACTTAAAAAATACTTTTTTTTACTATGAATACCAAAAAGATAGTAAGAGCTTTTAACTTAAAGATTAACTTTAGTAAGAGTCGAGTTTAGTGTGCGACTATGAATACAAGCCAATGTATTTTACTGAACTAAAGTGAGCTTTTGAACTAAAGTGAGCTATTGAACTAAACTGAGCTATTGAACTAAAAGGGCTATTAGACACGCATACTTGTCTGCAGACATGTACGATGGCATACTTTGCCTTTTTGCTATTACACTATCGAACGCTGACGTCATACTTCAGTACACATAAATGTTGTGTGTATGTAGGTGTGCGACAGACATCAGAAAATCAAAAATTTTTAAAAACCAATATACATGTCTGACATACTCGACATACATGCTATTAGACAGTGAGTTTTGATATGCCATCGTACATGTCTGCAGACAAGTATGCGTGTCTAATAGCCCTTTAAAGTGAGCTATTGAACTAAACTGAGCTATTGAAGTAAAAGAGCGAACTAGCTCAGTTAACTGAGCTGAGCGGAAAAGAACGCTCACTCTATTCAGCTGAGAAACCCAACTCTAGTCTGTAAAAAAGAAAACACAGAACCCAGCTAGCAATTGGAAGATAATTTTTTCAAAAATCACCTTGATGAGTTTTTTTTTGGAGTACTTTTGGTGATCAAAAACTGATTAATCACTTATACGCTTAAAAAAACGTATCGAAAATGATTCGCGCTTATGATTTAAAAGTGTTTGATTTAAAATGCAATAACTAATTATGTAGCAATCGCTAACTAATCAACCAGGTGCTTAAAATATGAGTAATTTATTTAGGCGTTTGAAATGTGAGTAGTTTTTGCTTTTTATGATCATATTTTGCGTTAATGAATGATTGAAAACTGTTTAATACTTTTTTCTTAATTCTAACGGGAAAATTTTTGTGTATTGTTTAGTAAATGTCTAAAAGTTAAATTTTTGTTGATTTACAACCTTACATCGTGGTGTAAATACCGTGGAATTATATTGTGCTTTGATAAAACAAAAATATTGTAACTAAATTTTAATAAAAACTCAATGTCAGCCTGAATAATAAAACGATTGGCGAAAAAAGGAGCCAAAAACATAATTTCGCCAAAAAATAAAAAAATTAATGCAGAAAAAAGCCTACATGAGGTAACTGTAAAAAACATTGAAGAATATAATGAATCGGCCCAAAATACTAGTTAAAACAGTTTTGATAGTGACAATTTTAACGATTCAGATAATAACAGTGAAAGTGGAGAAAATTTTTTTAATTTGTGTGAAGGACTGGCGAAATGGGCTATTCAATTTCAAGTTAACTTTCTTGCTCTTAATGCACTTTTATTATTGTTAATTAAATGCAATATAAAAGTTCCAAAAGACTCTAGAACCCTTTTAAAAACTCCTAGTTCTGTTGTTAAGAGAGAGGTTGGTGAAGGCACAGACCTTCACTATGGTTTAAAAAATGGATTAGCCGATTTCTTGGTAAAAAATGATTGGAAATTATTTAATATAACTCTAGATTTCGGCATTGATGGCCTGCCGCTTTTTAAAAGTAGCCCTAAACAAGTTTGGCCAATTTTAGCCAGTGTTGTAGAATCAAGCTATATTTTCCTTATTTTCCTTTGTGATATAAATGTACAAATTCTTTATTGTAATGGTTTATTTTTTATTAAACATTTGTTTAAATAAACAAATATTTTTTGAATTTTATCATATATGAATTTAATGTTTTATTTTTATATATAGAAATTTTTGGAAAAACTAGTGAAAAAACAATGGAAACAGTCGAAAATAGTTTGCAATAGGACTACTAAATGACTCGAAAAACGAACACAAATGAATCTCTAATGAATAGATACATATACGACTGATAAATGACTCAAAAAAGGTTCGTAAGCGATTAGAAATATGACCAATAAATGAATCGAAAAAGACTCACAAATTAAGTTAAATAAGACTGATAAATGACTAGAAAAGGATTCGAATATGACTATAAATACCATTAGAAAAGGGTCGAAAATGACTCTAAGCTAACCAAAAAAGGAATCATAATTGACTCTTCAAGAAGAGTCGAGGGTAGGGTACAATTTTCTACCGAGAAAACTATCTTTAATTATCAGAAAATGAGCGCATATTCTCGCTAGAGCTGTGCCAAATCGTTCCTTTTGGTGAGCGCTCCTTTTCGTTCAATTCAGAGGACCGGACGCGTTCGTTCATTTCGTTCCACCGCTCCTTTCGTATCAAATGCAACACTATTCAAACTAAAGTATTGTTTTGTTTACAATATTTACATACACACACACACTTATATCCAAAGAAATGATGAAAATAAAAAAGTTGTGTATTATTGAGAAAGTTTGCAATATTTGATCAAATTGTTTTAAATCCGTAGCTTATCAGTAATAAAGTTAAAGTTGAACCTACTTTGTATGTGAAATTGTATTAAATTAACAAAATTGTATTCTGTTTTTGTACATAACGAAACAAGCCTGTTTTGTATGTAACATTTATTAAGTTAACAAAATTGTATTATAAGTATATTTGTACATAACAACACCATGATACAATGACAATTAATGTAATTAATAAATAAATTATAAATAAAATTGATGGCTTAAATCTCGTTTAGCTACATTGCTCAAAATTTTATAAAATCCGATGGAGAATCAAAAAATAAGAAAAAACTAAACAAATTTGTCGGCGAGGCTTAGTTTCCGTGTTATTGGCCTCCAAAGTTTCAGTACAAATTTGTGATTATGGTGTATTTATAATTAAATGTGGTCAATATTGGTATCATTTAAAAGCTTTTGAGAAGATCGTTAATAATTTAAAACATTTTTTATTAATTTGCTTCGCTGAGTAGATTTTCTCCACCATGGTATATCCCGACACGGCGGTATGTAGTACAGATCCTATGAATTTTCTGATATTCTCAAAAGTTTTTAAATGATACTAATATTGACCACATTTAATTATAAATACACCATATAATCACAAATTTGTACTGGAACTTCGGAGGCCAATAACACGACAAATTGGTTTAGTTTTTTCTTATTTTTTGATTTTGTTAATTTTTGAGCAATGTAGCTAAACTAGATTTGTTCCATTTGAATTATAAATTGATTGTATTTCACAGTTTTTTTCCTTTTTAATACAAGTATTCTTCCTAGAAATAAAATATATGAAAGTAAAAATGTGGTTTGAATTAATAAAACTAATCCTATTGTTAAGGGATGTTTTGTATTTATGTATGTATATATGTATATGTATTTATAAAAACAAAATTAAAATTTAATATTAAAGATAATAAAATTCATTGTATAACATCTATTAATGTCTTTTCTTTTGAAATTTTAAAAGATGAATGACTATATAGACATTGTATCATGTAACAAAACATTTTAAAAAATTCATTTATTTCTATTAAAATAATAAAAAAAAACAACAAAATTAACATAGAATTATGTTTTTCATTAACCTTTTGGTGATGAAAAAGAAGGTAACGTGTTAATAATTTTCGTGGAATTTAGCTAAATAATAGAAAAAATAAGGTTAACTAAACATTTTTAAGTTCGCTGAAATAACATACCTTAGAGCTCCATATTTCGCTGCAAAAAAATTACATTTGAAGCTTTGTATGATTTTAAACAAGACCGTCTATCATTTAAGAATTGACCCATTGCGGAAAAAATTCGCTCACATGGCACAGACGTCGCCAATATACAAAGCCGTTTAAGAGCGAAACCATAAACTCTAGGATATAATTTTTTCCTGTCGTTCCACCAACTTAAAGGGTCTTCGGTTCTTTCTAAGTTTTCTTCGTTGAGATACTTGTCGAACTCTCTAATGGCTGCGGCCGAATTGTTATCAGGATGAACTACTTTTTTAAATTGCTCATCGTATAACGTCCATAAGGTAAACCCTCCAGATGATCTTGCAACATTTTCATCCTCATGAGAAATAGGTTCATCAGCACTGATTTGAATTTGCATTGTCGATAATCGTGCTCTTAAGTTTTTCACAGCATTCTGATAACAGCTATCATTCTTAAACCCTCTTCTCTTAAACCGGGGATCCAATAACGTGCTTTCAGCATAAAGAGGATTTTTTTCGTAATCGCCAAAACGATACTTGAAATCTGTCTGCATTTTAGATATCAATGCCGATATCTTGCTATTAGTTGAAACACAATTTGAAATAAATCCATCCAGAATATTACAAATGACCGTCACTTTTGACAGTGTTACACACTTTTCGGCAGAAATTTCAGCAGTCGTTTCATAGAAAGGCCTCAAAATCGGTACTATTTCGTTAACGTATTCCCAGTCTAGCAGGGAGAGCATCAAATCAGGGTTTTTCAATGATAGGGTTGCTATAACAGCGTCCTTTGTAGCCACAATTCTCTCAAGCATAAGATACGTGGAGTTCCAGCGTGTTGCAACGTCTTGTTTAAGCTTAAGCTCAGGCAGCCCCATCTGTTTTTGAGTTTCGAAAAGCTTACTCATACCCTGAGAACTCCTACGGAAATACTCCACTATTTTTCTCACCTTCAATATGGTATCCTCAACTTCGCGAGTTGCTGCTTGTACTACAAGGTTGAGAGAGTGGGCAAAACATTGCACGCTACGCCACTGCCCCAAACGCACTGCTCCAAGTATATTGGAAGCATTGTCACTTACTATTGCGGCTACTTTATTTTGAATATTAAATTCGGCCATGGTTTTTTTTAAGAACTTGCACAAATTTTCAGATGTGTGCCTTTCTGAAAACTCTTCACACGCAATCAAAAATGTTTTTATTTCAGTGTTTTCGTCTATGAAGTGTGCAGTTATTGCTTCAAAGCTGGTGTTATTTCTTGAAGTCCAACCGTCTGTTGTAAGGCATACTGCCACAGATGCGTTGATGCTCGACTTCACCTTTTCCAGGATCTCACTATGAACACTGGGGAGCAGTTGCTTCGATATTGTTTTTCTGGATGGCAGTTGATAACTAGGGAAAAATGACACCTCATGTATTAGATGCCTTATTGCTGGCTCCTCCACTATACGCAGCGGGTGATTACCTTGAGCCACAGCTTTTAACACAAGTCTATTAAATTGTTTGACCTTATGGAATGGTGGAGGCTTACAGATGTACTGGGAAATGGTTGGTTGACTCAAGCGGCTTTGAGCGATTCCAGAAGATGTACATAGGTGTTTCCGATCTGGTAGGAAGCTCTGTGCTGATAGAACGCTCTGCACTGAAGACATTCTGCATATCTGTCCTAGATGGCTCTCGACAGTTGGCTGTAGCTGTAGTGTCTTTGATGCCATTTATTTTAATTTTAAGTATATAATAAAACACAGCACTTCACACTTTTAAATATTTTGAATTGAAATTTTCAACGGCAGAAAATCGTACTCAGTTAAGCACCTCTGTATATATGTATGTACATAGTTTTAATTGAGATAGTAACAGAAAATATATGTATGATAAACCAGAGTTGCTTTAAAATGGTATTTAAGTTATTACTTTTAACTTTTCGAATACTTTAAACATGTAAGTAACAAATATCAAAATCCATTAGTTTGCCATTATATATTGTTCAAGAAACAAATTTAATTTAGCTACAAGGTTCCGGATAAAAAACACTAATCTTAAGCTACGTTAACATTTAACAAACATTTGCCGGAAAAAACGTAACCAAGAAAGAAGCTAATTATTTATTTCTTGTAATTCGGATATTTTTTTAATTATGGGTTCCTATTTTTTAAAAATACTTTTTTGTAGAATGATTAATTTTATTTTGTAACATAAAAACCAAGTTAAATGACACTATCCCTCAGCAAAACTGGTGGTTACGTTTTTTTTACAAATATTTAATAAATGGGAACGTAGCTTTATGTGATAGAAAATTTAATTCTAAAATATATGTTATGTATAAAAATACGGCGAAAGTCAATAAATAAATGCTAGAAGATATGTAAAAGGTTTTAAATCCGTAGCTGTATCACTTAACTAACTTAAGCCTATTTTATATTTAAAATTTTATTACGCAACTGAAATAAAATATTAGTTAATATGTCTACATTTTAACTATGTATATAAAAATTATAAATGCTGGACATGTAAATGCTGGTGTACATGCAGATTAAAAATATGGTCACACTGAAAAGCAAAAGCTAATCATAACAAAATACCATATGAGCGAACGAATGTACGAAATAAACGATGAAACCAAAACACCAAACTAAACCGCTCACTGAGCCAAAAGCGCTCCGTAAAGTAACCGGCTCCCTTCGTTCACTTCAGTGATTCGTTCCTTTGTACCCGTTCGTTCCGGACCGACATAGCTCTAATTCTGGCTCTTTAATCGCGCAGAAGAGTCGAAAAAGACCCGAATTTGATTAAAAATTTCAAAAAATGCTCGCTGGGAACCTGTTTGTTCGTAAGTGTGTATGTATTGGTTTTGTGCGGGTATGAGCAGCGTTGCCAGAAGCTTTGAGAAGAAAATCATCATATGCAGAAAAAAATCATATTATATGGAAAAAAATCATCAATATTTTTTTTTTAATCAAAATTTTATTTAAAAATTATAATTAAAATATATTTACATATGTATGTATTTAAATAATTATTGTTTAAAGCATTTATAGCGAAACGTGTACTTATGTATGTTTTTATGATGACAGACCATATTTTTACTGGCTTTGTCGTCATTGCTCCGACAAATTCAGTGAAAATAAGCTAAATTAAATTTTTAATCAAACATTCACCAACCAACCAACAAACAGAAAACTTAGAAAAACACACAACTGATTTCATGATAACAATAACAGTATGTATGTATTTAGATAAATAAATATTTACTTATTTAAGAAAGCTTAACAAAAAATAAATTCAGATTAAAAAGTACATGTACTATGAAAAAGTTTTATGAAAAACTATTACTATAATATATTCATATATTATATAATATTTCATATTTTTAATGATATCTTGGTATATTTTTAAAAATTTAGAAATTTATTTTCAAAGTACCTACATATATATATATAAGGCAAATTAATTTTGTAGCATATGGCCAACAGTGTGTGGTATGCATTGCGATTCAATAGTACCGCAACATGCAAGCATTGACAAACTGCAAGCAAGATATTTTGTGTGACTGTAATTTGACACTTGTACAGTTAATTAAGTGCAGCAGCACAATGCACTTAAATGAATCACATTTATTAACTGTATTTGTTTGATTGTAGATATAAGCTACACAAGGTATCTGTTGCTTTTAAGTATGCACTCGTTGAACTTTAAAACTGTTGAACACATGCCATACATAAATAGTTGGAAGCTAAATATGCTTACCCAACAATAATATATATTTCTATTCTTTTACTCTTATGTTAAGGTACCCCTAAGAATTATTCTCATAATTAGTATATAAGCCAATGTTAATTAGTTTAAGGAATCAATTAATACTTTGCCTTCAATCGGCATTACTAATTCATACTGGCATTCATCTGCCTTTTACTTTTATTTGCCAGTGGCGTTCTTAAGCGCCGGCATTATTATTTATTTTCTTAAACTCTTCTCATCATCAAATCCTCCACAATAAATTGATATCTCCCTAGAGAGCACCAGAATAACTAAATTGTTTTAATCATATTACATGGCGATCCTGCCAGTCCTGGATTACAAAGTGCTTTAAAATTAGCACCAAACGGAACCTGACGGACAGCCAAGTCTCCGTCAGAAGAGTGTTTAAGCCAAAAAAAAAAAAAAAAACACTGACGTGGAAGCGCCTGGCTAAAAGGCGTCAATATAACAATAACTAATGGAACGCAAACCGAACTCAGCAACAGCCATAGTGAAACATTAGAGGGTTAAAACGTTTCTAGTACTGTGTTTTACATGAAATTAGCATAATTTATACTTTAAACTTTTAGCTCCTAAATCATAAACATATTTAGTGCATATGAAATCTATTTTAGTTTCTATGAATACTACCATTAAAATTTAATTGATTTTTTTAATTTTACATATGATTTTCTGCAGAAAGTAATTTTTCAATAAATTAAAAACTCTTATTTTAATCCTTAAAAAAAAAAAAAAAAAAAAAACTAACTAACTAACTTTTATAACCTTCATAATAAGTAAAAATAAAATTAAACTTAATCAAAAATAATTAAATTCAAAACTAAATTTTAAATAAAGCAAATTGATATTCCATACAAATAATTCAATGTAAACGGTCACTTATATTGTCAAAATACGTAGAAATAAGAATAAAATGGGAAAACCGCAATCCAAAATAGAAAAACCAAACGCTAACGTAGTAAATAATTTAGAAATTATTGACCATACAGTACAGTACACATAGGCTCGTTATGGACACTACTATTAATATTGGTGGTAATAAACACAGTTAGTATTCTATTAAAAATTTACTTGTTACATAAAAGATCCCTAAGGAAGCAATATCTAAGCAGAGCAACTGATCTAGACAAAGTATAAAATTTTCACATGGACTGGTTAGACATCCTAGAACACTGCAGAAAAATCAAAATTGAATTTGAAAAAAGTTACAAATGCCTCAATATAGACAGACCAATAAAAGAGGACACAATTAGTAAACATTATAAAAAACTTATACAATATTTAGAAGAAATAAGGGTTATTTTAAACGTAAATTATCAAAGATTAACACCTTCACATAAAATAGCAGCCGAAGCATTTTTCCAAGATATAAGGAATAGAGTAATACAGATAGCGGAAAGAAAAACTATTAAAATACAACTACCACAAACATTACACGAAAAAACAGATTTGCAACAAATTTGTACATCAAACACATCCATAATGGCACAAACAGCAATAGATTTTCTAAACACAGCTGCAAGGCTAATTATAGATTTCGATGGTAAATCTGAAAATTTACGGCCATTTCTAGACTCACTGTCTTTAGTTGATTCCATAAAAGGCAATCACGAATCTTTGGCAGTAAACTTAATAAAAACAAAATTAAAAGGCAATGCAAGAAACCTTGTTAGTACAGAAAACACCATAGCTGACATTAGCAATAAATTAAAAAATAGCGTAAAAGGCGAATCAGTCGAGGTACTGACAGCCAAATTAATGAACATTAAACAAAACACCAAAACAGCAAATGCATATTGTAGTGAAATTGAAACACTTACAAAATCACTGGAAGGAGCATACATTTCTGATGGGTTAACACCAGAAATATCAAATAAATATGCTACACAACATGCTGTAAAAGCTATGACTAAGAACTGCACCATAGACAAAGTAAGACTAATTATGGAAGCAGGAACCTTTAATACAATGAACGAAGCTGTCAACAAATTTGTCAATAGTTGTACCGAAGCCACAGGTCAACAAAATGCCATTCTATATTATGGGCAAAAATACAGACCCAATAACAATTTCCGTGGCAATAATACACGATTCCGTGGAAGAAATAATTTCCCACGTAATAATAATAATAATAACAATTACAATAATAATAACAATTACAATAATAATGACAATTACAACAGAAACCATCAAAGATACACCAATAATCGTAGGAACAATAACTACATAAGAGCAACAGAATCAAATCAAAATGATTCGGAAAACTCCGAATTTCCCCTAAGACCAATTCAGTAAATATATATCATCTAAACCTCAACTTAAGTTTCTTCATTAATGTTCAAATAAATAATACTGACACTACACTCACACTTTTGGTAGACACTGGTGCTGACATTTCACTAATAAAATCAAAATTTTTCAGATTAAACAAAATAAATACTAATGACACAACAGTTTTTAGTGGAATAGGACAGGGCAATATAAAATCAATGGGAAGTATATTTTTTTATCTAAAATTCGAAGAATTTTTAATACCACATAAATTTCAAGTGGTATACAATAACTTTCCAATACCATGCGATGGAATCATTGGAATGGATTTCATGAAAAAGTATAATTGCATGTTGGATTTTAACAGGGACAATGATTGCCTTATCCTAAGACCATTTAATATATCACACACAATCAATATACCAATAACAAATAATAATAGCGAAATAACTTTACCACCAAGATGTGAAATAATACATAAAATAAAATTTAACAATTTAAACAGTGAAATACTAATTCCTAATCAAGAAATTGCACCAGGCGTCTTCATTCCAAACACAATAGTTAACACTAACAAAGCATAGGTTCGTTTTTTAAACACTAATAACACTAATGCCAAAATTAAGAAAAGTAATATAAAAACCGAAAACATCTCTGATTATGATATAATAAAAGAAAATTCTTGCAAAAATATATCAAAAAAATCCGAAATACTAAAAATTTTGAAGAAAAATTTCCCGGAACAATTTAAAAATACATTAACAGAATTATGCTCAACATACAGTGATATTTTCGGTTTAGAATCAGAAAAAATAACAATAAATAATTTCTAGGAACAAAAGTTGAGGGTAAAAGATAAAGAACCGGTATACATCAAAAATTATCGTATACCACATACACATAAAGAAGAAATAGATAAACAGGTCAAAAAACTAATAGATGATCAAATTGTAGAACCTTCGTACTCTGAGTACAACAGTCCAATATTACTCGTACCAAAGAAATCACTGCCCAATTCCGATAAGAAAAGATGGAGACTTGTCATAGACTACAGGCAAATAAATAAAAAACTAATTGCAGATAAGTTTCCATTACCTAGAATAGACGATATTCTAGACCAGCTCGGCAGAGCAAAATACTTTTCTTGTTTAGACTTAATGTCAGGTTTTCACCAAATTGGCTTGGAGAACAAATCTAGGGACTTGACAACATTTTCAATAAACAATGGCTCATACAGATTTACTAGATTACCGTATGGTTTAAAAATAGCTCCAAATTCATTTCAAAGAATGATGACACTTGCTTTTGCTGGTCTAAAACCAAACCAGGCTTTCCTGTAAATGGACGACTTAGTGGTGTTAGGTTGTTCAGAGAAACATATGCTTT
The DNA here is from genome assembly GCA_947311025.1 of Lypha dubia. NCBI lineage: Eukaryota > Metazoa > Arthropoda > Insecta > Diptera > Tachinidae > Lypha > Lypha dubia. Next base: position 73,763,696 of record OX371261.1, on the reverse strand, counting down.
CAAATTTAAAAGATGTATTTGATTTGTGTAGAAAACACAACTTAAAACTTCATCCAGAAAAATGTTCATTTTTCAGGACAGAAGTCACTTATCTTGGACACAAATGTACAGACAAAGGAATATTACCTGATAGTAAATACGCAGCTATCGAAAGCTATCCAACGCCAAAGGATGCGGATAGTGCAAAACGATTCGTTGCATTTTGTAATTATTATCGAAGATTCATCAAAAACTTCTCAGAATATTCCAGACATCTAACAAAATTGTCCAGAAAAGGAGTAAAATTTGAATGGACTAAAGATTGTGACAATGCATTCAAATACCTGAAAAAAGCTCTGATAAAACCCACACTACTTCAATACCCTGATTTCACAAAAGAATTTTGTATAACAACAGACGCAAGCAAACAAGCTTGTGGAGCCGTATTGACACAGGAATATGATGGAAAGCAATTACCAATAGCATATGCATCAAAATCTTTTAGCAAAGGTGAAAGCAATAAATCCACAATCGAACAGGAATTGACAGCTATCCATTGGGCTATTACACACTTCAGACCATACATATATGGTAAACATTTCCTTGTTCGTACTGATCACAGACCATTATCTTATTTATTTTCTATGAAAAACCTAAGTTCAAAATTAACAAGAATGAGATTGGATTTGGAAGAATACAATTTTACTATAGAATACCTTAGGGGAAAAGATAACTACGTTGCGGACGCGTTATCAAGAATAACGATTAATGACTTAAAAGACATAAATATAAAAACTAATACAATATTGAAAATTACAACAAGATCTATGGCATATAAAAAGAAACAACAAAGTAATACCGAAAATATTCAGCATAAAATTAAAAATAATGATAAAGAGCCCAATATATATGTACCACTAAAGAACACTGACGTCAGAAAGTACTATAAATTGAAGATTACTCTCGTAAAATGTTACATCAAACGAGGAAAATCTGTTATTACATATATAAATATAAATGATTTGTTTACTAATGGGAATATTGACCTAGGACAATTTTTCCCAAGGCTTGAGAAAGTGGCCGGTAAACTTAGTGTAGAGACACTACAAATGGCACCCAGTAAAAAAATTTTCGAATTTATCTCCATAAATGAATTTAAAAATATGGGCAATAAATATTTAAATAAATTAAAAGTAGCGCTACTTAATGAGGTGACCAATATAAATGATAAGAATGCTAAGGCAATTCTTGATATAATGCTGAAATACCACGATGATCCGATAGAGGGAGGACATTGTGGAATATATAGAACATTAGAAAAAATAAAGAGGTATTACTATTGGAAAAATATGATAAAAGATGTAACAAAATATGTGAAATTATGTAAAAAATGCCAGAAATCAAAAATAATAAGCCATAATAAAAGTCCTATGACTATAACAGAAACACCAGAAAAAGCATTCGACACGGTGTATGTAGATACAATAGGGCCATTTCCAAAATCAATTAATGGAAATGAGTATGCAATTACTTTAATATGTGATCTTACTAAATATTTGGTGACAATACCAACACCAGATAAATCTGTAAGAACAATCGCAAAAGCGATATTTGAAAATTTTGTATTAACCTATGGTCCAATGAAAACGTTCATTTCGGACATGGGAACAGAGTACAAAAATTCTATACTGACGGAACTATGCACACTAGTAAAAATTGAAAATATAACTTCCACGGCACATCACCATCAAACACTAGGAACAATAGAAAGAAGTCATAGAACTTTTAACGAATATGTTCGTTCTTATATATCTGTGGACAAAACTGACTGGGACGAATGGTTAAAGTATTTCACATACTGTTTTAATACAACACCGTCAACGGTGCATAACTACTGTCCTTATGAGTTAGTATTTTCAAAATTACCAAGCAATTTTAGGCAATTTGCTAAAATAGATAGTGTGACGCCACTATATAATGTGGATAACTATGCCAAAGAGGCAAAATATAGGTTAGAACTAGCTCATAAACGCGCGCAGATATTTTTAGATAGAAATAAAATAAAACAAAAATTAAATTACGATAAGAATATTTTAGAACATAATTTTAAAATAGGAGACTTAGTTTTACTTAGGAATAATTCAGGGCATAAATTGGAAAATCAATATAAGGGTCCGTATAAAATAAAAAAAAATAGATTTAAGAAATAATGTTACCATAGAAGATAAGAAAACAAATAAACAGCAAATAGTTCATAAAAATAGACTTAAGATGTTTAATAATAACTAACATTTAATAGTATTGTTTGGCCGAACTAATATAAAATTAGAATATATGTACATCTATATATTATAATTTTTTTTCTTTTCTTTAAAAACAAAATAAATATTATATTACACTTATACTTAGGCTAATTAAAAACTAATTGTAAAAGAATGCCCATAAAACTAACGTTATATGAACATTCTTGTAAAGGATGGAGGTGTAGCATATGGCCAACAGTATGTGGTATGCATTGCGATTCAATAGTACCGCAACATGCAAGCATTGACAAACTGCAAGCAAGATATTTTGTGTGACTGTAATTTGACACTTGTACAGTTAATTAAGTGCAGCAGCACAATGCACTTAAATGAATCACATTTATTAACTGTATTTGTTTGATTGTAGATATAAGCTACACAAGGTATCTGTTGCTTTTAAGTATGCACTCGTTGAACTTTAAAACTGTTGAACACATGCCATACATAAATAGTTGGAAGCTAAATATGCTTACCCAACAATAATATATATTTCTATTCTTTTACTCTTATGTTAAGGTACCCCTAAGAATTATTCTCATAATTAGTATATAAGCCAATGTTAATTAGTTTAAGGAATCAATTAATACTTTGCCTTCAATCGGCATTACTAATTCATACTGGCATTCATCTGCCTTTTACTTTTATTTGCCAGTGGCGTTCTTAAGCGCCGGCACTATTATTTATTTTCTTAAACTCTTCTCATCATCAAATCCTCCACAATAAATTGAAAGCTCCCTAGAGAGCACTAGAATAACTAAATTGTTTTAATCATATTACAATTTAAATAACTTTATCATCTTCAACCGTAATTTCTTTTTTTTCTGCTTCACGAGTAATGTAATTACCATCTAAAAATGAAGGTAAATTTATAATAGAAATTTTAATTTTACCTTTTCGTTTTAAATACTTGTACATAGCTTTTTTATTTTTCCTTTTTCTTGAGCAAGAAAACAACAGATATGCATAGATGCTCTTTAAAGTCTTTATTTTCACAATGTTGCATTTTTATGCACGTACATATGTACATGTGTTTGTTACAGGGTAACAAGTTTAATGTAAATAAAAGCAACCAACAACAAGCTGATACTAAACTTAACTTTAACAACTACAATGAAAGAAGTACACAGTTGAAATAAAAAAAAATAATTTTTATAAATTAGAAATCATAATTTAAGAAAAAAATCATTAAATCATATTTTGGTTCAAAAATCATCAAAAACATGATAAAATCATCATTTTGGCAACGCTGGGTATGAGGCTGGAAAAAAATTGTGCAAACGAAAAACCGCTCTCTTCGCCCCTCTCGCCGATAACAGACATGTTTTGCCAGCAAAATAAATCCAGTGTGAAATAGCCCAATCGTATTATCAATCTTGTATTTTTCACACGTGAGAAGAAAACAAGATTGGGTAATGCAGTACTTGGCAAGTGTTTGGCAAGATTTTATTTGTTTTGTGTATGTATACCACAATTTTTAATGTTTACTAAAATTTCGTAGAACATGTGCACAGTATGTGCCCGCTATTTTTTAGCTCCAAGAGCACATATTTATTGATATCTCCAAAACTAGGAGGGGTCCCGCCATGGCACTAAGCTCATTCGAAAGGTAATAAAATATCCAATATTCCACGGTTTATTTTATATTTCAAGAGACTTTCAGAAAAAAGTTTATAAGCTGGCAAGTTTTAAAAAAATTTGAAAATTTTCCTATATTTGCCTAAAAGCACTAGATTTAGTAATGCGCAATTATCTTCAAAACTAGGAGGGGTTTCGCCAACTATAGGAACTTTTGAAGTTTCTGATAATAGTTTGAATTTAAAAAAATTTCAAAGTTACAGAAAGTCAGCCAATCCAAAAGAAACAGTTAATAGAACTGTTGTTAGATCAAAATGTGAAGCCAAAAAGCAATCCAGAAAATTTAAAAATAGCGTGCTGGATGCAGAATTTAAAATAACCGCGAAGTTAGTTTTTAACGCCGAAGACGACAAAGTCCTAAAATTAACAAAAAATAAATTTGTATTGGATGTCGTACGCCAGCAATATTTGTAAATTAACAATGCGTGTATTATATCATTTTACAGCACCACAAATACGGAGTCAGCCTTATTGGTGTATGGATACTGCAATTTTAAAGATTGTTGCAAATACCGATTTAAAATATATATAGATGGATCGGTAATAGTTAACCGATCTGCTGAGATTTGTCACGCAGAAAGAGAAAAGAGAGTGGCACAAATACGGGGTGTAACCCGTAAAATAGTAAAAAAATCTCAGGAAAGAAATAGTGCCTATCTTTATAGAAAAGAACAGATTCTGAAAGCAGCCGATGATATCTCAAGGAGTGGAAATTTACAAAAAGTCCAAAATCTTTCAACTTTGCGAAAATGTAAGTCCGAAGGAAATTCGGATAAATGGTTGCACTCTGATCCATTTTATGAAGTTTTTCTAATGCAGGAGAAAAAGTATAAAGATTAAATTCAATATGTCGCATCCCCTCTAACAGTATATTGTTGGGGAAAAGCAACATTTATAACATTTGGGGTTAATCCTGAAATATTAAAAGATGCTTGTTACACAATACATTTTAATGCATCTGGACAAAGTGTCCGTCAAATTGAATGTGCCGAAAAGTGTGTACTTATTTACAAAATTGTAATAAGAAATAAAAAGCACAAAATGCTTATTCCAATTGTAACTGCTACCCTTTCACGACATACGCTTAGTGATATAAGTGCGATTTTAGAAAAACTCAAGCTTTATTGTATTGAAAATAAGTTCAAGTGGCCATTCTTTCAAAGAGTTTGCATAAATGTTCGCTATGCTTTATTTGGAGCGGTACTAAGGAGCTGCAACGGTGAAAACGTTTCACAATATCTTCTGAGCTGCTATCGTCATATACAAAACCCTGGTCTCAATAAAAAACCAAAAGTTATTGTCCAATGGTGCAAATCTCATTATATACACATTATGTGTAAAGATTTGAACACTAAAATTAGCAAACATAATTTCCTACGCAATTTCCTTAAGCACGTTCTTACTATGGCATTTGATCTTAAGTCATTAAAAGAATGCGAGACTTGGTTTGAAAATTTATTCATTGTGCTTCTATCCCCTAAAAAAATTATTCATTTAGAAATAGCTTTAACGCTTTAAAAACAAATAGTTTGGATCTCTGTGAAGATGAAGCCAAAATTGAAAGAGTGGAGACCGATGATATGAAAAACGTGGAATCTATTGCTTCCCGCAGCCCATTCAAAAAAGTGTTTTTGAAATTATACGATAATGTTATGAAAGAAATAAAGGATTCAAACATTAAAGGTGAAGACAATGAATATAAAATGATGATATATACAATTTCATCATAAACAAATATTGCCCTTTCCTGCCAATGTGGACTAATATAATGGGCATTTTAATAGATTCTTCCGGGAACCACGTTATTAACGCCCCAGTTGAGTTTAGCTTTTTCTTACAAAAGCATATACTCCTAAAACAAAAATCAATACGGCCAGGTGATTTTATAAGAATTGATCGAAAAGATAACATAAGTTCATTAAAAGATCTTAGATACCTGTACGATATGTTTGAAGATATAAAATCCGAAGATATAGAGCGAACAAAATCAAATTTAATTCAATCTGAGAAATTAAGTCCTCCTCGAACTTCAGAAGATCATGACTATTCTCTACTAGCAAAATACCGGGAAATTGGGTTATTATAAGATACACAACCGGAAGAGAGTTGGAACAAGAAAGATAAAAAAAACGGAAAACTATAAATTCAAAACAAGTACATCATCTATAAGAAAAGAACACACTTAGTGTGAGCCAATCGCTCCTTTAACGAATAAAAAGAAAAAAATTGCTTGTTATTTATTCCGATATAACAAATTATTTTCCTCAGTTTATCCAAATTCACTGCAATTAGAACTTTCAACTTTTTGGACGAAGTTGATTGGTGTTCTCTAGAAAATGATAGCCTCTTGACAAATATTCTTCTAGATTGTTCTATCTTATGTGTTATCAAAGAAAGTTCCAAGCAAGTTTTCAGTTTACCATGTCAAAGAAAAACAGTCAACTATGAGAGGGTAAAAACACTTATTTCCTTAAAACCTGATATGATTTTCATCCCGGTTTTACGAAATAATCATTTTAATTTATGTGTATTAAAACAAAAAACAAAGGAATTTATTTTTATTTACTCATATAATGATCATAACGGAAGACCTTACTTTAATGAATTTTTTAGAAATGTTTTCAAAGACGAACAGTAGAAATTTGTAGAAATTTTACAAAGAACAAAGCAGCCTGACTTTGTGAGCTGCGGTATTTTCGTCATAATGTATATTTTTAGATTCATCAATAAACAACCGTTGACAAATTTATCTCTTCCTAATACGTTTAGAGAGGAAATAAAAAAATTGTTATTAAGGCATGCTGACGAAAGCTCTAACTTTTGCTGTCACTGTGGAAGCTCTAAAATAAAAAGAATGAAGTGTTCTATCTGCAGTTACCATGTTTGTCAAAACTGTTTAAAAATTCGTCGAACAGAAAAACAAATGCTACTTCCGCTCAGCCCAACACTCCTTTAAACTACCCACAGTTACCTCAACCGTCGTCTAGCCATAATCAATACTCAAATGTTTTAAAGTCTAACACGACTCTTACTCAACAAAAACCTAATAGTCAATTTTCATACGCTAATATTTTAAAGAGTAACCAGATTCCGGCGCAAAAAACTGTACCAGTAAATGAAGAATCAGGGCATAATTTTAGTCGTATTGAAGCCTCAATAGAGATCCTTATACAAACAGTAAATACATTCACTCTCAACATGTCCTGTATGATGCAGGAAATGTTGAAAATGCAGTCTACCTTGTTGCAGGCTGTATTGAACAAACCATGAACTTAAGAATCTGTTTTTGGAACGCAAACGGCATCTGCCAACATAAAAATGAAATTGAATATTTTCTTCTGGATAAACAAATCGATGTTATGCTTATTTCAGAAACTCACTTGACGTCCCGAAGCTATTTTCGAATTAATGGATATAATTTCTACGACACCAAGGATCCTCAAGGTAGAGCTTGTGGTGGCTCTGGAATCCTAATAAAAACTCGCATGACCTTCGTGAAGAATATCTTCAAGCAACGAACATCTGCATTGAAAATTTTTATCAAAAGCTTGTGATATCATCTGTTTACTCTCCTCCCAGGTTTTCAATTTCAGAGAGTCAATATACCGCATTTTATACAACACTGGGGTCCCGTTTTCTAGCAGCTGGCGACTACAATGCTAAACACACTTTTTGGGGCTCACGTTTAATCAGTCCTAAGGGTCGTGTTTTGTTTGACACAATTTCAAAAATGGGTTTGAATGTAGTTTCAAGTGGTCAGCCAACATATTGGCCAACGGATCGTCAAAAAATTCCTGATGTTATCGACTTTGGGATTATGAAAGGCGTGCCCAGCGAAATGATTGAAGTAGAAGCATCTCTGGATTTGTCTTCAGATCACTCGCCTACTATTATCACTATTTACTCACACACAACTACAACACCAACATGTGATTTACCGCTGACACCTGCACGTATTAACTGGCTGAAATACAAAAAATATTTGAGTGCTCATTGCACGGAAAATATGCCATTGAGAACACCTGCTGACATAGAAAATTCTATTAGGTTGTTTGAAGCACATGCTAAACAAGCTGCTCTTAATGCTTCTTCAATTCAACCAAATCAACAAGCGAGATTTAACAAAATTTTTTGTGCAGATATAGAAAGGCTATTGACTGAAAAACGGAGAGCTCGGCGAGAATGGCAACGTTACAGATCGCCTCAGCTAAAATTAAGGCTTAAGGAGTGCACCAAACAGCTAAGAAAAGTTTTACAATCTCAAAAAACAGCTTCGCTGCAAAAATTTCTGCAAGAACTCGATGCAACACCATCAACAGATTTTTCGCTGTGGCGTGCAGCCAGAGGACTTAAAAGGCCAGTGATTTACAAACCACCATTACGAGCCTCTAATGGTGACTGGGCAAGAACTGATGCTGAAAAAGGTGATCTATTTGTTAAGCACCTAGAAAAAGTATTTACCCCGAATATTTCTGCTGATATTGTTGAACTGCCACCAGTCGTCTCTTTGCCAGAAATACCGATGAGATTTAACATGACGGAGATTGAAAATACTATTACTAGTCTTAACACCAGAAAAGCCCCAGGTGTCGACAAAATAAGTAACAAAATGCTTCAACAACTGCCTTTTATTGCAAAAAGAGTTATACTCTTCATTTTTAATAGTATTCTACGGCTGCAATACTATCCTGCAGAATGGAAGGTTTCGATGATTATTATGATACCAAAGCCCGGCAAGGATCATACGAAGGTTGAATCCTATTGGCCTATTAGCTTATTGCCCAACATTTCAAAACTATTTGAAAAGCTGTATATGAGCAAGCTGATGCCTATAGTGACTAGAAGTGGATGCATTCCAGATCATCAATTCGGTTTTCGCAGAAAACATAGCACTATTGAACAAACTCACAGACTTGTGAACGTAGTTAGAGACACCTTTGAAAGAAAGAAATATTGCTCTGCGCTCTTTATAGATGTTTCTCAAGCTTTCGATAAAGTATGGCACGAAGGTCTTATCCACAAATTAACACGCAATCTCCCCGCAAACATCGTCAAGCTTTTAAAAAGCTATCTAGAGGAACGAAAATTTGTAGTTAGGTAAGGCAATTTTTTAAGCCCTCCACAGTCGATCGAAGCCGGAGTTCCCCAAGGCAGCATCTTCGGTCCCTTACTTTATTTAATTTGTGCCTCTGACTTACCGTTAAGCAATAACATTCATACATCAACATTTGCTGATGATACAGCTTTTTTAAGCGTCCATGAAAATCCAGTAGAAGCTTCCATCAACTTACAAGGGTATATATCCAAATTGGAAAAATGGCTAAAACAATGGCGTATAAAAGTTAACGAGCAGAAATGTGTACACGTCACTTTTACGTTGCGAAGGGAAACATGCCCGCCTATACAAATCAACACCGAGACTATTCTGCAACATACTGTAGTCAAATATCTAGGCGTTCACCTTGATCGCCGTTTAACATGGAAATGGCATATAGACGCAAAGTTGATGCAAATGAAATTAAAAACAGCCCAAATTAATTGGCTTATGGGAAGAAATTCTATACTGAGCCTAGACTGTAAACTTCTAGTATACAACGCGATCCTGAAACCAATATTGTCCTATGGAATCCAGCTATGGGGCACTGCCTCAGCATCGAATGTAGAAAAAATTCAAAGGCGACAAAATAAAATTCTACGTACAATAACTGCAGCCCCCTGGTATGTCAGAAACTATATAATTCATAAAGATCTAGACGTTCCGTTGGTAAAGACAGTATTTTCGAAACACGCGAAAAAATACATTAAAAAACTTGAGTTGCACCCAAACCCACTTGCGCGCAATATTCTAGAGTATAGATGCCACACCCGGCTTAGGAGGAGGGACACTCTTTCTATCAGCCGTACACGAGAGATGTAAAACAACAAAAATTAACCGTTGTAACTAAAAATTTTGTTTAGCATTGGCTAAACTTATATTTAATATTATTAGATTTAAGATTTGAACAACTTATTGATGTTTCAATCTATTATTGAAGATTCAATAAATAATATACATACATATCAAAAAAAAAAAACAAAAAAAATTCATTTAGTTTACACGGCGATAAAATTGTACGTAGAAAATGTTATATAATAAATAATAAATGAGTGAAAAAATTTTGATAGTGGAATTAATTGAAGTTTATCGTGTTTTTGCCTGCTTTATGGATCATTATTTAAAAAGAAACTGATGTTACAAAAAGAAATAGATGTTATGAACATGTGTATATAGTATATATATATCTATACATATATATATATATATATATATATATACATATATACAGTCGAATTCAGATTAGATCACGCTGTTTAATAATAACAAAATTGCTTAATTGAAAATGAAAATTCTTTTTATATTATTTTTGATCGATTTCAAAGCAATTACATTCGCTCAAAAGAAAATCCGCTTAGAAGAAACTCCGCTTAATTGACACATATTTTCGTTAGAAATATAATTCATTATTTATTATTCTCAAATGTCGTTGCAAGCTTATATACATATAATTCGTTTAATTGAATTTGGGTTTTATTCTTTATTTAAATTTTAATAAAAAAAAGCTGTTCTGTAATTCTATCGCATATGAAAACATAAGGCAATTGAAATTATAAACGTTAATAGACAATATAAGAAAATTTTGTAAACAAAAAGAATTTCGCGACCAATAACATACGGCACATAAAAGAAAAAAAATTTAAATTCTGTTGGCATAGTGAAATTGTCATTTAGCTTCCAGACGAAGCAGTATATATAAAAAAATTTGCTTACTCTACTTCTCTTACTATGCAAAATTCTCGGGACCGAGATCGTAGTAGGCTACCTTTAGTTTTTTATTTATTATTAGTATATCTTTTGTATCGCACGTTAATAATTATTCAAATTGCAATCGATTCATTGCAATAGTCTATGAGTTTAAAAACGAATGCATGTAAATGCTGTGTAAACTCTTTACTACTTTTGGGATTCACCTATGTATATATACGGTCGCACTGCCGTCCGAATGCATCCCCATGCAATAAAATAACAATTAGTTATTTGCTGATGCGGATACATTCTTCAAGTAGTACAACCATTAAATCTTTGCTTGTAGTAAAGAAATATGGTTGTTTTAAGTCCTTTCCAGACTTTGTCAAAAAAAAATTTTGTTTTAAATATAAATTTATTTCTTGTTCTCAATTTATATGAGATACGTGCGATACATACCTATATTCAAAGGTTTTACTTACTTACTTTGTTTTAACTGTATATTTTATTCCAATCAGGTACTTTGAAGTGGTTGAGATGAACATCGGAGAACGAGAGGGTATCCCCAAAGGTCGTTGTTACAACTACTCAAAGGAATCGGATGTACAATTTTGCGGGAAATATTATTGTTTATTTTAGTTATTCTATATTTTGATACGGACTGTCATTAAGAAAATAAGAAAGAAAATATCACAGGGTAATCTAAGGCTAGGAAATTTCTCATCAAAAGAATCGTCTTTTACTACTAAAAAAATAAACTGGACTTCACTAACAAGGAAAATATAATAGTAATCTGTTAAATAATCGGGTTAAAACGGGACAACACAAACATGGAAATATCACAGTAAAAAGTATATTGCATGCTTGTAGCATTGTTCCCTTAAAACCTAAATATCACAGATCATTGTTTAATATCTTTGGCATGATAAATACCAAGAATTTTTCCTTGAAGTGTCTCCAGCTTATAATTGCTGTTTCCAATAACTTCACGTACCCTACATTTTCTAAATTTTGGTGCAAATTTGGCGTTGAAATTTTTCTTGAAATCGCTTTGCACAAAATTTCGTAAAAACACTTCTTGTCCTATTGTAAAAGTAATGTCCCTGCTTCTCTTATTGTATTGTTTTTCATTCTTTTCGTAAGCCTTGTGAATATTATTTTTCACTGATTCTCTACAGATTTGTATTTGATCCTGCCTTCCTGCGATTTCAAAACTATTTTCACTTAGGGATTTTAATTTCTTAGCCAACGCATAATATGTACCTGACATAAACATTTGCTGACCAAACAGTGTCACATATGGAGTTGTGCCTATTGACTCTTGTATCGCCGACCTGAGAGCGCATTCGATTTCAGATATATGGGAATCCCATTCCCTATGGTCCGTATTTAGGTATGCTCTTATGCCCGCTAGAAGAGATTGATTAACTCTTTCTGAAGCGTTAGATTGTGGGGCATATGCAGCAGTCCGAATATGGTTTATTTTTAGATTATTTACCATATTTTGGAATTCTTGGGAAATAAATTGTTTCCCATTATCTGAATGAATGGTTTCCGGTGTTCCAAAAGTGTGAAAAATTTTTCGTACTAGATAATCCACTACTGCTTTCGAAGTCGCTTTTCTCATAGGTTTTAAAAATACAAACTTCGAGAAATGATCCAAGACAACAAATACATAGGCATTACCATTTTTTGATCGTGGATATTTACCCAGAAAATCTATGTAGATTTTCTGGAATGGCCTATAAGTTATTACCTCTTCTCCCATTCTTGGACGCATTTCATAATTTGCTGGTTTTGTTTCTTTGCAGATTGTGCAATTATTTACATAATTTTTTACATGCAATACCATTTTTGGCCAATAATAAAATTGCCTTAATCGATGTAAAGTTTTATTTATACCACCGTGAGAAGCAGATACTAGATTCTCAGGAATCCATAGCTTCCACTCTAAGCCACTATCATCTTTGGGAAATCTCGTCTTCTTAAAGATCATTCCGTTATCTATTTTTAAATCTGGTAATTTATTTTTGTTTTGCTTTATTGTTTGTGCACTAACTCTTGGAACTCGGGTGACTCAAACTCTGTTGTTTCGAAATCTAATAGCTCGATTTCTTCCACATTTGCATCGCTCACAGATCTCGAAAGCATGTCAGCAACGTTGTTTTCTGAGCCTTTACGGTGCTCGATTTTAAAGTTGAACGCCTGGAGCTGCAAAGACCAGCGAGCTAAACGACCACTCAAGTCTTTTAGGATCATTTACCGTTTTAAGCTGGCATGGTCCGTGATTATGGTGAACTCCATTAGTTCAACATACGGTCTAAATCTTTTCACGGCCAACACTGCTGCGAGACATTCCTTCTCAGTTACTGTGTAATTTATTTGCGCTCCATTTAACTTCTGTGAGAAAAATGCTATAGGACGGTCTTCATTTAGATCATCTTTCTGAAACAATACAGCGCCTACACCCACATGCGAAGCATCGCATTGAATATAAAATGCATTTCTAAAGTCTGGGTGGACCAGTACCGGTGCTGTAGTAAGGTCTTGCTTTAAATCGAGAAAAGCTTCAATCGCTTCTTCAGACATTTGGAATTTTTTTCCTTTTTTAAGTGTATCACTCAAGGGAGCTGCAATTATAGCGAAGTCCTTAATAAAGCGTCGATACCAGCCAGCTGTACCTAAAAAGATTCTGACTTGGCGCGGAGTTTTTGGTATCGGTATCTGTTGTATTGCTTTAATTTTATCGGGGTCAGTGCAAAGTCTACCACCTCCAATTACAAAACCTAGATATTTTAATTCTTTAAAGCAGAATACACTTTTATTCATGCCTATAGTTAGATTGGCATCAGATAAACATTTTGCTACTTCTTTTAAAAGCTTGGTATGGGTTTCGAAATTTTTGGATATTACCAATAAATCGTCCAGATAAACGAAAACGAAGGCGACAAAGGCGTTGGGCCGCATTACAGAGGCCGAACGGCATCACTGTATACTGATAATGTGGCCTGCCAGGAATAGTGAAGGCGGTATAATCTCGACATTTTTGGTCTATATTAATTTGCCAAAAGGCGTGTTTTAAGTCTACACTACTAATATATACCGTCTCATCCATCCGGCTCAATATGCCCTCAATATTTTGAATCGGGTATGCATCCTTTACCGTGAGGTTGTTTAATTTTCTGGCGTCTAAACACAGACGGTTTTTACCAGGTTTGCATACCAGAGTCACTCTATTATTAAATGGACTTTCACTTTCCTCAATCACGCCTAGCTCTAACATTTTGTCAACTTTTCGATATAACAGATCTTGTACTTTTGGGGATACAGGATAGTGTCGCTCCTTAAATGGCACTGAATCAGGCAACAACTGAATGGAATGTTTTTCCAGATGAGTTTTACCTAATCCACTTTTCTCAAATGTTTTAAACAGGCTTTTGACTTCTTCAAATTTTTCTAGCTGTAGTTGGCTCAATTCATGTTGCTCAGCGCTTGATTTTTTAGAGGTTCAAAACCATCCATGATTTTATTAAAGTCTATTTCATCTATGTTTAGCACTTCCGGTGCTAAATCAAATTCTCTCCAAAAATCAATGCCTTAATATAAATTTTGCTCCAACGACGGGCACAGATAAAATTTAATTTCTTTACTTTTGTTATTATAAGTGATTGGTAATGTTATTATTCCTCTAATCTGATGTGCTAGACCAGAGGCTGTTTTTACATTCGAGTTGTATCTCAGAGCTACTAAACCTAAATCTTTTAATAAATTATCGCACCCCTTACCTAATATACTGACCGATGCACCAGTGTCTAATAAGCCTTTAACTAATTTATTCCCTATGAAAATATCTGCATAAACTCTGGGATCAGTATCAGATATCGCTTCTACAGAAGATATAACTCCTTTTCTTACAATTTTTCTTTCTTGATAGCGTTTTCTGGCTTTTCTAACTTTTGATGTTATCGCTGGCAAAGTATTAATATTATCACTAAAAATACGGTTTCTAACTTTAATATAATTTTTCAATCTTTCATTATATGTTTTGAAATGTTTGTTGGGTAATTCATTTTGTGTATTATGACTTGATGTTGGGTTAATGTCTACTTTTGTGGAATTGCGGACGTCTAGGTAGAACGTGACTCGCCCGCTTGGGTCATGTTTTTTTTGCGGTTTTCCTGTTTATTACAGTTTGGACATTTAGGTGTTATAGTGCGCTCTAGACCGCACTTACAACAAAATATATTCCGCACATTAGAATCACATTCAATATAAGTGTGTCCAGTATGTCTGCAATTCCAACAAACTAATTATTTTTTTCTATCACGACTTATATCTTCTACATTATATGATTCTTGTAATTCATCGTAGTTTTTAACCTCTTCTTTTTCCTCATATATCTCGTTTACTCTTGGACGAGGATTGTAACGCGTAGAATTAGAAGTTTGGCCAACAAATCTGGCTTCTCGTCTTGGGAATCTCCTCTCAATCTCTCGACATTCCTCTCTCAACTGCTCGATGTTGTATATTGCCATGGGATAAATTAATCTGGCAATATGTTCTTTTACGTTTCTTTTTAGAATTTTGATCATTTCGTATTCGGGAATAGGTGAACGAAGTTTTGACCTAATAGTCAATATCGAATGGAAAAAATCTTCTAATGATTCATTCGTTTGTTGACGCCGCTCTACCATTTCCTGCATTATTTCAAAATCGCTTCTGTTTGCCTGGAATTGATTCAACAAACTATAACGTAGAGTTGGCCAGTCGACAGTACTGTTTTGTGTCTTTAAATAAAGCCAAAACCATTCTTTTGCCTGACCTTTTAATAGATGGAGAAAATCCCGAATCACTTCTTCCCACGGAATTGAATAGCTTTATTGTAAAAGCTCTACCCGAAAAACAAAATCTTCTATTGAAATGCCACTACCGCCTCCTTCATAAACTATATCCCACTTATCAATCCTGATTTGACTTTCTACAGGTCGAATATTCACATTTCTTTCATAGGAATAAAAATTTGGGGCATTAGGCAAAATATTTGTGAACTTATAGCCTTGCCTGGGAGCTCGAACATCTTGATTATTTGAATATTGTTTCCTGGGATGTTTTTCAAAACTTCTAGGCTGTATGAGTTCATAATTTTGTTTAAATGTATTAGCTTGTACGGTGGTTGCATTTTCACTACTTAAAGAAGTTTTACCCATTGATTGTCTTTGAGCCTGGGCTTCTAAAGTGTTTTTTTCTGAGTCAGGATTAATAGAATTAGGTAAATAATTATGAGCGCTAGAAAGAGGTTTCAATACCTTATTTACCTCTTCCATAATTTTTTTTAGACCCTCCTGAATGGATACCTGAATCATTTCCGACATTTCATATCTTATGCTGTTTCGTAATTCAGACTCTTTATTAACCATTATTTCCTGAACCTCTTCTTGTCGCAATTCTTCTAACACATTTAGAGCCGCTGCTCCTTGTTGTTCAGGGATTGATTTTTCGGCAACTTTATTTATAACATTTTTGCTAACCTTTCTTATTGTTCCAGATAAATCTTGAAACTGGGGATCTTGAAAAACTGTTGCTTGACGTGGTGAATGTTGAACTTTCGAGGAGACCCCTAATCGATTTTGGTCAAATTCCAAAGATCGCCTGCTTTTATTGTTTTGCTGTTTTGTATTTAATTTATGATTGATTTAAAAATGTAAAAATTGTAATTTTAATTTGGTATTTGATATTATAAATTATTATGTGTATTTGTAAGTATGTTGCGTGACCAACCTTATATCTAAAAACTAACAAATGTTCAAAAACAAACAAATGTTCTTAAGCTAGTAACCTACCTATGTATATCACAGATTAATTAATTGTATTCCTAAACTAACAAAAACTAAAAATTGCACTAATTCCCTATCACTTACGATGCTACTGATGTTACTATACAAGTACCTCAGGCCACTGTATTTATATAATTTAATGTATGTATATAATATCAAATAAAATTAAGCATATAAGATTTATTTATTTTATCTTATGACTTAATTTTGCTTGATATATTTTCTATTATTATTTAAAAATATTATTTCCAGGGCTTCTGATGTGATAAGTTCATATTTCATCAGGCCACTAAAAATAAAATAAACAAATCAGTATTGAAATTAAGCAAACATGGTCTTTTTGCTTTGCCATGTGTCTTAACTTCACTTTTGTTGTAGAACATATGTAACAAAATATAACAACAATAAAACAAACTATTTATCTACATATACAAAAAAAAACTAATCACTTAATTCACCTTTTTGTGGCTGCTCAGTAGTCATGCTATTGGCTCATCTACGTATCGATGGCCAAGCCACTATACTGAGCAGCTCACAAAAGGGTGAACTGTTTTATTAAAATTGAAAAATAATATTGAAAATTCTCTAAATTTTTACTTTTTTTTATATATATACCCTTTCGGGCCTTTACATTGGGCGCCATTTTGTCGCAGTACCCTTTTTTTGAATTTTGAAAAGCCGCAAAAACATCTGCTGCCAGCTAACTCAGGGACGTAAGGGAAGGTACGACCCGCGGCTTCCAAAACAGGGCTGGACAAAATCATTTACATATATTTAAATGAACAAAAACCTAACAGAAAATAACTACATGAGAATGACTAACGGACTGAAAGTTTGTTATACAAATTTCGGACGGACATCGACACAATTAACTGCACGATGACATAGTTGGGACATGTGGTGGAATTTGTCCCACTAGCTGCCCACCCTACCATGGTAACGTAACACTTAAAATTTTCACATTACCCCACAGACGATAAAGATTTGGTCACACGCTTACATACTTACTTTAACACAAAAAAAACTTTAGCCGGACATCATAAAAATCTTCTTCATCCAAATGAAAACATTAGCGAATTTATATTTAAAATGTTTAACAATAAATTATTTTATTAAAACTAAATTCTTTACTTTTGAATTATTAAAAATTGGCTCATAAATAAATTCACGAAAATATATATATGTATATGTAAAAAAAAACTAAGTGTTTAAATTAACCTAGTTATCTTAATTATTAAACATGAACATAAAAAAAAATCTTAATCACTACTACAAAAATTCCTCAAAAACACTAATCCCAAAAATACCTAAAAAAATCTCCTGGACACTAGTCACACAGGATACGCGGCACAAAATAACTCAACTAATAGCTAACTACCTATTTGAGAGAGCTCTCTAAAATGGTATATAAAAAAAATTCAGTAATCTTTCAACAAAAAAAAAATTTAACTAATAAAATCTACTAACGTTAAATATTTTTGGGCTAACAATCAGAAACTTTATTTTACTAACACTATACTAACCACTAATATATACTAACACAAATATTTACTAATACTAACACTAATATGTATTTATTTTCTCTTATTTTATCTTTTATTTCATACTAATTTTATTCATCAACAATTTTATATATATATTGTACATGTATCAACTTTAATTTCTTTCTAGGTTTTATCGGGCAAAATTTTAATATACACTTTTCTTTATAGAAATTGTATCTTCTTCAAGAATTTAATTTTTTTTTTCGCCGGAATATATTGTACAAAAAAAAAATGAACTTTTATTTTCGATTAGCAAAAACAAATATTGACACAAATGCCGGATTTAAAAATTGATAAATACAACATAAAAATCTGTGGACTCACCACTCTTCACTGGCGCCTTAGCTTACCAGGAATTTACCCACAAAGTTTGAACTTTTATATATGTATATTGGCCACCTCGCCGGAAATTTCTCCCCAAAGGAATTATTTTTCTTGGCTTTCTTCTTCTTTTCTTTTCCGTAATCCTATTGGCTTTATACTATCTTCTCGGCTATATCTTCCGTCTTATGCAGTTCTTTTCCAGATTTCTTGATGTTATAATTTATTTATCTTCTTTCCCAGGTGTCTATATTTTCTTAACTTTTAATTCTTTTTCAAATCTTATTTAATTTTTTTGTATAAACTTTATTTAATTTTTTTTTCGAATTTTCGTCTGCTTTCTCCGGCTACCTGTTAATCAATCTTCACTCAACTTTTTGAATTCTATCTCTAACTAAATTTTTGTGTTAATTCGCCGTAACAATGTTTGACACTATAACTATCCTTCTTTTCTATCTCTACTATCTCAACCTCCGCTTTTTTTGACAGTTAACATTCCTAACATATGTCGCATAACTCTCCACGGCCAATGAACTCTCATTTTGACCTTGGACTCACAAACAAATATGCAACACTTAACCAACACTATTTTATTTATTTTGCTCGCTGAACACATCGCTCTGTTTTTGCATGTTAAATTAACAACCCTAAATACATATTAACATTCAACACAAACATACGCTACAAATAGTATGGTAAATACCGAAATTGCCCCCTCCCTCCCCTCCTCGTACCACAAGCTATTTAAAATATACCTTAGAACCTATTCGCATACCTACCAAATGTGCATAAAAAATTTCATTAAAATCAGTCCAACCGTTTCGGAGAAGTTCCATAACAAACATCGTGACACGAGAATTTTATATATTAGAAGATTTACTTTTCATATGTATATTTATATATATATATATTTGGATTTTCTCGCACCAATTTGAAATGTGAGTTATTTTGACACTTCTTGAGAGAAACTTTCCGCAAAATGTTGTTACAGAAACACTTTTTCTCAGATACTTCCAATAATTGCTGGAAAATTATTGAAATGACAGATCATTCTCGCAAAGTACATATACAGAAACACTTGTGTGATAAAAACCATATTTTGTTTCATTTTACACTGTTTTTGTTGCAATTCACTCGTTTCATGCGGATAACTTTACGATGCGAGAAATACAGAAACGAGCTACTGGCACAGATAACCAGAGATGACAAAAAAAAAATTGGATTTGGATCATATTTTATTTGTCATAAGTAAGCATCGTGAAAAAGAGACAACATTAGTGTGTTTGTTATGAAAGTAAACAAGGGGAAAAGCAAAAAAAAGTTCAGTTTTTAGTGGAAAATGCTACATGAAAGCACGCTTAAATAGAATAAAATGTGATAATATTAAGTATTTATGGCATATAATTCGAAAATTAAGTGATAAAACAATTTAGTGTGAGCTTATATATTCTGTATATTAAATTTATATACATACGTACATATATGAGGTAAATTTGCCAAATGGTGGTGGTTTTTTACTTACACGCATACATACATACATACCTGATAAATTCTGATATATTGCAGATATTATAGTGATAAAATACAAACGATCAGTGAAAACCAACTTAAATTAATTAATTAATACTATTTTGAATGTAAATTATAGAAATATATGGATATATTATTAGTTTTGTGATTTATAATTTTTATTTGGATAGAAAGACAGCAGAAAGAAAAAAACGAAAACGAAGGATTGTATGAGTGTATACAACCCAGTATGCTAAATCTTCCGTCTCGTGTCATCTCTGGTTATCTGTGCTACTGGTTAGGCTAACGGGCACTATTTAATCCACGGTTACGAATTTTCGTTTCAGCATCTTTCGGTTAACTAACAAAAGAATTTAATAAAAATGTGGCATTACTATCGGTTTGTTTACATAAAAAATAATAATAAAAAGACAGTTTTTGCAAATTTGAGAAACAAAACTTTATGATAATAGTAAAATTCAGGTAAGTAATAATTAAAATATTGTTATTTGCAGTGCTAGTTTTCATTCAAACTAAAAAAATATTTAAAAACATATTCTTGTGTTTATTTAAAATTTTTGCTACATACATAATATGTATATATTTACATATTAAGTACATATATACATTATCTGTTGATTTATGTTCCACATTTATACATACGAATTAAAACATATTTATATTATACTAGATGACCCGGCAAACGTTGTTTTGCCATACAAAATATTTCTAGTGCATATTTTGGGTGATATATAAAAAATAGCGAATGTGTTAAGTGTGTGACGATGACCGCCGAAGAAAAAAATACCAAACAATAATTTTGTTCTGTTTAAAATACGAACAAGGACGATTCTCTTGCATGAGGCGGACATAGAGCCATCTGTCATTCAACAACAAAAATAATTATGAGGAGGACATAACCCATCTGTTGGGTTAATAGTTTAGTAAATACAGAAATTGCCCCCTCCCTAACCTCCTCGTGCCCCTAAATATTTCAAATATACTTTAGATCCTATTCTCATATATACCAAACTAGCTGATCCCAGTGTACTTCGCTACCCCCTCGTTATAAAATAAAATTAAAAGTATTTATATATCCTATTGTGACGATCGGTCCAGTAGTTAAGACTATATTACGATTTTTAATTTTAATAAAAAGGAGCGTGGTCCCATCCACTTTTCTCCCGGTACGTATTCCAAATTATGGCAATACCATATGTACCAAATATCATCGACGTAGGTCAAAAAATGCCAAAAATATGGCGATTTAAATTTTTGGGTTATATGGGTGGTGCCACGCCTCTTTGTCCAATTCCGCCCATATTTGCAGCAGCACTAAAAAAATGCACACCAAACCGACGTACCAAAATTTTGTTCAAATACCGTTATCAGGAGCAGAAATAATAGATTTTTAATATGTGGTTTGTATGAGAGGTACCACGCCCCTTAGTCCAATCCCGCCTATATTTGCAGCAGCGCTTAAGAAATTTACACCAAACCGACGTACCAAATTTTGTTCAAATACCGTTATCAGGAGTAGAAATAATAGATTTTTAATTTGTGGTTTGTATGAGAGGTACCACGCCACTTTGTCCAATCCCGCCCATATTTGCAGCAGCACTTAAAAAATGCACACCAAACCGACGTACCAAATTTTGTTCAAATACCGTTATCAGGAGCAGAAATAATAGATTTTTAATTTGTGGTTTGTATGAGAGGTACCACACCCCTTTGTCCAATCCCGTTCATATTTGCAGCAGCACTTAAAAAATGCACACCAAACCGACGTACCAAATTTTGTTCAAATACCGTTATCAGGAGCAGAAATAATAGATTTTTAAATTGTGATTTGTATGAGAGGTACCACGCCCCTTTGTCCAATCCCGCCCATATTTGCAGCAGCACTAAAGAAATTTAAACCAAACCGACATACCAAATTTTGTTTAAATACCGTTATCAGGAGCAGAAATAATAGATTTTTAATTTGTGGTTTGTATGAGAGGTACCACGCCCCTTTGTCCAATCCCGCCCATATTTGCAGCAGCACTTAAGAAATTTACACCAAACCGACATACCAAATTTTGTTCAAATACCGTTATCAGGAGCAGAAATAATAGATTTTTAATTTGTGGTTTGTATGAGAGGTACCACGCCCCTTTGTCCAATCCCACCCATATTTGCAGCAGCACTTAAAAAATGCACACCAAACCGCCGTACCAATTTTGTTCAAATACCGTTATCAGGAGTAGAAATAATAGATTTTTAATTTGTGGTTTGTATGAGAGGTACCACGCCACTTTGTCCAATCCCGCCCATATTTGCAGCAGCACTTAAGAAATTTACACCAAACCGACATACCAAATTTTCTTCAAATACCGTTATCAGGAGCAGAAATAATAGATTTTTAATTTGTGGTTTGTATGAGAGGTACCACGCCCCTTTGTTCAATCCCGCCCATATTTGCAGCAGCACTTAAGAAATTTACACCAAACCGACATACCAAATTTTGTTTAAATACCGTTATCAAGAGCAGAAATAATAGATTTTTAATTTGTGGTTTGTATGAGAGGTACCACGCCCCTTTGTCCAATCCCACCCATATTTGCAGCAGCACTTAAAAAATGCACACCAAACCGACGTACCAAATTTTGTTCAAATACCGTTATCAGGAGCAGAAATAATAGATTTTTAATTTGTGGTTTGTATGAGAGGTACCACACCCCTTTGTCCAATCCCGTTCATATTTGCAGCAGCACTTAAAAAATGCACACCAAACCGACGTACCAAATTTTGTTCAAATACCGTTATCAGGAGCAGAAATAATAGATTTTTAATTTGTGGTTTGTATGAGAGGTACCACGCCCCTTTGTCCAATCCCGCCCATATTTACAGCAGCACTTAAGAAATTTACACCAAACCGACATACCAAATTTTGTTTAAATACCGTTATCAGGAGCAGAAATAATAGATTTTTAATTTGTGGTTTGTATGAGAGGTACCACGCCCCTTTGTCCAATCCCGCCCATATTTGCAGCAGCACTTAAGAAATTTACACCAAACCGACATACCAAATTTTGTTCAAATACCGTTATCAGGAGCAGAAATGATAGATTTTTAATTTGTGGTTTGTATGAGAGGTACCACGCCCCTTTGTCCAATCCCGCCCATATTTGCAGCAGCACTTAAGAAATTTACACCAAACCGACATACCAAATTTTGTTCAAATACCGTTATCAGGAGCAGAAATAATAGATTTTTAATTTGTGGTTTGTATGAGAGGTACCACGCCCCTTTGTCCAATCCCACCCATATTTGCAGCAGCACTTAAAAAATGTACACCAAACCGACGTACCAAATTTTGTTCAAATACCGTTATCAGGAGCAGAAATAATAGATTTTTAATTTGTGGTTTGTATGAGAGGTACCACGCCCCTTTGTCCAATCCCGCAGAATATTAAAATTTTATTACTTCCAAGTTTTGCCTGATTATGCATGTTGTTAACAAAGTAACTCTTACAAAGTTTGATGACTCTCATTCTAACAGTGTTCCTGATTGATTTTGCCACGCCCACCGACCAAAATATTTTTTCTTCCTAAACCTTCGCGTCACAATTACGAACAAACCCGCAGAAGGAAGTATCCAATTTGGTCCAGTCGTTTTCAAGTTTTAAGATAACGAACAAACCAAGATTCATTTTTATATATAGATATGCATAAAAAATTTCTTAAAATCGGTCCAGCCGTTTCGGAGGAGTTCGATAACAAACATCGTGACACGAGAATTTTATATGTTAGAAGATTTACTTTTCATATGTATATTTATATAAATTTGGATTTTCTCGCACCAATTTGAAATGTGAGTTATTTTGACACTTCTTGAGAGAAACTTTCCGCAAAATGTTGTTACAGAAACACTTTTTCTCACATACTTCCAATAATTGCTGGAAAATTATTAAAATGACAGATCATTCTCGCAAAGTACATATACAGAAACACTTGTGTGAGAAAACCCATATTTTGTTTCATTTTACACTGTTTTTGTTGCAATTCACTCGTTTCATGCGGATAACTTTACGATGCGAGAAATACAGAAACGAGCTACTGGTTTGGATGTGTCCGGAGGATGGAAAATACACCAAGAGACGGAATTTGCCATGGTTAGATGATGTAAAAATATGTACATACATAATCGTATTTAATGTCCAATACTCTTATCTAGGATTGAAAAATACCGACCGAAAAAATTTTATGAAATTGTAGGCAATGAAGATACTGTAGCTAGTTTGTCCGAATTTGCTACGCAGGGTAATGCTCGTAACATTATTATAGCGGTAAGTAAAATGATATATAAAAAAATAAGCCAAAGCTGATTTTTTTTTGTATGGTGTAGGGTCCAGCTTGTTGTGCGCAAAACAACAACTATTCAATGGAATGCTAGAATATTATTTGGTGACAGCTATAAGGAAGTAGCATTGGAATTAAATGCCTCAAATGAACGTGGTATTGACGTAGTGCGAAAAAAATTAAAATTGTTGCACAACAAAAATTCACTCTACCCCGTGAACATCATAAGATTGTTATACTAGATGAAGCTGACAGCATTACTGAGGGTGTACAACAAGCACTGAGGCGTACAATGGAAATTTATAGTAATTTGACACGTTTTGCATTAGCTTGTATTACAAGTGAAAATATCATCAAACCCATACAGTCTCGATGTGCCATTTTGCATTTTACGAAAAGAACAGATGCCCAGATTTTGGATAAACTTATTAAAGTTTTGTGAACAGAAATTTTTAAATTAAAAATATTACAAAAATATAAATACCGATTTGTATCTCTATCCATTTTGTTTTATTTTCCTCCGATTAGAGTGCTAACCGGCAAATTTATTTCAGTTAAATTTAACATCAACTTTTCTGTTAAACTGTAAACTGATTTATGAATGTTTGGTTGGTTTAGTGCTGAAAAACGTTTTCCTCCCTCAACTGTTCCTGTTGAGGGGGTTCCGCGTTTAAAGTTCGCACGGAAACCCTAGGAGCATTTGTGTTTTGTGAAGAATGATTGCTGTATCTAGTACGATTATTGTTGTGAAACCTATTGTTATTATGGAAATTACGATTATTTCCTCTAAAATAATTGTTATTATGAAAACTACCACGATTATAAGACCGGTGCGAATTATAACGAGATTGATTGAAGTGAGTTGTAGGCTGAAAATTATTTCTATTTCTGTTATGAGCTTGCATCGCTAAAACTTGCTTTTCCTTTGTTTCAGTTGTTTGTTCAACAACTAGTTTATCTATCACGTCTTTGGGGTCGTGGAAAACTGATGAAGCGATTATTGATTTCACCAAATCAGATTTTGCATTTAACCTACAAGCTGTTATTGTTTGGTCTATTGCCATTTCATGGGCTTTGGGTTTCGTTATGCCTTCAATAACTAACGAACGCTTTAGTGCATCTGCAAGTTCTTCGGCATTTTTTGCAAATTCCGTATAATTTCCATTTCTAACGCTAAGTGCAGCGATTCTGCCAGCTACAACTTTAGAGCTGTCGGGTTTTATTTTATTTTTCAAGGCTAATTTAATTTCATCTATTGAATTAATATTTTCGGGTAAAGCTTCACGAGCCTTTGCTTCAAGGTAAGATTTAACGAAAGTAATAAAAGTTGTTTCTAAATTTGCCTCGGTAAGTTCCTTCAATAACTCGATTTTATCTAAAAAGGAATCTAGTTTTAATGGATTTCCGTCATAGTTTTCCCTAACGATTGATGCACACATACTAATGTATGACTTTTTCTGTTCAATAGTTGCCATCTTGTTATCACCTTTTGTGTCTGTGTCACTTTCAAAATCTGTATTCTCTATATCACTTTCAGTCGTAACGCTAGCATCAACCAGCTCAAATGAGTTTATATATTTTGGTATTTTAACTTTACAATTTAATTTTTTAAAACAAATCCTTTAAAATAAGTTGGCAATGTTTAAGTTTTAAAATAATTGGTTTTTTATCCACATTTGATAAATGAATTGTGGTTTTTCTGGTGTATACCAACACTGCATTATAATTTGTGATTAAAAGATTTATATATTCTGTAATTTTCTTCAAGTTTGTTGAAACAGGCCTATTTTGTAATATTCTTTTCTTAATTTTGTAAAAATTGAAAATTAAATTATTAAATTCTGTTATATCGAAGGTTGACATTAGCTAAATATGTAATTCGTTTTATTTTAATCATTGATTAAAATCATTACAATTGTCCATGTTAAATTCTTTTTGTATATTTGTTTTAATTGCTGTATTTAGTTTTGAAAAATTTTTTTTAGAAAAAAAAGCTTTTCTATCAATTCAATAATACTTGATGATGTTGTACTGTTTTAATTTTTTTCGCCACTGTATTAGTGTCATCAGAAAGAATTATTGACAATTGGTATAATGTTTACTTTTATTACGATATTAAAAGTATAATTAGAATATAAATTTGCCTTATAAATTTATGAAAATAGCTAATTAGATGCAATTATAATACTACAAAGTGTATTAGTATATAATAATAAAATATGTGTTAGTACCATTATATATTTACTGTTTGACAAGGTTTGTTTTCTGTGCATGTGAATGATAATTATTGTGAATGATAATTGTTGTGAATGCTTCAATTTATGCTGTCATATTGTGATGTTATGCTTTCATCTCTTTATTCGTTCCTTCGCTCACAGGTTAAATACGTTTGTTTTTCTTCTCGTTGCAACTTATTCGTTGGTAGTTATTTTCCCTCATCTTTATTTTTGTTGTACATACAGTGCTGGGCAATTAAGTTCGGCAATTAATTTTATTTTATTATATATTGTGTTAAAAAATTTTTTTCATTTGTTCGTTTGTTTTTGTTGTTGTCATTTATAATTTTGTGATTCAGTTGCCATTTTATATTGTTGTGTTTTTTTTCTTTATTTGCTTTATTTGAAACTATTTGATGTTGATTTTTTCTATTTTCCATTTTTTCGATTCATCTATTTTCGTTGTTTATTGTAATTCGGCACATACTTTGTGTGTTTGTATGTCTAAGCTGTATGTATGTATGTATTCATGTTGTTTCCAGTTTGTGTGTTTGTCACTTTTCTTCGATGTCTATATTGTAAAATTATTTTTTTTGTAGTCTTCATTGTGTTTCATTTTTCATTTCGTTTTATTTTCAGTTTATTCTTTTTTTCTCTATTTTTTTCGGTAGCCATCTTTTTATTGAATACCGTTTTTTCGCTGTTTTTTTCGAATAACAGTTTTTTTTTTGTATGTAGGTATACTGATTTACCCTTTAAGACTGGACCCTTCAAATGTACATACGTACGTATGTATGTATGTATGTATTTTTTTTTAAACAAGTTACATATTAACTCGTGTATGATTATTCTTTATAAAATGTTACTTCTCTTTTTTTTCATTTAGTAATTATATACATAATAGAATTAACATTTATAACGTTGATGGGCATTATGTATTTATGTAATACATATGTACAATTTAATTTTCATAAAATAGCAATTTGTTGAAATTAAATTAAATTTCAGAAAAAATATAATTATTGGTTTTCCATTGTTTTATCAATTAAGTTTCACTAATTTAAGGCAATTTCACTTTCTTCGACACAGCAGGCAAGTTATTAAATTCTTGCTTTTATTTCTTTTTAAGTATTATTAACACACGTTGTCATTTTTTTTTAGTGTGTTTTATTATACATATACATATTTATATATGTATGTATGTACATTATAGCATTATTGCTATTGAAAGAAATATATATGTATTTTTAAACATATATATAATTGTGTATATGTACATATATATTCTGCACGTTCGGACTTCTCGGTCGCCATGTTATGCCGTATCAGAAACAATTAAAGGCCTATTTAGCCGACGGTTGAAATCGTAGATGTAAGCTAAATGTTGATGTAATGTAAGAGCCAACATTTTTGTAGTTATAGAATGCTTAAAAACGTGTCACGTGACACATGAATGTGCAGACATGCATATGGATGTACATACATACATAAAAAGAACAAAAATTCTTATTAAACATATTAAATCATATTTTTCTGTTCTTCTCCGAAATCTTGGGCCCCGGAGAATTGTTATTGTTCATTTTCCTTCACCAGTAGTATTAATTTCTTGTCGTCCATTGCAACTTTTTATCACTTTGAAAATTATAAATAAAATACAAAACAGCTGTTCCAAACGTTGATGGAAGTTCCAAATGTTTACAATAATTGTGATTGTTCGGAAATAGTACGATATTATTTAAAAGGTACCGAATCATATTATTACACATTTTATTGTAATGAATTTGATAATTGGTTAAATTATAGTTTAACATTCATATCTATATATGTATGTATGTACATCATTGTTTTGATTATTAGTGTTACTTATTATTTAAAGGATTTCTTTATGTATACTTGAATGTATGTATGTATGTATATATGTATGTATGTACATAAGTACACTATACATGAAATTACAAAGTAAGCATATCAATTTATGTATGTACATATGTACATACAATTTTGAAAATTTTGTTTTTGTTTTAAATGTAATTTGTACGAAAGAAAAATTCGTTCGACATCATGTGCAAGGCAGTTATTATATAAAAGGTTTTTTTTTGTATACTTGGATGTATGTATGTACGTATGTATGTACATAAATTGATATGCTCACTTTGTAATTTCATATATTGTACCTATGTACATACATACATATGTGCATACATACATACATTCAAGTATACAAAAAAAATCTTTTAAATAATAAGTAACACTAATAATCAAAACTATGATGTACATACATACATAGATATGAATGTTAAACTATAATTTAAACAATTATCAAATTCATTACAATAAAATATATAAGCACAAACGATCGGTACAGTCTCTTGCTAGATATTTTTTTTTTTTGTGTTTTAATCTTTAATGGCAAGCTAAATTAGCATAGTGCCAGGTTCTTCAACATATACGTGATTCAAAAATAGTAGTATAAATCCTTGTAGTACTGGAGTCCAAGGAAGCAGATTCTCCAACGATACAAAGAGGGAGAGTTGATGATAAAGATCGAGCAAAGGCGTAGATCCAAAAGTGTTATAGACAAACAAAAGTCGATAGTCAAAGTACTAAAATGACAATAAAACATCAGTGATAACATAAAATAAAACGATAGGTTAATTAAAAACCAAAACCAAATGAGCATGATTTAAATGTTACACAAATATGAACATGTAACAAGACAAATTAAACTTCCATTTTGACCTTGTTGATAAAGTCAACCAAATCGACAAGACTTTTCATACATTTACTTTTAAAAATGTCAACAACATTAAAGTAATTCTTAAAAACATTAAATTTTCTTCTTTCAGCATCGAATTTTTTACATTCAAAAATCATATGATGAGCAGAATCCTCCTTTCTACACAAATTACATATTGTAGATCTTACAACACCAATTCTTTTCAGGTACACTCTATCGTATGTGTGACCAGTCATGAGTCTATTGACAATCTTCGTATCTTTTGCATTGAACTTGGCATTATTATACCAGGGTTTACAGGGGACGGTTGGATAGATAGAAGCAAAATGTTTGCCTTTTATAAGCGAAATTACAGAAAAATCAGTCTGAAAATCTTCAAACAAATTCATTTTAACAGCACGAATAAATTCATCAGGAGTGAAAAGAGCAGACAAGGGAGCACCTACATCTACCGCAACCCTTGCCATCTCGTCAGCAATTTCATTAATTGTCACACCAGAGTGTGCAGGAGTCCAAATAAGATGACATTTTTCCAAAGTAGATCTATGTACAGCATTAAAAATTTCAGTTACACAATAGTTAGACGTTATACCTCTATTAATCGACAGGCAAGCAGACAGACTGTCTGTAAAAATAGCAATTTTTTCAAATCCAGATTCAGCAGCAATTTCAACAGCCTTTCTTATGGCCCACAATTCACCAAACATGCTTGAACATTTAAAATCAATACTGAAGTAAAATTTACTCTTAAAAGAAGCATTATACACAGCAACACCAGCAGAAGCATCACTCACAGAGGCATCAGTAGCAAAAACAACAAAACCATCTCTTATGTATTCATTAATCTCATAGTTATAAACAGCCATAATCTCTTCCTTCGATATGTTATCTTTTGTCCCACTTAACAGATTAGTACGCACTGTGACATTCTTTCCAACAGATGATGGATTAGTAATAAGATTATCAAAAAAATCCTTAAATTTATAGTACACCATACTGTAACTAGATTTGACTTCAGGATTAGAGGAAATTAGCTCAAAAACCTTGGGATTATTTATTTTTAAGATACACATTTCTTTAGCAGTCAAAAAAATAGCCCTTTCCCTGGGCGGTAACTCCCCTGCCAGGGCGTAGATTGTTTGAATAGGAGTCGAAGGTGTTAGACCGAGACATCGGCGCAAGACAGCATTTTGCATAGAGGAGATTTTCTTATTTATATAACAGGGAGAGTTAGCCATGGTGGTACGGGCATACTCAATTTTAGATCTTACCAGGCTTTTATACAGATTCACCGCAACCCGTGGAAGTAGACCCGATTTAACAGAGGTTAGGCATTTAAAAAGATGAGTTCTACTAGTTATCTCATTACTGATAGCTTTATAATGTTCCTTCACAGACATCGACGAATTGATGATTCTACCAAGGTATTTGATACAGTTTACTTGTTGGATATTAACACCATTAACATTAATATTGATATTTTTCCGATTACCTCTAGCCACATACATGATATTTGTTTTGTCAAGATTAAAAGATAGATTTAAATTGATACAAATTTCTCTAAACTCCAAAATTTTTTGCTTGAGGTTAGATTCAGCGGTTTCAAAATTTTTATCATATGACACAATAAGAAAATCATCAGCATATTGAAAAATCTTAGTATTTTCATCCTCAATTGAATGTAGTGACTTTGTATATATGTTGAAAAGTAGCGGTGACAAACAGCTTCCCTGTGGAAGGCCATCAAACACACTTACTTCTTCATTCCCAAGTTTTAAAATTCTGTGCGACAAAAAATTGTAAATCCACTCACAATACAGTTTTTCAATTCCAAGATCCAATAGAAATTCAATTAATGTACTTGTCTTGACACAATTGTAGGCATTTTCAATATCTAGAACCATGAATAAAATCTTGTACCCATTATTTTTCAAAACAGCAATACGATGTAAAAGTTCATTAATGCACAAAGCAGTAGATTTATTTTTTCTATACGCAAAACACCTTTCAGGAAGAAACCTATTTTTTTCAATAGTTTCATTAATCCGTTTTTTAATCATAAGATTTATAATCTTTAAAAAGACAACAATCAAAGAAATAGGGCGAAAATTTTTAAAATCATTCAAGTCCTTATTGGGCTTAGGAATAGGTACCACTCTAACAATTCTCCAATCATCTACTATTCTGTTTTTCATAAAGGCACTATTTAGCGCAGTCAACAATGAGCATTTCGCCAAACCAGGGAGAACCTTAACCATTTGATACGTTATAGAATCATGACCACCAGCCGATAAACCTTTTTTTGCAGAAAGACAGTATTCCAGTTCCTCAAAAGAAAAAGCAGCAACAGAAGAAAGGACCTCAGGCCAGCCAACCCCATCAACAAAATTTGCCACCGGGACTTGGTTTCTTAAATGTTCAAGAAAGTTTTTATTATTATCACTATTCCATAGCCCATCATTTGATACTTTTGTCATATTTTTAACATTCCTTACAAATCTCCAACCCGCACGAGCACTAGGTTTATCATTTAGCATCTTAATCTGATGAATATAATTGTTTTTTTTTGCAATAGCAAGCTCCTTTTTCCAATTACCAGTAGACTTTATTGACAATTCAAAATTTTCAGGAGTGGGATATTTAACACATTTGTTTCTAGCAGCCACATGTTTTCTAAAAAATTTCACAAGTCCATCATGCCACCATCCTTTTGGGACTCTGTTATGTCTTAAACACACAGTCGCACCATTAATTTCCTCCTTGAAAACACTGCTAATTTTGTCCAAATTGGGATCAAAATCCACTCTACTTAGAGATGAAAGAAGTTTGTTCTTTGCTAAAAATTTACCACCTACGGTTTTAACATTCAGATATTCTATCGAAATCGGATAGTGATGACTACCTCCAAGAAAGACAGGAATAACCTTCCATTTAAAAATTCTCCTTGAGTTATGAAAAGACAGATCAGGAACAGTACCAATTTTATTTTTTAGTGACTTATAGAAAGTAGCAGAGCCATCGTTTAAACAGAGAAAATTACAAATACTGCTGAGATTCTCTAACCTCATACCTCTAGGAAGTGTTTCATAATCACCCCAACAACAGTTTCTTGCATTAAAATCTCCACATATAATTACATCTTCAAAGGGTTCCAAAAATTTCAAAAGAGTGTTTATTTGTGAGGTAAAAGTACTTATGTTCAGTGATGGTGCAAAATAACACGAACAAATAACAAAATTCTGCCTTAAATTGAGCGTTCTGATTATAATCACCTCTATCTCATCAGAAAAAGGGATTTTTTTAAATTTTATGCCTTTTCTTACCGCGATGGCAACTCCACCATAACGGTCAGCACGGTTTTTTTTAACAAGATTGTAGTTAAGAAATTTCGATTTGTTTTTTGTTTCATTAAGAATTTCACTCAAACATGCAAAGTCAAAATTATTAGTATTGAGATAGTACTCAATACTATTTTTATTCGCTGACAAAGATTGACAATTATATTGCAGTATCTTCATCTTGTATAGACTGCGTTATAATCAGATGATCCACTTCCGTTGTAATTTTATTAATCCTGTTGGTAAAATGGTTGACAGCTTCCAAGCCAACACTATTACCCACATTTAAAAAATGATCTTTCATAAATTTAAGAATTTCAGATGTTAATTTCTCAAATTCCGACACTTTCTCCTTCATTCTACCATTTGGCGGAAGTTCCTTAAACATCCGTTGATTTGATCTTTCAAACAAAGGTCTCACAGGAGATTTCACTGGTAGCCTTGCAATATTAGAATAGCTTTTTGGATTTGGGTTCTTATTTATCATGACATCATTTGTCCTAGTTCTAGTCTTTGGCATCAAAACAGGAAATTCCTCGTTGTCCGCCAGGTCAGCAAATTTATTTTGATTCTTAAAAGAATTAAGCACTTCTCTCTTTGATATTTTTCTATCCGTCATTATTCTGGTAATTTCTTCTTCTTTTCTCCATTTTGAACACCTCAATTTATCCGACGCTCTATGCCCGCCTTCTCCACACAAGATACACTTCTCCGCTGTACACATACCATCACACAACCCATCCTTCCCACAAACTAAGCATCTGGTTCTTGACTTACACCCGTTGCGTGTGTGCCCTAGACGCCCACAATTATAACACTGTCTAACTTTCGGATAGAAGATATCAACTTTCAGGATCGTATAGTTTAATACAACTTCCTTAGGAACGGAAATACCCGAAAAACCAATTTTAACTGCCAGGGTTGGAACCAACTCCTTGGACACCTTGTCCCGTCTCAAAAATCTTTTTACAAAAGTCACTTTAACATCAGATCTGATATTTTTCAGAATCATATCATCATCTAAATAAATAGGTATGTTCCTAATGACTCCATAGGATTCAGTCAGAGCTTTTGGTATAAATGGGCGCAAATTTAATTTTTTAATTTCTTCATTTTTCACGAAATTATTAGCATCATATGCAGTCTTGAAGTGTATCTTGTATAATGTAAAACCTATGGCTTTAATATTTATGATACCTGCAATGTTTAGTTTTCTTATTTTTTCATACAAAAAAAGACCATTTCTTAAACGTTTATTATTAACATCAATTTGAGATGTATCAACTAGAACCACAAATTCATTTTTGTGATCTCTAGAGTACAAATTAGTAACATTGTTTGAATTTCCATTTTTTTCCATGTTGCTAGGTACATTAACCTCACTTAATTCAAACTCATTCTCACTAACATTTATCGGTAAATTAACCTCACTTATGCTAGGATTTACATTTCGCACAACAACATTTTCTTTTTCTCTATCACAACTCATCTCCGCCATTTTGTTCCGTTCAAAATCATATATACTGTTGTTCAAATTCATATTACCTGGTATGCCTGCTTTATTCTTTGTCGCCATCTTGTCATTTACCGTACACGCTTTCTTAAAAGTTCCATTGTCTCTATTTTCCACAGCTCCAGATCTTTTTCTGGAAGTCTTATTACTGCTTCCAATCATATCATCATCATTACATATCTGCGTCAAAATGATGGACGCCGGAGCGCCCTTTGACTTCTCCCTCGTATCCGTGTTGTCAATCAGAAGCGTCCTCACCAAAACAAAAATTCCAATCCACAGAACACCAAAAATTTACAATACATAAAATTCTACAAAAATTTATGTATCCAAGTCAAGATTCTCCAAAACAATTTATTCAATAGAATACCAAAAATTATTTATTACTTAAATTCAAGACAACACAAGTTCACTCTATGAACGCCAAAATGGAAGTCTCGCTTGCTAGATATTGAAAAAAAATTATTTTTTTTTTTTTTTTTTTTTTTTTTTTTTTTTGTTTTGACTAGTTTTTTTTTTTTAGTTGTTAAATATGTACACATGCATGCTTTATTGAGTAAAGAAAGTTTTCTAAATAATTTTTTTTTTTTTTTTTTTTTTTTTTTTTTTTTTTTTCTAGATATTGAAAAAAAATTATTTAGAAAACTTTCTTTACTCAATAAAGCATGCATGTGTACATATTTAACAACTAAAACTAGTCAAAACAAAAAAAAAGTACTAACAAAGGACTTCTGTGCCCCATTGCAATTCAAAATACAACCATCCCATCACTGTCTACAATTGTCACGTAACCTCGTAATGAAATTCTATTTTCTGCAGGTTGGTACGTTACGGCAACATTTCATTTCAGTCAAGTAAGTATTTTCATAGCTTTTGCATATAACAGAAGCAATCAGCTGACACATCAGCATTTACATTTCTAGAGTTACGGTCGGCTAAAGCAGCCTTAAGTTCTTGCTTTGTTGAGTTGTAAGTAAAAAGTGTTTTTTTATTAGGTTACATTTCTCTACTCGTTATTCTTATACATGGTTGCTTATAATTGGTAAGTAATGCCAGTGCTGCTCAGTGGCATCAGAGCTGGCACTACAGTGCATTTAAATTGGACCTCTTCGCGTGTACTAGCGAACCAGCACTAGAGAAGGCTTCTTCAGCAGAAGCACTCGTAGAGGGTACACTTAAAATAATTGCAGCAAGCTGTGCAATATGGTGATACAAGATGGGGATGGGAAGCTGGCATAGTAACGGAACAAATATTGAATGTTTTTGTCTTACGATGCCAACCATGGTGTAATAATATCAGGTGTGCGCAACAAGGAATATGGTTTTTTGTAGGGTTGTGTTTTGACCGTTAAATAATCTGCAAAATATGGTAAGTCTCACAGTCTTGTCAAAAGTTCTTTACATTTTTGGCCGCCATCATGAATATTTTTGTTTACGTTATGCTTTTTGTTTTTGCATAACCACTGAATACATACAAACCACATATTGTTTTTTTTTGTATACAGCTTTTTTTGACAATATTGTGATAATTTTGCACAAACAAAATGCATGTCGTCGTTTATTGTTGTATTGACAAGCTCACCTTATATTATTACATCATGATGCAAACTTAGCGCTTTTCATGCTGTCTTTTCCCGCGCGTCTTAACCGACCAAAACCTATACTTATTTTGTCAACAAAGCATTTGACAAACTAACTGGCCCGAAATTGCCACTGCATCCACCTGATAATGAACTCGCCTTGTCAGTTTTCACTAATTTTATTTCTCATCTCCTTCAGTGCATATTTTTGACATTCCTGAGAGGATTTTTAGGCCAAATTGGGGAGAGATCACCTTGTATGCATTCGGCTGGGCTAATTCATAACAGCTCAGGTTAATATTTTAATTCAGTCCAGTCGAC
This sequence comes from Lypha dubia, assembly GCA_947311025.1. NCBI lineage: Eukaryota > Metazoa > Arthropoda > Insecta > Diptera > Tachinidae > Lypha > Lypha dubia. The sequence goes on along the minus strand of OX371261.1, from coordinate 73,727,738 downwards.
ATGTTATGAATTCGCCTTGCATTTACACCAGCAATTAAATTCAATTATATTATTGCTACTTTCAGCCAATTTTCAGCTCTGCTAGATAAAGAATTCATTCAAGGCGGCCTCGGGAGGACAGGTGATTATGTTCGCCCAATTTCGCTGCTTATATTTTTTATCTCCCTCAGATTTCAAAATACATTTTTTTGACATCACAGGGAAGAATTTTTTAAGGCAAATTGGGGCCAGACCACCTGGTATGAATTCGCATTGATCTGCTTCTAACTAAAATTTCTAGTGAGTTTTTTAACTTTTACACCACGTTTACACATGAAAGTAATTTTATGAAAGTTCCCTACATGTATTATCAATGGAAAACTCGAAACAAATAACAGAACTGCATGAAAATTTCTTGAAAGTTTTCTTGAAACGGAAATTTTTGATTAAAATATCGTCAAAAGGAAAACTGAATTTTTTCTTCCATTGCTGGTTTTTGAGTATTTTTATTTTTCAGAGTTGTCAGTACAATTACCCAAGCCGAGTTTAAGGAATCGCATAGAAACTAATATTTATTTTAATTTTTTTATGATATTTATATATTATAATTATAAAAAAATTGTTTTTGTAATATATAATTCAAAAGAATACATATGTACATACATATATTAAATTTAATTATATAAACGCTTGAAATACATATGTAGCTTTTGTAACTGCTTTTTAAAACAATCCTGATATGTAGCTTGATTATTTTTACCTGGCAACACATATTTGGTTGATATCATTTGTTTTCAGAAAGTATGTCAAAAGTGTAAAAAATCACTTTTTTGAAATTTTTGTTGAAAGCAGTGCTGAAAGTTGAATGAAGGTGACAAAAATATGAATGTGCTAGTGAAGAATTGAGACTGTATTGCGACTTTCAATTGTAAACGCTATGTTAAATTACTTTCTGAATAATAGGTAGTAATAAACTTATCACTCCAATAAACATTGAAAATAAATAAAAATAATTATTAATTTTAATGCAAGGGAAATTCATAAAATAGTAATTTTTAAGCCGATTTGCCTGATCAATCGGCGGCGGCTGCGGCTATCAAAAACCAATCGGCGGCTAGGCTAAGCCGGCTAAAAACCGGCTCGGCGCAGGTCTCTGGTCTAATTTGGCAGCAACAGCAAAACTAGCATAGACAACACCATAGCACAATAATACCGAACTCAGAGAGACGGATAGAGTAGAGAAGATAGATGTTATGTTAATTTTTATAGCAGGGTTGAGGCGCCTCCGGTGTTAGGTAGACGCATTAACTTTGTTAAGCTGTATTGGCAGGCATTTTATTAATTGTTTTACTTCGCCGATTTCTGCTAATCGACGAAGGAGGGCGATGTTGTGTACATTAGCTTGGAACATCATCAATCGCTGTCGGAACAGTTTTTTTTAGTGACCAGTGCTATGCCTTCATCACTTAAATAGTCCGACAACAATTAATACAATGTCTCACTAATGTACATTAGATAAATTAATGATGTTGATTGACTTGCTCTGGCCAGGGTTTGAACCCAGGCCCCAAGTCATTGTTTGCTTAGTAGTCAACGCGCTAACCACTTCAGCCAACACCACCCACAAAAAAAAACATCAGAATTTATCAAGTATGTGTGTGTATGTTAGCAAAAAACCACCAGCATTTGGTAAATTTACAGCATATATGTACGTATGTATATACATATGTCCATAAATTAATTATACAGAGTACTTAAGTACACACTAAATTGTTTTATCACTATATTTTATGCCGTAAATATTTAATATTATTACATTTTATTAAAGTTATGCGGTGTTTCACGTAGCATTTTCTACTAAACTGAACTTTTTATTGCTTTTCGTTTTGTTTACTTTCATAACAAAGAAACTATTGATGTCCCTTTTTGCGATGCCTCTTAATGACAAATAAAATATGATTCAAGTCTCTTCTGACTCATTTTCGTCATATCTGGTTAGCTGTGATAAATGGTACTGCACAACTCGTACTAAATCTTATTTAAAAAATGCCAATTACTTAAGTCTTCAATCGAGCCAATAGTTCGGTCAATATACCTCCACCACAACATACTTCCAAAATATTCTGAACCTTTAACTCTTGAAATACATATGTATATGTACGCATATAACTATAAACGAGATATTCATCGCACATAAGAACACACTAAATTGTTTTATCACTACATATATTTTTCAATTACACCGTTAATATTTATACAGTGTTATTCACAATCGTTTTATTAGAGGCTTATAAGCAAAATTCGCTAAATTAGTATTCACAATGCTTAATAGAACTATGAGGCGGTAATTACACGCTAATAAGATCGAAAATTTTATTGTAGGTATCACGCTACTTTAGCCGTTTAATAAGTTGACATTTGCATTTTTTAAAGTCAAAAAATCACTATTTGCTTCAAAAAGTATGAAACAAAAATCTAATAAAGTAATGATTGTAATAAATATTGTGGAGGATTGATGTAGTGTAGAGTTTGAGAAAAGTATTTAAAAGTGCCGGCGCTTAAGAACGCCACTGGCAAGAGATTTTAGAGGCAGATTTATATGCCTGTGATTTAAACAAATAAAAAGTAAGAGTCGATATGAGGCTGAGTTTATGAGTGATTTATTATTTCGAAAACAAGGACTTAAATACTAACTTAACGGTAATCTTAAAGCTACAAACTTAATATTAGTTGTTGTCCTAAGCTACAAATATTCCAATGTAAATTCCATGGAATGTTAGGAATGTCTTAGGAATTTACATTAGGGTAGTAAAAAACAATGCGATATAAATAATAATGAAAAAGTATAATAATATAAATATTGTTGTGATATAGGATACACTACACCCTATCCCTTAAGAAAAAATTTTACAATTTTTATGAATTAAAACTTTAAAATTTTTACAATTTTTATGAATTAAAGTTTTAAAATTTATTATTAATGTTTTGACAATTAATATGACAGAATTTAATTTTTTTTTGTACTATAGAGTTTAAATTTGTGCATGACAGAGTTTAAATGTATGACAGATTTTATTCGTATGACAGAGTTTAAATTTTTGTATGACAGAGTTTATTCCTTTTTAAACTATGTCTGTTAAATTTAACACTTTGAATTTTAGTTTACGCGTTTTTGAACAATGAAAGCTTTGTTATTTGTTTTACTTCTTTGCTTTAAAATTTTAAATCTTTGCTCTTCCTCTTTTAATTATCTTTACTCTTCTTCTTTTAATTATTTTTACTCTTCTTCCAATTATCTTTACTCTTCTTCTTCTTCTAATTATCCTTACTCTTCTTCTTTTATTTATCTTTACTCTTCTTCCAATTATCTTTACTCTTCTTCTTCTTCTAATTATCTTTACTCTTCTTCTTCTAATTATCTTTACTCTTCTTCTAATTATATTTACTCTTCTTCTTCTATTTATCCTTACTCTTCTTCCACTTATCTTAACTCTTCTTCTTCTTCTAATTATCTTTACTCTTTTTCTAATTATCTCTATTCTTCTTCTAATTATCTTTACTCTTCTTCTAATTATCTTTACTCTTCTTCTAATTATCTTTACTTTTCTTCTTTTAATCATATTTGCTTTTCTTTTTCTATTTATCTTTAGATGTTGAAGTGTATTCCTAAACAAGTTGATCAGGCTTTTTATTAGGACTACAGTTCTCACTGTTTTTTTTTATTAATTTTTTGTAAAAATGATTTTAAATCATATCGTTACATGTAAGTGGATTTTTGTGTCTCTTGAGATTGTCTTTTTTGTAAGGTTTTTCCAATGACATCTGTGTGTACTAAGGATTATCGCCGTACCTTTTTACAATTTTAAACACAAAATCCTTTATGTTTTGATATATTTGTATAAATCTTAATTTTCTTTCATTGCTTTTTGCGCTATTTTTTTTTAAGATTTAAAAAAAATTTTTCTTTTACAAAGGAATAGATTCTGCCTTTATGATTTATTAATTGTTTAAATTATTATATTTTTGTTTGTTTGAAATATAAATACAATTTGGTATTTGTAAAAAAAATTGTTATGGCAACCTTGAATTTAAATTTTTCTTATCGCCCTCTATTTGTGAAAAAAATATCTATGTATAATACAGTGGTAGCGTTTTTTTTTTCTTCTATTGGCAACCTCAAATTAATTTTGGACAATCTATTTCATGTTTTTCTTCTTCGCGTTATTTCATTTCGGTATTTCTTTAATTTGTTAAATCATTGTTTTTTTGTTTAATAATTGTTTTAATGATCTTGTAATTATTCCAGATTTTTTTAAAATATAACAATAAAGTGATATGTTAAAAATTTCATTCATTTTCATCTTCTATTTTGTAAATTTTTCTATAGTTTAGTGTTTTTTTTTTATTTTTATTTTAATAGTATTAGATTTTTCTTTTCTAAATTAATTTTATGTTTTTATTAAATTTTCTTTTAAATTAAATGGAATATGTGGATGTATTCATAAAAAAAGTTTTATATATTTTGATTTTCAATAAATATTTATAAAAAAAATTTTAAAGTTTTTACATATCATTTTAAAAGTGATTTTATTTATTTTTATTCAAAAATTGGCTTTGTAGAGCCTCTAGTGCTGCTATTTGTAGCCAAATTTCCGAGGCTACGTCCCATGCTGGTGGTGGATCGGCGTTGACCGACGCCCACAACGCAGCCAGCTTTCTGCGTATTCTTACTTGGGTACCACCCCTTTTATGCTTCGGCTTGCTGGTTGCCGGTATTAGGGTGAGTTGTGATTCTTTTCTTTTTCGTTGCCTTTTCTGGTAGTCCTCCATTGTAAGCCGCTTAGGGCCAGCCTCTAGCGGTGTTGCCTTGTATTCCGGTGGCTCCCTTGAACCACCGGCCGGAACATATTCTTCCATGGGTATGTTTTTTTTCGATTCGTTGGGCAGGATCGCCATGTGGAGGATTGATGTAGTGTAGAGTTTAAGAAAAGTATTTAATAGTGTCGGCGCTTAAGAACGCCACTGGCAAGAGATTTTAGAGGCAGATTTATATGCCTGTGATTTAAACAAATAAAAAGTAAGAGTCGATTAGAGGCTGAGTTTATGAGTGATTTATTATTTCGAAAACAAGGACTTAAATACTAACTTAACGGTAATCTTAAAGCTACAAACTTAATATTAGTTGTTGTCCTAAGCTACAAATATTCCAATGTAAATTCCAAGGAATCCTAGGAATGTCTTAGGAATTTACATTAGGGTAGTTCAAAACAATGCGATATAAATAATAATGAAAAAGTATAATAATATAAATAATGTTGTGATATAGGATACACCCATAACATAGGGTGGTTATGGAATCTGCTTGCTGTCGGAATCAGAATTGAAATCTACAATAAATTGGTTTTGGTGTTACAGAAATCGATATTATGTTCGAATCAGAATTATGTAAGAATTTGTGTTATTCAGGCATGTTCTGAAAATCACAAGATTTAAATCACATGTGATTTTAAAATCACATCTGTGATTCTTGTCTGATCTGCAAATCAAATACACATAAACCATAAGTATTTTGAATATATGTACATATGTATCATATAAAAAAATCGTTTAATTTATATAACAGCAAAATATCACAGTTGTGATTTTAAAATCACATGTGATTTGAATCTTGTGATTTTCAAAACATGCCTGATAGAATCCAATATTATCGTTATTTTGTCAGAAATAATCCGATCAGCTGCCAGCCGCCTGAATTACATTTTTGTTTGGTTTTGTGTCTAGTTTTTGCTTTAAGCTGTTAAAAATTACCGCACAATGTAATTAAATTAAATATTTATTAATTAAATAAATAAATATTTCCATAAAAATTGTTTTGCTTTATATTTATTTTTGCTTAAATCTGTTGAAGGATGGTGTACAATGAAATACATACATATGTACATACATTTATGTATATGCATACATACATACATTAATTTGCTTGAAAACAAAATAAAAAAACTACATAAAATAAAACTAATTTTACACCAAATAGGGGAAACATAGAAATCAAACACTAAATCGAATTTTTATGGAATTCCATGGACAAGGATCTTGCAGCTATATTCTGTAATTTTCGTAGCTAAAACTAAATCTCGATCGCTAAAATTTTTTTCGCCGTAGCTTATTTGCTATCATTAGACCATTCCTTTCTTTCTTACTTGATAATATAATATTGAAAACAGACAAATATATATGCGTGTATATTTGGCATTTTATATAAGTGTTACCTTACATTATAATTTATACTCCGTAACAATGATTGTGTTTTTGTTAAAAAAAATTTTAAAATATGTTTTAAAACGTCTATTTTTAAAAGCTATTTCACATGGCTTTTTGTGCCATGGATCTCTAAATTAAACCAAGCTCTGAATGACCCTCCTTATGAAAGTCAGGACCGATCTTGGAGAAGCCCGCCTTATTTCATCCGAACACACAAATTCAGAAAGAAAAACACGCCTTCTATTATTATGTAATAGCTATACATTCACAGAGAATATGTGCCATTGTCTCATCCTCTTCCATGCATAAACGGCACAAGGGTGAGCGAACTAGTTTACTTTTCCAAAGATGGTAATTCAGTCCATAATGACCGGAGGGGAAACCACTAACTAGCCGTAAGTCGTTCCTTTTGAAATTCAGGGTGCCATTGTATGAGAAAGGCTGTATCAATGATTTGGCCTGCCTTACACCGGGCGAAACCACCCAAACTTTCTTAGTGGTCGACATGTCGTTCTCTCTGATTAGAGTTGTTACAGTCCACCAATTTACGCCACAAAGGGGCTCTGGGCCTATAAAAGGAGCGGCAGAATGGAATTCCCATGAAACTAGGGACTTAAGGGCTGCCTGACTATCGGAAAAGCTATATGCGCGCCTTTAATGCCTCTGCTCAAATTAATATGAACACATTTGCTGATTATCTGTATTTCGGCCTGAAATACCGTGGGCCGTTTACCCATGGGCTCTGAGATTTTCACGTTGGGTCCACAGACTCCAGCGCCTAGTCCATCCGTATACCAACATAAACTTCTGGAATCAACAGAGGGACCATTACCCTCCCACGTGGCCCTTAGCGGAATTGTGACATTGAATCTCCTGTTGAACCTTAGTTCACAGATTATTCTGTCGCTAGGCATCCCTAACAGCTTTCTGCAGGACAATGTATTCAGGATCGACGAATGCCCGTTGCCAACACAGCGAGCAGGGTTACCCATACCCATCCGATAAGCAGCCTTTGCGCAGAGGATCTTATAAAGATTTGTATAGGTGTTAACCCAATCAAGGCCTCAATTGCCAAAGTTGGACATGACCTCATTGCAGCTGTAGCAAGACGACACGCCATTCTCTGAGCCTTATTTTGGAGAGTCTTCTGCCACCAAACAATTGCGCCTTACGTAATGATTGGTATGACAATCATTGTATGACCACATGATCATTTTTGGGCTCAAGCCCCAGGTGCATCACAGCCAGATCGTCGCCATAGCCAATAACTTCATGCCCTTGTTCACTAAGAATGAGAAGAAATTCATCCGTCACTAATGACTAAATGAGTAGTAATAAAACACCACCATGGGGATACCCCTTTGACTGCAATAATAGTAACTCAATCTTAGTAGCAAGATGATGCAAAGCATGCTCAGTCGATTTTCCCTTAGTATAAGCATATTGGTTCACATGCAAGGGGATGGTATTCAAAATCGTCAATCTTATGTGCATATCAATTAGTCTCTCCATCGTTTTCAGTAGAAAGAATATTAAGCTAATTGGTCTGTATGATTTGGCTAGATTACTTGATCTGTTGCCCACTATAGGTATATAAACCACGTTAACTTTCCTCCACAGTAGGGGGATGTGTCCGAAGACAAAAATAGCTCTAAATAGGGCAGCGAGGGCACAAAGCAATGTATCAATGGTCCTTTTTATAAGTGCTGGAAAGATACCATCCCCGCCGGGAGCCTTAAAAGGCAATAGCCCATTTTATCCTATCCGGATTAAAAATAACCTATGACAATTTGAAAGCTCCTCTCTGCAAAGCGGGAGAGCAATCTGTCAAGTCATCCACATTTTGAACCTTGAGAATTGAGTCTGGGAACTGAACACTAAGTAACAGTTCCAAGGTCTCTCTTCGGTTCTTGATATATGTACCATCAGCCCTATTTCACTCACATGAGAGCGAGAGAGAGCCTTATGCAATCTCGCTGCTGTTGGAGTATTCTCGATATCTTCGAAGAATTTCCTCTTGGATTCCCTTTCGGATCTCTTTATTTCTTTATTTTAGTCGGTCAGATACCTTCTGTACTCTTCCCAATTACCAGCGCCTTGTGCGATTAAAAAGTTTTCTAACTTTCCTGCGCATATCATCAAGAAGGTCACTCCACCACGGCACCTTACGTGCCATTCTACGGCTTTGTACACTAATGCTTTCATGATATGAGGAGATAACGACATGATTAAGCTGATCCGCTGCTACCTCTAGTTCCTCCATAGAGTTAATATCGGAAATTAGCAGATGAGCCTTTGAAGCCGTTACCTCCATAAACGTAGACCAGTTAGTGTGTTTACGACACGGTAGTTGTTGAGTAACCGACAGGACTCCTGGTTCGCACTCAGGTTATTTTGAGCCGCGATGATTGCCAGAATCTTATCATTTTTTAAATCCTGGCTATGCGGGAAATAACCTCGCACATAGTGAGATCTGGGAAACTCAGACTCTTCCACTATCTTTATCACCAAGTTGCTTTTTTTGGCAATTGTGCTGATATTGACCTTGAGCCAGTCAGCAGTTTTACTGTTTGTACAGGTGACCATGAGCCAGCCTGTTCTAGGAGCGCAGCAATCGAATTCAGGGCGAACTTATCCTTCCAGTTCGATTGCAGTATCGATAATGGCTTCTTTCAGCCTTGGCATTTGCTCGACCGTCAGAGGATTTCCCACGATGTCGTAGGTCAGAAAGCCGACTCTAATCAATCCAGCGATATGGTTGTAGGCCGGTTTCGATTTAGGCTACACAATGTGGTTTGGAACGTGGCTACTCGCAGTCTTGGACCTCTTGCCCTCTGAAACCTGCTTCTCACCCGATAGCTCACGTTTGGTAGCTCCTTTAGCGATTTGGATAGCAATTTCTCGACTGGAGCCAGCTTCCAAAGCTTTCTTAAGCCGTCGTTTCTCCGCTGGTGCAAACTTGACAAACGAGGTTTCCGTACGGATATTCATATTTCCTAGACCTTTGCCTATCATTGTAGCACCGGATCTGGCAAAGCATATACTTTGGTTGTCTGACTGGATGTTTCCCGCGCACGGGGCCCCTGCTTCGGACCTTTGTTGCGCTAAGGGGATTTTCACGGAGTCAAGAGCCATAACTGTCTGCCCGACATCATTACCATCAAGCTCCGTACCTTCATTGATCTGCACATCAGCAGAGTATGCAGTTATTCCTTTGGATAGCACAACAGCTTTTCCGTCGGTTGATGCTAATGCTTCAGGGATTTTGTTTTTTGTTATGTTATTAAAATTTTCCATAGAATCTTTTGTATATGTAGGGGATTGAACAATACACGTCTAGTAGAGCCCTTTGGTAGAGTGGGCATAAAATTAAACAGGACTTCCCAGATCCAGAGTTTGCATATTAAAGACCAATCACCTATTGGCCATTTCAGAAAGTTTTAGTCCAAACTAATTGGTTTTTTGCAGCACATGCATTTTGAAAATTGTAAAGCCCATGATTTTTACGTAGTAATTTCTCAAGTAAGCATTACGTTCCAAAGATATGGGAACATTTATAAGAGATGGCATCACTGTGGCATCACAAGAAATACTTTCAGTAAACAATTGAAATTTTTTCTATGTTAAAACTGTGGTATTTGCTGGCGGTACTGTGGCGTAGTTATTTGAAAGTATTTATTTGTATAAAAATGTTTTTAAACATAATGAATTTAAAATTTGTGTACAGAGTTTTCATTAATTTTGTAATATTGTAAAAATCTTTTTTTTATTAAATACATTTTTTATATAAAATTTAGTATTTGAGTTTCATTTAAATTAAACTACTCATAACAGCTCAAACACTTCAACCTGTCATGGGCAAACTCTTTATGCTATTCCAAATACTAAATGAGCATTTATTTTTGACTTTTTTAGCCTTTTTGTAGTTTCCTACATTATTTTTCTAAAAAAAATGCTAAACAACAATGATATAAAAAATATTTTGCTTAAATTACTTTTTAGCGCCTTCAAAATATCGTTGCTTAAATTTTAGCGTTTCTAGCTAGAAACGTTGCTTATATGTGCTTAGAGAATACAAATCTATAACATTTAAGGCCGACGTCAGAGTGGCAGCGAGAAGCAAAGCAAAGAGTGTAGCGATGTAGTTCATGCTAAAGTAATGCTACAATATGTCAGAGTGAGAGCTACATTGTGCAAAGCGAGTTAATGTGTTTGCAATAGTTTAGTATTTTGCCGGTGCTAATTTGTTCAAGATGGATTCAGATGAAGAGTTATTTATGTCAATAAATACTTTTAATGCATTTTTTGTTAAAAAGAAAGGTATACACAAAATAAATAAAAATCGTAGAGAAAAGGGCGAATTCTACCATTTGTATAAGGAACTGAGAAACCATCCTAAAAAATTTTTTGATTATTCAAGAATGTCAATTGACACTTTTGATTATATTTTGGAAAAAAATCCAGCACAAGCTTCAAAAACATTGGACAAATTTCATAAAAATCCCAAACAACCTGGCGAGAAATTAATTATAATATTAAGGTACATATACATATAACGATTTATTATTTAATATATTTACTTGGTTGTTTCATTGCTTCTTCAATGTATTTCCAATTTTTGTCAGACAGAATCCGATTATGATAATTTCTATTTCTTTGGTTCCAAAGTACAGGACGCGTAAACACTTCAGTTATTAATTGTTCTATATTAATTTCCATCGTATTGATTTTATTTTTTATATGTAGCACAATTTAATTAATTTAATTTAATATATAATTGCAATATCCACGTGTTGAACGAACATAAAATTCACAATAAATGCGAAAAAACCGTATTAAAAAAATGCATACATACATAATAAAAAAGAAAACAAACAAAAAAAAGAATGACAATAACCATTTCAGCTATAAACCACTTCACAACCTGCTTTGCTGCTGAAACTTTCTTGTCGCTCTGCTCTCACTACGACATCTTTTGAGCGAACACATAATAAAATACATAAAGTACTTTTGTCGCTACACTCTTTGCTTTGCTTCACGCTGCCACTCTGACATCGGCCTTAGCGATGAGAGCAAACGCCAAAATTGCGGCGAATTTAATTTGTATGACATTGCCTAATTTAGCAATACGAATTAGAAAATTCAATATTTTAGACATTTTTAGCGATGGAGATTTACATTTAGCGAAATACAGAATATAGCTACTGATATCACGAAGAGATTTACAAAACTTAAGGTTTTGGTGGATTCTCTTTGGTAGGAATTGGCGAAGTCTTTAAATGCAACTGGACCTCCGAATAAAGATTTAAATACGTGGTAAAAAGTATTTTCTTAAATTAATTGTTCAATTTGTGCTTAAAATAAATATATTTTTATTAAAATATCCTACTTGTTAATAAATTGTTCAATTTGTGCAGAAAAAATGGTAGAAAAAATGTAAACAAAGCAGAACAGCTGACTCGAACATGGTTTTTGTTCATTATCGAATCAAGACAAAACCAAGACGTTTCCATAACACCAATTGAAATCAGAATCGATTTTCAATTCTGATAAATCGCAATTCTGACTTGGTTTTCATAACCACCCTGATAATTTCGACATTCGTTTGTATTATACATAAGTATATACATATATTTTATTTATGTAATTATATTTTCTTTTATTAAATTAAATATTTTATACATTTTTTGTCCATATTGTCGTTCTCAACTCAACTCAGTTTGGTTGTGTACGAGTCTACCCAACTTTCACAGCACCAAATTGTTTTATTTTTTTTGTATTGTGAACACAACTGTTTTTAGTTGAAATTGTTAAAGCGTTACCAACTTAAAATATCCCTTTTGACAGAAAAGCATACAAATTCGTGTAAAAATTTTAAAAAATATATTAGAAGAAAAAAGTGTTGTAAGTGTTTAATCGAAAGCAAATAATTTCAAATGGATATGTGAAGATTTATTTTATGAAGATGAAAACGAAGATGGTAATATAGATGTGCTACGCGTAACGAGGAAAATTCGTGATGAATCCAACCCTCTTGAACTACCAACTGCAAAGTAAAAATATTAAAAACATAAGTTAATATTACAGTAAGAAAACAATTTTTAAAGATTTATTAGCTATTTCATACTGAGTAAAGAAGCCTTTTGCTATCTGCTGGATGAAATAAAAGGTCAAATAAAGAAACCTGTTGTAACGATCCATACTACACTTGGCCCTATCTCTTAAGAAACTGATGCTACCTTTTATACCGGCTGTGCTCAGGACAATGGGATGGAGTTCTTGTCTTTTAAGAAATTGGTTAAGAATCGCTAAAATTAAAATTTAAAATAGGTAGCTAAAAGAAAGCGATGTTAACCTAAAAAAAAAAAAAAAAAAAAAAAAAAAATACAAACAAAAAAAATAAAAATCTCAGCTTGAAATAAAGTAAAGGAAGAAGATGAAGTTTCTTCCTTCCCTCCCAACCATGCTATCATATCACTAAAATTTCTGATAGCCCTAATTTTAGCCTAACCTTTGAAAATTATCTGTTCATGGCATAAAATAATAAATATTCACGTGTTCATTAACAATATTTATTAATAAAATGATAAATAAACATGTTTGCGCAATATTAATAATAAAATTTTTAAATTATTAATTATTAGTTGTGCAGTATAGGGGTATTTAAAATTTAATCAAAGCAATTGTGAACAAAAAAAAAAAAAACTATAAAAACAAAAGAAAAAAATATATTTATCACTCACCCAATTATATCCAACGATGACAACAGGCCTGATGTATTGCAGAATTATGGAGACAAATTATCGATTTCTCTTTTCTTTTTCTAATTCATGTGATTTAACATATACTTTTTTCTTGTATATATTCAAAATTTTGTTTAATTAAAGTAATCTAGTCTTAATTTGTAGGTAGTGTGTTGGTGTATATTTTTTTTCTTCATGTGTTTGTGTAAAATTGTGAATGGGATTTTGTTTTGCAAGTGCTTATGATTTTAAAAGATTATCATTAATAGAGTTTATGTTTTAAATTAAGTTATATAATATTTGCAATTAAATTAAAATTAATATTAAAAGTTATTGAAATTAAATTCTAAAACGGATGTCGAAAAAAAAATAAATATATGTATATATATATAGTACATATCGTCCCCTTAGTATAACAATAGCCTATGTGCTATATATAATAGCGTATTATACGCTATTGTTATACTAAGGGGACGATATGATATGCAATATATGTATACATACATATATATGTACAAAGAAAGAAAATCCCGATCCTTTTTCTCGTATAATAAGATAAAACAAACAAACAAACAAAAAAAAAAAATGTCACCAAATGCACTAAGACCTGCAGTCTGCTTCCGCAGAATATCCCAATGCGCAAACAATATTAATGACTGATTCAGCTTCTGTTCGTCCCAATACAAAAATTTATTTAAATATTTAAAATGTTTATGGTCAGGAACTCGATAGAATTATATTTTCAGGATATAACACCTCGCAATAATGAAATTCCGAATGAAATCTTCAATATTTTAAAAGTCTCTAGAACAAGCTCCAAATGAAAGATAATTAACATCCAGATAAGCGATAAAAAAAAACTTTCAAAATTTAATACCAATTCCTTGCACGTATCTGACCACCCTCTTTTTGTTCTATTTTCCTTTTACTTCACTTTTTTATATATGTATTTTATTTTCCGAAAAAAAAACAATTCGAAATCTTTTCTATTCAAAATTTATATTCAATTTCAATTATTTGAAATAAATTATTTGAAATACAAAATTTTCAATACTTATATAATAAAAAAATTTATTTTTACAGAGTATCGAAAACCCACAAAACAATTTATATACTCATAGTTAGCCCTCACAAAACAGATACAGCTTCCCGTTAAGCACTAGCTTATCGCTAACTGGATCTGTAAAAGGGTAATTCGTTAATGCACGTATAATGTCATACCAGTTTTTATGTCCAAATGTCCTTAGCATGGTATATGCCTGTACTACCGTTACCTATATCCTGAAGTTCGTAATTAATTTGTCCTATTTTGCGCAAAACTTTGGCTGGAATACCTACTGGGGCCAATTTTGAATTAAAATGATTTATTTTTGAACTTAGCACAAAGTTTCGTCTAATAAAGGTCTGTCCTTCCGTAAAATCTTTTGAACGAGAACGTAAGTTATAAGTACGTTTATTTTTGTCATAAGCTTTCCTTATGAATTCTTTAACTTTGTTCCGTGTTAGTGTAAATTCGTCCTGCCTTTCGATGCGTATGTCCGTTTCTGCCAAAAGGTTGAGACTTTTCAATAATATATAGTCTTTCCCGTGAGTTATCATTGTCTGTCCAAATACTACTTGATATGGTGTTTTGCCGATTGATTGGTGCACACTATTTCGAAGAGAACAATTTATACTTTCAATATATGTATCCCACTCTTGTTGATCACTCCTAATATACGAACGCAAAGCCTCATTTATGCAACGGTTAACCCTCTCGCTAGCGTTCGCCTGTGGACTATATACTGCAGTCAATATATGCCGTACACCAAACTTTGTTAAAAAACTTTCAAATTCCTTACATTTAAATTGTGTTCCATTATCAGACACTAAAGTCTCAGCTACCCCATAACACATAAAAATGTCGTTGCGTAAATATTTTATTATATCTTTTGATACAAATTTCTTCAACGGCTTAAGAAATGTAAATTTTGAAAAGTGGTCAAGTACTATTAATAGTCCGATGTATCCTTTCTTGCTCCTAGGAAATGGTCCAATTAGATCAACATACATTTTCTGAAAAGATCGTTCGGTCTGTACCATTTTGCCTAAAGGTGGTCTCAAAATATATGTCGGAATTTTGGATGTTTTACATAATTCACAACTTTGAATATAGTTTTTAGCTTCAGTAAGTAGATGTGGCCAGTAAAAGTATCGTCGAATTCTTTCCAAAGTCTTTGCTATGCCCCCATGAGATGAATTTGCGGTGTCATGCGCTGAATAAATAACATCATGTCTTAGATCTGTTGGTACGTATAATTTCTAAAATTGGATTCATCGGTTTTACCAGATGAAAATTCTGTACGTTTATAAATAAATCCGTCAATTATTTTGAAGTCCGGTAGGTTAGAATTTTGCAAATCGTTCCGTAGTTTCATGTATTCATCATTTTTAAAAGCACTAGATTCAAGATCAATCGCCGGAAGGTTATCTACATCAATCGTTTCCAGAAAACCCTCACCTTCATAAGCCCTAGATAACGTATCAGGAACTATATTATCCTTACCACTTCTATGTTCTATAGTAAAATTGAAAGCCTGAAGTTTCAATGACCATCTAGCCAGACGACCAGACAGATCTCTCTGGTTCATTAACCACTTCAGACTAGCATGATCTGTCACAATTTTAAACTCCTGTCCTTCTATATAAGAGCGAAATTTTTTCACTGCCATTACTACAGCTAAACATTCAAGTTCTGTAATGGTATAGTTCCTTTGAGCCTTGTTTAGTTTGTGAGACATGTATGTTATTGGCCTTTCTGTACAGTCTTCATCAAGTTGTGCCAAAACTGCACCTACACCACAAGTACTTGCATCACACTGTAAAATAAAAGGCTTGCTATAATCAGGGTGAATAAGCAATGGTGCAGTAGTCAGTTTAGTCTTTAATAGGTCAAATCTTCTTGAGCTAGCTCAGTCCACACAAATATTTTCTTCTTCGTCAAAAGTTCAGTCAACGAAAATGTTACAGTCGAATAGTTCTTTATAAAACGTCTGTACGATCCTGTCATGCCTAAAAAACGTCTTAAGTGTTTTATGGATTTTGGTACGGGAAAGTCTTTGATAGCTGAAACATTGTCTTCGTCTACTTGCAATGAGCCATTTCCTACAACGTAACCAAGATATTTAACTTTGCTTAAAGAAAAGCTACTCTTATTGACATTTATTGTCAACCCCGCTTTCCGAAGATTTGTTGCTACTTCTAGTAAGTGTACTAAATGTTCATGAAAAGTCTGTGAAACTACCAAAAGATCGTCTAGGTAAACAAAAACACTAGTTTTTAAGTTGTACGGAATGACCATGTCCATAAGTCTGCACAATGTTTGCGGTGCATTACAAAGTCCAAACGGCATTCTTGTAAATTGATACAATGGCCGATTAGGGACTGTAAAAGCTGTCTTTGGTTTCGAGCTTTCGTCCAGTTTTATTTGCCAAAAGGCATCTTTTAAATCAATCTTGGAAATAAAATGAACTGGAGGAAGTCTTGATAAAAGTCCATCAATGTTCGGTATAGGGTAAGCGTCCTTAACTGTCACGGAATTAAGTTTTCTGCTGTCAACACACATTCTAATTTTTCTTGGTTTATTAATAACAACAGTAGGAGATGACCATGGAGAATGCGCAGCCTCCTCTATGACTCCAAGAGTAATCATTCTTTCTAATTCTACGCAGAGTTGTTTCTCTATGGCTGGAGAGATCGGATAATACCGCTGTTTTATTGGTTTTGCATTGCCGGTGTCAATGCTGTGCTCTATCAGAGTAGTGCACCCCAACCCTTCTATTTCTGCATTAGGAAACGTTGCAACAACGTCTTCCAACCGTCGTTTTTGTTCAGAAGTAAGACTAACTTTATCGGAGTCTGTTTCCGCATAGTTAATTTCACTAATATGATCAACATGAATTTTGACTCCAAAATCTATCCAAAAATCATATCCACAAATAATTTCCTGCCTAATTGTCGGTACTACTAAAAACTCAACAAATTTTGTTTGTCCTTGAAAAGTCACTATTAAAATTGCTATACCTAAAACGTTCTGCTTTTGTCCGTCCGCTGTACGCACATTACATACACATTTCTTAAAACAAGACTCATTCTGAACTTCTATTGCTAAATTTCCTCCTATAACGCTTTTATTCGCTCCGCTATCCAAAAGTGCCATGTGGAAATTGCTACCAACTTTAATATTAACGTAAGGTCTACTATCCTGTTCTAGAGATATTATAGGAGAAATAACAGATTGCTTAAATAATTTTAATTTACGATAAATTTCACGAATACGTTTCGATGATCTACTTGTTTTTACTTCTTCACCGAAAATCCTAGCTCTTGCTTTCTTATACTCAGCTAGTCGTATATGATAAGGTCTTATCAAAGGGTGTATAGGGGTTACATTCCCATTCGTCGATGTTCTGTCCTCGTTCAAATCGTTTATAGTCTCTGTATTGTCTAAAGAAAAGTCCGAGTTATTATGTCTAGTTGTACCGGATGCAATTAGTACGTCCGTCGAACATCCGTCTGTCCGTTTCCCGTCTTCTTCGTACATTTGGAACAATTTGGTCTATAAGTATTTTTTGTTCCACAACCAAAACAAAAAATGCGCCTAGTCTCAAAACAATCGAAATATGTGTGACCTAATTTGTCACAATTCCAACAGGCCAAATTTTGCTGTACATAACACACTTCATCAGTATTGTCTTTCAAATTTTCTTTATCACTGTCCTCATTAGTTATTTCGGAAACGTGCCCTTTATTTGTCTTACGAGCTTCATAAAAGCGAATATCCTTCATAAACTTTTCATGCTTTCTTATCTCACGCCGAAGCTGAGAAATACTAGAAATTTCTAAATGAAGAAGTTCATGACGAATTTCACTTTTCAAATTTCGAATAATTGTCTCACATAAATCTCTGTCTGTAATTGCGGTCTGCAGTTTATCAGTCATTGCCGAAACTGCGTCAAAATATTCATCAAAAGTTTCATTTTGTTTTTGTCTGCGACGACGTATCTCGTCTAGGATATCAAAATCCGAATATTCCTCTCTGTATTGTGTCCTTAAAGCGTCAGTTAATGCAATCCAGTTTATATCTTTTGTTTTTCTGTGGTATCGCCAGTACCACTCGAGTGCTTTTCCTTCAAAAAGACTATGAGCATGTTGACATAAAGTAACAAAGTCACTTTTAAGATTATTTGTTGTCAATATATTCACACGGTAAATGAATTCATCTATGGACATTTGATTGTTATGGCCGGTAAATTTTATTTTCCAATTCCGAATTATATTTAGAACCTTTTCTGCCAGAAATGGCTCATGTTCATTATTTGTATTAGGTCTAGGAGACCTGTGCGATGCATCTGGAAAATATTCCGCCGTTCGCGGTCTGTTTGTAACCCGTTGATTATCCTGTTCATGAAATAATGTTCTTATCTCGTTCGTTATGGTCGTTAGCATTTCATTACGTAAAGATTCTACACTTTCAGTAACTAGTTGTCTTGTCCGGGAATCACTATTATTTTGAGAGTTGTTATCACCATTCTGAATAGGTTGTGCTGTCTTACGTTTCGTCGATTGTCCCTGATTATGGTTTGACGCTCCTATATCTACCGTAAAACTAACATTAGCTGGTGCTTCAGCATTTAATAAATTTTCTCGACTTCTGGTTAAAGGCATGATTTAATTCTTTATTCTAATTCAATTACAACAAAATTATTCCACTACTAAGATAATAATGCAAAAGTTAGGTAAAATAAATATAAAACAATTATGTATGTGCTAAATTTCAAACCAGAGTAAAAGACTGTTGTTATTTTAAAATTTCATATGAGTAGCTTATTGACATTAAAAATCAAAAGAAATATCTCGATATGTACCCAGTGACGCACGTGTGTTATACGTACTGAAATACGTGTGCTATACTTTGTGTGTACGGGGTACTCGGAAGTCTATATACGTTTTTCGTTTACTTTTATATAGAACATGGCCGCTTTTTCATTGCTTACCAGCAACCCACAAAGTGTACGAGAAAGTATCCGTTCTTCATACAATTCTATATACTTTGTATAATCGTTGCGTAACCAAAATGTAATATTTTCTCAAATACTTAGTAAAGCGTGCTGTAATTAACGTAAAGTACTTGTTCATATACAAAGTATATAGAAGTGAGCAAGAAATACACCCTAGCAAAAATGTTAGAAAAATTAAAATAAAACAATTTTTTTTGTATTTTACTTCTTAGTCTTTTATTAATAATTATAATTTAGAAATAATTTCATTATAGACTAAAAACATAAAATTTTAATTATAACTAAAAATAGATAAGTTATTTTTCATGTATTTTTAAATTAATCATTAATAATTCACAGCCAGTTTAAGGAAAATTAAAAAAATTTCTTGTGAGAAATTATATTGAAAACAAAAACAATTTTCGTATTATATTATTGTTTAAAATATTATTATTATGAAC
Source organism: Lypha dubia (assembly GCA_947311025.1). NCBI lineage: Eukaryota > Metazoa > Arthropoda > Insecta > Diptera > Tachinidae > Lypha > Lypha dubia. The sequence continues at coordinate 73,708,256 of OX371261.1, read as the reverse complement.
TAAACATATTTTTTGGTTTGAATAATATAAAAAGTAACATTTAAAAAATACTTTTTTGTTATAAATAAAAAAATTAAAAATCGATTCATATTTATTTATTCATTAAATGAATAAAAAAAATTAAATATAAAGTAAACTAAGAAAAAAATTAAGTGGTTTTAGTGGGGTGAGTAATTTCTGCTTTGCTCTTTTTCTCATTTTTTTTATTTTCATCGTATTTTCTTTTGTGGATCCTGTTTTTGAGCGTCTTTATAGATTCACGAATATCCTTGACGTATTCGGTTTGCGTGTAGCCATCATTTTTAACCGCTTCTATGCAAAGTAAAAAAAAAATATGAAACTGAAGTATGTATGTTAAACACAAAACACACTTACTGCGACTTACCGAAAATTGCAGCATTCAAAAACTTATAATTTTTAAAAGCTTTCTTATCATTCACGCCATCGTAATTGTACGAAAATATAATATTTTTGTCAAGAAGCCGATGAAAATTCTTACATAATCCTCCAGGATTTATAACTTGTTTTATAACAGTTATCTAGAAGAATTATTAAGAATAGAAAATGTGAAAAATATAGAACAAAATTTGCTAAAAATTACAACATACCATTTCGGCTTTATTTGATTCTGAGAAACGCTCCACTGTTTGCATTTGGTCTTCAGTTTCTAGTGGAAACATGGTCTGATAACTTGAAATTCCCTTTTTAGATGTTTGCGTTAAGTATGCTAACATTTTTGCTTGATTGTCCAGCACTTTTTCTACCAATAACTTGGTGGATTCTTGCTCAGTTTTTAATGTCGCCATATCATGCTTAACTTTGTCAATATTCTCTGCAAAGAAAGATAAAGTTTAAGTAAAGTGTATAGTTCATATTTAAGTAGAAACAAGTTAAAAATACCTTGAAGTTTTTTTATTTCATCACCACTAGTTGAAGTCATACCATGTGTCAAGACAATGTATTCAGTTTCCGGATTTTCAAAAGTTTCAGCATTCATATTTCTTATTTTTAAGGTTGTTTATTTAAAAGTGTCTTTTATGAAATTAGTCTATGTTGATCCTTAAATACTTATACAAGTAAAAATGTAGGTTAGAATTTTATTATGTGAATTTTGAAATTAGAATAATATTATGTGTTGTGCAACAATGGCAAGATAATAAAAGTGTTCTTGAACGGCAAGCAAACATATTTATGACAAACTGAGTCAAGCACAAAACTTTCTTCTATTTCGGAAACAGTTTGTGAAACCTTAAAAATGCCCAAACAATCAGAATTAATAGGCTGAGTGTATAAACGCGTTGCGTCTAAATATCTTTTTCCAATAATAAAACGTTCTCCTAACAAGTTTTCATGAAATTTTTCTATTTTAACAGGAATATTGGGTTTTATGCAGCAAACGTTGTCTGGATATTTTGTTGATAATGTGAAGTGTTCAGTGACGTATTTAATAATTTCACCACTTCGTCTTTTTACAAACCCACACTGAAGTTCTTTTCCAAAGAGTTTTTGCCGAAAGTACCAAATTTTTAATTGTTCTAGAATTTGAGATGGTCGTTTAACTGTTTTCTTTATGCCTTGGAGAAAACTTTTGTACTTGTAAGCCGTAAAGTCTTGTATAAATCCAGCTTCCTTTACACATTGAGTAATATGAAGTAAGTTGTGTACATTATATGTCAAATATTTTTCTGGATAAAGAAACTTAAAGTTATCTACGAAACGTTCAATTATACGTTGACTAAGATCAAGATTCTTTAGATATGTACTTTTAGATAATAGCATTCGGTATCCGCAATGAATTAATAGTAAATGGTTAAAAACATACGATGGCACGATGTCATAAAACAGCGCAATTACCGAATATAAAATAAAAAATCTAAATTCCACAGCCTTCCAGCGGTTAATTTCAGCAAAATCCTAATTCCAAATTCCTAGCAAACTCACATGGAACATAAGACTTAAGTTCCGCAACACGAATGGAAAGTTCTGTTTTAGCTTGCTTTGTAAGTTTAAATTTTAAGCATTTGTTGTTGAGAATCAAATTTAGAACTTTTCTAACAACACCTAAATCAATATTATGCATGGGATCGATGGGAAATTGCGAAACCATTCCTATTCCCAGTGATTCCAGCTCTGATTTTTGTGCTTGGAAACAAAGGTGATGATGAAATAATATTAATTTAAACAAACTTTATTAAAATTTATTTTAGAATTTACCTGTAAACTATAAACACTTATGAAGTTTTGCTTCTTGTTTTTTGACATGATACTCACAACACACTTTATACATTGCCTTGTAAGCAACATTGCTTCTGCGACAAGTGCTTAATGCAATGAGAAAGTGTGTTACACTCAATCCTATACCACAAGTAGCTTACTTCCTCTCTGTCTGTAGTACTGTACCATGTACATTGTACAATATGAAGTAAGTGAAAGCATACTCTGTATTACAATTCCACTTACAATTCTGAGTACTCGGAATATTAGTCACTGGGTAATTTTAAAAATGAAAAATAAAATACAAAGCTGAATTTTATGCAGGTATGTATTCGCAAAAGAAAAAAAAAATACAAATACAAAAATCCTAAACATAATAATCAACCTAGAAAGAGGATAGAATAAAAGAAAAGGTTAGCATAGGATTTTGTGAGTAAGACCTCGAAATTTCCAAGATCAAAAATCTCAAACAAAATACTATACAGAAGAAGAAAAACTAACTCATAAGAAAAAAAAAATTTAAACTAACATCAAGGAAGAATTAAATTGGAACATCAACAAATTGCATATTAAAATTTTCTTCAAGAAGTTAACTACTTGCTGATCGCAACTAAAGTCTATGTTGATGCCCCACGTTGGGCGCCATTTAATTTATGTAACGATCCATACTACACTTGGCCCTATCTCTTAAGAAACTGATGCTACCTTTTATACCGGCTGTGCTCAGGACAATGGGATGGAGGTCTTGTCTTTTAAGAAATTGGTTAAGAATCGCTAAAAAAAAAAAAAAAAAAATACAAAAAAAAAAATAAAAATCTCAGCTTGAAATAAAGTAAAGGAAGAAGATGAAGTTTCTTCCTTCCCTCCCAACCATGCTATCATATCACTAAAATTTCTGATTGCCCTAATTTTAGCCTAACCTTTGAAAATTATCTGTTCATGGAATAAAATAATAAATATTCACGTGTTCATTAACAATATTTATTAATAAAATGATAAATAAACATGTTTGCGCAATATTAATAATAAAATTTTTAAATTATTAATTATTAGTTGTGCAGTATAGGGGTATTTAAAATTTAATCAAAGCAATAGTGAACAAAAAAAAAAACTATAAAAAGAAAAGAAAAAAATATATTTATCACTCACCCAATTATATCCAACGATGACAACAGGCCTGATGTATTGCTGAATTATGGAGACAAATTATCGATTTCTCTTTTCTTTTTCTAATTCATGTGATTTAACATATACTTTTTTCTTGTATATATTCAAAATTTTGTTTAATTAAAGTAATCTAGTCTTAATTTGTAGGTAGTGTGTTGGTGTATATTTTTTTTCTTCATGTGTTTGTGTAAAATTGTGAATGGGATTTTGTTTTGCAAGTGCTTATGATTTTAAAAGATTATCATTAATAGAGTTTATGTTTTAAATTAAGTTATATAATATTTGCAATTAAATTAAAATTAATATTAAAAGTTATTGAAATTAAATTCTTAAACGGATGTCGAAAAAAAAATAAATATATGTATATATATATAGTACATATCGTCCCCTTAGTATAACAATAGCCTATGTGCTATATATAATAGCGTATTATACGCTATTGTTATACTAAGGGGACGATATGATATGCAATATATGTATACATACATATATATGTACAAAGAAAGAAAATCCCGATCCTTTTTCTCGTATAATAAGATAAAACAAACAAACAAAAAAAAAATGTCACCAAATGCACTAAGACCTGCAGTCTGCTTCCGCAGAATATCCCAATGCGCAAACAATATTAATGATTGATTCAGCTTCTGTTCGTCCCAATACAAAAATTTATTTAAATATTTAAAATGTTTATGGTCAGGAACTCGATAGAATTATATTTTCAGGATATAACACCTCGCAATAATGAAATTCCGAATAAAATCTTCAATATTTTAAAAGTCTCTAGAACAAGCTCCAAATGAAAGATAATTAACATCCAGATAAGCGATAAAAAAAAACTTTCAAAATCCTTGGTATTAAAATCCTTGCACGTATCTGACCACTCTCTTTTTGTTCTATTTTCGTTTTACTTCACTTTTTTATATATGTATTTTATTTTCGGAAAAAAAAAAACAATTCGAAATCTTTTCTGTTCAAAATTTATATTCAATTTCAATTATTTGAAATAAATTATTTGAAATACAAAATTTTCAATACTTATATAATAAAAAAATTTATTTTTACAGAGTATCGAAAACCCACAAAACAATTTATATACTCATAATCAGCCCTCACACTGTACGTCAGATATACCACCGATAGTGAAACTTTGTGCTGCCCTTAGATATTTTGCTGACGGGAGCTACCAGAAGTGCAGTGGCAACGACTTCAATATATTTTTAGCTCAATCTACAATGTCACTTGTTTTAAAAGAAGTGTTAGATATGCTAGAGCAGCGCATGATTTTTGGTCATGCCAAATTTTGGTTTCCCACGAGCAATCTCTGGATTTTTTTCCAATAATAAAAATGTTAGTTACATGGATTTGGATTTTAGCTAACGATATGTACATACATATGTACGTAAAATAAGAAAATTCAAGAAGAAATACATACATATGGATGTATGTGAATAAGTACATACCCTGTAGTAAATAAAATAATCGGTTGATAAAAAACACAATTTGTAAATTAACTATTTTGCAAATGACTACAAATTGGTTTAAATCTCATGCAGATATCAACCAAACATATTGTATAGAAGCACACGTAAGAAATAAATAAAAGCAAAAAAAGTAAATGAAAAGAAAATAATCAAAGCAAACAAGGTCTTCTGTGTAAACAATGCTCAATTTTAATAGAAATATCATGTGAGTAAAAATCAAATAAATATTGAAAGTTTATAATAAAATTAATAAAAGTGATATTGTTATATTATAAAATAGGCAGTTAAAAATCGAAATAAAAAAATGTACAGTAAAAGGCATTTAATGCGAAAAGTAAAGGCGGAAAAAGAAAATTATATTCAGAAATTAAGAAAAGAGAATTGTGAAAAAAGTGCAAATCTACTTATATACTATACACTATTGGTAAGTATCTTGTACAATCATTAAGATAGAGCTAATTACTTATTTCGTATTTTAAAAGCAAATTATGATAAGGCGCCATGTCAATGTGCACTTAAAATTTTGAAGCAATTTGATGCGAAATTTTCAGAAATGACATGTAAGATGAAAATATATGTTGTCTACAAAAATATCACGTTTTTCATATAAACATTTATATTGCAAGGCGAAATTAAGGAGCTCAAAGAGATAGTTCAAAATCAAAATGAAGCTATAATGGCAGCCTTGTCTACCCAAAAAGTAGTGCCCGGAAGCCTTGTTCGCCAGGAAAAAAACAATGTGGCAATTAAGAATATGTTTCCAATAAACAACCTCGAGGAGTTGAAAGCGCTCAATGACGTAATAACTGATGAAAATCAGCAAATTAATGTTAGTTTTTATTTTTCTCTACTTTTATCATTTTCCAAATTTTTGTGCTTTTTTACAGACCAATGCCATGAAAGTACATATCTCTAAAAGGGAAGTTGTCAAAAACGTTAACGGCAATTCTAGCTTTGAAATTGATTCTCGATATACATAAATATTGATGGCACTCATGGCAAAAAGTGCTTGAAGGATTTTGAAAAAGTTTTTAATGCATTGATTTATGCGGGTCGGCCTCTATGTGATGACCCAGATAAAGAATTACTCAACGCCTTAGCTGTTATTAAAAAAACGTCATTTTCATAACGTTTGTGTTGAAAAAAAGACTAAATAATATCAACATAATATTTTATATATAATATTTGCTATGAGCAGTACAAACTTTCTTATGTATGTATATATATTTCATCATATTTGTTTTCATTACAACTTTTATTTTATGTCATGAAATGTACTTGAATTTCCATTTAATGTCGTTATAAAGAGATGCCTTATTTATATATTTTTTGTTATAATAATTATCTCTATATATAAATATGTATATACATGAATATATACATATGTTGACAAAAATACATTAAAATTAAACTGTTTAAAAATTTATATAAAAAAAAGTGTTTTTTAAATAATTTAGTATAAACCGATTATTAATAACCAATTTTTTAATTAACTACAAATTGGTTGAAAAATAAATAAGTAGTAGTGAAATAAAAAGTCATGCAGAGATAGGCTTGCCAGATCCAATTTGCCAAAAAGCTTGACATTGACCAAAAAAAACTTGATTTTGAAAAAAAAAACTTGACAAATAAATACACTCATACTATTGGTTTTTATTTAATTTTTTATTATTTTTTTTTCATAAAAATTATTAGAATAAAAACAAAAATATCATAAAAAGTAAATATAACAGAAACAATGTAAAAGAAACAAAAAACAATATAACAATAAAAATTCAGTCTTTACATATTTTAAATAAAACTTAAACGTTATTTAAAAAAAATATAGGTATTATCTTAAGAAAAAAAATATATGTAGGTTCTACTTATTTTGCCACATATATTTCGTATTCTTAGATACAGAATTACTCTACCATCTGAGTAATGGGGTAAATATCAGTGTTGGCACTTTTATTATAATTTTACATACCTAAAGAGAACTATATTTTTTAAATTATAATTGCACAGAAAAATATATGTATCATATTAGTCCTTAAATGTATTGATATTAAAAATATGCTCTTTCGATGTGTTTTATAGAAATTTAAACTTACTTTTTTAAATATTATTACATATGTAGCTAGAATAAATTTGAGAAAAAAAATTACTTACAAAAAACATTGACAAATCACTTTTTCACTTGACACTTGACGCGCATTAAAAAACTTGACAATCAGGCCTGTCTGGCAACCCTATGCAGAGATGACTATTGCCTATAACATGCCTATGTTAAAATAATGAGTTGGGGACAAGGAAAAAAGTCACTTAATCAACTATTTGTGGTTATTAAAAAACCATTTTGAAGTTACTTAAAAATGTGTTTGACTTCCTACAGGGTATGCATGTACATATGCAAGGCGAATTAAACCAGGTGGTAGCGTTTAGGCACTACTTTTTCTCGTGCTGCCAAGTTCTTGTTTTCTCCTGCTGCCACCTGGGGGTAGATTTTGGTTCTGCGATAACGTGAAATGTAAAAAAATGTTACATTATCGTTTTCATTAAGCTAGGTACACACGATGCAAACAATTTGCACCAAGTTGATTGCTGCAATCAAATTTGCACGTTTAAACACGAGTGCAAACAAAAAATTTGAATTAACTTTTTGCGGCAATAATTTTTGCTTGTGGTCTGTATACCATTATTTTGGTTGCGGTACTTGATTGCTTGTTTGCATTCGCTGTTTGCCTGCAGTCGCAATATTGCAGCAAACAAAAAAACATAGTCATTATGTGGGATCGCGATTTAACTAAAATTTTAATTGAAGAATATGAAAATTATACCGTTTTATGGGATGTCTCGTCAGCACACTACAAAAATATGCATAAAAAGCAAAATGCTTATCGCGAAATCGCTGAAAAATTAGAAAAAAGTGAAGAAGAAATAAAAACAAAAATTCATCATTTGCGCACTCAATTTATGCAAGAGGTGCGCAGAGTGAAGCAAAAAAAGAGTGGCCAAGGTACCTCAGAGAACTATACCAGCAAATGGGAGTTTTTTGATGCGCTTAAATTTATTATAAATGATAAAGGAACAGATTACAAAACTCAAAATTTGGTAAGTAGTAAAATTTATTGAACATAGTAATTACTTATTAATTCACCGAGCAAGCTGATGCCTATAGTGACTAGTAATGGATGTATTCCAGATCATCAATTCGGTTTTCGCAGTCAACATAGCACAATTGAACAAACTCACAGACTAGTGAATGTCGTTAGAGACACTTTTGAAAAAAAGAAATACTGCTCTGCGCTCTTTATTGATGTCTCACAAGCTTTCGATAAAGTATGGCACGAAGGTCTTTTCAACAAATTAACACAAAATCTACCAGCAAACATCGTAAAGCTTTTAAAAGCTATTTAATGCAACGTAAATTTGTAGTTAGGGAAGGGAATTTTTTAAGCCCTCCGCAGTCGATTGAAGCCGGAGTCCCTCAAGGCAGTATCTTCGGACCCTTACTTTATTTAATATATGCCTCTGACTTACCGTTAAGCAGTAACATTCATACATCAACATTTGCGGATGATACAGCCTTTTTAAGCGTTCACGAAAATCCTGTAGAAGCTTCCCGCAACTTACAAGAATATATATCCAAACTGGAAAAATGGCTCAAACAATGGCGTATAAAAGTTAACGAACAGAAATGTGCACACGTCACTTTTACGTTGCGCAGGGAAACATGCCCGCCTATAAAAATTAACACCGAGACTATACCACAACACACTGTAGTCAAATATCTAGGCGTTCATCTTGATCGTCGTTTAACATGGAAATGGCATATAGACGCAAAGTTAACACAAATGAAACTAAAAGCAGCCCAAATGAATTGGCTTATTGGAAGAAACTCTATACTAAGCCTTGACTGTAAACTTCTCTTATACAACGCGATCCTGAAACCAATATGGTCCTATGGAATCCAGTTATGGGGCACTGCATCAGCATCGAATGTAGAAAGAATTCAAAGGCGACAGAATAAAATCCTACGTACAATAACAGCAGCCCCCTGGTATGTCAGAAACCATAGAATTCATAAAGATCTAGACGTTCCGTTGGTAAATACAGTATTTTCAAAATACGCGAAAAAATATATAAAAAAACTTGAGTTGCACCCAAATCCACTTGCGCGCAATATTCTTCATTATAGAGGCCACACCCGGCTGAAAAGAAGGGATACTCTTTTTCTCAGCCATTCACGAGAGATGTAAAACAACAAAAATTAACCGTTGAAATTAAAAATTTTGTTTAGCATTGGCTAAACTTATATTTAATATTTTTTAGATTTAAGATTTGAAAAACTTATTGATAATTCAATTTAAATAATTAAAGATTCAATAAATAATAAAATTATAAAAAAAAAAAAAAAAAAAAAATGAAACTTCACCATCAGGCGAAAGAAAAAAATTTTTTAATTCTTCACGTATATCTTTTGCTTCAGTAGAGTTTTGCGTACTTCTTTAAATTGGTAAGCAGTTGCCCTCTTACCACTTCTCCATCAACTTCATTGTCGAATGTTCCATTCGGAGCATATTTTTGTTTTGATTCTTTCTTGGACATCAACCAGTTGTGTAATACACAAATTGCAGAGACAACATCTATTGTCTTTTTTGGCCCAAGTTCCAATGGCTTTCTTAAAACCCGAAATCTATTTGCCATTATACCAAAAACATTTTCTACAACTCTTCTTGCTCTGCAAAGACGGTAGTTAAAAATACGATTTGGGGAGGGTTGATTTCTGAATGGATATGGTTTCATTATGTATCTTTTTAATGCGAATGCATCATCCGCTACAATTACATAGGGCACCTTGAGATCTCGACCTGGAAGTGGCTGCTCCTCAGGAGCATTAATTTGTTCATTTTGTAATGCATATGCTAGAGTACATGCGTTAAAAATTCCACCATCTGAAATCCTTCCTTTGCCTCCTACATCGAAGTAAATAATTTTATAATTTGCATCTGCTAACACCATTAGCACAACGCTGTGCGTGCCCTTAAAGTTGAAGTAGGTGCTACCACTGTTAGACGGAGCTTTCATAACTACATGTTTTCCGTCTAATGCACCGATACAATGAGGAAAGTTCCAAATATTTTCAAAATCGGATGAAATTTCAAGCCACTCATTTGTTGAATTGGGAACCTAAGAAAATTCAAATAAATTTAAAAAATTAAGAACAATCAGAATGATAACAAATTTTTCTCATATTAAATTTTTTTATTATATTTTAATTTCATACTTTTTTACATATTTAGGATCTAAGTGAAAGCGCCGTTGATAAAATTTTCTTAGAAGAAGCACCGTGTTAAGCTAATTCACCAATAACAATAGATGACGTACCGTGTACATCAAAAACAAAAAAAAAAGAAAACATGACGAGATGCAATTTAAGGACGAAGATCTGCTTATTAAAAAGACAAGCGCTATAATGGATAAGCCAGCGGATGATCATCAGGTGTTCGGTGATTTCGTTGCATCTGAGCTCAGATTGTTGAAGTCAAACCAAAATAGACTTCTTCTTCGCAGAAAAATTCAAAGAGCGATATTAGAAGTATCGGAAATTGATTGCTCCTCAACAAATTGGAATACCGTATACTCGTCTACCAATTCTCCAGTTTTTAGCATTTCAGATGGTAAAAAAGTAAATGAATATTTCATGTACATACTTACTTTAAGATATTCCCTTCTTAGGCATTCATATACAGCTCGGCAACACTCCGGCACAATGCTTGCAACCGTACTCACAGGAATGCGAAAAAGAAACATCAGAGAATGATAAGAATCGCCTGTAAAAATTAAATAAGAGCAATAAACATAATAATAAAAAGTTCATAAAAATGTCAGGGCTAATCGCTCATTTGGTGGAATCGCAGGGCGCATTACAGTGTCTTGTTTAGTTATATTTTTTTACCTTTTCCAATAAAAAATTGAAATCATTGACTGACATGCGGAAAAAATTGTAATAGTTTGTTTCATCGTCATTTTGTAGCTCTTTCAAAAGGTTCTGAAGCACTCCTCTTTCATCTCTTTTGGAAATCCAGTCTTTCACCCAACACTTTCTTCTTTTTATAGACTCTAATTTTCTTATTTTTCTACGTTTAATTAAAATTGCTAATATAGCAATTGCAGCAACTCTTGATTTTTGTGCCGACATAATGTAAACACGTCGTTATTGCTTGCCTTTCACAAAAAAACAGAGCAAAGACAGTTTTTTTCGTTTTCGTTTTGCTCAAGAGAGAGTCATTTGCGAGCTCTGCAAAAAAACTGAAAACACGTGTAAACATCAACGCAATATATTGCATGAAATAACCATGCAAAAGTTTGCGTGCAAAATAAAAATTGATTTCAGCAAGAAATTTTCATGCAATATTTGCATTGGTGTAAACATTTGTGCGAACTTTTGCTGCAAATTATATTCAACTTGCAGCAAATTGTTTGCATCGTGTGTACCTAGCTTTACAACTTTACGTAATAGCTTTTCGCAGTTGCACAAAATGCGATTCCCGTTTATATTATGAAAAAGTGTTTCATTCCATCTGTTGCAGTGTAACTTCCCTACAAGAAATTGCTGATGGAAACTAACACACACAAAACTTATTTACTAACACTCTTGCATCTATGACTATGTTTACATCAGATCTGATTAGTAAAATACTGTGGAGTGAGCAGAGTGCAGATATATGTTTTACTATAGTTCACGAAATCCACAAGTATGAAAGAGAAACAAAATCACACGTACACGAATGTTTACATCAGTTTTTTCATATTGCCCTTAATAAAATGATAGAGAATGCTGATGGGTATACCCATCAGATGATGCATCAAATGACCGTCATTGTTCTTGTAGGGTTATAGCCTTTTTCGAATAGCATACATTTTAGAGGAATGAATGGAATATGTTGAAAATGTCAAATTGCATGTCCATTGGCAACATCTAACATCTACCATCTTCTCAGCTGTCAAAGATATAAAAATACTTACAGCATAATTTATTGTGGAAAAAATTAAAATAAAATTAAAATGGATTTTGAAGAAGCATTAATAATTGGACTCGTTCATAATTTACACGAACAAACAGAATTGTTAATGCAGTGTTCAGAAAAAAGCATTAACACGAACTTCTTATATAAATTCTTTGGTTTTTTATTTATTTAAAGTTTTTATATGCATAGCAAAAAAAGCGATTTCCTGAAAGACATGAGAGTTCTTTCTTGTGCCTCTCAACTCTTCTATTTTGTCATCCCATAAGTCCAGCAAACCAAAAATAAATTATTATATTTAAATATGTACAACATATAAAATAAAGTTAAAAAAAGTAAAAACTTACGTGTGCCACTCATTTTGATATATTTTTCTTTATTTTTTCTTACACAATTATGTATACATACATATGTCATTCACAAAAAAATTAAACTGTCAATATGTATGTATCTGTCATTTTGCTAGAGATGACTTTAAAATTATCGGAATATGTTGATTGGAACAAAATGATTTAGGAATATCTTTGAAAGATGTAGAAAGATGTTGACCATTAGTACTGTGTATTTCTTATGGGAAGATGTTAACAACTTCTCAAATTGATGGTGGATGTTAGATGTTGCGTAGTGGAAAAAGGCTATTATATCCATGTTATTCAACTTGAAATGTCATACACAGAGAACGAAGTTGAACTACTTCGATGCGGTGCAAGGCCGCATGCAAATATATATTTGCTTTTGCGGCTTTTACAACATGCATATATTCTTCATTGAAATTTTGAAGTTGATTTTTCAACATATGTATATTACATAATATATGTACATAGCTTATGTTATAGAAAATTGAATAAAAATTAGAAAATAATAAATAAACAAATTAGCGGTGGTGAAGAAATTGTATGAATTACATAAGTAGGAAATTTTATTAATAGTCTATCATTACAGATACTGAGTTAATCCTACAAGTTGAATAAGGAATAAATATATATATATGTATTTGTATATATAATCGGAGATATTCACCCCTATCGTGAATAATTTTCCACTTGAAATTTTTTCACTTTTCACGTATTTGCAATCGTGAACAACTCGCACGAACAAATTTTATTCAGTCCAGAATAACAACGTCAAAAATGTTCACTGAAAAATTCCCCTTATCGTGAATAAATATTTCCCTCGGAATTTTTTCACTTCTCACATTGATATTTTCACTTTATTTTTGATGGGGAATAGAACAGAAATTATATGTATTTCTTCTTATAATTCGAATATTAAAGCTTAAAAAGTTTATTTTAATGAAAAGTTCTGATAATGGCACAAACTGATGTATTCCTCAACAAAATGCAAAAAAAACAGGTCGATTGCCTGCAGATTTGTGAAACTTTAATTTGTTGGCATTTTTTCGTTTTGTTGGCTTTCCAAAAAGTACCCGAAAATTTTACCACATAAAAGTTAGAATGCAATAAACAAACGGAGCAACCAAACTAAAGCTCTAAAACTGAATATTTAACTTTGATTTTTGAAGTTTTCTTTAAAATAAAAATGTCCGTGTATATTTTTGAACAAAAAGTTGTATGATTTTTTATTTTTTTAATCTTCTTCCCTTTTTTACATTCACTAACAACTGATAGCGGGAATAATTTTTCACGGGAGATTCACGATACCATTTTTCCCTTCGAGTGGAATTAAAATTTCACGTGAACAAAAATTTCACTTCTTATTAACGATAGGGGTGATTATTTAATGTCTTATTGACAAAAAAATAGAATCGAAAAATAGTGTATAATTTCAAATGGTAAAAAAAAAATAAAAGTCGATAGTTTAAAAATATCGAAAATATAGATAGGTATAAATATCGGTATCGATAATAATTTAAAATACAGTTTTGAACCGTTCCTTTAGTTTAATTCTATTTATTTACTTCTTATTTTTTTTTTTTTTAATAAAATGATATGTTTTCAAATTACATACTCGTATGTATGCATGTTGCGAAAAGCAACAAATTTTTAAACGGGATTAATTGTAGATGTTTTAAAAATGTTTTATTTAACCTTTCTCTTGTGCCCTTTGGAGACGATAAAAAAATACATCAACGTTCTAAGTGTGCGCGTGCAGTCGTGCTTTTTCGGGTACACGTATACGTTGTCGGCTCTGATTGATGAAAACCATAATCTTGTATTATTTTGATAGTCTCCAATTGTGATTGACAAAGAAAATGTCAGTTGTTTTGTATCGAAGTGTAATGAGTAAAAAGATGGCAGCACACGCATACTTGTTAATTTTATGCTCTAGTATTTTTGTGTATAAACAGTGTCAAACGCATGTATTTTTTTTGTTTTTTGACAAAGACGCCGCGAAGTCACAACAAAAATGATGATTTTATTTGTACGTCTCAACTGTTGATTTTTGATGTTTTACATCTCTCGTGTACGGCTGAGAGAAAGAGTATCCCTCCTTATCAACCGGGTGTGGCCTCTATAATTTAGAATGTTGCGCGCAAGTGGATTTGGGTGCAATACTAGTTTTTCAATATATTTTTTTGCGTGTTTTGAAAATACTGTCTTCACCAACGGAACATCGAGATCTTTGTGAATTCGCTGATTTCGGATATACCAGGGGCTGCTGTTATTGTACGTAGGATTTTATTCTGTCGCCTTTGAATTCTTTCGACATTCGATTCTGAGGCAGTGCCCCATAACTGGATTCCATAGGACCATATTGGTTTCAGGATCGCGTTGTATAGTAGAAGTTTACAGTCTAGGCTCAGTATAGAATTTCTTCCCATAAGCCAATTAATTTGGGCAGTTTTTAATTTCATTTGCATCAACTTTGCGTCACTTATGCCATTTCCATGTTAAACGGCGATCAAGGTGAACGCCTAGATATTTGACTACAGTATGTTGCGGAATAGTCTCGGTGTTGATTTGTATAGGCGGGCATGTTTCCCTTCGCAACGTAAAAGTGACGTGTACACATTTCTGCTCGTTAACTTTTATACGCCATTGTTTTAGCCATTTTTCTAATTTTGAGATGTACCCTTGTAGATTCCGGGAAGCTTCTACTGGATTTTCATGGACGCTTAAAAAAGCTGTATCATCAGCAAATGTTGATGTATGAATGTTATTGCTTAACGGTAAGTCAGAGGCATAAATTAAATAAAGTAAGGGACCGAAGATGCTGCCTTGGGGAACTCCGGCTTCGATCGACTGCGGAGGGCTTAAAAAATTGCCTTCCCTAACTACAAATTTTCGTTCCTTTAGATAGCTTTTTAAAAGCTTGACGATGTTTGCGGGGAGATTTTGCGTTAATTTGTATATAAGACCTTCGTGCCATACTTTATCCAAAGCTTGAGAAACATCTATAAAGAGCGCAGAGCAATATTTCTTCTTTTCGAAAGTGTCTCTAATAACATTCACAAGTCTGTGAGTTTGTTCAATAGTGCTATGTTGACTGCGAAAACCGAATTGATGATCTGGAATGCATCCACTTCTACTCAATATAGGCATCAGCTTGCTCATATACAGCTTTTCAAATAGTTTTGAAATGTTGGGCAATAAGCTAATAGGCCGATAGGATTCAACCTTCGTATGATCCTTGCCAGGCTTTGGTATCATAATAATCATCGAAACCTTCCATTCTGCAGGATAGTATTGCAGAATGAAGAGTATAACTCTTTTTGCAGTATAAGGCAGTTGTTGAAGCATTTTGTTGCTTATTTTGTCGACACCTGGGGCTTTTCTGGTGTTAAGACTAGTGATGGCCTTTTCAATCTCCACAATGTTAAATCTCATCGGTATTTCTGGTAAAGAGACGACTGGTGGCAGTTCAACAATATCAGCAGAAATATTCGGGGTAAATACTTTTTCTAGGTGCTTAACAAATAGATGATCTTTTTCAGCATCAGTTCTTGCCCAGTCACCATTAGAGGCTCGTAATGGTGGTTTGCAAATCACTGGCCTATTAAGTCCTCTGGCTGCACGCCACAGCGAATAATCTGTTGATGGTGTTGAGTCGAGTTCTTGCAGAAATTTTTGCAGCGAAGCTGTTTTTTGTGATTGTAAAACTTTTCTTAGCTGTTTGGTACACTCCTTAAGCCTTAATTTTAGCTGAGGCGATCTGTAACGTTGCCATTCTCGTCGAGCTCTCCGTTTTTCAGTCAATAGCCTTTCTATATCTGCACAAAAAATATTGTTAAATCTCGCTTGTTGAATTGGTTGAATTGAAGAAGCATTAAGAGCAGCTTGTTTAGCATGTGCTTCAAACAACCTAATAGAATTTTCTATGTCAGCAGGTGTTCTCAATGGCATATTTTCCGTGCAATGAGCACTCAAATATTTTTTGTATTTCAGCCAGTTAATACGTGCAGGTGTCAGCGGTAAATCACATGTTGGTGTTGTAGTTGTGTGTGAGTAAATAGTGATAATAGTAGGCGAGTGATCTGAAGACAAATCCAGAGATGCTTCTACTTCAATCATTTCGCTGGGCACGCCTTTCATAATCCCAAAGTCGATAACATCAGGAATTTTTTGACGATCCGTTGGCCAATATGTTGGCTGACCACTTGAAACTACATTCAAACCCATTTTTGAAATTGTGTCAAACAAAACACGACCCTTGGGACTGATTAAACGTGAGCCCCAAAAAGTGTGTTTAGCATTGTAGTCGCCAGCTGCTAGAAAACGGGACCCCAGTGTTGTATAAAATGCGGTATATTGACTCTCTGAAATTGAAAACCTGGGAGGAGAGTAAACAGATGATATCACAAGCTTTTGATAAAAATTTTCAATGCAGATGTTCGTTGCTTGAAGATATTCTTCACGAAGGTCATTTAGTAGGTAGTGTTTTATTCGAGTTTTTATTAGGATTCCAGAGCCACCACAAGCTCTACCTTGAGGCTCCTTGGTGTCGTAGAAATTATATCCACTAATTCGAAAATAGCTTCGGGACGTCAAGTGAGTTTCTGAGATAAGCATAACATCGATTTGTTTATCCAGAAGAAAATATTCAATTTCATTTTTATGTTGGCAGATGCCGTTTGCGTTCCAAAAACAGATTCTTAAGTTCATGGTTTGTTCAATACAGCCTGCAACAAGGTAGACTGCATTTTCAACATTTCCTGCATCATACAGGACATGTTGAGAGTGAATGTATTTACTGTTTGTATAAGGATCTCTATTGAGGCTTCAATACGACTAAAACTATGCCCTGATTCTTCATTTACTGGTACAGTTTTTTGCGCCGGAATCTGGTTACTCTTTAAAATATTAGCGTATGAAAATTGACTATTAGGTTTTTGTTGAGTAAGAGTCGTGTTAGACTTTAAAACATTTGAGTATTGATTATGGCTAGACGACGGTTGAGGTAACTGTGGGTAGTTTAAAGGAGTGTTGGGCTGAGCGGGAGTAGCATTTGTTTTTCTGTTCGACGAATTTTTAAAAAGAGAATAAAGAGGGCAGCCGCTATAGTTGGCAGTGTGGTTTCCGCCGCAAATACTACATTTTTTTGCTTTGGTATCACCTTTTATTTTGTCACAGTTAGCGGTACTGTGTAACTCGCCACATACAACGCAAACGGTAGGCAACTTGCAATAAGTTTTGGTATGGCCAAATTCTTGACAGTTCATGCATTGGATAGGTCCAGTTTTTTTATGTAGCAACTCAACGGTAACTCTTCGATGCAACAAGTATTTTAAGCTATATCGGTATCGATAATAATTTAAAATACAGTTTTGAACCGTTCCTTTAGTTTAATTCTATTTATTTACTTCTTATTTTTTTTTTTTAATAAAATGATATGTTTTCAAATTACATACTCGTATGTATGCATGTTGCGAAAAGCAACAAATTTTTAAACGGGATTAATTGTAGATGTTTTAAAAATGTTTTATTTAACCTTTCTCTTGTGCCCTTTGGAGACGATAAAAAAATACATCAACGTTCTAAGTGTGCGCGTGCAGTCGTGCTTTTTCGGGTACACGTATACGTTGTCGGCTCTGATTGATGAAAACCATAATCTTGTATTATTTTGATAGTCTCCAATTGTGATTGACAAAGAAAATGTCAGTTGTTTTGTATCGAAGTGTAATGAGTAAAAAGATGGCAGCACACGCATACTTGTTAATTTTATGCTCTAGTATTTTTGTGTATAAACAGTGTCAAACGCATGTATTTTTTTTTGTTTTTTGACAAAGACGCCGCGAAGTCACAACAGAAATGATGATTTTATTTGTACGTCTCAACTGTTGATTTTTGATGTTTTGCATCTCTCGCGTACGGCTGAGAGAAAGAGTATCCCTCCTTATCAACCGGGTGTGGCCTCTATAATTTAGAATGTTGCGCGCAAGTGGATTTGGGTGCAATACTAGTTTTTCAATATATTTTTTGCGTGTTTTGAAAATAATGTCTTCACCAACGGAACATCGAGATCTTTGTGAATTCGCTGATTTCGGATATACCAGGGGGCTGCTGTTATTGTACGTAGGATTTTATTCTGTCGCCTTTGAATTCTTTCGACATTCGATTCTGAGGCAGTGCCCCATAACTGGATTCCATAGGACCATATTGGTTTCAGGATCGCGTTGTATAGTAGAAGTTTACAGTCTAGGCTCAGTATAGAATTTCTTCCCATAAGCCAATTAATTTGGGCAGTTTTTAATTTCATTTGCATCAACTTTGCGTCTATATGCCATTTCCATGTTAAACGGCGATCAAGGTGAACGCCTAGATATTTGACTACAGTATGTTGCGGAATAGTCTCGGTGTTGATTTGTATAGGCGGGCATGTTTCCCTTCGCAACGTAAAAGTGACGTGTACACATTTCTGCTCGTTAACTTTTATACGCCATTGTTTTAGCCATTTTTCTAATTTTGAGATGTACCCTTGTAGATTCCGGGAAGCTTCTACTGGATTTTCATGGACGCTTAAAAAAGCTGTATCATCAGCAAATGTTGATGTATGAATGTTATTGCTTAACGGTAAGTCAGAGGCATAAATTAAATAAAGTAAGGGACCGAAGATGCTGCCTTGGGGAACTCCGGCTTCGATCGACTGCGGAGGGCTTAAAAAATTGCCTTCCCTAACTACAAATTTTCGTTCCTTTAGATAGCTTTTTAAAAGCTTGACGATGTTTGCGGGGAGATTGCGTGTTAATTTGTGGATAAGACCTTCGTGCCATACTTTATCGAAAGCTTGAGAAACATCTATAAAGAGCGCAGAGCAAAATTTCTTTTTTTCAAAGGTGTCTCTAACTACGTTCACAAGTCTGTGAGTTTATTCAATAGTGCTATGTTGTCTGCGAAAACCGAATTGATGATCTGGAATGCATCCACTTCTAGTCACTATAGGCATCAGCTTGCTCATATACAGCTTTTCAAATAGTTTTGAAATGTTGGGCAATAAGCTAATAGGCCGATAGGATTCAACCTTCGTATGATCCTTGCCAGGCTTTGGTATCATAATAATCATCGAAACCTTCCATTCTGCAGGATAGTATTGCAGCCGTAGAATACTATTAAAAATGAAGAGTATAACTCTTTTTGCAGTATAAGGCAGTTGTTGAAGCATTTTGTTGCTTATTTTGTCGACACCTGGGGCTTTTCTGGTGTTAAGACTAGTGATGGCCTTTTCAATCTCCACACTGTTAAATCTCATCGGTATTTCTGGTAAAGAGACGACTGGTGGCAGTTCAACAATATCAGCAGAAATATTCGGGGTAAATACTTTTTCTAGGTGCTTAACAAATAGATGATCTTTTTCAGCATCAGTTCTTGCCCAGTCACCATTAGAGGCTCGTAATGGTGGTTTGCAAATCACTGGCCTATTAAGTCCTCTGGCTGCACGCCACAGCGAATAATCTGTTGATGGTGTTGAGTCGAGTTCTTGCAGAAATTTTTGCAGCGAAGCTGTTTTTTGTGATTGTAAAACTTTTCTTAGCTGTTTGGTACACTCCTTAAGCCTTAATTTTAGCTGAGGCGATCTGTAACGTTGCCATTCTCGTCGAGCTCTCCGTTTTTCAGTCAATATCCTTTCTATATCTGCACAAAAAATATTGTTAAATCTCGCTTGTTGAATTGGTTGAATTGAAGAAGCATTAAGAGCAGCTTGTTTAGCATGTGCTTCAAACAACCTAATAGAATTTTCTATGTCAGCAGGTGTTCTCAATGGCATATTTTCCGTGCAATGAGCACTCAAATATTTTTTGTATTTCAGCCAGTTAATACGTGCAGGTGTCAGCGGTAAATCACATGTTGGTGTTGTAGTTGTGTGTGAGTAAATAGTGATAATAGTAGGCGAGTGATCTGAAGACAAATCCAGAGATGCTTCTACTTCAATCATTTCGCTGGGCACGCCTTTCATAATCCCAAAGTCGATAACATCAGGAATTTTTTGACGATCCGTTGGCCAATATGTTGGCTGACCACTTGAAACTACATTCAAACCCATTTTTGAAATTGTGTCAAACAAAACACGACCCTTGGGACTGATTAAACGTGAGCCCCAAAAAGTGTGTTTAGCATTGTAGTCGCCAGCTGCTAGAAAACGGGACCCCAGTGTTGTATAAAATGCGGTATATTGACTCTCTGAAATTGAAAACCTGGGAGGAGAGTAAACAGATGATATCACAAGCTTTTGATAAAAATTTTCAATGCAGATGTTCGTTGCTTGAAGATATTCTTCACGAAGGTCATTTAGTAGGTAGTGTTTTATTCGAGTTTTTATTAGGATTCCAGAGCCACCACAAGCTCTACCTTGAGGCTCCTTGGTGTCGTAGAAATTATATCCACTAATTCGAAAATAGCTTCGGGACGTCAAGTGAGTTTCTGAGATAAGCATAACATCGATTTGTTTATCCAGAAGAAAATATTCAATTTCATTTTTATGTTGGCAGATGCCGTTTGCGTTCCAAAAACAGATTCTTAAGTTCATGGTTTGTTCAATACAGCCTGCAACAAGGTAGACTGCATTTTCAACATTTCCTGCATCATACAGGACATGTTGAGAGTGAATGTATTTACTGTTTGTATAAGGATCTCTATTGAGGCTTCAATACGACTAAAACTATGCCCTGATTCTTCATTTACTGGTACAGTTTTTTGCGCCGGAATCTGGTTACTCTTTAAAATATTAGCGTATGAAAATTGACTATTAGGTTTTTGTTGAGTAAGAGTCGTGTTAGACTTTAAAACATTTGAGTATTGATTATGGCTAGACGACGGTTGAGGTAACTGTGGGTAGTTTAAAGGAGTGTTGGGCTGAGCGGGAGTAGTATTTGTTTTTCTGTTCGACGAATTTTTAACAAGAGAATAAAGAGGGCAGCCGCTATAGTTGGCAGTGTGGTTTCCGCCGCAAATACTACATTTTTTTGCTTTGGTATCACGTTTTATTTTGTCACAGTTAGCGGTACTGTGTAACTCGCCACATACAACGCAAACGGTAGGCAACTTGCAATAAGTTTTGGTATGGCCAAATTCTTGACAGTTCATGCATTGGATAGGTCCAGTTTTTTTATGAGGCATCTCAACGGTAACTCTTCGATGCAACAAGTATTTTAAGCTATAGATTGGGTGCGATTCATTTTTTTTAATTTTCAAGTCGCCTGGCTGTAGCTCGACTCTAAAAATAGGTTGGGGGATTTTTTCCCTGTTTTTAATGTTTGAAACTTTTTTCACTTTGCAGCCACTATCTTCAAGGCCAGACTTTACCTCTTCCGGATCCACGCTTGAATCTATTCCTTTTATAACTACTGTTAGGCCTTTAGCACTCTTCAGTTGATATGTATAAAAGTTTTTGTTTTTAGTCTCAAAATCTGACACAATTTTCCTGTAATTATTTTCTCGTGTTACCTGAATTTTAGTTTCGTTGATTTTGCCACGCTTAATTGGAGATACAAAGAACTCATTTTCTCCAATTAATGAGATAAGGCTTTTTACCAAAAAGTTGGAGTTCTGTTCTCTTAAATATATCGGCGGTGGTTTAGTGGACCTTGTTGTACTTGTGTTTAATATTATTTTTCCCATCTTTGGGCATTTTCGCCGTTGACGCTATTTCAGCTGATTTGGGACTTCTTCCCCTTTTTAGCACGGTTATGTATCTGTCCATACCAGTTTGGATTTTATTATCACTATTTTCACTCACTGCATTTACAATTTTGTGCATGTTGATCACCTGGGTATTTATTGTTTGTTTGTTTGATTGTACAGCTAAGCTGACAAGTTTGCTAGTAGGTGCAATTGTTGTTGCTTCTTGATCGCTATTTAACATGTTGAGAGATAATGATCGCACACGAGTATTTGTGTTTTCTGTTAAATGCAGGCTTGTGTTTACTTCATTTTTTTTGTCGTCGTTAGCAACCAAAGTTATATATTGTACATTCCTACTGCTTGTAGGTTTATTGTTGTTGTTAGAAGGTGAACTCATTTAGAGTTCTCTTTTTTGTGTTGACTTATGAGTTGGTGTATGCAAATATTTATGTATTTACACACAAGCAAAAAATAAAATAAAACCAGTAAGATAACTGTTTAATAAATGTTTTGTTTTTGTATATTTTTTTTTGTGAATTTTCTTTCAATAAATTTTTAATATTCAGTTGCGACGATTATAAAAACGCGTCTGTACACTACAAAAGTTGAAACTGAATTATTCAGTTTCTACTCTCTGATTCCAATTTATTGCCGATAGATGATGTACTTTGTTCAATTCACTGCTGCGAAAGCATTTTTAATTTTATTAATACATTTGAGACAACTTAAATTACAATTTATATATATTTTTGTTTGTTTTTTAAGAAGGTTATTACTTTGCGTGAAATACAATGGGTTTTTTCTAATAAAAATTAATATATTTTTTTACATTTTATGTAGTTTTTTTAAACTTTTGTACGATTTTTTTTTTGAAAATGTATGGGAAAATTATTCGAAAAATATTCGCTTGAATTTGGCGAATACGAATATCTTAAAACAGGCGAATAGTCGAATACGAGTATTCGTAACATCACTAGTATGTACATACATATCGTTTGCAATATCTACATTTATGTTCGAAAAATTCTTTTTGATTTATGCTTGCGCGCATGCCTTTTGCTGCTTTTTCCATTTCCGCTGACAAATTTTAAGTGAAAAAGAACGCGTCATATGAAAATGTTTTGACATTTGTTTTCGCAGTTACATAAAACGAGAATCAGTTTTGCTGTGAAACTGAGATAAAAATTGTTTCATTCCATTTGTTACTCTCATTGTGAAAAGATTTTAATTTGTTTGAATTTCTTCACAGAACGGGAATCAGAAACAAAATGTAGACGAGAAAAATGTTTACATGTCACGTTATCGCAGAACCAGAATCTACCCCCTGGTTTAATTCGCCTTGTACATACTTACATACTTATGTACATAAGTATCTGTTCACATGCGTACATAACTAAAATTCTACCTAAAAAATTTAAATATTTTTTGGAATATTATAAGCAATATTCTATTAATCTAACTTGGTTCAAAAAATTTATATGACATTATTTTTACATTTTCAAACCATTAGAGACTACTTGCTTATCGCGTATGTTATTGTACACAACACGAATTATAACTTGAAAATTAAAACGAAACAATGATGTTGTAGTGCCATCTCTGATGACACTGCGCAGCACTGGCAATACTTACTAATTTTAAGCAACTATGTATAAGAATAAACTAGCGAGTAAAGAAACTGAAGATAATAAATTGACTCTTTACATAGCATTCAACGAGAACAGTCGTTCCACTCATTTTTAATATATTATATGGCGACCGTGACAAAGTATTTATTTGTCTAAATATAACAAATAAAAAAAAAAACTAAATTTAAAAGAAAAAAAAGTTGAAATAAAAAATGAAATAAACTAAAAAAATACAGTAACAAATTTAACTTAAAACAAACAACATTTAACAAATAATTCAAATATCTACAGTCAAAACTTTACACATTTACATAAACTAAAAAAAAAAACAATACATACATTAAAAATTGAAAATTGGAAAAAGAGAAAAAAAGAGGTACAGTCACAGAAAAATTTGTGCTACAAAAATTTAACTAAACATAAAAAACTGAAAATTTCCAGAAATAATAAGAAAAATGCCATTTATTTAAAGAAAAAAATGAAAAGTGAAAAAGGTACAGTCACGCCAAAAGACAATTCAAGATAAATAAATTTGTGAAAAAAGTGACACAATCCAATGATAAAGTGACAAACAAAACTGGTACAAACAAAAAACAAATAAAAATAAAAGAACAGTTACAAAAAATAATATCAAAGAAATTTAATCTTCATTATCAAACTCATTATTTCAATCATCTTTAAAATTTACTTAGCACATATGTATATACATACAAACTTAAATAGAAAGTTACATACATACATATACATATGTATAAATCAATAAAAAAAAAATGCAACAAACACAAACAGTTACAAATAAGTACAGAAAATTTTATATAAAAATCTTTTTTTTTTTGCTAAACGTTTGAATAAGTACAGAAACTGTACTATATACATACATACATACATATATATGACTATAAAAAAAAATTTTGAAAACATTGGAACAAACACGAAAAAAAAGTGAAATTTAAAACCAACAAAAACAAAAATTTCAACAGAAATATGTATATACATATATTTTCAACTTTTGGGCAATACTGTACCAAAATTGCAACTTCTTTAAACTAAAAATTTGATAACAAAAAGAACACAAAATATACAATACGAAAAAGGTATAGTGAAAACAAATTAATCAAACAAATTACACCTAGTAACAAGAAAAAAATGGAAAATAAATCCAAAGGAACAAAATGACAATGAAATGAAATAAAAATTAATAATAAAATAATCAATAAAGAGAATCAAAATCAAAAGAAACTATACAATAAAAAGAAACACTAAATGAAAATAATGAAACAAAAAT
The DNA here is from genome assembly GCA_947311025.1 of Lypha dubia. Lineage (NCBI taxonomy): Eukaryota > Metazoa > Arthropoda > Insecta > Diptera > Tachinidae > Lypha > Lypha dubia. The sequence continues at coordinate 73,683,455 of OX371261.1, read as the reverse complement.
TACAACATCTCTACAAAATCAAATCGAAACTTCAAAGAAAAAACTGAAAACAACACTTGTGAACATGGACAATAAACATAAATGGAATTATTAAAACCTTAAAATTAATTATTGTAATTTAAAAACTATTTAACAGTTCTAAAACTAAATTCTACCTACAAACATGCAATAAAAAATGCTTACGAAACTAAAGAACAATCCTAAATAATTTCAAAATAAATTTCTAAAAACATTTACTATAATTTAAAAAAAAAAAAAAAGAAGTATGCATAAAGTTTTGTGACTAAGTGTACATACAAAAACAAATGTACAGCGCACACTGGTCGAAAAGGCTCATTTAGCGGCGTTTAATTAATAGCGCTTAGGGATTTTTTTTTTTTGCTTGTGTAATATTTTTTTTTAGTTGAAAATAGATTAAGCTACAATGTTAAACAAAAAAAAAAAAATTTTAAAAATATATTAATATTTTTTTTTGTGAAAGTTGCAATTTTTTTTCATATTTACGACATTTTTTATTTCATTCAGGAAAACATTATAAAGTTAATATATTTAATGTTTCACATTCTTTTAGGATAAAAATATATTAAACTTTAATATTAAATTTAATATTAATATTAAATTAATTTATTTATTTTTTAAAATTTTTTTCTTAAAACAATTTTTATTTATTTCAGTGCTATACATATATTGTTAATAAAACGACATATGTATATATAGGTACAGTTATGTTGGAAATAATAGGCTTAAGGCAAATACACGAGTTTTTATTCAGAACCAACAGCGTCTTCTTGTATAATTGGCTCTGAAAGCAAATTTAGTACATCACTGCCTATTTCTATATTGTTCCGGGAGTAGCTAGATGGTTGTTTGGTGAGCGAGGATATGAGAGGATCAGAAGAGAAAAGAAGTGAGTGAATTAAATCCTCCATTGTGTTTTTTCTTGAATATGTTGGATATATGTTTGAGTTTCTTATTTTTGCACCAGATTGCATTAATTTATACGAGTGTTTTGTGAAATCCCCGTCCACGTAAAGAGCTAAAGCTTCATCAGGGCTGTATGGAATAGAATTTTTTGCCGTAGAAGTAATGGTTTTTTGAATTTTTGCTGCGACATTGGTATCAGAATGTACCATGGATACCACATCTGAAGCTTTTCTCTTTTCTGCTTTGTGTAAACTTACGCGCGTCGCTACCATAAGTTCATAGGAAGAAGTTTTATTTACAAGCTGTGAAACTGTTTTGACTTGGGTTTTAGAGGTACATTCTGTGAAATCCTTTGCAGGTCGTCCAAAAGAAGTGCTACTTATCGGCTCAACTAATATTATTTCACTCTCCAACCATTCTTTGTTACGTTCTTCAAAATACGATAATGTTCTGTGGCAACTCTTCCACTTCTCAACTAATTTGCTTATAAAGCACTGCTCCTCAGCATATTTTGTTTCGTCTATTATATTGTTAAATACGTGGTCCTCCACAGCCGAAAATTTTCTAGTTGGGATGTTTTCATTGTGCCAAATTAAAAAAAGTGTGCGTTTGGAAACATTCATTGTGCATAAAAAATTAATAAACCAATTACATTGCGCGAACTGGCATGTCATATTGGACGAGTCACAATAACAATAATCCAAATTAATAAACAAAAAAGAATTAAACCGAACTCGATCAAACGCCAAAAGTTGCACTCCATGAAACAATAGCATATAACACTTTAAACGCCCTATCACAAATGCCAACTTCTACAATTCACTCCTACTAAACTAGTTATACACAGATCACAAACATTTATTTTTTAGTTAATACATACCTTTGTCTTTCAATTACAACTTTTAGGCTCAAAATTGATAAACAATTGACTTACAGGTGACAAGAAACACTCACTGAGTAGTTAGGCGCCAAATTCCTTAAATGCACTTGCTGCTGCAAATGTTATGTTTGACAGCTAACAGCTGAGCGAATATTGAAAGCAAAATAAAAGTAAAAACGCAGAGTTTCTCAGAAAAGTGATTTCGACCAGTGTGCAGCGCCGAGAACAAAGTGAACGTGAATACGTACCTACGCATGTACGTAAAACTTTATTCACCCAACATAGCAACACGCAACAAATAAGAGTTGAAGTAACCATGAAAGAGAAAGATGTACAAAACCCAACAACAACAAAAACTGAAAAAAATCAACAAGTGCCAGACACAAAAACAAAACAACAGCAGACACCATCAACACAACATTAACATCAACATTCAACATATATGTATTTACGCAGAAGAAAAGCCAATAGCGAGGGCCGAAGCAAAATACAAGGAAGATGAAATTCAATTTATTAATTATTTTATTTAATTAAAACACAAAAAATGAACAAAAAAAAACCATTATATTTAAATAAAATTGTGAGGGATTGTAGGAATAATAATTAAGTACACGAGACAAAAGACGAACTTTTCTATTACAAGTTTATTGAACGAAAGTAAGATTAAGAGTGACTTACATCTAAGGTTATAAATGACATTTCATGTACTTGACATAAATAGTAAAGTATGTGGATTGTAAACAGAAGAACAGGGTGATACTAACATACTCCTCCTCAATCCAAAAAACTTTAGAAAATATAAAAATATTATACAAAAACTGTTTTAAATTTCATTTAAAAATTAATATTCATCATGTTACAAAATTTCAAATGTTTTCCTTTAGCTAAGCATTTAGTAAATAGATCAGCAATGTTTTCATTTGTGCTTATATATTGAATATTAATTTCATTCGATTCGAATTTTTCACGTATATAGTGATAACGTATATCTATATGCTTGCTTCTTTTATGTGCCACTGGATTTTGAACAAGAAACATGGCACTCTGGTTATCACACATTATTGTTGTTGGAGTTTTTATGTAGTCTGCAAGACCGATTTCAGACAAAATACTTCGGTGAAATATTACATCTTTTGCTCCTTGACACATCGCTACGTATTCCGCTTCCATTGAGCTAAGGGATACAACACTCTGTTTCCTGGACTCCCAGGATATTGGACCACCAGCCAAAAACAAAACGAAACCACTGTACGATTTCCGGTCATTTTTATCTGTGCCCCAGTCAACATCTGTATAACATACCAAACCATTAGTAGAATTATAACATAACGTACCTTTTGGATGTTGTTTGAGATATCGTAAAATATTTTTAGCTGCTACAAAATGTTCCTTTTCAGGATGCGTGTTAAACTGTGACAGCTTCGACACAGTATGAGCAATATCTGGACGAGATACGACAGCCAGATACATCAATGAACCTATAAGAGATTGGTAAGTTTTTGCATCATAGCCCCTGCAATCTTCTTTTGTACATTTATCTAAAATAGTGCCGGCAGCAAAAGGGGTGTACGATGGCTTACAATTTGTCATATTCCATTGTTGTAGAAGTTCTGTTGTATACTTTCGTTGATGAATTTTAATTGCTCCACTAAGACCATCCCTTTCTACCTCCATACCTAAGTAGTATTTCACCGGACCCCTGTCCACAGCATCAACATGTTCATTTAGCATTGACACGATTTTTTGCATCATTTGATGAGATGAGCAAGATAATAAAATGTCGTCAACATAAATGGCTATGAGGACTAGCTCTTCATTTATATACATCGAATACAAGCAATTGTCTGTCTTAGACCGAATAAAATGATTATCAAGTAGTATTTGGTTTATTTTACGATACCAATCTCTACCCGCTTGCTTCAAACCGTAAAGGGACTTCTTTAACTTACGAACGCGATCAGGGCAATTTTTATCAACAAACATTTTTGGTTGATGCATATACACTTCTTCCTGCAACTCGCCATTTAGATATGCAGCAACAACATCTATGTGGTTTAACAGCATTTTTTTCTGTGCAGCTATGGCAAATAACATCCTTATTGCTGAATATCTTGCAACTGGGGAATAGGTATCGGTGTAATCAATATTATATTTTTGAGAAAACCCTTGTGCCACAAGGCGTGCTTTATATTTTTCGATATTTCCCAACGGGTCTCTTTTGGTGACAAATACCCATTTACAACCTATGACGTTTTTGTCATTAGGTCTCTCCACCAGGTCCCATGTGTTGTTATTTTGCAAAGTTTCAAATTCTGATTTCATCGCAACTCTCCATGAGTCTGATTTTTCACTTTCCATAGCTTCTTGCACACTTCTTGGATCTTCACTTACGAAACATAAGCCATTTAGACATTCTGGATTTTGAACAACACAAATCTTTTTCGGCCGTCCCCTTTTTCCAGTTTTTTCTAGTCTCGGTCTTCCTCTTTTTCTTTTCATACCGGCTTCATTGATATTTTCTTCTTCAGAACTTTCATTATTATCGTCATCTGTGCTGTGCTTAACAGCTTCCATGTGTGGGAAACTCTGTTGTTCCATGATTTCATGCGATTTAACATTATAGTCAAACCAATCAACATCGTTTTGTTCTTCATTATTTGTTTTGGTTTTATTTTCGCCTAAATCATCTCTTTGGTAACTTTTATCTTCAAAGAAGATAACACTACGCGCAACAAATATAGTTTTATTTTCATTATCGTACAAACGATAACCTTTTGTTGTTTGAGAGTAACCAACAAATGTATACTCTTTACCCTTTGGCTTTAGTTTGGACCGACCAGGCTTCTTGTTTAAAGCAACTGCTAGACAACCAAATGCACGTAAATGGAATACCGACGGCTTACGACCAAACCACCACTCATATGGCGTTTTGTTATGCAGCACTTTCGTGGGGCAACGATTTCTTAAATATGTTGCTGTATTTAAAGCCTCAGACCAAAGCGAGTGTGATACTTTGGAGTCCATCAGTAGACACCGGGCCATTTCTATTAGCGTTCGGTTTGCCCTTTCCGCCACACCATTTTGTTGCGGGGTGTAACACACTGTTGTTTGATGCGATATACCTGTTAAAGATAAATAATTTTGAAAATTATTGTTTATATATTCACACCCATTATCACTGCGTAAAGTTTTTAACTTTAATCCAGTCTGTCTTTCGGCATGTTTATGAAAATCTTTAAACACTGCCAATGCATCAGATTTTTTCTTGAGAAAGTAGACAGTTGTAAAACGGGAGAAATCATCAATAAATGATATAAAATATCGTGAACGTCCTTCAGTTGTTATTCTCATTGGACCACATATATCCGTGTGCACTAGCTCCAATGGTTTCTTTGTGAAACGTTCTCCAAAACTTGTAAATGGTTGTACAGTGATCTTGCACATAGCACACGTGACACATGAAATATTTTCGTTGTCATTTATTTTCATTCCACGGACGATTTCATGTTTTGACATATTTACTAAATCTCGGAAATTTACGTGGCCAAATCTTCTGTGCCATACTTCATAATTAGTTTGTTTACATTTTGTCATCATCAGGTTTTCGTTTTGTTCCCTTTTCTTAAAATTTGTCGTAAAAATACCACTCTTTGATTTAGCTTCAAAAATCATATTACCACATTTTGTTTTTGCAATAACTTTCTCTTTAAAAAAATTAACTTTGTTTCCATGCTTAATTATTTTATTCACTGATAAAAAATTAGCATTTAACATTGGTACAAAGAGAACATTTGTTAGTGTAATGTCGGTAAAATCCGATTTTAAAATTACATTACCTATCCCTTTTGCATAAACACAATCACCTGAAGCTATTGTAATCTTCTGATTATACTCTTTTAGTGAAGAGAACAAACTTTCATTTCCACTCATGTGTGATGAAGCTCCACTATCAACTATCCATTCATTATCATGTTGTTTCCAATTGCATTCTCTTGCACTCATTACAGTTTCTCTCTTATTACATTGTGATTTAATGTGTCCCCTCTTACCGCATGAATAACATTTAACATTGAAATGTTTCTTGTTTGACTGGTTTTTATATTTTAATTTTTCCTTATCTTTTGAATTTACAGCAAATACGTGTTCTTCAGCAGTCGCATGCGTTTTTTCTCCACGACGATGATATTCTTCCAATACTTTGACCTTCAATTGATCTATTGTTGGTAATTTGTCTCTGCTTTCAATTGCTACAATAAAACTTTCAAAGTCTTCAGGTAGACTACAAAGCAACAAAATACTTATAAAATCTTCCGGTACTGAAATATCAATTTCTTTTAGTAGTTCAACCAAATTGCTAAATTCATTAATCTGTTGACTGTAGTTAATAGAATCTTGGATTTTAAAACGTACCAGTTTTTTAAATAAATTAACTTTGCGAGCGGGACTTTTTGCTATATAAACGGACTTTAAATTTTGCCATGCTTCTCTTGCACTTACACACCTTTTTACATGTATCAACTCTGAAGGCTTTATACTTAGCGTGATGGTAGCCAATGCTTTCTGGTCTATAATGTTCCATTGTGCTTTTTCTGTTGCTGTTGCTGTTGAGGGACAAAAACCATCTACTACTGACCAGTAGTCCAGAGTGATTAAAAGACTCTTCATGTGGATTGACCAACTTGCGTAGTTGCTATCATTCAATTTTTCGATTTGCATCGAACTCGACATTTTGAACAAATATATATACAAAAACGTATTTCAACAAATACAAACGTAGATCACAATACTCGACCGACTTAATTAGCACAATTTACTTGGCACGCTGGGCCCATAACCTTTGTGAGGGATTGTAGGAATAATAATTAAGTACACGAGACAAAAGACGAACTTTTCTATTACAAGTTTATTGAACGAAAGTAAGATTAAGAGTGACTTACATCTAAGGTTATAAATGACATTTCATGTACTTGACATAAATAGTAAAGTATGTGGATTGTAAACAGAAGAACAGGGTGATACTAACAAAAATAACATCAAATAAGTAGTTATTAATTACTTTAAAAAAAAAATCAATAAAAATTCTGAATTAAAATCAATTGACTAACTAATAATACATATGTATAATTATACCTACAAACTATATAACTATTATACTTACATATTATACATACCTAACTATAATTATACATACATTTAAAAACTTATTAATACTTATATAATCTTATCAAAATTTACTCTTATAAACTTACACTACATATTTTTATTATACCTAAGTTGAGTCACATATAAACTAACATACATACATAAATACAATGAACTATATATATGTACATAGATATATGGATAAAAATAAACATATATATGGATATAAACAAATATACATATTTATACGTAATAAACATACATATATACAATTATAAATAAATGTATAAGTAAAGAAATATATGTATGTAAATATACATAAATAAATACATATACTTATTCAATTAAAAACTACACAGAGAAATATTAATGATATGATTTAAAAAAAGTGCAAAAAGACAAACAAACAAAATTATTGAAACAAAAATTATTAACATTGATAAAACAACAAAAAAAAAAGCGCATAAAACTTCTATATATATAAAATTTTTTTTTAAACAACTGCTGCATGTTAAATTTGGATTATTAAGGAAACAAATAGATTATTCTGCTTGCTTTCGAGGCTACGGCCAATAACCACAACATTTGCATAGCAGAGTGGTCAAAATAAGATTTACTTATAATAATATGTACATACATGTAAAAAAAAAAATTTAAAGAAGAAAAGAACATAGTACTAAGAACCTAAACATAAATCTTGAAATCATTTTTCTCTCACTTTCTCTATAAAAAAAAAAAATAAAAAGAATTTAAAATTTAACAATAAACTAAAATTTTTTTTTCATTTCATTATCCAAAAATTAAAACATAAAATACATACTAAATCTATAAATTTATTTACCTAGAAAAAAAAAAACAAAACAAAAATTTCTCTATATATATACAATTGAAAATTACTTTTTTTTGCAATTACTTAAAATTACTTTAAAAAAAAAACTATACAAAATCTTTAAATTTGCTTATTTAAAATAAAACTTGATAAATATAAATAGATACTTACTTTTAACCAAATTAATTTAATCAAATCACTTTAATCATATTACTTTCAATTAAATTACTCTAAGTATATTACTTTTAATCAAATTAATTTAACCAAATAACCTTAAATCAAATTGCTTTAGAATTTTTCTACTTTTAAAATTTAAAAGAAACTAAATTTTCTTTACAAATTTTTGGAAAATGTAATATTTTGTAATTTCTATACTATAGAAAATATTGAAGCAAACAAGATTGATCACCTTGTTTGGTTCAACATTTTTTTTATAAAAAGGGAGGTGCATAGGTAGGTGGACAATGCCAATGTTTCCAATCTTTAAAAACATATATAAATGTTTTCAAATTTTCAAACATTTTAAAATACAAACACTTTAAAATACAAATAAAATATAAACATTTTTAATTATATACAAAGACATTAAAATTCATAAAACTTTCAAACATTTTAATATTTAAACACTTCAGGATAAAAATAAAAGTAAAATACTTTCATTTAGAAACAAAGATATTACAATTTATAAAACTTTTATTATATTATAAATTATAATTAAATTATCTTTGTTTCTATAAAAGAAGGGAGGAGTAGTGCCATCTCTGATGACACTGCGCAGCACTGGCAATACTTACTAATTTTAAGCAACTATGTATAAGAATAAACTAGCGAGTAAAGAAACTGAAGATAATAAATTGACTCTTTACATAGCATTCAACCAGAACAGTCGTTCCACTTATTTTTAATATATTATAATGTTAACACATAATCACAGACCTGAAAAAAATCACACAATATTAAATTTGGCGTTATTAAACGTTTGTGAATAATGTTTCTTATTACCGGCTAATAAGACAAAAACTGATTATTAACTAATGTTTACATAATCACTTCAATAAGAATTTTTTATGCACAACACTGTTATTAATATTATAAAAAGATAGACTATAATGAAACCAATTTTGAGCTATTGAACTAAAGTTAGCTAGAGCTTTGCTGTTCCGGAACGAACGGATACAAAGGAACGAATCACTGTAGTGAACGAATGGATCCGGTTACTTTACGGAGCGCTTTTGGCTCAGTGAGCGGTCTAATTGGGTGTTATGGTTTCATCGTTCGTTCGTTCACGCATGTCGGATTTTGTTGTTTTGGTTTTTGTAAACATTTGTTAGTTTTTTCTATTTTAGTTCAATAGGAATAATATTTTTTTTTAATCTGCATATACACCAGCATCTATACATATGTATGTATGTGTGACTGACATTTATAATTTTTATGTATAGTTAATATATGGACATACATACATACTAAACTAATTTCTTAGTTCAGTTGTATAATAAAATTATCTTCATGTAATAAAACTGCACTTACAAAATAGGCTAAGGGGCTGTGCACATATTACGTAACGCTGTTTTCAGAGATTTTATACACACCCCCCCCCCTCTCAGTAACGCTTTTTAATAATTTTTCAGTGCAAAATTTCCAATCCGTAACAAATCTTTAACCCCCCCCTGGAGCGTTACGTAATATGTGCACAGCCCCTCAAGTAAACTTTATTGGCGAGAAGCTACTATTTACAACATACATTTAACCGGTTTATACACATATGTATTTATGTATGTGTATGAAAACATTGTAAACAAAAAAAAATACTTTAACTAGAATAGTGTACCATTTTATTTGATAGGTTTATGGAAAAGAGCGATGGAACGAAATGAACGAACGGGTCCGTTCCTCTGAATTGAACGAAAATGAGCGCTCTAGTTAGCTATGGAACTAAAAGTGCGACCTAGTTCAGTTTACTGAGATTAGCGGAAAAGAGCGCTCACTCAACTGAGCTGAAAAAACCAACTCTAATCCCGAGACTACTGACAAATTACACAGTAGCACATTTTTCAACTTCAAAATCTTGAACCAATTAAGATCCCCAAAATCTGAAAGCTTATAATGGTAGAATAAAAACATTAGCTGGGTATTGAATTATTAGCTAAGGTTTGTTTAAAGTAATTTTTGAAGTTTTTGACTGCGGGTGGATTTGAGTACTATTTTCAAAAAACATATACTGATTCTTAAGTCTATATCACGTGAACTATTCGAAATATTGCTTTTCTCTCTTCAGCAAATTTTTAACATCTTACTCAAAACAGCAACACTGTCAAAACACGTAAAATTTCGTCAAATTTTTCCATGGTTTTTCACATTTATTTCAGAAATTACTACGAACTCGACCAGACAATATATGACAAAAAGATAGCCAAAAGCAAAACAAACAACACCCCAGTTGAATATGTAACAAAAACAACGTCTGCATACTACATCTGGGGCCGAATTACCGCATTCGTGATGGAGTATGCTTTCGTATCGAATGAAATTTCGGTTCTTTTTACATTGGAATAGAATAAAAACATATATATGTTTTTGCGAAAATACCATATGTTTATGGCAAGACAAACATAAAAAAAGAAACTCAAATTTTTTCCGGCTTATTTAATTAACTGTTTGTGAAGTAAAATATTGTGAAAATACAAATATAATTGTAAAAAAACAATGGATACATTCGTTTTGTTGTGCTTATCGTCTTCTGATTCTGAAGACGATTATAACACAGTGCGTATTAGAAAAGAAATGCGGAATAATAAGGTGACCAACTATTTTTTATTCAAAAAGAGTACACTTTGCAAGTATTTCATAGGTGAAAAAAAAGAAGAAAAAACAATAAAAACTGTATTTTGTAGCGTGATTCTCTGCTTGGGCTGCCTTCCTGAATCCAACGGGAATTCGTCTGCATTCTTAACTGTTTATTATTATTATATATGTATATATATCTACTTTAATTTTATAATAATTTTTCAATTATTATTATTATTATTATTATTTTTTATATAAATAAAAATGTTTTTAATATTAATTTTTCGATATTTCGCAACACCGTTGGTTGGCTTCTTCAGGAGAAATTGAGTTTAAATCTAATTTATAACAATTTTAACAAATACCAATCAAAATATTGAAAAATATTTGTCAATTGAAAATAGTTTTTTCCTTTTTTCTTTTTGAAATAAAAAACTTTAAAATAATTTAACAAAAACAAAAACAAAATACTTTGAGTGAAAAAATTTTAAACCAATGAACAAATATTTTTGAATATACACCTACACATAAATACAAATTACATTTTTTCTATTTTTATCTCTTACTAACTTATAGTCTTAAATTCTAATATCAATTTCCTTAACTGCTCTAAACCTAATTTTATTTGTAACTATATAAATACATTAATAAAAAGTACATGTGAAATGTTCTATCTTTTTGTAACTAAATGTCTGTAATTTTGAGCTATATTTTCAGTATCTGTCTTAAAATTAATTCTTTGTTGTATTGGTGTGTTAATTATTTGCAACATTTCTAACATATATCTGCGTTTGTAATTATTTTCTGTGTTTAAAACTGATACATTTTCAAAGTCTGGATGGTGATTCAATTCAAAAGAAAGAAACAGAGAAGTTCTTAAAAAGAAATAAGGACATTTGTATTTTAAAATCAGATAAAGGTAATGCAACAGTAGCTATGTATAAACAAGACTATGACATAAGAATAAAGAATATTATAGAAGATAATAATAAGTATAAATTAATCAATAGAGATCCAACGAGTAGATTACAGAAAATCAATAATGATTTTATTGAGCAACTATTTAGAAAAGAAATTGTTACAACTATAGAGAAAAACAGACTTAAGACAAACATTGCTACGGCACCTAAATTATACGAACTACCAAAGATTCACAAAGAGGAATTTCCATTGAGACCAATTTGCTCTTTCATCAATTCACCCTCTTATGAATTGTGTAAATATATTACAAACATTTTGAGAAAAATTACTGAAAATTCTAAATACAACATTAAGGACTCTTTACAGTTTAAGAATAAAATAAAAAATCAGATAATAGATTATAATGAAAAATTAATTTCACTAGATGTAGTATCATTATATCCTAGCATACCAATTGATCTAGCCATAAATATAATAGAAGAGAAATGGAGTGTATTACAGGAACACACAAATATTGAGAAAGATTTATTCTTACGTATCCTTAGATTTTGTATAGAAGACAATAGATATTTTCAGGTTAAAAATAATATATATATTCAACTAAAAGGACTTCCAATGGGTTCTCCAGCTTCTTCAATTATAGCTGATATTGTAATGGAAAGGTTAATAGATGATTCAATTGAAAAATTAAATGTAAAGCCTAGATTAATGACGAAATATGTTGATGACTTATTTTGTATAATACCTAAAGACGAAATTGATAGAATATTATCAACATTTAATGATTTCGATTCTAACATAAAATTTACAATAGAACAAGAATATGATTCAAAACTTCCTTATTTAGATACTTTATTGATTAGAAATAATAACAGAATACTAGTAGACTGGTACCAAAAACCAACAGCTTTGGGTAGAATAATTAATTACTATTCAAAACATAACAGAAGAATTATTATAAATACAGCTAAAAATCTAATAGAAAAAGTACTAACGATAAGTGAAAAAGAATTTCATAAGAAAAATAAAATTAAAATTAGAAACATATTAACTGACAATAATTTTCCAATTGACATTGCTTGCAAATTGATTGGTCAATATAGGGAAAGGAGAAATAATAATACCGTTACTATAGTAGAACCAAAGATTTATAAATCTATGACATATATACCAGGTATATCAGAACGTTTAGGAAAATCAAAGATTTATGATACAGAGAAATATAGGATGGCTTATAGAACTTATAGCTCATTAAATAGATTATTTAGTAAGACAAAAGATAAAATTACAAAATGGGATATGTCAAATTTAGTATATAGGATACCATGTTATGGAAATAATACTGAAAATTGCAATAAGGTTTATGTAGGTACAAAGAAAAATAAATTAAAAACAAGGATTGCAGGACATAAATCAGATCAGAAATATAGAAATATTAATTCACAAAAAACAGCATTATCCTCTCATTGTTTTGAATTGAATCACCATCCAGACTTTGAAAATGTATCAGTTTTAAACACAGAAAATAATTACAAACGCAGATATATGTTAGAAATGTTGCAAATAATTAACACACCAATACAACAAAGAATTAATTTTAAGACAGATACTGAAAATATAGCTCAAAATTACAGACATTTAGTTACAAAAAGATAGAACATTTCACATGTACTTTTTATTAATGTATTTATATAGTTACAAATAAAATTAGGTTTAGAGCAGTTAAGGAAATTGATATTAGAATTTAAGACTATAAGTTAGTAAGAGATAAAAATAGAAAAATGTAATTTGTATTTATATGTAGGTGTATATTCAAAAATATTTGTTCATTGGTTTAAAAAAAAATTTTTTTCACTCAATGTATTTTGTTTTTGTTTTTGTTAAATTATTTTAAAGTTTTTTATTTCAAAAAGAAAAAGGAAAAAACTATTTTCAATTGAAAAATATTTTTCAATATTTTGATTGGTATTTGTTAAAATTGTTATAAATTAGATTTAAACTCAATTTCTCCTGAAGAAGCCAACCAACGGTGTGGCGAAATATCGAAAAATTAATATTAAAAACATTTTTTATATAAAAACGACCTAAAGCTTGAAAAATTATTATAAAATTAAAATTAAAAAGGTCAAGAAAATTAGAAAACTATATCTACTTTATATACGAACACTATGATATTTATTTATTCTTAATATTAATATTGTCTGAGATGCATCGCATATTCGGAGAAACATGGAAAAGAAGAGGGATTTTTTAATAACATCCAAAAGTCGGTCGTCCCATTCGACGTTATTCACATAGACCATTTTGGCCCGGTTGATAATGGGAGAATTTTGAAGCACATTTTAGTGGTTATCGATGCGAGTACAAAATTTGTAAGGCTGTACCCTACAAAGACTACTAAAACGAAACAGGTAGTGGACCATCTGATGAATTATTTTAGGGCTTATAGTCGTCCAAGATGCCTTGTAAGTGACAGGGGAACAGCGTTTTCTTCCGCAGAATTCCAAGATTTTCTAAGCGAACAAGGTATACAACATGTGAAGATAGCGACGGGATCTCCACAGGCCAACGGGCAGGTGGAAAGGGTTAACAGGAGTATTGGGCCAATGTTTTCGAAACTGGTCCGACCCAACGAGGGTTTGTGTTGGGATCTGATTTTGGATAGGGTAGAACATGCTTTGAATAATACTGTTCATAGGACAATCGGCGAACGACCGAGCGTAATGCTTTTTGGGTTGGGTCAAAGGGCCCCTGTTATGGACTCTTTGAAGGAGTGTGTACTTGATGACCTCCAGCGGAGTCCTCAGTGAGGTTAGGAAGAAAGCTTATGATAAACAGAAACTTTTGCAGGACTACAACAAACGTTATTTTGACAAGCGTAGAAAGCCAGGCACGAGGTATTCAGACGGAGACTATGTAATGATTCGGAATTTCGATTCGCACACGGGTGTCTCGAGAAAACTTATTCCTAAGTTTAGAGGGCCATACATGGTAACGAAGGTTTTGAGGAATGATAGGTATTTGTTAGAGGACGTAGAGGGTTTCAGGCAGTCTAGAAATCCCTACAAGGGCGTATGGGCTGTCGGAAATATTCGTCCATGGTTTAAGGGTAAAGGCCGGGTTGTTTCTTCGCGAGATCAGGTGATCTCGCTGGTCAGGATGGCCGAGTCGTAGCGTGATTCTCTGCTTGGGCTGCCTTCCTGAATCCAACGGGAATTCGTCTGCATTCTTAACTGTTTATTATTATTAATATATATATATATATATGTATGCATTGTGCTATTATTAGGCACAATTTTTTGATATATTGTCATTATTGATGCCTTTTGCTATTACTGAGGACGGTCCCCTATAATCTAATGGGTCCATCGTCATTTTTGAGGACTTGTATTATTAGGGACAGCTTATTAATTTTTTTTTTTTTAATTTCTATTGATTACGGCTAGTTTGTTTAATGCTTATATAATATTTTTATATCGATATATGCCTGTTAACAATTAGTAAATTTGATTTAAAAATAAAATAATTGCTTTTGGCGCTGCCATATATTTTCATATTTTTCCCGGCTTTCACGGCGTTAAATAGAAATTGCTATCTGGCGGCTATATATTTTATACTGTGGATCTTTATAGTGGTAGCAACACGCAGTCATCAAACGCACTTTTGTCGTAAGATACAGAAATTAATAGTATAAAAATTTTGGCTAATTGTTCTATTTTATGTGTAAAATACATGCAAACAACAAAAATAACATTAAAATATATATATTTTTCTTAATTTTTCCTATAGTAGGGTTTCTGGATTTTTTTTTATATATATTTTTTCAGTTTTCTACACTAAAGCTTGGTTTTTATATATTGTGGACCTAATTATTAAGAAATCTATTGCAAATTCTCGTTAGTATAAAAACTTCAGAAGTTTTCAGTTTTCTACACCAAAGCTTGGTTTTTATATATTGTAGACCTAATTATTAAGAAATCTATTGCAAATTCTCGTTTGTATAAAAACTTCAGAAGCTCATAACCATAAGTTGCTGCAAATTTTTTTATTTAACAGTTTATTTTTATTTTTAAATTTCCTTCAACGAAGATTGATTTTTATATTTCTTGGACTTAAATATTCCAAAATTTATTGGAAATACAACCCGTATATAAAGGGCGAATTCATAACAATTGTTTTTTGGCAGCTCAGATCATCATTTTCGCTGTGTTCGGGATCTAGTTGATATGTCAAATGCTTTGTTGACACATTGTTCGGTACATTAGTTAATATCTATCAAAGCGAATTGAAGCGAGAGCTCCTGTTATGAATAGGCCGTGCTCATAGCTCGTACATTACGAATTGCTGCCAATATATTTATTTAATACTTTCTTTTTACTTTTCGATTTTCAACAACAAAGTTTCTTTTTTACATCTGTGGGCTTTAATTCATTCACAAAATTTTCTTCAAAATCGCCATTTCATGAGAACTTCAGAAATTAATAACTTCTAAACTATAAACTGCTGCTAATTATTTATAATATCTTATGCTTATTTTTGCATTTCCCACAACAAGGTTTAGTTTTTATTTCTCCTGAATGCAATTCGTTCATAATTTTATTGCGAATTCGGGTTTGTAAGGCGAATTCATAACAATTGTTTTGACAGCTCAGATGATAATTCTCGCTGTGTTTGGGATCCAGTTGATATGTCAAATGCTTTGTTGACACATTGTTCGGTACATTAGAAAATCAAAGCGAATTGAAGCGAGAGTACCTGTTAGAAAAGGCCGTGCTCATAGCTCGTAAATTTTGAGGTGCAGCCAATATTTTTATTTAATATTGGCTTCTTACCTTACGCTTTTCTACAACATAGTTTGTTCTTTAAATCTGTGCTTCAATTCATTCACAAAATTTGCTGCAAATTCGCCATTTAATGAGAACTTCAGAAGGTCATAACTTCTAAACTATAAACTGCTGCTAATTATTTATAATATCTTATGCTTATTTTTGCATTTCCCACAACAAGGTTTAGTTTTTATTATTCCTGAATTCAATTCATTCATAAATTTATTGCGAATTTGGGTTTGAAAAGCGAAATAATAACAATTGTTTAAGTACGCGTGTGAAGAAAAAAACATGGAGTTGACATTTTAGTTATATTTAATATATCCGGAGGTTTCTTCGAACAATTTTCGAAACACTATTTCATTGACATCTCAGAAACTAGAGAGAGTGCGCATATGACACTACACGCAATCGAAAGAGGTTGAAAATACGCATCGATTATGGGTTCAACTATTTTCCCGGAGGCTTTTTGAAAAAAGTTGCATGCTTAACAACATATTTTTTACAAAAAAAAAAAAAAAAGATTTGTAGTAATATGTAAATAGCTCGTAAAGTAGAAGGGGTGGACATATGACACTACACGCAATCGAATGAGGTTGAACATACGCATCGATTATGGATTCAACTATTTTCCCGGAGGCTTTTTGAAAAAAGTTGTATACTTAACAACATATATTTTACAAAAAAAAAAAAAAGATTTTTAGTAATTTGCAAATAACTCATAAAGTGGAAGGAGTGGGCATACGACACTACACGCAATCGAATGAGGTTAAAAAAAATACGCATCGATTATGGGTTCCACTATTTTCCCGGAGGTTTTCTGAGAAAAGTTGTTTATTTAACAACATTTTTTTTACAAAAAAATAAAAAAAATATATACATATAGTAATTTGCAAATAACTCAGAAAGTAGAAGGGGTGGGCATATGATACTATTCGCAATCGAATGTGGTTGAAAATGCGTATCGATTATGGATTCAACTATTTTCCCGGAGGCTTTCTGATAAAAGTTGTATACTTTACAACATTTTTTTTACAAAAAATATTTTTATTAAATATTGTCTTCTTACTTTACGCTTTTCTACAACATAGTTTGTTCTTTAAATCTGTGCTTCAATTCATTCACAAAATTTACTGCAAATTCGCCATTTTATGAGAAATTTAGAAGGTCGTAACTGCCAAACTATAAATAGCTGCTAAAAATTTTATAACATTTTCTGTTTATTTTTGCAATTCCTACAAGAAGGTATACTTTTTATTTCTCATGAATTCAATTCATTAATAAATTTAGTACAAATTTGGGTTTGTAAAGCGAATTCATAACAATCCCAATATTTTTATTTAATATTTTCTTCTAACTTTACGATTTCCTTAAACACAGTTTGTTTTTTAAATCTCTGTGCTTCAATTCATTCACAAAATTTACTGCAAATTCGCCATTTTATGAGATTTACAGAAGGTCATAACTTCTAAACTATAAATTGTTACTAATTATTTTATAATATTTTCTGCTTATTTTGCACTTGCTCCAACAAGGTATAGTTTTTATTTTTCTTGAATTCAATTCATTCTTAAATTTATTGCGAATTCGGGTTTGTAAAGCGAAATCATAACTATGGTTAGAGTCGGCTACAACCGGTAAAACTTTGCCGCCGATGATTATTGATAGTTGCTGCCAAGGAGATATAATAGCCGCCGATTAATTTTTTTGCTTTCATTTTGTTCAAGTAGAATTCAAGGCGAATTGATACCAAATTGCAAGCGAATTCTTAAATACTGTTTTTGACAGCTCTATCAAAGCGAATTAAAGCGAGATTACCTATGCCATACTTGTAACTCTTAAACTATAAGTTGTCTCCAATTCATTTATTTAATATTTTCTTCTTACTTTACGATTTTCTACAACATAGTTTCTTTTTTAAATCTCTGGGCTTCAATTCATTCACAAAATTTTCTGTAAGTTCGCTATTTTATGAGAGCTTTAGAAGGTCATAACTTCTAAGCTATAAATTACTGCTAATTATTTTAAAATATTTTCTGTTTAGCTGTTCTAAAAAGGCTCATAGCTCTAAATTTTGAGTTGCAGCCAATATTTTTATTTAATATTTTCTTCTTACTTTACGATTTCCTACAACAAAGTTTGTTTTTTAAATCATTTGGCTTCAATTCATTCACAAAATTTACTTCAAATTCGCCATTTTATGAGAACTTCAGAAGGTCATAACTTCTAAACTATAATTTGCTGCTAATTATTTATAATATCTTATGCTTATTTTTGCATTTCCCACAACAAGGTTTAGTTTTTATTTCTTCTGAATGCATAATTTTATTGCGAATTCGGGTTTGTAAGGCGAATTCATAACAATTGTTTTGACAGCTCAGATGATAATTCTCGCTGTGTTTGGGATCTAGTTGATATGTCAAATGCTTTGTTGACACATTGTTCTGAACATTAGTTAATATCTATCAAAGCGAATTGAAGCCAGAATACCTTTTATAAATAGGCCATGCTCATAGCTCGTAAATTTTGAGGTGCAGCCAATATTTTTATTTAATATTTTCTTCTTACTTTACGATTTCCTACAACAAAGTTTGTTTTTTAAATCTTTTGGCTTCAATTCATTCACAAAATTTATGCAAATTCGCCATTTTATGAGAACTTCAGAAGGTCATAACTTCTAAACTATAAACTGCTGCTAATTATTTATAATATCTTATGCTTATTTTTGCATTTCCCACAACAAGGTTTAGTTTTTATTATTCCTGAATTCAATTCATTCATAAATTTATTGCGAATTTGGGTTTGAAAAGCGAAATAATAACAATTGTTTAAGTACGCGTGTGAAGAAAAAAACATGGAGTTGACATTTTAGTTATATTTAATATATCCGGAGGTTTCTTCGAACAATTTTCGAAACACTATTTCATTGACATCTCAGAAACTAGAGAGAGTGCGCATATGACACTACACGCAATCGAAAGAGGTTGAAAATACGCATCGATTATGGGTTCAACTATTTTCCCGGAGGCTTTTTGAAAAAAGTTGCATGCTTAACAACATATTTTTTACAAAAAAAAAAAAAAAAGATTTTTAGTAATATGTAAATAGCTCGTAAAGTAGAAGGGGTGGACATATGACACTACACGCAATCGAATGAGGTTGAAAATACGCATCGATTATGGATTCAACTATTTTCCCGGAGGCTTTTTGAAAAAAGTTGTATACTTAACAACATATATTTTACAAAAAAAAAAAAAAGATTTTTAGTAATTTGCAAATAACTCATAAAGTGGAAGGAGTGGGCATACGACACTACACGCAATCGAATGAGGTTTAAAATACGCATCGATTATGGGTTCCACTATTTTCCCGGAGGTTTTCTGAGAAAAGTTGTTTATTTAACAACATTTTTTTTACAAAAAAATAAAAAAAATATATACATATAGTAATTTGCAAATAACTCATAAAGTAGAAGGGGTGGGCATATGATACTATTCGCAATCGAATGTGGTTGAAAATGCGTATCGATTATGGATTCAACTATTTTCCCGGAGGCTTTCTGATAAAAGTTGTATACTTTACAACATTTTTTTTACAAAAAATATTTTTATTAAATATTGTCTTCTTACTTTACGCTTTTCTACAACATAGTTTGTTCTTTAAATCTGTGCTTCAATTCATTCACAAAATTTACTGCAAATTCGCCATTTTATGAGAAATTTAGAAGGTCGTAACTGCCAAACTATAAATAGCTGCTAAAAATTTTATAACATTTTCTGTTTATTTTTGCAATTCCTACAAGAAGGTATACTTTTTATTTCTCATGAATTCAATTCATTAATAAATTTAGTACAAATTTGGGTTTGTAAAGCGAATTCATAACAATCCCAATATTTTTATTTAATATTTTCTTCTTACTTTACGATTTCCTACAACAAAGTTTGTTTTTTAAATCATTTGGCTTCAATTCATTCACAAAATTTACTTCAAATTCGCCATTTTATGAGAACTTCAGAAGGTCATAACTTCTAAACTATAAACTGCTGCTAATTATTTATAATATCTTATGCTTATTTTTGCATTTCCCACAACAAGGTTTAGTTTTTATTATTCCTGAATTCAATTCATTCATAAATTTATTGCGAATTTGGGTTTGAAAAGCGAAATAATAACAATTGTTTAAGTACGCGTGTGAAGAAAAAAACATGGAGTTGACATTTTAGTTATATTTAATATATCCGGAGGTTTCTTCGAACAATTTTCGAAACACTATTTCATTGACATCTCAGAAACTAGAGAGAGTGCGGATATGACACTACACGCAATCGAAAGAGGTTGAAAATACGCATCGATTATGGGTTCAACTATTTTCCCGGAGGCTTTTTGAAAAAAGTTGCATACTTAACAACATATTTTTTACAAAAAAAAAAAAAAAAGATTTTTAGTAATATGTAAATAGCTCGTAAAGTAGAAGGGGTGTACATATGAAACTACACGCAATCGAATGAGGTTGAACATACGCATCGATTATGGATTCAACTATTTTCCCGAAAGCTTTTTGAAAAAAGTTGTATACTTAACAACATATTTTTTACAAAAAAAAAAAAGATTTTTAGTAATTTGCAAATAACTCATAAAGTGGAAGGAGTGGGCATACGACACTACACGTAATCGAATGAGGTATAAAATACGCATCGATTATGGGTTCCACTATTTTCCCGGAGGTTTTCTGAGAAAAGTTGTTTATTTAACAACATTTTTTTTACAAAAAAATAAAAAAAATATATACATATAGTAATTTGCAAATAACTCATAAAGTAGAAGGGGTGGGCATATGATACTATTCGCAATCGAATGTGGTTGAAAATGCGTATCGATTATGGATTCAACTATTTTCCCGGAGGCTTTCTGAGAAAAGTTGTATACTTTACAACATTTTTTTTAACAATTGTTTTTGACAGCTCTGATGATCATCTCGCTGTGTTTGGGATCTAGTTGATATGTCAAATGCCATGTTGATACATTGTTGGTACATTAGTTAATAACTATCTAAGCGAATTGAAGCGAGAGTACCTGTTATAAATAGGCCGTGCTCATAGCTCGTAAATTTTGAGGTGCAGCCAATATTTTTATTTAATATTTTCTTCTTACTTTACGATTTCTTACAACAAAGTTTGTTTTTTAAATCTTTGGGCTTCAATTCACGCGTGTGAAGAAAAAAACATGGAGTTATCAAACCGGATGTTATAATTTTAATGTTTTTTATATGCAAAATAAAAACAAAGAGTGAAAAATATTACGACTTTGAATGCAATAATTTTTAAGTAATATATTAATAAATTAAAGATATAAAAATGAGAATATATAGCAAAAGTCCTCTAGTATGACATTTTATGACTGTCATTATTGACATTTTAGTTATATTTAATATATCCGGAGGTTTCTTCGAACAATTTTCCAAACACTATTTCATTGACATCTCATAAACTAGAGAGAGTGCGCATATGACACTACTCGCAATCGAAAGAGGTTGAAAATACGCATCGATTATGGGTTCAACTATTTTCACGGAGGCTTTCTGAGAAAAGTTGTATACTTAACAACATTTTTTTACAAAAAAAAAAAAAAAACACTTTTAGTAATTTGCAAATAACTCATTAAGTAGAAGGAGTGGGCAAATGACACCACACGCAATCGAATGAGGTTTAAAATACGCATCGATTATGGGTTCCACTATTTTCCCGGAGGCTTTCTGATAAAAGTTGTATATTTAACAACATTTTTTTTACAAAAAATATTTTTATTAAATATTGTCTTCTTATATATATTGTCTTATTGTCTTCTTATAATAAATGTGCCCCGATCATAACCTGTAAATTTAAAGTTACTGCCAATATTTTTACATAATATTTTCTACTTGTTTTTTTTATTTCTACTACATTTTTTGTTTTTTATTCTCTCGGCTTGAAACCGTTCAGAAATTACTGCAAAATCGTCTTTGTATTTCTAATCCAGTTAATGTACAAACCAAGGCGAATTCATTATAAGGTTTATGCAGGGGCGAATTTGTGTGAATTTATCCAGCAAAACTGACAAATTTGGTTCATATGAGAACAGTTTTACGTGACGCGAAATTAAGTTATTTCAAGTTGATATTACGAACGAAATCCAAAGTGTTCATGCTGGTACATTTGACACATGAGTTAATTTTAAGAACAGCTGATAATATTATGCGTAGGTATATATGCATGTACTTACTTTGCCACTTTAATATGTACATATATATACACTATTAAATTTCAAAAAACAAACAACTAATAAAAAATTTCAGTTTTAAATATTGAATTCAATATATTTTGTAAACAAACGACACTTTTTTCGCGGTAAACACGGTTGTACATATGAGCACGGTTGGAACAAAAATGGTATTTATCACAAAAAAGGGTTGATTATTGTAATTTCAAGTTGGTTTCGGTGAAATTAAGTAAAATTACTTAATTTGGGAATTGTCAAAACGCATGCGAAATAACATAATTTCAACTTGATTCCGGTCAAAATCAGGAAATTACTTAATATTGCGTCACGCTGAACGGGCTATTAACATTAACAAAATGCCTGTTGTGTTTTTAGTGTTGTTTTGTTGTAGTGGTGCATATACATTGTTTATAATGTGTTATGTGTTATTAAAGGCCGTGCTGCACTATCCTACACAATCGTGCGGTCTGCCAAATATTACATGTGTGCTCATAAACTATGGTAGTGTGGACTAAAAATGCATCTGTGTGACAGATTTTTTTGGCAAGTCGTGCGATTTGTAAAATTTTATGAAAATGTTCATAAAATGATAGTTTTAATGCGATCAGAGTAGTATTTAGTATCAACGCGCTGAGAATATTCACAAACAGATGTTTTGGCATCAGATTTGTGTAATAGTGTGGCACCTACAACACCATTTTGAAACGATTTTTTAAAGTCGGTCAGATTTTTGTAAGATTTTCCTGTGAATGAATCGTACGATTGTGTAGGATAGTGAAGCACGGCCTTAACACAGATGAGCTAATGTTATCTTGCAGAATGGAGGTCGATATGTCAAATGTTGTAATATTGTACTGTGCACCACCTGGTAAGTGGATTCGCCATTGTACAGACATATAACGGTATGTTAAAAATTAAATAATTTCATCATGTAAACTTAGAATGTATGAACCGGAGAGAATACATATACATATATACAAAATCATGCAAGCGGATGGTAAATGTTAATTTTATAAACCATTTTAAAAATTAATGTTTACTTATAATATACATTGAAGAACAACAATAAAAATAAACTTATGTAGTTTTTATATATTAAAGATGGCGTCATTTTTATACAATAATTACAAAAACAACTAAAATAAACGTATACTATCTTTACAAATTGAAGATGGGATCATTTTTATAAAATTATTACAAAAACGACCAAGATAAATGTATATTATTTTGTATATTGAAGATGGCAAAACTTTTATACAATAATTACAAAAACAACCAAAATATACGTTTAGTGATTTTGCAAATTGAATATGGCATCATTTTTATACAATAATTACAAAAACAACTAAAATATACGTATACTGTCTTTACAAATTGAAGATGGGATCATTTTTATACAATTATTACAAATACAACCAAAATATACGTATAGTGTTTTTGCAAATTGAAGATAGCATCATTTTTATACAATAATTACAAAAACAACTAAAATATACGTATACTGTCTTTACAAATTGAAGATGGGATCATTTTTATACAATTATTACAAAAACAACCAAGGTATACGTATATTGCATTTGTATATTGAAGATGGCATCATTTTTATACAAAAATTACACAAACAAGTAAAATAAATGGATGTTGTTCTTGTAATTTTTGTAGAACAGTAACCACCAGCTATTTCGTATCAAACATCAATGGCACTTTGGAAATACATGCCGCCGTCAGTAAAAAACCGGGGAAATATAGTGACAGTCTGGCAAGATTTATACATTGTAATTGTTGAGGACTGGTGCCGAAAAATTACTAAATAATGCTTACAGTCCCTTATAATGGCAAAGTGTTAATTAAACGCTCTTACTCCCACATAAATAAAATTTAATTAAAAATATTGAATTTAGTTCCTTATTTATTTATATTTTATACGAAAATGTTAAAAAAAGTTATATATTTTACCGTCCCCAATAATGCCGCAATGCATACACATATATATATATATATATATATATATCTACTTTATATACGAACACTATGATATTTATTTATTCTTAATATTGAAATTGTCGTTACTAGCTTAAACTTTGTTATATGCTTTACGTACACACACTGCTTGCGTGAAAACGAAATAAATAAAACAATTGGTTTTGTTAATTATGAATAATGCGACAAGCTCAAGTTTATTTTTATATTACCTTTATGTATATAAATTGTAGATAATTTTTATTTACTTTTGAGTGAAACTCGTTGAATTAATTATTCGGAAGGTTTAAATAATTTGTGTGTAACACTAGACGCGATCAAAATACCAGAATGTATTAATAAATATATAATTAAATTGGACGAAGCAAAGTAGCGAGTGCAATGCTTAAGACCGTTAGGTATTTATTCGTTAGAATCTGTGTAAAAACTCCCACACAAGGGTGAAGAAAAACGGAGTGATACAAATCCTAACGAATTGCCAATTATTATAAATAAAACATTAAATGTATCAAATCTAACTTAAACATTGCCGGCCACCTTGCAACATCATATAGTTGCAATATTAATCTTAATTCATAATTATAATAATACTTTTCAATTCAATATATGTATATAATTTTTTTTTTTTTTTTTTATTTTTTTTTTTCATTTTTTTCAAAAAACAATAGCAGTCATGCGACCGCACCAGACTAGCTGGTAAAAATTCCCATAGAACAAACCCTATGGGACGTGGTTTTATACAGACCACATACTGCACCCATGCGGGTGAACTCCTTAAAAAGGAGATTGGCCAGAAATGACCCAACCAAAAATGGTGTATTGCGCCAACGGAAACCCCGGGTTCGAATAAATTCTGCCTTTCAGTATAAGCGGCGCGACTTCAGGTCCTATCACCAGTTCGACCCTTCCAGACACATTAAAGTTCGGATCTGCCAATTGCATCCCCGCAAATTGTTCCTTTATAGTATCTGGGACGGACGCAACCGGAGTGACAATGCCTTTCATTTGTTTTACCTTTACCGTGAGCCGAACACGCTGTGATGAGTCATATATAGACCCGATATCTAAACACGATATTCTATCCTGACCCATAGTGGACACAGGCAAATGCAGTATGTGAACCAACTCTTCGCACACATAGCTCATACTGCAGCAAAGTTCAATAACCGCACGAACTGGTATAGATTTAGTTGCAGTTTTTAACGATATTTTTACCGTCGGAGAAAATGTGACCATGTGACGAATCGGCAACCTTAGTAGCGTTGATTGCTCAGACGGACGGGGAGCAACAGGCGTATGAACCTGGCTTTGTTTTTTGTTGTTGCTAGAATGCAATTAGGAATGATGTTGTCCTTTACATTTTTTGCAATGCCCTTGACTTTTGCACGCACGGGCAACATGGTCATGGGACAAACACCGCGAGCAATAACTGTGCAGCAGCACCATACGAATCCTCTTTTCAAAATTTAGTTTGAGGAACTTACGACATACCGATAGCTTATGGCGATGGCTACACAAACGACAAACAATGTCGGTGTTTTTCTTCGAACCTGAAGCTGCAGTTGTACCCGATGTAACGGGGTTTGAAGGCGAAGGAGTAGCTATAGGAGCCACAACCACTGTATTCACAGTGGTAGTCAAATCTACAGGATTTGTGGGGACCGGAAACTCAGAGACCGTTTCCATGGTGGATGTTGGTGTGCTGACAGCCAGAGTGACGTCAGCGTCAGGCAAGGATGCAGACTCGTCTCTCATGTCCACGACCTCCATCTCTTCGTCGTATTCCTCGAGTAAGGCGTCTTCAAACAAATTTTTTAGAGCGTCCATTATACTAGGAAACAATGAAGTTTAGTAAATTATTTAATTAAATGTTTAATTAGTCAGAATGACCAGTTTTGCAATCGGTCGCTTCACAATTCCATTCCCCGTGCGAATGTCCGCGACACGTACGTGATTGTCACTTCCCGGGTATGTCTTAATGACTCGACCTAATTTCCAAGAAGTGGGCGAAAGTTGTTAATTTTTAATTACTACTAAATCGTTCACTGCAATATCACGTTCAGGATATTTCCATTTGTACCGTTTATGTAAATTAGACAAATACTCTTCTTTCCATCGTAGACAAAAATGTTGAGCAAAAGCTTTAATTTTCCCATATCTATTTACCAAACTTATAGGAGATTCAAGTATCGATGGTTCTGGAGGAGCTAAAATTGGAGACCCTATCAGAAACGGAATCTCATTGATTCTACTTGAATGCTTACGCGTAGCAGGCAGCCACGGAAACCACGTAAACCATCAGAAAATGACCAGGGGTAAGAGCCACAGGCTCATTAGGATTATCACTCATGGGACAGAGTGGTCGTGAATTAAGACAAGCTTCAATTTGGGCAAGAACTGTCGAGAGTTCTTCAAAAGTGTATTTAACTGATTGAACCTCTTTACGAAAATGTAGTTTAAAACTTCGGACCCCAGCTTCCCACAAACCTCCCATATGGGGAGCGCCAGCTGGTATAAACCGCCATGAAAGACCGTTTATGCCGAAGGTTGAGCACATTCTAGCACGACTCTCTGCTAAAAACGTTTTAAAATTCTCTAGAAGCTCCAACAAAATTAGTACCATTATCTGAAAATATGGTATTAGGGCAACCACGTCGTGAAATGAACCTATTAAAAGCAGCTAAAAACCTATCCGATGATAAATCAGAAGCTACCTCCAAATGAATTGCTTTCGTAGAAAAGCACACAAAAATACAAACATAAGCCTTTAAAACTTGATTTGATCTAGCAGCCGAACTTTTCATGTCAAAGGGACCAGCAAAGTCAACTCCAGTAGTGGTAAACGGTCGATCGAGTGTAGTCCTTTCTGGAGGCAAAGCTCCCATTATTTGGCTACACAACCGCTTGCGATTAAGTAGGCAACGTTTGCAACGATTAATCACCATTCGAACTAATGTTTTCAGCCTAAGAACCCAATATTCAATTCTTAAAATTCTAAGCATCAATTGATTTCCACCGTGAATGGAAATCTTGTGTACAAACTCAGTCAATAGTACAGTGAAACGAAAAGAATAAGGCAACAAAATAGGATGCCGTTCTGTGTATATCAATGAAGGCGATTTGGCTAGTCTACCATTAAGACACATAACACCCTCTTTATCCAAAAATGGATTCAAACATAAAAGAGAACTCTTTGAAGAAAGATTCCTTTTCTCTATAAGACACTCATATTCATCAGCAAAATGAACTTGTTGAGCCACAATGGCTAAACGTGTTTTGACTTCTTTTATCTCCACCTCTGACAAGGTATATGATGAATATGAATGACAACCTTTGTGGACTGTATGGGTATTTTTATAAAATCTGAAAATGTAAGCAATTACTCGTAGAGCGCGATCAAGCGACGAAAATCTGTCTAAAACATCTTCATAATTTGCATAAATTGAGGCGTGAGACTTAACAGCACGAGCTTCAAGGTCAGTACCAAGTAAAGCAAGACTTTGAAGATTCCAAAAGGACTCAGGTTTCTGAAGCCAATGTGGGCCATGCCACCACAACTCAGAACGCGCCAGATCAGACGGTAAAATACCACGACTTCCCAAATCAGCAGGATTCTCCTCTGATTTTACATGATGCCAATTATGACTGCCGACAATTTCCTGGATTTTACAAACTCTGTTTGCAACAAATGTGGCCCAAGAATTGGCCTCTTTTTTGAGCCAGGAAAGGACGATCGTAGAATCAGTCCAGCAATAAATTTTACGAATTGGCACATCTACCTCACTTACTACGGCTTTCAACAGATCTGCTGCCAAAACAGCACCACAAAGTTCTAGCCGAGGTATGGAAATAGATTTGATAGGCGCAACTTTTGTCTTAAACGTCAATAAGTGGGTATAAATCTTATTAGCAATTTCAATGCGTATATATATCACCCCCGCGTATGCCTTTTCCGAGGCATCACAAAAAGCATGAAGCTCAACAGATGATTCAGGTTCATATTGAACCCATCTAGGAATACTAATATTGTTTACTTCATGGTATGAAGAAACAAATTTTTCCCATTCAGCCTTCGTAGAAGGTTTAAGCGAATCATCCCAATCTATATTATCTTGCCAAACCATTTGCATTATCATTTTTGCAACAATTATTACAGGACCCAACCAACCAACGGGATCAAACAGCTTCGCTATGATAGACAAAACTTCTCGCTTAGTGTAGCTAGGCCGCGCAATAATAGGATCTACTTTAAAATAAAATGCATCCAAATGAGCATTCCATTGAAGACCCAGTGTTTTAGAACTGCTTGACTCTACAAAAGTTAACAGTTTCTCATCAATCAACTGAGTGGTAGGAAGATCAGCCAATATAGCCTTTTCATTCGAAGTCCATTTTCGAAGTTCAAAGCCCGCTGATAACAACGACGCTATAAGTTGATCACGAGCGTTCAACGCAGTGGTGACATCATGAGATCCAGTCAAAACGTCGTCAACGTACATACATTTCCGTAGGATATGTGATGCGACAGGAAACTCACGTTCACAATCGTCAGCCAACTGCAATAATGTCCGAATGGCAAGATACGGAGCACAATTGACCCCAAAAGTTACTGTCAGTAACTCAAACTCCCTAATTTCTTCCGTAGGAGAATCGCGAAACAATATACGCTGAAATGGAGTATGGGATTGATCCAATCTAATCTGCCGATACATTTGCGTAATATCACAATTAAATACATATTTGAAAAGTCGCCAACGTAATACAAGAAGAACTAAATCGGCCTGTAGTGTAGGTCCAACATACAGACAATCGTTGAGACTATTGCCGGTAGAAGTTTTATTAGACGCGTTAAATACGACCCTTAGTTTTGTAGTTTTTCTATCCATTTTTATTATCGGATGATGAGGTAAATAACACGACATCTTAGAAACAAAATTCTTATCTACAGGCTTCATGTGATTTAACAACGAGTATTCCTTCATCATACATCTGTTTTACCAAAGGTTTTCGTAAAAGCGATGATTCATTCCTCAAGAACTGTGACATCACATTATTTCTAGACAATCCTAAAGAAATTTTATCTGGAAATTCCGTTTTAAAAGGAAGGGTCACTATATATCTTCCATCAGCTCCTCGACGAGTAGTATTTTTAAAATTATCCTCACAAATCAAATCAAATTTAGACATTATTTTTCGTTGTGGTGTTTCCTCTAGCTCCCAAAATCGAAGTAGATTGCGATTCAAAGTATCTTCTTCAGAAAACTCAACCCTGGTAGAATAAACATGCAACGAAGATTGCTCTACAGGGCCCGTAATAAGCCACCCGAAGACTGTCTTTTGAGCTAATAATGAACCTAGAACATTCTTTCTAATATCCGGCATAATTATGCTTGGATACAAATCAGCACCTAGGAGCAAATCTACTGGCCTACAATCGAAAAATTGCGGGTCTGCCAAACGTATATTTGGCAAGTCCTTTCGAAGTTTATCACTTAGAATAAAGGATGGTAAATTACCAGAAATATTGGGTAAAATGAGTGCAGCAGTTCTCAGCATAATAGAAGAATCCAAAAGAGAGCCTATTTCAATCGCACAAATTTTTAGCGAAGTAGCAGAGACCGTCTGGTTTACACCAGAAATTTTGGCATTCGTAGAATGCGCAGAAATTTTCAAACGGTTCTGCAATCGTTCAGAAATAAAGGAAGTTTCTGAAACAGGATCAATAAGGGCGCGAGCTGGGTACGTAATACCCTGGTGAAGAATATTCACCATTGCTGTCCCTAATAATATAGTTCGATTTTGTGACACATGAAATACTTGACGATTCAAGGGTGCCGACGAACTAATACCACGAGAAGTGGAGGGTGATTCTGTCTCTACTGGTCTTGGGTTATTATGCTGTGAAGCAGTACTGGAACTAGCAGCTAAATTAGAGGATGAAGAAGGCCTAACATGAGTATCAGCATTAGATATATTTCTATGTAATATCGTATGATGCCTTTTATTACAATTGGTACAATTATGAAGGCTAGCACAGTCTTTAACTTCATGTGTGCGTGACAAACAATTAACAAACAATGAAACTTTTTGACTGTCGAAAATCTTTCCGAAATTGAAAGATTTCTAAATCGCTTACAATCCCGCAAAAAATGGGATTGATTTTTACATTATATACAAGAATTTGAAATGGACGAATTAACATGATATGTTTTTACTTTTTCAACAGATTTCTTTTTTTCCTGTGGGGATTCTCTGATATCTCGCAGACATTCCAAAGCTTGGATCCTTTCAGTCAGAAAAGCATCCAAATCTTTCCATTTTGACAAAACAAATTTGTCCTTGATGCTCTGTTCCCATACCGTAACAGTGCAGTTTGGAAGCCGCTGGATACAGATAAAAACAATCATTGGATCCCAATTTTCAGTTGAAACCTCATATATTGAGAAAGCAGACAAACAACTATTTATGCCCCGTTGCAGTGCTTTAAGACCTGTACAAGTCTCCTTATCTAATACAGGTAGACTAAAAAGATTCTTAAGCTGAGTATTTAACAACATGCGCGGATTTTCATAAGCATCTCGCAAGTTTTTCCACGGTATGTCGAAACCTTGATTGGACAGAGGACACTTCGAGACTATTTCTTTGGCTTCTCCACTAGTTTTACGAAGCAAATGACATAATCGTTCAATGTTACTAAGTCGAGAACTGTTCACATATAAAGCGGTAAATAGATCTCGAAAAGCAGGCCATGAAAGGTAGTCCCCATCAAACATGTCCACATCACAAGGTGGTAATGTCAGATTGTGACCAGAATTATTTTCACTGGGATTTGGAGCGTTATTTGCTTTCTCATCCATCTCAAATTCACGCATTTTCTTATTTATAAATCCTAAACAAGTGACAAAAGCAGTATATGTTGTACGATATTTACTAGTAATAGTACCGATTTCCGCAGACTCAGAATCTTCTGTACCTTTTGAAGGTTTAATAGTGTCTAAACACTTTTCATGAGTCGCCTTAACTTTTTGCCATAAAATTTTTAATTCCTCAGCATGAAGCTCCAGTGTGAAAACTGTATGAGTTTCATGCTTAATGTCGTGGAAACGAGCTTCGAAAGCGACGAGAGCATCCGCAGCTCTAATAAATTTATCCAGTGCAGTCGACATTATTTTTATTTTGTTCACTACCAAGTTTTAAAATAATAATATAGAATTATATTTTATTGATACCCAGTTCAACTTCACTTTAATAAAATTGTTTTATAATTTTAATTAAATTATAATTAATTAAATCAAAATTTAAATCAAATATAAAGTATATTTAAAGAAAAAACAATAATATTTTCTTCAACAAGTAAAGTTGCAGTCAAACTGACCGGTGGGTAATAGGGTTAAACTTGTAGTACAAGAAAACCGATAAACACGTATGTATGTGTGTAATAAAATGTTTAATGCTTTGCACAACTATATAATTTGTATAAGTATGTATGTATATACAAAAACACCAAACACTAATTAAAACACTGAATAAATTTATTTATAAATCAATTACTTTTATTTAATAAAGACGACACTTTAATTCAAATTTTTATGGAATATATATTAAATTTTATTAAAATTCCGTCCGTCCACGTAAACAAACGCACGGTAAGATTTTTTGCGTAGCAAAGAATATTTTATAAAGCGAATGTCAGAAGAATTGTAAAGCGATCGAAACACTTCCGATAAATTAACTATGTATGTGTGTATTTTTTCTTATATACACAATAATCGGTAATATTTTTTAACCAAATTGTTTTTAATTTAATTTATTTTCCACAATAAAAATCACGCACTTTATATAATAGGTTTGATCCCGTACTTTTTGAGCAAAGTCCGGTAAAATGAGAGCAAACAAGAATTTCTCTCAATTAGAGACAAAAACGCACAAAAGTACGGGAACGCACAAAACCAAATTTTTAGCCCAAAAGTTTGTATGAAATTGCTGTGAAAGTAAAAAAAAAAAATAAATACTGTTTTTGATTAGTATTTCAATTTTTAAGAGATTTTAGTTAGTACACACATACCTCCAAACATACATATTTTGCATTGCATTTTGCAAAAGTAACAATTATTTCATCATTATTCTTGTTAGGTAAAATTCAAATTTCTTATTTGTTATTGTTTATTTCATAAACAGCTGATAGATTAACTACTTGCACAAACTAGCCCGAAGAAAAAGTACGGGCAGTTTCGTGCTCCCAATGTTGAGTACGGGATCACACCTAATATATACAATTACGCACCTTTTATTTAATTAAAATCCAAACAATATGATGATGATATACTTATGTATGTGGATATATTTTGGTGTTGATAAAGATGGCGATCCTTTATATATATATAAATGCTTTGCGGCGAAAATCCGGCTTTATGTATATAAATTGTAGATAATTTTTATTTACTTTTGGGTGAAACTCGTTGAATTAATTATTCGGAAGGTTTAAAATAATTTGTGTGTAACACTAGACGCGATCAAAATACCAGAATGTAATAATAAATATATAATTAAATTGGACGAAGCAAAGTAGCGAGTGCAATGCTTAAGACCGTTAGGTATTTATTCGTTAGAATCTGTGTAAAAACTCCCACACAAGGGTGAAGAAAAACGGAGTGATACAAATCCTAACGAATTGCCAATTATTATAAATAAAACATTAAATGTATCAAATCTAACTTAAACACACACTATGATCTTTATTTATTCTTAATATTTGCTTCTATATAAAATTGTCGTTACTACCTTAAACTTTGTTATTATATGCTTTATGTACACACACTACGATCCATGTATACTTATGTATGTCAATTTCTACTTGTCGTCTCAATCCATAATTTTGGTGTGTAGCTTATTCCCTGATATTCAACATATACATGCACAGTTGCGTTGACTTGACTTTTATTTATTATTCCTTAGGTATACATGGGTTATGTATGTACATTAGAGTGGACAATATTTATATGGAATTATTTTTGTTTTTTGTAGGAGGTGGTTCGCCCCCTAATTTTTTTCTTTTGGGCACAAATAACATATTTCCAAAACTGTAGACTGTTTGGTCAACGTTAAGGCGTGGCACATGCGCCCTCAAGTTGACAAGAAGGGATTTTGCACAATTTAATAAGAAAAAAGTTATAACTTCATTATTATTTATCAAAATTTATGTTAAGTATCGATATTATATTTAATTTTGACTATTATTTTAATGCATGCCCCTAAAAAGGCGTGGCACCTTATATAATTTAAGTAATATATACGAAAATATGTAGTTTTTGCTTCAAAATATGATGGAATCTTACATATGTATGTAAAATTTATTTCCTAAAAGTCATTAAATAAATGCCGGCAAGTTAAAATAAAACACAAATAGATTAGTGTTCCATGAGATCTGATTTATTAATATCTTTATAGTTTTTTCGATAATCAGTTACAATTTGTAAGATAAATTGTTTTTCTTCTTCATTTTTTGATAATGAATTATTATATTCTTCCATTAATTTAACATTTCGTTCGGCAGTATCGTTAACTAACCTCATTTTACTGACGATATTTACGCCCTGTATATAGCTTGGCTCGTTCTGCCATTGGGAGGGTTCTTTTTGGAAAAAATCGGTTGCAATCGAAAAACGTTCAAAGAAGTGAAGTGTATTTTTGGTTACGAAGTCCTCAATTGATTTTGATTGTAAGTCCTGTATATCAGTAATCAGCCGCTTGCTCTCATTTTCTGACTCTACACGAAGTCTCTTTATCATACGAGTTTTTGTTTCAGAAGTAATGGTTTCATCAAAAAACGAAAAACCTACTGTTTCTGCTGCTAAATACCATAAATGGTTACGGAATTTTCCCAAAGTTGCATTGCTTACGTTTTCGTTGACATTTTTGTAGGCGAAAAGAGATTTAATAAAAAGAAGGTCTTGATTAGGCGCTTTGGCAGCTATTGGCGCTTCTATCCAGACTTTTACATAAATTTTCACAATAAATAAACAAGCATCGCGTATGGCGTCTATTTCATCTGACGACATGACAAACTCTTCTCTGAATAAAAACATTTTTAATGAATAAATCGCCTTGACCATCCAACGAGCGTGATGATATGCTCCTGGTGACTTGAATTTATAATTCCTATCGTGCTCCCCAAGAAATATTAGGCTTAATTCCAGAAGCTCCTTATAATCAGCCCTAGGCTGTTTTATTTTTAAATATTGGCGGAAAAACGTGGCTAGATCTTCTAATTCTAAAACGCTAATATGCTGACTTACCATCTCGTCATCAACTCCAAATTTAAAATTTTCTTGGTTTATCATCGCCCAGGACCCTTTAAACTTTTGGAAAATTGACAAAGTTGGTCCACTTGAAGACAAATTTCTTTTTTCAAATACGCTCTTTAATACAATTTCGTAGATGTGGTGACGACAGGGCAAGTACAAAAGATCTTTTCCTAATTCCTGTTCCAATATCACGCAAGCACCTTGAAGTCTTCCCGTGTTTGTTGCTGTTGTATCAAAACACAGGGCCTGAACTTTGTCTGTCAAATTCCACTCTTTTAATAAGTGGATTATTGCTTCAGCCTGTTGCCTTCCTGTACCAGCCTGTAATGCAGGAACTCCAAGTAGATGCTCTGTCTCTGTAGATGTAATAACAACTGGCAATCTGTCTACTTTTTCCTTTCCAGTTAATGATGGTAACAGCTTTCCATCCCAATGTACTGTAATGGTTTGCGGTAAAATGTTTTGAAATTTTTCCTTTAAATTTATAGCTGTTTCAGATCGAATTTGTTTACGGCAATTTCGAATTGTAGTTTTACTTATTGCTAACTGACTTAAATCATGGCCCAATGCTTCAGCAGTGGCTATGAGAATTCGAACAGCATCTCTGTCACTAACTTTACACTTGTCCAGAGTCGCAACAAGCTTGGGTGTTATAAAGTTTTTCATTTTACGTTTCTTTCCCACATTTCCAGTAGATGTTTGTTGAAAATTGTCTTGAAGCTCATCACTATCTATTTCAGTCAATTGTCCTTCATCATCTGAGTAGTCCTGACTTGCAACCAAATTTTGAGATTGCTCCTGGTGATACTTTTCTTGCCTTATCAGTTCTCTTTCTTCAAGCATATTTCTTCTTTTCTCTCTTTCAAAAAGTGCTCGATCGCTTCCAATCATACCACCTGGTCTGCCTTTTTTCCGTTGATTAAGTAGAAATAGTCTATCTTCTTCGATTTGAATAATACTTAACGCATCACCATGAGCGATATCAAACAAATCGTCTAATTCTTCCACAAAATCGTGCTCAAGTTTCTCCTGTAGAGCTGTACGGCGCTTACAAGTTTTCTGAAGTGTCTTCCACTGATGATATAGAGCTTCCACTTTCTGAACGCTACGAATATTCTGGCTTGTGGGAATACGTGCTTTATCCCAGAGTACTTCTGCTTCTTTAATTACAAGATATGCACTCGGACGAAGACTGAGCTTAATTTTCCGCATATTGTAAAAAAGAACTTTTAATATTTGCCCTTTTGATGGTAACTTGCACCCAATGATTTGACTTTCGTCGTGCCCAAGCAGAAATAACTTTTCATTTGCTCTTGTTTCCATTGCTGTTTGAGTTACATTAATAATATTAAATATGTTATTATATTTTGAAAATATCGAGCACTTTGTTGTTTAAACTTACCAATTTTATAAACCTTATCTTTCAATCAAATCAAATTAATATTTTCACATTTGCATGTATAACAACACATTATCAACGCTCTTTTTTAGCTTAACAAAGGCACATGTGTACTAGATACCGTTATTCCAGTATTGCTACTTCTATGAAAATATAAGTTTGCTTGATCGCAACTAATTAGCACAGAGCTGCATTTGTTAGTAGCAGTTTAAAATTTTAACTTGCCACGCCCCAATTTGCCGGCATTTATTTAATGACTTTTAGGAAATAAATTTTACATACATATGTAAGATTGTTTGTTTTGTGCTTACCGTAAAAGTCTGCACGAACAATTCGATTTAATGCTTTTTGAGGGCAAAGAATACGAACTTAAATTTTTGATGTTTGTTTTGATTCATCAGTTTCAACTTTCGTAGTGAACAGACGCGTTTTTATAATCGTCGCAACTGAATATAAAAAAAATATAAAAAAAATAATTTTTCAAGTCACAAAAAATATAAAAAAACAAAACATTTATTGAACAGTTATTTTACTGGTTTTATTTTATTTTTTGCTTGTGTGCAATATACATAAATATTTGCATACACAAACTAATATAAGTGAAAATATAAAAAAGAGAACTCTGATGAGTTCATCTTCTGATAAAAACAACAATAATCCTACAAGCAGTAGGAATGTACAATATATAACTTTAGTTGCTGATGACGACAATAAAAAAAATGAATTAAACAAAAACCTGAATTTAACAGAAAACACAAATACTCGTGTGCGATCATTATCTCTGAACATGTTAAATAGTGATCAAGAAGCAACAACAATTGCACCCATCAGCAAACTTGTCAGCTTAGCTGTACAAACAAACAATAAGTAACAAGGTGACCAACGTGCACAAAATGGTAGATGCGGTGAGTACAATAAATGATAATAAAATTCAAACAGGAATGGACAGATACATAACCGTGTTAAAAAGGGGAAGAAGTCCAAAATCAGCTCAAATAGCTTCAACAGCGAAAGTTCCCAGAGATGGAAAAAACAAAACAAAAAATTCCGAAAATCGTTTCGCGATTTTATCTGAACAAGGCAATGAAGACCCAACTACAACAAGGTCGAGTAAGCCTCCACCGATATATTTAAGAGAGCAGAACTCTAGTTTGTTGGTAAAAAGCCTTATCTCCTTAATTGGAGAAAATGAGTTCTATGTAACTCCAATTAAGCGTGGAAATATTAACGAAACAAAAATCCAGGTAGTGCAAGAAAGTAATTACCGAAAAATAGTTTCTGACCTTGAGTCAAAAAACAAAAATTTTTATACGTACCAATTAAAGAGTGCTAAAGGTCTAACCGTCGTAATAAAAGTTATAGACTCTAGTGTGGATCCAGAAGAGGTTAAGTCTGGCCTTGAAAATAATGGCTTCAAGGTTAAAAATGTTTCTAACATCAAAAATAGGGAAAAAATCCCCCAACCTATTTTTAGAGTCGAGCTACAGCCAGGTGACTAGAAAATTAAAAAAAATTAATCGCACCCAATCTATAATCTAAAGTACTTGTTACACAGAAGAGTTACAGTTGAGATGCCACATAAAAAAATGGACCTATCCAATGCATGAACTGTCAAGAATTTGGTCATACCAAAACTTATTGCAAGTTGCCTACCGTTTGCGTTGTATGTGGCGAGTTACACAGTACCGCTAACTGTGACAAAATAAAAGGTGATACCAAAGCAAAAAAATGTGGTAATTGCGGCGGAAACCACACTGCCAACTATAGGGGCTGCCCTCTTTATTCTTTTTTTAAAAATTCGTCGAACAGAAAAACAAATGCTACTCCCGATCAGCCCAACACCCCTTTAAACTACCCTCAGTTACCTCAACCGTCGTCTAGCCATAATCAATACTCAAATGTTCTAAAGTCTAACACGACTCTTACTCAGCAAAAACCTAATAGTCAATTTTCGCTAATATTTTAAAGAGTAACCAAACTCCGGCGCAAAAAACTGTACCAGCTAATGAAGAATCAGGGCATAATTTTAGTCGTATTGAAGCCTCGATAGAGATCCTAATACAAACAGTAAATACATTTACTCTCAACATGTCCTGTATGATGCAGGAAATGTTGAAAATGCAGTCTAACTTGTTGCAGGCTGTATTGAAAAAACCATGAACTTAAGAATCTGTTATTGGAACGCAAATGGCATCTGCCAA
Source organism: Lypha dubia (assembly GCA_947311025.1). Taxonomy (NCBI): domain Eukaryota; kingdom Metazoa; phylum Arthropoda; class Insecta; order Diptera; family Tachinidae; genus Lypha; species Lypha dubia. The sequence continues at coordinate 73,645,007 of OX371261.1, read as the reverse complement.
CATAAAAATGAAATAGAATATTTTCTTCTGGATAAACAAATCGACGTTATGCTTATCTCAGAAACTCATTTGACGTCTCGAAGCTATTTTAAAATTAGTGGATATAATTTTTACGATACTAAGGATCCTCGAGGTAGAGCTTGTGGTGGCTCTGGAATCCTAATAAAAACTCGAATAAAACACTACCTGCTAAATGACCTTCGTGAAGAATATCTTCAAGCAACAAATATCTGTATTGAAAATTTTTATCAAAAGCTTGTGATATCATCTGTTTATTCTCTTCCCAGGTTTTCAATTTCAGAGAGTCAATATACCGCATTTTATACAATACTGGGGTCCCGTTTTCTAGCAGCTGGCGACTACAATGCTAAACACACTTTTTGGGGTTCACGTTTAATCAGTCCTAAGGGTCGTGTTTTGTTTGACACAATTTCAAAAATGGGTTTTGAATGTAGTTTCAAGTGGTCAGCCAACATATTGGCCAACGGATCGACAAAAAATTCCTGATGTTATCGACTTTGGAATCTCGAAAGGTGTGCCCAGCGATATGACGGAAGTAGAAGCATCTTTGGATTTGTCTTCAGATCACTCGCCTACTATTATCACTATTTACTCACACACAACCGCAAGACCAACATGTGATTTACCGCTGACATCTGCACGTATTAACTGGCTGAAATACAAAAAATATTTGAGTGCTCATTGCTCGGAAAATATGCCATTGAGAACACCTACTGACATAGAAAATTCTATTAGGTTGTTTGAAGCACATGCCAAACAAGCTGCTCTTAATGCTTCTTCAATACAACCAAATCAACAAGCGAGATTTAACAATATTTTTTGTGCAGATATAGAAAGGCTATTGACTGAAAAACGGAGAGCTCGACGAGAATGGCAACGTTACAGATCGCCTCAGCTAAAATTAAGGCTTAAGGAGTGTACCAAACAGCTAAGAAAAGTTTTACAATAAAAAAAAAACAGCTTCGCTGCAAAAATTTCTGCAAGAACTCGACTGATATGTAAACTTCCATTACGAGCTTCAAATGGTGACTGGGCAAGTACTGATGCTGAAAAAGGTGCTCTTTTTGTTAAACACTTAGAAAAGGTATTTACTCCAAATATTTCTGCTGATATTACTGAACTGCCGCCAGTCGTCGCTTTACCAGAAATTCCGCTAAGATTTAATATTGTGGATATTCAAAAGGCTATTACAAGTCTAAACTCAAAAAAAGCCCCAGGTATTGATAGAATAAGCAACAAAATGCTGCAAGAATTGCCTTTCATTGCAAAACGAATAATACTATTCATCTTTAATAGTATTTTACGACTGCAATACTATCCGGCAGAATGGAAGGTTTCGATGATTACTATGATACCAAAGCCCGGTAAGGATCATACAAAGGTTGAATCCTATCGGCCTATCAGTCTATTGTCCAATATTTTTTTTTTTTTTTTTTTTGTGATAATTTTATTATATATTGAATCTTTAATTATTTAAATTGAATTATCAATAAGTTTTTCAAATCTTAAATCTAAAAAAATATTAAATATAAGTTTAGCCAATGCTAAACAAAATTTTTAATTTCAACGGTTAATTTTTGTTGTTTTACATTTCTCGTGAACGGCTGAGAAAAAGAGTATCCCTTCTTTTCAGCCGGGTGTGGCCTCTATAATGAAGAATATTGCGCGCAAGTGGATTTGGGTGCAACTCAAGTTTTTTTTATATATTTTTTCGCGTGTTTTGAAAATACTGTCTTCACCAACGGAACGTCTAGGTCTTTATGAATTCGATGGTTTCTGACATACCAGGGGGCTGCTGTAATTGTACGTAGAATTTTATTTTGTCGCCTTTGAATTTTTTCGACATTTGATGCTGAGGCAGTGCCCCATAACTGGATTCCATAGAACCATATTGGTTTCAGGATCGCGTTGTATAATAGTAGTTTACAGTCTAGGCTTAGTATAGAATTTCTTCCAATAAGCCAATTCATTTGAGCTGCTTTTAATTTCATTTGAGTCAACTTTGCGTCTATATGCGATTTCCATGTTAAACGACGATCAAGATGAACGCCTAGATATTTGACTACAGTGTGTTGTGGTATAGTCTCGGTGTTAATTTTTATAGGCGGGCATGTTTGCCTGCGCAACGTAAAAGTGACGTGTGCACATTTCTGCTCGTTAACTTTTATACGGCATTGTTTGAGCCATTTTCCAGTTTGGATATATATTCTTGTAAGTTGCGGGAAGCTTCTACAGGATTTTCGTGAACGCTTAGAAAGGCTGTATCATCCGCAAATGTTGATGTATGAATGTTACTGCTTAACGGTAAGTCAGAGGCATATATTAAATAAAGTAAGGGTCCGAAGATACTGCCTTGAGGGACTCCGGCTTCAATCGACTGCGGAGGGCTTAAAAAATTGCCTTCCCTAACTACAAATTTACGTTCCATCAAATAGCTTTTTAAAAGCTTTACGATGTTTGTTGGTAGATTTTGTGTTAATTTATTGAAAAGACCTTCGTGCCATACTTTATCGAAAGCTTGTGAGACATCAATAAAGAGCGCAGAGCAGTATTTCTTTTTTTCAAAAGTGTCTCTAACGACATTCACTAGTCTGTGAGTTTGTTCAATTGTGCTATGTTGACTGCGAAAACCGAATTGATGATCTGGAATACATCCATTACTAGTCACTATAGGCATCAGCTTGCTCATACACAGCTTTTCAAATAGTTTTGAAATGTTAGACAGTAAACTAATAGGCCGATAGGATTCAACCTTTGTATGGTCCTTGCCGGGTTTTGGTATCATAGTAATTAGCGAAACCTTCCATTCTTTAGGATAGTGTTCTAGGCGTAGAATACTGTTAAAAATGAATAGTATTATTCTTTTTGCAGTGTAAGGCAATTCTTGAAGCATTTTGTTGCTTATTTTGTCGACACCTGGGGCTTTTCTGGTGTAAAGATTAGTAATAGTATTTTCAATCTCCGTCATGTTAAATCTCATCGGTATTTCTGGTAAAGGGACGACTGGTGGCAGTTCAACAATATCAGCAGAAATATTCGGAGTGAAAACTTTTTCTAAGTGTTTAACAAAAAGTGCACCTTTTTCATCATCAGTTTTTGCCCAGTCACCATTTGGGGCTCGTAATGGGGGTTTGCATATCACCGGCCTTTTTAGTCCTCTGGCTGCACGCCACAGTGAATAATCTGTTTGTGGTGTTGCATCTAGCTCTTGAAGGAATTTTTCAAGGGAAGCTGTTTTTTGAGTTTGCAAAACTTTCCTAAGCTGCTTGGTACACTCCTTAAGCCTTAATTTTAGCTGGGGCGATCTGAAGCGCTGCCAATCTCGTCGAGCTCTCCGTTTTTCAGTCAATAGCCTTTCTATATCTACAGAAAAAATATTGTTAAATCTCACTGGTTGGTTTATTTCATTTGAAGTAGCATTAAAAGCAGCTTGTTTAACATGCGCTTCAAACAACCTGAGAGAATCGTCTATGTCTGAAGGTGTTCTCAGCGGCATTTTTTCCGAGCAATGAGCACTCAGATATTTTCTGTATTTCAGCCAGTTAATGCGTGCAGATGTCGTCGCTAAATCACATGTTGTGTGTGAGTAAATAGTGACAATAGTAGGCGAGTGGTCTGAAGATAAGTCCAAAGATGCTTCAACTTCAACCATCTCGCTGGGCACGCCTTTCACAATTCCAAAGTCGATAACATCAGGAATTTTTTGTCGATCTGTTGGCCAATATGTTGGCTGTCCACTTGAAACTACATTCAAACCCATTTTAGATATTGTGTCGAATAAAATTCGTCCCTTAGGTGTAATTAAACGTGAACCCCAAAATGTGTGTTTAGCATTGTAGTCGCCAGCTGCTAGAAAACGGAGGCCCAGTGATTTATAAAAAGCCGTATATTGACTCTCGGTAATTGAGAATCTGGGGGGCGAATAGACAGATGATATTACAAGTTTTTGATAGTAAGTTTCGATGCAGATGTTCGTTGCTTGAAGATAATCTTCACAAAAATCATTCAACAGGTGGTGTTTTATTCGCGTTTTTATTAGGATTCCCGAACCACCACAAGCTCTGCCACGGGGATCCTTGGTGTCGTAAAAATTATATCCACTAATTCTGAAACAGCTTCGAGATGTCAAATGAGTTTCTGAGATAAGCATAACATCGATTTGTTTATCCTGAAGAAAATATTCTATTTCGTTTTTATGTTGGCAGATGCCGTTTGCGTTCCAAAAACAGATTTTTAAGTTCATGGTTTGCTTAGTACAGCCTGCAACAAGGTAGACTGCATTTTCAACATTTCCTGCATCATACAGGACATGTTGAGAGTAAATGTGTTTACAGTTTGTATTAAGCTCTCAATTGAGGCTTCAATACGACTAAAATTATACCCCGAATCTTCATTTACATTTACGGTTTTTTGCGCCGTACTCTGATTGCTTTTTAAAATACTAGCGTATGAAAATTTGTTGTTAGATTGTTGTTGAGCACTAGTCGCGTTAGACTTAAAAATATTTGAAAATTGATTTTGGCTGGTGGACGGTTGAGGTAACTGTGGATAGTTAATAGGGGTTTTAGGCTGAGCGGGAGTAGCATTGGTTTTTTTGGTTAATGAATTCTTAAAAAACGAGTAAAGGGGGCAGCCTCTATAGTTGGCAGTGTGATTTCCGCCGCAATTGCCACATTTTTTCGCCTTGGTATCACCTTTTATTTTATCACAGTTAGCAGTACTGTGTAACTCACCACATACAACGCAGACTGTAGGCAACTTGCAATAAGTCTTCGTGTGCCCAAATTCTTGGCAGTTCAGGCATTGAACAGGCCCAGCTCTTTTATGTGGAAGCTCAACAGTAACTCTTCGATGCAACAAGTACTTTAAGTCATATATTGGATGCGCTTCATTCTTTTTTATTTTTATGCCATCTGGCTGTAACTCGACTCTAAATATTGGTTGGGGGATTTTTTCTCTATTTTTAATGTTTGAGACATTTTTCACCTTGTAGCCACTATTTTCAAGGCCAGACTTGACCTCTTCCGGATCCACGCTAGAGTCTATACCTTTTATTACGACTGTTAGACCTTTAGCACTCTTTAATTGGTACGTGTAGAAGTTTTTATTTTTAGATTCTAAATCTGAAACAATTTTTCGGTAATTATTTTCATGAGCTACCTGAATTTTTGTCTCATTGATGTTTCCGCGCTTAATTGGAGTTACATAAAACTCATTTTCTCCAATTAATGAGATAAGACTTTTAACCAGCAAACTGGAATTCTGCTCTCTTAAATATATGGGTGGGGGCTTACTCGAACTTGTTGTAGTTGTGCCTTCATCGCCTTGTTCAGATAACATCGCGAAACGATTTTCGGAATTTATTATATTGTTTTTTCCATCTCTGGGAACTTTCGATGTTGAAGCAATTTGAGCTGATTTTGGACTTCTTCCCCTTTTTAACACGGTTATGTATCTGTCCATTCCTGTTTGAATTTTATTATCATTTATTGTACTCACCGCATCTACCATTTTGTGCACGTTGGTCACCTTGTTACTTATTGTTTGTTTGTTTGTTTGTACAGCTAAGCTGACAAGTTTGCTGATGGGTGCAATTGTTGTTGCTTCTTGATCACTATTTAACATGTTCAGAGATAATGATCGCGCACGAGTATTTGTGTTTACTGTTAAATTCAGGTTTTTGTTAAATTCATTTTTTTTACTGTCGTCATCAGCAACTAAAGTTATATATTGCACATTCCTACTGCTTGTAGGATTATTGTTGTTTTTTTCAGAAGATGAACTCATCAGAGTTCTCTTTTTTATTTTCACTTATATTAGTTTGTGTATGCAAATATTTATGTATATTGCACACAAGCAAAAAATAAAATAAAACCAGTAAAATAACTGTTCAATAAATGTTTTGTTTTTTTTATATTTTTTGTGACTTGAAAATATTTTTTTATTTAATTTTTTTTTTTTTATATTCAGTTGCGACGATTATAAAAACGCGTCTGTTCACTATGAGAGTTGAAACACTTGATTGTCCAATATGTCGAAACTTTTTGAAAAACTGTACATGAGCAAGCTGACTCCTATAGCAACTACCAGTGCATGTATTCCAGATCATCAATTCGGTTTTCGCAGTCAGCATAACACTATTGAACAAACTCACAGACTTGTGAATGTCATTAGAGAAACTTTTGAAAAAAAGAAATATTGTTCAGCGCTTTTTATTGATGTCGCACAGGCCTTTGATAAAGTATGGCACGAAGGTCTTGTCCACAAATTAACACAAAATCTACCCGCCAACATCGTCAGGCTCTTAAAAAGCTATCTAGAGGAACGAAAATTTGTAGTTAAGGAAGGCAATTTTTTAAGCCCCCCGCAGTCGATTGAAGCCGGAGTCCCTCAAGGCAGTATCTTCGGTCCTTTACTTTATTTAATATATGCCTCTGACTTACCGTTAAGCAGTATCATTCACATGTCAACATTTGCTGATGATACGGCTTTTCTAAGCGTTCATGAAAATCCTGTAGAATCTTCCCGGAATCTACAAGGGTACATCTCAAAATTGGAAACATGGCTAAAACAATGGCGGATAAAAGTGAATGAGCAGAAATGTGAACACGTTACTTTTACTTTACGCAGGGAAACATGCCCGCCTATACAAATCAACACCGAGACTATACCGCAACACACTGTAGTAAAATATCTAGGCGTTCATCTTGATCGTCGTTTAACATGGAAATCGCATATAGACGCAAAGTTGACACAAATGAAATTAAAAGCAGCCCAAATGAATTGGCTTATTGGAAGAAATTCTATATTAAGTCTTGACTGTAAACTTTTGTTATACAACGCGATCCTGAAACCAATATGGGCCTATGGAATCCAGTTATGGGGCACTGCCTCAGCATCAAGTGTAGAAAAAATTCAAAGGCGACAAAACAAAATTCTACGTACAATTACTGCAGCCCCCTGGTATATCCGAAATCAGCGAATTCACAAAGACCTTGATGTTCCGTTGGTGAAGACAGTATTTTCAAAACACGCTAAAAAATATATTGAAAAACTAGTATTGAACCCAAATCCACTTGCGCGCAACATTCTAAATTATAGAGGCCACACCCGGTTGAGAAGGAGGGATACTCTTTCTCTCAGCCGTACACGAGGGATGTACAACATCAAAAATCAACAGTTGGAATAAAAAATTTTGTTTAGCACTGGCTAAACATATATTTATGTATTTTTAGATTTAAGATTTGAAAAACTTATTGATGTTTCAATTTATAATTGAAGATTCAATAAATAATAAAACTACCACAAAAAAAAAAAATATGTAAGATTCCATCATATTTTGAAGCAAAAACTACATATTTTCGTATATATTACTTAAATTATATAAGGTGCCACGCCTTTTTAGGGGCACGCATTAAAATAATAGTCAAAATTAAATATAATATCGATACTTAACATAAATTTTGATAAATAATAATGTAGTTATAACTTTTTTCTTATTAAATTGTGCAAAATCCCTTCTTGTCAACTTGAGGGCGCATGTGCCACGCCTTAACGTTAACCAAACAGTCTACAGTTTTGGAAATATGTTATTTGTGCCCAAAAGAAAAAAATTAGGGGGCGAATAACATGTTATTCAAAAAAAAAAAAAAAAGGTTCACTCTAATGTACATATTAGCATCATCGACTTTTGGTGGTTGTTTTTTACCTCTAAGCAGATGAAGAATAAAAATAAACGAACAGTTGAATTGTAAACCTTATAAAACGAAAAGTTATTGAAAATTAAAATAAAAGAGATTTAAATCAAAATTAAAGAAAATTCAAAGTGACATTAAAGAAAACTCAAATTTGAAAAAAAAAAATTTTTTTGAATTAAATGGAAACAGTGGAACCAACTGAATACAGCGTTTCGCAGCTGAAGGATTGGCTCGGTAGCCTGGCACAAAGAATACATTGGTGTCCAGGCTGAATGCCATGTCTTTAGAGGCAAGGGGAGAATGTCCTGAAATCAACGAGGCTGCTGGTGGAGGAGAAACAGAGTCTGGAGACATGGGGATGGAGTTTTTAAGAAGGGAATTGGCTATTATAAGAAAATAAAAAGAGATTTTAGAAAGAGAGAGCAAACTTTACAGACGTATGGAAGAATTCGAAAAGCTCAGAGGAGCTCAAAGTGTCGGCGATTGCCACAATGCCCATGAAGAAGGTGATGATGATGGTGACAAAAATATCGAAACAAATGATAGTGGAAAAACAAATGATAGTGGAAGAGAAAACGATAGTGGAAAAACGAATGATAGTGGAAAAAAAAATGATGGTGGGAGAACAAACGATTGTGAAAAAGATGATGATGGCGGAAAAACAAAGGAATGTGAAATTAATAATGGAGAGATGGATGAAATGATAAATGATGGTAATAGACCAGGCGAAGAAAGACCGTGTTTGGTTTCTAGCAGAAATGCTGATGCTCCGTATTCATTTTTAAGAGAGCTTTTGCCAGATTATGATGGCACAGTGGCACCAACAATTTTCGTGGCACAGTTGAAAAATATTCAGGCCTTATACATGGTTGACGATGGCACCATAAAGGCCTTGCTTATGTCTAAGGTTAAGGGCAAGGTGCAATGTTGGCTGCATTCGAAATCGGATTTTATTTATGATAATTTGGAGACATTGCTTGGTGAAATGGTGGCACTTTTCGGCGAAAAAGAGAGCAAGCTGAAGTTGCGTCGTAAGTTTGAGCAGAGAAAATGGCAGCAAGGCGAAGAATTCCATTCATATTTTAATGAAAAGATTATGTTGGCGGGTAGTTTGAAAATTCCAGAAGATGAGCTGATCGACTACTTAATCGATGGCATCCCGGATGAAAGTTTGACAACTCAAGCCAGCCTGCAGTGTTTCAGAAGCAAGGGCCAACTTTTAGTAGCTTTTTCTAAAATAACCCTAAAGCGGCAACAAATTTACAAGGGCGAGAGTCAACAATCAAATATCCGGTGTTACAATTGTAATTGTTTGGGGCACTATGCTAATAATTGCCAAAAACCTAAGAGGGAGATATGTGCATGCTATGGGTGTGGAAGCACGAGTCATTTGGTTGCTGCATGTCCGGAAAGAAAGGGGCCTAAGGTAGAAAATAATTATTTAAGGTATTTTAAATGTAGCTTAGATAAATCTAATGAAAATAATTTTTATGTAGAATGCTTGATGGATACAGGGAGCCCAGCCTGCTTTATAAGGAAGTCTACGATTCCTAAGGGAATTGATGAGGGTGAATTGCTTACGGATAATTCTTATTTCTTTTGTTTAAATAACTACAAATTCGATACATGTGGAAAAATTTTATTTAATATTTTCTTTTGTAATAAATTAATTGAAGTTAATATGTATGTTGCCAATGATTCTGCGATGGTATTTGAATGCGTCCTTGGAAGGGATTTTCTGGATAGGGCTGGATTGATGTTGACGTCCAGGGAGGCCTCAGGGCTGGGTAGGGTTGAAATTAGTTCAGAGGAGGCTAATAATAATTTTTTGAAATCGATTATGGCCATTGAGATTGGGGATGCACAGGTAGAAGACGACTTACGTGTTGGTGACCAGGTTTGTGGGGATATTAGGAGACAACTGGGTCGGATATTTTTAGAAACTTACGTACGACCAGTACGACCTCATGAGCCCGCCACGAGCACTGAGATTAAGTTTAACTTGGAGGGGGCGCGACCTTTCAGTTGTGCACCAAGGCGTTTATTGTATGACGAAAGGGAGAAATTGCGTTTGATTTTAGACGATTATTTGGAAAAGGGTTACATAAGACCAAGCGAATCGGAGTTCGCTTCGCCAATAGTACTTGTGAAAAAGAAAACGGGGGAACTTCGTATGTGTGTAGATTATAGAACTTTAAACAAGATGACATTGAGAGACAATTACCCCATTCCGCTTATAGATGACTTACTGGATAGACTGTCGGAAAAGAAATTTTTCACGAAATTAGATTTGAGGAACGGATTTTATCACGTTTACGTAGAGGCTGATTCTGTAAAGTACACATCATTTGTTACTCCTCTGGGGCAATATGAGTTTTTGCGGATGCCTTTCGGGCTGAAAAATGCCCCATCAGTATTTCAGCGGTTTGTAAATAGAGTTTTTGCTGACATGATTAGGGATGACAAATTGATAGTTTATCTTGACGACATCATGGTGGCGACAAGGGATATTAAGGAACACTTGCAGATTCTAGTGAAGGTATTCGAACGACTGGTGGAAAACAGACTGGAACTTCGTTTGGATAAGTGTGAATTTCTACAGACTAATGTGAAGTATTTAGGATACGAAATTGACGAAAGGGGCATTAGGGCAGATGATGCAGGTGTACGTGCTGTGAATGATTTTCCTGTCCCTTCAAATGTGCATGCGGTGCGTAGTTTTTTGGGCCTAACATCATATTTTAGGAGATTTGTTAAGGATTTTTCGACTATAGCTAAACCTTTGACGGATTTGACTAGAAAAGATAAGATTTTTGAGTTTGGTCCACAGGAATTATTGGCCTTCGAGCTACTTAAGGAGACACTTACACGGTCTCCTATATTGGCGTTATATAATCCTAAGGATGAGACAGAATTGCACTGTGATGCTAGCAGTGTGGGTTTTGGCGCAATACTGTTACAGAAAAAGGAGGACGGAAAAATGCATCCAGTGTTTTATTTTTCGAAACGGACTAGTGACGTGGAATCGAGGTACCATAGCTTTGAGCTGGGAACACTGGCTATTCTGTACGCTTTAAGACGTTTCAGAATATACTTGCAGGGAAAAAGATTCAAGATTGTAACAGACTGTAACTCTCTGACAATGACACTTAACCGGAAGGAAATGAATCCAAGGATAGCTAGATGGGGATTAGAATTTCAGGACTATGACTACGTATTGGAGCATAGACCTGGGAATCGGATGCAACACGTTGACGCTCTGAGCAGGAATTTACACGTAATGGTCATTGAAAGCAATAGTTTTGAAGAAAATTTAGTTATATGCCAGAATAGGGACCCAAAATTGTTGGAATTAAAAAATACACTTCAAAAGGAACAGAACAAAATGTTTGAAATGAGGAACGGAATTTTGTACAGAAAGACTAATAAGGACGAGGTTTTACTATTTTGCGTACCTGAAGCAATGGAGGATCATGTGTTGTACAAATACCATGATGAAATGGGACACGTTGGGATCGATAAACTGATGGATTTAGTGTCGGGTAGTTATTGGTTTCCACATATGCGGAGAAAGGCTTCTGAGCACATAGGGAATTGTCTGAGATGCATCGCATATTCGGAGAAACATGGAAAAGAAGAGGGATTTCTTAATAACATCCCAAAGTCGGTCGCCCCATTCGACGTTATTCACATAGACCATTTTGGCCCGGTTGATAATGGGAGAATTTTGAAGCACATTTTAGTGGTTATCGATGCGAGTACAAAATTTGTAAGGCTGTACCCTACAAAGACTACTAAAACGAAAGAGGTAGTGGACCATCTGATGAATTATTTTAGGGCTTATAGTCGTCCAAGATGCCTTGTAAGTGACAGGGGAACAGCGTTTACTTCCGCAGAATTCCAAGATTTTCTAAGCGAACAAGGTATACAACATGTGAAGATAGCGACGGGATCTCCACAGGCCAACGGGCAGGTGGAAAGGGTTAACAGGAGTATTAGGCCAATGTTGGCGAAACTGGTCCGACCCAACGAGGGTTTGTATTGGGATCTGATTTTGGATAGGGTAGAACATGCTTTGAATAATACTGTTCATAGGACAATCGGCGAACGACCGAGCGTAATGCTTTTTGGGTTGGGTCAAAGGGCCCCTGTTATGGACTCTTTGAAGGAGTGTGTACTTGATGACCTCCAGCGGAGTCCTCAGTGAGGTTAGGAAGAAAGCTTATGATAAACAGAAACTTTTGCAGGACTACAACAAACGTTATTTTGACAAGCGTAGAAAGCCAGGCACGAGGTATTCGGACGGAGACTATGTAATGATTCGGAATTTCGATTCGTAGAGGGTTTCCAGCAGTCTAGAAATCCCTACAAGGGCGTATGGGCTGTCGGAAATATTCGTCCGTGGTTTAAGGGTAAAGGCCGGGTTGTTTCTTCGCGAGATCAGGTGATCTCGCTGGTCAGGATGGCCGAGTCGTAGCGTGATTCTCTGCTTGGGCTGCCTTCCTGAATCCAACGGGAATTCGTCTGCATTCTTAACTGTTTATTATTATTATATATATATATATATCTACTTTATATACGAACACTATGATATTTATTTATTCTTAATATTGAAATTTTCGTTACTAGCTTAAACTTTATTATATGCTTTACGTACACACACTATGATCTTTATTTATTGGTAATATTGAAATTGTCGTTACTAGCTTAAACTTTGTTATATGCTTTACGTACACACACTATGATCTTTATTTATTCTTAATATTTGCTTCTATATGAAATTGTCGCTACTACCTTAAACTTTGTTATTATATGCTTTACGTACACACACTATGATCTTTATTTATTCTTAATATTGAAATTGTCGTTACTAGCTTAAACTTTGTTATATGCTTTACGTACACACACTATGATCTTTATTTATTCTTAATATTTGCTTCTATATGAAATTGTCGGTACTACCTTAAACTTTGTTATTATATGCTTTATGTACACACACTACGATCCATGTATACTTATGTATGTCAATTTCTACTTGTCGTCTCGATCCATAATTTTGGTGTGTAGCTTATTCCCTGATATTCAACATATACATGCACAGTTGCGTTGACTTGACTTTTATTTATTATTCCTTAGGTATACATGGGTCCTGTATGTACATATTAGCATCATCGACTTTTGGTGGTTGTTTTTTACCTCTAAGCAGATGAAGAATAAAAATAAACGAACAGTTGAATTGTAAACCTTATATAGAAAAGTCTTTTTATTTCGGCTCCTACAAATCAGAAGTGGGATTACTTAAAACCAATATAAATTTTGTTTTCTCATGTGCAGAAATTTAAATAAGATTGAAATTAGTCACAAGTGAGACTAAAGAAAACGAAAAGTTATTGAAAATTAAAATAAAAGAGATTTAAATCAAAATTAAAGAAAATTCAATGTGACATTTAAGAAAATTCAAATTTGGAAAAAAATTTTGAATTAAAGAAAACTTAAATATTTAAATAAAATTGAAATTAGTCAAAAGCGAGACTAAATAAAACGAAAAGTTATTGAAAATTAAAATAAAAGAGATTTAAATCAAAATTAAAGAAAATTCAAAGTGACATTAAAGAAAACTCAAATTTGAAAAAAAAAAAATTTTTTTGAATTAAATGGAAACAGTGGAACCAACTGAATATAGCGTTTCGCAGCTGAAGGATTGGCTCGGTAGCCTGGGGCTACCAACGAGTGGCACAAAGAATACATTGGTGTCCAGGCTGAATGCCATGTCTTTAGAGGCAAGGGGAGAATGTCCTGAAATCAACGAGGCTGCTGGTGGAGGAGAAACAGAGTCTGGAGACATGGGGATGGAGTTTTTAAGAAGGGAATTGGCTATTATAAGAAAATAAAAAGAGATTTTAGAAAGAGAGAACAAACTTTACAGACGTATGGAAGAATTCGAAAAGCTCAGAGGAGCTCAAAGTGTCGGCGATTGCCACAATGCCCATGAAGAAGGTGATGATGATGGTGACCAAAATATCGAAACAAATGATAGTGGAAAAACACACGATAGTGGAAAAACAAATGATAGTGGAAAAGCAAACGATAGTGGAAAAACGAATGATAGCGGAAAAAAAATGATGGTGGGAGAACAAACGATTGTGAAAAAGATGATGATGGCGGAAAAACAAAGGAATGTGAAATTAATAATGGAGAGATGGATGAAATGATAAATGATGGTAATAGACCAGGCGAAGAAAGACCGTGTTTGGTTTCTAGCAGAAATGCTGATGCTCCGTATTCATTTTTGAGAGAGCTTTTGCCAGATTCTGATGGCACAGTGGCACCAACAATTTTCGTGGCACAGTTGAAAAATATTCAGGCCTTATACATGGTTGACGATGGCACCATAAAGGCCTTGCTTATGTCTAAGGTTAAGGGCAAGGTGCAATGTTGGCTGCATTCGAAATCGGATTTTATTTATGATAATTTGGAGACATTGCTTGGTAAAATGGTGGCACTTTTCGGCGAAAAAGAGAGCAAGCTGAAGTTGCGTCGTAAGTTTGAGCAGAGAAAATGGCAGCAAGGCGAAGAATTCCATTCATATTTTAATGAAAAGATTATGTTGGCGGGTAGTTTGAAAATTCCAGAAGATGAGCTGATCGACTACTTAATCGATGGCATCCCGGATGAAAGTTTGACAACTCAAGCCAGCCTGCAGTGTTTCAGAAGCAAGGGCCAACTTTTAGTAGCTTTTTCTAAAATAACCCTAAAGCGGTAACAAATTTACAAGGGCGAGAGTCAACAATCAAATATCCGGTGTTACAATTGTAATTGTTTGGGGCACTATGCTAATAATTGCCAAAAGCCTAAGAGAGAGATATGTGCATGCTATGGGTGTGGAAGCACGAGTCATTTGGTTGCTGCATGTCCGGAAAGAAAGGGGCCTAAGGTAGAAAATAATTATTTAAGGTATTTTAAATGTAGCTTAGATAAATCTAATGAAAATAATTTTAATGTAGAATGCTTGATGGATACAGGGAGCCCAGCCTGCTTTATAAGGAAGTCTGCGATTTCTAAGGGAATTGATGAGGGTGAATTGCTTACGGATAATTCTTATTTCTTTTGTTTAAATAACTACAAATTCGATACATGTGGAAAAATTTTATTTAATATTTTCTTTTGTAATAAATTAATTGAAGTTAATATGTATGTTGCCAATGATTCTGCGATGGTATTTGAATGCGTCCTTGGAAGGGATTTTCTGGATAGGGCTGGATTGATGTTGACGTCCAGGGAGGCCTCAGGGCTGGGTAGGGTTGAAATTAGTTCAGAGGAGGCTAATAATAATTTTTTGAAATCGATTATGGCCATTGAGATTGGGGATGCACAGGTAGAAGACGACTTACGTGTTGGTGACCAGGTTTGTGGGGATATTAGGAGACAACTGGGTCGGATATTTTTAGAAACTTACGTACGACCAGTACGACCTCATGAGCCCGTCACGAGGACTGAGATTAAGTTTAACTTGGAGGGGGCGCGACCTTTCAGTTGTGCACCAAGGCGTTTATCGTATGACGAAAGGGAGAAATTGCGTTTGATTTTAGACGATTATTTGGAAAAGGGTTACATAAGACCAAGCGAATCGGAGTTCGCTTGGCCCATTGTACTTGTGAAAAAGAAAACGGGGGAACTTCGTATGTGTGTAGATTATAGAATTTTAAACAAGATGACATTGAGAGACAATTACCCCATTCCTCTTATAGATTACTGGATAGACTGTCGGAAAAGAAATTTTTCACGAAATTAGATTTGAGGAACGGATTTTATCACGTTTACGTAGAGGCTGATTCTGTAAAGTACACGTCATTTGTTACTCCTCTGGGGCAATATGAGTTTTTGCGGATGCCTTTCGGGCTGAAAAATGCCCCTTCAGTATTTCAGCGGTTTGTAAATAGAGTTTTTGCTGACATGATTAGGGATGACAAATTGATAGTTTATCTTGACGACATCATGGTGGCGACAAGGGATATTAAGGAACACTTGCAGATTCTAGTGAAGGTATTCGAACGACTGGTGGAAAACAGACTGGAACTTCGTTTGGATAAGTGTGAATTTCTACAGACTAATGTGAAGTATTTATGATACGAAATTGACGGAAGGGGCATTAGGGCAGATGATGCAGGTGTACGTGCTGTGAATGATTTTCCTGTCCCTTCAAATGTGCATGCGGTGCGTAGTTTTTTGGGCCTAACATCATATTTTAGGAGATTTGTTAAGGATTTTTCGACTATAGCTAAACCTTTGACGGATTTGACTAGGAAAGATAAGATTTTTGAGTTTGGTCCACAGGAATTATTGGCCTTCGAGCTACTTAAGGAGACACTTACACGGTCTCCTATATTGGCGTTATATAATCCTAAGGATGAGACAGAATTGCACTGTGATGCTAGCAGTGTGGGTTTTGGCGCAATACAGTTACAGAAAAAGGAGGACGGAAAAATGCATCCAGTGTTTTATTTTTCGAAACGGACTAGTGACGCGGAATCGAGGTACCATAGCTTTGAGCTGGGAACACTGGCTATTCTGTACGCTTTAAGACGTTTCAGAATATACTTGCAGGGAAAAAGATTCAAGATTGTAACAGACTGTAACTCTCTGACAATGACACTTAACCGGAAGGAAATGAATCCAAGGATAGCTAGATGGGGATTAGAATTTCAGGACTATGACTACGTATTGGAGCATAGACCTGGGAATCGGATGCAACACGTTGACGCTCTGAGCAGGAATTTACACGTAATGGTCATTGAAAGCAATAGTTTTGAAGAAAATTTAGTTATATGCCAGAATAGGGACCCAAAATTGTTGGAATTAAAAAATACACTTCAAAAGGAACAGAACAAAATGTTTGAAATGAGGAACGGAATTTTGTACAGAAAGACTAATAAGGACGAGGTTTTACTATTTTGCGTACCTGAAGCAATGGAGGATCATGTGTTGTACAAATACCATGATGAAATGGGACACGTTGGGATCGATAAACTGATGGATTTAGTGTCGGGTAGTTATTGGTTTCCACATATGCGGAGAAAGGCTTCTGAGCACATAGGGAATTGTCTGAGATGCATCGCATATTCGGAGAAACATGGAAAAGAAGAGGGATTTCTTAATAACATCCCAAAGTCGGTCGCCCCATTCGACGTTATTCACATAGACCATTTTGGCCCGGTTGATAATGGGAGAATTTTGAAGCACATTTTAGTGGTTATCGATGCGAGTACAAAATTTGTAAGGCTGTACCCTACAAAGACTACTAAAACGAAAGAGGTAGTGGACCATCTGATGAATTATTTTAGGGCTTATAGTCGTCCAAGATGCCTTGTAAGTGACAGGGGAACAGCGTTTACTTCCGCAGAATTCCAAGATTTTCTAAGCGAACAAGGTATACAACATGTGAAGATAGCGACGGGATCTCCACAGGCCAACGGGCAGGTGGAAAGGGTTAACAGGAGTATTAGGCCAATGTTGGCGAAACTGGTCCGACCCAACGAGGGTTTGTATTGGGATCTGATTTTGGATAGGGTAGAACATGCTTTGAATAATACTGTTCATAGGACAATCGGCGAACGACCGAGCGTAATGCTTTTTGGGTTGGGTCAAAGGGCCCCTGTTATGGACTCTTTGAAGGAGTGTGTACTTGATGACCTCCAGCGGAGTCCTCAGTGAGGTTAGGAAGAAAGCTTATGATAAACAGAAACTTTTCCAGGACTACAACAAACGTTATTTTGACAAGCGTAGAAAGCCAGGCACGAGGTATTCAGACGGAGACTATGTAATGATTCGGAATTTCGATTCGCACACGGGTGTCTCGAGAAAACTTATTCCTAAGTTTAGAGGGCCATACATGGTCACGAAGGTTTTGAGGAATGATAGGTATTTGTTAGAGGACGTAGAGGGTTTCCAGCAGTCTAGAAATCCCTACAAGGGCGTATGGGCTGTCGGAAATATTCGTCCGTGGTTTAAGGGTAAAGGCCGGGTTGTTTCTTCGCGAGATCAGGTAATCTCGCTGGTCAGAATGGCCGAGTCGTAGCGTGATTCTCTGCTTGGGCTGCCTTGCTGAATCTAACGGGAATTCGTCTGCATTCTTAACTGTTTATTTATTATTATTATATATATATATATATATATCTACTTTATATACGAACACTATGATATTTATTTATTCTTAATATTGAAATTGTCGTTACTAGCTTAAACTTTATTATATGCTTTACGTACACACACTATGATCTTTATTTATTGGTAATATTGAAATTGTCGTTACTAGCTTAAACTTTGTTATATGCTTTACGTACACACACTATGATCTTTATTTATTCTTAATATTTGCTTCTATATGAAATTGTCGTTACTACCTTAAACTTTGTTATTATATGCTTTACGTACACACACTATGATCTTTATTTATTCTTAATATTGAAATTGTCGTTACTAGCTTAAACTTTGTTATATGCTTTACGTACACACACTATGATCTTTATTTATTCTTAATATTTGCTTCTATATAAAATTGTCGTTACTACCTTAAACTTTGTTATTATATGCTTTATGTACACACACTACGATCCATGTATACTTATGTATGTCAATTTCTACTTGTCGTCTCGATCCATAATTTTGGTGTGTAGCTTATTCCCTGATATTCAACATATACATGCACAGTTGCGTTGACTTGACTTTTATTTATTATTCCTTAGGTATACATGGGTCCTGTATGTACATATTAGCATCATCGACTTTTGGTGGTTGTTTTTTACCTCTAAGCAGATGAAGAATAAAAATAAACGAACAGTTGAATTGTAAACCTTATATAGAAAAGTCTTTTTATTTCGGCTCCTACAAATCAGAAGTGGGATTACTTAAAACCAATATAAATTTTGTTTTCTCATGTGCAGAAATTTAAATAAGATTGAAATTAGTCACAAGTGAGACTAAAGAAAACGAAAAGTTATTGAAAATTAAAATAAAAGAGATTTAAATCAAAATTAAAGAAAATTCAATGTGAAGTTTAAGAAAATTCAAATTTGGAAAAAAATTTTGAATTAAAGAAAACTTAAATATTTAAATAAAATTGAAATTAGTCAAAAGCGAGACTAAATAAAACGAAAAGTTATTGAAAATTAAAATAAAAGAGATTTAAATCAAAATTAAAGAAAATTCAAAGTGACATTAAAGAAAACTCAAATTTGAAAAAAAAAAATTTTTTTTGAATTAAATGGAAACAGTGGAACCAACTGAATACAGCGTTTCGCAGCTGAAGGATTGGCTCGGTAGCCTGGGGCTACCAACGAGTGGCACAAAGAATACATTGGTGTCCAGGCTGAATGCCATGTCTTTAGAGGCAAGGGGAGAATGTCCTGAAATCAAGGAGGCTGCTGGTGGAGGAGAAACAGAGTCTGGAGACATGGGGATGGAGTTTTTAAGAAGGGAATTGGCTATTATAAGAAAATAAAAAGAGATTTTAGAAAGAGAGAACAAACTTTACAGACGTATGGAAGAATTCGAAAAGCTCAGAGGAGCTCAAAGTGTCGGCGATTGCCACAATGCCCATGAAGAAGGTGATGATGATGGTGACCAAAATATCGAAACAAATGATAGTGGAAAAACAAACGATAGTGGAAAAACAAATGATAGTGGAAAAGCAAACGATAGTGGAAAAACGAATGATAGTGGAAAAAAAATGATGGTGGGAGAACAAACGATTGTGAAAAAGATGATGATGGCGGAAAAACAAAGGAATGTGAAATTAATAATGGAGAGATGGATGAAATGATAAATGATGGTAATAGACCAGGCGAAGAAAGACCGTGTTTGGTTTCTAGCAGAAATGCTGATGCTCCGTATTCATTTTTGAGAGAGCTTTTGCCAGATGTTTGTAAAGAGAGTTTTTGCTGACATGATTAGGGATGACAAACTGATAGTTTATCTTGACGACATCATGGTGGCGACAAGGGATATTAAGGAACACTTGCAGATTCTAGTGAAGGTATTCGAACGACTGGTGGAAAACAGACTGGAACTTCGTTTGGATAAGTGTGAATTTCTACAGACTAATGTGAAGTATTTAGGATACGAAATTGACGTAAGGGGCATTAGGGCAGATGATGCAGGTGTACGTGCTGTGAATGATTTTCCTGTCCCTTCAAATGTGCATGCGGTGCGTAGTTTTTTGAACCTAACATCATATTTTAGGAGATTTGTTAAGGATTTTTCGACTATAGCTAAACCTTTGACGGATTTGACTAGAAAAGATAAGATTTTTGAGTTTGGTCCACAGGAATTATTGGCCTTCGAGCTACTTAAGGAGACACTTACACGGTCTCCTATATTGGCGTTATATAATCCTTAGGATGAGACAGAATTGCACTGTGATGCTAGCAGTGTGGGTTTTGGCGCAATACTGTTAGAGAAAAAGGAGGACGGAAAAATGCATCCAGTCTTTTATTTTTCGAAACGGACTAGTGACGCGGAATCGAGGTACCATAGCTTTGAGCTGGGAACACTGGCTATTCTGTACGCTTTAAGACGTTTCAGAATATACTTGCAGGGAAAAAGATTCAAGATTGTAACAGACTGTAACTCTCTGACAATGACACTTAACCGGAAGGAAATGAATCCAAGGATAGCTAGATGGGGATTAGAATTTCAGGACTATGACTACGTATTGGAGCATAGACCTGGGAATCGGATGCAACACGTTGACGCTCTGAGCAGGAATTTACACGTAATGGTCATTGAAAGCAATAGTTTTGAAGAAAATTTAGTTATATGCCAGAATAGGGACCCAAAATAGTTGGAATTAAAAAATACACTTCAAAAGGAACAGAACAAAATGTTTGAAATGAGGAACGGAATTTTGTACAGAAAGACTAATAAGGACGAGGTTTTACTATTTTGCGTACCTGAAGCAATGGAGGATCATGTGTTGTACAAATACCATGATGAAATGGGACACGTTGGGATCGATAAACTGATGGATTTAGTGTCGGGTAGTTATTGGTTTCCAAATATGCGGAGAAAGGCTTCTGAGCACATAGGGAATTGTCTGAGATGCATCGCATATTCTGAGAAACATGGAAAAGAAAAGGGATTTCTTAATAACATCCCAAAGTCGGTCGCCCCATTCGACGTTATTCACATAGACCATTTTGGCCCGGTTGATAATGGGAGAATTTTGAAGCACATTTTAGTGGTTATCTATGCGAGTACAAAATTTGTAAGGCTGTACCCTACAAAGACTACTAAAACGAAAGAGGTAGTGGACCATCTGATGAATTATTTTAGGGCTTATAGTCGTCCAAGATGCCTTGTAAGTGACAGGGGAACAGCGTTTACTTCCGCAGAATTCCAAGATTTTCTAAGCGAACAAGGTATACAACATGTGAAGATAGCGACGGGATCTCCACAGGCCAACGGGCAGGTGGAAAGGGTTAACAGGAGTATTGGGCCAATGTTGGCGAAACTGGTCCGACCCAACGAGGGCTTGTATTGGGATCTGATTTTGGATAGGGTAGAACATGCTTTGAATAATACTGTTCATAGGACAATCGGCGAACGACCGAGCGTAATGCTTTTTGGGTTGGGTCAAAGGGCCCCTGTTATGGACTTTTTGAAGGAGTGTGTACTTGATGACCTCCAGCGGAGTCCTCAGTGCGGTTAGGAATAAAGCTTAAGATAAACAGAAACTTTTCCAGGACTACAACAAACGTTATTTTGACAAGCGTAGAAAGCCAGGCACGAGGTATTCAGACGGAGACTATGTAATGATTCGGAATTTCGATTCGTACATGGGTGTCTCGAGAAAACTTATTCCTAAGTTTAGAGGGCCATACATGGTAACGAAGGTTTTGAGGAATGATAGGTATTTGTTAGAGGACGTAGAGGGTTTCCAGCAGTCTAGAAATCCCTACAAGGGCGTATGGGCTGTCGGAAATATTCGTCCGTGGTTTAAGGGTAAAGGCCGGGTTGTTTCTTCGCGAGATCAGGTGATCTCGCTGGTCAGGATGGCCGAGTCGTAGCGTGATTCTCTGCTTGGGCTGCCTTCATGAATCCAACGGGAATTCGTCTGCATTCTTAACTGTTTATTATTATTATATATATATATATATATCTACTTTATATACGAACACTATGATATTTATTTATTCTTAATATTGAAATTGTCGTTACTAGCTTAAACTTTATTATATGCTTTACGTACACACACTATGATCTTTATTTATTGGTAATATTGAAATTGTCGTTACTAGCTTAAACTTTGTTATATGCTTTACGTACACACACTATGATCTTTATTTATTCTTAATATTTGCTTCTATATAAAATTGTCGTTACTACCTTAAACTTTGTTATTATATGCTTTATGTACACACACTACGATCCATGTATACTTATGTATGTCAATTTCTACTTGTCGTCTCGATCCATAATTTTGGTGTGTAGCTTATTCCCTGATATTCAACATATACATGCACAGTTGCGTTGACTTGACTTTTATTTATTATTCCTTAGGTATACATGGGTCATGTATGTACATATTAGCATCATCGACTTTTGGTGGTTGTTTTTTACCTCTAAGCAGATGAAGAATAAAAATAAACGAACAGTTGAATTGTAAACCTTATATAGAAAAGTCTTTTTATTTCGGCTCCTACAATTTTCTTTTAAAAACATATTTTTCTTCGGAATGGATTTTTTTGTTAAATGAGGATGTTCGTCTAATAATGTAGCCACATCCGAACAACTTTCATTTTGCATATTAAATTTGACTGTTAAGACGGCAGATAATGTTTTTACAGAAAGTTGCGACTTCTCACTGCTCCAATAATCATTCCCTAGTGAAAATACAATTTCAACAGCAGCATTAGTGCCTGGACAACATAAGGAAATTTCTATTAAAACTTTTAAAATTTCATGTGGGATATGTTCTTCTCTAAAATGCCGAAAGATTTCTACCCATCTTTTGTCAAGTTCTATATTCTCACCGTTCCATTTCTTCAATTTTTCTTCATTTAAATATAAATTTACTCTTCGAGTTTCTTCAAAGAGAAAATTGTCATTAATAACAATATCTTTTACTTCCCTCATTACAAATTCGACTGCTGAAGAAACTTCTTTCCATTCAATTTTACTATTTAGAAGGGTCCATTTGGAACAATTTAATGCTCTAAAGTTCAGTATCCATTCTTCGATAGATTCATAGCAAATTTTATAAAAATTTTTAACTTCTATTAAAAATTCATTTTTTATTCCGGGTTTGGAATCTTCCAAATATTCTTTAGAATTAGTGGTAAAAATCCATCATTAAATCTTGATTTACATTGCAGTATGAAATCGTTTAATATAATACAAACTTCTGCTGCTGAAATTTTATCTCCTTCAATTTGTAAAGTAATTTTATGAAACAACGACGCCTGACTGTGAATAAAATAAAGTATAGGTTCTGACATATCGTTTTGAAAAAATTTCTTCAAAATTGTAGGACATTTGTCAAGGCTTAAAAAATATGAACGTAGTGTGTCATATAACTGCAAAACGCGTTCTACTGCTGGAGTTAAATCAAGCCATCTGACTTTGGAATAACCAAGCAGTTTTTTGTATTGAACTCCAGCATCTTCGCAAAATTCTTTCAAACTTGCTACCCGTACTGTAAACCGATTGAAATATAAATATATATTTGTAATAATTACTTCCACATCTATTGACATTGAACTTGAAGCTGTATTGATGGCATTTGATATAATGTGAGCATTACAACCAATTCCCAAAATATTTCGCTTCAGTAGGGGCCTGTTCGGAAATGCATCACTGCGCCGCATCTGATGCGTTGTACGTTCTGAAAATCAATGGATGGTAACAGTGTGTATGCTGTTTTGTATCAGCTGAGCAAACTAATTACACATGCGCATCAGATGCGGCGCAGTGATGAATTTCCGAACAGGCCCAAGATCTTGTAATTTTGTGTACACATTATTGACACCTTTACGGGTGCGTTCTCCAAAATTAGTATTTGTGTTATCAGCCGAGAGCGCCAAAATTTTCTTATTCAAATTGTTGTCTGTTATAACTCGAAATAAGTGAGTAGCCAAAATGTCTCATGTTTCCCCTTCCATTGATTCCAAATTTAAAATCTTAATTTGAATACCGTTCTTAATATCGAAATACCTTACTAAAATTGGATAAAGTTTTATTTCATTGTGATTCGATGCGTCTGATAGAATAGATATATATGATACAGAATCCAGATTTTCTGATAGCATTTTCTAGCAGTATTCATTAAATACGCTGTTTACTATACACTCACATTTTGTTATGATTATATTATGGATTATTGTGTGAAAAGAAGTACCCTCCATAAATGCCAATTTTTTTCATTAGTTCCAAAAGTATTCCCTTTAAAAAATGTTGTCAGTATGGATGTTAAAGCTGCTGTGTCATTAGACGTTTTATGTACTTTAGTTTCAATGTGTGCCTTTATTGCACTACGTCCATGAATTAAAATTGAAAATTCCCTACTGCAGATTGTGCATTTAACCAAGGAGTCATCATTTCTATTTTTAACTACAATGAACGGAAACTCTTTTTTTAAATTTTCGTTTAATTGATTTTTCCTTCTTTTGTTATCGCTCATATTTGAATTAATAATCTAAAAATTATATTAGTAATATATTTTTTATTTTGATTTTAAATAAATATTATAATCTGATATTATTTAAGTAAAATGAAAATGAAACTATAATATTAATACTTGCATGCAACTTCACATTCACTAGATAAATAAATTCAAATTTTATTTTATTTTGTACACCTCAAATCTTGTTAACTTGAACAAAAAGTACGAAATTGTTGGTTTGCTACATGGTCTAATAATTAGGTCTGCTTATCAATACAACAATAAAAAACGACATTGTAGTATAAATGAGAACTTACTCGTTTGGTTGGTGTGTGCAGAGTGATTTATTTTATTTTTCATTTTTTCTTACTCGCTAATTCTGTTCCTTATATATAGTTAGTTGCTTATATAGTAGTAAGTAACAGGGATGAGTTGAAGAAAAAATATAAATTAATTATTACTTATAATACAATCATAACTTAGCAAATATTTATTTTTGTTTTTGTTTTTAAAAATATTTATATTATTGAAAATGTTGATATGTTGGTTTTTTTTTCTATTTGAAAATATTTATAATTTGAAAGTATTTGTATTTTGTTTTTAAAGTTTGGAAACATAAGCATTGGCCACCTACCTATGCACCTCCCTTTTTATAAAAAAATGTTGAACCAAGCAAGATGATCAGTCTTGCTCTTTTCAAGATTTTTCATAATATAATTTTTTTTTTTTTAATTACCAATTATATATTTATGTTATTGTTATATATTATTATACTAGCTTATACAAATAAAAGAGTATTTTAGGAATGTACATTAAAAATTTTGTTTTGTTTTAATTTTATAAAAATTTTTAGTTTAAATTTTTAGAAATATGTTTAATAGTAAATATCAAAAAACTATTTTTTTGTATTAAATGTTTTGATTTTCAAAAGAAATAAAAAATTTGTTTAAATTTTTTTTGTTCGTTTGTACATTGTGTTTTTTTTTTCTTATTGTTGTTAGTAATTAAAATAAATTTATTATAATAAAAATTTGTTTTTCCATATTATTTGCTTATAATTTTCAATATTTTTTTTTTAAATTTCATAACTTTTATCTTAAATGGAAATAAAAAGTTTTGTAAATTTATTGCAAATTTTGTTTTATTATTGTTTTTTTATTAGACATGTGCTATGTAACAATTGGGATCAGGGGATAGTGCCCACCAGACACCACCCCTTCGACTGTTGAGCCAATGGCCCAGCAGGAAGCGCCTTCCTCCAATTGTTCATCTAGTGCTGTATTTTAAATGACATAAAGAAAAAAAAAATTTTTTAAATGATTTCAATGTTTTTTTTTTAACATCTTAGTGCCATGTTCTTTTACTTCCTTAAATTGTATATCTGATATGATACATAAATTATATTTTGGCCATTCTGCTCTGCAAATGTTGCGATTATTGTCCGTAGCCTCGAAAGCAAGTAGACTCATCTATTTGTTTCGTTAATAATCCAAATTTGACAGGTAGCAGTTTCTTTAAAATTTTATATACTCTTATGCGCTTTTTTTTTTGAAATCATAAATTTGCAGTGTTGCATTGTTTTGCTCTTCACTGTTTTTCTTTTTTTTTTGCTCTGTGTCATAAAAAAAATTTTGTTCTCATACATATACATATGTATGTATTTATTTATATTTATACACATCTAAGTATGTGAAAGGTTTCAAATTGTTTATGTTTGTTTTGTTTTTGTTGTTTAGAATGAATATATATATTTTTGTTGGTTTTGTTTTTATTTCTTGTTTGTTTTTTTTTTTTTTTTTTGAGAGAAATAATAATTTTGATAAAACTACCCTTAAATTTCGTTTTTACTCTTCGCAAGCACATACATGTGTACGTCCAACTCGTATACATATGTATGTATGTATATAAAATTTCCAACATAAATAACGCAAGATTTTTTTTTCATTATTTTTTTAATTTTTTCATTTTTTTTTTCATTCATTTATTTATATTTACATTTGATTATATATTAAAATTATTTAATTGTAATGTATATTGTATATATGTATGTAAATAAATAAATTGAATTCCAAATTTGTGTTATTTATGTGTGTGTTTCTGTTTGTGTTTGACTTTGTATGTATGTATGTGATTGTGTTAGCGAGTGTATGTATATGTATGTATTTATGTGTAAGTGTCAAAAAAAAATTTAAGAAATAAATATATGTATGTATATATAGTATAATTATATTAAGCTATTTAATAATACCCATGGTGAAATAGGGTATTTTGTTGTTAGGCCTGTCATCTCTCCTATTGTTGCGTTTGGTTAATGTGTTGTGTTGTTTCTATTGTTGTTATTTCTGCCGATAACTTGGTTGTCGTTGAATTTCGTCTTCTTCTGTTTATTATTTTCTTGTTGTTGTTGTGTGGCTGTTGTTGTGGTGTCTTGCTTGTAGAATATTTCGTTGATATTTTATTGTTTGTATTTTTGTAGTTTTGTATGTTGTAGAAGTTGCAGCTTGGAAACCAGCGATAAAAAAAAATTTTTTTGTTTAATTTCATGTTTCTTTATACATATGTTTCATATTTGCGTTTAGAGTTTCTTTTTTTTCAAGTTTGTTTTCAAATGCTTTTTTTTCGGTTTTATTCTTTTTTTTTTATATTTTCTTATTCAGTTTCTTTTCGTTTTTTTTATTTTTAGTTTCATTTTCATTTTGTTTCAGTTTCCATTTGTTTCAGTTTTTTTTTCTATTTTCATTGTTTCTTTTCATATTTTTCCAGTTTCTTTTTATTTGTGTTGGTTCCAATTTTTCCTTTAGAACTGGTTTTTCAATAATTTTTTTTCATTTAGTTGCCAAGTGTTTTTTTTTAATATCATTTTTTTTTTCATTATTACATTTTTCGTTTTTGTTCTAGTTATTTCGGTAGCCATCTTTTTTCATATATTTTTGAAGTTTTAAGTTTGTCTTTATCAATTTTTTCAAATATGGTACAGTTGTAACCAAAAATTTGACAAGAAATTCACACATTTAAGTTTTTAGCCGAAATTAAATCCGATGATTTTTCTTTCATTTTGGATAGAATTTTGAAGTCATTTTGGATGTGTCGCCTTTTCTTTTTGTTTTTATATTTTGTTTGTAATTGATGTTTGATTGTTGATTTGAAATTTGTTTTTCAGCGTAACATACATATATGTATGTATATGTATGTATGTTTCTAAATTTGTTTTATAATTAATTCATTTAGTTGATTTTTAGGTGAGTTTTATAAGATCTTATTTATATGTATAATAGTTATATATTTTTTAGTTGTTATTGTAATTATGGAAATGGTTCGTTCACTTTATGAACATTTTTCGTCATAACTTTTGCCAAAATATTTTTCTAGTTCATTCGTCTAAATTTGATTTATTTCAACTCCCCACATTAACAATTTGATTATCTCACTCGCGTTAATTATTAAATTGTTTATAATTTATTTTTTATAAAGTTTTGTTTTGTAAAATTTTTATTTAACAAAAAGTTAACGTGAAATTCCGAAATGAAAATCAAACCGAAGTTCGCCATTTTAACTTTACCTTTTTCCAATTGGTTTTTTTTTATTCCCAGATTCTGCCTCACGGTCGCCATGTAGTATAAATGAGAACTTACTCGTTTGGTTGGTGTGTGCAGAGTGATTTATTTTATTTTTCATTTTTTCTTACTCGCTAATTCTGTTCCTTATATATAGTTAGTTGCTTATATAGTAGTAAGTAACAGGGATGAGTTGAAGAGGTAGTAGGCCGACAGTGCTGCCACTACAACATGCATTTTGTTTGTGTAAAATTATCACAATATTGTCAAAAAAGCTGTCTACAAAACAAAATAAAATGTGTTTTGCATGTATTTATTGGTTATGCAAAAACAAAAAGCATAACGTAAACAAAAATATTCAAGATGCCGGCGAAAAATGTAAACAACTTTTGACAAGATTGCGCAGTTTACCATTTTTTTCAGATTATTTATTCCTGCATTATTTATTCTTGCGCAGACCTGATTATTAGACCATGTTTGTCTCTAACTTCAAATTAATTAAACAGAAGGGAATTCACATAAAACTTTGCCGTACATACTACGCATCGTCAAGGCTGTCAGGCATGCCGTAGCAGTGATGCTCTTTAATTATTAGCAAACTATTTAATTTTAGGTTTTGTTCGTGTTTATATTCCTCCATCTTTTTAGTATGTGAAGTTAGAATTGTTAATATAGTATCAGTCTTTGAGAATAGTGTTCTGTTTTTTCCACACAAGAGATAGTTTTGAGACTTCTTCTTTTTTGCATATGACCTTGGCTTTTCCTTCCCACATATTCATTTAAAACATCATCGACATCTTCATCCTCTAAACACTTTCGTCACAGATAACCAGAGATGACACGAGACGGAAGATTTTGCATACTTGTTTGTATACACTCATACAATCGCGGGTTTTGGTTTTTTTCTTTGTGCTGTCTTTCTATCCAAATTAAAATTAAAAATCGCAAAACTAATTAAATATCCATATATTTCTCTAATTCACATTAAAAATATTATTAATTAATTAATTTAAGTTGGTTTTCACTGATCGTTTGTATTTTATCACTATAATATCTGCAAAATATCAGAATTTATCAAGTATGTATGTATGCATGTGTGTATGTAAGTTAAAAACCACCACCATTTGGCAAATTTCCATCATATATGTACGTATGTATATAAATTTAATATACTGAGTATATAAGAACACAATAAATTGTTTTATCACTTTATTTTCGAATTATATGCCGTAAATACTTAATATTATTACATTTTATTAAATTTAAGCGTGCTTTCATGTAACATTTTCCACTAAAAACTGAACTTTTTTTTTGCTTTTCGTTTTTTTTATCTTCATAACAAACACACTAATGTTGTCTCTTTTTCACGATGCCGGGTTATGATAAATAAAATATGATCGAAGTCCAATTTTTTTTTTGTCATCTCTGGGTATCTGTGACTTTCGTCCATTAATACATCTAACTCACATGTGAGCCGCTCAGTGCACATATCGATTAACTCCACTTTTTGAAAAACCTTAAATTTAAGTGTCAAAGCCCTTGGTATAGTCATAACTTTTTATATTTATAATAACTTTCCTGAATAATAAAGATAAGCACCGTTAAATGGCAAATTTTTTTGGCTATTGAATAATAAGTAATTTATTTCAGAAGCCATTTCGATTAACTCCATACTCTAATGTAAATCGTTTCAGTAACGCTGTATCTGTTCTGGTCGTGCATCGACGCTTATTTGTTTTTAAACAGCCGAAGATAATAATATTCGTAACAAAATCGCATCGGTAAACCGATAAAAAGAAGCACAATGCAAACGGTAGATAGTATAGCAGTGATCTCGCACGCTGAATGTTACTCAAATTGACCACATCCGTAGCTTATTATTTTTTTTTTTTTTTTTTTTATATATATGTATATTATTTATTGAATCTTCAATAATAGATTGAAACATCAATAAGTTTTTCAAATCTTAAATTTAAAAAAAAATATAATAAATATGAGTTTAGCCAATGCTAAACATAATTTTTAGTTACAACGGTTGATTTTTGTTGTTTTACATCTCTCGTGTACGGCTGATAAAAAGAGTGTCCCTCCTCCTAAGCCGGGTGTGGCCTCTATACTCAAGAATATTGCGCGCAAGTGGGTTTGGGTGCAACTCAAGTTTTTTAATGTATTTTTTCGCTTGTTTCGAAAATACTGTCTTTATCAACGGAACGTCTAGATCTTTATGAATTCTATGGTTTCTGACATACCAGGGGGCTGCAGTTATTGTACGTAGAATTTTATTTTGTCGCCTTTGGATTTTTTCTACAATGGATGCTGAGGCAGTGCCCCATAGCTGGATTCCATAGCACCATATTGGTTTCAGGATCGCGTTGTATAGTAGAAGTTTACAGTCTAGGCTCAGTATTGAGCTGCTTTTAATTCCATTTGCATCAACTTTGCGTCTATATGCGATTTCCATGTTAAACGGCGATCAAGGTGAATGCCTAGATATTTGACTACAGTATGTTGCGGAATAGTCTCGGTGTTGATTTGTATAGGCGGGCATGTTTCCCTTCGCAACGTAAAAGTGACGTGTACACATTTCTGCTCGTTAACTTTTATACGCCATTGTTTGAGCCATTTTTCCAATTTGGATATATACCCTTGTAAGTTGATGGAGGCTTCTACTGGATTTTCATGGACGCTTAAAAAAGCTGTATCATCGGCAAATGTTGATGTATGAATGTTATTGCTTAACGGTAAGTAAGAGGCATAAATTAAATGAAGTAAGGGACCGAAGACGCTGCCTTGGGGACCGTAGCGAAATTTATATGTTTATAATTTTGGATGTCATGAATTCAATAAAAATATAAGCCTCATGTTTGTTTGGCCAGAAACTGAAGGATCTCGTGGGTCTCAAGAAATTTCATCTTGTCTAATAAAGTACATAAAGACTTACGCTGCAAACTTCGAAAAAATAATAACATATTCGGATTCGTGTACCGGGCAGAACAGAAATATTAAAACCGTCTTAAGTTTATTGAAAGTTGTTCAAAGCACGGAAATCAAAGCTGAATCAATTGACATGAACAAAGCTAGATTTTGCCATTATTGAGTCATGTGCGAAAAAAATCAAAACGTTTTTTCAACAGATGATTGGTACCATATAATCAAAACATGTAAAACAAAAAGCGCCATTTCATATAATCCAAATGACTCACCAAGATTTTTTCTTAACAAAAGCTTTAGAACAGTCTATCATTAACAGAAAAGTAACCGTCACAGGGCTTCCAGTAAATTGGCTTAAAATACGCTGGATAAAGTTAGAAAGGTCCAAACCCTATCTCATACAATTCAAATGTGAAGAAAATGTAAAGACTAAATTCAACTTTATTACCTTTTTCAGTTGCCAAATCGATTAACTCCACCAGTCAAATAAAAACTGTAACATAACTGACGATTGTTCGTTGGCTATTCTTTCTTATTAATTTTATATACCGTTAGATGAAAGCTATATCTGCAATTATGCATTCTACATTATATATTTGAATTCATATTATCAGAGGAATTTTTAAAAACAATATACATTACATCATCGCGTTTCTCAACTTTTTGTTTTAAGGAGTTAATCGATGTGTGCACTGAGCGGCTCATGTATTGGTTACCTTTGTTTTACCATAAAATTTCACCGTTGAAATTCCTTCTACATGAAGGTCTAAGCCAGTGGCTTGAATAATTTGTTCTTCTGCAGAAGTTAAAGCCATCTCCTGGTCCACCCCCAGTTTTTTGTCTGGATGCCTTGTTAAAAGAGATTTTTTTTGGCGTTGAATTTTTGGTCACCAAAAAAATTACAACATTATTAAATGTACTACATGACACATACCAATCTTTGACCTTATTTTACCTTTCTCCACGATTTTGCATCCTTAGTTGGTGGTCCATACGAATTCAGCGTAAGAGAGAGTTCCTCCCATGATCTTTTGACTGTTGCTTTTCCTTGGCTGCAATTTGGCAATATATTTTTTGGATGGCAATATATAATTAGGATGCTCAGTCATGTACTGGGCCATAACATCTTTTTGTTTTCCGTTTATTTTGTTAATATTGGTCCTACAAAACGGTTAAAGTTTTGTTTTATTATTGTAACTTTAAATATATTTATAAACGATTTCTTATCTGGGGGCTGATTACCGCAGTCGATCACGAGCGAAATTTACTCGAACTATCGATATTTTTTTACTTTTGGTATACTGTCATTCGATATCGAGTAAAGTTGATCGAAATTTCTAATGATGCCACTCGATTGCGAGCTTACGTTCGAATGCAACCGTGCGAGTTTAATTTCAATAGCAAATTTGATGTCGAATTTTTTTTTTAATAGTTCGATGGATAACAAGAAAATGTCAGCTAATTTTTTTTTATATTTATTTCATATTAACTTATTTTTATTAATTTTTAGGTCAAATACAACAAAAATAAATTTCAGGCGAAAACAAATTCTTGCTGAGTTTATGTCTGAACAGAGCAATTTGGCAAAAGGCGTTCTACCAAATAGATGCCAAGAAAAGGCTACGGCTAATAGACTTTGGGAAACCTTGACCAACAAATTAAATGCCTCTGGACCACGGTTAAAAGATGTAAAAACTTGGCGAAAGGTAAATTATTCATTGTTTCCCACATTAACATGCTGCAAATAAAAACTTTTCTGTTTGTTAAGTAATAGATTAAACTATACAGGCTTTCAAGGTCATTTTTATGTTCAAACTAATGTAAATAAAAAACTATTATTACATCGTTTTATCCGACGTTTGCTGGTATTTTCCAACTTCTTCAGGGATAATTTTTTATTGAATCTGGCAACGATATGAAAAAATTTTTTTTAACAAATTTTTTAAGTGGTATAAACAAAAACATATACTTATATGTTTACATGATCATTTAATGTACACAAACTCATTTTACTTACATATAGTCTTTTGTCAATTTTCACAATAAATTTTGAACAATATAAGCTTTTATACACCACGACATAAAAACATTAATTATTTAAATAAATGTAAAAACAAACAAAATAAATATCACAGTAAAATAAGTAAATATCACAGTAAAGCTAATATCACAGTAATAGCCTTTTTCCACTACGCAACATCTAACATCTACCATCAATTTGAGAAGATGTTAACATCTTCCCATAAGAAATACACAGTACTAAAAGTCAACATCTTTCTACATCTTTAAAAGATGTTCCTATATCATCTTCCGATAATTTTAATGTCATCTCTAGCAAAATGACAGATACATACATATTGATAGTTTCATTTTTTGTGAATGACATACATAAATGACATATGTACATGAATGACATACATACATAAATTATCTTCATATTCATCTTTCATAATGGATCGCAAATTTTCTGCATTAACAATTGTGTCTGTTATTCTAAAGCATGAACGAGTCCAATTATTAATGTTTCTTCAAAATTTAACATATATTTTTTTTCCACAAAAAATTATGCTGTATGTATTTTTATATATTTGACAGCTGAGAAGATGGTAGATGTTAGATGTTGCCAATGGAAATGCAATTTGACATTTTCAACATATTCCATTCATTCCTCTAAAATGTATGCTAGTGGAAAAAGGCTATAAAAATTAAATAAGTAGAAACCACTAAAAATTAATTATTTGCTATTAAATAGTTAGCGCTGATGTTGTCCTTGTCCTCCTTTTTATTTATTGTATTGGTTGTTCTTTGTTGTATACGTAAACTTTCGATTGTGTATCTGTTGTTCTCTTTCCTCTCCTTGTCAAGTATTTTGATATTAGCAAAGTCAAGTTGTGTCTCATCTCTAAACAACGTTGTGATAAGGCAGTTGTTTGTTTGTTCTTTTTTATATCATTTTCATGTTCTGTTTTTCTTGTGTTTAAACTTCTCTTCGTTGTTCCTACGTATACTTTCCCACAGTTTTCTATTGCATTGCCCATACATTTTATTTCGTATACAACATTACTTTGTTCGTTTGTTTCTATTTTAGATTTAGTTTTTGTAAATAGTGATTGTATTGTTTTATTTGCAGTATGTGCCCAAATAATTTGTTTATCATTTGTTATTTCTTGTAATTTCTTGTTTTCAGTTAATTTAGGAATGTAAGAGAGGCTGTAATATTTTTTGGTGCTACCAGATGTGTTGTTTTCATTCTTCCCGAGTTTTGTATTGGTAGATTTTTTTATTAGATTATTAATGATGTATGCGGGATAACAATTTTTCGTTAAAATTTCCTTTATTTTCAACTTTTTCAACTACATATCTGTCCTTTCATTGACCGTTATTAAATTCAGACTCCCTCGAGCCTTCTTGAGGACTTCGGTAAGGTGTAAGTAACCATGGTTCGAGCGGATAACCAGAATCGCCTAGAAATGAAAAATCATTTATATTAATTTAGTTTTCTGTTTGTTTGGTAATACAAGCACCTTTCTTACCTAACATCCAAAAATTTTGCAAATTGGTTTTGTATTTTTCTTCTAAAAAAATTCTCCTTCCAGACGAAAGAGTCATGAGCAGCACCACCGTATTTTGAATTTATTGCTAAAATTCTATACTTGTGATCACATACCTGCAAATAAATAATTATTGATTTCTTTACGATAATTATTGTTAGAAATACTCACAATCATTGCGTTATGGCTATGAAAACCTTTTCTAATGAAAAACATATCGCACCCTAAATAAAAAAGGGTCACAACGTAAAATTTTCCAAAATTGACTTTTTTCCATAAATTAATTCAGAGTACACATCTCTAACTACTGCAAAAATTTCTTTCACATCACTATCTTCTTTAACTCAAAAAATACAGTTATGTCTAAATTTATGTTAAGTGTGTTGCTTCGTGCAGAAAACAGTTTTTTGTCTCCTGAAAATTTTAGTATTTTGAGTTGTGACCCTTTTGTATTTAGGGTGCGATATGCTCATTTAAAGGTTTTTGTAAACCAAAATGAGTTCCATCTACACATCCAATGACTAAAATGGGTAATGGTACTCGTTATCATATGTGTGTATATGTATGTACATTAGGCTTTTGCACTAAGTACATTTAAATTCAAAAACATTTGCTTTCTTAACAATTCTCAGAGTAATTCCAAGTACAAAAGGGGATCAAAGCAAGTAAATACAAAACGAAAAAAAAAAACAAACAAAACTTTTATTCTCTTTATACGTTCAGAGTATTTGTATTTACTCATTCTTATTCACTATAAGTAGAGTAAAGTAAACATTTTTTTGCTAATATTCTGTAAGTATTTTGCAAGGTTCTTATTTAAAGCATTTTTTTGGTTTTTATTTTAGCATTAATTTAGCAGTTAATTTTATGGAATATACATACATATGTACATACCTATCTAAGTATATACAACTATTGATATGTTGATAATTTGATCTTAACATCAAATTAAATAAAAGCGAAATTGCATACAAACCAATTAAAACTTACAAAAATACTTAAGTGTTTTAGTAAATAGTTTAAGTAGTGCTTGTCTTTACTTAATGTGCTTGGTTCTTATTATGCTTAGTTATTACATGCTTTAATACTTGCTGTATTTATTTCGTACAGAAACAGTATTTATTGTGTTTGTTTCTTATAATAGAGAACAGAAGAAGGTATAGTAAAGAGAAGGTATAATAAAACAAATACACGAAAAAAAGAGAATATATTTAAGTATTT
Source organism: Lypha dubia (assembly GCA_947311025.1). Classification (NCBI taxonomy): domain Eukaryota; kingdom Metazoa; phylum Arthropoda; class Insecta; order Diptera; family Tachinidae; genus Lypha; species Lypha dubia. The sequence goes on along the minus strand of OX371261.1, from coordinate 73,609,375 downwards.
GTTTTTTGTACTTTTGCAAAAGGCTAATGTACATAAATCGCGCATAATACTTACTTAATGGAAGCTTGTACTTTTGCATTCTAGCCTCGAAAGCAGAAGTCTAAACTTACAGTTTTGTTAACAAGCTCAATATCTATTGTTAGCAGTTTCTTTTAAAATGTATTATACATTTTTATGTTTTTATGCGCATTATTCATCGAAATGAATTATTTATATTCTTATTTTTGGAAACTTTTTATAATAATTATCGGAAATTTGTCAAACTTTTGATTTAACGTTACTTTCGTTTTACATCTTTCAATTTTTCTTTCTGTAAGAAACATGTGTTTAATTTGTTTTTATCTTTTTTTCCAGTTTTATTACTTGAAAATTATTTTTTTTTTGTTATTTTTAAAATGTTTTTTTTATACATTGTAATAAATATATAATATTCACAATTTTATATGTACAATATATAAAATAAAGATTTAGTGATATTTATAATATAATTACAAAATTGTTTTTATGTTTATTTTATTATTTAAATATAATGGATTTTTATAATAGCTTTTTTTTGTTTATTACAAAAATTTATTGAATTTTTGTTTCTTTTTTTTTTTTAATAATATTTGAATATAACTAACATATATATATAATATAAAAAGATAATAATAGTAATAAAAATTATATACATATGTACATAAACATACATATGTAAGTAAATATTATGTCATCTTGATGCCTTTTGCTTCGGCCCTTTCTATTAGCTTTTATATGCTGAATGTTGATATTAATGTTGTGTTGATGTTATTTTGTGTTTGTTGTTATTTTGTTTTCGTACATCTTTCATGTTGAATTTATGTTGTTTCTTCTGTTGTTGTTGTGCGTGTTGTATAAAGTGATGTTTTTCTTCTCTATTGTTTCTCTGCTTACTTTTCTGTGTTGTATAAATTGCTGAATTCACAAGAATTTGTATCGTCTATCTTGTATGAAATACACTTTTGTTTATAAGTTTGTGAACACCTAGTGTATATTGTATCGGCTTGAATCTTGTATTGATGGACGAAAGAAGAACAAGAACCATACAAATACTCTCTGAGAGTATATACATATACTCTCTGAGTATTGTATGAAATACAATTTTTGCAAAACATATGAAATAAAAGTTTAATTGTGTATTTCCGTTTTATATGAAAATTACACACAAAAAATTTTACACTATTGTATATGATACTGTAATACATTCGATTCACTGATACAAGAGGTTTTGTGAATTCAGCAATGTTTTTGTTTCTTGTATTTTGCTGTTATTACATACTTTTTGTTGTTTTAGGGTGTTCAATATATATGTACCTATATACATATATGTTTTTTAAATTCCTTTTTAAAGTAGAAATGATGATGTGTTGAAAGATTATAGAAGTTTCTTTATTTTCTATTGTTGGTTGTTGTTGTTCGCTGTTTAATTTTAATTTGTGTATTGCTATTTTTTTTTGTAGTTTTGTGGTTTTCGTTTAGTTAGCATTTTTGATAGTTTTGTTTTATTTTACTTTGTATGTTGCACTAATTATGTTTGTATGTATGCATGTATGCTTGTTTGTTTGTGTTATTACAGTTGCTAACATTATTTTATAAACGTGTTAATTTTTGTGTTTGTATTTTGGTTTTGACAATTTTTCATATGTTTTGTTGAGTTGTGTTGTAAAATACCTTGTCAAATTTTGTGATAAAATTTTGTTTTAATATATTATGATTTTAATATTTAATGATTTGTTTTCAGTTTTCTTTCTGTTTTTAGATTCTTTTTCTAATGTAGTTTTAACGGTTCATTATTGTTCTATTTATTTTTGTTGTTCATATTGTAATTTTTGTAGTGCCATCCCTGGCACTTACATGTAAATCGATGTTATCGAGACTCGATAACATCAATGTATAAATGAATATAATACTATGTTCACACGGACAGAAATTATAGAGGTTCGCGCTCTCATTCTAGGTTCGCGGGCGAACCTTGATTGAACCTACATGTTTCGCCATACAAAATTTTGAGAGCGAACCTACATGTTTTATTTTGAACCTTGTTGCGAACCCGTATAATTTACTATCATCTCTAATATTGATAACAAATTATCGCTAGTTTATCTGAACTAGTTGTCCAAAAACATTTTAACAAAGAAAAACAATTGATAAGTGCTAAATTTTAATAAAAACATTGAATAAGTAAAAGCATATATTTATATTTATGTAAATAATTAAATAAAGTGAAAAAACAACAAATAATATTAAATAACGAAGTACGAACCAATCTAGAATGAGTCGTGTGAACACATAGGTTCGCCATCGTGGTTCATGGAGCGAACCTAGTGTTTCAGTTCTTCGTGTGAACATAGTATAAGTATATAGAGAATAATAAAGAACAAAAAAGAACATTCGTGTATCTCCGTGAAGAAAACAAGATCTGCATTACCATTAAATTGGCAAGATTTTTTTTGTTTTGTGTACGTGTGAGCACGCTAGTTTTATGAGTGTATGTGTAACAAGATTTTTAATGTTTACAAATATTTCGAAGAACATGTGCGCAGTATGTATATACTTATGTATATATTTTTATATATACGGAGCTATATTTTTAGCTCCAATAGCACATATTTATTAATAACTCCAAAACTAGGAGGGGTACCGCCATGGCACTAGGCCTATTCGAAAGGCAATAAAATTTCCAATATTCCAGGATTTATTTTATATTTCAGGAGACTTTCAGAAAAAAGTTTATAAGCTGGCAAGTTTTATATTTGCCTAAAACCACTAAATTTAGTAATGCGCAATTATCTCCAAAACTGGGAGGGTTTTCGCCATGGCACTAGGCTCATTCGAAAGGTAATAAAATTTCCAATATTCCAGGATCAATTTTATATTACAGGAGACTTTCAGAAAAAAGTTTATAAGCTGGCAAGTTTTAAAAAAAATTTTAAAATTTTTTATATTTGCCTAAAGGCACTAAATTTAATAATGCGCTATTATCTCCAAAACTAGGAGGGGTCCCGCCATGGCACTACGCTCATTTGAAAGGTAATAAAATTTCCCATATTCCAGGATCAATTTTATATTACAGGAGACTTTCAGAAAAAAGTTTATAAGCTGGCAAGTTTTAAAAAAAATTTTAAAATTTTTTATATTTGCCTAAAGGCACTAAATTTAATAATGCGCTATTATCTCCAAAACTAGGAGGGGTCCCGCCATGGCACTACGCTCATTTGAAAGGTAATAAAATTTCCAATATTCCAGGATAAATTTTATATTTCAAAAGACTTTCAGAAAAAAGTTTATAAGCTGGCAAGTTTTAAAAAAATTTTTAAATTTTTTACATTTGCCTAAAAGCACTAAACTTAGTAATGCGCTATTATCTCCAAAACTAGGAGGGGCTTCGCCATGGCACTAGGCTCATTCGAAAGGTAATAAAATTTCCAATATCCCAGGATCAATTTTATATTACAGGAGACTTTCAGAAAAAAGTTTATAAGCTGGCAAGTTTTAAAAAAAATTTTAAAATTTTTTATATTTGCCTAAAGGCACTAAATTTAATAATGCGATATTATCTCCACAACTAGGAGGGGTCCCCCCATGACAGTAGGCTCATTTGAAAGGTAATAAAATTTCCCATATTTCACGATTTATTTAAAATTTCAAGAGACTTTAAGAAAAAAGTTTATAAGCTGGCAATTTTTAAAAAAATTTAAAAATTTTTGAAAGTCATTGTAATTTACATTTTCTCATCTTTATTGATATCGATAATTACTTTAATTAACATATGTTTATAATAAGTCAATAATGACATACATATTTACAAATGTCAACTTTTGTAACTTCCTTTTTTTTTCTTTTTTGACCTTCCTTCTTATTGTATTAGCCTTGTGAACAACATACATAAAATAAAGGTCTCTGTATTATACATTAAAATAAAATAAATAAATCATAATCTTTCACATTAATAAAAGGTGTATTCATTGCAATATAATCAACGCTTCGATCTTATCCTCTAACAAAGGTTATGGGCCCAGTGATTAGCAAGATTTTAACAGATTAAATTTTTTTTAACAATCAACAATAAAGAAATATGGCTGATCTAGTACATGCAAATTATCAAACGCCAAAATTAACATCCACTAATTATTTTAATTGGCGTTTCAAAATTTAAATGCTTTTAAAACGTGAAAATTTATGGGCGGCTATAGTCACTGATAGACCAGACGTAGACTTTGCCACATGGGATAAAACAGATCAAAAGGCCCACGCCACAATTGCCCTGTGTTTTGGAGATGACCAAATTCATCATATACGAAACAAAGCCAACGCAAAACAAGCTTGGATCGCGCTAAAGGAATTTTATGAACGTGATTCTCCAGGTGTAAAAGTTAGGTTGTTGCGTGAAGTTATGGCAAAAAGAGCACACGACGACACTGACATGGAGGCTCATGTTAGCCAGATGAACGAAATATTTTAAAAGCTCGTGGCGTTCGGCAGTTTAATAACGTGGGAATTTCTATTGACAGCTACCATGTTAGGTTCACTCCTAAGTAGTTATGATGGGCTGATTACGGCAATGGAGGCACATAATGAAAAGAGTTTAACACCATCTTTAGTGAGTGCAAAAATTATTGAAGAGTTCCGGCGTAGGCAAGAGCGAGATAGAGTCGCATCAACGATCGAAGGCGCAGATGCACTAAGTATCACAAATTTTAAACGCAAGAGTGGGAGCAGCATTACTTGTTTCTTTTGTAAAAAAGAAAGGTCATGTACGAAGTAAATGCACAGAATATTCTGCGTGGAAGGCTAATAAGGTAAATAAAGAACAACAACAAAACAAATCAAAAGCCAACGTTATAGAGCATGATGAATATGCTGAACATTTATTTTTTGTTGGTACAAGAAACAGTAACGATTGGATAATTGACTCTGGGGCTACATGCCATATTGCGAGTAAACGTGATTTGTTTGATATGTTTGATGGGTCGTATAGAGAAAATGTCTCGGTGGCGAATGGTCAAATGATAGCTGCATCCGGCAAAGGTAGTATTGTTTTACAATTACTAAATGGTAATGGAAGCTGCAACAATGTTCACATCGATAATGTGTTATACGTTCCTCAAATTGGTGGTAATTTGATTTCTGTGAAGAAATTAGCTGAAAAGGGTATAAAAGTGACGTTTTATCAAAACACGTGTGAAATACGATCGCCAGAAGAAAAACAAATAGGGTTTGCTGATTCAATAAATAATCTGTACAGGTTGAGGGTGAAAAATTCCGTAAATAGTTTAACAACCGACAATAATTACTGTATTCATGACTGGCATCGCATTTTGGGTCATCGCAGCATGGATGCAATTCGTAATATCGAGAAGGAAAATATTGCAACTGGTATAAAATTGGCAGAATGCAGAAAAAGTTGTAAAAATTTTGAAAATTGTGATGTCTGTATCAAAGGAAAATTAACTCGTTTACCATTTCCAAAGGAGTCCAAGTATCGATCAACAGAAAACTTACAGCTGATTCATAGCGATCTGTGCGGGCCAATGCAGACAACAACACCGTCAGGTAAGCGCTATGTATTAACTTTTATCGATGACTTTTCACGTTTCACCACTATTTACTTGCTTAAAGAGAAATCAGAGACGTTCCAGAAATTTAAAGAATACTATGAGACTACAGCAAACACATTCGGTCATAAAATCAAATGTCTACGATCAGATCGTGGTGGCGAATATATTGATAAAAATTTCGTAGATTATCTCAACATGAAAGGCGTTACCTTCCAGCATACTGCACCATATTCGCCTCAACAGAATGGTGTCGCAGAGCGCAAAAACCGAACACTAATTGAGATGACGCGCTGTATGTTATTAGACGCCGGGTTAGAAAATAAATTTTGGGGTGAAGCGGTTATGACTGCGAACAACTTGCAGAACTTGTTACCATGGAAATCAATAAACGGAACACCATTTGAAATCTGGCATGGCCGAAAACCGTTCTATGGCAATTTGAGACGTTTTGGTTCAAAGTGTTTTGTTCGAATTCAAGATTGTAAGCGTCGTAAGCTAGACCCAAAGGCAGAAGAAGCCATATTCATTGGTTTCGATTTGCAGTCAAAAGCATATAGATGTTTTTTTACCGGAAGAGGGAAAAGTTGTTGTTTCCAGTGATGTAAAATTTGTAAACTACATAAATGGTACAAAATTTTCAAATGGTAATTGTGACGTTCAGGTTGAACGTGATATATTTAACAATCATAATTGCGATACAGATGATGATATCGTTGACAATGATGTCGTTGACGGTAATGTCGTGGATGTCAATCAACCAAATGTAAACGCAGAGCCTTTACGAAGATCTGAACGGCCCAATAAAGGTATTGCTCCTTTGCGTTTTATAGAAGAAATTGGTGGCGTTATCAATGGCGAGCCATCCAATTATAACGAAGCTGTAAAGTGTGATAATGGGAGTCATTGGATTGCTGCCATGGAGGAGGAGTATAGCTCACTTCTTGAAAATAATACATGGAAATTAGTAAATTTACCTGATGGCAAAAACTTAGTCGGGTGTAAATGGGTGTATAAGGTAAAGACAAACGCAGATGGTAAAGTCAACAAATATAAAGCTCGTCTAGTCGCCCAGGGCTTCAGCCAAAAATATGGGGTCGATTATTACCAAGTATTTGCTCCCGTCGCTAAACATGCTAAATTTCGAATTCTTCTTTCCATCGCCGCTATAAAGAAAATGGATGTTTATCATTTCGATGCGAAAACTGCTTTCTTAAACGGCGAACTAGAAGAGGAGATTTATATGAGGCAGCCGCCTGGTTTCATTGATGACAAAAATACCAATAAGGTATGTTTACTAAAAAGAAGTATTTATGGACTAAAGCAGTCCGCACGAGTATGGAATCAAACATTACATAATGTGCTTATTAAAGCAAACTTAAAACAAAGTAAGGCTGATAATTGCCTGTATACCCTTGAGAACAGTTTGTTCATTTTAATCTATGTCGATGACATATTGATTATTTCGAGCGACAAAAATTATGTCAATCGAATTCAAAATATTTTAAACACAAATTTTCACATTGATAATTTAGGTCTGATATCTAATTACTTAGGTATTAGAGTTATAAAAGAAAACAACATTTACTTAATCGATCAAACAAAATACATTTTAGAAGTCGTCAAGAAATTTGACTTACAAAATTCTAAAGATTCGATTATACCTATAAGCCTAACAACCGGAGGGTGAAAAATTACCAACTAATGAGAAATATCGAGCCGCTATCGGATGCTTATTATATATTTCAACAAACACACGACCTGATATTTCAGCAGCGGTAAGCATACTTTCTCAAAAGGTTGAAAATCCAACCCAGGCAGACTGGGACGAAGTGAAGAAGCTAATAAGATACCTTAAAGGAACATCTACTTTAAAATTAAAGCTTGGAGAAAAATCATCGACTAGTGAACTTATCGGAAATGCCGACGCCAATTGGGCTGAAGACCGTCTATCACGCAAGTCAAACTCCGGCTATATTTTTCTATTTAATGGTGTCATAAACTGGTCTTGTAAACGCCAAGATTGCGTTGCACTTTCATCCACTCAGGCAGAATTTATAGCACTGTCTGAAGCTTGTAAGGAAGCAATTTGGATACAGCGAGTCCTTAAGGATCTCAATTGGAACTGCAGCCAGCCTACAACAATATACGAGGACAACCAAAGCGCCATAAAATTGATAGCTGACGAAAAGCTAAGCAATCGTTCAAAGCACATCGACACCAAAACTTACTTCGTGAAAGACTATGTAGAAAAGAAATTAGTTCAAGTGCAATTCTGTCCAACAGAAGAAATGTTAGCCGATTTATTTACTAAGGGTCTACCTAAAGAAAAGTTTATTATGTTTAGAAACAAATTAAATTTACAGTAAATTAAAATTGTAAATTAAGGAGGAGTTTGTAAGTCATTGTAATTTACATTTCCTCATCTTTATTGATATCGATAATTACTTTAATTAACATATATTTATATTAAGTCAATAATGACATATGTACATATTTACAAATGTCAACTTTTGTAACTTCCTTTTTTTGACCTTCCTTCTTATTGTATTAGCCTTGTGAACAACATACATAAAATAAAGGTCTCTGTATTATACATTAAAATAAAATAAATAAATCATAATCTTTCACATTAATAAAAGGTGTATTCATTGCAATATAATCAACGCTTCGATCTTATCCTCTAACAATTTTCCTAAATTTGTATATACATATAATGTCGCATGGCATTACAAAATAACAGAAATACAAACATATGGTAGCGTGCTAATTTAATTCATGATGGCGGCTTTTCAATACTGCCATTGCAGCGTTTAAAATAAGCATATTCTCATACTTATGCGTTTTATTTATAGGAAAACTGAATCGAATATTGACGAATTTTCTTTGGAGTGAAGCAAAGCAAAACATTCGAAAAGCAATTAAATTTAACAGCTAATGTTTGTCATATCTTGGAAAACTTTATAAAAACAACAAAATGTGAGACTGCGGCGAATTAAGCGATATTGCGAGTTTGCAAGCCAAATTCGTGACAGGTATTCTTGACAGCACAGATTATTATTTTCGCCTTTATTAGTCCTTTGTATATGTGCGACAGTACTTTGGTCCTCCGCAAATTCATTACTAGGTATATGCACGACTACAACAATTCAACAACAAAACAAACAACAGGCACTTTTTATGTACACGGCGAATTCATATCCTACAATGTCAAAATTCTCCATGCATAAAAAATTACATAAAAATGGCGCCAGAAAATATGTACCAAATTTGACAGTGTGGGAAATGGATAAATTCTGCCGAATTCGCCAATTCATCCACCTGGTAATGAATTCGCCTTGCACCAAATTTTACAGTATGGTTACAAGAGCTATTAGACACGCATACTTGTCTGCAGACATGTACGGTGGCATACATTGCGTTTTGCTATTACACTATCGAACACTGACGGCTACTTCAGTACACATACATATATGTTGCGTGTATGTTGGTGTGCGACAGACATTAGAAATTAAAAAATTTTTGAAAACCAACTTAAAAGTCTGACGTACTATACATACATGCTATTAGACAGTGAGTTTTGGTGTGCCATCGTACATGTCTGCAGACAAGTATGCGTGTCTAATAGCCCTTTAAAGGTAAAAGAGCAAACTAGCTCAGTTAACTGAGCTGAGCGGAAAAGAACGCTCACTCTACTCAGCTGAGAAACCCAACTCTAGTCTGTAAAAAAGAAAACACAGAACCCAGCTAGCAATTGGAAGATAATTTTTTCAAAAATCACCTTGATGAGTTTTTTTTTTTGGAGTACTTTTGGTGATCAAAAACTGATTAATCACTTATACGCTTAAAAAACGTCTCGAAAATGATTCGCGCTTATGATTTAAAAGTGTTTGATTTAAAATGCAATAACTAATTATGTAGCAATCGCTAACTAATCAACCAGGTGCTTAAAATGTGAGTAATTTATCCGTTACTTATGATCATATTTCACGCATCTATAAGACTTAAAACTGCTTGATCCCACACAGATCATACAGGCGTTTGAAATGTGAGTAGTTTTTGCTTTTTATGATCATATTTTGCGTTAATGAATGATTGAAAACTGTTTAATACTTTTTTCTTAATTCTAACGGGAAAATTTTTGTGTATTGTTTAGTAAATGTCTAAAAGTTTAATTTTTGTTCATTTACAACCTTACATCGTGCTTTGATAAAACAAAAATATTGTAACTAAATTTTAATAAAAAGTCAATGTCAGCCTGACAAATAAATGGCGAAAAAAGGAGCCAAAAACATAATTTCGCCAAAAAATAAAAAAAAATTAATTCAGAAAAAAGCCTACATGAGGTAACTGCAAAAAACATTGAAGAATATAATGAATCGGCCCAAAATACTAGTTAAAACAGTTTTGATAGTGACAATTTTAACGATTCAGATAATAACAGTGAAAGTGGAGAAAATTTTTTTAATTTGTGTGAAGGACTGGCGAAATGGGCTATTCAATTTCAAGTTAACTTTCTTGCTCTTAATGCACTTTTATTATTGTTAATTAAATGCAATATAAAAGTTCCAAAAGACTCTAGAACCCTTTTAAAAACTCCTAGTTCTGTTGTTAAGAGAGAGGTTGGTGAAGGCACAGACCTTCACTATGGTTTAAAAAATGGATTAGCCGATTTCTTGGTAAAAAATGATTGGAAATTATTTAATATAACTCTAGATTTCGGCATTGATGGCCTGCCGCTTTTTAAAAGTAGCCCTAAACAAGTTTGGCCAATTTTAGCCAGTGTTGTAGAATCAAGCTATATTTTCCTTATTTTCCTTTGTGATATAAATGTACAAATTATTTATTGTAATGGTTTATTTTTTATTAAACATTTTTTGAATTTTATCATATATGAATTTAATGTTTTATTTTTATATATAGAAATTTTTGGAAAAACTAGTGAAAAAACAATGGAAACAGTCGAAAATAGTTTGCAATAGGACTAATAAATGACTCGAAAAACGAACACAAATGAATCTCTAATGAATAGATACATATACGACTGATAAATGACTCAAAAAAGACTCGTAAGCGATTAGAAATATGACCAATAAATGAATCGAAAAAGACTCACAAATTAAGTTAAATAAGACTGATAAATGACTAGAAAAGGATTCGAATATGACTATAAATACCATTAGAAAAGGGTCGAAAATGACTCTAAGCTAACCAAAAAAGGAATCATAATTGACTCTTCAAGAAGAGTCGAGGGTAGGGTACAATTTTCTACCGAGAAAAGTATCTTTAATTATCAGAAAATGAGCGCATATTCTCGCTAGAGCTGTGCCAAATCGTTCCTTTTGGTGAGCGCTCCTTTTCGTTCAATTCAGAGGACCGGACCCGTTCGTTCATTTCGTTCCACCGCTCCTTTCGTATCAAATGCAACACTATTCAAACTAAAGTATTGTTTTGTTTACAATATTTACATACACACACACACTTATATCCAAAGAAATGATGAAAATAAAAAAGTTGTGTATTATTGAGAAAGTTTGCAATATTTGATCAAATTGTTTTAAATCCGTAGCTTATCAGTAATAAAGTTAAAGTTGAACCTACTTTGTATGTGAAATTGTATTAAATTAACAAAATTGTATTCTGTTTTTGTACATAACGAAACAAGCCTGTTTTGTATGTAACATTTATTAAGTTAACAAAATTGTATTATAAGTATATTTGTACATAACAACACCATGATACAATGACAATTAATGTAATTAATAAATAAATTATAAATAAAATTGTTGGCTTAAATCTCGTTTAGCTACATTGCTCAAAATTTTATAAAATCCGATGGAGAATCAAAAAATAAGAAAAAACTAAACAAATTTGTCGGCGAGGCTTAGTTTCCGTGTTATTGGCCTCCAAAGTTTCAGTACAAATTTGTGATTATGGTGTATTTATAATTAAATGTGGTCAATATTGGTATCATTTAAAAGCTTTTGAGAAGATCGTTAATAATTTAAAACATTTTTTATTAATTTGCTCCGCTGAGTAGATTTTCTCCACCATGGTATATCCCGACACGGCGGTATGTAGTACAGATCCTATGAATTTTCTGATATTCTCAAAAGTTTTTAAATGATACTAATATTGACCACATTTAATTATAAATACACCATATAATCACAAATTTGTACTGGAACTTCGGAGGCCAATAACACGACAAATTGGTTTAGTTTTTTCTTATTTTTTGATTCTCCATCGGATTTTGTTAATTTTTGAGCAATGTAGCTAAACTAGATTTGTTCCATTTGAATTATAAATTGATTGTATTTCATAGTTTTTTCCTTTTTAATACAAGTATTCTTCCTAGAAATAAAATATTTGAAAGTAAAAATGTGGTTTGAATTAATAAAACTAATCCTATTGTTAAGGGATGTTTTGTATTTATGTATGTATGTATGTATATGTATTTATAAAAACAAAATTAAAATTTAATATTAAAGTTAATAAAATTCATTGTATAACATCAATTAATGTCTTTTCTTTTGAAATTTTAAAAGATGAATGACTATATAGACATTGTATCATGTAACAAAACATTTTAAAAAATTCATTTATTTCTATTAAAATAATAAAAAAAAACAACAAAATTAACATAGAATTATGTTTTTCATTAACCTTTTGGTGATGAAAAAGAAGGTAACGCGTTAATAATTTTCGTGGAATTTAACTAAATAATAAAAAAATAAGGTTAACTAAACATTTTTAAGTTCGCTGAAATAACTTAACTTAGAGCTCCATATTTCGCTGCAAAAAAATTACATTTGAAGCTTTGTATGATTTTAAACAAGAACGTCTATCATTTAAGATTTGACCCATTGCGGAAAAAATTCGCTCACATGGCACAGACGTCGCCAATATACAAAGCCGTTTAAGAGCGAAACCATAAACTCTAGGATATAATTTTTTCCTATCGTTCCACCAACTTAAAGGGTCTTCGGTTCTTTCTAAGTATTCTTCGTTGAGATACTTGTCGAACTCTCTAATGGCTGCGGCCGAATTGTTATCAGGATGAATTACTTTTTTAAATTGCTCATCGTATAACGTCCATAAGGTAAACCCTCCAGCTGATCTTGCAACATTTTCATCCTCATGAGAAATAGGTTCATCAGCACTGATTTGAATTTGAATTGTCGATAATCGTGCTCTTAAGTTTTTCACAGCATTCTGATAACAGCTATCATTCTTAAACCCTCTTCTCTTAAACCGGGGATCCAATAACGTGCTTTCAGCATAAAGAGGATTTTTTTCGTAATCGCCAAAACGATACTTGAAATCTGTCTGCATTTTAGATATCAATGTCGATATCTTGCTATTAGTTGAGACACAATTTGAAATAAATCCATCCAGAATATTACAAATGACCGTCACTTTTGACAGTGTTACACACTTTTCGGCAGAAATTTCAACAGTCGTTTCATAGAAAGGCCTCAAAATCGGTACTATTTCGTTAATGTATTCCCAGTCTAGCAGGGAGAGCATCAAATCAGGGTTTTTCAATGATAGGGTTGCTATAACAGCGTCCTTTGTAGCCACAATTCTCTCAAGCATAAGATACGTGGAGTTCCAGCGTGTTGCAACGTCTTGTTTAAGCTTAAGCTCAGGCAGCCCCATCTGTTTTTGAGTTTCGAAAAGCTTACTCATATCCTGAGAACTCCTACGGAAATACTCCACTATTTTTCTCACCTTCAATATGGTATCCTCAACTTCGCGAGTTGCTGCTTGTACTACAAGGTTGAGAGAGTGGGCAAAACATTGCACGCTACGCCACTGCCCCAAACGCACTGCTCCAAGTATATTGGAAGCATTGTCACTTACTATTGCGGATACTTTATTTTGAATATTAAATTCGGCCATGGTTTTTTTTAAGAACTTGCACAAATTTTCAGATGTGTGCCTTTCTGAAAACTCTTCACACGCAATCAAAAATGTTTTTATTTCAGTGTTTTCGTCTATGAAGTGTGCAGTTATTGCTTCAAAGCTGGTGTTATTTCTTGAAGTCCAACCGTCTGTTGTAAGGCATACTGCCACAGATGCGTTGATGCTCGACTTTACCTTTTCCAGGATCTCACTGTGAACACTGAGGAGCAGTTGCTTCGATATTGTTTTTCTGGATGGCAGTTGATAACCAGGGAAAAATGACACCTCATGTATTAGCTGCCTTACTGCTGGCTCCTCCACAATACGCAGCGGGTGATTACCTTGAGCCACAGCTTTTAACACAAGTCTATTAAGTCGTTTGACCTTATGGATTGGTGGAGGCTTACAGATGTACTGGGAAATGGTTGGTTGACTCAAGCGGCTTTGAGCGATTCCAGAAGATGTAGGTGTTTCCGATCTGGTAGGAAGCTCTGCGCTGATAGAACGCTGTGCACTGAAGACATTCTGCATATCTGTCCTAGATGGCTCGACAGTTGGCTGCAGCTGTAGTGTCTTTGATGCCATTTATTTTAATTTTAAGTATATAATAAAACACAGCACTTCACACTTTTAAATATTTTGAATTGAAATTTTCAACGGCAGAAAATCGTACTCAGTTAAGCACCTCTGTATATATGTATGTACATAGTTTTAATTGAGATAGTAACAGAAAATATATGTATGATAAACCAGAGTTGCTTTAAAATGGTATTTAAGTTATTACTTTTAACTTTTCGAATACTTTAAACATGTAAGTAACAAATACCAAAATCCATTAGTTTGCCATTATATATTGTTCAAGAAACAAATTTAATTTAGCTACAAGGTTCCGGATAAAAAACACTAATCTTAAGCTACGTTAACATTTAACAAACATTTGCCGGAAAAAACGTAACCAAGAAAGAAGCTAATTATTTATTTCTTGTAATTCGGATATTTTTTTAATTATGGGTTCCTATTTTTTAAAAATACTTTTTTTTAGAATGATTAATTTTATTTTGTAACATAAAAACCAAGTTAAATGACACTATCCCTCAGCAAAACTAGTGGTTACGTTTTTTTTACAAATATTTAATAAATGGGAACGTAGCTTCATGTGATAGAAAATTTAATTCTAAAATATATGTTATGTATAAAAATACGGCGAAAGTCAATAAATAAATGCTAGAAGATATGTAAAAGGTTTTAAATCCGTAGCTGTATCGCTTAACTAACTTAAGCCTATTTTATATTTAAAATTTTATTACGCAACTGAAATAATATATTAGTTAATATGTCTACATTTTAACTATGTATATAAAAATTATAAATGCTGGACATGTAAATGCTGGTGTACATGCAGATTAAAAATATGTACCCATTGAACTATAATATAAAAAAAACTAACAAAATGTTACACTAATAATGTAATTTCGTGTTGGTCACACTGAAAAGCAAAAGCTAATCATAACAAAATACCATATGAGCGAACGAATGTACGAAATGAACGATGAAACCAAAACACCAAACTAAACCGCTCACTGAGCCAAAAGCGGTCCGTAAAGTAACCGGCTCCCTTCGTTCACTTCAGTGATTCGTTCATTTGTACCCGTTCGTTCCGGACCGACATAGCTCTAATTCTGGCTCTTTAATCGCGCAGAAGAGTCGAAAAAGACCCGAATTTGATTAAAAATTTCAAAAAATGCTCGCTGGGAACCTGTTTGTTCGTAAGTGTGTATGTATTAGTTTTGTGCGGGTATGAGCAGCGTTGCCAGAAGCTTTGAGAAGAAAATCATCATATGCAGAAAAAAAATCATATTATATGGAAAAAAAATCATCAATATTTTTTTTAATACAAAATTTTATTTAAAAATTATAATTAAAATATATTTACATATGTATGTATTTAAATAATTATTGTTTAAAGCATTTATAGCGAAACGTGTACTTTTGTATTTTTTTATGGTGACAGACCATATTTTCACTGAATTTGTCGGAGCAATGACGACAATAAGCTAAATTAAATTTTTAATCAAACATTCACCAACCAACCAACAAACAGAAAACTTAGTAAAACACACAACTGATTTCATGATAACAATAACAGTATGTATGTATTTAGATAAATAAATATTACTTATTTAAGAGAGCTTAACAAAAAATAAATTCAGATTAAAAAGTACATGTACTATGAAAAAGTTTTATGAAAAACTATTACTATAATATATTCATATATTATATAATATTTCATATTTTTAATGATATCTTGGTATATTTTTAAAAAATTAGAAATTTATTTTCAAAGTACCTACATATATATATATATATATATAAGCAAAATTAATTTAAATAACTTTATCATCTTCAACCGTAATTTCTTTTTTTTCTGCTTCACGAGTAATGTAATTACCATCTAAAAATGAAAGTAAATTTATAATAGAAATTTTAATTTTACCTTTTCGTTTTAAATACTTGTACATAGCTTTTTTATTTTTCCTTTTTCTTTAGCAAGAAAACAACAGATATGCATAGATGCTCTTTAAAGTCTTTATTTTCATAATGTTGCATTTTTATGCACGTACATACATGTGTTTGTTACAGGGTAACAAGTTTAATGTAAATAAAAGCAACCAACAACAAGCTGATACAAAACTTAACTTTAACAACTACAATAAATAAAAAAAAAAATAATTTTTATAAATTAGAAATCATAATTTAAGAAAAAAATCATTAAATCATATTTTGGTTCAAAAATCATCAAAAACATGATAAAATCATCATTTTGGCAACGCTGGGTATGAGGCTGGAAAAAAATTGTGCAAACGAAAAACCGCTCTCTTCGCCCCTCTCGCCGATAACAGACATGTTTTGCCAGCAAAATAAATCCAGTGTGAAATAGCCCAATCGTATTAACAATCTTGTATTTTTCACACGTGAGAAGAAAACAGGAGTAGAACATGTGCGCACTATGTGCCCGCTATTTTTTTAGCTCCAAGAGCACATATTTTTTGATATCTCCAAAACTAGGAGGGATGGCACTAGGCTCATTCGAAAGGTAATAAAATTTCCAATATTCCACGATTTATTTTATATTTCAAGAGACTTTCAGAAAAAAGTTTATGAGCTGGCAATTTTAAAAAAATTTGAAAATTTTCCTATATTTACCTAAAAGCACTAGATTTAGTAATGCGCAATTATCTCCAAAACTAGGAGGGGTCCCGCCATGGCACTAGGCTCATTCGAAAGGTAATAAAATTTCCAATATTCCACGATTTATTTTATATTTCAAGAGACTTTCAGAAAAAAGTTTATAAGCTGGCAAATTTTAAAAAAAATTTTAAATTTTTTTATATTTGCTTAAAAGCGCTTAATTTAGTAATGCGCAATTATCTCCAAAACTAGGAGGGGTCCCGCCATGGCACTAGGCTCATTCGAAAGGTAATAAAATTTTCAATATTCCAGAAATTATTTTATATTTCAGGAGACTTTCAGAAAAAAGTTTATAAGCTGGCAAGTTTTAAAAAAAATTTTAAAATTTTTATATTTGCCTAAAGGCACTAAATTTAGTAATACGCTATTATCTCTAAAACTAGGAGGGCACCCGCCATGGAAATAGGCTCATTTGAAAGGTAATAAAATTTCCAATATTCCAGGATCAATTTTATATTTCAGAAGACTTTCAGAAAAAAGTTTATAAGCTGGCAAATTTTAAAAAAATTTTAAATTTTTTACATTTGCCTAAAAGCACTAAATTTAGTAATGCGCTATTATCTCCAAAACTAGGAGGGGTCCCGCCATGGCACTAGGCTCATTTGAAAGGTAATAAAATTTCCAATATTCCAGGATAAATTTTATATTTTAAGAGACTTTCAGAAAAAAGTTTATAAGCTGGCAAGTTTTAAAAAATATTTTAAAATTTTTTTATTTGCCTAAAAGCACTAAATTTAGTAATGCACTATTATCTCCAAAACTAGGAGGGGTCCCGCCATCGCATTAGGCTCATTTGAAAGGTAATAAAATTTCCAATATTCCAGGATCAATTTTATATTTCAGGAGACTTTCAGAAAAAAGTTTATAAGCTGGCAAATTTTAAAAAAATTTTTAAATTTTTTACATTTGCCTAAAAGCACTAAATTTAGTAATGCGCTATTATCTTCAAAACTAGGAGGGGTCCCGCCATGGCACTAGGCTCATTTGAAAGGTAATAAAATTTCCAATATTCCAGGATCAATTTTATATTTCAGGAGACTTTCAGAAAAAAGTTTATAAGCTGGCAAGTTTTAAAAAAAATTTTAAAATTTTTATATTTGCCTAAAAGCACTAAATTTAGTAATGCGCTATTATCTCTAAAACTAGGAAGGTTCTCGCCATAGCATTAGGCTCATTTGAAAGGTAATAAAATTTCCAATATTCCAGGATAAATTTTATATTTCAAGAGACTTTCAGAAAAAAGTTTATAAGCTGGCAAATTTTAAAAAAATTTTTAAATTTTTATATTTGCCTAAAAGCACTAAATTTAGTAATGCGCTATTATCTCTAAAACTAGGAAGGTTCTCGCCATGGCACTAGGCTCATTTGAAAGGTTATAAAATTTCCAATATTCCAGGATAAATTTTATATTTCAAGAGACTTTCAGAAAAAAGTTTATAAGCTGGCAAATTTTAAAAAAATTTTTAAATTTTCCTATATTTGCCTAAAACCACTAAATTTAGTAATGCGCAATTATCTTCAAAACTAGGAGGGGTCCCGCCATGGCACTAGGCTCATTTGAAAGGTAATAAAATTTCCAATATTCCAGGATAAATTTTATATTTCAAGAGACTTTCAGAAAAAAGTTTATAAGCTGGCAAGTTTTAAAAAAAATTTTAAAATTTTTTAATGCGCTATTATCTCCAAAACTAAGAGGGGTCCCGCCATGGCACTAGGCTCATTTGAAAGGTAATAAAATTTCCAATATTCCAGGATAAATTTTATATTTCAAGAGACTTTCAGAAAAAAGTTTATAAGCTGGCAAGTTTTAAAAAAAATTTTAAAATTTTTTATATTTGCCTAAAGGCACTAAATTTAGTAATGCGCTATTATCTAAAAAACTAGGAGGGGTCCCGCCATGACACTAGGCTCATTTGAAAGGTAATAAAATTTCCAATATTCCATGATAAATTTTATATTTTAAGAGACTTTCAGAAAAAAGTTTATAAGCTGGCAAGTTTCAAAAAAAATTTTAAAATTTTTTATATTTGCTTAAAGGCACTAAATTTAGTAATGCGCTATTATCTCCAAAACTAGGAGGGGTCCCGCCATGGCACTAGGCTCATTTGAAAGGTAATAAAATTTCCAATATTCCAGGATAAATTTTATATTTCAAGAGACTTTCAGAAAAAAGTTTATAAGCTGGCAAGTTTTAAAAAAAATTTTAAAATTTTCCTAAATTTGTATATACATATAATGTCGCATGGCATTACAAAATAACAGAAATACACACATATGGTAGCATAGTAATTTAATTCATGATGGCGGCTTTTCAATACTGTCATTGCAGCGTTTAAAATAAGCATATTCTCATACTTATGCGTTTTATTTATAGGAAAACTGAATCGAATATTGACGTATTTTCTTTGGAGTGAAGCAAAGCAAAACATTCGAAAAGCAATTAAATTTAACAGCTAATGTTTGTCATATCTTGGAAAACTTTATAAAAACAACAAAATGTGAGACTGCGGCGAATTAAGATATATTGTGAGTTCGCAAGCCAAATTCGTGACAGGTATTCTTGACAGCACAGGTTATTATTTTTGCCTTTATTAATCCTTTGTATATGTGCGACAGTACTTTGGTCCACCGCAAATTCATTACTAGGTATATGCACGACTACAACAATTCAACAACAAAACAAACAATAGGCACTTTTTATGTACACGGCGAATTCATATCCTAGAATGTCAAAATTCTCCATGCATAAAAAATTACATAAAAATTGCGCCAGAAAATATGTACCAAATTTGACAGTGTGGGAAATGGATAAATTCTGCCGAATTCGCCAATTCATCCACCTGGTAATGAATTCGCCTTGCACCAAATTTTACAGTATGGTTAAAAGGGCTATTAGACACGCATACTTGTCTGCAGACATGTACGATGGCACACCAAAACTCACTGTCTAATAGCATGTATGTAGAGTACGTCAGACATATAAGTTGGTTTTCAAAAATTTTTGAGTTTCTAATGTCTGTCGCACACCAACATACACGCAACATATATGTGTACTGAAGTAGCCGTCAGTGTAATAGCAAAACGCAATGTATGCCATCGTACATGTCTGCAGACAAGTATGCGTGTCTAATAGCCCTTTTAACCATACTGTAAAATTTGTTGCAAGGCGAATTCATTACCAGGTGGATGAATTGGCGAATTCGGCAGAATTTATCCATTTCCCACACTGTCAAATTTGGTACATATTTTCTGGCGCCATTTTTATGTAATTTTTTATGCATGGAGAATTTTGATATTGTAGGATATGAATTCGCCGTGTACATAAAAAGTGCCTGTTGTTTGTTTTGTTGTTGAATTGTTGTAGTCGTGCATATACCTAGTGTTATATGATTAAAACAATTTAATTATTCTGGTGCTCTCTAGGGAGCTCTCAATTTATTGTGGAGGATTTGATGATGAGAAAAGTTTAAGTAAAATAAATAATAGTGCCGGCGCTTAAGAACGCCACTGGCAAATAAAAGTAAAAGGCAGATGAATGCCAGTATGAATTAGTAATGCCGATTGAAGGCAAAGTATTAATTGATTCCTTAAACTAATTAACATTGGCTTATATACTAATTATGAGAATAATTCTTAGGGGTATCTTAACATAAGAGTAAAAGAATAGAAATATATATTATTGTTGGGTAAGCATATTTAACTTCCAAATATTTATGTATGGCATGTGTTCAACAGTTTTAAAGTTCAACGAGTGCATACTTAAAAGCAACAGATACTTTGTGTAGCTTATATCTACAATCAAACAAATACAGTTAATAAATGTGATTCATTTAAGTGCATTGTGCTGCTGCACTTAATTAACTGTACAAGTGTCAAATTACCGACACACACAAAATATCTTGCTTGCAGTTTGTCAATGCTTGCATGTTGCGGTACTATTGAATCGCAATGCATACCACACACTGTTGGCCACATGCTACACCTCCATCCTTTACAAGAATGTTCATATAGCGTTAGTTTTATGGACATTCTTTTACAATTAGTTTTTAATTAGCCTAAGTATAAGTGTAATATAATATTTATTTTGTTTTTAAAGAAAAGAAGAAAAAAAATTATAATATTTAGATGTACATATATTCTAATTTTATATTAGTTCGGCCAAACAATACTATTAAATGTTAGTTATTATTAAACATCTTAAGTCTATTTTTATGAACTATTTGTTGTTTATTTGTTTTCTTATCTTCTATGGTAACATTATTTCTTAAATCTATTTATTTTATTTTATACGGACCCTTATATTGATTTTCCAATTTATGCCCTGAATTATTCCTAAGTAAAACTAAATCTCCTATTTTAAAATTATGTTCTAAAATATTCTTATCGTAATTTAATTTTTGTTTTATTTTATTTCTATCTAAAAATAACTGCGCGCGTTTATGAGCTAGTTCTAACCTATATTTTGCCTCTTTGGCATAGTTATCCACATTATATAGTGGCGTCACACTATCTATTTTAGCAAATTGCCTAAAATTGTTTGGTAATTTTGAAAATACTAACTCATAGGGACAGTAGTTATGCACCGTTGACGGTGTTGTATTAAAACAGTATGTGAAATACTTTAACCATTCGTCCCAGTCAGTTTTGTCCACAGATATATAAGAACGAACATATTCGTTAAAAGTTCTATGACTTCTTTCTATTGTTCCTAGTGTTTGATAGTGATGTGCCGTGGAAGTTATATTTTCAATTTTTGGTAGTGTGCATAGTTCCGTCAGTATAGAATTTTTGTACTCTGTTCCCATGTCCGAAATGAACGTTTTCATTGGACCATAGGTTAATACAAAATTTTCAAATATCGCTTTTGCGATTGTTCTTGCAGATTTATCTGGTGTTGGTATTGTCACCAAATATTTAGTAAGATCACATATTAAAGTAATTGCATACTCATTTCCATTAATTGATTTTGGAAATGGCCCTATTGTATCTACATACACCGTGTCGAATGCTTTTTCTGGTGTTTATGTTATAGTCATAGGACTTTTATTATGGCTTATTATTTTTGATTTCTGGCATTTTTTACATAATTTCACATATTTTGTTACATCTTTTATTATATTTTTCCAATAGTAATACCTCTTTATTTTTTCTAATGTTCTATATATTCCACAACGTCCTCCTTCTATCGGATCATCGTGGTATTTCAGCATTATATCAAGAATTGCCTTAGCATTCTTATCATTTATATTGGTCACCTCATTAAGTAGCGCTACTTTTAATTTATTTAAATATTTATTGCCCATATTTTTAAATTCATTTATGGAGATAAATTCGCAAATTTTCTCACTGGGTGCCATTTGTAGTGTCTCTACACTAAGTTTACCGGCCACTTTCTCAAGCCTTGGAAAAAATTGTCCTAGGTCAATATTCCCATTAGTAAGCAAATCATTTATATATATATATGTAATAACAGATTTTCCTCGTTTGATGTAACATTTTACGGGAGTAATCTTCAATTTATAGTACTTTCTGACGTCAGTGTTCTTTAGTGGTATATATATATTGGGCTCTTTATCATTATTTTTAATTTTATGCTGAATATTTTCGGTATTACTTTGTCTAGATCAGTTGCTCTGCTTAGATATTGCTTCCTTAGGGATCTTTTATGTAACAAGTAAATTTTTAATAGAAGACTAACTGTGTTTATTACCACCAATATTAATAGTAGTGTCCATAACGAGCCTATGTGTTCTGTATGGTCAATAATTTCTAAATTATTTACTACGTTAGCGTTTGGTTTTTCTATTTTGGATTGCGGTTTTCCCATTTTATTCTTATTTCTACGTATTTTGACAATATTAGTGACCGTTTACATTGAATTATTTGTATGGAATATCAATTTGCTTTATTTAAAATTTAGTTTTGAATTTAATTATTTTTGATTAAGTTTAATTTTATTTTTACTTATTATGAAGGTTATAAAAGTTAGTTAGTTAGTTAGTTTTTTTTTTTTTTTTTTTTGATTGATCCACTATGGCAACTCTTATTTATTTTCTTACTTTTCATATTTCTTAACTTATATATATATAGTGTTTCATTTGTTCACTTCAATGTGGCAACTCTTAAATTTTTTGACAATTCTTTTTATTGTGAAATTCTATTTCATAATTGTAATTTATTTAATTAGCACGGTAATAGTTAGTGTATTTTTTAGTTTTAGTGAAAAAGTTTTGTGGTTTTTTTTTTATTTTTATATTGAATATAATATTGTTATGTGTATTTCAGCATATATTGACGCCTTTTGGCCAGGCGCTTCCACCTCAGTGCTTTTTTTTGGCTTAAACACTCTTCTGACGGAGACTTGGCTGTCCGTCAGGTTCCGTTTGGTGCTAATTTTAAAGCACTTTGTAATCCAGGACTGGGAGGATCGCCATGTAATATGATTAAAACAATTTAGTTATTCTGGTGCTCTCAATTTATTGTGGAGGATTTGATGATGAGAAGAGTTTAAGAAAATAAATAATAGTGCCGGCGCTTAAGAACGCCACTGGCAAATAAAAGTAAAAGGCAGATGAATGCCAGTATGAATTAGTAATGCCGATTGAAGGCAAAGTATTAATTGATTCCTTAAACTAATTGACATTGGCTTATATACTAATTATGAGAATAATTCTTAGGGGACCTTAACATAACAGTAAAAGAATAGAAATATATATTATTGTTGGGTAAGCATATTTAGCTTCCAACTATTTATGTATGGCATGTGTTCAACAGTTTTAAAGTTCAACGAGTGCATACTTAAAAGCAACAGATACTTTGTGTAGCTTATATCTACAATCAAACAAATACAGTTAATAAATGTGATTCATTTAAGTCAAGAATACCTGTCACGAATTTGGCTTGCAAACTCACAATATATCTTAATTCGCCGCAGTCTCACATTTTGTTGTTTTTATAAAGTTTTCCAAGATATGACAAACATTAGCTGTTAAATTTAATTGCTTTTCGAATGTTTTGCTTTGCTTCACTCCAAAGAAAATTCGTCAATATTCGATTCAGTTTTCCTATAAATAAAACGCATAAGTATGAGAATATGCTTATTTAAAACGCTGCAATGGCAGTATTGAAAAGCCGCCATCATGAATTAAATTAGCATGCTACCATATTTGTATTTCTGTTAGTTTGTAATGCCATGCGACATTATATGTATATACAAATATAGGAAAATTTTTAAATTTTTATAAAACTTGCCAGCTTATAAACTTTTTCTGAAAGTCTCCCGAAATATAAAATTGATCCTGGAATATTGGAAATTTTATTACCTTTCGAATGAGCCTAGTGCCATGGCGGGACCCCTCCTAGTTTTGGAGATAATTGCGCATTACTAAATTTAGTGCCTTTTTTTTAATTTTTTTTTGAAACTTGCCAGCTTATAAACTTTTTTCTGAAAGTCTCTTAAAATATAAAATTTATCCTGGAATATTGGAAATTTTATTAGCTTTCGAATGAGCCTAGTGCCATGGCTGGACCCCTCCTAGTTTTGGAGATAATTGCGCATTACTAAATTTAGTGCTTTTAGGCAAATATAGGAAAATTTTTAAATTTTTATAAAACTTGCCATCTTATAAACTTTTTTCTGAAAGTCTCCTGAAATATAAAATAAATCCTGGAATATTGGAAATTTTATTACCTTTCGAATGAGCTTAGTGTTATGGCGGGACCCCTCCTAGTTTTGGAGATAATAGCGCATTACTAAATTTAGTGCTTTTAGGCAAATGTAAAAAATTTAAAAATTTATTTAAAACTTGCCAGCTTATAAACTTTTTTCTGAAAGTCTCTTGAAATTTAAAATAAATCGTGAAATTTGGGAAATTTTATTACCTTTCGAATGAGCCTAGTACCATGGCGAAACCCTTACCAGTTTTGGAGATAATAGCGCATTACTAAATTTAGTGCCTTAAGGCAAATATAAAAAATTTAAAAATTTTTTTAAAACTTGCCAGCTTATAAACTTTTTTCTGAAAGTCTCTCGAAATATAAAATTTAACCTGGAATATTGGAAATTTTATTACCTTTCGAATAAGCCTAGTGCCATGGCGGGACCCCTCCTGGTTTTGGATATAATAGCGCATTACTAAATTTAGTGCCTTTAGGCATATATAAAAAATTTTAATTTTTTTTTTAAAACTTGCCAGCTTATAAACTTTTTTCTGAAATTTTCTTGAAATATAAAATTTATCCTGGAATAATGAAAATTTTATTACCTTTCGAATGAGCCTAGTGCCATGGCGGGACCCCTCCTAGTTTTGGAGATAATTGCGCATTACTAAATTTAGTGCTTTTAGGCAAATATAGGAAAATTTTTATAAAACTTGCCAGCTTATAAACTTTTTTCTGAAAGTCTCTTGAAATATAAAATTTATCCCGGAATATTGGAAATTTTATTACCTTTCGAATGAGCCGAGTGCCATGGCGGGCCCCTTCTAGTTTTGGAGATAATTGCGCATTACTAAATTTAGTGCTTTTAGGCAAATATAGGAAAATTTTTAAATTTTTATAAAACTTGCCAGCTTATAAACTTTTTTCTGAAAGTCTCTTGAAATATAAAATTTATCCTGGAATATTGGAAATTTTATTACCTTTCGAATGAGCCTAGTGCCATGGCGGGGCCCTCCTAGTTTTGGAGATAATTGCGCATTACTAAATTTAGTGCTTTTAGGCAAATATAGGAAAATTTTTAAATTTTTATAAAACTTGCCAGCTTATAAACTTTTTCTGAAAGTCTCCCGAAATATAAAATTGATCCTGGAATATTGGAAATTTTATTACCTTTCGAATGAGCCTAGTGCAATGGCGGGACCCCTCCTAGTTTTGGAGATAATTGCGCATTACTAAATTTAGTGCCTTTAGGCAAATATAAAAAATTTTTATAATTTTTTTTAAAACTTGCCAGCTTATAAACTTTTTTCTGAAAGTCTCTTAAAATATAAAATTGATCCTGGAATATTGGAAATTTTATTACCTTTCGAATGAGCCTAGTGCCATGGCGGGACCCCTCCTAGTTTTGGAGTTGTTAATAAATATGTGCTATTGGAGCTAAAAATATAGCTCCGTATATATAAAAATATATACATAAGTATATACATACTGCGCACATGTTCTTCGAAATATTTGTAAACATTACAAATTGTGTTATACATACACAAAACAAAAAAATCTTGCCAAAAACTTGCCAAGTACTGCATTACCCAATCTTGTTATCTTCTCACGCGTCATTCGTGTTATAATCATCAAATCAACAACAAGTGTTTTATTACATAGTTACCGGTACAAGTTTAAAAGTTCTACATGGCGACCGAGACGAAAGTTTCCAAAAATGATAAAATGGAAATGGAGGAAAAAAACTTCAACAAAAAAAAAAAGTGTAATTAAAGTTTTTTAGAGACAAAAGCAATAAATAAAAAAACTAAAACTTGCAATGTCAAAAACTATAAAAATCAAACTTACTTTAATAATTTTAAAATAAATATATTAAATTTGAATCAAGCCGCAAAAATATAAAGAAAAATATACATAGCTATCCTACAAGAAATTGCTGATGGACACTAACACACACAAAACTTATTTACTAACACTCTTGCATCTATGACTATGTTTACATCAGATCTGATTAGTAAAATACTGTGGAGTGAGCAGCGTTCAGATATATGTTTTACTATAGTTCACGAAATCCACAAGTATGAAAGAGAAACAAAACCACACGTACACGTATGTTTACATCAGTTTTTTCATATTGCCCTTAATAAAATGATAGAGAATGCTGATGGGTATACCCATCAGCAATGCCCATCAGATGATGCATCAAATGACCGCCATTGTTCTTGTAGGGTACA
Source organism: Lypha dubia (assembly GCA_947311025.1). Taxonomy (NCBI): domain Eukaryota; kingdom Metazoa; phylum Arthropoda; class Insecta; order Diptera; family Tachinidae; genus Lypha; species Lypha dubia. Next base: position 73,582,752 of record OX371261.1, on the reverse strand, counting down.
TACATATGTACTTCTATATATGAATGTAAGTATATATAAACAAGTGCTTATACTATTTCAGCAGTGAGCAGTTTTTATTTCAACGCTTTTTCCATAATTACAATAACAACAAAAAAAATATATCACTAAATACATATTAAGATCTTAGAAAACTCACCTAAAAATCAACTAAATGAATTAAAATAAAAACAAATTTAGAAACATACATACATAAGTATGTATGATACGGTGAAATACAAAAAAAAAAAAAACACATAACAACATAAAATTATGCATAACTAGAGACTAGCTAAAAGAGAAATAAACATAACAACAAGTATACATAATAATAAAAATAGAAAGAAACTGCGCATAATTGAATTATTTAACAAAAATCAAATATTCCTTTTTTTTCAATAATATCTACTATTTAAGCACACAAAAATTAAGAGTATAAAAAGTGTTCAATTTAAGGCAAAGAATTCGTAAGCAACTGGAAAATTAAATTAAATAAACATAAATTAATACTCAACATAAAATACTTCAGACAAAATTTAAATATTTTCTGTCATTCTGTCTTCATCACAGAAGAGATTATTATTGTTATAAAAAAAAACTATTAAAAACGCATCATCAGCAACATTTGACAAATAAAATAAAACAATCCCTAAAAATAACAACATAACACAATAGTTTAGAATTTTGCAAGGGAAGTGAAATAAAGAAAATCAAAAACTCGTCAGAATACCTTTTTATATATCAGAAAACTGGAACTAAATATAAAATAAATTACAAAAAAATCATTCATATGTACTTAATAAACTATTACAAAAATAAATAAAAGTGTACTGTCAATCCACACGCTTAAAATCAGTTTACAAAAGAAAAAAACAGTGAATAATAACATACAATTAATATAAAAAAAAAAATTTTTAAAAAACAAACATAAATATTGAATTCTTAAGCTGGAGTTACATACCACGCGTCCTACGCGTCACGCGTTCTACGCTTTTTACGCGTTGTACACTTTTTTGAAATCCAAGTTACATGCAACGCGTTCTATGCGCCAAACTGTTCGTATTGATCAGCTGTTGTTCAAGTAAAGTGAACTTGTTTACTTATACATACATACCAGTTAAATAAAGTAAATTGTTTTGGCAAAAATGGACAGTGAAATCGATGTTTTAAAAGAATTAATAGAATTTATTGAGTTTTTGAGCATAGTTTCGATTGCAGTAAGGGCCTATGAAAAACTACAAGATGAAACGAGACGGATTTGGGTGCGTCCTTTGTATTTAGAAAGGGAAGTGAGTGGTTTTTTTGCTGCGAGTTTTGAAAAGTTAAAAAATAGTGACCATGAGCAGTTTCGTATTGCAACGAGAATGACTCCAAACGTCTTTGATTACTTATTCGCTGTTTTAAAGGATGATCTTGAGAAGAACTCTGCGAGTGCTATTCCACCAGATTGTCGGCTGTTCCTGACTTTCACTTGCTTCACAATTTTTTAAAGTTGCACGATGGCAGTTATTGTCCACCAGAATTTGTGGACCGAGACCAAAACGGTTCTGTTATACAGGGATTATGGAGGCAAGAGACACAACCGTTGCAAAAAGGTCCTAAATTTTCTTCTAAAAACTCTGCAAGGAATGCATTTCAGCAAAGAGATATTTTGCGTGACTACCTTTTTCTAAATAGAATAAAATAAGGTTTTAAATTTATAATCAGATACCCGAAAAATATTTTATATATTTTTATTTAATTTTATGTCTGAAGCAGTCTCTTTACATTAATAAATTTGGTATTTTTAAGCGTTATCATGAAAACCCATAATAATAAAATAAAAAAAGTAATTTTTTAAAATTTTTACAGTAAATTTATTGTATAGAAATATGAACGTATTTTTTATGTACATACATACTTATATGAATAAACATTTTGTCAACATTTTTATTATACATAACATATTTTAGCTTTTTCATTAGATGAAACAATAGAGAAAAAAAGTATCGTAAACAATTTTTATTTTATTTTGAAAAGAAAATAAAAAGTTTTATTAAAAAAACAAAAATTAAGTAGGTGGCATTTATAACATGATTTAAAGTCATGTCGTTTTTCTTTTAAAAATGCTACTAAAATCTTGTTACTTTTACACATATGACGAATTTTTAAAAAGTCTTTCATTTCCAAATTTGTTAAAAAGATAAATTTTGTCCCTTTTTGACACGTTTGTGCATAGTTACATAGTTAAATAAAAAAAAAGTTTAAATAAAAAAGTTTAAATATTTGCTCTTGAATTTGCGTTGAATACAGAAACAAATTTCAGTATTTTATTGCTGCAAATTATCTGTGCATTGTTTTTGGTTTTAGATCTATTAGGGTCTAATCCTTTTTCGTGCCTGCTGCCATTTGGTCGCGCAAATAATTTATGAAGAAAAATTTTGCATTTGTCACAGTTTCAGTGGGCAAATTATTAAAAATTTCACCCACCATTGCAAAGAAACCATCATGAGATGCATTTGCTTTTGCAGCTGGAACGGCAAACCGATTTTCAGCAATTGCACTCATTTTATTCAAAAAATCGGTGAATGCTTCACTTTCACACTCCCTTCTAGCTCTTTTTCGCTTAGTTGTTGGAGTTTCAGATGGGAGGGAACTAGAATCGGCATTCGAATTTGTGTTGCCAGATGGTTCCTCTTCGTAGTACTCAAAAACGATATCTGTTAACAAAAAAATGTTAAAATTAGTAAGTACTTGTATAATAAGCATACATACATATGTAAGTATGTACATCATTTTATTTAAAATCAAAGCTTGATGTTTGTTGGGTTTGTACTTACATCAGCTAAGCTGCTTGTGTTTTGGTCATCTTACAATGGTGAAATAGGCGACACATCCAAGCTGTTGTCCACTGATGTTATGCTTGACACAGTTCTGCGGGGGGATAGTAGATATTAAGTTAATAAAATTTAAACTTTTTTACACCAAAATATCTACCTTCGTGGCTATACGTGTTCTCGCAAAAATTCCATTTGCTCCATGTACTGCCATTGACTTTCAGCAATGTCTGCTCCGCTACCTGAGGCATGATGACACTCCGCGACTTTTTTCACAAATTTATCCCGCAGCGATTTCCAGCGAGCTTGGCAAACATTCTCTATACAGAAAAGACACATTCTGAATCGCTACAAAAATGTTGATAAATTAGTTCATACCTGGTAAATTTAGCTCTTTGCTTATAGAGTTCCAAGCAGCTGCTCTTTTAAATTTATTTCTGTACAGCATTGATCCTTTGTTGTACAGTTCTTCATGTTTTTTTATAGAATTTATTAATTGCTCTTCCATTTCGCACACAATATTTTACACTTGTTTTTAATAAACATGCAATGGAGATGATACAAACAACTTAAAAGTTATCGATAATTAAATGCAAATTTTGTTGATTACATAATTGTAGTAAAATGTGCATTAAAATGCATTTTATTATTGTGTTCAATATTTACAAGCTTAATTACAAAAGATTTTTGTATATTCAGCACTTTTTATGAAAAAAAAATTAAACAATTTATCCACGACACAAAAATATTTATCGATAACATTGGAAATTGAATATTATTTATCATCCATGACTAACAAATACAGCTGTGTTTATTTATATGACGCGTCTGACGCGTACAAAAGTAGAAAGTAGATCTACTTTTCGCGTCGCATGCGTCGCGTGCGTTCTACGCGTCGTGCTGTGTAACTTATCACATGCAAATGCACTGATTCTACTTTTCTGACAGACGCATGAAACGCGTATAACGCGTGGTATGTAACTCCAGCTTTATATTTCGTGGTGCAAGGAAAGAAGAAAAGTTGATTTACTAAAATAAGTGTACAAAGTGCGTAACAAAAAGCTTTTGGGTACAACTGTACTGTAACAGCAAACATTCCTTAAACTAAAAACTTGAAAACAAAAAGAACACAAAATATACAATATGAAAAAGAAAAAAGATAAATGAAAAAATTAGTACAATTGGAAAAAAAAAGTTACAAATTTTCACTTAGTAACAAAAATGGAAAAATTAGTACAAAATGAAACTAAAAATAAAAAACCGAAAAGAAACTGAATAAGAAAATATAAAAAGAAAAAGGATTTAACTGAAAAAAAGCAACTGAAAATAAAATTGAAAAAACTGAAATGAAAATGAACTGAAAGATTAATGAGACATACGAAAGAAAAATAGAGAAAACGAAAAAAAAAATAACGAAAAAAATTGAAAAATATGGTACAAAATGAAAAAGAAATAAAGCATATTTAAATCTCTTTCAACAGTTATTTAAGAAATAGCACGCAAAAATTATGACAAAAAACGTTATTCGAAACTGTAAACAAAAAAAAATTTTAACTATAAAAATCGCACACGGTACATGAACAATTACTTAAAAAAAAAAATCCACATAAATTAAATCAACAGCAAGCATACAAATTAAATTCATAAGGCGCTATCAATACTTCATGGTAATTATGTATGTTAAATTCACTTCCATTGATAATAAGTACAAGGAAGTTTTAGTGGAAATAAATGCTATATTATATGTACTATATTCATATGTACAATTTCAAACAAAAATAAACCAAACAACAACAAAAAAAAAATTCATTTATGGAGATAAATTCGCAAATTTTCTCACTGGGTGCCATTTGTAGTGTCTCTACACTAAGTTTACCGGCCACTTTCTCAAGCCTTGGAAAAAATTGTCCTAGGTCAATATTCCCATTAGTAAGCAAATCATTTATATTTATATATGTAATAACAGATTTTCCTCGTTTGATGTAACATTTTACGGGAGTAATCTTCAATTTATAGTACTTTCTGACGTCAGTGTTCTTTAGTGGTATATATATATTGGGCTCTTTATCATTATTTTTAATTTTATGCTGAATATTTTCGGTATTACTTTGTCTAGATCAGTTGCTCTGCTTAGATATTGCTTCCTTAGGGATCTTTTATGTAAGAAGTAAATTTTTAATAGAAGACTAACTGTGTTTATTACCACCAATATTAATAGTAGTGTCCATAACGAGCCTATGTGTTCTGTATGGTCAATAATTTCTAAATTATTTACTACGTTAGCGTTTGGTTTTTCTATTTTGGATTGCGGTTTTCCCATTTTATTCTTATTTCTACGTATTTTGACAATATTAGTGACCGTTTACATTGAATTATTTGTATGGAATATCAATTTGCTTTATTTAAAATTTAGTTTTGAATTTAATTATTTTTGATTAAGTTTAATTTTATTTTTACTTATTATGAAGGTTATAAAAGTTAGTTAGTTAGTTAGTTTTTTTTTTTTTTTTTTTTTTTTTGATTGATCCACTATGGCAACTCTTATTTATTTTCTTACTTTTCATATTTCTTAACTTATATATATATAGTGTTTCATTTGTTCACTTCAATGTGGCAACTCTTAAATTTTTTGACAATTCTTTTTATTGTGAAATTCTATTTCATAATTGTAATTTATTTAATTAGCACGGTAATAGTTAGTGTATTTTTTAGTTTTAGTGAAAAAGTTTTGTGGTTTTTTTTTTATTTTTATATTGAATATAATATTGTTATGTGTATTTCAGCATATATTGACGCCTTTTGGCCAGGCGCTTCCACCTCAGTGCTTTTTTTTGGCTTAAACACTCTTCTGACGGAGACTTGGCTGTCCGTCAGGTTCCGTTTGGTGCTAATTTTAAAGCACTTTGTAATCCAGGACTGGGAGGATCGCCATGTAATATGATTAAAACAATTTAGTTATTCTGGTGCTCTCAATTTATTGTGGAGGATTTGATGATGAGAAGAGTTTAAGAAAATAAATAATAGTGCCGGCGCTTAAGAACGCCACTGGCAAATAAAAGTAAAAGGCAGATGAATGCCAGTATGAATTAGTAATGCCGATTGAAGGCAAAGTATTAATTGATTCCTTAAACTAATTGACATTGGCTTATATACTAATTATGAGAATAATTCTTAGGGGACCTTAACATAACAGTAAAAGAATAGAAATATATATTATTGTTGGGTAAGCATATTTAGCTTCCAACTATTTATGTATGGCATGTGTTCAACAGTTTTAAAGTTCAACGAGTGCATACTTAAAAGCAACTGATACTTTGTGTAGCTTATATCTACAATCAAACAAATACAGTTAATAAATGTGATTCATTTAAGTCAAGAATACCTGTCACGAATTTGGCTTGCAAACTCACAATATATCTTAATTCGCCGCAGTCTCACATTTTGTTGTTTTTATAAAGTTTTCCAAGATATGACAAACATTAGCTGTTAAATTTAATTGCTTTTCGAATGTTTTGCTTTGCTTCACTCCAAAGAAAATTCGTCAATATTCGATTCAGTTTTCCTATAAATAAAACGCATAAGTATGAGAATATGCTTATTTAAAACGCTGCAATGGCAGTATTGAAAAGCCGCCATCATGAATTAAATTAGCATGCTACCATATTTGTATTTCTGTTAGTTTGTAATGCCATGCGACATTATATGTATATACAAATATAGGAAAATTTTTAAATTTTTATAAAACTTGCCAGCTTATAAACTTTTTCTGAAAGTCTCCCGAAATATAAAATTGATCCTGGAATATTGGAAATTTTATTACCTTTCGAATGAGCCTAGTGCCATGGCGGGACCCCTCCTAGTTTTGGAGATAATTGCGCATTACTAAATTTAGTGCCTTTTTTTTAATTTTTTTTTGAAACTTGCCAGCTTATAAACTTTTTTCTGAAAGTCTCTTAAAATATAAAATTTATCCTGGAATATTGGAAATTTTATTAGCTTTCGAATGAGCCTAGTGCCATGGCTGGACCCCTCCTAGTTTTGGAGATAATTGCGCATTACTAAATTTAGTGCTTTTAGGCAAATATAGGAAAATTTTTAAATTTTTATAAAACTTGCCATCTTATAAACTTTTTTCTGAAAGTCTCCTAAAATATAAAATAAATCCTGGAATATTGGAAATTTTATTACCTTTCGAATGAGCTTAGTGTTATGGCGGGACCCCTCCTAGTTTTGGAGATAATAGCGCATTACTAAATTTAGTGCTTTTAGGCAAATGTAAAAAATTTAAAAATTTATTTAAAACTTGCCAGCTTATAAACTTTTTTCTGAAAGTCTCTTGAAATTTAAAATAAATCGTGAAATTTGGGAAATTTTATTACCTTTCGAATGAGCCTAGTACCATGGCGAAACCCTTACCAGTTTTGGAGATAATAGCGCATTACTAAATTTAGTGCCTTAAGGCAAATATAAAAAATTTAAAAATTTTTTTAAAACTTGCCAGCTTATAAACTTTTTTCTGAAAGTCTCTCGAAATATAAAATTTAACCTGGAATATTGGAAATTTTATTACCTTTCGAATAAGCCTAGTGCCATGGCGGGACCCCTCCTGGTTTTGGATATAATAGCGCATTACTAAATTTAGTGCCTTTAGGCATATATAAAAAATTTTAATTTTTTTTTTAAAACTTGCCAGCTTATAAACTTTTTTCTGAAATTTTCTTGAAATATAAAATTTATCCTGGAATAATGAAAATTTTATTACCTTTCGAATGAGCCTAGTGCCATGGCGGGACCCCTCCTAGTTTTGGAGATAATTGCGCATTACTAAATTTAGTGCTTTTAGGCAAATATAGGAAAATTTTTATAAAACTTGCCAGCTTATAAACTTTTTTCTGAAAGTCTCTTGAAATATAAAATTTATCCCGGAATATTGGAAATTTTATTACCTTTCGAATGAGCCGAGTGCCATGGCGGGCCCCTTCTAGTTTTGGAGATAATTGCGCATTACTAAATTTAGTGCTTTTAGGCAAATATAGGAAAATTTAAATTTTTATAAAACTTGCCAGCTTATAAACTTTTTTCTGAAAGTCTCTTGAAATATAAAATTTATCCTGGAATATTGGAAATTTTATTACCTTTCGAATGAGCCTAGTGCCATGGCGGGGCCCTCCTAGTTTTGGAGATAATTGCGCATTACTAAATTTAGTGCTTTTAGGCAAATATAGGAAAATTTTTAAATTTTTATAAAACTTGCCAGCTTATAAACTTTTTCTGAAAGTCTCCCGAAATATAAAATTGATCCTGGAATATTGGAAATTTTATTACCTTTCGAATGAGCCTAGTGCCATGGCGGGACCCCTCCTAGTTTTGGAGATAATTGCGCATTACTAAATTTAGTGCCTTTAGGCAAATATAAAAAATTTTTATAATTTTTTTTAAAACTTGCCAGCTTATAAACTTTTTTCTGAAAGTCTCTTAAAATATAAAATTGATCCTGGAATATTGGAAATTTTATTACCTTTCGAATGAGCCTAGTGCCATGGCGGGACCCCTCCTAGTTTTGGAGTTGTTAATAAATATGTGCTATTGGAGCTAAAAATATAGCTCCGTATATATAAAAATATATACATAAGTATATACATACTGCGCACATGTTCTTCGAAATATTTGTAAACATTACAAATTGTGTTATACATACACAAAACAAAAAAATCTTGCCAAAAACTTGCCAAGTACTGCATTACCCAATCTTGTTATCTTCTCACGCGTCATTCGTGTTATAATCATCAAATCAACAACAAGTGTTTTATTACATAGTTACCGGTACAAGTTTAAAAGTTCTACATGGCGACCGAGACGAAAGTTTCCAAAAATGATAAAATGGAAATGGAGGAAAAAAAGTTCAACAAAAAAAAAGTGTAATTAAAGTTTTTTAGAGACAAAAGCAATAAATAAAAAAACTAAAACTTGCAATGTCAAAAACTATAAAAATCAAACTTACTTTAATAATTTTAAAATAAATATATTAAATTTGAATCAAGCCGCAAAAATATAAAGAAAAATATACATAGCTATCCTACAAGAAATTGCTGATGGACATTAACACACACAAAACTTATTTACTAACACTCTTGCATCTATGACTATGTTTACATCAGATCTGATTAGTAAAATACTGTGGAGTGAGCAGCGTTCAGATATATGTTTTACTATAGTTCACGAAATCCACAAGTATGAAAGAGAAACAAAACCACACGTACACGTATGTTTACATCAGTTTTTTCATATTGCCCTTAATAAAATGATAGAGAATGCTGATGGGTATACCCATCAGCAATGCCCATCAGATGATGCATCAAATGACCGCCATTGTTCTTGTAGGGTACATACATATGTACTTCTATATATGAATGTAAGTAAGTGCTTATACTATTTCAGCAGTGAGCAGTTTTTATTTCAACGCTTTTTCCATAATTACAATAACAACAAAAAAAATATATCACTAAATACATATTAAGATCTTAGAAAACTCACCTAAAAATCAACTAAATGAATTAAAATAAAAACAAATTTAGAAACATACATACATAAGTATGTATGATACGGTGAAATACAAAAAAAAAAAAAAAAACACATAACAACATAAAATTATGCATAACTAGAGACTAGCTAAAAGAGAAATAAACATAACAACAAGTATACATAATAATAAAAATAGAAAGACACTGCGCATAATTGAATTATTTAACAAAAATCAAATATTCCTTTTTTTTCAATAATATCTACTATTTAAGCACACAAAAATTAAGAGTATAAAAAGTGTTCAATTTAAGGCAAAGAATTCGTAAGCAACTGGAAAATTAAATTAAATAAACATAAATTAATACTCAACATAAAATACTTCAGACAAAATTTAAATATTTTCTGTCATTCTGTCTTCATCACAGAAGAGATTATTATTGTTATAAAAAAAAACTATTAAAAACGCATCATCAGCAACATTTGACAAATAAAATAAAACAATCCCTAAAAATAACAACATAACACAATAGTTTAGAATTTTGCAAGGGAAGTGAAATAAAGAAAATCAAAAACTCGTCAGAATACCTTTTTATATATCAGAAAACTGGAACTAAATATAAAATAAATTACAAAAAAATCATTCATATGTACTTAATAAACTATTACAAAAATAAATAAAAGTGTACTGTCAATCCACACGCTTAAAATCAGTTTACAAAAGAAAAAAACAGTGAATAATAACATACAATTAATATAAAAAAAAAAATTTTTAAAAAACAAACATAAATATTGAATTCTTAAGCTGGAGTTACATACCACGCGTCCTACGCGTCACGCGTTCTACGCTTTTTACGCGTTGTACACTTTTTTGAAATCCAAGTTACATGCAACGCGTTCTATGCGCCAAACTGTTCGTATTGATCAGCTGTTGTTCAAGTAAAGTGAACTTGTTTACTTATACATACATACCAGTTAAATAAAGTAAATTGTTTTGGCAAAAATGGACAGTGAAATCGATGTTTTAAAAGAATTAATAGAATTTATTGAGTTTTTGAGCATAGTTTCGATTGCAGTAAGGGCCTATGAAAAACTACAAGATGAAACGAGACGGATTTGGGTGCGTCCTTTGTATTTAGAAAGGGAAGTGAGTGGTTTTTTTGCTGCGAGTTTTGAAAAGTTAAAAAATAGTGACCATGAGCAGTTTCGTATTGCAACGAGAATGACTCCAAACGTCTTTGATTACTTATTCGCTGTTTTAAAGGATGATCTTGAGAAGAACTCTGCGAGTGCTATTCCACCAGATTGTCGGCTGTTCCTGACTTTCACTTGCTTCACAATTTTTTAAAGTTGCACGATGGCAGTTATTGTCCACCAGAATTTGTGGACCGAGACCAAAACGGTTCTGTTATACAGGGATTATGGAGGCAAGAGACACAACCGTTGCAAAAAGGTCCTAAATTTTCTTCTAAAAACTCTGCAAGGAATGCATTTCAGCAAAGAGATATTTTGCGTGACTACCTTTTTCTAAATAGAATAAAATAAGGTTTTAAATTTATAATCAGATACCCGAAAAATATTTTACATATTTTTATTTAATTTTATGTCTGAAGCAGTCTCTTTACATTAATAAATTTGGTATTTTTAAGCGTTATCATGAAAACCCATAATAATAAAATAAAAAAAGTAATTTTTTAAAATTTTTACAGTAAATTTATTGTATAGAAATATGAACGTATTTTTTATGTACATACATACTTATATGAATAAACATTTTGTCAACATTTTTATTATACATAACATATTTTAGCTTTTTCATTAGATGAAACAATAGAGAAAAAAAGTATCGTAAACAATTTTTATTTTATTTTGAAAAGAAAATAAAAAGTTTTATTAAAAAAACAAAAATTAAGTAGGTGGCATTTATAACATGATTTAAAGTCATGTCGTTTTTCTTTTAAAAATGCTACTAAAATCTTGTTACTTTTACACATATGACGAATTTTTAAAAAGTCTTTCATTTCCAAATTTGTTAAAAAGATAAATTTTGTCCCTTTTTGACACGTTTGTGCATAGTTACATAGTTAAATAAAAAAAAAGTTTAAATAAAAAAGTTTAAATATTTGCTCTTGAATTTGCGTTGAATACAGAAACAAATTTCAGTATTTTATTGCTGCAAATTATCTGTGCATTGTTTTTGGTTTTAGATCTATTAGGGTCTAATCCTTTTTCGTGCCTGCTGCCATTTGGTCGCGCAAATAATTTATGAAGAAAAATTTTGCATTTGTCACAGTTTCAGTGGGCAAATTATTAAAAATTTCACCCACCATTGCAAAGAAACCATCATGAGATGCATTTGCTTTTGCAGCTGGAACGGCAAACCGATTTTCAGCAATTGCACTCATTTTATTCAAAAAATCGGTGAATGCTTCACTTTCACACTCCCTTCTAGCTCTTTTTCGCTTAGTTGTTGGAGTTTCAGATGGGAGGGAACTAGAATCGGCATTCGAATTTGTGTTGCCAGATGGTTCCTCTTCGTAGTACTCAAAAACGATATCTGTTAACAAAAAAATGTTAAAATTAGTAAGTACTTGTATAATAAGCATACATACATATGTAAGTATGTACATCATTTTATTTAAAATCAAAGCTTGATGTTTGTTGGGTTTGTACTTACATCAGCTAAGCTGCTTGTGTTTTGGTCATCTTACAATGGTGAAATAGGCGACACATCCAAGCTGTTGTCCACTGATGTTATGCTTGACACAGTTCTGCGGGGGGATAGTAGATATTAAGTTAATAAAATTTAAACTTTTTTACACCAAAATATCTACCTTCGTGGCTATACGTGTTCTCGCAAAAATTCCATTTGCTCCATGTACTGCCATTGACTTTCAGCAATGTCTGCTCCGCTACCTGAGGCATGATGACACTCCGCGACTTTTTTCACAAATTTATCCCGCAGCGATTTCCAGCGAGCTTGGCAAACATTCTCTATACAGAAAAGACACATTCTGAATCGCTACAAAAATGTTGATAAATTAGTTCATACCTGGTAAATTTAGCTCTTTGCTTATAGAGTTCCAAGCAGCTGCTCTTTTAAATTTATTTCTGTACAGCATTGATCCTTTGTTGTACAGTTCTTCATGTTTTTTTATAGAATTTATTAATTGCTCTTCCATTTCGCACACAATATTTTACACTTGTTTTTAATAAACATGCAATGGAGATGATACAAACAACTTAAAAGTTATCGATAATTAAATGCAAATTTTGTTGATTACATAATTGTAGTAAAATGTGCATTAAAATGCATTTTATTATTGTGTTCAATATTTACAAGCTTAATTACAAAAGATTTTTGTATATTCAGCACTTTTTATGAAAAAAAAATTAAACAATTTATCCACGACACAAAAATATTTATCGATAACATTGGAAATTGAATATTATTTATCATCCATGACTAACAAATACAGCTGTGTTTATTTATATGACGCGTCTGACGCGTACAAAAGTAGAAAGTAGATCTACTTTTCGCGTCGCATGCGTCGCGTGCGTTCTACGCGTCGTGCTGTGTAACTTATCACATGCAAATGCACTGATTCTACTTTTCTGACAGACGCATGAAACGCGTATAACGCGTGGTATGTAACTCCAGCTTTATATTTCGTGGTGCAAGGAAAGAAGAAAAGTTGATTTACTAAAATAAGTGTACAAAGTGCGTAACAAAAAGCTTTTGGGTACAACTGTACTGTAACAGCAAACATTCCTTAAACTAAAAACTTGAAAACAAAAAGAACACAAAATATACAATATGAAAAAGAAAAAAGATAAATGAAAAAATTAGTACAATTGGAAAAAAAAAGTTACAAATTTTCACTTAGTAACAAAAATGGAAAAATTAGTACAAAATGAAACTAAAAATAAAAAACCGAAAAGAAACTGAATAAGAAAATATAAAAAGAAAAAGGATTTAACTGAAAAAAAGCAACTGAAAATAAAATTGAAAAAACTGAAATGAAAATGAACTGAAAGATTAATGAGACATACGAAAGAAAAATAGAGAAAACGAAAAAAAAAAAAATAACGAAAAAAATTGAAAAATATGGTACAAAATGAAAAAGAAATAAAGCATATTTAAATCTCTTTCAACAGTTATTTAAGAAATAGCACGCAAAAATTATGACAAAAAACGTTATTCGAAACTGTAAACAAAAAAAAATTTCAACTATAAAAATCGCACACGGTACATGAACAATTACTTAAAAAAAAAATCCACATAAATTAAATCAACAGCAAGCATACAAATTAAATTCATAAGGCGCTATCAATACTTCATGGTAATTATGTATGTTAAATTCACTTCCATTGATAATAAGTACAAGGAAGTTTTAGTGGAAATAAGTGCTATATTATATGTACTATATTCATATGTACAATTTCAAACAAAAATAAACCAAACAACAACAAAAAAAAAAAGTACGAAAAAAAAATCAACAAAAATCTATATAACAACAGCCAAGTAAGCAAAGCTAACACAAACAGGTGCCCAACAACACACATACACACACACACACGCTAAACAGAGAACACGCACTGTGTCATTAATTGTAAAGCTTCCCACACACGATTGATTTGTTCGTGTTCGACGTCTTGTTACAAGTTAATGGGGCTGTGCGCGCACAAATCATAAGAAATTGAAAATTTTCAATTTCTTGTGATTTGTTGGATTGTTAGTGGACTTGTGCGCGAACATTTTAAAATTTTTCATTTTAGTGCACAACGAAACGTAAAAGAGATAACATGTATGCATGTATGTATGTACTGCGGAGATGAGTAGCAAGAAAAAATTTGTGGTTTTTTCTGCATTTTTTATTTACTATGAAATATTCAAATATTGTTTGTGGTAGAGTTGAATATGTTTAAAGATGGTTATTAAGGAATTTTTAATTTAATATATATGTACATACATAGGTATATGTATTAAGATTTCAAAAGAAGAAAATGTCATTTGGCAAAAAAAAATTTAAAAATATAAAGGGAGAAATGAAGAACAAAATAATTCCATAAAATGTTTTCTTCTTATATTACATATTTATCTAATCGTATGTATGTGTGTATGTATATACATTCATGCATACATGTTTTTTAATAATATTAGTTTGCTTCTATGTACATACATATGTACATATGTATGTATTTATAATTTGGTTTTGCCTGTACAAATACATACATTCTTACATGTGTATGTATGTAAGTATATAATCAAAAGAGAAATTGCATCATCCGCTTCACAATTCATGTTTTCTTCTTGACGTATAAGGTTATTGTGATTTGTTCGTCGTTTGTGGAGAAATGGTAGGCAAACAAATCACACGCACAAATCACTCGTGTGTGGGCAGCTTAAGCGACAACAAGTACCATTAAAAACAAAAACCACAAAGCTACAAAAAAATTCAACAACAACATAAATTCAACAAGAGAAAGGAGCAAAAACAAAACAGCACGAAAAACAACTTTAAACAACAATAAAAAATCTACAAATGAGCCATAGCAACAATAGAGTGATGCCAGGTGGCCTAAGCAACAAACCATGGGTATTATTAAATAGTTTAAGATGATTATAAATATACATATACACATATATTTCTTTAATAGCATTTTTTTTACAGCATTCTTTAATAGCATTTTTTTACACTTACACATAAATACATACATACTCCAACACAAAAAACATACATACATAAATAACTCAAAAAATACATTGAAAACAAAAAACAATAAAAAAATTGAAATGAGAAACATTCTTTGCATTATTGGAAGTTGAACATATGTACACGAGTTGAAAAGGAGATGTACACATGTATGTACTTATGAAGAGTAAAAGCAAAATTTAAGGGTTGTTTTGCGAAAACAAAAAAAACATTTTTAAAAAAAAAAACCAAACAAGAAACACAAAAAAAAAAACACAAAAACATTAATTCGTAAGCAATAAAAACATATAAACATACATATGTACATACAATGTACTATATATAAGTTAGATTTTTCCTTAGTTCTATGAACCGTGATTAAATAAAAACAACTTTTAATGTTCAGTGATTCTACATGGAATGTTTTTTATTAAAAAACCTTAAAATAATTTTAAGTTACTTTACATAAAATATGCTTATAAGCGCAATTTTACTGTGTTAAAATTTAACTAGATTTGGCCAATCACATTCAAGCACAAAATAAGGTGATTTGTAATATGATTCCGAAAAACAAAATTGCAAGTTTACCAAATTAAACAAAGGAACGAGTTGCAATAAAATAAAATCAAGTGAATGCTTATTAATCAAATAATGAATAAAGTTAATGACTGCATTGTCAACGGAGGTAAGTACATCAAATCAATAGGGGTATTCACATTCTGTCGCAATAAATTTCTTCTAGAGTACCTGCAATTGACCGCCGTTAACTCCTCCCCCTTTTAAATGTCGGAACGTCCCTGTTTCGACCTAATTTCCTTGATGACATCCTCCATACTCAGTGTTGTCTCCTTTCTACTCTTGTGTTTCAAATGATATTTCAGGCAAGCGCCAAAAAATATTAAGACGGCTGGTGATGCCAAGGCAATTTTATTCGTAAACGTGTCGTTTCTGAGTTTCCTTATATAATTTGTGTTCTGCAGGTTTAACTTGTGGATATATGGGATTGTTATTAAATTTTCGTGACCAGTACTCTTTATATTCAAAGTTTTTGGAGGGTGTGGTATGAGGTTTCTGCTTAATGTTTGTGTTTTCTGATACCATGTACCGTTTATGGTTACATTATTAGTAAAAATAACCACCAGAGTTCCCCTTGCATTTACTGTTTCTCCCTCAGATATGTTGGTTTCTTGAACGTTATTTAAAAGTATGATACCATCGGCTACACGTCGTAATGTAGGGACGTCGTCCGCAGACCGAGTGGGGCACGATGCTGAGTTGCTGTTCAGTAGCTGAGATAGGCATGTATTTGTAGTTTCGCGGCAAATTTTGAGTGTTTGGATGTCAATGAAGTTTGTTACCGGAAGGACGACATCTTGCAGCTTGATCTATTTCTAAATTTATAATGGAATTTTTATGGATTACAGGATATATATTTACAAACTCGCAAAAATTCTTAAAAATGGGAAATCTAATCACATAATAAATTACAGAATCATTTTGCATAACAGTAACATTACTAACTCTTAATCTATCGCTTATACTAATTGGTACCATTCCTGACTCGAATCTGTTTTCAAAATTAATGTTTTCGAGGATAGCGGGGTGAATTATATTTTCTTTCGCCAGAACCATAGACAATGCCAGATTGTTGAGGAAGGACATTATTTCACCGTTCCTCATTACGATAAGTTCAAATTGTACCAGATCATCTTTTCTTATTGTTATTATTATCATCCTTTTTTATTATTTTCTTAATTCTGTATGTTATTGAGTTTTTCTGTCAGCTCGTTTATTCTGTCCTGTACTGCGGAATTGATAACAAACTGTTTGTCGTTGCTCTGAATCAATAGGTCTATACGTGTTGTTAGTAGTTCCGAGTCATTATGGTCCGGAGTTCCGGCAACAAATTTCAAGGCAGATCCCAACAAATCGATTGACCTAGCGGATCGTCTATGCACACGCAATGTTTCCAACAACCTTACAATTTCTCTTGTTTTTTCCCGTATCATACTAATTTCTCTTGGGTCAGAAAGATTTTTTATGAGTTTTTCATTGTCCTTAACAGCGTCCTCATATTCTGTCAGATTCGTCTGGTGTACTATGTAATCGTTATGCTCGTATGTTGCCACCTCACTATCGGTTATGGCTATGAAATGTGAATCTGTATAGTCAATAATTTTGGGTGATACCCAAGGTATCAAAATAATCAGTAGTCTAGAAAAAAAAAGAAAAATTACAAAAAGTATGTAAATGAAAAGAAAAAAAAATTATCTCAAATTACTCTTGTGAACCCTTCTTCCGTTTATTAGCACGGTTGTCCCTAAGTCACTCTGTACGACCCCTTGTACAAAAAATTTTCAAATTAATTACCAAGTCGTCTATTTCGCCTTACAAAGACAATTTGCCAGGCTGATATTTTTTGTCACCGCATCCCCATTACGTTCTTGCAACAATTTTTGTTGTGCAACCTCTAGACAATTCTTTACCTTTGCCAAAGTGTTTTGGCTAAATTCGTTCAAGATGTCTATTGGTTTTCTTCCCGTTACTGAGTGCACCGTATCGTTATACTTGATGGTAGCTAACAAAATCAACTCGACGTTATCATTTATGTTCTGTTGAGCTTTCAGGCAACGTACTATTTCGAGCAGTGTGGAATGGAATCGCTCGACTTGACCATTGCTTTTACTATGCATTGGGGTATGAAAAACTGTTGAGTTCCGAAATGATCCCGAAGCAATGTACTAATCAAATTCGAGTGAAATGATTTTTCCTTATCTGAAACAATTGTGTTTACCTTTCTATATCTGTTCATAATCTGGCAAAAGGCCACTTTAACATCCACGCTTGATCTGGAAGCGACTGGGATCACTAAAGCAAATTTTGAGAATTTATCTATGGAAGAAAGGAAATGTTGCTTGTCTGTAATTATTATATCAATGTGCAGTATCTCACCGGGGCAAGTTGGTATTGGTGTCTCTGCAATGTCGACTCTAGGTGTTTTTCTCTGGTACTTATTTTCCTTGCATATCTTACAATTGGCTATAATATACTTTAGTTTCTTTTTTATACCTGGGAAATAGTATTCGCTGAGCACCTGCTGGAAGTTTTCTTGTAATGCTCTAAGAGCCCTATTATGTTCGGTGGTAATGATTTCCCACTGGTCGTCTTCCCGGACAATGTCTATCACTTGTTTCTCGGTATGGACAAATTTTGTGGACGGAAAGTGGGATATTAGACGATCTTGAAACTGCGCTAGTGAAGGCAGGTCGTACTGGATCGCATTTACACCATCTGAGGTAACAGAATTTCTTAGGCCATTCAGCAGACTATCAACAGTATCATAGACAATATGTCTCAAAAATCTTTGGAATAAGATTTTCTTTATAATAGAATAGTGGCTACCTTTTGATATAATGAACTGATTTTTAAACTGATTAACGGGAAACTTTATGGATTTTATGACATTCGTGCTTGACATCTCGCTATGTATCGTCTCACCGTCGTCGTCGTCCACTGATATCTGATTAATATATTGCCGGGAAAGAGCATCCGCGAAAACATTTTCCTTACCAGGTTTATAAAAGAACTTTGGGGATAACTCCTCTATAAATGCTCTCCATCTCTTCATTTTTGAATTTGGATTTTTATCGGATATTGCAAATGTAATTCGCATTCCAGCTTTTTCAAGTTTCTGCATTATTTTATTAATATGCTCCAAGTGACTGTACTCTTCTGGTGAATGAATAATAATGTCATCCATATAAACTTGGCATTTTTTACCCACTTCTGCACGCAAGATGTCGTCTATGGCTCTTTGGAAGATACTCGGTGCATTTTTCAAGCCGAATGGTAACCTACAGAACTCATACTTGCCATTGCTCACACTGAAGGCCGTCTTTTGCCTATTTTTTCCTCAAGCATTATCTGATGGAAACCTGACTTAAGGTCTAATGTGGAAAAATACTTGGACTTCCCTAAGTTTGCTAAAATTACCGATATGTCTGGCATTGGGTATTTATCGCTAACAGTTTTTTCGTTCAATTTTCTGAAGTCGATTACCATTCTATGGTTTGGATTACCCTTCTCGTCCAGACCTTTTTTCCCTACAACATGCACTGGGGAGTTATATGGTGAAGTAGATTTTCTTATTATATTGTCTCGCAAGAGCGAATCAATTTCATTGTTTATAAACTCCGACATCGAAACCGGGTATGGATATGATCTGGTGTAAATTGGCTCGTCTGTATGAGTTCGTATTTTCGCCATTACGTTCGTATTAAATGCCAATGCTCTCTCAGGATCAGCAAAGGCATTATCGTTTGTCACCATAGTGTTTTAAAAATCCTCCTGGATGTGTGGTGGTATTTCCTCTGCATCTATTTTGATGTGATTCATGTCTTGCCCTTTCCTGTACACTAAAGGGTTATTTCCCTTCTTAAACCTTAGAGAGTTATTTCCTATGTCTGCAACCGCTTTAATTTCTTTTAAAAAATCACAACCGATTATTCCATCAAATTTTTTCAGTGAGGGTAAAATGTAAAATGTAGTTCTGTAACCGAATATTGCCAACTCGCATTTGTTTTGTATTTCATTCGCCCCGTTTATTGAATTAACTTTAAAATGATGTTTTAGATAAGTAACTCCCATTAAAAAACTAGGTGGTTGAATAAAATTTTTAGATATTCCTGTATCAATAAGTAATTTAAGTTCCCTACACTTAATCGTTTTAGTAATAAAGGGTAAGAGGGGCTTTATTCTAAAAAATTTAGTTGTTCCGAGAATTCCTCCTCGTCCATATCTTGTTCGAAGAGAGAACTAACATCGTCGCAATCCTTTGAGTCTTCAGATTCTATATAATTGACTCTTTGGGTCTTTGGGATAGTTATAGTTTTTCCCGAGTCTTCGTACTTACGTTTACTAATGGTCGGATTATTTTGTTGCGGAGTTTGCTGCGATGGGGCGTGGAATGGTGGGCGCCTAAACATGGACGAACCAGGGTCAACATCCATAGGTGTGGATTTTACTACCTCCTTTTGATTTACTCGATGTACATTTTTAAATGAGGGGTGTGTTGATCGGAAGTCCGCGCTCCTTCTCTGAGGTGCATAATTACCCTTTGCAACGTCGCCGGCTGCAAATATTCTTGCGAATTCTTGACGCCTTTGATCTGACTCCAGCTCTTGAGCTGTTGCCAGCGCTGTTGCTAAATCAACCGGTCTTGCAGAGAACAGTATGTCGCTTGAAGGACGACGCAATCCTGAAATGAATACGCGTAGTGCATTGTCTCTAGCACGTTCGTTGAGTGCACTAGCTATATCTTCAGTGTTAGAGTAACTCATTTTATTTTTATTTATTATAAGGGTTAGATGCTCATCGACGGAGTCATAAAACTCCGATATTGATTTATTTCCCTGTCTTAGAATACTAAGTTCATTTTCTAGTGCCTGGAGGGATCTTTTATCAGCATAACACTGATCCAAACGAGCTATTATTGCCTTAAAATTTAATATCGTATTAAAAGCAGATAATTTTGCGTTAGCTACCCCAGTTATTTTATTTCGAAATATCCCCATAGCCACATAATAATTTTCGGTACCCTCAGTATAGTAATCCATAGCAAAATAGGCCGCTTCTCTCCATGCCGGGTAAGTTTGGTCATCGCCTTTAAATTCTGGTAAGGATTTCACTAAGTCTAAGAAAATTCCTCTTGTAAACCGTCCCACAGTCACGGGCTCATACCGGTCTACCCTTGGCGTTAAGTTATCGAATTGTTGGGTCAATGTGGTTATCTTTTCATTCAATTTTCTAGTGAGTGCCTCTACTGAGGCTAAAACCAAGTCAAGTATTTGTTCTCTTGTAACGGTCGTCATTCTAAGTCAGTTACCGCACGCAAAAATTTATATTAAGTTATACAATGAGCAAGGATTACTCTGACAATTTATTTTAAAATATAACACAAAAAGAATCAGTTCGAGTCCCAAATAATACTTACAGCTTCTGCATTTGTTAAGATAGTCTTGAAGGTTTTTTGTTTTATTATTGATTATTTTCTATATTAAAATTTATTAATTAAATAAACAATATTTTTTTCACACACAAAAACAATTTGATTTTTTTTTTTGTATAATTTTCTTATTTCTCTGAATTTTTTCGTGTAGATTTTTTTTTAAATTTTCATTTATTTATTTTATCCTTTACTGATTTTTCATAAAACTCGCTTCTTTTTTTTAGAAATATTTTTACAATTTTAAAATAATTGAATTTTATTATTTCTTTGTTAAAACAGATTAATATAATAAACAATATCTTCTTAACACACAAAAACAATCTTTCATGTAATTTTAATTTGTTATTTAATTTTCTTATTTCACTGAATTTTCTACATACACGTAGAATTTTTTTAAATTGGTTTATTTTGTTCTTTACTGTTTAGAACTCCTTTTTTATATCTTTTTACAATTTTTTCAACAATTCCATAATAACTTTGTGATTTACTGCCTTTTTTGTATATTTTCCTTATTTTTTATTTTTGTTTTTTTTTTTACTATGTAAAATAACTTGCAATATTTATTAATAAAATATTAACGTTTCATTATTCACGTTGGGCGCCAGTTAGATTTTTCCTTGGTTCTATGAACCGTGATTAAATAAAAACAACTTTAATGTTCAGTGATTCTACATGGAATGTTTTTTATTAAAAAACCTTAAAATAATTTTATGTTACTTTACATAAAATATGCTTATTAGCGCAATTTTACTGTGTTAAAATTTAACTAGATTTGGCTAATCACATTCAAGCACAAAATAAGGCGATTTGTAATATGATTCCGAAAAACAAAATTGCAAGTTTACCAAATTAAACGAAGGAACGATTTGCAATAAAATAAAATCAAGTAAATGCTTATTAATCAAATACTGAATAAAGTTAATGACTGCATTGTCAACGGAGGTAAGTACATCAAATCAATAGTGGGGTTCACATTCTGTCGCAATAAATTTCCGCTAGAGTATCTGCAATTGACCGCCGTTAACTTATATAGGTGCGTATATAAAAATGTATGTACATATACAGATAGAAATGTACATACAAATGAACTATATGTACATATACAGTTGTGTATAAAAAGATAGGTACAGTAATGAACATACGTACCTATTGTAGTGTACACATGTCATACAACTTGCACAGTAGGTAAATACCAACTTTAAGTGTGTAGCGCAACAAGCGATAATGTTACACATGTTGAAGTGTGGCAAAAGTTATTTGGAACAAATATTGAATTACAAAAATTACTGTGTGCAAGTTGATGACACATGAAAATTTAATTCAATTTAATTTTATGATATTTTATTTTTCTTTATTAATAAATTAAGTGATTTACAAATCACTCAATTCTAGATTATCATATAGATTCTCATAAGTAGTATTTAAGCTAGAATATTTTGTAAATAAAATCAGACTTAAACTATCAACATAATTCGGCACTCGCTTGCCTTTGTTTTTAATTTAGTTTCAAGAATATTCTGGCAGTTCTTTTGAACGCCTAATTACTAGCTGGAACCCTTCCAGCTGTTTAAAATAAACCAAGGGCTATAGGGAAATAAAATATAAACATCCTTATTACTCCACATGGTGATCCTGCCATAACATTCTCAAAACATTATTACACCACATCCTTTCACTCTCCACATGGCGATCCTGCGGATTTCGAACTGATCCTGCCGATTCGGACCAACCATACAAAAAATTTATTATTTATTAATTTATTACAATCCTGCGGATTTCGAACTGATCCTGCCAATTCGAACCAACCATACAAAAAAAATTTTTATTATCAAAAATTTTATGATCCTGCAAAAATCTTACAATCCTTCGGACTTCGAACTGATCCTGCCGACACCACATAAAGATGATTTATTTACAATGTGTATTTACAATTCAAAAAGTAGAAGAGAAGAAAACCCAAAACGGACACAGTCGTAAAATTGTTTAAAAGTATTGTTTGATTAAAAATAAATTGTCCAGAATAAAGAATCCAGAAATTAAAAATTTGCTAGTAATAGAAAGTACCAATCATGACTCGTGGAAATCAACGTGACTTAGCCTGTCAAAAGAACACCAAAAATTTGGCTGAACAAAGCACTGACAATCTAAAACGACGTAAACACGTTTGGGTTTGGTTTATAAAAATCACAAATGTAAGATGTTCTCTAGTTTCAATATTTTAAGTTTTGCTTAAATAATTTACAATTATACATACATACAAACTTAACTTAAAACATCATTAAAATAATATAAAAATCAACAAAAAAAAAAAAAAAAAAAAACATACAAAAGAAATAGAATTATAAATACATACATACGTTAATTTTACTTACAAATTAATTAATTGAATATATAAAAACAAATGGGAATTTAATTAAAGAATGAATATTTAAATGAAAACCTCTTGAATATTATTATATATATGTAGTTTAAAATATAAAATAATTATACATATGTACATATATACATTTTTATTTATTTCTTAACATTTTTTAACTTACACACAAATACACACAACTTCCAACATTCATGTACACATACTCTTTACTTAACCATCAACAAAGCAAGTCTTCTTATTAAATAAATCAGGTTAAGATATTACAAGATATTATTAATTGAAATCATACAAGCATTAAAATTAAATCTAAATGGAGACAACGTAATTGTTAATAATGAATTGAAACCAGGTTTATTTTTGAGTAATTCAATAGCTCAAAAAAAAAGCCGCATGACACACTTAAAAATTTTAAACACAACGAACGATTAAGTAACTTTACAGGGCATTAAAATTCAAACTGACTCTCTAAAAACTATGACATATTAAATTCCAACAATATAAACGACAACGAACGGTTCAACAAATTTTTGGATGACTTGAAATTAAAACATAATGACATACATATAAAGAAAATAAAGAGACAAATAAAGAATATAATGAGGCAAATAATAAAGATCATAATGAGGCAAATAACAATTTTAGTGAAACACGTGTAGAAGAAAAGAGTATGGAAAAATGTAATTCTCGGAAGCCTGATCAACTTCAAATATGGGAATGCACATCCATAAGTGATATAAAAAATATTAAGAAATTGCAATTTAATAGATTTGAAAACATAAAAGAGGTCGACATATATATTGAAAATAATATTGTGCACATTGGACATAATGATAATTCATCGAAACCAGTTTCGACCTGAAGAAATTGTGTACCCAAAATAAGAATGCTATGAATATAGGATGTAACGATAATTCATCGAAACAAGATTCGATTATGAAGAAGTTACATACCAAATATATACATGATAATAATATGCATGCAAGATTCAGCGATAACTCAGCGAAACTAGATTTGTTCAAATGATGATGCAGTGGACTGTATTCTTTTTTGTTGATTTAATAAAAGTTTAATTATATGTAAAATTGTTTTATTTTAATCTCAGTTTCAGTATAAACGTTCGTGTATCTTTTTTGCTACTAGACAACTGTGTAATATAAAGAAAAAAAAAGAAATGAATAAAAACATTGTTGCAAATTTAGTAGCTAGTGGCAGTGTTGTATATAAATGGACAGATAGTGTAAAATGATCTTATAATACGTATTAAAATGTGTGATATAGTTATGATGTAATGATGACACTCCGAAACATACCGGCCGACGTTGAAAGAACTTCTTTCAACCATCAAGAAAAAGGGGGCATAACTTTGAAATAGGACGCTTTAATGATCCTTGTTTTGTTGTTATTGTTGCGACACGTACGAGACCGTCCTTGCCGGGGTGGGTTTCTGTGACTCTGCCAATTAACCATTTTGCTGGGGGAAGGTTTTCATCTTTTATGAGGACCATATCATTTTGTTGGAGATTTTGTACTTTTTTTAACCATTTTGGTCTTTTCTGAAGTTGGCTAAGGTATTCTAGTGACCATTTGGACCAAAATTGTTGAATTAATTGTTGCATGTACTGCCATCTGCTTAAGCGATTAACGTTGATATTTAGTAAATTTTCATCTGGCAATGTCGTCATCGGACGAAGAATTAAAAAATGGCCTGGTGTTAGTGGATCCGGGTCACCTTCAAACTTTTGAGATAATGGACGGGAATTTAGGCAGCATTCAATTTGACATAATAATGTATTCAGTTCTTCGTATGTTGTGGAAGAATTACCAAGGACTCGCGTAAGATGAAACTTCATGGACTTGACACCAGCTTCCCAAATGCCTCCAAAATTAGGTGCTGAAGGAGGGATGAAGTGCCATTGAATCTGTTGATTTGATAATTCTTGACAAATGGCGTCATGTTTGTTGTGTAGGAATTCATATAATTCTTTCAGTTTTTGATTACATCCGACAAAATTTGTACCATTGTCGGTATAGATGTGACTTGATTTACCACGTCTTGATGAAAATCGACGAAGAGCTGCTAAAAACGCTGCAGTCGATAGGTCTGTAACAGCTTCCAGATGTATAGCCTTAGTGTTTAAACAAACAAATACTGCAATCCAACACTTATACGTTTTAGAGCCACGACCTTTCCATGATCTAACTTGTATTGGACCAGCGAAATCTATGCCGACGTGTAGGAATGTTGATCCAGGTTGTACGCGATAAGCAGGAAGATTTCCCATACGTTGTTGATATGGCAGCTGGCGATGTCTCATACATGTTGTACACTTGTAGACTGTTCGTTTGATCAAATATGTGACATATGGAATCCAATATTGTAAACTTATTAGATATTGCAATTGTCGTGTACCAGCATGAAGGTAATTTTTATGATAATATTCAATTAAAAGTTGCGTAAATATGTCGTCTTTATGAAGAATGAATGGATGTTTTTGATTATAACTTATCTTTGCATTTTCCAAGCGCCCACCAACTCTAAGCAAATTATCGTTGTCTAAGAATGGTGTAAGCACTACAAGTTTATTTGATGCTGTAAGTGGTTTATTACAAGATAATGTTTGTATTTCGTTGTAGAAGTATTTATGTTGTGAATGTTTAATTAATGATTTTCTTGCCAATTCGAGTTCCATAGTTGTGATGAAGCCAAATTTTCGTTTTAATTCATATTTCTTTGATCTGCAATTGTTGACAAAACGCAATAATAGTGCTGTTATACGAAGAAGTTTTGTTAAATTTGAATATCGTTCTGTTAGTTCTACATTGCCATTGACAACTGTAGTTACCGTAGCAATTATGTTTTTCTTCTGCTCTAAACACCAATCATGAGCAACACTAGGTGTTGGTTGAAATTCTATAACTGTTTTCTGTAAAATATGTGGACCTGTCCACCACAAGGAATTATTGATGAGATCAGCTGATGAAATGCCTCTGGTAGCTAAATCTGCTGGGTTTTGTTTAGAAATAATATGGTGCCATTGATTCGAAGGCAAACGTGTGATTATGTAAGAAGTGCGGTTGGCAATAAACGTTTTCCATCTTCGCGGATGATCACTAATCCAGGCTAACACAACTGTTGAGTCAGTCCAACCGTACATTGAAACGTTGTTAAATTGTAAGACATCCTTGACTTTACATATGAGTTTTACCATGAGTTGTGCTGCACAAAGCTCTAAGCGCGGAAGTGTGATTTGCTTTAAAGGAGCTACCCTTGTTTTTGCTGTCAATAAAGATGTTTTAACTGAGCCATTTTGTTTTACAAGGCGGATGTAAATGGCAGCGGCGTAGGCAAGCTCAGATGCATCTGAGAAACCATGAAGTTCGACCTGATCGCCTACCGTAAATTGAAGCCATCTTGGAATTTTAAGATTTTTGATAAAAATAGCATCTTGTCTTAGTCTTTCCCA
The DNA here is from genome assembly GCA_947311025.1 of Lypha dubia. NCBI lineage: Eukaryota > Metazoa > Arthropoda > Insecta > Diptera > Tachinidae > Lypha > Lypha dubia. The sequence continues at coordinate 73,555,876 of OX371261.1, read as the reverse complement.
AACTTTTGATAAGTCTTTGGGCAGTTCTTGATCCCAACTGACTCCCTTTAACCAGAGTTTTTGCATGAATATTTTAAATTGAATAACCATTGGAGCTATCCAACCTATTGGATCATATATCTTAGAAAGTTCTGATAAAACACGACGTTTAGTAATACGATCAGATATTTCTTCAAATGAAACACTGTATTGAAAACAATCAGTTGCAGTGTTCCACAATAGACCAAGAGTTTTGATAGTTTCTGAGTAATTGATTATTGTATCTGCTGATGTTGCTTTATCTAAAATATTGATATTGTGTTGAAATTGTTGTAAATTAGATGACCACTTGCGCAAGTTAAACCCTGACTCTGATAAAATGAAACATAATGACGAACGAAGAGAAATTGCAGTGTTCAAATCAGGAAAGCTGGACATATAATCATCTACATAAAAGTTATTCATTATTTCGGCAGATTCTAGTGGATATTCTGTCAAATTATCAAGAGCTACTTGTTTTAATGTTCGCGTTGCTAAAAATGGTGCTGCTGCTGTACCATATGTTACAGTATTAAGATAATATTCTTTCGTTTCTATATTAGGTGAGCTACGCCATAAAATTGTTTGATACGGTCTGTCTGCAGGATGTATCATCACCTGCCTATACATTTTCTCAATGTCAGCAGTGACGCCTATTTCATATTTTCTGAATTTAAGTAAAATTGTATACAGATCGTTCTGAATGGTAGGACCAGTGAGGAGGTAGTCATTTAATGAATAATTATTTGAGCTCTTGCATGAGGCATCAAATACTACACGCAGTTTCGTTGTTGTGCTTGATGGTTTGAGAACTGCGTGATGTGGCAAGTAATATTTTACATCTTTTGTCGAAACTGGTTGCATATGGTTAAGATCTTCATAATCATTCATAAATTTACAGAATTCAGTTTTAAGTTCATGGTCTTTTATGAATTTGTGTTCCATGGACTCTAGTCTTTTTAATGCTTGACTTCTAGACTCACCAAGTTCCACTGTATTTGACTTAAATGGAAGCCTGACCATATACCGACCATCTTTTTGACGTTGAACGTTTTCAGAATAGTGTTTTTCGGCCATTTCTTCTTCTGGACTTAAATATTTACTGATATCTTGAATATCTTCAACATCCCAAAATTTCTGCAATTGAGTATCTAAATCAGAATATAAATGGGCAACAAAGGTTGAGTGTTGTGTTTCGTTAACATTTCCCATAATTATCCATCCAAAAATTGTATTTATAGCAATTGGAGATCCAGATGGATGTGAAATCTTGCCATCTATAATGCAATATGCGAATACATCGGCGCCTATAATGATATCTATCCGATTCTTTTTGAAGTATGCGGGATCAGCAAGTTCTAAGTTAGAGAAAAAGTCTAAACCTCGGTCATTGATAGTGTGGGATGGTAGATATTGTGTTAAATTCGATAAACAATATGACTTTGTGATTAACGTCTGATTATGTTTAGTGGAATATAATTCAAGCTCAACTATTCCTCTTGTATAATTTGGATTGTTGTCACCTACTCCATAAAGTAGAGTTTTGTCATATGTACGTGTTAAATTCAATCGCTGGACACAAGCCTCTGATACCAGAGTAGACTGTGCGCCCGAATCGACTAAAGCACGACAAGGTTGAAGAGTGTTATTCTTGTCGCGAACCATAATAATAGCAGTTGGTAACAAAGTTGTTTGTCTTCTTATTTGTTGACTAGTATTGATACTAACTGATGTATTATTGTTGTTATGTACATTTTGATATCCTTGTATATCTATATGTAATAAAGTATTGTGTTTCAAGCCACATGTTTTGCATGCACTGGACTTGCAATCTTTAGAAAAATGTTTTCCTCTAAGGCAATTAAAGCAAAATTTATTTGTTTGTACTACCTTTCTACGTTCATTAATGTTCAAAGCTTTGAATCGTTGGCATCCATACAAAAAATGATTTTCATTACACAAAGGGCATGATTCTTTGAATGTTGTAACCGCTACAGACTTTCCTTGTGGTCGTGTAAACTGTTTATATTGATGTGGATCTTCCAATTCGATTAAGCGTCTTTTCATAAATTTTAATAATTGTGGAAATGTTTGAATTTCATTAGCTCTTTTTTCTCTACGCCAAAGTGTTATTGATTCTGAGTCTAATTTGTCTGAAATATGGTATAGTAAAACTGAATCCCAAGTCTCTATTGAGTCATTGATGACTTTCAAGGCATTGTAGCTTTCAACTGTATTATTGTATAATCTCTTAAAGTCTGCATACGTAGCATTTCTGACTGGTTTTTGTTTAAAAAGTAAATCAAAATGTTGTTTTTCAATTAAGTCTGGTCTATCATAATTTTCTAATATTAAATTCCAAGCTATTATGTAATTATCATTTGTGGGAGAAAGATGTTTTATAATGGACGAAGCTTCACCTTTTAATTTCGTTTGTAAGTAGTCTAACTTTTCGACGTTGGACAAATTTGTTTTTGAATCAACAATTGATTTGAATAAATCTCTGAATCTTACCCATTCAGAAAGGTCACCATCAAAATTGGGAATTTGTGTAGGAGGTAGTCGTAACTCTGATTGAGTATTATTTGATTGATTGTTTGTAACTGCTGATAGCGTGGCCGATACACATTCTAAAATAGAAACTGTTGCTGACTGCTGTTGCACTAATGTTTGTATGGATGTACTTAAATCATTGGCTATGTGCGGGAAACTAGCTTGAGCGCCTTCTACAATTGTATCCTCTAAATTATTTTGGAATCGACCCAGCCATGTAGCTTTGGCTGAGAAAAACGTTTCTTCTATCTCATCTCTATATACGTTCTCAGTTTCAATTTGTTCTTGAGTTTCACAAATTGAGTCTATTTCATCTTGAAGTTCTTTGTAAGCTTTATAAATAGTATCAAGTTCAATAGTACGTACCTTCCCTTCATCGTAAGTTGAATTTTGATTGTTCAGGAAATTATAAATTTTAGTTATCGATCGCTTTATTTGTACACGTTTTTTCTTTAAAGCTTCCATTTTTATTAATTTCAAGCAAGATTAAATGTTAATTAATTATGAAAAAATTAGTGTTAAGTTATGATTTATTTAGTTTCTCAAATGTTTACTGTGTTGCTTGCAAATTTACTTATGTGTTATATTAGTAAATGACACACTGACCTAGTTTTTAAATTGTTATATTAACCTTGACACAGATTTTTCAAATTGTTATATTACCCAAGACACAATGTACTTTATTACCATTTAACCGATTGACATATTATCCAAGACATTTAAACTTATTTACCATTGATAATGCAATTAGCTTTCGAAAATCTCAGTAGGAATCTAATTGCTTCGAAACTTTTTCTCAATTGTGATTTTTCTTTTTTTTTTTATTATTGTGATTGAATCTAATACTTTTGAATTAAACGACTTTTTACCAGTATCTTTTTACGCATCTTTTATGCATGTATGTATAATTACTGTGACTGACACCTGTAGGATGATGCATGTGTTTCGCAACTCACTCTCACTATCTTTGTGTATGTATGTATGTACACTTTCATATGTATAACCAAGCACCTTATGTTCTTGGCTTCACAATTCACAAATTCACATATAATACTTTACAATTCGGATCGTTAGGACCAAAAATTATGTTCAAATGATGATGCAGTGGACTGTATTCTTTTTTGTTGATTTAATAAAAGTTTAATTATATGTAAAATTGTTTTATTTTAATCTCAGTTTCAGTATAAACGTTCGTGTATCTTTTTTGCTACTAGACAACTGTGTAATATAAAGCAAAAAAAAGAAATGAATAAAAACATTGTTGCAAATTTAGTAGCTAGTGGCAGTGTTGTATATAAATGGACAGATAGTGTAAAATGATCTTATAATACGTATTAAAATGTGTGATATAGTTATGATGTAATGATGACACTCCGCAACAAGATTCGATACTGAGAAAACTGATATCAAAAATGAGTAAAGAAAATATAAAAGAATTAGCGCTAGCAAATAACGATAAAATATTTAAAGTATATACGAAAGAAGAATTAAAAGAAGCATATGCAAAGATAAAAATAAATAACAAAAGTCCTCAACTAAAAATATTAATATACAATGCCCCAAAAAGAATAACAGATGATATTCTAAAATATAAACTAATTGACGAATTCCACAATACCACACTTGCCATCCGATAGCTTAGATACTGAAAGAAAATTTTACAATTATGAAGATTATGTACTAGAACTAAAAACCAAACTAAAATACTCTCTAAATAGAGCTAATAATATGCTATTAAGAGCTAAAGAAAAAAGAATTAACAATACAAAATACACAAACAAATTAAATCTAAAAATAGGAGACCTAGTGTTAATCAGAGTAGAAAATAGAAAGAAAAATCAAAGTCCATATAAAGGACCCTATACAATTTTAAAAAGAAACAATGTAAATACGGTAATAAATTATAATGGTATAGAAAAAGAAATACACAATAATAATCAATTAAAACCATATATAGGCTTTAGAAACAATAATTAAGTACACAATAAACACTAAAAATTATAAGAATACTATTTTAAAAATTATAAAAATATTAAATACTACATTAAGAATTATGTAAATTATAAAATTATAACTATATGAAAAATTACTTTGTAAAACTATAACATATGTAAATAGAAATTAAAAATTATTTTACAAATATTGTCGGTACTATGAATATCAAGAAAAATCAATCCCCTAATTTTTCTCTTAGCGGTGAGGGTGTAGTGTACACATGTCATACAACTTGCACAGTAGGTAAATACCAACTTTAAGTGTGTAGCGCAACAAGCGATAATGTTACACATGTTGAAGTGTGGCAAAAGTTATTTGGAACAAATATTGAATTACAAAAATTACTGTGTGCAAGTTGATGACACATGAAAATTTAATTCAATTTAATTTTATGATATTTTATTTTTCTTTATTAATAAATTAAGTGATTTACAAATCACTCAATTCTAGATTATCATATAGATTCTCATAAGTAGTATTTAAGCTAGAATATTTTGTAAATAAAATCAGACTTAAACTATCAACATAATTCCGCACTCGCTTTCCTTTGTTTTTAATTTAGTTTCAAGAATATTCTGGCAGTTCTTTTGAACGCCTAATTACTAGCTGGAACCCTTCCAGCTGTTTAAAATAAACCAAGGGCTATAGGGAAATAAAATATAAACATCCTTATTACTCCACATGGTGATCCTGCCATAACATTCTCAAAACATTATTACACCACATCCTTTCACTCTCCACACTATGTACAAGTATATATATGAATTTTTTTTAGAGACAAAAAAAGAATATATAAAAAGTAAAAACAGAAATATTTCACAAGGATCAAGAAACAAAAGTTTTACACGTAAATATATATAAAAAAAATAAAAAACTGATGTCTGTAGACTTTTATTTCGTTAACGAAACAATTAGTTTTGACTATTTGCTTTCGAGGCTACAAGGGAGCCAACGTTCAAAGGATCTATAGCGCAGAATGGCCGAAAGACGATTTTTTTTCAAACCGTTTAAAAAATACAAAAATTAAAAGATCACGGAAATAAAATATTAAAGAGTTTTGAAATAATTTTTATAGAACCTATCGCTTAAAAAAACATTAAGAAAGAAATAAAGCATTTTTATGATAAATTTGCTAAGTCAATTGTGTTACGAATTAATAATAAAGTCTTATTGCAAAAAAATAATAATCTAATAATAAAGTCTTATTGCAAAAAAAATAATCCAATGATAAAGTCTTATTGCAAAAACAACCCTATGACAAACACAAAAATATTTATGAAGGCCCATTCATTGTAACCAAACTAGATGGAGTAAATGTAGTAATTTTAAACAATGAAACGAAACAAGAAAAAACAGTTCACAAAAACCGTATAAGAAAATGCTAATAATAATAATAATAATAATAATAATAATAATAATAATAATAAAAAATTTTTTTAACAGCACTGAATAAGCAATTGGGTGAAGGCGCTTCCTGGTGGGTCATGGGCTCACCAGTCGAAGGGGTGGTGTCTTGCTCACAGGGGGCACTATCCCCTGATCCTAATTGTTTCACGGTGTCTGACATATAATACATGTTTTATAAAACATGACCTCTTTTTTAACATAAAATAAAAACAAATTTGTAATAAAGTTACAAAACTTTTATTTAAAATCGAAAAGTTGTGAAATTTAAAAAATATAAATTTAAATACCGAAATTGAAAATAATTAATATGAATAAAAGCATTTTGTTAGATATGCACATATATAGAATATCATAAAACTTTATTATAATAACATCGTTATACATAACAACAAAAACCCAAAATTTAAATTAAATCTATTCATATATTTATTTAAAAACAGAACTTGTAAAAAAAAATCTATATAAATTTATACCTTAAATAAACTTATGTCAAATATATACTTTATTAAATCAAATAGAAGAAAAGAAAATTAATTAAATAATATCAAAATAAAAATATAAACATCATAAAAACACATTGAACAAAAACTTATTATTAAAAATTAAACTAAATTTTTCTACAAACAAACAAAACAAAAATAAGAAATAAAATTTTTATTTTTTTTTTTTTTTGAAAAATCAAACATTTAATATTAAACATATTTTTATATACATACACATATAAAAAAATCAAACTTTGTACAAAATTAAAACAAAAAAAAAATTTTTTCCTTTTATATATTGTCGAAAAATGCTGAATCTAACGAGACTGATCACCACGGTTTGATTCAACATTTTTTTTATAAAAAGGGAGGTGCATAGGCACTTACATGTAAATCAATGTTATCGAAACTCGATAACATCAATGTATAAATTAATATAAGTATATAGAGAATAATAAAGAACAAAAAAGAACATTCGTGTTATAATCATCAAATCAACAACAAGTGTTTTATTACATAGTTACCGGTACAAGCTTAAAACTTCTACATTTTCATTTTGCTTCAATATCATTTTTTTTTTATTCCAGATTTTTCTATACACTTAGTTTTTCGTTTTTATTATATTTTCTGTTTCACAGCCATCTTTTTTCGAACAACGGTCTTATATTTTTTTTTGTAGTTATACTGTTTCAGGGAATAATTAAATCTTTAATCAAAATCTTTTTATTTTTTAATTATAATTAAGTATTTATTTGTATTTGACTTGTTAATTGTTTTTTTCAACATTATGCTGATGATGATCCTCGATGTTATCGAGACTTGACGAGACTCTACTTATCTATAAAATACCAGGGATGGCACTACAGGACTGAATCTTATAAATTTTGGACACAGCTTATTTTCCATTTCTTCCAGCATTCTGGCGAGTGTTTTTGATAATGTGCTTTGACTCATACCGATAAGAAAATCAATTCCGACGGTATTTTGAAAGCCTCCGGAAGCCAAAACCAATAAAGTGGTGGTCAACTGTATTATTGGTGGTACGGCAGTTGTCAAATTTTTTTTTTTTTTTTGATAAATATATTATTTATTGAAGCTTCAGTTATAGATTGAAACAGCAATAAGTTTTTCTTTTTTCTTAAAGCTAAAAAAATTAAATATATGTTTAGCCAATGCTAAACAAAATTTTTAGTTATATATAGTTGTCAAATGTGCAGCAAATTCCAACTCCTCCAAAATATAGCTAAAAGCTTCCTTTGAAACTCTAAAACGTTTTTCAAAACTATAAAAATAAATTTATACACGTAATTTTTACAAATTAAGCAGATATAAAGTTACTCACTGTTCGGCAAGCCCAATGCGTCACTAGTGTCTCGGATTTGTCTTCTAATTGAATTTATATCATTCTGATGATGAAGAATAAAAAACTAGAATTGCGTCCATCCCACCATTTAAACAAAAAGAAAAACTTTCAAAATTAAAAATGAAATTGGCACTTCTGTTGAAAATTTATGTATTTTTTTGCTTTGCAAGCATATGTTTATTGTTTACTTATTTTTTGTGTTGGTAAAGTCTTTTTTTTTTTATATTTTCAACACTTTACTAAAAAATCGTTTCGCAATGTATCGAGTAACATTATGAGAAAAACTCGTGCAATCGTAATTAATTTAGATACGAATTTATTTCGATTACGAGTCCCGTAATTAGCCCCCTGGTTTTTTGACCTTTAAATTATTATATAACTAATTTAATCAAGCTTGTGGTCTTTTTTATAAAAATTAACAATGAACTCAATTTTTATTTTCTCGATATTTCGCCACACCGTTAGGAGGTTTCTTCAGGGGAAAAAATTATTGTGTATTGCTATAATTTTCAAAACACCAATACAAATTATGAAAAATTATTTGACAAAAAACATAGAGACATCTATATATATAAAAGAAAGTCGTGTTAGTTACTTCGCTTATAACTCAAGAACGGCTGAACCGATTTAGCTGAAAATTGGCAGGGAGGTAGTTTAGAGCCAGGAGAATGCTATAGGATACTTATGGGCGGGATTGGACAAAGGGGCGTGGTACCTCTCATACAAACCACAAATTAAAAATCTATTATTTCTGCTCCTGATAACGGTATTTGAACAAAATTTGGTATGTCGGTTTGGTGTAAATTTCTTAAGTGCTGCTGCAAATATGGGCGGGATTGGACAAAGGGGCGTGGTACCTCTCATACAAACCACAAATTAAAAATCTATTATTTCTGCTCCTGATAACGGTATTTAAACAAAATTTGGTATGCCGGTTTGGTGTAAATTTCTTAAGTGCTGCTGCAAATATGGGCGGGATTGGACAAAGGGGCGTGGTACCTCTCATACAAACCACAAATTAAAAATCTATTATTTCTGCTCCTGATAACGGTATTTGAACAAAATTTGGTACGTCGGTTTGGTGTGCATTTTTTTAGTGCTGCTGCAAATATGGGTGGGAGTGGACAAAGAGGCGTGGCACCACCCATATAACCCAAAAATTTAAATCGCCATATTTTTGGCATTTTTTGACCTACGTCGATGATATTTGGTACATATGGTATTGCCATAATTTGGAATACGTGCCGGGAGAAAAGTGGATGGGACCACGCTCCTTTTTATTAAAATTAAAAATCGTAATATAGTCTTAACTACTGGACCGATCGTCACAATAGGATATATAAATACTTTTAATTTTATTTTATAACGAGGGGGGTAGCGAAGTACACCGGGATCAGCTAGTACATTCATAATTTTTTCCTCTTTTCAAAAACTTCAAAAACAATTTTACAAAAACAAATAATAATAAAATAAAATTAAATTATTTAAACCAATTGAAACATTTTTAGAAACAATAATCAGAAAATGAAATGACATACATATATTCCTATCTCTTATCATCTTCATATGTATATTAAACCTAAATAATTATTTTACCTTATTAGCCAATTACTTAAAACTACATATAAAGTTCTATCTGTTACATACTAAATGTCTATAATTCTGAGCTATATTATCTGTGTCTGTCTTAAAATTATTTCTGTTTGTTATTGGTGTATTGATGATTTTTACCAGTTCTAACATATAACGACGTTTATAATTATGTTCTGTGTTTAAAACTGATACATTTTCAAAGTCTGGATAGTGAATTAATTCTGAACAATGAGAAGATAATGCCGTTTTTTGTGAATTAATATTCTTATACTTTTGATCAGACTTATGTCCTGCTATCCTAGTCTTCAATTTATTTTACTATTATATTTATAAACATACATTTTTGCACATACAATTAAAAAATATTGTTTTCAATTGTTGCAGAGGTAGCGAGTCAAATGTAAACAGATGGTACTCGATTACATACTCGTTATCGTATGCTATAATCTTAAATTTCGATTATATTTGTTCGATAACGAATGCGGTAAAAAATAAAATTTACGAAAAATTTAACTCGATCACGTATGCGATAATTCGGCCCCTGGTGTCCGTCCACAGGCTTTTGCAAAAGTACTAAAAACAAATACTTAAATACATTCTCTTTTTTTCGTGTATTTGTTTTATTATACCCTCTCTTTACTATACCTTCATCTGCTCTGTATTATAAGAAACAAACACAATAAATACTGTTTCTGTACGAAATAAATACGGCAAGTATTAAAGCATGTAAGAACTAAGAATAATAAGAACCAAGCACATTAAGTAAAGACAAGCACTACTTAAACTATTTACTAAAATACTCGAGTATTTTTGTAAGTTTTTTGGTTTGTATGAAATTTCTCTTTTATTTAATTTGATGTTAAGATCAAATTATCAACATATCAATAGTTGTATATACCAAGGTGACCAACTATACTCATTTACTGAGTTTTGTACTCTTTTTTCGCAAACCGTACTCTTTTCAAATACTGTACTCTGAAAGTACTCATTTGTATAATTTTATACTCATTTGTTTTTCTAAAACATTTTTTCATTTTTACCCGTTTTTACCTTATTTCCATGGGCTCACAGTGGCATGATGTAATAAACAAGGTGGCAGCAGGAGAAAACAAGAACTTGGCAGCACGAGAAAAAGTAACGGCTAGCTAACTTAAGCTGTCAAAAATATAACCAGAAAAACAGCTCTTTGACATTTGAAGCGACCTAATAAGTAGAGCCAAAAATAGTAAGCTTTCGTAGCGCTGCCATCTTGTTTATTGCATCATGCACATTACTTTTGATGTTTTCAGAGTTGGCATCACTGTACGGCATGCCTGACAGCCTTGACGTATGCGTAGTATGTACGGAAAAGTTTTATGGGAATTCCCTTTCTGTTTAATTAATTTGAAGTTAGAGAAAACCATGGTCTAATAATCAGGTCTGCGCAAGAAGGAATATGGTTTTTGTAGGGTTGTGTTTTGACCGTTAAATAATCTGCAAAAAATGGTAAACTGCGCAATCTTGTCAAAAGTTGCTTACATTTTTGGCCGGCATCTTGAATATTTTTGTTTACGTTATGCTTTTTGTTTTTGCATAACCAATAAATACATACATATGTACAAACCACATTTTATTTTAGGGAATGATTATTGGAGCAGTGAGAAGTCGCAACTTTCTGTAAGAACATTATCTGCCGTCTTAACAGTCAAATTTAATATGCAAAATGAAAGTTGTTCGGATGTGGCTACATTATTAGACGAACATCCTCGTTTAACAAAAAAAATCCACTCCGAAGAAAAATATGTTTTTATAAGAAAATAAAGTTTTTATCGTTTTTTCATCTTTTTTTTTCACCTATGAAATACTTGCAAAGTGTACTCTTTTTGAATAAAAAATAGTTGGTCACCTTATATATACATACCTAGATAGGTATGTACATATGTATATTCCATAAAATTAACTGCTAAATTAATGCTAAAAATAAAAACCAAGAAAATGCTTAAAATACCCACATGGTAAAATAAGAACCTTGCAAAATACTTACAGAATATTAGCACAAAAAATGTTTACTTTACTCTACTTATAGTGAATAAGGCTGACGTCAGAGTGGCAGCGAGAAGCAAAGCAAAGAGTGTAGCGATGTAGTTCACGCTAAAGTAATACTACAATATGTCAGAGTGAGAGCTACATTGTGCAGAGCGAGTTGTTGTGTTTGCAATAATTTAGTATTTTGCCGGTGCTCATATGTTCAAGATAGATTCAGATGAAGAGTTATTTATGTCAATAAATACTTTTAATGCATTTTTTGTTTAAAAAATAACGGTATATACGAAATAAATAAAATCGTAGAGAAAAGGGCGAATCCTACCATTTGTATAAGGAACTGAGAAACCATCCTCAAAAATTTTTTGATTATTCAACAATGTCAATTGACACTTTTGATTATATTTTGGAAAAAAATCCAGCACAAGCTTCAAAAACATTAAACAAATTTCATAAAAATCCCATACAACCTGGCGAGAAATTAATTATAACTTTAAGGTACATACATACATAACTATTTATTATTTAATGTATTTACTTGGTTGTTTCATTGCTTCTTCAATGCATTTCCAATTTTTGTCAGCCAGAATCCGATTATGATAATTTTTATTTCTTTGGTCCCAAAGTACAGGACGCTTAACACTTCAGTTATTAATTGTTCTATATTCATTTCCATCGTATTGATTTAATTTTTTTCGTATTGATATTATTTTTTATATGTAGCACAATTTAATTAATTTAATTTAATATATAATTGCAATTTCCACGTGTTGAACGAACATAAAATTCACAATAAATGCGAAAAAACCGTATTAAAAAATGCATACATACATAATAAAAACGAAAACAAACAAACAAAAAGAATGACAATAACCATTTCAGCTACAAACCACTTCACAACCTGCTTTGCTGCTGAAACTCTCTTGTCGCTCTGCTCTCACTACGACATCTTTTGAGCGAACACATAAGAAAATACATAAAGTACTTTTGTCGCTACAATCTTTGCTTTGCTTCTCGCTGCCACTCTGATGTCGGCCTAAGAATGAGTACATACAAATACTCTGAGCGTATAAGGAGAATAAATGTTTTGTTTGTTTTTTTTTTCGTTTTGTATTTACTTGCTTTGATCCCCTTTTATACTTGGATTTACTCTGAGAATTTTTAAAAAAGCAAATGTTTTTGAATTTAAATGTACTTAGTGCAAAAGCCTAGTGTCCACGACCAATCGAATAAGTCCAACTGGTCAGAATAATACGAGAGGTACATATTTCTAAATTCATCAGTAAAATTTGTTTTTTACGTTTTAATTGAACGTTTGGGGTCATAAATACCACAAACGTAGCAAAAAAAGTTCAGCTTCCAACACTTTTCCATATCAACTTTTTCTTTCTGCAATGTATGCCGTAATATTTAAATTTCCCAAGTTGTAACGTACAAGTACATATGAATGTAACATGAGATGTTTAGCTTTTTAATATATATAAAAAGTCAGTGCAACACGAGCCATTAATAAGCTAGCAGTCAGTCGAGTTTGAGTTGGTTCTTGTCCCTATCCGTCTTACTTGAATATGTTTACAGTTTTCGTTATTTTTTTAGATTCCCTAAAAGTATTAAATATCTTTAAGTTAACAAAGGCCAAGTAAACCATAGCTATACAATAAAACAAAGCCCCAAATTATACTTATATGAGAGTGAATTAAATTAATAATGAAAAAAGTCTATTGACAGTACATTTCTCCTATGATCTCTAGATGTGCAAAGATCTATGCGTCATTACCCTCTCCTACCTTTTTCCCTAGTATCACTGTTTTGAAATTCCAGGGACCCTCTGCTGGCCTACCCAACTGATACTATCGTTCCATACAAGAAAACTATTTTATTTAAGTATTCATTTCAAAATTCTTATTATTCAGTTTATACTTATTTATATCTGCTCAAATTGCAGTTTTCTAATAATCAAATATAGCCTATATATAAAATATAGAGCAACATAAGTTCTTAACGCAGTAGGATAGTTTCAAGTGTTAATAAAATTATATATTCTAATATTAAATATAATTCATGGTATAAGTTAAGCTTTTACTAATATTATTGTAAATCAGTTTAATTAAAATCCACTAACATTTTGTGTCAGCAAAATGAACTGATTGACTCATTGTGTAAACGAACTTAATAGTTATCATTAATAAACTGCGAATAATGTAAAAAAGAAATACAAAATCAAAATGCAAAAAGAAAAAAAAAATTAATTAAAGGAACATAACAAAATTAAAAAAAATGACGTCATAAATTAATGATTTTATATTCCCTTATCGAGAATTATACATATGCAAAAAAGAATAAATGGTTTTTGGAAAAAAAATTAATAATATTTATTTACACTTACCAACCATTTAACGAAGAACGATGAGACATCAGCGAACTGCATTGGTTGCATTGATGATTTTACGGTAGATTAGTTTGACTCGGAATCGCAAATTATACCAGCATTCTTCATTGCATGAATTTCTTTTCGTACATATTCTCTCTCGGAATAACTCAAACGATAGGGCGGAACGTAATGGGATCATTATTCGTCTACTCTATCTTAAAATCAACATCTTTGCTCGTTCCCATGTCACTCAAATTACAAGAAAAGCATGATAAATTGTCTGCAATAATACTAAGTTGTCTTCTTATTTCTTCAGATAATTGTGAGAAAATCAAGGATATTTATCAATTACTTGCCAATTTATCGATAATGATATGAAATTGCGATCAGCGGTTTTATCAACAGAGCCATTACTAGAAGCAACGAATCACTCAGCGGCTAATATCGCACAGCCTTTGCGAGCTTCGTTAACAGAATGGAATGTGTTCGATAAAGTTTGCTGCGTGGTGACGTAAAATGCAGCTGTTATGCTTAGTGCATGTATCATTTTACAAAAAAAAAAAAAAACATCTTCCGTGCTATGCACACACTTTAAACCAAGACGGATTGTCCCAAAATGAAAGTTTAAAAAATTTAAGAAAAATATGTAGAGGCATTGTGGAATTTTTAAATCCAGTGTCATAGCCTATAAAAAAAATTTAAAATTGAATAAAATAACGACAATCGGTATTGCCTAATTCAGGAAGTTCCAACAAGATGGAAAAGAACATATGGGTATTTCCACAGAAAGGGGAATAGCATCAAAATCCCTTGTTTTAAAATCCCGAAATGTCAAAAACCCGAATTTTTAAAAATCCCGAATTTCAGAATTATGAATCTCAAAATCCCGAACTTTAAAATTCCGAATTTTGAAATCTTAAATTTAAAAACCCCGATATCAAATCCCGGATTAAGAAAACCTCGAAAAATAAAAATCTTAATTTGTTCATATTATTTATTTAATTTTTATTTACATATATAATTCAATTGATATCTAAAAGGCAAGATTAATTGCTATGGCTTTTAAATACTCTGCTTTATCCATATATTCTCTGTTTTCAAGCACGGATTTTAATTTTTTGTTTTTTAAACAATTTTTTTATTTCGGAGTACTGTGTTCCCCGATTTTACTTTTTCGATTGCTGTTTTAGCAACAATTAGCTCTTTGGCTAGACTCTCGATTAGTCTGTAAAGTCCGGAATGCTTTTTGCCCACAACGACTTTAAGGCGTCTATGCCAAGCCTCGACAGAGTTTTGTGTGCGTGGGAAGTTTTCCTGCAGCATGTCACAGACCGACCAAAATGCGGTATCATACCCTCCTTCAATATAATTGGAATTTATCCAACGGGCTATTTTTTTTTAATCTTTATCAGCAAAGTTGCGGTATAAAGCTTCATAATATTCAGGAATTTCAGCACTTGGTACAAAAGCAAGGGCCCTTATCATCCGGATTTGCAAGCTAAATTCTTCAGAGCGGCCATATTTTGTACTTAAACCCTCCTTCTGAATCTTGCGCCAAATTATTTGGCCAAAGTGGAATTGACATCCTTTGCACTCAGCATACGGAAAAAATTCCTTTGCTGTGTTAATGATAGCTTTTTCAAAATCCGAAATAATCTTTAATGGCTTTAAGTCTATATTCCATTCACAAGCTAGTTTGGTAAGACTGAACAATACTTCCGAATAGGCCTCCGCGGTCTTGCGACTCATCAAGCAGAAGACTAAGGGTACTATCTGGCCCTGAATATAACCGTGAATACTAAACAGTTGAGCCATAATAGAAGGCACAACCTGAAACGTACCGTCCATCAACCAACATTGCGCTTCTGCCAAAAGTTTCATACTGGACTGCGTACCCAATAAAATGTTTTTCTCTCCGCCGAATACCTTTTCATCTAAAACAAAAAGTTCGCCTTCCAAGAATTTTAAGTTTTCCGGAATTTTGATTTCGTCCAATGTTTGCGGCTCTTGTACTTCATTTGAACGAATGCGCTTGATTTTAGCTTTTTGCGCAACTTTGGTTGGCAAATAAACACGACAATTTTTATTGGTGTCAGCAATAGTATCTGTTATAATTTGTGAAGGTGGCTTTTCCATACTGTTTTTTGCCTTTATTTTTAACGAGTTGTTACAAAGAATCACATGTTTTTCATTAGCCGCGGGCTCATAACTGTGGTCAGAAGGCTCCTTTTTTAATAAATGTTCATTATTAACTATGATTGTGTGCAAACGACTTTTACAGAACTTTTCTTTTCTATTTGCACAACACCAGTAGGACACCTTTTCTGTTGCTTTCTCCAAATGGTAGGAATAGCCATTCAAATTAAGTTTTTGTTTACCTTTGTTTGATATGAAAATTTCCAGACTCATTTTGCGTATTCGTAAAAAGTGCCGACATTATTAATTTTTCTTGTCTAATTTATTAATATTTGAAGTATGTACATATTTATGTGAACTATGATTGAAAAATTTATTTATTGATTTTAATATCCCGAATAATTGTACAGTTTTGGTTTTTTAAAACCAAAACTGTACAATTATTCGGGATATTCAAATTCGGGATTTTGAAATTCAGGATTTTGAAATTCAGGATTTTGAAATTCGGTATTTTGAAATTCTGGATTTTGAAATTCGGGATTTTGAATTCGGGTTTTTGAATTCGGGATTTTAAGTTTCGGGCATATGACCCCAACCCGGGTATTTCCACAGAAAGGTCTACCGCGGTCAATAAATTATAAGTTATTAAACAATTATTTTTATCCAATATTATGAGAGAAAAATATTCAAATTTTGTTATATTAAAGAAATTATACCTTAACTTAACACTTATAATGAGAAAAATGTTAATTCATTTAACTTTTATAAGTGCAGACGAAATTGAAAGACTTTCCTCACCGTTAACGGAAAAATGGAAAGAAGTGCTGATTATCTCAGGCATGCAGAAACTTCACTACTTATCATGCGAAGAAGATTTACGATTAATGGGTCGATTATGAATAGCAACCGAGCTACAGTTGCGTTGCCAGTTGCTGAGAATTGTATTACGGATGGCAACTGGCAACTGAGAGCTGCCAGTTTCGGTTGCTATTTAGTGTTTTTCTGGCAACCATAAATTTGCAGTTGCCGGCTGGCAACGCAACTGAGGTTCGGTTGCTATCCATAATCGAGCCATAAAAGTAGCTCGAACCGCAATTTCGTCAAAGAGAGATATTTAATAAATAACCTTTTTTTTACTATTTTTTTTATTCTTATGTACCGTTTCAAACATTGACCAGAAGTTGAATTTTCGTTTAATTAAAACTTTAAATCCAAACTACATAAAAAATTATTTGAGTTTATCATAAGGGAAAAAAATCACGTAACGCAATGTCACATCACGCTTCATATAATGGCTTGTATCAATAAAACTAAACATAAAATCATCAAAATAACAGTTACGAAAATAAAGCTAAACTATCCCTTAATAATATCCAAATAAGTTACATAAAAGTTTTTAGCTTATTTCGCTGGTTTTTGCACTTTAGTAAATGTAGAAAAAAACCACTTCAATTTTTTGTCACGTCACGCAACAGCTTTTGTTGACCAATATGTCAGGACCCCGACTCTTACAGCACCCATACTTTCCACTAAATAAAGAGCTCTAAAATTGCTTCCCAAAAACCTAAATGAAGAAAAAATATTTGGGCCTTAGTTTGATTTTCTTCATGTTGAGTACGTGCGACTGTCACGTGCGCAACAATGGAAATACCCATATGCCATGATCAAACGTATAATTGAAACAAATCAATATATTTCTAATGTTTTGTTATCAACATCTAAAGTGCCTACACCATTTACTGCAGATGAAATAATGGATTAAAAGAAAAGGTAAAAAAGTCATCTATTTTTAATATTGCCTATCTTAATAATGTTATTACATATGTTTGTTTTTAAGGTATCTTTCAATAACTACGTAACTGTTTCACTTATCATTCCCATTTCATATGGGATACATGAGCAACTATTCTAAAACAAAAAGGTTTACTAACATCTGCAGGTTTATTATTATTGGTAGCCTAATAGAATCGGTGCGAAAACGACTAACACCGTATGAAACACGTACTGTAACAAGAATGGATCCACGCTTTAAAAAGGAGGGGTTCGAGTTGGCAAATAATGCTGCGCAAGCAGCTATTAAGCTGGAGGAAGAAATGTCCTTGATTTTTGCAAAAGAAAACGAATTAAGACAAATTACAGCTAATAATTACAGGAGTTACAGTTACACCATCGTTATTTGACTTTCTGCAGAATAAAATTAATACAAAGATCTGACGCAATTACAGTAATTAGACAATACATGGAAAGGGTAAATATTGCCTCCGATGCTGACCCTCTTCTTTATTGGACGGTATTTTTTTTTTTTTCTTAAGTATAACATAATTTTTTTCATTTGAAATTTTTTTCATTCAGGTGTGTACAGATGACTTTAAGCCTTTGAAGATGTGCATGTTGAACTATTTTTGTATACCGGCAACTTCGACAGAATCTGAAAGAACATTCAGTAAAACTGGACTCATTATTTCAAACCGGAGAAGCAGATTAAAGCCGAAGAACGTAAATATGCAAATTTGTTTGCACAAAAATGATTGGATTGTAAAAAATATTTAAAGAAAAATAACTTATTTAAATATGTACATACAATTTATGTACAGATTTATATAAGTTATTTTTCATATTTTATTTTTTTGTTGCGGGTTAGCAATATCTAGATATATATTTCGTTGGTAGCTATACCAATTCATCAGTAGATGTTTTACCCCTTATGTTTAAAAAAATTTTTTCTTTAAATAAATTCTTTAAATAATTTAATAATTAAAGACAAATTTTGTGAATTTAATAAATCTCTGAAGTTATGTTTGTTGTAATCTCTTTATTTTACCAGCTCTCTGAGATATTCCCAATAAATTTTATAGCTAAAATGCAAGTGAAGAAAACTATCGATAACTACCACTAATGTTAAGTTCTTCGTCTTTTACTACAAAAATTTCTACGTCACCTACAGCTTGGTCAACTTTAAGGTTTACACCAAGAATACCAATTGGAATAACAGTTCAATTACCGAAACCTTGAAACCGTATGAATGTTTTTGGACTGTTATAAGAAAGTTGTAACATTTTTACTGTTGACAGCGGCATCATGTTTACCGCACTTCCAGGGTCGATGTAGGCATTTACAATTTGTCCATTCACAGAGACTTCTTGAAAGTACTTACTGTTAGTAGTGGTGTTGATGTTTGCGGCATTAGTTGTCACTATTGTTGCTGTTTTTATGAACTCATTGCGTTTCTGTATGGGGCTTGGGTTATTAGGGAATGTTGGTGGCAATAAAGGCATTTGATAGGCGACTTACAAAACTTTTTTACATGACAAATACCTTCATAGCGATAGCATTTCAACAAAGATACTTCAGTTTTACAAAATCGCGCAAAATGACCAGGTTTCCCACATTTGGTACAGATTTGCGCATTGTCGGATCTACTCTTTTGTTGGAACCGTTGGGGATTACTGAAGTAGTTATTGATGTTGGATATGATGTCGTTAAGACAGATATTGTTTCTGCAAAATAAATTTTTTTAGATAGAGTGAATTCATACCTTTAATTATAAATTTACTTGCGTCAGCAAACTCTAAGCCAAGTTGTTGAGTTAGACTTGGCTTGTCAAAAAAATAGTTGGTTATATCCTCATGCGGAAGTTGTCGTCTTTCAGAAATTTTTTCCCAGAGTTCTGCTACTGACTGCTGACCAATAAACTCGTCTTCAAACTCTGTCAACATTTGAATTCGGATGCATTGTACCAGTTGTTGAAGCAACGACAAAGTTGAACTATAATCATATGACGCTCGTATCCCATCACCATCATTCTGTGTTGCATTATGTGCCACACAGATAAAAATATCACCAAATTTTATGTGACAAAAGTAGTTGTTAAAAGTCAATTTTTAATTTCAACAACATTTTTATTATAATCAATACGTTTGTTGTTGATATGACTAATTGTCAAGCATATTTTCAAATAAACGTGTCAACAATTGTGTTTGTTGAAACCCAAACATCTTAACAATAGCAATGATGTCAATAGCATTTTGTGCCTTTGACTACGAGTAAAATGATTAAAACGTTAGTTTAACATTACTTAATATATTTTATTAGTTTTATAAATAAAAAATGTATATTTTTCATAAAAAAATATTTTATTCGTTTTACTACTTATTAAAGTTAGTTTAAATTAAAAAAAATTCACTAAAAATATATCTGAGTTTTTGAGATTTTTACGGCGTTTTGATGTTTAAAAATATAATAATATGCAACACTTATACCTGTGATTCTTTATACACACAAGAAAGAGAAAACAACAAGTTAAAAGAAAACAAAACATTTAAATTCTTGTTATACACACACGCGCGAAACAATTTGTGAATTTAAAAAAATTTTGTGAAAAAACTTGAAAATTGATAATAAAGTGTTGAAAATGGTAGAATTTATTAATTGTTTTTCTTGCGATAAATTGTTTATTTGCCCGAATAAGTTTTTCAAGCATTTAAATGGATGCTTTCCGAAAAATGCAAAAGACAAAGAACAATACCAGTGCAAAGTTGGTAATTGTTATCAAAAATTTTCCCTTAAATATTCTCTGAATATCCTTCTAATCTCTTTATATTTTATTAGTTTTTTATTATTTTATGTTAATATGAATACTTTATTTGTTTTACGTTTTGTTATGTTTTTTTTTAAATTAGTTTTTATTAAATAAAATTGTTTTGAAAAATAAAAATTAAAAACTTTTGTATTTTTTTATTTAAAGGGGGGTTTTCAATTAAAATATTATTAAAAATCAACAAATTTGTTTGTTAAATTTTGTTTTGAATTTCAACAAACTCGTTTGTTGATATGACTCTTTATTTGAAAAAAAAATTAACAATCAAGTTAACAACATCGTTTGTTAAAATTTGCTTTTAATTTCAACAAATTCGTTTGTTGACTATGTTATTGAAATAAATTTAACAATCAAGCTACAATCATGTTGTTTGTATTTACAAGATCTAGTATAGGAGCAATTTCAAGAAAAAATTTGTTTGTATTTACAAAAAGTTTGTTTGTATTTACATTTTTTTTTATCTGTGCATATTGGCACTATCACATGTGGTGTTCAGTAATGTCAAACTCGCCGCACCCTCATTTAGATTTTTTTGTTTAAGCGAAGTAATAAGAATAATATAATTTTTTTAGTGAATCCCACTTCTGACGTGTGGAAATCTCAAAAAATTAAACTCAATTTTAATAGGAAGATATACTTATTTATTTAGCTCCTCTGTACTCTTTCAAGTTCTCTTCACAATTGCTCTAAAAAATAATCATCGTATTATTATTTTTGATGTTTTTAAGTAATATCATTTTAAAGTCAATTCAATGACACTGTATTTACAGATATAAGGATGACAATGACAAGATAATTATGCAAATAAACTGAGAGAGATAGCAAGTAAATAATGGGAAATTAAGATAGGGTTTCGAAAACTAATTATTGTTGAATATACGTAATATAAAAACTAGGAATGTTTACAATGTTAACATGTAAAAACCAATAACCATCTATCTGTAAGATAGCATTCTAAAAATAACTATTTGTAACAGCCATGCCTAAACAAGAACGGAAAGCGGAACGTTTTCTACCGCCTAGCGTTAAGGCTGAAATACCATACCTAAAGAAGAGCGTCAACGCTTTGTCATAAAAACAGGGTTATTACAAATTATATAACAACCCTGATTATAATAGTATACTCATAACCGAATAATACATGCATCTATACAACAAACGCAACAAAAAAATTCCTCGGAAGTCAAAAGTATAAATATGTATGTGTGTATGTGACAAAAATATAAATAAAAATTATTCATTCAAATACGAAAAAATAAATACAAATCAAAATTTAACACCTGAAATAAAATACAAGTGATTTACAACAATTGTCAGCTGGGCTTGTAAGACTACCTTATAGTCATTGTATCATGTGTGCTTGTCTTTTGCAGCTAACTTCACTATTAAACGCGCTGTCAAAATCGGATTTTCCAATTGCAAAATGTTGCCGCCGCGTTATTTCGGGATGCTCCATACAAATTGTATGGGCATGAGAACTTTTGAGAGCTAAAAAACGTTGCCGCTCTTGTTTAGGTATGGCTGTAAGTTTTAACAATAGCCCTAAGTGTTTAACAAATTTTTGTTCATTGTTTTAAGATTTTTATATGACATGTATCTAATCCAATTGTGTATAAAAAATTAATGAAAAACAATTAATCGGAATTTTAAAGTAACTTTTTTATTTGAATGCTTTTTATATGTTAATATAATTTTAAGTTATCATAAAATGTATTAAATTGCTTAATCTACATTAATATGTATATGTTTGTTTACAATGAGTCCAATAATAGCATAATTATCTCCTGGACTGGTAGTTCTGAAGTATTGGGTATTTAAATTTTGTTGATCAAAGCCACTTCGATACAACATGGTTTACTCTTCTATTATATTATTAGCTTCAACTACAGATGGGAAAAAACAAAAATTAGTTAAGCGACAAATTTTTGTTTACGCTGCAAGTAGAATAAAACATAAAACATTAGACAAATATTATTTAAAAATAAAGGTTAAATTAACATAATTGGAATTCATTTTAAAACAAAGTTATGTTAACATTTAAATAACATAAATATATTAATTTATTTTGTTATGCTAAGGTACATTACGCCACAATTTTTTATTTTCAAACAATGATAATAAGATTATGTACATCTTATATTGTAGGCACCATGAAGTACTTGATTTGGTAATGAATTTAATTTCATTTAAACATTTAGAGTGGGTTGTTAAGTGACCGATTACAGATTTGTCATTTTTAATATATGTTAACTGCGATGACAAATAACTTTTTTATTTCAATTAAGTTATGAATTTTTTATTGAGTTTAAATGACCAACGTTGGTAGGTTAAACTAAGTAAAACATTATAGCACATTCACATGTATGGCAAAATCACCTATCAAATATTAACAAAGAAACATAGAAAACTTATATAAAAAAACGACGGGCGAATATATAAGGACATAACCAAATCACTTAATTATACAATGACCATGACTTCAGGCAAAGGTTCAAGCTGTCCAAACTTTGGCTACGTGATATTGGAACTAATTTGACTACATATAAAATTCCACATTATTAATATTTATTATTACTTATTTTGATTTTACATGAGGCGTCCACCCTTTGCGCTCAATTTTCTTTTTAGATTTACAAACATAACATGCGAAACTGTTTGAAAAAATTTTATATATAGTGCTGCCATTTTTCAGTATGGCAATTTGGTGCCGTTTAAACTTTAGGCAAACGTAATTAGTACTCAATTAAACGTATATTCAGATTAAATGATATTAGTTTGCCACCACCACACCACTCTTTGTGTCAGAGTGCGTGAAACATACAACGTATGCGTTTGCATAAAGCTTTTAACGTGCAACGTCCAACTTCGTCGTGTGAAAAGCGTGTGTCATGAGTTTATAATTAATTCTATTATATTGAAAACTTTCGAATTAATGTGGGGTTAATAAACAACGTACAAGCATACATACATGCAAGTAAAAAAAGTTTTCGAAAGAATGTTTTGACCTATTCCTAAATTTATAACTTTTAATAAAATCAAACGTTTTAGGACAAGATGGAGGAATCATTTCAGTGTAAAGTTTGTATAAAGCACTGAATTTTTTGAGTGCTTTCCATGTTACAGTAAATTTTTTCCCCCTTGTGGAAACAGCACGTTCATTTTGTTTACTATCGGTATTTCTCTACTCTACACTACAGAAATAACGCAAACTTCATAACAATAATATATTGGTAGTATTCAGTGTGTGGTGCAAATGGTCTTGCGAAAGAACAAATGCAATATATTGCAGATTTTTTATGAAATCTTACGGCAATTCTGTTATTTGTTGCTGTATTTTAGAAAATAGCTACGATTAGCAAAACAGAATGAATACAGCCATTGTAATAACACAATATTTAATACACAAATACTTAGCAACAAGATTTGGATACGCTAAAACCCCTAAGTTTGTGAGGTTTAGAAAACCAAATGCATAAGCGAAATAAATTGAAGGGTTTGGATGGTGGTAATGGCTCCTCATCGGGGTATAAACTAAGAGAAAACGATAAAAACTCCACGAAAGGCTTCACGACTGTGCCTGATTCGTTCCTAGAGGAGTAAAATGTATGACCGACCCCCACTTGTAATTGTCTTACTATATTTGTTTTCATCATTCAGTTTTAACTTTCGTAGTGTACAGACGCGTTTTTATAATCGTCGCAACTGAATATTAAAAATTATTGAAAGTTAAAATCCCCCCAAAAAAAACCAAACCATTGATTAAACAGTTATTTTACTGGTTTTATTTTATTTTTTGCTTGCGTGTAATATACATAAATATTTGCATCAGCGTTGTCAACTTGGTGCGTTTCACACCTTTTTTGGTGCTTTTCTAAATGTTTTGTGCGAAAAATATCTGAGTTGGTGCGTGGTGGGCTTTTTTAATTTTGGTGCGTTTTTTTAATTTTGGGTGGCTCCAAAGCATAGGGTAAGTGTACCACTTTTTTTGTACCACAGAGTTTTGCTTTTTAATACAAATCATTAATTTGTATTGTTTTAGATCAATTATGTTAAATTTAAATATTTTTGTACTAAAATTGAGAAATTTACATATTTTGTAAAAAAGAGAAAAAAGCACATTTGCCTATAGTCGGCACCAATTTTCCACTTTTCGGCATGTTATGTTCCTATTGTCGGCATATCATATTTTAGTGAAGAAAACAATACATTGAGATAGAAATCATACTGTTATTGTATAAAATAAATTAGCTACGCGTCTACATTTGTTGTGAGATCATGCAGGAACAAAGGCTTAATTCATATTTGACCAAAAATTAAAAATATTAATACTTAATAATATTTTTGTATATTTCAGCCATAGGAATTCATTGTTTATACTTAACTGATATATTAAAGGTAAAAGCTAGGTATTTTATACCTATATATTTGTGCATTCGAGGAGTCTAATTCTATTAAAAAATATAGGAAGTTACTTTCTAATTCTATAACGTAATCGTATTGCATATTAAGTGATTTGAGTGCATTTAAGGCGATACCACTGAGTCAGGTCACACCCAACATTTCTTAGCTGATCATCTTCAGTATCCCAATCTAACACTTCAGAACAAGTGCTACATTTTTGGTTTTGCTTTGGTATTTTAAATTTGACTGGTTTGATTACTTTTTCTTTTTTTGGCCCTCCAGTTTTCGCTTCTTCACGCCTTCAGCTTTAGAGAAGTTTTCAGTATCTTTCATCCGTATATAGATCCTACATGCAAAAGCACTGGGGCCATAATTTTTGTTTTTAATTGTAAGGACGGTGATTGCTTTGGGAAGTAAAGATGATTTTCGAACAATATTGATATTGATGTTTACGGGTTTTTAATACTTTTGGTCAAATTACATGTTGGAGAAGAGCTAATAGGATCAAATTATAAGAGAGCTACAAATTGAAGAACTAAGTGAGAGCCGTTCGGATGGCAATTGTAAGGTTGGAGAGGAGCACGAAATGTTTAGCTTTGCTTTGTGTTTGAAGAAGTTGGTGTTGAACAAAAGAGAGCCGGTGATATTGTTTGTATGCTCTCCATTTCCAAAACTCCATCGTCATTAAATATATGTCATGACTATTCCTCAACAAAAACCTAATAGTCAATTTTCATACGCTAATATTTTAAAAAGTAAGCAGACTGCGGCCCAAAAATTCTACCAGCAAATGAAGAATCAGGGTCTAATTTTAGTCGTATTGAAGCTTTGAGCGAAAGCTTAATACAAACAGTAAATATATTTACTCTCAACATGTCCTGTGTATCGTATGATGCAGGAAATTTTGAAAATGCAGTCTGCCTTGTTGCAGGCTGTATTAAACAAACCAACAACTTAAAAATCTGTTTTTGAAACGCAAACGGCATTTGCCAACATAAAAATGAAATAGAATATTTTATGCTTATCTCCGAAACTCATTTGACCTCTCGAAGCTTTTTTAGAATTAGTGGCCCTAAGGATCGTGTTTTGTTTGACACAATTTCTAAAATGAGTTTGAATGTAGTTTCAAGTGGTCAGCCAACATATTAGCAAACTGATCGACAAAAATTCCGGATGTTATCGACTTCGGAATAGTGAAAGGTTTGCCCGGCGAAATGATTGAAGTTGAAGCATCTTTGGATTTATCTTCAGATCACTCGCATACTATTGTCACTATATTCTCACACAAAACTGCAACACGTACAAGTGATTTACCGATGATATCTGCACGTATTAACTGGCTGAAATACAAAAAATATTTGAGTGCTCATTGCACGGAAAATATGCCGTTGAGAACACCTTCTGACATAGATAATTCTATTAGGTTGTTTGAAGCAATGTTAAACAAGCTGCCCTTAGTGCTTCTTTAAATCAACCAAATCAACAAGTGAGAGTGAAAAACGGAGAGCTCGACGGGAATTGCAACGTTACAGATCGCGTCAGCTAAATATAAGACGAAGTATGTGTTCACACTATGCAATTCTTATTTTTAAGCTTATTAGCTTTTAGGAGAGAGAGACAGGGGGAAAAGAAACGTGTACACCCTTTCATGTACTCATGAAATACGTTTTGTTTTCTTATTCGTAGTGTTAAGTAGGTATACATACATAAATACATACATTCATGCAAAATGAAGAACATTTTAAGCAATAAGATAAGTGGTGTGTGAACGCTAATGAAAGTTCAAAGAAGAAATCGTGATAAGTTTTGCAATAAGACTTGGAGAGTGTGAATTGGGACTTAAGGAATGTACCAAACAGCTCACGAAACTTTTACAAACTCAAAAAACAGCTTTGCTGCAAAAATTTCTTCAAGAACTCGATGCAATACCACAAACAGATTATTTGCTATGGCAAACAGATTATTTGCCATGGCGTACAGCCAGAGCACTTAAAAGGACGGCGATTTGCAAACCTCCATTACGAGCTTCAAATGGTGACTGGGCATGAACTGATGCTGAAAAAGGTGTTTTTTTTGTTAAACACTTAGAAAAAGTAATCACTCCGCATATTTCTGCTGATATTGTTGAACTGCCAATGTCTCTTTGCCAGAAATACTGCTGAGATTTAACATTTTGGAGATTGAAAAGGCCATCACTACTCTTAACACCAGAAAAGCCCCAGGTGTCGACAAAATAAGCAACAAAATGCTTCAAGAATTGCGTTACATTGCATAAAGAATAATACTATTAACTTTTAACAGTATTCTACACCTAGAACACCATCCAAAAGAATGGAAGGTGTCGCTAATTACTATGATACCAAATCCCGGCAAGAATCATACAAGGGTTGAATCCTATCGGCCTATTAGTTTACTGTACAATATGTCGAAATTTTTTGAAATGCTGTATATGAGCAAGCTGACTCTTACAGTGACTAGCAATTAATGTATTCCAGATCATCAATTCGGTTTTCGCAGACAACATAGCACTATCGAACAAACTCACAGACTTGTGAATATATTTAGAGACACTTATGAAAATAAGAAATATTGCTCTGTGCTCTTTATTGATGTTTCGCAAGCTTTCGATACAGTATAGTACGAAAGTCTAATACACAAATTAACGCAAAAGCTACCCACAAACATCGTCTGGCTCTTAAAAAGCTATTTAATGGAACGAAACTTTGTAGTTATGGAAGGCAATTTATTAAGCCCTCCGCATTCGATTGAAGCCGGAGTCCCTCAAAGCAGCATCTTTGATCCTTTACTATATTTAATATATGCCTCTGACTTACCGTTGAGCAATAAAATTCACACATCAACATTTGCTGATGATACAGCTTTTCTAAGCGTTCATGAAAATCCTGTAAAAGCTTTCCGGAATATACAAGGGTACATATCAAAATTGGAAACATGGCAAAACAACGGCGAATAAAAGTTAATGAGCAGATATGTGTACACGTCACTTTTACATTGAGCAGGGAAACATGCCCGCCTATACAAATCAACACCGAGACTATACCGCAACACACTGTAGTAAAATATCTAGGCGTTCATCTTGATCGTCGTATGACGTGGAAATCGCATATAGACGCAAAGTTGACACAAATGAAATTAAAAGCATCCCAAAAGAATTGGCTTATTGGAAGAAATTCTATACTAAGCCTAGACTGTAAACTTCTACTATACAACGCGATCCTGAAACCAATATGGTACTATGGAATTCAGCTGCCTCAAATTCTAAGTACAATAACAGCAGCCCCCTGGTATATCCGAAATTAGCGAATTCACAAAGACCTTGATGTTCCGTTGATGAAGACAGTATTTTCTAAACACGCGAAAAAAATACATTAAAGAACTTGATTTGCACCCAAACCCACTTCCGCGCAATATCCTAGAGTATAGAGGCCATCCCCGGCTGAAAGGAAGGGATACTCGTTCTATCAGCCGTACAGGAGAGATGTATAACAACAAAAATCAACCGTTGTAACTAAAAATTTTGTTTAGCATTGGCTAAACTTATATTTAATATTTTTAGATTTAAGATTTGAAAAAGTTATTGATGTTTCAATCTATAATTGAAGATTCAATATATTATAAAATTATCAAAAAAAAAAAAAATATGCAATTAAAAAAAGGAAAAACTGTTAAAATATAAGAAGCAACAGCTTTTTAGTAGACTTTTCTTTTGTAAAGTTAATATTGATTGAGTTATGAAACATAAAAATAAGTGGGCGTCCGGAACACCTTAATCTTCCTAATCTAATGGTTTTTTACTAACTGGCACCGACCTGAAAGAGAAATGAAAATCAGAAATCTTTTAAGGGGCCCCTAATGTACATGTTAGGCTTTTGCACTAAGTACATTTAAATTAAAAACATTTGCTTTTTTAAAAATTCTCAGAGTAATTCCAAGTACAAAAGGGGATCAAAGCAAGTAAATAAAAAAAAAAAAAAAAAAAACAAAAAAACAAAACATTTATTCTCTTTATACGCTCAGAGTATTTGTATTTACTCATTCTTATTCACTATAAGTAGAGTAAAGTAAACATTTTTTTTTGCTAATATTCTAATATTTCTTGGTTTTTATTTTTAGCATTAATTTAGCAGTTAATTTTATGGAATATACATATGTACATACCTGTCTAAGTATATACAACTATTGATATGTTGATAATTTGATCTTAACATCAAATTAAATAAAAGCGAAATTTCATACCAACCAAATAAAACTTACAAAAATAATTAAGTATTTTAGTAAATAGTTTAAGTAGTGCTTGTCTTTCCTTAATGTGCTTGGTTCTTATTATGCTTAGTTCTTACATACTTTAATACTTGCTATATTTATTTTGTACAGAAACAGTATTTATTGTGTTTGTTTCTTATAATAGAGAACAGAAGAAGGTATAGTAAAGAGAGGGTATAATAAAACAAATACACGAAAAAAAGAGAATGTATTTAAATATTTGTTTTTTGTACTTTTGCAAAAGCCTAGTACATATACAAAGATGATCCGAAAATCAGAAGAAAATTTTAAGTCAAAATAAAAATATCTTCTAAGCTATCATATATTTGTTTTTGATGCTTTAAATTGTTAAAATCGTATAACATTTAAAACAGTTACAAGTCTCAGCCTGACTCCTTCTATAAAGAGCTTTGAAGTTTTAGTTTTAAAAGATGCAAATACATTGGCATTTATTTAGCGAAAGTCCCGATAGTGTGTCTATAAAAATAAAAAGATGTTTCCAAGTTTCATAAAACGTCCTTTAAATGCGGAAGTTTACCTTTACACAGGAAGAAAACACGCAAACAAACACAAAAAACACGAAGAATTATCACACACAAAAATACTGACGTTCTCCATTGTTTTCTTTTTGAGAATTAGGTGGAGCTATGGCTACTTTAGCTGCGAACGCCGCCTCGTCAGCCTTTCCCAGAGCAGGAGGCACAATAGTTCGAAAAATATCCATTTCCAATTCTATATGCAAATAAAATGGATAAAAATATTTAAATTAAATTTTAATAATAGTTTTTAAATGCAAAACACTCTGAGACGCCACCATAATTGTGGTATTCACACTATAGTCATAAAGTCATGTGTCATAAAATAATAGCCCACCAAAATATGACAAGTGTGAACACCCCGTCATGCCAGCTGATAAAGACAAAAACATTTAACTACTCTCCATCTTTTAGTTTAGTGCGCATACGATTGCATTTTGGCTTAAATGTAAACATTTCTTAATTCAGTCCGACTTCTTAATAAAGAAAATATTAAATTACCTGTATATCTTGTAAAATGTCCATTATCAATTAAAATTTTCAAATTAATTTTTATTTATACGAACTTGATGAATTAAATATAAACAAAAGCAGCTGTTGCCGGTAACATGAGCTGAAGAACTTACACATATAACAGATAACTTACACATATACATATTTTTATTCTTGTGCTTAAAATCGTAAGGTATTTCCCTAACGAAAAATCGGCAGGAGTTTGCGTTTTGACTCTCTCACTCATGTGCATATGTATATGTTAATGCCTTCAACTTCAATTTTTTTCTTGCAAGTGGGAAAAACTGTGCCGTTATTCGAAAGAAAATAAATAATAAAAATTATTATTAAGTGTTATTTTGATTTTGTGTTGGCGTCAGTTACAATTGGAAGTTCATGGTCAGTGAATGTCAAATTTTTAGTTAAAAAAAAGCGTTTTTTTAGAACGGTAAAATGAGCAGCATATGTCAACTAAAACGTTCAAGTCAAAAGTTCTCTTAAACAAACTTTTACGACAGCAAAATAATTCATTGGAGTTACATCAATCATTCCCTGTTTTATTAATAGTAAAATTAATTGCATTGAGTAGCGAAATCACTGACGAAATCAAGCATGCTTAATTGAGTATTAATAAATATCTTACATATATTTTGTTCAGATAATCTTTAATATTATTTTTTTAGGTAGAACTTATGAAGTCTATACTTAAACCATGTGGAGTTGAAAAAACTTAAAATATATACTAAGCAATAATGTTGTCATGGTCTACAATATTGATGGGGTCCATGGCAAAAAAAGTCTAAAAGAACTTGAAAATGTGTACTCCGCTCTCATAGATAATATCATATACATACTTATATGTATTTAAAATATTATAATATATTTCCTTTCCAGATTATTTAATTTTCCCCTTTTCAGAATCCATATCAATAAACGCGAAATTATCTGGCCCGGCTGAAGACCTGTTGAGAAGAGCTATTCAGCTTAAAAAAAGGGAGATACTGGCAAATTCTGTCGCAAAAAAACATCACTTAACAACAAACAAATAATACTTTTCTCTATATGTAAAACGTTTTCCAATAAGAGTGATATGATTTCTTTAAAAAAAAACACACACACACTTCTTGTTAAGGAAATTCAAGTTTTTTATTTAATGTGAAGCAGAGAGCATCACGATCAGTGGTTTTCGTGATTTAGGTATACTCGTCTTAAATGCGGTTGCGGTGTGATCGCCACTGCATTGCTTTTGCTCAAGTATTCGCTTGGTGTTGGCTGAAGTGGTTAGCGCGTTGACTACTAAGCAAACAATGACGTGGGGCCTGGCCAGAGCAAGTCAATCAACATCATTAATTTATGTAATGTACATTAGTGTAGTGAGACATTGTATTAATTGTTGTCGGACTATTTAAGTGATGAAGGTCACTGGCACTGGTCACTAAAAAACTGTTCCGACAGCGATTGATGATGTTCTAAGCTAATGTACACAACATCGCCCTCCTTCATCGGTTAGCAGAAACATCGGCGAAGTAAAACAATTAATAAAATGCCTGCCAATACAGCTTAACAAAGTTAATGTGTCTACCTAACACCGGAGACGCCTCAACACTGCTATAAAAATTAACATAACGCGCAAAGCAGAGTTGTAAAAGAGTTAAGCCTTCTACATTTTCAACATCTATCTTCTCTACTCTATTCCTCTCTCTGAGTTCCGGCACAATGCACTGCATACGTAGGGGTCAAAATTTTTTAATATGTGTTGTATTGATAGTGCTAGCAATGTGTTTTCATAAGTTATTACAAAAGTATTCAAATACCGAGTTCGTTGCAATTGATTACACACCACTAAGTTGTTTGCTTTATTTATTTGGAAATGTTTTTAATCTTGTTGTGGTTGAAATGTGACAAATTATGCACAAAATCATGAAAAAAAAGATGTAATAATATTAATATTTCAAAGAGCAGGTAGAATTTAAGTTATGTACGCATGTGAACAAATATGCATGTACATGCATATAAGTACATGCAGACACATTTGTGTACGTATGTATGTACATATTCACATGCATTCATATTTATGTATGTATTTCTTCTTGAATTTTCTTATTTTACGTTCATACATACATATGTATGTAAACATTGCAGAAGGACTGGAAGAATCGGGAGAGTTGAAATACATTATTATCTGCAAAATATTTATTTTAATGAAAAAATTATAGTTTTATGTATATGTATACATTTTGTATAATACTAACGAATGCCGAAATTATATTTATTACAATCATTACTTTATTCGAATCTTTTTTTTATTTTTCATACTTTTTGAATTAAATAGTGATTTTTTTACTTAAAAAAATGCAAATGTCAACTTGTTAAACGGCTAAAGTAGCGTGATGCCTATAATAAAATTTTCGAGTTTATTAGCGTGTAATAACCGCGTCATAGTGCTATTAAACGTTTGTGAATACTACTTTAGCGCATTTTGCTTATTACCCTCTAATAAAACGTTTGTGAATAACACTGTAAAAGTTTAGCTCATGCAGATTGCGATGTTTGCTGCTACTGGTTTTTGCGCTCATTGTTTTTATGTACGCACACAGCGCAAAGTAGCGAGCATATTATGATCACATCAAATCTCTGTAAATAAACGGCGAGTCAAATCAACACCGCAAATTTTTTTTTGCGTTGTTTAAAGTGCTCGGATGTGTAAAGTATAGAGTACATATGCCGTGTATTTATGGTTGCGGTGTGATCGCGCCGTTTCCTGATGTGAAGTGCCATCGATACAATTAAGTTCTAAATAAAACGTCATTCAAATGGCCTCCACGACGACTTCTTCAGCCGGAAGGAATTCGATGAACCCAATTTTCTAGCACTTTTTCCAATAAATCAAGTCGTATGTCATGAATGGCACGTTCAATATTGACTTGTAAAGCTTGTCTGGTTTATTTCGAAAGACGAATGACTTCAAATAACCCCACAAGAAATAATCTAATGGTGTTAACTTACAACTTCTTGGAGGCCATTCAATATCACAATTTCTTGAAATAACACAGTGCAACACGAAAAAATATATCCATATACGAACACCACTACGTGATAAAAGACAAAAAAAAAAAAAAAAAGACCCGTGTCTCCCAGTTTTGCCCCAAGTCACGCACTTTTTTTTATGGGCCGCCAAAGATTTGGGGCCTCGGTGTATAAAGAACAAAAATTGGCTACCGTCAATGTCATCCCCATGTTAAAATCGCCAGTCGAACACATTACTAGTATGACAAACCATAAACATTCCTAAAAAAGTCTTATTATTATATGACTTTTTTGCTTGAAGCACAACAATTTTTTTAAACTATTGTAAGACTTTATGACAATATGACTGATATGAATACAGTATGAATACCCCAAATATTATTATTTTCTTCTCAGAATTTATAGAAAAAAATTCGAAAAATTTTTAAATTTGAATTTTCAAAATTTTACACTAGGCTTTTAACGTATTACCAAAGACTATAAATATATAAAGATATTGCACGTAGAACATTGTACGGGAAATGCTTAATTTGATGGTGGTTTTAGTAGTAAAACCACTTTTTTCAAGAGAGTCATTTATTTTCTCAGAGAATTTATTATTCTCATGTCTCTACTATTCATTTAGATATGTATACATGTGTTCATACGTTTGTGTCTTTGCATTCACAAGTATGTGCGCATGTGTGTACATTTGATAAACAAACGAAAGATTCCATATAAACAAACAAAAAAACTTTTCGAGCCTTTGCTGCAATAGAGTCATAATTCAAAAAATCTTGTTTGGCAGGCAACGAATTTAAAGTCTAGAATTTACCTATAAATCAATGGTAAAATATTCTTCTCACAAGAGAATAATAAAATACAAATATCTTTCATATTTGTATGAAAATTTTGCACAATATTAAAATTGATATCGCGATTAGTTACATATATACATATTAGCTCAAAAATGACATATTTTGAATTATGACGCTTTTGATGCAAAGGCGTGTGTGTTCGCACAATATATGTGGACATAAGATACGTAAAGCTAATGTCGCTGATTCTTATTTGAATGGCAAATATATGCATTTTATTGTTGTACTATTGCAAGAACATCGATTCGCACCGAATTTAATATTATTTAAAATTGGAAATTTATATAACTAAGTATGTATATCTACATACATACATATATAAAAATAAAGTGTCACGACGTTTGTTCTCGCTAATCTCCGAAACTACTAGACCGATTTAAATGAAATTTCGCGCAGATATGTTAACAGTGTATAACTTGAAATATAGGCTATATATGTATTATTTTGAATTTGAAATAGAAAAAATTGCTTTTTGAATAACCATTGGCCAAATTACGGCACTCGATATCGATCGAAATTTCAATACAATTTAAATGTAAATTTCGATCAACATCGAATGCCGTAATTAGGCTCCTGGTCATTTATAAACAGATTTTCAAAATTATTGTTTTGTTTGAAAGGTGTTGCCTGCAGTTGGGTCTCATAAATTTATTTTTGGAAATCTGTTAATAACTCTGCTAGCTCAACGGATATCTTGTGCTCGCTGCCGTATGGATATAATAAAACCCGCGCAAATTTTGTCGTATCCATCAGAAATGTTTGTACATGCAAAAAATTATGATAAAAATTCAGATTTTGGAAGTTTGTGTGCTCCATCAGACTTATTTTTTGCAGTATGTAAGATGCATATAAAAGTTTTCGAAAAAAATTTTTATGAATCCAAAG
The DNA here is from genome assembly GCA_947311025.1 of Lypha dubia. Taxonomy (NCBI): domain Eukaryota; kingdom Metazoa; phylum Arthropoda; class Insecta; order Diptera; family Tachinidae; genus Lypha; species Lypha dubia. Next base: position 73,520,857 of record OX371261.1, on the reverse strand, counting down.
AAATAATAAACGTAAAAAAAACTATAGTTGAGCAATGTGTAAATTGCACCAAAAATACAATATATTCCTTTTGGTTTCAAGAAAACAACGTATGCTATAAGCACAGAATGGAGATGTTCTTACACTTTTACGAAAGCATTCCTCGTGGAAAACATACAAATACAAATTAACGAGCGCAGAAAAACTTAAAATTTTGAAACAATAAAACATATGCTCAATCCAGAAAATTATTAAATATGTACCAATCACCAAAAATAATTACATTTCTTGTGCTAGTTAACTTATTAAAAAGATTTTAATAAATTTTATAATAGTTTTGTAAACAAAATAATAAATTTTATGGTTTTCGAACTCAGGTAAGCGCACGTTTTATTTGATTTATGCATATACATATGTACATACATAGATATTCTAACTACATATACAATTGAAAATTCTAAAATAAAATATTTAATAAAACAAATGTGTATACATAGTTCGGTGCAAATCAACATAAATGCAATAGTACAATAACAAAAAACGTAATTTTACCCTACAGCCATAGGAATCGGTCGGATTTCTTTGCACTGTTTATTTGCACATGATTTATATGAAAACAAGAAACTGCTTTTAGTTGTTAATATTGTTATTGAATGTGCTTTGCACAAGAAATATGAAACACACACAAACACATTTCTCAATGAGCATCATTTATATGTGTAAACAACAAAAAAAACCATAATTTCTCTGGAAAATAATTTCTAGTAGAGTTAAAAGAAACAAAATTGTTTCAAAAACAACAACAAAATAAACTTGACAAAATTATTACTACATACATACTTATGTACGTACATATGTATGTATGCCTAATATTTTTGTTGTCTTTTCTCTTGCTACTTCTCCCCACAGCATCAACAAACGCAAACAATTTTTGTTTTTATTCAATGTTCTACGTGCAATATCTTTATATATTTATAGTCTTTGGTATTACAGAATTAAATAAAATTACACATGTATTTTTTAAATTTATTTTCCATTATTTCATATCGGCTAGGCCTTATTTACATATGCAAACTTTTTACGCTCTTCTAGTTCTTTAAGCTTGCTTTTATGTGAGTAACACAGACGTTTTTATTTAACTTTTGTTTTCTTTTTATGTATGTATGTGCTTGCAGTCAACTTCAAACGAAAAATTGCGAATTAAAACCAAAATGAATTTAAAAAACATATATCCAGTGTGCACAACTTTTTATTCAGCAAATCGTAGCAATTTTTTTTTGATTTAGCAGCTTAGCTAAAATTTACTCTTTTCGCCGTAGCTAATTTGCTATCATTAGACCATTCCTTTCTTTCTTATTTGATAATATAATATTGAAAAGAGACAAATATATATGCGTGTATATTTGGCATTTTATATTAGTGTTACCTTACTCCGTAACAATGATTGTGTTTTTGTTAAAAAATAATTTAAAATATGTTTTAAAACGTCTATTTTTTAAAGCTATTTCACAAACTTCTAGTCAAAACATATTGTTTTTTTTGCAGCACATGCATTTTGAAAATTGTAATGCGCATGATTTTTGCATAGTAATTTCTCAAGAAAGCATTACGTTCGAAAGTTATGGGAACATTTATAAGAGATGACATCACTGTTAAGAAATAATTTCAGTAAACAATTGAAATTTTTTCTATGTGGTATTAGCTGGCGGTACTGTGGCGTATTTATGTGAAAGTATTTATTTGTACAAAAAAGGTTTTGATCATAATAAATTTAAAATTTGTGTACAGAGTTTTGATTAATTTCGTAATATTGTAAAAATCTTTTTTTTTTTTTATTAAATACATTTTTATATAAACTTTAGTATTTGAGTTTTATTTAAATTAAACTACTCATAACAGCTAAAACACTTCAACCTATCAACTCTTTATGCTATTCCAAATACTAAATGAGCATGTATTTTTGCCCTTTTTTTTATCCTTTTTGTAGTTTCCTACATTATTTTTCTAAAAAAAGGCTAACCATCAATGATATAAAAAATATTTTGCTTAAATTACTTTTTAGCGCCTTGAAAATATCGTTGCTTAAATTTTAGCGTTGCTTATATGTACTTAGAGAATACAAATGTATAACATTTTAGCGATGAGAGAGAGCATTGTTTTTTGCTCTCAGAGCAAACGCCAAAATTACGGCGAATTTAATTTTTATGACATTGCTTAATTTAGCAATACGAATTACAGAATTCAATATGTAGCTAAAATTCTCTAAAACGATTTTAGACATTTTTAGCGATGGAGATTTAGCTTTAGCGAGTTACAGAATATACATAGCTGCAGAACTTAAAAGGTGTTGCTATTTTCGGGGTTATGCATTTGTAAGCATTAGGGAAGCGACCCGGTAATTGCCTTACTGAAACCCAGGATTTAGAAGAGCCATAAAAGCCCTGTAGTGCGATTCACTATGCTTTTTTAACCATCATAATTGGGTTTAATAAAGTTAACACCAAAATTACCCCTTTTTGCTATTCACTAACATTTTAAACCACATCAGCAAGTGTTTCAGTCAGCTGTTATTTTTAACTACACTAATTGGGGTTTATTAACACCAATACTTTTGGTGTGGTTTAATTTGTTTATAAAAGTGTTTAGTTGCCAGAATATTAATTTTTGTAATGTTTTATTTTTTCTGTACTAATGTATGAAATTAAGAAGATTTGAATATGATATAAAAGTCTCAATATGCTTGATGTTTCGATATTTATTATTTGTATTGAAAGAATACATTTTTAAATTTATAATGTAAGAGCATACAATTTCGAAAAGAGCTTAGAGAAACAGATTACAAATATATTAGATGTGTTAACATATTAATATGCGGCTTATGGCACTAATACAATTGCTAGATAATTGCGCACTTTTCCATCATATATGTCGATATTAATTTTATTGTGTATTTCATATTAGCTCAAACAAGATATACATATGTATATGTCTTGTTTTTATAATATACTATCGTATACCCGGCCTGTGACACTACGCTATAAAAATATTAAAAAACTCATACGTATTCGAATTTGAAAGCAATATTAGAGCAGAAATTATTTTGTTTCAAAAACTGCTGCTCTACGCCTGATTTTCTGTAGAAATAAACCTATTTATTATTAAAAGGCTTTCATAACAACTTTTTTCTATACCATATTAGTGAATGTACAAAGAATGTCTTTTTGTTTGTTTATACTTTTTACCTATTTTGACATTTCATTTTGCAGAGTTGCCACTTAATATCAATTGAAACACAACACTCTTTACCGGGGTTAAAACTAAGTTAGTGAATAACAAAGTGGTTAGTGCAAACCCCAAAATATGTGGTTAAAATTAACCACCTTTTATTGTGTTAAAAGTTACTGCTTCGCACTACTGAGCTGATAATTTTTTTTTAATTTAATTTTCTACTTATTTTTTTGGCGGTGTGGACGTTTCACTGTATCAGCACCGATTACTGATATATCGTGGGCCGCTATTTATTGTTTGCGTTTTTGTTAACTGTTTTTATAGGTGGTTTAGTTTCTTGTTTTGATATTAATTTTTTTTTTTTTTTTTAATTAGGACCAGCACTCAGGGGATGACCCCTACGTATGCAGTGCATTGTGCCGGAACTCAGAGAGAGGGATAGAGTAGAGAAGATAGATGTTGAAAATGTAGAAGGCTTAACTCTTTTACAACTCTGCTTTGCGCGTTATGTTAATTTTTATAGCAGTGTTGAGGCGCCTCTGGCGTTAGGTAGACGCATTAACTCTGTTAAGCTGTATTGGCAGGCATTTTATTAATTGTTTTACTTCGCCGATGTTTCTGCTAACCGACGAAGGAGGGCGATGTTGTGTATATTAGCTTAGAACATCATCAATCGCTGTCGGAACAGTTTTTAGTGACCAGTGCTATGCCTTCATCACTTAAATAGTCCGACAACAATTAATACAATGTCTCACTAATGTACATTACATAAATTAATGATGTTGATTGACTTGCTCTGGCCTGGGTTTGAACCCAGACCCCACGTCATTGTTTGCTTAGTAGTCAACGCGCTAACCACTTCAGCCAACACCACCCTAATTGCTTTTATTTTGTACAAGCAAATTGTGCAATATTTTTATGTCAGTTTTAAATATATAACTTTGGATATTTATGTATGTAGGGCACTGTGTTTATTGATCTATGTATATTGTGTTATTTGGCACTTTGTTATTATCTATTATCGTTTTTTTTATTATTAATATTTTTAGTTATTTTATATCGGCTAAATTTCGAAATGTAATAATCAAAGAAAAATTAGACATTGTTTACATATGTCAAGCAAAAGAGGAAAATTTAATATCCAAACATCACTTTGAGAGATAGAACGTTTTATGTCTGTCTGCAATTTGGCGGTAAAAAATAACACGCTGATGAGAGGTGTAGCGGGCTTGAAATCAGTACTGATACGTTCTGCTAAAAACTGATTGGATATAAATAATAATATTTTCCAACACAAAAAAACTCTTAGTAATTTTGAATTTTCATCAATTCAATAAAAAACTGAACTTGAGCCTGATAATATTACTTTTCATAGGTAAAAAATAACTTCAAAACCAATTGTAACTTTTTCATATTATGTATATATTTTCTCAATTTGTGCCACTAAGCACAAAGTTTTTCCTTAGATTTTCCGAAGAATATGATTTATTAATTTTAAATAAATGAAAACATCATTACATGTAAAAACATTACCACCAACAAAGTAAAAAACAAACTGCATATTGAATGTCTAGTGTTTTTATGGTTATTAAGTAGAGTTGTCAACCGATTAAGAATAATTCGATTAATCGATCAAACAGAACGAAACTCTTGTTCGAATAATTTTAAAATGCCGATTTTCGAATAACGAATAAATCGATGAATTAATGTCAATTAATCGAAGAAATTTTTTTCAGTTTCAAATGCATACGCAAAAATTTTTTTAATTTATTATTTTGGATGTTTATAGTTGTTTTCGAACTGCGCATACTTAGCAGTCGTGCTATGTTTTGAATGAAACGTTAAAAAATTTTCAAGAATGGGTTTTTTCACTCTCAGATGAATAAGTTAGAAATACACTAAAGCCAAAAAATTGACCTCGGTTTGGAAGTATTTTACCAAGAACAAAAATTAAAAAAAAAAAACAAAGTCACATGTAACAAGTGTCCTAAAGTATACAAAATTGTAGGATCAACAACAAAAAAAACTAATAATTCTTTTGCAACAGATTTACGAAAACGTATTAAACTAAGAATAAATGAGAGACGTATCAAATTTTTAAATACGTTAATTATATTTTTTAAATTCTGGATATTTTCCGAGCAATGAAAGTTTTTTAAAATATTCTTCAAAAAGTGAAACTAAAGAATATCCAAATGAATTATACTCTAGATTATTTTATGTTGAAAGTAACCACAATAATTCAGATGTAGGTAATGACATAGAAGATGTTACTACTAATGAAAATAACAATCTTTTATGCGAATTAAATAATTATATTAAGAGTATTAAAAATTCAAAAAAAAAAAAAAAAAAGACTATGAAAAAGACTTCAGCGATATGTTAGACGATATGGTATATTTGGAAAAATCTTAAAAAAGAACAGAAAAATTAGATAAACTATTTTATGATCTTCTCACAATATCACCTACCTTGACAATTAGCGCAATGTTTTTTCAAAATATAATTTAATAAAAACAAAAACCAAAAATCGTTTGAAAGCTAAAAAATTGAGTTGACTTTTATTTGTAAAAGATTATTTCTTAAGAACAACCCAAATTGTCTGATTTAACAAAAAAAAATCATTTAATATTTTTTTGACTGAATGAAGTATGTTTATTTGAATTAATAGTTTTATGTATTTTTTTGTTAATAAAAATTTCAACTATTTTATTTTTAAGTTTCTTGTATGAAATGTTTATTTTAGGTCAATAAATTTTTAAATCATTTTTTATTCGTTGTTCTCATCGATTAATTGAATAATTTTTCAGCTTTAATCGTTTGATCAAACGAAGAAAAAATTTATTTGAAATATTCGAACAAAGTTGAAAGGCGAATAATTGACAACTCTATTATTAAGGGTTGTTACAAATATGTATATTTAGGTAAAAGCAATACAATGTAGTGTTCATATTCAATACGTTATAAATTTTATTTAAAAATTCTCCTCAATTGTCTTAAGCACTATCTCTTTTAGAATATTTAGATTGTTATCGACTGCAGGCTCGACGTGATCGCCGAGAAAGATGGGAGTAGGGTGGCGAGCGTACGCACTGCCGGGTTGAAGTGTAGTCCATCGTTCTGTAGTCAGACGATAGCGTCGAGCCGGTAATAAGAAACATTATTCACAAACGTTTAATACACCCAAATTTGCTATTGTGTGATTTTATCAGTTTTGTGATTCTGTGTTAACAATATTGTTTCGTTTTAATTGTCAAGTTATAATTAGTGTTGTGTACAATAAAATACTCGATAAGCAAGTAGTCTCTAATGGTTCGAAAATGTGAAAATAGTGTCATATAAATTTTATTTAAACAAGTTAGATAAATAAAATGTTCCTTATAATATTAATATTTATATTTTTTAAGAAGTGTTGTAGTGACAATGCCAGCAATGTGTTTTCATAAGTTATTATAAAAGTATTCAAATACCTAATTATTTGCCTAATTTATTTGGAAATTTTTTTAATCTTTTTGTGGTTCAAATGTGACAAATTATGCACAAATTCATAAAAAAGAAGTAACAGTATTAATATTTCAGAGCAGGTAGAATTTTAGTTATGTATGCATGTGTACAAATATGCATGTACATGCATATAAATACATAGGCTGACTTCCAAAACGTCAATTGCTTTGTGTTTGAACAAAGCATCACATTTCATAACGCCGCAGTACAATAATTATACAATGTATACCATTTCAAAACGACGCCGCATAGTATTTTTAACGCAGTAAGAGAGTAAACAAGGCATCGGTTTTATAGTTGTTGCATTGTTTCCGAACTTTGCATATGGATGTGATTTAAATACAGTAGCAATACTGTATACAAACTTTGTATACTAACGTTTTGGAAGTCAGCCATACAGACACATTTGTGTATATACCCTGCAGTCGGCGTAGCTAGCGAGTGACTAGCTATTTCGCTAACTACATGGGGATGACATTGACGGTAGTCAATCGACACAATCAGACCGGTGAAATCACTAGTCAGCAAAACCCTAAATGAAAATACTACAGAAATTACATTTTTTTGGATTTTTGTTTATTTATCAAATTACTTTTTCAATATTTATAAAATTTTCAATTAATTGTTCTTTCTCTTTTTTATGCTCATTTTAACTTTCTAAAAAAACACTTTTTTACTAAAAATTTAACATTCACTGACCAAGAAATTCTAATTGTACGCCAACACAAAATCATAACACTTACATAAAATCTTTTTTATTATTTTGTTGATTTTCTTTGGAATAAGGGCACAGTTTTATTGAACTCGTAAAAACAAAATTTGAGGTTAAAGGCATTAAAATTTATGCATGTACTAAGTGCGTGTATATGTACATGAGGGAGAGAGTCAAAAGGCGAACTCTTGCATTGCTTGTAGAGACAGTAAAGTAGTTAGTCGATTTTTCGTTAGCGAAATACTTAACGATTTGGAATCAATTTCTACTTTTAAAACTGGAGGGTACATACATATATATGTATGTACATATTCACCTACATATGTATTTCTTCTTAAATTTTCTTATTTTACGTACTATGTAAACATTGCAGAAGGACTGGAAGAATCGGGAGTATGTAAATATAGTATCTGTAAAATATTTAATTTAATAAAATAATTATAGTTATATGAATTGAAAATCGATTCTGATTTGTGTTATGAAAACGTCTTGGATTTGTCTTGATTCGATAATAAACAAAAACATGTTCGAATCGGCTGTTTTGCTTTGTTTACATTTTTTCTACCAGCATTTCATACACAAATTGAACAATTTATTAACAAGTGAGACATTTTAATAAAAAAAATTTATTTTAAGCACAAATTTAACAATTTATTTACGAAAATACTTTTTTCTACGGATTTACATCTCTATTCGGAGGATCAGTTGGATTTAAAGATTAAAAAAATTAGTTATATTTTATGTAAATAGTTTTTTATTTTGTTTTTATACAAATGTATGTATGAATGCATATAGTCATATAATGGAATATGACCACATTCTTTTAAAGTACTTTTAATTCTTTTTGTAAACATTAATAAATAATGCTGACGTGCAGATTCACAGCGACTTGAAATTGTAACTTGAAACTTCCCTTTGGATTGCTAAGCGTGTGAATCTGCACCGTAAGCAACATGAACAGTTCCAACACATTCTTGATTTTCCTTTGTTCTCTTTGTTTAAGCAATATATATTTTTGTTAGCATGTAAGACTCTGTATCTTTTAAATAATAATAAAGTTAGTCTGTCAAAAATAAACCAAGCTACAAGTCGTTTTAAATTTACAACTGCGTGCATAATTGGCGACGAGGATAAAAAAGTAAAAATACATAAAAAAAATAGAAAAACACTAAACACTAAATAAGTTACTAAATAAAAATAAAATAAAAAGTAAAAATACAAAAAAATAGAAAAACAATGAAATAAGTTACTAAATAAAAATAAAATAAAAAATAAATAAAAAGTAAAAATACAAAAAAAAATAGAAAAACAATGAAATAAGTGAAACTTCATGGATTGTTTCTTTATTCATAAAAAAAATACGTCGCTCACATTTTAACTGTTCAGTTTTTTTGACTGTTTGGAACATTTTTATAAACTTAAGAACCTTTGGCAAGACAACAAACAATAACAAACGAAATAGAAGAAACAGCAGCAACTATATCAGCTACAACTACAATAAATCCCCTATCAACAAAATTCGCAACAAATACAACAGCGAAAACGATAAAAGCAGGAGAGAATTCCGTGTTCAGCAAACAAGAGGCCAATCAACATCCACCTCAGGAAGAAGAGACGACGATCGCAGACCACAGAATAATTCGGTTTGATTTTATTATTTAATTTAACTATGTTCATAGAATGACTTATAATTTTTGATACCTCAAATGAAAACTTGTTATTTATTAAGACCTTATGAAACAGGCTGATTTTGCTATAGATTAATTGAATTTTTTTTTTTTTTTTTTTTGGTGAATAAAGGTTGAAAAAATTGTGATGTAAGAAGAATGGATGCACAGAAATTTAGTTTGGTTTTAGAATGTATTAAAAATATAGAATCATTAGATGGCTCATATAGAAGCCAGCTACCTAACTTCATCGGTCAAGTAGAGAATATTTTGCCAACCATACAGGAATTTGACGTAGCCCATAAGAACATACTCATGGACTATGTGAAAGGGAAGATAGTAGGGGGATGTAGAGAAACCCTACACAGACAGGGTAACCCGAACGATTGGGAAAGGGTTAAAGAAATTTTAAAGGATAATTTTGGGGAAAAGGAAAGTAGTAATGTCTTGATGGACAGACTTAAGATGTGTCGTATGACTGATACTATAGAAAAATACTACCTTCAAATTACGGAGGTAATGAACAGAATACAAAATAGAAATTTACTTTTTGAGGATAATGTGTACTCTACTCTAGCGCTGAATAGAATAGCACTTCAAACCTTTCGAGAGAATTTACCGGAACCAACTAGGACCATGATATTTGCTAGAAACCCTAACAATATAGAGGAGGCATACAAAATTATCAGAGAGGCAGGACACCTGAGCTACGGTGTAACAAGTAATAGGAATGATAGTTTCAATTATAATACTCGTAGCAATCGGGGCTTTAATTCAGATTATAAAAGAAATGACAGCAATAACCGACCAGGAAATTATCAAAGACAAAACAATCAACTGGGAAACTTTCAAAGACAAAATAATCATTCAGGAAATTATCAAAGACAAAACAATCAACTGGGAAACTTTCAAAGACAAAACAATCATTCAGGAAATTATCTAAGGCAAAATAATCACTCAGGAAACTACCAAATACAAAATCCATCAGGGAGTTATCAAAGGCAAAATAACCAATCGGGAAGATTTGATGGACGTAGGGATAATTACTCAGGAAATTATGGTGTGAGAAACGGTGCTGGGTCGAGCCAGAATAGGAACTTTAACAGACACCAGGACATAGTCCCCATGGATATTGGGTCTTCAAACGTAAATTTTTCAACGGAAGCCTTAAACAACTTCCCTATATAGTAATAGACTCTCCAATAAAAAAATTATATTTTGTGGTTGACAGTGGGGCAGAATTTAGTATTTTAGATGTAGGAGTATGTTCGCCAAAATGGAAAACACAAATATCTCTACAGGCAAGGGCCTTAGGGAAAACATTTTTAATGAAACACCTTTGCAGATTTCCACTCTTTAAGGAATTTAACATTAAGAATTATTATTGCGAATTTTTAGAATGTGAACTTAGTAATGGATATGACGGTTTAATAGGCAACAATATATTGCAGGGAGTAAGAAGTATCATTGATTATCCGACTCGGCAACTTATTACGGAAAATGCAACCTTGCCATTATTTATGAACAGAGACGAAGAAGTCTATCATAAAATGTCTTATAAGGAAAATATAATAGAACTAGGGAACAATGAAATAGTAAGGGAAAATTTTCTTTCCTTTGTAAAAACAGACCATTTGAATGATTTTGAAATAACCAAATTGAGGCCAAGCTTGTTAACATATAAAGAAATATTTTACAAATCGGATCAGAAACTATCTTTTACTAATGACATTAAGCACAAAATAAAAACTAGACATGATATGCCCATTTATTCTAAAATGTATCGTTATCCAGAGGTGCACAAGGAGGAAGTGAATCGACAAATTGAGGAGATGCTTGAAAACGGCATTATTAGAGAGTCAAACAGCCCATATAATAGTCCTATTTGGGTCGTTCCTAAAAAACTAGGTCGTGATAATGAACAAAAATGGAGAATCGTAATCGATTTCAGGAAATTGAACGATATTACAATTGAGGATAGATTTCCCATGCCTAATGTGGAAGATATATTCGATAAATTAGGAAACTGTCAATATTTTTCAACTATTGATTTAGCTAAAGGATTCCACCAAGTAGAAATGGATCCTGGCGATATTCACAAAACCGCTTTTTCGACCGCAAATGGTCACTTTGAATTTTTACGAATGCCTTTTGGTCTTCGCAATGCACCTGCCACATTCCAAAGGTTGATTAACAATATCTTGCGGGAGTTTATAGGCAAAATATGCTTCGTCTATTTGGACGATATTATAGTATTCTCTACGAGTATAGAGGAACATATTGAATCTCTAAGTAAGGTCCTTAAATGCCTTCAAAATGCCAATCTTAAAATTCAACCGGATAAGTGCCTATTCTTATCCAGGGAAACCGAGTTTTTAGGCCATATCATTACACCCGAGGGAATTAGGACCAATTCAAAAAAGATCGAAGCCATTGACGCCATACAACTGCCTATAACACAGAAACAAATCAAATCATTCCTTGGTATAGCCCACCATCTTATAAAGTATTTCAAAAAGAATGCTAAAATTAACATAAAAGACCCCGAATACGTGGAGGCATTTCATAAATTAAAAATTTTATTGAAAAACGACCCCATACTTATCCATCCAGATTTTCAAAAACATTTTACGTTGACTACTGATGCCAGCAATTTTGCACTCGGTGCAGTGCTCATGCAGGATAATAGACCTGTTGCTTATGCCAGTCGTTCCCTTAACGGTCACGAACAACGATATAGTACCATAGAAAAAGAACTACTGGCAATGGTTTGGGCAACAAAGCATTTTCGCCCCTATTTATACGGTCGTAGATTCACAATAAGAATTGATCATAGGCCATTGGTTTGGCTGAATAACATGAAAGAGCCGAATTCTAAGATGCAACGCTGGAAGATAAAACTAAACGAATTTGACTTTCAAATCGAATATATAAAAGGAAAGGAGAACGTAGTTGCGGACGGCTTAAGTAGAATAGTGTACGAGGGTAAACCAAATGAGAAACAGAGTGAAACAGTCACTGAATCAGATATTTTTATTAACTTGAATGAAATGTTCAACCCTGAAGAAAATAACATTGAAAATGATATTGAGACGGTTCACAGTGCAGAAACTGATGGTACCAATTTCATATCGATTACAGAAAATCCTCTAAACTTATTTAAAAACCAAATTGTTCTTAGTTATGGGACCAGGGAATTAACGAAATTAAAAATTGTTCACAGAAGAAAATTTAGGAAAATTTTAGTGGTTACAGGAGAAACTGATTTGCGAAGGACACTGCTAGAATGTCTACCGGAGAAGGGACTGGCAGTTATCTTTTGTGCGGATGACAATCTTTTTCTGAAGATTCAGGATGCCTACAGGATATATTTTGCTAATAATAAGAATCTGAGAGTTTTAAGATCTAAAATATTGTTGGAAGACATTACGGACAGAGAGATTATTCTAAGAAAAATTGAAACGGAACATTTAAAAAATAATCACCGCGGAATAAACGAAGTTTTTGCAAATTTGAAAAGGATATGTTTTTACCCAAGCCTACAGAGGGAAATTCAGAAATATATTAACAATTGTGAGATATGTAATCTCGCAAAATTTGATAGGAGTCCGATCAAGCACACATTTAACGTTACAAGTACACCCAACAGACAAAATGATATAGTTCACATAGATCTTTGGTACCCACAGAGGAACATAATGTACCTTACTAGTGTGGATAAACTTACTAAGTACGCCACAGCTGAAAAACTGAAAGACAGAACCTGGCTTTCTATTATTAATGGACTTAAAAATCGAATCAGATATTTGGGAAAGCCAAGACTAATAGTAATGGATAATGAATTCGACACTTTAAATGTAAAACAGTTTCTTGACGATAACGGAATTAGTTATCACCTAACAACTACATACTTGAAAACTGGAAATGCGGACGTTGAGCGGTTGCACTCTACTCTGAACGAACACATCAGACTACTCAACGCCGACCCCAACAATGAAACCGACTTAGATGGTAATGTATTTAGAGCAATAACAGCCTACAACGATACAGTTCATTCAACGACGAGACATAAACCAATTGACTTCCTCAATAACCTAATATGGACTCATGATTTGGAAATTTTCGCTGGTAAGCAGCACGAGGCAAAAGAAAAAAGAATCCAGATGTTGAACCAAGAAAGGGAGCAAGTAACTGATTTTGCAAACGCGTTTGTGGATAATAATAGGGTTAGCAAATCTCGACCTAAATATAGGAAAATTCAGAATTTTGTGACGCAGGGAAACTACATTGCCTCGGATAATAATAGATTTAAAAGGATTTACAAGACTCAGGTGAAGAGAAGACAGAGGTACCAGGACTAAACGTTACAGGATATTTCTTTCCGTTTTGCTTTTGATGAAGGGAAACTGAAGACACTTTCGTTTTTTTTTTCTCTCTCTCTTTCTTTCTCCGGATGGCACCACGTTATGTATTTTTGACGATCCTTTTGAGGCTGGTGTTTGAAGAGGCCAAAACAGTTTCGTGCGGATTGCAAGTGACTCCGATTGACGAACAATCGGGCTTTGTAAGGATACATCTGTTTGAGACGGAAGTTGTCAACTTAACAAATACCATAATACATATAATTAACCCATACGAGATAAATGCAATTGTTTTGGGGATGGAGAATAATTTAAATAATTTAGATTTATATAATAAGGATATTATAAGGACGGAAATTAAAACTATTAAAGCTAAAGTTAGGGCTATCACCCCACCAATTAACTATAGGAATAAGAGAGGACTTCTTAATGTTGTGGGATCAATCTACAAATGGGGTTTCGGATTGATGGACGAAAACGACAGACAAGAAATTTTAGAACACCTTAGAATAACTGACGAAAATAGTCATAACGCTATTCAAACCCTTAATCAACAAATTTCGATAAACAGGCACCTCAATGACAGTATCAGTATTTTGAAAGATGCTGTCGAGAGTGATAGAATAAAGATAGAAGAATCCTTCAGGGAGATTAGGAATCGTCATAGTGAAATCGCCAGACATTTGTTATACAGCGATCAAATGCTTAAACTGAGATACTTGGAGGGCAAGTTGGACATAATTCTGGATAGTATAACTTCGGCTCGCGATGGTATAGCACATCCAAGCATCCTAACTTCTGAGGAAATTGAACAATTCCACATCGATTTTATAAAACTGAAATTAGTAAGAGTAGGAGTGATGTTGGATGCATCCAATTCGATCATAATTGCGATAAAGATTCCCAAAAATTACATAAATGCCGAAGTCCAACTAATGACCCCAATGCCGAATAAAGAACATTTTCAGATTATAGGAACTAACGAACTAATAGTGACAATAGATGAGAAAATCTACACTTACGATAGGAACTTACCGTTGGGAGAAATGAAACCCGCAACAAACTGTGTCTACCACAGAGACTGTAGACTTGAATTTAATGACAGAACTCAGATAGAATATATAGACGATGAGACTATATTGATTAAGAATGCCGTTTCCGAAAAATTGATACAGAACTGTGATAATAGAACTCTGACCCTTAGCGGTAACTATTTGCTATCATTTTCGAATTGCAAAGTAATAATCGGAAACAATGTTTACTTTAATAAAAAGACTGAAATTAGGAACACATTTTTCTATCCATCAGGAAATATCGATTTGTCTGTTAACGAAACTATTGACTTTGAGAAAATTTCAATACCCTACTTTGAGAATATAAGGGAAATTGAAGAGCTAAAGTATCATAGGGATGTGTCACATGGCATCAGCATAGGTTTGTTTTTGTTCATGGTCGTGCTCTCGGTTGCATTGTGTTTTGAGTGCAGGCGTAGGAGGGGCAAGCGGGACGTAAAAGTTGAGCTTGAGGTATCTTCTGCGACTAAGGTTGCCAAAGGAAATAATAGTGGCAGGGTGCAGGGCCCATTAGCACTCGCTTGAGCAGAACATATGATTTATTTTGATATAAAAATTTTAATTTGCTTGAATATGAACTCGAGAATCATAATAACGAATTGCTTGCGTTAGTTCTTCATGAAAAATACAGTAAATTTTTATTCACACAAAAAAGGAAAAAAAAAAAATTATGAAAACTGTAATAAAAGTAATATATAACATTGTAAGAATTATCGTTTATTGAAAACTGTTTTGATTAACAATTAAATTTTTGCATATTTTCTAAAGTAAGTAAAATTTAGTTATGTCATTAATAATTTAATATTGAAAAAGGTAACGCCTTATTGAAGAAACAAAAAAAAAATATATAAATAAATAGAGTAAACTATAAAAATAAAAAATATATATATGTAATACTAATTTTTTTTTTTTTATCTAATAATTGTTAAACTCAATTTTATCGGAATTGTGTTGGAAGTGTTTAAAACTCAATCATTTAACTTAGGCCCACCTCTGTGCATTCTACAGAGACTGTAGAATCTAGGGATGGAGGAGTCATATAATGGAATATGACCACATTCTTTTAAAGTACTTTTAATTCTTTTTGTAAACATTAATAAATAATGCTGACGTGCAGATTCACAGCGACTTGAAATTGTAACTTGAAACTTCCCTTTGGATTGCTAAGCGTGTGAATCTGCACCGTAAGCAACATGAACAGTTCCAACACATTCTTGATTTTCCTTTGTTCTCTTTGTTTAAGCAATATATATTTTTGTTAGCATGTAAGACTCTGTATCTTTTAAATAATAATAAAGTTAGTCTGTCAAAAATAAACCAAGCTACAAGTCGTTTTAAATTTACAACTGCGTGCATAATTATATACATAAATGTATGTATTTCATTATACACCAATCTTTAACAGCTTTAAGCAAAAATAAACATAAAGCAAAACACAAAAAAATTTATATTATCAGGCTCTAGTTCAGTTTTATAGAAACAATGAAAATTCAAATCACTAAGGGTTTTTATGTTGAAAAACATTAGTATGTCCAATCAGATTAGCAGAACGTATCAGTAACCGAATTCAAGGCCGCTACACTTCTCATCAGCGTTCGTTTGACCATTTTTACAATTTTATGTAAAGTGGATACCAACTGGGAAATAGTATAAACTATTTAACCAAGTTTTCAAATGAAATAGAATAAGAGAATTGTTACAATTCTTTTTATTCCATTTTTACATATTGAAACAATTTCGGTTAGTACGAAATTCCCCATGTCTGATTGCTTACTACTAATATTCAACAAACACTCATAGTCCGTAATACTCAAAGTATTTTTCTTTGCAATTATAACGTATTGTTATTGTACTGTGTGATCCTATTATTAGGGAATGCACTATAGGTCAAATAGCCACTTTTTCTGTGCTAAATTAATAACTTCTACAAAAACATGGTATTCAAACCAAAGCTTGTAAGAATTCCATAAGTAAGTTTAACCCTATTTAAAAATGGAATTTAACCCATTAACGACCAATAATTAACCCTTTTTGAACCATTAAAACAAACATAATACATTGAATTGGGCTATTTTTTCTATTATATGATAACATTTAAAAATTGCATAAATCTAATTCATTTTGTAAATTTAAATCCACAAGGGCTTTTTCACTTTCATCAATTTCTTCATCTTGATTGCTAAGCTGAAATTCTTCTATAGATTCGCTGCAACATAATAGTTCAATAACTTCAGATGGAAGCGAAGAACGTTTACGCTTTTGTAAGCGTCTGGTTAAAAATGTTGTGGAAATTAAGGGATCTGAAGTATCTACGGCCCTATTAAATACATCTAACAGGTTATTGGTGCGGCTGTTTTTGCGGGCGTAATGCAACCGATCGCCTTTGTAGATTTTGTGTCGCGATTCAGAAGCTTCTTCTCCAAGAAAACCTATTGGTAGTCCACTGTTTTCTATTATTTGTTTTGAGTGTATGAGCACTTTATGGACCGTACTAGTCATTGGCAACCAGGGATATAGCTCCTGAAAACATTTTGCTGTTTCAAAGCAATATATTTCAAATTTATTTGAATCGATTTTGAAGTGGCAGGATAAGGAAATCAAAATTATTTTGAATCGAAATATTATATCTTTTTCAACATCGGTTATTTCAGAAAAAATATCATGCTCAGTAAAAGCTCGACGAGCAGTGTTTCCGTCATTTGTGGAACCAAAACCACCTACTCTGGGCATGTCCACGCGAAGTCCAAGCCTTCTCCAAAAATCGTTTTGTATTTTTTCTTTTCTTTTTAAGATAGTTACTTTATCATCTCTGCCACTTTTCTAATTTGAATTTATAGCCTAAATGTAAAACAAATTCGAAAAATCTAATCCAGCAATGGAGAGGGCTAAGTCCAAACTTTAAATTTTGCTCTTTTGCACGGAATAGTTCACTTTTATATCAAATGTGTTCATGAAGTCCTTAGGTGTAGCGGCACAAATCGGACAAGCCTAAAATTTACTCTTTTCGCCGTAGCTAATTTGCTATCATTAGACCATTCCTTTCTTTCTTATTTGATAATATAATATTGAAAAGAGACAAATATATATGCGTGTATATTTGGCATTTTATATTAGTGTTACCTTACTCCGTAACAATGATTGTGTTTTTGTTAAAAAATAATTTAAAATATGTTTTAAAACGTCTATTTTTTAAAGCTATTTCACAAACTTCTAGTCAAAACATATTGTTTTTTTGCAGCACATGCATTTTGAAAATTGTAAAGCGGATGATTTTTGCATAGTAATTTCTCAAGAAAGCATTACGTTCGAAAGTTATGGGAACATTTATAAGAGATGACATCACTGTTAAGAAATAATTTCAGTAAACAATTGAAATTTTTTTCTATGTGGTATTAGCTGGCGGTACTGTGGCGTATTTATGTGAAAGTATTTATTTGTAGAAAAAAGGTTTTGATCATAATAAATTTAAAATTTGTGTACGTTTTGATTAATTTCGTAATATTGTAAAAATCTTTTTTTTTTTTTTTATTAAATACATTTTTATATAAACTTTAGTATTTGAGTTTTATTTAAATTAAACTACTCATAACAGCTAAAACACTTCAACCTATCAACTCTTTATGCTATTCCAAATACTAAATGAGCATGTATTTTTGCCCTTTTTTTATCCTTTTTGTAGTTTCCTACAAAATCTAATCCAGCAATGAAGGGGGCTAAGTCCAAACTTTAAATTTTGCTCTTTTGCACGGAATAGTTCACTTTTATATCAAATGTGTTCATGAAGTCCTTAGGTGTTGCGGCACAAATCGGACAAGCCTGGCTTGATTTCGTTCCAGTTATAATGTTCAAAACTTTTCCATCAATTAGTGTTAAAAATAATTTAAAAGAAACTTCAAGGAATTTTCCCTCCCGAAGGTTAGTCAAAGCGTTAATTTCATTTTTTAAGTCCAGTTCTTCTTTCAGAACAACTTCTTTTGTCTCCTTTACGTTTAATGGGACGACAAAATCTTACAGATTGCGGTGTGCTGTAGTTCCAAATTGGCTTTCCCGATAAGGACATTAAATGTAAGGGAATAATTGAAGTAGCTAAAAGTGAGGCATCGCAGTTTTTTGACGAACTTAGGTCATTGAATGCTTGCTTAAATTGAGCTTGACCAGTGCTACTATCAAACCCGTAGCTTAGTATTAATTCGGAGCTTAAAAAATTTGTTTCCTCCGCTTCCATTACAGCTTGAACTTCTTCTTTTTGCATTTCAACAATTCTTTCAGTCGTATGAAGTAAACTTGATTCCAACGAAACTTTAGCAAGGGTCTCATTTGCTGTTATACCCTGAGGTCAGCATTTCAATTTTGGGTTTTTGGCATCTTTAGTACACATTTTCCTCATTTTTGATGGCCTTGTCGGCCTTTTCATACTTTCTTTCAGTACTGCAGCCAAATCGGAGTCACCTTGTTTACGAGCCGATGTTGCTGCTGCACGAACAAGAAGGTTAGTATCAGCTTTCTCGGGCTTTGTCGGGCTTTTCATACTTTCTTTCATTACTGCGGCCAAATCGGAGTCACCTTGTTTACGAGCCGATGTTGCTGCTGCACGAACAAGAAGGTTAGTATCAGCTTTCTTAGTTGAAACATTTGCGGCTTCTCTTCTTTTCCCAAATTCTGATTTTGCGCTGAATGGGATAGCTTTACGTCCAGCGCCGGTAGAAGTAGGTTTTTTTTTAAATATCACTTACCACAAAATGTAATTCAGAATTCAGCCATGTATGATTTTGATTCTTAAAGGCACTTATCTTTCTGCCACATTTTTCCCACTTTTGAGACAATTTTAGGAAAAAGAAATGTATTTTTTGTTTTATATTTTTACGCATTTCATCCGAAATAGTACTAAGTTTGATTTTGTCAACAACGTGTTTGAAAACTGCATCAAATTTGTCTTTCTTATTGTATTCTTTTCGCCATATTTCAAACAGATCGTTTTTTTTTTATACAAAGGTTACCTACAAGAAAAGGCATAACTCATAAAGCGCAAATAATCGCAATTTGTCTCAAACCAAAATTAACTCATTACATTATGTTTAATCCACTGTTTCAATGGGGTCAAAATTTTTAAACTCTTGCTGAATGTAAAAGTTTAAAATAAACTGAACCCTTTTTAAGGTAATGTTGTCTAATGAGTTCTTTTGAAGTATATCGACATAAATATAAAGCAGTTATAATTAAAAACGGTAGTACTTACATGTGTCTTTATTTTCCATTTTAAATTAATAAATTATAATAAACACAAATCGAGAAATACAAACTTAAAGTTGACCTTGCACTGTTGAACACTCTAGCACGTTTGTAGAAAAAATTTCATTGATTGACTTTGACGTACAAATGTGTAATGGTGCTTTTTTAACGCAAAAAAAAACATCACACGTCATTGTTTTAAAGCATTTCCAATTAAAAAACAACAACAACAACAATAGTAAAACGGCACTTTGATTTTTATCAATTTAGCACAGAAAAAGCTATCATTTGACCTACAGTGGAATGGCTCGTGCCCAAGCTGAATTATTATTTTATGTTATTATTACGAATAAACGTAATTATTATTTGAACTGTAATAATGTATAAATGAGAAATTATTATTATTAAGCTTAAGTTCAGTTTTATTGCATTAATGAAAATTCGAATTACTATGAGTTTTTATTTTTGAAAAAGATTAGCATGTGCAATCAGATTAGCAGAACGTATCAGTATACCGATTTCAAGGCCGCCACACCTCTTATCAGCGTTCGTTTGTCCATTTTTACAATTGATGTAAAGTGGATACTAATTGGGAAGAATATCAACTATTTAACCAAGTTTTCAAATGAAATAGAATATTAATTTAATTAATTTTTATTTCATTTTTACATGGTCAAACAATCAATGTTAGTACGAAGTTCCCCATTCCTGATTGGAAATTACTAATAATCAACACAAACTCATAGTCCGTTATTTTCAAAGTATTCTACTTTGTAATTTAACTCATTGTTGTTTTCACTCGATATTTGGGTTATTCACATAACTGTTACCTTTGTTATTAGGGTAAAGCTCGTGCCCAAGCTGAATTAATATTTTTATATTATTACGAATAAACGTAATTATTATTAGAACTTTTAATGTACATATGAATATTAATATTATCTGGCTCAAGTTCAAAACAAAAAACAATATTTATAGAAATAATTATTTATTTAATTAATAAATATTTGATTTAAACTACATTGTGCGATGATTTTTAACAGCTTAAAGCAAAAATAGACACAAAACAAAACAAAAATGTAATTCTGGCGGCTGGCAGCTGATCGGATTATTTCTGACAAAAAAAAAAACGATAACATTGGATTCTATAACACCAAATTCTGACATACGTCCGATTCGAACATAATATCGATTTCTGTAACAACATTTAGATTCTGATATTGACAGCAATCAGATTCCATAACAACACTGATTATATTTTGTATTGTATTTGTATTTGTTATTTATTTATTTAATCGAGCCTATAAGGCCATATTTGATTAAATCATTTGGTATAAATTGTAATGAAGTAACATTAAAAATAATATTAAAAAAACTATATATACATACATATAAATATTACTTATACGTATGGAAGTAAGAAAAAAAACATAACTCCTGTGTATTAATATAAAAGTTAACGTAACATATATAAATGAGTTAACAGTAAAAAATTATTAATTGGCGTTTAAAACTTGAAACACTATGTTCAAAACTTCTAAGGCAAATGGGAAGACCATTGTAAAGACTGTATGTTCGTACTACGAATGACTTTTCAAAAGTAGAATTACCAATTCTTGGAAAAATTAATTCTTGGTTTCGTGTCGATGTTGAAAAGTTGCAGAATAGCTTTAATCAGGAATTGGATTTTACAATAAGGTAAAAACTTGAAATAGTTCAAATTTCAACAAAATCATAAAATGAACAATTTAAAAAAGTTTTTGAGTAAGTAGAAACATGTTGAAAAATTTTCAATTTGAAAAAAAATCTTATAATGCGATTAAATATGAGTCTCAGCCGGCTCAAATTAGAAGAAATACACCCACTATAGATTTCAAGGCAATATTGAATATGAGTCATAAGCAAAGAATGAGCCAAGATAATCCTCGCAAATATATATTAAAATTATATAATATTCTTAATAAGTTATTAATTCTGGCAGATACATTAGAAATATGAGAGTCAAATGACATATTACTGTCAAGTGTCAACCCTAGACATTTCATAGAATATAAAAAGGGTACACAAAAACCGTCAGAAGTTATGTTGATAGTCGTAGCATCAAGGGGTCCAAAAACTAATGCCTTAGTTTTAGTAGGATTAAAAGTAAGTTTTTTGCGAACGGACCAACTCAAAACTGGCGATAAAATGTAATTAATATTGGCTTTGTGGCAGTCAAGAAATTAAGATTCACCACTAAATAAAATATTGTTATCATCCGCAAAAACAAATAACTTACATTGCGTAGAACCAATAAAGCTCACGAAATCGTTCATGTAAATTGGAAATAAAAGCGGTCCAAGTATTGAGGAACACCACTCAAAAAAGGGGAAACAGAGGAACTATAACAACCCACACTAACGTATTGATTACGATCAGTTATATATAAGTGTAAGTTTACATGATAATAAAGAAAACTTGAATTCAGTAGAAAGCTTGTTTATTAATATAATGACCTTATTAAGCGATATTAGAGTAGAAATTTTCTTTTCATTAAAATAAAAAAAGAGAACTCTGATGAGTTCATCTTCTGACAAAAACAGCAATAATCCTACAAGCAGTAGGAATGTACAATATATAACTTTAGTTGCTGATGACGACAATAAAAAAAATGAATTAAACAAAAACCCGAATTTAACAGAAAACACAAATACTCGTGCGCGATCATTATCTCTGAACATGTTAAATAGTGATCAAGAAGCAACAACAATTGCACCCATCAGCAAACTTGTCAGCTTAGCTGTACAAACAAACAAACAAACAAACAATAAGTAACAAGGTGACCAACGTGCACAAAATGATAGATGCGGTGAGTACAATAAATCATAATAAAATTCAAACAGGAATGGACATATACATAACCGTGTTAAAAAGGGGAAGAAGTCCAAAATCAGCTCAAATTGCTTCAACATCGAAAGTTCCCAGAGATGGAAAAAACAATATAATAAATTCCGAAAATCGTTTCGCGATTCTATCTGAACAAGGCGATGAAGACACAACTACAACAAGTTCGAGTAAGCCCCACCCATATATTTAAGAGAGCAGAATTCCAGTTTGCTGGTTAAAAGTCTTATCTCATTAATTGGAGAAAATGAGTTTTATGTAACTCCAATTAAGCGCGGAAACATCAATGAAACAAAAATTCAGGTAGCTCATGAAAATAATTACCGAAAAATTATTTCAGATTTAGAATCTAAAAATAAAAACTTCTAGACGTACCAATTAAAGAGTGCTAAAGGTCTAACAGTCGTAATAAAAGGTATAGACTCTAGCGTGGATCCAGAAGAGGTCAAGTCTGGCCTTGAAAATAGTGGCTACAATATTTAGAGTCGAGTTACAGCCAGATGGCATAAAAATAAAAAAGAATGAAGCACATCCAATATATGACTTAAAGTACTTGTTGCATCGAAGAGTTACTGTTGAGCTTCCACATAAAAGAGCTGGACCTGTTCAATGCCTGAACTGCCAAGAATTTGGGCACACGAAGACTTATTGCAAGTTGCCTACAGTCTGCGTTGTATGTGGTGAGTTACACAGTACTGCTAACTGTGATAAAATAAAAGGTGATCCCAAGGCGAAAAAATGTGGCAATTGCGGCGAAAATCACACTGCCAACTATAGAGGCTGCCCCCTTTACTCGTTTTTTAAGAATTCATCAACCAAAAAAACCAATGCTACTCCCGCTCAGCCTAAAACCCCTATTAACTATCCACAGTTACCTGAACCGTCCACCAGCCAAAATCAATTTTCAAATATTTTTAAGTCTAACGCGACTAGTGCTCAATAACAATCTAACAACAAATTTTCATACGCTAGTATTTTAAAAAGCAATCAGAGTACGGCGCAAAAAACCGTAAATGTAAATAAAGATTCGGGGTATAATTTTAGTCGTATTGAAGCCTCAATTGAGAGCTTAACACAAACTGTAAATACATTTACTCTCAGCATGTCCTGTATGATGCAGGAAATGTTGAAAATGCAGTCTACCTTGTTGCAGGCTGTACTAAGCAAACCATGAACTTAAAAATCTGTTTATGGAACGCAAACGGCATCTGCCAACATAAAAACGAAATAGAATATTTTCTTCAGGATAAACACATCGATGTTATGCTTATCTCAGAAACTCATTTGACATCTCGAAGCTGTTTCAGAATTAGTGGATAATTTTTACGACACCAAGGATCCCCGTGGCAGAGCTTGTGGTGGTTCGGGAACCCTAATAAAAACGCGAATAAAACACCACCTGTTGAATGATTTTTGTGAAGATTATTTTCAAGCAACGAATATCTGCATCGAAACTTACTATCAAAAACTTGTAATATCATCTGTCTATTCGCCCCCCAGATTCTCAATTACCGAGAGTCAATATACGGCTTATTATAAATCACTGGGCCTCCGTTTTCTAGCAGCTGGCGACAACAATTCTAAACACACATTTTGGGGTTCACGTTTAATCACACCTAAGGGACGAATTTTATTCGACACAATATCTAAAATGGGTTTGAATGTAGTTTCAAGTGGACAGCCAACATATTGGCCAACAGATCGAGAAAAAATTCCTGATGTTATCGACTTTGGAATTGTGAAAGGCGTGCCCAGCGAGATGGTTGAAGTTGAAGCATCTTTGGACTTATCTTCAGACCACTCGCCTACTATTGTCACTATTTACTCACACACAACATGTGATTTAGCAACGACATCTGCACGTATTAACTGGCTGAAATACAGAAAATATCTGAGTGCTCATTGCTCGGAAAAAATGCCGCTGAGAACACCTTCAGACATAGACTATTCTCTCAGGTTGTTTGAAGCGCATGTTAAACAAGCTGCTTTTAATGCTACTTCAAATGAAATAAACCAACCAGTGAGATTTAACAATATTTTTTCTGTAGATATAGAAAGGCTATTGACTGAAAAACGGAGAGCTCGACGAGAATGGCAGCGCTACAGATCGCCCCAGCTAAAATTAAGGCTTAAGGAGTGTACCAAGCAGCTTAGGAAAGTTTTGCAAACTCAAAAAACAGCTTCCCTTCAAAAATTCCTTCAAGAGCTAGATGCAACACCACAAACAGATTATTCACTGTGGCGTGCAGCCAGAGGACTAAAAAGGCCGGTGATATGCAAACCCCCATTACGAGCCCCAAATGGTGACTGGGCAAGAACTGATGCTGAAAAAGGTGATCTATTTGTTAAGCACCTAGAAAAAGTATTTACCCCGAATATTACCAGAAATACCGATGAGATTTAACATGACGGAGATTGAAAATACTATTACTAGTCTTAACACCAGAAAAGCCCTAGGTGTCGACAAAATAAGCAACAAAATGCTTCAAGAATTGCCTTACCCTGCAAAAAGAATAATACTATTCATTTTTAACAGTATTCTACGCCTAGAACACTATCCTAAAGAATGGAAGGTTTCGCTAATTACTATGATACCAAAGCCCGGCAAGGATCATACAAGGGTTGAATCCTATCGGCCTATTAGTTTACTGTCTAACATTTCAAAACTATTTGAAAAGCTGTATACGAGCAAGCTGATGCCTATAGTGACTAGTAATGGATGTATTCCAGATCATCAATTCGGTTTTCGCAGACAACATAACACAATTGAACAAACTCACAGACTTGTGAATGTCGTTAGAGACACTTTTGAAAAAAAGAAATACTGCTCTGCGCTCTTTATTGATGTCTCACAAGCTTTCGATAAAGTATGGCACGAAGGTCTTTTCAACATATTAACACAAAATCTACCAGCAAACATCGTAAAGCTTTTAAAAAGCTATTTAATGGAACGTAAATTTGTAGTTAGGGAAAGCAATTTTTTAAGCAGTCGATTGAAGCCGGAGTCCCTCAAGGCAGTATCTTCGGACCCTTACTTTATTTAATATATGTCTCTGACTTACCGTTAAGCAGTAGCATTCATACATCAACATTTGCGGATGATACAGCCTTGATAAGCGTTCACGAAAATCCTGTAGAAGCTTCCCGCAACTTACAAGAATATATATCCAAACTGTAAAAATGACTCAAACAATGGCGTATAAAAGTTAACGAGCAGAAATGTGCACACGTCACTTTTACGTTGCGCAGGGAAACATGCCCGCCTATTAAAATTAACACCGAGACTATACCACAACACACTGTAGTCAAATATCTAGGCGTTCATCTTGATCGTCGTTTAACATGGAAATGGCATATAGACGCAAAGTTAACACAAATGAAACTAAAAGCAGCCCAAATGAATTGGCTTATTGGAAGAAACTCTATACTAAGCCTTGACTGTAAACTTCTCTTATACAACACGATCCTGAAACCAATATGGTCCTATGGAATCCAGTTATGGGGCACTGCCTCAGCATCGAATGTCGAAAGAATTCAAAGGCGACAGAATAAAATCCTACGTACAATAACAGCAGCCCCCTGGTATGTCAGAAACCATCGAATTCATAAAGACCTAGACGTTCCGTTGGTGAAGACAGTATTTTCAAAACACGCGAAAAAATATATAAAAAAACTTGAGTTGCACCCAAATCCACTTGCGCGCAATATTCTTCATATAGAGGCCACACCCGGCTGAAAAGAAGGGATACTCTTTTTCTCAGCCGTTCACGAGAGATGTAAAACAACAAAAATTAACCGTTGAAATTAAAAATTGTGTTTAGCATTGGCTAAACTTACATTTAATATTTTTAGATTTAAGATTTGAAAAACTTATTGATAATTTAATTTAAATAATTAAAGATTCAATAAATAATAAAATTATCAAAAAAAAAAAAAAAAAAAATTTTCACAAAAAAAAACAAAAAATTTTAAAAACGTACATACATAAAATGTACAAAAATATATTATTTTATAATAATTTTTATTTAAAGAAAGAAAGCCCTTTATCTTCGTAAAAAACAAACGAAAATTATATTTCGTAACTATCATTTAAAAGTTAAAAGTCTTATATGTAAATTCTTATCATGTTAAGTTAGTAATCAATTCTCATTATAAAAATGTTGGACTTCAAAAATGGAAGAACTAAAATTTAATATGTGAAAGTCCACCGAGACATGTGGCTGCGCAATATATATATATATATATATATATACCTACATCAATACATCTATATATAATACATCTATATGATGTTATCGAAACTCGACTTATATGTAATTGCCAGGGATGGCACTACAGTGGTCTTCAAATTCGGCATCTCAATGTCATAATATATATATGTACTTATAAACACTCCGGTTCACTTATATAAAGGCACTAAAAATTCCATATTTAACAGCCTGTATCTTTGCAATTTTCAACCGATTGCAGAATTTTAAAATGGAAATGGAAGCTAGACATCTTAGGATATAAAAAAATCATGACAATAGTGTTTTCTTTACTAAAGAACTTTTTTTAAGCAAACTTGTCAAAAAAAGTCCAAACATTTGTTATTTTTTCTGGACCGCTTGAATAAAGGCACTTTATTATTTTTTAAAGTAAGCGATGATTTTTTGTAGGGAGCGTTGGTTTATTACAGTTTATTACGTCTTAATCATTTTACGAGTCAAAATGGCAAAACAAAAAATTTCAAATCTATCGGAAAAAACTAAAATCGATATCTACCGTTCTGAAGGATATTCTAATCGCGCAATAGGTAAAAAAATTGGATTAAGCCCAATAGTTGTCGACAATTACATCAAGGACCCCAAGGGGTATGGAAACATTTTTATAGGAAGGGTTTCATTGTCTCTATCTACATATGAGAAAACAAAAATCATCAGAATTGCTTCTAAACCTCCTTATCCTTGTCAAAAATAAGAGCTCAAGCTGGAGTGCAAGCGAGCAAGTCATCAGTACGCAGAGTAATTAAGAGCTGCGATTATCTTAAATACCTGAAATTACAAAAAAGCCGCCACTTAATGCTCCTCGTAAGGAAAAGCGGCTTCAATTCGCAAGAGACTACAAGGTGTGGGATCTGTAGCAAAGAGGTCATATAAATGCCTGGAGAACTGTTGTATTTACGGATGAGAAGATGTTTAATTTGGATGGGCCTGATGGCTACAACTATTATTTCCATGATCTGCGCAAAGAAAAGCGATTTTTGAACCGACATCACAGCCGAGGGCGGCGATATGGTAAGGGGTGCTATTACGTACTATGGCACAATCGATCTTGAATTTCAAAATGACTGGTGCAAGCTATAAAACGATATTGGAATCGGATTTTCCGAAGTTCAGTGAACAATTAGGTCTCATATCTTGGATATTGGGCATTATAGCCCATATACACAACGCCAGAGTAGAAAAGGAGTTCATTTCAAGCCAAAATGTTAATATTCTTGACTGGCCACCTTCTTCTAAAGTGTCTATCTTAAAGTGGCTTTATTGAAGTGAACTAAAAAGAATAGCACATTTTTGGACTTATTTTATAAATTGAGCAAAAAAAGTTCTTTAGTTAAGAAACCACTATTTTCTTTATGTCTCAAGATGTCTAGCTTCCATTTCCATTTTTAAATTCTACAATCTGTAAATATTGCAAAAGATACAGGCTGTTGAATATGGAATTTTTAGTGCCTTTAAATAAGTGAACGGGAGTTTACCTAAAGTAGTATGAAAGTTTTTTTTTTTTTTTTTTTAATTTACTGTTACTGACGCAAAGGGAGGGATTTTTTCCAATTAAATTTGAAATATTATGTGGCTCTAAACCTTAAAAGTAATATTCGTATACGTATTCGCGAAAATTAAAAATTGATACTCGTAACATCACTAGTATAAATGTTAAATATATAAAAATAATTTACCATCATACGTCTGCTAGGGAATATACATACTATGTAGTATGTATATTGAACCTAACCAAGCATTATGATCCCGTTTATAACTTCCTTTTATTTACATAAATAATTATTGAAAATTAGTTTTAATTTACCTGCTGCAATACCAGCCATAGCTTCAGAAGCAAAATGCTGAACATCAACGTCGGTATCTGCATTTAGTACTTCTAAGGCTTTCTTAACCTGTGAGTCAATAACAGTCGTATCAAGATACGGTGATATCTTTTGAAGAGTCTTAGCCACGTTAAAGCGAACATTAGCAACAGGGTCTGAAGCTAATAATAGTACAGTTGGTAGCAACAATTTTGTGGTTATATCCGTTCCGCAAACTTCGGCCAACATGTTTAAACAGAACAAGCAAGTCATTCCTGAAAATATTTTTAATGGATACACCATGTAATAAATCTGTACTGCATATGGTAAAGAGAATTCTTATTTAGGAATAAATGATTTTCATTTCTTTTAACTTCCATATTTATATTAAATAAAATAAAAATTATTTATATATAAGGAATTTAGATTTTAGATGGAATAACTTGTATTCCCCCGACATGAAAATTACGACCTACATCGTTAATGATGGGATTTCGAATATATAATAATGTGTAGTATATGTACAATAATGTAAACGCCTAAAAACTTTTTTTTTTAAATGTAAAAATTGCAAAATTTGCGGTTGCGATTTTCACATTAACGAAATTAATATTAACCTTTAGAACCGTTCTCGAATCGACGTGAACTGTAGTAGATTAAGAAAAATGGTAGGTGCTTCCTTAATCTAATCACAGAAATCGAAGTCGATTCGAGAAGCGTAATAAGGCCGATTTTTACCATTTACTAAAACTTATAATTACTTACGAAATTATTTCTCCACCTTAAGTATGGCTTGAACAGAATAAATTGTTATTTATATATCAGAACCTAAAAGCTGAACAAATAATTTAATAAATAGTGAAATGAAAGTCTACAAAATAACTAATAACTAATTTAATTAAAAATCCTGATAAAAATTATTAATTTTTAAGGACTTGTTGATTTTTAAGACGCACTTATGCGACTACAAAGAGGGACTTTGAAAGGTACCAAATCTAGACTTTCTGAGCTGTTGATTAAATTTAGATGAAAGAAAGCTTCAGAGGAGGAGTCAGGATTTATAACGCCAGGATATATAAAGCCAAGCGATGAGGTGACTGGTCATGTTATAAGGCTTCATTGAATCATTTCAAAAATGTCGTAAGAAGCGCAAAAAGAAGGTCTCCAGGACCTTTCATGTACCCACTGACTGTGTAAGATATTCACCCCTATCGTGAGTAAGAAGTGAAATTTTTACACTTTCATATATGTCCGTGTATATTTTTGAACAAAAAGTTCTATGATTTTTTATTTTTTTAATCTTCTTCCCTTTTTTACATTCACTAAGAACTGATAGCGGGAATATTCATGAAACGCTCAGTGTGCTACTTGATACTCACTTTCCCGGGAATCTACAGGACCAGATGAAATAATTCCAGCTGATTTTCAGAGAAATATGGATCTGATTGTACCCTGGCTCTCTATAATATTTTAAGAATACTTGAAGAGACCGTACATTCCGCAATATTGGAATCTGTGTAGGGTAATTTTTATCCCCAAAGGTGGTGCTAACTGAAGTGGTTAGAGCGTCGACTACTAAGCAAAAACAATGACTTGGAGCCTGGGTTTAAACCCTGGCCAGAGCAAATCAATCAAAATCAATAATTTCTCTAACGTACATTCGTGAGATATTGTATCAATTGTTGTCGAACTATTTATGTGATGAAGGAATAGTACTGGTCACTAAAACCTGTTCCGACTGCGATTGATACTGTTCCAAGCTAATGTAGAAAACATCGCCTTCCTTTGTCGGTTAGCAGAAACATCGGCGAAGTAAAAAAATTAATAAAATGCCTGGTAATACAGCTTAACAAAGTTAATGCGTCTACTTAACATTGGAGGCGTCTCAACACTGCTATAAAAATTAACATAACGCGCAAAGCAGAGATGTAAAGGATTTAAGCCTTCTAAATTTTCAACATCTATCTTCTATATCCTATCGCTCTCCCTGATTTCTGGCACAATACACTGCATACATATGGGTCATCTCCCCACACTAACCTATAGATTGTAGGCCAATTAGTTTCACGTCTTTGCTGCTCAAAACACTGGAAAGAGCTATAGATATACATACATCCCGAAGTCTAATTTCACATACGACGATTTTAGTTGGGCAATTCTTGAGTTTATATATGTTTTTTCAGTTTGCAGTGAGGGAAATAAAAAGGGAAAAATAATAGCCGGTACCCGGCTATTTCCAGCAATTCTCTCATTCGTTTTTTTTAGTTGAATATTTGACATTTCTTTTCATTCGGTTTTTCGCTTCTTGGTGTGTAAATAATTTATAATTTTAATTAAACGCAAAAATTACACGTTATAAACATTAAAAAAAAATACAGTTATTTTAGTGTAAAAATTTTAATTAAAAGCGTACTAGATATTGTTTATTTTATTAAAATGGCGTATAATTTGAAGCACAAATGTCAAATTGTTAGAAAATAAAAGCTAAACAAAACAAGAAGAATTGCCCAATAAATTGTCGTGTGTGAACTTCTATCTCCCTCACAATATGCCTACACAAAAGTCAAGTCTGTAGAAACTGCCTTCCATTCTCTAGTTATCCATATAGATAAGTCCCTTGTATACAAGGAGCTCACTATGGTGGCTTTTCTTGACATATAGGGGGATTTCAACTTCGTTAAACCGGACTCCATCATTAAAAACATCATCAATGATGTTGATGACGACAACAAAAAAAAAATGATTTAAACAAAAACCTGAATTTTACAGAAAACACAACTACTCGTGCTCGATCATGCTCTCCAAACATAAATATTGATCGAGAAGCAACAACAATTGCAACTTTTAGCACACTTGTCAGCTTAGCTGAACAAACAAAAAAACAATAAGTAAAAAGGTGACCAACGTGCACAAAATAGTAGATGCGGTGAGTACAATAAGGCTGACTTCCAAAACGTCAATTGCTTTGTGTTTGAACAAAGCGTCACATTTCATAACGCCGCAGTACAACAATTATACAATGTGTACCATTTCAAAACGCCGCCGCCGAGTATTTTTGACGCAGTAAGAAAGCAAACAAGGCATCGGTTTTATAGTTGCTGCATTGTTTCGGATCTTTGCATATACATGCGATTTAAATACAGTAGCAATACTGTATACAAACTTTGTATACGAACGTTTTGTTAGTCAGCCTAAATGATAATAAAATTCAAACAGGTATGGATAGATACATACCCGTGTTAAAGAGGGGAAGAAGTCCAAAATCAGCTCAAATTGCTTCAACAGCGAAAGTTCCCAGAGATGGAAAATATATAAAAAATTCCGAAAATCGTTTCGCGATTTTATCTGAACAAGACGATGAATACACAACTACAACAAGGTCGAGTAAGCCCCCACCCTGGTTAAAATCCTTACCTCATTAATTGGAGAAAATGAGTTTTATGTAACTCCAATTAAGCGAGGAAAAATCAATGGAACAAAAATTCAGGTAGCTCACAAAAATAATTACCGAAAAATAGTTTCAGATTTAGAATCTAAAAATAAAAACTTCTATACGTACCAATTCAAGAGTGCTAAAGGTCTAACCGTCGTAATAAAAGGTATAACCTCTAGCGTGGATCCAGAAGAGGTCAAGTCTGGTCTTGAAAATAGTGGCTAAAAGGTGCAAAATTTCTCATACATTAAAAATATAGAAAAAATCCTCCAACCAATATTAAGAGTCGAGTTACAGCCAGATGACATAAAAATAAAAAAAAAGCACATCCAATATATGACTTTAAGTACTTGTTGCATCGAAGAGTTACCGTTGAGCTTCCACATAAAAGAGCTGGACCTGTTCAATGCCAGAACTGCCAAAAATTTGGGCACACAAAAACTTATTGCAAGTTGCCTACGGTATGCGTTGTATGTGGTGAGTTACACAATACCACTAACTGTGAAAAAAAAGGTGATCCCAAAGCGAAAAAATGTCTCAATTGCGGCGGAAATCACACTGCCAACTATAGAGGCTGCCCCCTTTACTCGTTATTTTAAGAATTCATCAAACAAAAAAACTAATGCTACTCCCGCTCAGCCTAAAACCCCTATTAACTACCAACAGTTACCTAAGCCGTCCAACAGCCAGAATCAATATTCAAAAGTTTTCAAGTCTAACGCGACTAGTGCTCAATAACAATCTAACAACAAATTTTCATACGCTAGTATTTTAAAAAGCAATCAGAGTACGTCGCAAAAAACCGTTAATGTAAATGAAGACTTGCGAGTCTAATTTTAGTCGTATTGAAGCCTCAATTGAGAGCTTAATACAAACAGTAAATACATTTACTCTCAACATGTCCTGTATGATGCAGGAAATGTTGAAAATGCAGTCTACCTTGTTGCGGGCTGTATTAAACAAGCCATGAACTTAAAAATCTGTTTTTCGAACGCAAACGGCATCTGCCAACATAAAAATGAAAAAGAATATTTTCTTCTGGATAAACAGATGGCCGTAATGCTTATCTCAGAAAATCATTTGACGTCTCGAAGCTGTTTCAGAATTAGTGGATATAATTTTTACGACACCAAGTTCACTCGAGGTAGAGCTTGTGGTGGTTCGGGAGTCCTAGTAAAAACGCGAATAAAACACCACCTGTTGAATGATTTTTGTGAAGATTATCTTCAAGCAACGAACATCTGCATCGAAAATTACTATCAAAAACTTGTAATATCATCTGTCTATTCCCCCCAGATTTTCACGTTTAATAACTTCTAAGGGACGAGTTTTGTGCAAAAAAAACACGAGAGAAGATGATGAGGAAAGCAACAGCTCCAGTGAAACATTTAAAGATGGACTAACATTAAGTTCCTTAAACTCCGGTTTAGCTTCGGTACAATCGGAACTAAAAGATATAAAAGATTCTATAAAACTCTTAAATGACACGGTAAACACGAATAATACACAAAACTCTAGCATAATAGATGAACTTAAAAAGTCAATCACAGCTATTGCAGCATCTGTAGCAACACTTGCAATACAAGTTAGTGATATATGTACAAGAGAGAGTAAGCAAGAAGAAAAAATTGTTCAAATAAATAATAAAGTAAACCAAATACACCAAGCTTTATTAAAAAATAATATAAAAATAAAAAACGTTTCCAATTCAGAACTAAGTGCGAGTGAGAGTCACAAAAATTGCTGAGTCAATAGATATAGAAATAAATAATAGCGATATCAATAATGCATATCGTGTAAAAAATGTTGGAAATAAAACAATAATAAAATTTACCAACCTCATTAAAAAAAGAGAATTTATGAGCAAAATACAACGGCACAGAATTGATGCAAGAATAATAAACGAAGAAAATAGTGAAAACAGATATATTTATATTAATGACCAATTAACTGCATATAACCATCGTCTGCTATGGGCAGCCAAAACCAAAGCCAAGGAATGTGGCTGGAAGTTTGTATGGGTTAGAAATGGCTCCATATTCGCCAGAAAGAATGGAAATTCCCATCTAATTATCATAAACAACACCACAGATATTGAATCAATAAACATTTAAGAAGTAACATATATATATGTATAAAATAACTAAAAAAAAAAAAATTAAACAGAGCAAAATATAAAATATTAAAATAGCAATTTAAAAATGAATACGATAGAAACTTTATCAGTAAACTCCTTTAATGAAATTGAAAACAAACTCTTAAGTTATCCCTTCACAATAATCAGCATGAATATTCGCTCTTTAAGAAAACATTTTCAAACTTACTTAGCCACAATAAACAATATATTAGAAAAAATAAGATTTATAGTGCTTGTTGAAATAAACATTAAGAATGATGAAAACCGGTTTTATAATATTCGCGGTTTTAATTCCTTTTTCCTAAATAGAGAAGCTAATAAAGGTGGAAGTATTGTTGCATTCGCGAAAGAAAATATTAACTGCACACAAATTAATATAGGCTGACTTCCAAAACGTTCGTATACAATGTTTGTATACAGTATTGCTACTGTATTTAAATCACATCCATATGCAAAGTTCGGAAACAAGGCAACAACTATAAAACCGATGCCTTTTTTGCTCTCTTACTGCGTTAAAAATACTTTGCGGCGGCGTTTTGAAATGGTATACATTGTATAACTATTGTACTGCGACGTTATGAAATGTGATGCTTTGCTCAACCACAAAGCAATTGACATTTTGGAAGTCAGCCATAAACACAACATTTTTCGAACACATACAATTGGAGTTTGAAATAAATAATAAAGCCTTTTCCCTCATCTCAATTTACTGACCACCAAAAAATAATAGGAACGTTTTTATAAAAGAACTAGAAGAAGTTATAAACTCGAACAAAAAAAAAACATTGCTATCGTGGGTGACAGGAATATTGATACGCTAAGAGACAATAATGTAGTAACAACATACAATGATATGCTCATGTCAAACGGATTACAAAATGTAATAAATGACATTAATAAAAACTCACAAACATGTATTGATCACTGCTGTATTAAAACCTCACAAGCTCACACATGTATCAAATCAACCGTAATTAAAACAACAATATCAGACCACTTTTCAACTTTCAAACATGTCTCAACAAACAGTACAAATAAGGATCAGAGAAACTCAGCATGATTAAGAGGGCCCACACACATCAGTAAATATAAAGTTAACAAATCCATTAGCGAAACAAATTGGAATAATCTAATAGTCGAAAATAACATAACTCAATCATATAACAAAATTTTTAACAGGTTTTGCGAAATTTATGATAACTCTAAAGTAAAAAATAATAAATAAAAAAAAATCTGTGAATCCCTGGATTATTGATGAATTAGTTAAGTGCTGTGAATATAGGGATGAACTTTACAAAAAAATGGTTAAACAATAAAAGAAACTTAAATTATGAACTAAAATATAAAAAATTCAGAAATCAACTTAATAAGAAAAAAACAAATGCTACCAACAAAAATTTTTAGAAAATCGAAAAAATCCTCGAGCAACTTGCCAAATATTAAATAAAATCAATGGCAAAACTCCCAAAAAACCGATAGCATAATCTTACAAAACTTTAAAAACTACAATATTGAAAATTTAGTACAAAAATTTGCTGCGAATTTTAATGAAAACGTGATAAAAATAATACACTCATGCGATGTAAAAACATATCCACATACAGAAAACACTATTCAAAACTCGATGTACTTAGAACACACAAATGAAGATGAAATTTTTAATATTTTCACAAAGATAAATAAAAACAAAGGCCCAGGTATAGATGGAATCAGACCAAAAGACATTAAAAATAATGCTTTAAATCTAATTACGTAATTACGACATTAATTAAACAAAGCATCAACCAATCTGCAATCCCAAAACTCTTAAAAACGTCCATAGTTAGACCTGTTTACAAAATTGATGAAAAAGACAATGTTAATAATTATAGGCCAATATCAATACTATCGGTGATAGAAAAGGTATTACAGGAAGTCATTGTTAATAGACTAAATAATTTCTTATATAAATATAAAATAATACACCCAAATCAATTCGGTTTTCAGAAAGATAAAAATATAAATCAACTTTTAGGTAAATTCGCCGATAAAATAAATAACGCTCTAAATAACTCTACATAGAAACGGAATACGAGGAAATGTTTTATCTTGGTTTGAGGACTATCGAAGTTACCGAAGCTATTGCATCAAAATTGAAAATAATTTAAGTAGCGCAATTGAATCTCAGTATGGAGTCCCACAAGGATCTAAACTA
This sequence comes from Lypha dubia, assembly GCA_947311025.1. Taxonomy (NCBI): domain Eukaryota; kingdom Metazoa; phylum Arthropoda; class Insecta; order Diptera; family Tachinidae; genus Lypha; species Lypha dubia. The sequence goes on along the minus strand of OX371261.1, from coordinate 73,484,390 downwards.
GGGCCAATTCTATACCTGATATACGCAAACGATATGCTCTAAAAGATTGCGATACTTATGCATATGCTGACGACACAGCAATTGTTGTTAGACATAAAAACATTGAGACAGCAACACAAATGATGCAAAAACAGCTAGATATAGTATCGAAATGGTGTCACGATAACGGACTGACGATCAACGCATCCAAAACCAAACTGATGCATATTAGACAGCCACATGTAAAGAAAATTTTTATAAAATTGAAATATCATGATATTAAATGCATACATAACAAGGCAAATGATCAGGCATGTTCTGTCAATCGCATTTCGCCTAACATTTGCGATGCGAGATGAAATCGCATGATAGGTGTTCTGGAGTTCACAATCGCAAGAAGTTTTGCGACTTCAATTCGCAAGCAACTATTGAAGTGAACTGATGTATTTTACTTGAACTGAAGTTTAAACTAACAATAAAGCAATGCACAAATTAAACTGAACATATTTTCTTGTATATTTTGCAAAAGTTAATAAAACTTCCAAACTATTTAAGTTAAAATTATCAACTTTGAAATGTTTTCACAATTTTCTGTAACAATTGCTTTCTTGAGTACTGGTGATTTTACTTGATCTAAAAAATAGCAAAACGCGTGAACGGCAGATATGAAGAAATAAGTTTGGCGATTATCAAAACGCATGCGATTTCATATTCATGCGAGTGTCAGAACATGGGCGGATATCAACGACAATTGTACCACCAAAATTGAAATTGTCAACACATATAAATACCTAGGAGTACACGTAGATAGCACCTTCAAATGGAAGACACATATAAGAGCTACAAAAGAAACTTCGAAAAGCTGGTTTTTCATTATACCACCTCAGCTACGCTGCTACGAACACGGTACTTCGTCAGGTGTACTATTCGCTGGCAGAATCCTATGTACGGCACGGAATAACAGCTTGGGAAAACTCGTCACATTGTAAAAATCTCCAACATAGCCAAAATCGTCTTCTTAAAATACTGTTTAAAAATCAAACAACTACTGAATATGACTATAACCAAACTCTCAATAATAATAACAAACCGTAATCAATCCCGAAACATAACACAATCACCTCCAACCAACAATAACACGCTATTTAAAAACCTACTACGTCAACTTAATATCCTGAACGTTAAAAATATATATCGTTTAACTGTTCTGACTGAGATGAACGATTCCCAACTACTCCAACCAATCACTCACAAATACAACACTCGACTCCGATCAGAAGGTCGGCTTAAAATTGCGACTACAAAAAAACAGGTACGGTGATCGAACATTAAAAGTATTATTGCCAAAGATGTATGACGAAATGCCAGCGAGCTTAAAAATTAAGAAAAATATTAAGAAATATTTATTATCCTCGCAATAAAATGTAAAATGTAATTATATACCTGCAGACAAGCCAATAGGCTTCGCAGGTTATTAATATTAAGAATGACTACATGTAATAAAAAAGAAAGAGTATGAAATAAAAAAAAACAAAAAGTTTAAAAAAGTACATAAAGTGTACAATAATATATTAATTTATAATAATTTTTATTTAAAGAAATAAAGCCCTTTATCTTATTGAGAAATGTATATGTATGTGGTTCTATATATATTTATTTATATACTAAAAAATAATTTTCAGTTATCTGATTACAAAATCAAAAACATACTTATATGAACACGTATATTAATTAATAAAGTATTTAAAATAATTATATTCCAAAACGCTTCCTTAATTAATACAAATGCAATAAACTTCTAAATTTATTAAATTTAATATAAGATAGTGGCTTAGTAAAAATACCGGCTTCCATATCCTCTGTTGGGCAATAACACAATTTTAGAATATTCTTGTTTTTAAGGTCACGAAAAAAATGATATTTTGTATCTACATGTTTTGTTCTTTTGCTAAATTTTTCTGATTCAACTAACTTGATGCAGCTTTGGTTATCTTCAAAATCTTCAATAAGTTTTCTTAACCATATTGTCTCTTGTGCGGCTTCAGCTAGTGCTATATATTCAGCTTCTGTTGATGACAACGATACGCTTTTCTGTTTATGACAAGACCAGCTTATACACCCGCTATTGTATTTAAAAACATAACCACTGAATGATTTTCTATCTAGTCGATTTTGTGCCCAATCGGCATCTACGTATCCAACAAGTTTTTCTAACCTGTTGCCACCAAGTTTCAATTTAATGTTAATGGTACCTTTTAGATATTTTATAAGCCTTTTTAGTTCTATCCAATCTTCATCAGCCGGTTGTGTAACATGTTGACTTAAAATATACACAGCAGCAGATATATCTGGACGACCAATAACAGAAAGATATATCAAACATCCAATAAGCTCTTGGTACTTTTCATTGTTTTCCATAATATTAAAATTGTTCGGTCTAAGTTAACATATCCTACATCCATCGGAATTCTGGAAACTTTGCTCTCCTTCAAACTAGATCGTAAGACAATTGAATCAATGTATTGGCTTTGATTAATAAAATAAAAACCATCATTCGACCTTTCAATTTTTATACCAAGGTAGAAATTAACATCACCTAATTTCGTATGATCATAATTGCACTCCAGAATCTTTTCGACCATATTAATATATGTATCATCTTTTGCTGCAATTAATATATCATCTACGTAGACGAGAATCTAAATAAAATCTTCATCAGTTTTCCTTTTCAATAAAGAAGGATCAGCATTTCCCTGAATAAACCCTTCTAGTTTGAGTATATCAAAAAATTTTGTGTTCCAGCAACGTGCCGCTTGTTAGAGACCATATAATCCTTTTTGTAGCTTGCATACAATAGTTTCTTTTCTGTTTCTTTTTTCTTCATACGCAAGTGGTTGTCGCATAAATATATCTTCATCAAGATCACTATTTAGAAAAGCTGTTTTTATATCATAATGTCTAACTTTGTAATTCTTGGAGCTAGCAATGGTTAAAAACATTCTAAAAGTAGCCTGTCTTAGAACTGGAGCAAAAACTTCGTCGTAATCCACACCGTATTTGCTTTGTAGTTTATTAGAGACTGTATTTCATCATTCATAGCGTTAATCCACATCTCTTTATCCTCACATTCTACAGCTTGTTTATATGTACAAGGCTCGACGAATTTTACTAAATTTACATATCGTTTTGGTGGTAAACCTAAATTCGAACGACTTGATCTTCTCAGTCATTGTTTATTCATTACTTTCTTTTGATTTTTTATCTGTATTCTCATTTCGATCTCCAGACTGAAGTACGAACTCATCATCAGCAGAAAAATAATATTCATTACTTTGAATACAATTTTCGTTCACATCAATTCCTGTATTTGAATTATTGATTCTTAAGTTAACTGCAACTTCCTCACCTTTAGAATTAACCAATTCGTCTTTCTGTGAATTGCATTTTAAAATTTTGAAATCCCGACTTATTACAATTTTAAAATTTGATGGGTTTAGAAAACGGAACGCTTTTGACTCTTCAGAGTATCCAACAAATGTCAGTTTTTCTGTTTTACTACATATCTAACTTTTTTCGGTTATGTGCTGGTACTAATACATGTGCCTGAGAACCAAATACTTGAAATTGGTTTACATCAACTTTCTTCCCTTCCCAGATTTCAAAAGGAATATTTTTTCTGGATCTTGTGGCTGTTTGATTCTTATTAAAGTTCGCAGTTAAGACGGCTTCACCCCAAAAAATATTTGATAACTTTGCATCTGCAAGCATACATCTTACCATCTCCACCAAATACCGATTTCTTCTCTCTGCAACTCCATTCTGCTGTGGAGTGTATGGTGCTGTTAAATGCTGTTGGGTGCCCATATTCTTGAGAAATTCTTTAACATTGTCCCCAAGGTATTCTCCACCTCGATCGGACCGCAATATTTTTGGTACCTTATCAAATTTTGTTTTTACATAATGAAAATATTCCTTTAGTTTTATAAAAACATCAATTTTTGTTTTTTAGCAAATATACTACGCAAAACCGACTAAAATCATCAATTAATGTAATAAAATAACGATAACCGCTTGGAGTATTTTTATTCATCACTGTTACGTCTGTATGCACCAGATCTAGTTTACATTTGGACTGTTCATCCGATCTTTGAGGAAATGATTTTCTTGCCATCTTACCACTCAGACATACCTCACATACCCATTCATTATCATTGTCTCAACCATTTATCTTAATTTTTCTTTCTTTCAGCATACTTAGTACTGCATTTATATCTCTATGTGCAATCTTTTGATGCCATTCATGTATGCATCCATTATGTTTTTAATTTTTTACTAGATTAACTTTATTGTTCTTCATCCTTAGCTTGTACAGATCTTTCACTAAATCAACAAACGCTATAGTAATGTTATTTTTCATAATTTTGCATACTTTATATCCAAAATATACATCGTAACCTTTTTTGACGGAACATAACGAATGTCTTTAATAAAAATGGTTTGAGATGTATTATCTTGTTTAAGGACCTCGAGTTTACCTGAACCTTTGCCCACTGAATTGAGTTGGTATCCATTTGCAACGTTAACTGACTCAATGTGCTTTTCATTTAGACTCGTGAAGAAAGATTTCTGATTAGATATATGACACGTGGCTCCAGAGTCTAAGAACCAGTCTTCTTTACCAACTTTTTCAAATAAAAAACAATACTCATGATTAACATTATCTACGTCAGGATGTCTTGTGTTATGAGTCAGACCTGATCAACACTCCTACATGAACATTTCGCAACTTGTTAACACAAACAGTCACCAGTTCATTGACTTGATCAGTGCATTGACTTGACCAGTTGTGCAACTGTTTGCGTTGATAAATTGCGAAATGCCCAAAAGCTTACTAAGGTATTTTTATTAATTACAAACTGAGTCAGACGAATACTAATAAATAGGTGAGTAAGAATAATTGTGCAACATTAAAATATTAAAGAATAATAATTATTAAATACTAATAAATAGCTGAGTAAGAATAATTGTGCAACATTAAAATATTAGGGAATAATAATTATTAAATACTAATAAATAGCTGATTAAGAATAATTGTGCAACATTAAAATATTAAAGAATAATAATAATTAAATACTAATAAGCTGAGTAAGAGTTGTTGTACAATATTGAAATAGAATAATTATTGAATAGTAATTAAGTATAAATAAGCTAGGTTTAAGAAATAGAATAACAGTTGAAAAAGCAGACAGTTGAAAAAGCAAACAGTTGTAAACGCAAAGAGTTCTAAAAGTGAAGTCAATATTTATAGTCATAGAATTGGAGTTTTGTAATAATAAAGTTGAAAGATAAAAGAAAATAATAGTGTATTAATTTTAAACATAACATTTTTGGCGCAGCCGGTAGTTCAATTTGCAGAGTACAGGTTTGATACCTTTCGACCAGGAAAAAAGTATTGTAATATTGGAAAGCGATTTTAGCTCAATTAAATTTCATAATACATAATCCTTGTTAAAAGGACTCGTTGTTTTTTTTAAGCTAATAGCACCAACTTCTAAAGGTTTTAATTAGCTATTTTAGCTGCCTTAAGTTGTATCGATTCTATTGGTAAACTAAACAACCACCTAACAAGCTACTCGACGCAAATGAGACCAGTATATTTGGTAATTAATTTAATAGAATTTTTAAATTGTGATATTTAAAAGTAAGGAGTAAACACAGCTCGTTGGCAGGGAATTTACATTTACGTGAGAAGATATATTTAAATAGATAGGATAAAAATTTTAGGGAGATTGAAATCATATGGAAGATTTGCAAGCGAAACTAAAGAGAACACAAGAAGAGTCAAGGGAAATTTTAGAACGAGTGTGGAGTCTTATTAGTTATCTTAACAACACAAGAGTATACAGAATTAATTAAGCATAAAATAAGAAGCCAAGGGAACATCACCGAATTCGAGAAGGTAGATATTTTGTTAGAAGAATTACAGGGGCTGCAGGAAAATCAAAAAAATCCAACTATATCAGCGGAAATACAAGAATATTCCCAAGTGAACAGGATCTTGAAACAGCAAAACGACAGCTTAAAGAAAACCGTTGAGGAAGCGGAACAGCAAATTCTGGAAAGCGAAGAAGAGACGCAAGTATTTAAAGATCTTGTGCAGCGTATTAACCCTAATTTGACTACGGATCAGCTGCAGCAGGCCATTGGGAACAAAAAAGAACTCGGAGATAAAACCCGACAAATCGAAACTCTGAAGGCACAGATTCACGAATTGAAGGAAGGCAGAACGAGAAAAGAGATTTCCACTAACAACGTTACAATCAGCAACAACATGACAAGTTTCAGTGAAATTTTTAAAACTATTTCCCATGTGGTATATAATAAATTTATTGATGGGTGCATGTTGGCAAAGGATAAACTAGGGTAAACAGGTGATGTGGTCGACATAATTAGGTGTATAAAAACGAGGCTGTTTGGAAATGCATACAAATATTTACACAATAAGGAATTCGCAACAGTAGAAGCGCTTTGCATGATCATTAACATTGCAGATCATTAACAGAGGTACAGGGGGGTTATTCTGAATTGCGATGCGAAAGCAAATGCGATGCGAAAACAATGTAAATAAGATTGCTTTCGCATCGCATTTGTTATCGCATCACAATCCAGAATAACCCCCCAGGAATTAATTTATAATAGTAAGCAAAGTTCAACGGAAAGCGCGTATGAATTCGGAGAGACTAGAGGCACTTCTTAGTAATGCAACAGATCTAATTGCATTACAGTGGCAAGACGTTTCCCATCGAAAATCCATGATAGATCATTGTAACGAATCAGCTGTAAGAAGTTAAATAAGAGGCTTAGAATTTCCCAAGCTGGTATCAAACTTCATTGGTCACGCAAACGACGAGTTATCTACCCTGCTAAAAATTACCAAGAATGCTCAAAATCTATTGGATACTAGCATGTATTTTCCAAACGTCACAACAGTGCAAGGCGAAGAACCTTTACACGAAACGGTTAAACAACTGGTAAGAGAACTGCGACAACTATCCCTGAATAACATAACATTAAGGCACTCCATACCGAACAATAATATACAGAAGAGGAACCCCACAAAATGCTGCGTTTTTGCAATAGACAAGGTCATTCGTTAAGCGAATGTTTTAACAATCAACAGGGACATATTTCGTTCAATTGCCCTGAAAATAGTAACAACGGCAGCAGAAATAACAACAACAATAATAATAGAAGCAATAATAACGGCAATAGAAACAACTACACGCATAGAAACTATACGAATGATTCGGGAAACGGCCCAGTCAAAATTAACTGACTGGAACGCCAATAAATACAGAGATAACACAAATCAAACCAGTACTAATCAGAAAGAAAATAGAACGCCACACATGGTAGCCGCTAAAGATCAGACATTCAACATTACAAATCTGGCTATCAATAGAATAGATATATCAGAAGAACCAGAGAACAGGAACCCGGATACGGAAACAAGCCAAACCAACAAAGCAACGAAAGAGAAGAAACGCTGCAGTTAACCAAGAAAGCCACGTCGGAGGAAAAATACTCGCATCACCTTGTTGTCTGACACGAGACCCACAGGATCGACATGTCACGAGAGTAGGGACGTTTTAGAGAAAGTCCTGAATTATATGGCAACGATGTTACATTACCTAATCGTGACATGGAATAATATGAAAATAATAAAATATAATATAAATGACAAGTTAAAGGGAAAATCGATCTGCCGCGCTAGTAGGGAAATTTTAAATAAATTCCTGAATTATATGGCAATAATGTTACACTACGTAAATGTGGCATGGAGTAACATAAAAATCATAAAATATGATATAAAAGATAAGATAAAGGGAAAAAGGAACTTCCTACGATATCATGCACACCACACAGAATCCAAAATAGAACATAAGCGGAAGAGCTGTAATACTAGTAACGGAGAACGCAGGACAGATGATGCATACATAACTTTTCCTTGTAGAGAAGCAAGAAAAGAAACACTACTATTGTTGGTGGACTCGGGAGCAGATACTACACTTCTAAAGAATGAGGCTTTAGCACCACACATAAAAATCAACAAAAATGAGCGGAAGACGTTGTTAGGAGCATTTGGAGGGAACATAAGTACAGAGGGAACCATAACGGTAAATCATAAAAGCATAGATACACTTTCTTTAAAAATACACGTAGTACCAAAGGGTAGCAATTTGCCGGTAGATGGGCTACTGGGCAGAGATATGATGTGGAATAAATCAATAATGGACACAATTACAAAAAACGTGAAATTTTTTGAGCGCCAGGAGGAGATAGCTTCCTTACCACTTATTCCGGAACCACAACAGTTACATATAGCAGAAAAAACTGCTATCAAGGGTCGCTGCCAGGGAGTTGTATCAGCAATAACAACAGCCAAGGGAAAAATAATAGTAAAAAAAGCAGAAATCATGCCAGGGGTCTTTGTGGGGGAAACCCTAACATCCATCAAAGAGGGAACAGCATTCATTCCTATCCTGAATACCAACGATTTTACGGTAAACACAGACCACAAAATAAAACTGAATTTTGAGAACCCCGAAAACTGCAGAATAGAATCAACGGCAAACATAAATACCACAGGTACCACGGACAATACGGCAAGAACAGAATTACTATTGAAAACATTACAGCTTAGCCCAGATTTGAATCCGGAAGAGCGGGGCTCGATCGAGAGCATCTTGAAATCATACGACGACGTGTTTCATCTATCCGGGGATAACCTACCACCTAACCTACCTACACAAATGTACTCAGCCATAAGATACCAACCGACCCCAGGCAACCTCCAATTAATACTAAGCAATATAGACTGCCTGAGGTCCACCGAAAGGAAATTAATAGACAAGTAGGACAGATGATCAAAGATGGAATCATCAAACCCAGCATTTCACCTTGGAATTCCCCAATTCTGTTAGTACCCAAGAAGGCAGGAAGGACGGAGAGAAAAAATGGCGTTTAGTGGTAGATTTCAGAAAAATGAACGATGCTACCATAAAACTAGTATTCCCCATACCGAGGATTAATGAAATCCTAGATCAACTAGGGTACAGCCGGTATTTTTCTGCTCTGGATCTAGCGAGTGGATACCACCAAGTTTTGATGGATAAACGGGACCGACAGAAAACCGCTTTTAGTACCAATTTGGGTCATTTTGAATTCAATCGCATGCCTTTCGGATTAACAGGGGCCCCAGCCACTTTTCAAAGAATAATGAACTCAATATTAACAGGACTACAGGGAGTTAACTGCTTCGTCTACCTGGACGATATAGTCATCTACGGGAGAAACCTTGCGGATCATCAGCTACGTCTGAAAAGTGTACTAGACGTCCTAAGAAGATACAACCTCAAGTTGCACCCCGAGAAATGTCACTTTCTGCAAAGGGAGCTACTTTATCTGGGCCACAAGTGCTCAGAAAAAGGCGTACTACCTGACCCCAATAAAACTAAAGCTGTAAGGGACATACCCCCTCCCAAGACTACAAAAGAGCTTCAAGCATTCCTAGGTTTGATCAACTACTGCAGAAAGTTCATTCCGAACTCATCGGAAACTGCATTGCCACTAAGCAACCTATTAAGAAAAACCGTAAAATGGGAATGGACACAGGAGTGCCAGAGCGCCATGGACAAACTGAGAGCGGCAGTAGCAAATCCCCCTCTACTACAGTACCCTGACTTTACCAAACCGTTTATTCGGACTACGGACGCCAACAATACAGCACTAGGAGCTATTCTTTCTCAAGGAGAGCAAAGTAGCGATTTACCAATCAGTTTCGCAAGCAGAGTACTAAGCGCAACAGAAAGGCGATATTCCACCATAGAGAAGGAGTTGCTTGCCATTGTATGGGCGACAAAAACGTTTAGGCCATATCTACTGGGCAGACATGTTACAATTTTCACAGACCATAAGCCCCTGAAAGGCATAGCCAATTCAAAAAACCAGGAGGGCAGATTGGGCCGCCTAAGACTGAAACTTTTAGAATACGATTTCGAGGTACGATATAAGCCTGGGAAAACAAACCAAAACGCGGACGCCCTTAGTCGCCTTCCAGTAGAGGAAATAAACGTAGGGGCAGTAACCAGAGCGAAAGCAAGAGAGACACACGAAACCCAGTATAAGAAAGACGAAAAAAGTACGGATGAAATTGAGGCATACGAAGATCCTGGGCACGAAGATATGGCCGTTTATCTGACAAATCCGGAAGATATCAAAAGGGTTATAAAAACATTCCACGATACACCTTTAGGAGGACACCAGGGGACATTAAAAACTTACTCCCGCATCAGGAATCAGTACAAGTGGGCCGGTATGTACCGACAGATTAAAAAATATGTAGCAACGTGTTCATTGTGCCAGAAAAATAAATGCTCAAAAGTCGAAAAAATGCCTTTGGTAATAACAACAACTTCCAGCAGACCGTTCGAGAAGATTTTCATGGATCTGGTGGGACCACTACCTGAATCGTCCAGGGGAAATAAATATATCATAACATTCCAGGACGACTTTTCAAAATTTTACACGTGTGCCGCCGTGCCAGACGCAGAAGCATCAACAGTAGCAAAAGTGTTTTTTAAGGAAATAATTTCAAGATGTTTTATTCCCAAGGTTTTGGTAACAGATAATGGAACAAATTTCACTTCAAAATTATTTAAGGAAACGTGCAGAATACTAAGAATAAGAAAACTACTGATCACGCCTTATCATCCACAAGCTAATGGTGCTCTAGAAAGGGCCCGAAGGGTTCGAGTTCGAAATGCCCATAGTATTAAAAAGACCTCCGGCACCCCTATACAACACGGATGATTACAGCAAAATTCTAAAGTATCAAATTCAACGTTCACATGAAATCGTTAGAAAAAATCAGGAGAAGGCAAAATTAAGATCGAAGCAGTATTATGGTAGGGGTTCAAAGCATCGAGAATATCAAATAGGTCAAAGGGTTTGGTTAAAAAACCAGACTCGGAAAAATAAATTTGCTCCTTTATGGCTAGGGCCATTGGAAGTTATAGACGTGCCAACAAGAGTAAACGTAAAATTGAGAATAAAAAACAGGGGGAAGGTTTACCATAACAATTTAATAAAGCCATACAGAGACCGATAAGAAAAAGGGGACATTTGACGAGTAAGTTAGGAGGAAAGGAAACAATTAAGAAACTTTAGAAAAGTTGTACGATAAATTTAAAAAAAAAAAAAAAAAAAAAAAAGAGGTAAAAGAAAATAGAGCAATAAAAAGAACTTTTTTTGGAAAATTTAACATAAAAAAATAAGAAAAAAAGGAAACCCCACATAAAATATTTTAAATTGACTAACTAATGTAAGAAAAAATATAAAAATATATTTGTAATTTGAAGCCTGTGTTCAAAATATTTAAATAATAATAATAATTTTAACACTTCATAAATATTTTTGGAGCTGCGTTGTACATGGCAGCCGATACGAATTAACACAACAGCAAGTTCGACGATTACACGAGAGCCCTCTAAACTTAACATTTTAATTCAGATTTTAGAATTTCTTCTGGTGGGAATCTGGTTCACGGACGGAGAGATGCACATTGAAAAACTGGAGTCAGTTGATGGTTACGCTGAAATACACAAGGGGTCGGTAAAAATAGCCTCAAAATTTGAATACATCGATATCCAACAAATAGCAAACACTGTCAGCGAGGTCCGCCTTAACCTATCAAAGATACTACCGATTCCCTATAGGGAACTCATCATAAAAGAACTCAGTGAAATTGAGAACGGCATTCATACACTACTGCCAGGCCGCGTAAAACGTGGTTTGCTGAACATTGGAGGAAAGGTGATGAAGTGGCTCTACGGCACACTAGATGAGGAGGACCGGCAACTAATAAACCAACATTTCGAGGTGATTGACGCTAACGGGCACCAAATCATCGAACAGTCAAATCAACAGGTCCACATAAACAATAGATTCAATACGTCAATTAAACAGATGCTGGAAGCAGTAAAAGAGAACAGGAAGACTCTGAACTGCTCGACGTTGCGATTTTCCAGCTTTTCGCATTAGCGAAAATGAAAATTTTCAATCCAGCACTATTGGCCATTGAAGAAATCCAGGAGTACAAAATAAATGTGGAAACTATACAAGACATGCAGATGGGAGTAGCATTACATAGGCATAGCAGCCTGATGTTCATAATCAGATTGCCCATCGAAACCATGAGTTTAAAAAAATCCCTGATAATACCCATTCCAAACGACAGCTACCACCAAATAGATGCCGAAAGAGAATACGTAGTGAGGAACGACAAGGGCGTTTTCGGGTATAAAGGTGAAAGAGATTTCAAAAGCTTAAGTCAACCGAAAATATGCGTTTTCAGAGGAAAGTGCAACCTGATCCTACACGAAGTCAGCAATGCAGACAAAACACCAATGTCAACAAACTGCGACGACCGAAGTTTAAACCTCACTGGAACCTACCTGTTTTCGTTTTACAATTGCAGTCTAACAATAGGTGATCAAACCTTCGTTAGCCATGTCATAGATGTAACCCAGAAGTTTCTGTTAGTAAGAGGTAACAACAATGTGGCCACGGAAATTATACCTACCTTGGAGAATCTACACGTAAAGCAGATCATCAACATCAACACGATCTGGGAACTGAAATTCCAGCAGAATGTTTAGAATAACATTACGTATACAACAATAATCGTTATTACGACAGCAGCAATAATAATCATATGGGTGTTGTGCAAACGACATAATCAACAATGATATCCCGGAACGTGACCCAGAGTTGAATAGCATTGTGGGAAACCATTTACAGGACCAGAATTCCCCCCCGGTTTGAAGTATCCAAATACACGTACCAGCATCAAGACCAACAACTACAACAACGGCAACAAGCTCCAATAGATTTCAACTCAGAACAGACCAACTACATTTAAGATTTAGAATAAAAATTTTCTGACCCAAGGAAAACCATACACTGAGAAAACATCTATAATTGGATGTTTTCTTCCGCAAAGGGGGAGGAATGTTATGAGTCAGACCTGATCAAGCCTCCTACATGAACATTTCGCAACTTGTTAACACAAACAGTCACCAGTTCATTGACTTGATCAGTGCATTGACTTGACCAGTTGTGCAACTGTTTGCGTTGATAAATTGCGAAATGCCCAAAAGCTTACTAAGCTATTTTTATTAAATACAAACTGGGTCAGAAGAATACTAATAAATAGGTGAGTAAGAATAATTGTGCAACATTAAAATATTAAAGAATAATAATTATTAAATACTAATAAGCTGAGTAAGAGTTGTTGTACAATATTAAAATAGAATAATTATTGAATAGTAATTAAGTATAAATAAGCTAGGTTTAAGAAATAGAATAACAGTTGAAAAAGCAGACAGTTGAAAAAGCAAACAGTTGTAAACGCAAAGAGTTCTAAAAGTGAAGTCAATATTTATAGTCATAGAATTGGAGTTTTGTAATAATAAAGTTGAAAGAGAAAAGAAAATAATAGTGTATTAATTTTAAACATAACACTTGTGATGTTTATTTTTTTCTTCTTTACTATGAATTCTTTGAAAAATTTGCAATCTTTTTTAAAATGGCCTTGCTTATCACAATAAAAACACTTTTTTAAATTCTTGTGTTGATCTTTAGAATATTTTCCTTTATAAACTTTCATTACTGTTGTATCTGATATTTGTCTCTTATGAACCTTACGTGTTGCTTCTTCAATTAGTTTGCTCTTTACAAATGCAAGATTTAAATCTTATTCACTTCGAGCTTCTAAAGCAACAATTAGTGGATCATACGTATCAGGAAGGCTTCTTAAAAGCATTGCAACAGTTCATGATTCACTTAATGGATCACCGATGACAGCAAGTTGATCAATGTATCCCATCATTTCGTTGATGTGTGTTTCCATTTTTTCATCATCATCTACTTGCAATTTACATATGGTCTTCATTATATGAACTCTTGTATTTAGAGATGCTCATCAGATTCAGTTGGCAACTGTTGAGCGAGTTGATCAAGATGCTGATGCAAGAGATGAATTTTGTACTACATATTAACCCCGAATTCATCGAAAGCTGCCAACATGTTTACAACAGATTGCCTGTAGTTGTCTTTGCGTTCATTACCCAAAAGTCCTTTAATGACTGCTTTTAATGCGAGCCATGCATTTAGTTCTCGGTCTGTCAGAACTTGGTCAAAATCTTGACAACTCATTAGTTTCCGTATGTCGGGACCATTAACAACCCGTTCCTGAATTTTGGCGTTACTTAGTCTTGGGAAAATGTGTTTTAAGCGGTTGAATACTGCTGGTCTTTTTGCGATACATTTCAAAAAAAATTTAGCAATGCCAAGTTTAATGTGGAGCAACGGCAACAAAATTTTCGTTTCAGGAACAAGACTTTCGTATAGCCTATTGTCTTTAGACCATTTCCGTCCAATGCGACTATTCCAGTTATGCTGTTTGTACTGGTTTCTTCCTTTAATACCTTCTCCGTATCGTGAATCCCAATTGCACAAAAAACACGGATATTTTGGACGCCCAGATGATGTTATGCCTGTAATCAATGAAACTATTTTGAGGTCGCAACAAATGCGCCACTGGTGTTCGTTATATTTGACTACTTCCAGTATGTGTTTCAAATTATCGAAATTTTCACTAGTGTCAGTGCTATACACAATCGGAACAGAAGGCATTCTATTTGTCTTGTGCAAAAGCACAACTTTTAAGCTGATTAGTGAACTATCGATGAATAAACGGCAATCACCTTTTTTTGTATAGGTTAACCCTATCGTCTCCATTAACTTTTCAATATCGTTGCAATAAGCGAAATTTGTTGCATCATTTACATTGAAGAACTTTTCTAACTCTTTTTGGCGTTTTCGATATGCTGTTACTTTGGTACCTTTCGCCAGCAAATTATTTCCTTTCAAAAATGAAGCCAGTAGTTCTGATTTTTTCTGAGTCAAACACAAATTTGCAACAATTCCATCCAATTGGTTTTGTGTCTCTAGGATTGGGTCCTTTGATGTTTCATAGGATGTACCTTCACCAGGGTCGTATTCTGAGAAGAAATCCATGGATGTAGCAGCGGCGATTGTAGTACAGATATCTGTTTGAAGATCAGTACTTCGGTATGTTGGTACTGGAACGAATTCTGAATGCGGTAATGGTATTGGACACATGGCAATGCTACATAAGTTTTATTCATTGCTTTCCTTCTATTCAAAGTTTTATGGTAGTTGATACATCCATAGCAATTTTCTTCTTGATGCGGGCTGTTGTCTAACCACATCATTGGTATACCAAAAGGCATAGCCTACTTCTTTCCACTTTTCCATTGCATAAGAGTTGAATAGCAATTAAAGCAAACTTTTTTAGGGGCATAGTTTACGTCAGTGATTAACTCTTGCGAGAAATATTGGCTTTATAGGCTTCCAAAAAAAACAAAAATTACTCGCATTGGCACATTTTTCATCGCTTGCTATGAAACGTCCACAAACATTACAACAATGGTCCATTTTACATTTTGGTTCCGACATTTTTAATGCAATATATATTATACAATGTTTTTTTTTTGTTATTTCTATGAAACCGATGCACTTAACTTAAATCAATCACAAAATGAAATAAGTTCCAAAAAAATTAATAGCGAATTTTATCACGACCGAGCGAAAATTAAAAGACATCAGCTTCGGCTGAGTTCCGAGTCTTAACTGAATCTTTATTTTTGAAATTTTAATTGTTGCAAAGGTCTCTAGCAATAATTTGGCTTTTACAGATTTAAAAAATATCAATTAGTCGACGAGTTATAGCCATAAAACCATATAAACAATCACCCATATCGCGAATATTATGGGAGTAAGTTTTTTGGGAGAAAAATTGTATTCCCATCCCCAACAAATTGCTATCGCGAATATTTTGGGAGTTTAAGTCTCTATTGTGAATTACTTGGGAATAAAAGTTTTTATTTTGAATTGTTTTTTTGATTTAACATATAATTTTTGCGGGATTTATTTTGTGGTGTATGAATAAAAGAAATTAAAGCTAATAAGGTAAAAATTATAGCGTTTATTTGCGTTTTCTGTTGCTGGAAAAGGAAAATCAATCCATAGAACGACTGCAGCGAAGACAAATACGTGATGAATCTGGTCCGCTTTGTTTTGTTGCGGTTTTTTTTTTTTTTGTTTTCAGTTAATGTTTTTTCTTATGTTCCGTTTTTGGTCGATCCTCACCTATGCATGAAAAACTCAAGTTACGCTTATTAAACTAATA
This sequence comes from Lypha dubia, assembly GCA_947311025.1. Classification (NCBI taxonomy): domain Eukaryota; kingdom Metazoa; phylum Arthropoda; class Insecta; order Diptera; family Tachinidae; genus Lypha; species Lypha dubia. Next base: position 73,468,075 of record OX371261.1, on the reverse strand, counting down.
ATTAACACCATTTACAAAAGCTTAATTCGTTTCAAAATTTACCCACGTCCTCTTTTTTATCCTTTTGGAAACCTTTGCCATAGTCTTGATTCGCACACATTGCATCAACCAGACAATTAATTTGTTCTTTATTAACACTCCTGTGTTAATAAATAAGAGTAAAAACTGATTACATGAAGTTCTGGATTAAAAAACATATTGCTACTTACATGTTCACATCTTGTTCCCACTTTCAATTGTTGTGAATAATTTTAGTCAAATTATTCGCGGGAGTAAACATTTGCGATGCCATATTTGTATGGTATGGGAATTCATTCCCAAAAAAAATTTATGGGAATCATTCACGATAGCAAAACAAAAAATTTGGGAGTTTTTTCATGGGAATGTTTATTCGCGATAGGGGTGAATATGCTGAAAATCGGCATTTGACTGCAAAGTTCGAAGTCGATTAAAAAAAAATTCGAACTAACATAAACAAACGCCGCGATACGGGTCTTCTAATTTAGCCTCTATTTTCACTCCTCACTCTCAGAATCGACCTAACTTTTGCTAACCTGAATTTGTTTCACAGTGTAATATAAAAAAATTATTTTCTATTATATCATTTGATTTCTTAATATTTGTGTCCAAGATTTGTACATTTTGTAAATTTTATGGTGCCAACACTGATTAAAATGCCTTCGATTTTCAACAAAATATGGCAGCAGTTTCACGTACTAAGGCATTGTTAACAAGAGAGAAGAAGAAAGACGCATGCCTTCTAGATGGGTTTCATACTTTTTCTTTTTTATCGACAAAGTTTGCCAGCATGTGTACTTTTTAAAATTACAATTTGTTTACAAATTAGGAAATAATTTAGGTTTCAGTGTTTATTGGGAGATTATATAAGGAATTTTCACACTATATTTTCTATCTAGTTTAATTTTATTATTTGTATTTCACTGTTTGATGAATAATTTTTGTAATAAAGAATGATAGCTTTGAAGTTAGATATAATTTTTAAGTACTTTATAAAATATGAATCATGCCACTAGCAGTAAATTTGGCTCATATTTTAGTAAAATATATAACATACAAAATCAGTTTTATTATTATACTAGATATACCCGGTGCGCTTCGCTACCCCCTCGTTATAAAATTCTTATTGTGAAAATTTCATGACGATCGGTCCAGTAGTTAAGACTATATTACGATTTTTTATTTTCCTAAAAAGGGGCGTGGTCCCACCCACTTTTCTCCTGGTATGTATTCCAAATTATGGCAATACCATATGTACCAAATACCATCGATGTAGGTAAAAAAATGCCCAAAATATGGCGATTTAACTTTTTAAGTTATATGGGCGGTGCCACGCCTCTTTGTCCAATCAAAACTTCATATAGCCTATTATTCCTTCCAGAGTCACAGTAACATGCTCTGAAAATTTTAGGAAGATCGGTACAAGGGTTTGGTTTTCCTTAAAAGGGGCGTGGTCCCACCCACTTTTCGCCTGGTACGTATTCCAAATTATGGCAATACCATATGTACCAAATATCATCGATGTAGGTAAAAAAATGCCCAAAATATGGTGATTTAACTTTTTGGGTTATATGGGCGGTGCCACGCCTCTTTGTCCAATCAAACCTTCATATAGCCTATAATTCCTTCCAGAGTCACAGTAACATGCTCTGAAAATTTTAGGAAGATCGGTCCAAGGGTTTGGTTTTCCTTAAAAGGGGCGTGGTCCCACCCACTTTTCGCCTGGTACGTATTCCAAATTATGGCAATACCATATGTACCAAATATCATCGATGTAGGTAAAAAAATGCCCAAAATATGGCGATTTAACTTTTTGGGTTATATGGGCGGTGCCACGCCTCTTTGTCCAATCAAACCTTCATATAGCCTATGTCACCCGCCTGAATATTTTGAAGATTCCCTGAAAATTTCATCAAAATCGGCCCAGCCGTTTTCGAGTCCATTTCTTACATACATACACACATCCTCTTTTATATATATAGATTTCTTAGGCATTTTGGTCAAAAAAAAATTAATCGTTGTGGCAACACTAAATAAACTTAAACTTATAGGAGCATGCGCAATGAGCCAGTTAATTTTCTATGAGCGGTGCAAGCCCATATTTAAAAAATAATGTACATATTTAAAGAAAATAATATTTTATTTATTTATATGTATAAAAAACAAAAGTATTTTAATTTATATTTGTTGTTTCCACAGTAAGGACTAGAACTAGAGTTCGACAGAAAAAACTAAGTTACCATCCCACATAGGGGTATTTGGCCATTCTATCCGGACATTAGGCCAACACTTAAATATAAGAAATGTAAAAGTTTAAGCACGCAGCTCGACAGACAACAAAATTCTGCATCATATAGTGAATTTATAAGGCTTTTGCTTGATATTTGTCGTTTTGCGACACTGTAAAAGTCAGGAAAGTTGACTTTTTACGGTTTTGAGACGTTTACAATATATTTTTATGTGGCTTAACGAATAAAGATTTTACATTGATTTTTGTTTTTCTGTGAAAGGCTAAATTAACAATTTTTAGAAAATTTTATTTTAAATTTTTAGAAAATTTTATTTTAAATTTTTATGATAAAAAAAATTTGTTCGAATTTAAAAAAAAAATTTTTTTTGCAATGTTTAGTAAAAAAAAATATTAAAAGGTTTTTGAAAGTGAGTTCAATCGAGTTCGTAAAAATGTTGTAATACACAATAAAATATAAAATCTCTACTTTTAAACGGAAAAAAAACCTTTCGCGCTTTTGCGACATATATTTTTTTTTTGAATTTTTGAATATTTCACCTTTGTTCTGTTTTTGATCATCTTGCTTAGGTACATATGAGTAAGAAACCGTTTTGGCAGTCATAAATGTTTTAGTTTTTAATAATTATAGGTATATGTTTTTTATTTACATTATTACACATAACACTATGGTTACCTGTTTAAAAAAGAAATATGTAATGCGAAACAGTAATTTTCAACCCACCCCTATAGCGGTTTTTAGCTACCTGTGCAGCTGCGTTGTAAATGACGTTAAACTAATTGTTATTATTTTAAATTAAATTTATTGTTACTATTATAACTAAGTTATTATTATGAATAAAGTAATTATTTTCAGATAAATTAAATACTATAAAGTAATAAATTACAAAAATGTATTTTTATTAATATTTTTGGGTGGTGGGGATTGGATAGGCATTGGGAAGACACTTTTCCTCGACATAAAAGTTAAAAATTAATATTTTATGGAAACTAGAAACAAAAAAAAATTTGACAGGGAGGTTTTTTTGCGGGGCGTTGGAGGGATACCTCCTTCTTCCTATAAAATCCCAAATATTTAATTTTTATGGTGTAAAGGTTTGTGTTTGGGTAGTATTTTATTGTATTTGGAGTTTGCCGGCGCTAATAAACGCCACTGGCAAATAAAAGTGAATGGCAGATGAATGCCAGTATCCACTTGCCGATCTAAGAGTACGGTGGAGTACGGATACGATAGAGCAGCGTTCGGCTAACGGGACCTTGAGCAGTAAACCGTTATCGGTTCAATTTAACTCAATAAAATATTGTAATTAGTAAACCGTTAATGGTACAGCATCATAGCAAAGACTGGTGGTTTTAAAGATGACATCGAAAACCACGTTATAAAAATAAAAAAAAATAAAAAAAAAATGAGTCGTCTGAAATCCGTTTGGAGCTCGTGAGCAGCTTCCCGCTGTAAGAAGTTAAAGATCTTCTATAAAAACATAAAATCAGTCTTGCTCTATGGTGTTTCCAAACTAGTGCCTCCGAAGAATAATGCGTATCTTCTACATAAACGAAAGTGGAATTTCATCGGCCATATTCACGCTGACCCCCAAACGACATCACCAGACATACTACCGACGGAGAAGGAGAGATTTGCGCATACCTATATCGATATAAAAACTGTATATATATATATATATATGTCCCTTATTTAATTAAATATAATATAAATACAAATTGTAGCATAAAATATTTAAATAGAATGTTCACGAAGAACATAGAACTGTAGCCATGAACAAAAGTTGGGGAACATATATATGCGAAATAATGTTTAAAAACATGCATTATATGCATCTGATAGTATGAGATTGTGCAGGTACTTCATTCGTAAGTTTTAGGAGCAGATAATTTTTGTACGAACGTCATGGTATTGACATCTATAAACGTCAGTATCCGCGAAAGCGTTAATATACGCTCTCGTTTAAGCTGTATAAAAAGAAAATACTTACTGTGCAAGTAGTTTTTGTTACGAGACATCACTAATATCATTGGAATAATGGCTTGTTCCGCCCATTGTGCACCAAATTGTTCAACCAATTTCTTCATGTTTAGAGTCGCAGCTTCGCGGATAGCATACACATGATCATTAAGCCAACCCATACATAGTCCGCGCAATTTTTGATCGAAGAATTCCTGACCCAATTGTCCAGCAAGTGCCGGCATATATTCAATTATTGCCAAACGCACACGCCATTTTGAGTCCTCTGCGAGCTCAACTATAGCTGGTAAAAGAGACTAACAAAAAATATTTGAAGTAATATGATTAATTTTTATTATATATGAGTAGCCTTAGAGCAAAACGTCTTTTTCGCTCATTTAAATTTTTTGAGATATTGATGTTTATTTCGCTTACTTTAAAAACTGCACGAACCTGGATATGTTAACAAGTTTTTTAATTATCAATAGATGCATCAAACTGCATAAACTAATCTTTAAGGATTTTTTTATTTCGAAAAAAGTACGTGCCTGTTCGCGGATATCGATTAAGTTCTTTCTTTCGAACAATTACATTTTAAAGAAAAACAAATAAAAAAAATTTGTTTTTGTTTCAAATGTATTTGTTCGAAAGAAAGAACTTCTTCGATATCAGCGAACAAGGCAGTACGTTTTGTTACAAATAGAAGAGAAAAAAACTTATTTTGTCTGCGTGTTTTTAAACGAGTATTTTGACTGATTATTTTTTAAACTGATCTAATATAAAAAAATACACATTTAAATAAATATTTTTTCATTAATATTTTATATTATTATTACGAATAAACGTAATTATTATTTGAACTGTAATAATGTATAAATGAGAAATTATTATTGTTGGGCTTTAGTTCAGTTTTATTGAATTAATGAAATACGTTATAATTGCAAAGTAAAATACTTTGAGTATAACGGACTATAAGAGTTTGTTGAATATTAGTAATAAGCAATCAGACATGGGGAATTTCGTACTAACCAAAATTGTTTCAATATGTAAAAATAAAATAAAAATGAATTATATTAATTCTCGTATTCTATTTCTGTTGAAAACTTGCTTAAATAGTTGATATGCTTCCCAATTAGTATCCGCTTTACGTAAATTGTAAAGATGGACAATTGAACGCTGATGAGAGGTGTAGCTGCCTTGAAACCGGTATACTGATACTTTCTGCTAAAAACTGATTGGATATAATAATAATATATTTCAACATAAAAATATCTTAATAATTTTGAATTATCATTAATTCAATAAAACTGAACTTGAGCCTAAATAATATTACTTCTCATAGGTATGTACATCAATATAAGTTCGAATAATAATTACGTTTATCGTAATAATATAAATAAAAAATATATTAATTCAGCTTGGGCACGAGCCACTTCCCTAATAACAAGGGTCACAGTAAAATGTGAATTTCCCTAATATAGAGTAAAAACAACAAAAACGTTAAATTACAAAGTACAATACTTTGATGATAACGGACTAAGAGTTTGTGTTGATTGGTAGTAATATGTAGAATAAAATGAATTAAAAATTAATTCTCGTATTCTATTTCTGTTGAAAATTGAGAATATTAAGAAATGTTATTAAAATAAAATAAGAAAAAGAACAAAAAAGTAGAGTGCATATTAGTTTGATATCTGTTAGTATACTGTGATTGTAGTTTTATTTACACATGGATTACATATTTCATTAAATCAAAAAGTGAAAGGTACACGAAAAGTGGCAGAGTATGAAAAAAAGTATGTTTTTATAAAAAAATTCAAAAAGTATGTTTTTTTGCGCACTAATTTTTTTAGAAAACCATTTTCTTAGTAAAATAAAAATCATGCTAACTATATTTTTTCTAGAAGATTTCAATCCAAATGTTCTAAAAATAAAAAAAAAACAATTTATCAAAAAATGTGAAAAATTACGTTTTGTTCTTCCGCTCCTCATACGCGATTGTATATACAGTAAGTGCCCTATTTATCTTATGCAAGCAAATATGAAAGTTATATTATTTTTATATCATAATTACACTTAAGACGTTCTAATAATTCGCGAAGAGCTGAGACTTGAGAGCACATGAAATAGACCGCTCCTTAAAACAATTATGATTTATAAATCACATGTAACGTTGACAAGATGTAGTGCTTATGAAATTTTCAGTAGCATACATTCTGTGTAAAAATATGAGAATCTATATAATTAATGAGCAATAATATTTTTTGTCAGACATTATCAATACATAATACAACTGGTTTTATCAAATCTTATACGAAATTAAAAATATTTTTCACAGAAGTGAACGACATATTAAGCGTTATTGACGGTTGGGGATTTTGGGAGATATAAGAGTTCAAATTTGACACATATAGGAAAATATCGTTCGCATTTAGTGGATCAGACACTATAGGTCCGATGCGTTTATGCCATTCAAAATAACCAATGTTTCAATTTCGCTTGCATCAGTTTTTATAAATAAATTCAGAAACAATTTTACTTGAGACAATTGTTGAATTCCAATCACATCATTGACACAATCCAGATTAGAGATAATATTTAAACGCACTTCCGGGCATTCATCTTTCAATTGTATGAGGAATAAAGGTAATAAATGCTCCACGGTGTTGTATGCTCCAAGCATTGGACTCAGGCCCATTATAACGGAAGCCAAAGCAGATTTAACATGTGGATTGGGATCAGACACTAAATCACGAACATACGGCAAAACTGAAGTCATTATAATGTGTACTTGGTTTGCTTTGTCTAAATTGCCGCAAAAATCTTTGACCTTAGTAGCAACAGCTGCACGAACTTCTGCTTCAGCGTCTTTCAGCAAATACTATATAAAAAATTATTTAACATTTAAAAATTTCCAGCGTGTTTTCCTTACCTGAAAAGCAGGTACCAAATCAACCCGCGTAATCTCAGGTCCCACTGCTTTTTGCAAGTCAACAAATTTTTCAGCAACCATATAGCGCACACGCCAGGAAGAATCACTAGCACATTGGCGTAATGTAGGTAATACCAACTAGAATTGAAATTTCGTATATATATATATATATATATATATATATATATATATATATATATATGTATACCAGTATATTATATATATTATTTAAAGCTTTTTGTTTCAAATAAAAGGGAGGTTACTTACATGCTCAACATCTTCTTGCGGCAATAACTGAGCAATACTAACGCATGCTTCTACTGCTAAAAGGCGAACAGAATCCTAAAATTAAGAAGAAGAGAGTGTTTAAACAAAATACATAAGACTTCGTTATGTTTTATATTACTTGATCATCTTGAGCCAACTGGACAAAATTGGGAATAAGATCTGACTTTAAATATTCTATCTCCACCACCTTAGCGAACTCTCCAAGCTTGCTAGCAGCAGCTCTGCGTACCATTGGTGTCTCATCTTGGCATAATTTTCTAAAATTTGCGCGCAGTTCGGCTTTAACTGCTTGTGATACTCTAGGGTAGCATACTGAAAAGAGTCCACATGCTGAAGTGCGAGAGGTGAACCAATCACCAGAAACTAAACGTTGTAATGTTGGTACCACATGGATTTCAAGATCCTGAGCGCTATGCTCCGCAGCTACTGTACGTAAAGATTCAACTGCTTTATCTCGTACAACGGTTTCTTCAACTGTTGCCAAGCTTTCAAGTGGGGGTATTAAGTACATGGCATAGTCTGGGCCACCAACCAAATCTAACAAAATTTTAGTAAAAAATATTCTATAATTGACTAATCTCGAATTCAATGTAGTACTTACTCGTAAAGTTTCCCAGCTGATCTGCCAATGCCAATAAGACCTCATCCTCGTCATAAATTGTCTCAGTTAAAAAAGGTATTAATTCGGAACGCGTTCGCTCTTCCCCAAGAGCTAGTGCAATAGTGGAAAGTTTTTTTATGGAATTCAACCGAAGCTAAAAATAAGTTAATTCAAAAACTTTATATTAAAATTTTTTAATATTAAGATATTTATAACAAAATTTTTACATTTATTCGAGCATGTATTTATGTTTTATATTTTATTTATTTTTTGCGGGTTAGCAATATCTAGATATATATCTCGTTGGTAGGTATACCAATTCATCAGTAGATGTTTTACCCTTTATGTTTAAAAAAATTCCAAAGCTCATATATTTATACAAAAACTCACAAATATATTTTTGTGAATTACAAAGCATAAAAATAGTCTTTAAAAATTTTTTCTCAAACACACACAACAATAATTTTCTATTATGAATGTGTTTACTTTTCTACACCTATACAATTATTTTTTTATTTTTGCCTTATAAAATACTTTTAATGGCAACCAGCGGTTGTCTAATTGTGTAGGTGTAGAAAAGTAAACACATTCATAATGGAAAATTATTGTTATGTGTGTTTGAGAAAAAATTTTTAAAGGCTATTTTTATGCTTTGTAATTCACAAAAATATATTTGTGAGTTTTTGTATAAATATATGAGCTTTGGATTTTTTTTAAACATAAAGGGTAAAACATCTACTGATGAATTGGTATAGCTACCAACGAAATATATATCTAGATATTGCTAACGCACAAAAAATAAATAAAATATAAGATATTTATAACATTTAATTTCATATTCCGGAAGACATTTATTTGTCACACGCAGATAAATTTATACGATCCTAGCAAAGTTCTTTACATAACTTTAAAAATATTTTAATATATAATTTTTAACAAAATTTTATTTGTTATGGGTTAGCTAATCGATATGCATTTCGGTGGCAGCTAAATTAAAATAAATGCAAGAAAAGAAAACTAAACAGATTCGTATCAAATAAAGAAAAAGTATTTGTCATGTTTTTAAATTTTTTTAAAAAGTATTTTAATTATGCTTTAGTAATTCGCAGATATTATTTGCGATTTCATGTATGAGTTGATGAGTTTTGGAACTTTTCATACATGAATGGTAAAGATCTACTGGTGAATTAATATTTAGCTACCAACGAAATGCTTATAGTTTAGCTAACCCATAACAAAATTTTTTTAAAAACATAAATACTTGAGCATTTGCATTTGATTGTGTAATGAATGTTTTGCCAGATTTGGCAGGATCGCAATGTAATGAACGTGGCAGGATCGCCATGTAATGAACGTAGGGAGTAGTGTATTTATATCCTACCTACAAATGTGCCGGCGCTTAAGAACGCCACTGGCCTGTGTGTATTTGATAAAAAGTAGATTAATGCTTTTAAATAAGAGCCGATTTAGACTAAGTCATAACTATGATTATGATTAATGAATCATGAATAATTTTATTTTCTATAAATTCACTTCTTATATACTAATTAAATTAATTGTAACTTAAAACTACAAAAATTCTTTGGTTACAAGGATAGATCTAATTATAGTTAAAAATACTAATATAATAATTAATGCAAGATACACTACAAATGTTATATTTTGTAAAATATAATTTTAAAAGCATAATGTATAATATAAAGCTAAGTTTAGACGATATGTTGAATAAGCATATATATGCTGACACCCATTTGATTAAAAGTAGCAGCAAATTCCTATGTCAACATATATCATATGTTAGGTGTTTACACCATATGCTGAAACTACCAAATTTTTTAATGTCAGCATATATCAGCAAATGGAATGTCAACATAAAAAAAGTTAGCATACGATTTTTGTGTTTATACGATATGTTGAAATTTATATGGTAATATATATGCTGCATATATGAGCATTTGTTTATGAAATTAGTGAGTTTGACATTACTATTTATTTATTTAAAAATAATGTCATCAGAGGAACTTGCTTTAGCTATTGTTTGCACAGCGATAGTTTTTGATGATGATGAAGCAGAAACAAAACCAAAAAGACGTAGAGTTTGGAAAAGAAAATGGGTTGAACGGCGGGAGGAAGAAGGTTTTTGTGCGAAGTTATACAAGGAATTGGAAGAGGAAGAAGAATCGTTATACAAAAACTTTCTTCGTATGGATGTGCAACAATTTAATAATTTGCTTTTATTGGTGTCACCAATAATTGCTAAGCAAGACACAGTGATGCGCAAAAGCATCACAGCAAAGGACAGACTTATTTTGACTCTACGTTTCCTAAGCAGTGGTGATTCATTTTCATCACTGCAGTATCTCTTTCGCATCCCAAAGCCGACAATTAGCACAATTATTACACATGTGTTGGATGCAATTTACACAGTGCTTGTAGAAACATATATGAAGGTAAGAGTACTGAAGTATTATTTTGTATTTATACGCTAAAGCTTTTTCCCTAATGTAGATGCCATCAACTACAGAAGAGTGGAAGGCTGTAGCGAACGCATTTAATGAGCGGTAGCAATTTCCAAATTGTATAGGTGCTGTTGATGGCAAACATGTGGTAATGGTGGCACCACCGAATTCTGGAAGTATTTATTACAATTACAAAGGTACGCACAGCATTGTACTAATGGGAGTTGCAGATGCTTTATTTATATTGATGTTGGTCGCAACGGACGTTTTTCTGACGGTGGTGTTTTCAATCGCTGTAGCTTTGCAAAGGCAATGGATAGCAACAAACTAAACTTGCCAGATCCAATTGTATTGCCTGTACGAGATTTACGTGTTCCGTATTTACTGGTTGGAGATGATGCGTTTGCTATGCGACCAAACCTAATGAAACCGTATAGTCAACGTGGTTTAACAATGGTGCAACGTGTATATAATTACCGACTGAGTCGTGCACGTCGTATTATTGAAAATGCGTTCGGTATATTGTCAGCGCGTTTTCGAGTTTTGCGGTCACCTATCCATTTAAGCCCAGAAAAAACTAAAAAAGTAGTTCTGGCATGCTGTGTACTTCATAATTTTATGATAGACACAAACAAAAGATTGTACACACCAGTTGGATTCATCGATCAATATGATAAAAATGGAAATCTAATTGAAGGTACTTGGCGACATGAATGCAGTTCAACCTCCACCTTTTTACCACTAGAAACTCCAACAAACGTTAACGTTCAATTAATCACCGGTGCTAAAGAGATACAAAAAGAATTAACGATGTATTTTGTGGAAGAAGGTGAATTAAGTTGGCAGTATCAACAAATATAATTATGAAAAAAATCGATATTGTTGTTGGATACATACATACATCGAACCAAAATACATGTTCCTGCAAAATTTTTCACTCCTATAATTAAAAATAACGTTTTTATCCACAAAATTCTAAAAGCCCTAAGTGTAAGCGAATAAATTACTGATACGATAATGCAACAAAAAAGCACAGATAAATTTTCATATGTACACATACTATGTTTATAGTATAATTTTTATTAAATTAAAAACAATTCAGTTCATCAAACAAAACATAAAAAACTGTTAATACATATAAAAAACATTTACAGTAAAATAGATGAGATCATTACAAAACAAAACAGTTCATTCATTTGCTTTAGCAAATACATATAAAAAAAGTATTTGTGTATATAAAAACAGTTAACAATAAAACAAAAATAAATAAAATAAAAGGTGAAATTTTAGAACGTTTTTCAAACGTTTTCAAGTTTACTGCTGAATGGGTTGGTACCCACGAAATGCTGTCATATAAACAGCTACAAAACACACAAACAGCGATATTACGTTTTGTACATTATATGTATGTATGCTCATTTTCGCTTTGCACTCTGTCCATGAGATCCACCAGTGCCCGCGCCAATTGCCGTTTAACAAATATTGCTTTAGAAAGTGGTAGGCTGTGCAGTTCAGCAGCAACGTATTCACCAAAAACATCAAATTGGTGTTTTTCTTTTGTTTTTCGGCAATTGTGCTAATAGCTTTCGCTGCCATTTCTTTAAACACATCGGAAGAAGACGACTGTGATGGTATTTTTCTTTGCCGTTTTTGTGGGCAAGATTCTGGCACCGGCAAGTTTGATTGTTCCGAAGGCTGTTAAAAAATTAAAATTAAAAAATATTTGACAATTGTGTAAAATAAAAATTAATAGGAACTCACCAGCGTCATTGATGATGTTGTTTCTGTTGTTTCAGAAGTTTCATTCACTTCTAGAAACAACATTAAATTGAAATACTTCCACACAATACTACTGCAAGCTGCTGAACCAGATTTTTGCCGTTTAGATTTACTTAAATTTGTTTTAAAAGTCACACGTAAATTAGCCCATTTGCATTCGTCTGCACTTCGGTCTCCAATACAGTCCGCGATTTCCTGCCAAGCCGATGTTTTCGGCAATTTATATTGCGAAGAACTAATGTCCCAAAGCGTTGGGCGTTCTTCCACGGAATTTATTAATTTAATTATATCCTCGTGAGTCCATTCGGTGTGTACTTTGTGTGTACTTTTTTCTCACTTTTGTTTCTGGCGGCGGTGTATTTTGTGTTTCATGCACATGTATGGATGTGCGCATGAAGAAAAATAGTACTATTATTGTACAAAATAAAAGTAAAATATTGCAGAACTTACCAAGAAATAAAATAAAGCAGCAAAACAAAAGGAAAGCAAATAAAAAAGTGTTTTATAATTTATTGTTTGATGTTTACATACTCCACTGACGTTCGAATACTTATGCCCATTAATTTGCACGTTTGCCGCCGTTGAAAACAAAAATGCGACGTCAGCTAAAATCCGGCTGTGAGCATATAATTAATCGCCTTGCCGTTGATTATAAATTTTCAAACCATTTATTATTTTTTGATTTGAGTTTCGCATTGCTTAAATTTCAACTAAATTTCATTTTATTTTGGTATGTGTGTGCTTTAATGCACATTTTCGACACGAATTGTCTTTACACTAAAAAGAAACTAACGGCGGCTCGGCTAAGCCATTCGACACATATGCATAAAAATTTGGCATATGTTGAAAAGTTTAAATAACATTTTCAACAAACAACATATCTGTCAGCATATACAGGAAATTTGTCAAGCACTAAAAATATGCTGTTCAGACGATATGCTGAAATTACCAACATACGTTTGTTTCTATTGTCAACATAAACCTAACAAACGTTGTCAAACATGCGTATGCTGAAAAAATTTTGCGTTTACACGATATGCTGGCAGTTGTTACAAATTTTTCAGCATAAATATGCTGATTCAACATATCGTCTAAACTTAGCTTAACACTTCTACAAACTGAACTACAACGGGAAAAATGCAATGATTTAATGCAAGTATTTTTTTTTTCTTCAACGATTTTACTTATATTTTGAAACTTCAATTAGTTGAACTTGCAATTTAAAACAAATTTTAAATCTGAAATTATATCTATAAGTCCAGTTCAAAATTGAGGGTATCACAATGAGACCGAATCGATGTCTTCAGTTCAAAGTAGATTCGTTGATTGTCTTACGTTTCTCTTGTTGTACTAATAAAGATATTTCATAATAATTAAATATGTTTTCTGTTCAAATTCCAGAATAATAATAATAAGCAGAGAAGATAAATTTGCTTTTTTTGCTTTTTTAGCTTTTTTTCGCTATTTTACCCGATTTTTGTTTTTTTTCAGTTACTTTTGCGATTGTGATGCCATTTTGCTTATTCTACCATTTTTTCTTCATATTAACAACATTGCTAACATTTTTACATTTATTTAGTAGTTTTGTACCATTTTATTACAACTCTGTAGTATAATAAATAGTTTCAAGGCTAATTCATACCAAGGCGAATTAACACCAGGTAGTCGCAAGGCGAATTAAAGAATTCGCCTTGATCTGAGCTGTCAAAACAAATGCGTAAATGTGTGGTATAAAATTCAACATTAAAATGTAAAACACAGAATATTTTGTATAGTCTATGATGTAAACTTTATTGAAAGAAAGATTAACAAAGTCCGAACAATGGTATAATAAACACGAAGGAGGTCTTGGAACATACATTAAAATTTATTTAATGTAGTCCTACTGACTAAAAGAACGTACCCATCAATATGTCTTATGCCTGTGAAGTTTTAAGTTTGCAATTTGGAAATTATGCAAATCATGTTGGAGCTCACTGGTGGAACATACAAGTAAGTAAGTAAAAGTGAATGAAATAAACATATGGAACATATAATTGATAAAAATTGCATTACTGTTTTAACGGAGACGGAATTCATGTATGATCAGTCCGCTGAGCCAGGAGATACATATATGCCATTATGTGTTATATAGGCAAGGTGTTAATCACAATGTAAGTTAATTTCATTTAAAAAATTAGATAAAAATATCTTGCAGTCCTTCCCAATTTTTAGAAACAAACAAACTTACACTCCGCACTTGTTATTGGTCGCTTTGGATGGCTCTCTCAAGCATTTACCACGCGAGGGTAAACTTTACGGCAATAGGTTGAAGAGAGGCGGCCTGGATGATATTGCAAAGGCGGAGTGAAAACAAAATGAATTTCAATCAGATCTGGACAAATCGGAAATATGCGTTGGTGAAAGGGGCTGATTTTCTCTACGCTCGCTATCATCCACGCACTGTAAATATTATCAAACAATACCGGCATGATAGTGAAAAACAAACGCTAGACACTTTCCCGCGGCGTTGAACTATGGCAGACAGAGGAGTTTCCAAGATGATTTTTGCGATCGTATACGTCAGTATGTTGAGATATGTGATTTTTTGCAGGATTTTCAAACGACTTTTGATTCCTTTAATGGGTTTTCTGGTTTGGCTACTAAATGTTTAGAATACACAAATCATGAATAAAAAAAGTATGCCTTTATTATATATATTCGGCTTAAGGTCATATGAAAAAATTAATAAAACACATATATATTATGTTTTCGTACATGTACATATATGTATCACATCCATTTTTCAATACTTTGTTATATGTAAGTATGTATTTTAAACAATAAAAAAAGCTAACCCAACTTTTAAACATAATCAATTTTTGACACTTCAGATTCGCAGCTGATCTCTGTTTCGGCTAACGAGGCCACCTGGTCTTTAATTCGCCTTGATTCATACCAGGTGGTTGCAAGACAATTCGCCTTAAAAATGTCGTCTTGGGATGTCAAAAAACGTACTCAAAATGTGTGTTTTCATCTGAGGGAGTACAAATTACAAGGGGCGAAAATACACATGGGCTGTGAAGGCCATCTGTTAAGAATTCGCCTTGAAATAATTTCCTCGTTTGATTGCGAAGTATACTTATTCAAGTACATGTATTAGAACAGCTAGAACTGTCAATT
This sequence comes from Lypha dubia, assembly GCA_947311025.1. Taxonomy (NCBI): domain Eukaryota; kingdom Metazoa; phylum Arthropoda; class Insecta; order Diptera; family Tachinidae; genus Lypha; species Lypha dubia. The sequence continues at coordinate 73,452,628 of OX371261.1, read as the reverse complement.
CCATATAAAAAGAACATAAACAAAATATTTTATATACATATGTATGAAGTTTGTTTTACAGTTAAACAAGGCAATTGTATTAATAGATTTAGGTTGATTGTACGTGTTAATTTTGCCGTACTACTAGATTGAAAATTGTTTATACTTGAGTTTAAAAAACCGTTCTAATTCGTTTAGAATGCCAAAAGAGAATCAAAAAAGATTTTTATTGCTAAAGCATATTAATTCCTATCCTGAAGTTTTTAAAATTGAAAAGGATTGGCTTTTTTGTAAAATAAACAGTAAAAAAAATTTAACATAGAACAGCACATTAATACAAAAAAAAAAAAACAAACAAGCTGAATCCCGGCAAGAACATGGTCCACAAAAACGAATTACTGAGTTTCCTGTAACAAACAGTGCAAGCACCTTTAACGAAAATCTTTGCAAATTTTTTTAGATACTAATATACCAATAAAAAAAGTAAGCCATCCTAGTTTTAAAAACATCTTCCGTAAATATGCCAACCTATCAGTCCCAAGTGAAAGCTTACTTTGAAATAAATATGTTCCTCATGTAACAGACGCAGCTGCTTACATGTTAAGTGGAATTTCTTCACTCAAAATAATGTATCCTAAAATGTTACATTTGACATGTTTTGCCCATGGACTACTTCGTGTTGCAGAATTCATACGATTAGAATTTGAGTATGTAAATAATTTGATATCGTGTACCAAAGCCGTATTTTTAAAAGTTATAAAAAAAAAATCCATAAATTTGTAGGCTTTCATTGTATTTGAAATTGAATTTTTAAATAAATAAATAAATTTAGAGACACATATGTACTAATTTTTGATTTTTTAGGCACCTCGCCGAAAGCAATTGTTTATAAACATGAATCCAAATTTGGCTCTGCCACCTTTTCCATGCTCTACTCGTTAGGGAACTTGGCTGCAGGCAGCAATATATTACGCAGACCATTTTGATGAAGTTAAAGCAGTAATTTTAAAATTAAACAGTGAAGACTCTGAGTCAATAGCACGAGCCAAAAAGATCTACGATATTCAAGCATTGAGTCCCCAACTAGCATTTATAAAAACGAATTTTTCAATAATAGTATATTCATTGAAAAAACTACAAACGTTTGGGTTTAACATACAGGAAAGCAGAAATATTGTGGCTAACGTAAAAGAAAGTCTTGATAAAATTAAAGATAAAAAATTTCTTCGCAAATTTGATGCAGTATTCAAAAGAAATCCTGGATATTAAACATTTCTAGAAATAAACTCTTCAAGTAAAACTGTTCAACTTCAAGTGAACTGTTAAAATTTAAATTTGTCCCATCAACATCCGTTGATGTTGAAAGGAGTTTTTCTATGTATAACTCACTTTTAACAGAAAGACGAAGAAAATTTCAAAACATAAAAGCTGATATGATTGTATACTGCAACTGTTTCCAAACTGATATCAATACTTGAGATTAAATAAAATCATATAAAATCAAAAATGCTTTTTTTTGCTACTTTTTTGCTATTTTTACTGCATTTTTTCTTACGTTTTTCTGCTATAAGAAGTAGTTTTTTCTGCTATTTTTGTCTTCTCTGATAATAAGTCACCCCTATTATGAATGTCAATGTTAACTCATGTGACGTCGATACCTCAATAATGGCATTGCTAATGTCAACATTGCCATATACCGATAACACTGTCATCGAATTATGAAAGGCAATTTAAAGGCGACATTGTCTTAAATTTACTCTGCTTTTGTCGACAACAATTTTAGCAACGACTTGACTTAATTGGTGTTTGTTACTTACTCAGTGTTTATAAAATAGAGAAAAAATTAAAACATTGAGAGCTAAATTATTTGAGGAGTTATTTCAGGAACTGGAAAATAAATCGTACCTAGCTAAAGGATTCCATAGAGGCATAACTCCAATTGATTTAAAGAAAGAATGGGAAGAAATTAAAATTGTATTGAACCACCAATTCGAGATAGCAATGGATTTCAATTGCAACGTAAAAAACAAATTGATTGTCAATAAAGCAGAACTAAACGCAACAGGAGGAAAAACTTGCAAATTATTCACGTCAAAATCGTGAAAGCTGGAAACGAAGTGAATTTTTGAGCATTGAACATTCTGTTATGCAAAAGGAGGTTTCTATTGAAATACATAGAGACCCAAGAAGATTTTGAAGGATTTGAAGAAAACCGTAAATTTATTCGTGCAGGTAGGCATAAGATTTTAAGAAATGGTAAACCTGGTAGGCCACGAAAGCAATTCAACGAATTGAAAAATATGGCTGAAGTTAAAATACCACAAACAGCAGAAGAGGCGTTATCGTGTAAAGAGAATGAATTATGGCTGAACGCCATGAAAATAGAAAGAAATAAAACATGGACATTTACAGATTTGCCAATTGGTCATATGGCGATTGCTAGTAAGTGGGTGTTTGCACTGAAAAGAGATAAATGAGGCAATATTGAACGATTGGTGGCAAAGGGGTGTAGCCGGCGGTATGGTATCGACTATATGGAAACCTTTTCACCCGTAGTGCGTTACTCTACAATAATGACTGGCTTTGGCGGTTGGATGGAAAATGGTATTGCACCAAATTGATGTGAGCTCAGCATATCTCAATAGTGAGTTGCATGATGAGATTTATTTACATCAGCCACAGGGTTTTAAAGATAGTGTACATCCCAATAAAGTTTTACGAGTCAATAAAGCCATCTATGGGTTAAAGCAGCCAGGAAAGGAATGGAATTCCAAAATGGACGTGTTAAAAAGTTTTGGTTTCTGGTTTTTGTTTGGTTTGGTCAACTGAAGCTGATCCTTGTCTGTACAAGAAAGACGTTAAGGGTGAGATTATTTTAATTGCAGTCTATGTAGACGACCTCATTATTGGATGCAGGAGCGCTGAAATTGTATTGAACATAAAAAACAAGTATGTGGAGAATTTGACGTGTCCGATAAAGGAGCGTTGTATCACTTTCTGGGCGCATTGAGATAGATAGAACTGGCCAGACAGGTGATATCAAGTTTGGTAAGACGCAATATATTAAAGATATGCTGAAGAAATTTAATATGATTGGGTGCAAACCGTTATCGGTGCCACTTGATGCAGGTTATCAGTCACAGTGCACAAATAATTGTAAAAAGGTAGATCAGCAGTTATACCAGTCTTTAATTGGCGCGCTAATGTATTTAGATATTACAACGCGGCCAGATATTTTGCATTCGGTTTCCAAACTCGCTCACCGCAATTCTGATCCCCATCAGGAGCATTTTCAGGCAGCAAAGCATGTGCTTAGATACTAGAGTTGTCAACCGATTAAGAATAATTCGATTAATCGATCAAACAAAACGAAACTCTTGATCGAATAATTTTAAAATGCCGATTTTCGAATAAAGATTAAATCGATTAATTAATGTCAATTAATCGAACAACTTTTTTTAGTTTAAAATGCATACGTCAAAAATGTTTAAATTTGTTTGTATGATATGAAACAAAGCGAGTACTTTATATCAACCAAATACATATTATTTTGGATGTTTGCAGTTGTTGTCGAACTGCGCATACCTACATAGTAGCCTTGCTATGTTTTGAATGAAACGTTAAAAAATTTTCAAGAATGGGGTTTTTTCACTCTCAGGTGAATAAATTAGAAATACACTAAAGCCAAAAAATTTAGCTCGTTTTGGAAGTATTTTACCAAGCACAAAAATGAAAAAAAAAACAAAGTCACATGTAACAACCCAGTAAAAAATTATTATGTAAAGGTATATAACAAGCTGGATGAAGTTCAAAAGTCTTGTGCTCGTAATCTCAAGGAGATTAATAGTTTATGCGAATGTATTATCTTGGACAGTAAGTTGAATTTTGCTTCCCATATCGATTCTATCTCGAACCGTATCATTCTTATTTTACGAAAGATTTTTGCTACGAATATTTATTTGCCTCTTCATGTCAAGTATAAATTAGCTTATTCTCTATTAATACCTCACATTACTTATGGCCTTGAAGTTTTTTCTGGCACGACGTCTCGGAACCTGAACAGACTCTATTGTACCTTCAATATGATTATACGGTTTGTTTATAACTTAGGTAGACGTGACCATATTTCTAATCACGTTTTATCGTTCTTAAGCTGCTCGTTTGCCAATTTTATACTTATTCGCTGTGTTATCTCCTTCTACAAAATTATAAGGACTTGCTGACCTATTACTCTGTATGAATTATTTTCTTTTACCCGGTCGAGCAGAAATCCACAGATAATCATTCCTAGAGTTGCCTTTTCCCTTTTTGAGAAATCTTTTCTTATAAGAGTGGCTCGTTGCTGGAACCGTTTACCTTATGAATTGAGAATCTTTTCGCATTCGAATAATGTTTTCCGTCTCAAACTACTTAGACATTTTGGTGCCTAAATATTGTACTTGGCTACGAATGTAATTTAAAAACTTTATCGTTTTGCAATATTTTGCATTTGTATTTTCTTTATTCTAATTCTGGCTTAGCTTACCACTAATTGGGACCTTCTACAAATTCTAATTACAACTGCAAACTATGACGGCTGGGGGGCCAGTAGATAGATAAATTTACAAATAAACATATGAATATACATGTACATATGTATATGAGATTTATTTAATGTACTGCTATACAATTGTTGAATTCTTTTTTTTTTATTGTTATTATCATACTTATAGATATTTAGTATAAACTCAGGAGTAAGAAACTTTGTGATATATTGAAATTTTTGGCCATATTGGCTTATATTACAAGAATAAATAAATAAATAAATAATCTTGATGTGGTGAATTCCATATTTGAGTCCTTAGATTGGATCTATTTGTTTGCGGGTTTAAATACTAATGAGTGCTACGATGTATTTTTACAGAAAGTGTGATATCTGCCGTATTAATATTCCTTTTAAGTGCGTTAAGCCTTTTAAGCTTCCGTGGTATACTAGAGGTTTAAAAAAGCTGAAGAATTTGCGAAACAAATATCATAAGAAGTTTTTAGATGTTGGTGACTCTGAATCTGAAGCAAAATTTATTCATTACCGCCGGGAATTTAACTTTCTGAATAAATTTCTTTATAAGCAGTTTCTCTTGTCCAAGGAACAAGAGATAAAAAGTAATCCCAAGGCCTTCTGGTCTTTCATAAAATCAAAGATAAGATCATCTGATATTCCATCGATAGTTTGTCTTGATGGTAGAATTTCTAGCTCTTGTGATGAGGCTGTTAATATGTTCGTTCCCTTTTTCAAATCTAACTTTGAGCCAGCTGGAGGCATTAATTTTCCTATTTCGGGGGTTCTTGCTGACTTAAATCTGGGATCCTTTGTTTTGTTGGAGGATGATGTAGCTGAAGCAATCGCTCAGGCTAAGATCTCGACGAAATCTGATGTTGATGGCCTATGTACGTACTTATTGAAGAGGGCTGCCTCGGCTTTTATTCCGGCACTGACTTATATTTTCAAGTTGTCACTTGATGAGGGTAAATTTATTGATAGATGGAAATATGCGACGGTCACTCCTGTTTTTAAGGATGGGAAGAGAGACAATGTTAGACGCTACAGGCCTATACCTAAATTATCATGTGTTTCTAAAATTTTTGAACACATTATTCATAAGAAGATGTGATCACACGCGGTGTTGGTATCTAAATTGAAGTTAATGGGCTTTCCTACTAAATTCCTAGTTTGGATTAATTCCCATTTGTCCAATAGTTACAATTGAAGGGTTTAGTTCTGTCACTTATTTGCTAACGTCAGGTGTACCTCAGGGTAGTATACTAGGCCCGTTGTTGTTTAACCTTTTCATAAACGATATTAGTAATTGTTTCGTTAAATCTAACCATCTTTTATATGCTGATGATTTAAAGTTTTATGGTAAACTAGTTTCTATACATGATGCGCAGATTATGCAAATGGAGCTCAATTAGTTAAGTGAATGGTGTCGTCTTAATGGTTTGTGTTTGAACATTAATAAATGTGTACATGTCTCTTTTCATAGGTCTCTTGCCCCTACTGCGGTGGAATTTTATATTGATGGAGTAATGTTGAATAAATCTAATTCTAAACTTGACCTAGGCGTATTGTTTGATAATTCCTTGTCGTTTGTTGCTCATGTGGAATACATAGTTCCGAAAGCCTATAAGATGTTGGGTTTTCTGAAAAGAACTTGTTCTGAGTTTGCTGACCCATACACTATTAAGTATGTTTATACGTCATTTGTTAGGTCGAACGTTGGAATATGCTTCTGTTATTTGGAGTCCTCACGTAGCTAATCTTATCACTCGTTTGGAGAGAATTCAACGTATTTTTGTTAAGATTGCTACGCGCTCGCTATCTTATTTGTCTGCGGTTCCATATGAGTCAAAATGTTTATTTATTGGTTTGCGTACTTTGGAATCACGTAGAAAAGTTCAATCTGCCCTGCTGCTGTACGACATTATCAATGGCTCTATTGATTGCCCAGATTTGCTTAACGCTATACGGTTCTATATTCCGCCGAGGAATCTAAGGTTAGCTAAGCTATTCGATGTTCCGTTTCGTCGTACTGATTATGCACGTAATGGTACCCTAACTCGCGCGTTTGCTCTCTTAAATGACCTTAATTTTAATTTGCAAAGAAACTCTAACTCATTTATCGAATTTAGCACTGGTAAAATTGAGTTTAAATTGTTACTTTATAGTGTATTAAAATAGTTTGGCTCAAATCGTCTTAATAAAAGAGTTATGTATATGCACACATAAGTATTATTTTATATTTACATCTACTGTGATTATGTTTGGTGCGATTTTATTTGTTCTTTCTTATTTATTTTATTTTCTATTGATTTAAATTTTGTTGCTAGATAACCATAATTTTATTTATTTATATTATATTATACATATTATATTATCTTAGTCTGTAAGGACTTTTTTGTCTATAGACTGAAATAAACAAACAAATACAAATCGATGAAGGAATACCACTTTAACAACAAGGAAATTGCTATCGCAATTACTGAAAATAACAGCACAATTTGTAGCGTTATTAAAAACAATATAAAAGAAACAACTGCTGATTTCTGTTAAGGGTCTTTTGCTGACGTTGTCAAGAGCAGTATGGCATTGTCTGATTCGAATAATGCTGTTTTAGCTTCGGCACGCCAAGAAGAAGTTTTAGTTTATAGCTCATCTCCGTCCTTTTCTCAGCATCAGCCATCTAACATTAATAGTTATCGTGGTGGTAATACACTTGCTGAGTTAATTGTCTCACCTGCCAGTAATACTTCAGTGCCTGCTAAGGGTGATAAGCAGCCTCTTTTGCCTGTTTCTCTGTCACCACCGATTTCGTCTCATTACGCTGGTGTTATTAACCAACCAACTTCAAATGCTGGTAATGAACTTTCACCCGTACGTACCAGTAAGAGCAAGGCTAACTTTATTTATTTATTTATTTAATCAATCAAAGTAATATAAAAAGCCACATCGGGCCAAATAAAATATATATTACAGTAACAGTTTCCCGAATAACTAAATACTTAAAAATTATTACAAAATAATAGAAAAGAATTATAATAATTAAGTCTAAAAGTTGGCCCCTAGCCCAAGTAGATATAAAGAAAAGTTAGTAGATAAAGATGTATAGTAGAAAAACATATCCCGAGGGGTGGTTCGTACAGACAAATATAGGAAATCACTATTAATAATGATACACATTAGCGTGAATGTCAATACAGACATAATTGGAACAGTTAAACTTGATGAATCTTGGTAAATCGCTTCAACTAATTCGTAGTAAAAGGTGAAATAACAATCAATCAATCAATCCAGGGTTGAAAAATATGCTAACAGTTTCAGGCGGAACGCATTATTGGAATGAGAAAATAAACGAAGTTCAATGGGTAAAAAGTTCTAACACCTAGCTACTCGTACAATAAAAGATCTTTCAAAACAGTTAGATTTAATTCTTGGAATAACAATTTGGAAGTTTCTTGACGAGCGTGAGAAAACAAATCTTGCGCGTAGTTGACACGGTTGTCCGCTCTTAATGACTCTGTAAAAAACTAATAGGTTACGGAAAGCAATAAACCGCTGAAATGAACCACCAATGAAGGTCCTAACAAAGCCAGAGATATGTCTTCTTCGCCCAACACTGAAAACATAGCGTACAATAGTATTTAAAGCACGACGTAACCTAGCAATAATGTAACCCATAGTGCCAGAAACCACTTCTAGACCATAATAGATTTGTGGCATTAGAAGCGCATGTGCCAGCCTATGCTTGACGAAAAATGGAAGAAAAACTTTATTAGAGTAAATTCTACGCAAAGTAGCAAACACCCTCGAACAGACCTGGTCAACATGACCCTCAAAAGTAAGCCGATCATCAATGTAAACACCTAAGCACTTAAATCTATCGACAAATGATAATCTATCGCCGTTAATAGAAACATCCAGTGTCGGATAATTACGTCTCATAGATCGGAAAAGAATAGCTATAGTTTTCGAGGAATTAACAGGCAGGAAGTTACGGGAAGACCATTGCACAAAACGTTCAAGGCTATAATTCATATTAGCTTCCAAAATATCAGGAGAATCGCCGTCCGAATTAAATAGCAAAAAGACATCGTCCGCAAATGAAAATGAAGTGCACATATTATTGTCCATATAGCTCGGAAGGTCATTAACATAAAGGATAAAGAGTAGCGGTCCCAAAACAGATCCCTGAGGAACACCTGAAAACAAGGAAAGAGTCCCAGAAAACCCACCGTTAATATCCACAAATTGTTTCCTACCAGACAGGTATGAGTACACTAGTCTACACGCCGACTTAGAAAATCCAAAAAACATAGTAGTTGTAGTATTATGGTATCTACGAAAAGCATATTGCGAAGGTGAAATACCCATTTGAAGTGAAGCAAGAATCTGATCTTTAATAATATGCTCAACAACAAGGAACCACCCGTGCTACCTTCCATGAAGGGGGAAAAACTGAAGCGGTCAAAATAGAGTTGACATGAAATAAAACAAATCGAGAAATAAAGGGGTAAATAAGCTTAATGAAGTGAATCGGAATCTGATCTAATGATAACCTTTTTATCTTTAGTAAAGGCCCTGTAATTTATGGCGCCAATTCATCTAGTGACCTTAGTGTTTTCTCCTACAAAAAATGGATCCACATCTCGTCTTTTAAAGCAACTGTTACAACTGACCAAATTCTAAGCTATATTGAAAAAACTGCAAATGTTAGTAAAAGCCACATGGCATGCTTTAAGTTGGTTAAAAACGATGCTGATCTGTCTGCCATGAAACATGTTAATTTTAAAATTGGTATTTCGCATAGTCTTTATGATAAAGTCTTAAAGCCTGAAATTTGGCCAGCTGGTATTAAAGTTCGACCCTTCGTAAATTTTCAAAGGTCGTTGCCTCACAATCAGCAAAAATTGTTAATGGGAGTAATGGGTTGAAGGTGTATTTTCATAATGTTTCGGGAATGCGGTCCAAGTCTAAGACTGTCTATGATTTTTCATCACAGTATGATTTCGATGTTTTTGTATTGGTGGAAACCTGGCTGAACAGTGATTTTTCGGATTCTGAATTTTTTTATCCTAATCTTTGGATGGTGTATCGCAAAGATAGGTATGCGTCTTCTACTGGCCTATCTTTGGGAGGAGGCGTCTTAGTTGCTGTAAAAAATAGTTTTAAATCATCTGTTTGCAACATTAATAATCTTAATGGCTTGGTTGACCAAGTAATTGTAACGATATCGGATTTAAGCTGTTCTTTTCTAGTATGTGCTTCCTATATTCCACCCAATAGCTCTGATTGTTTATATAATGCTCATATTTCTAACATATTATCGGTAGGTGAGAACTTCACAGTTAATGATAACCTCTTTATTCTTGGTGATTTCAATTTAAAAAATATTTCTTGGTCAAAGCTTGGGGACAGTTCTTTGCTAATGCCTCATAATGTTAATCATTGTCATGAAATAAATTTTATTGACAGCTTACTTTCGCTGAACCTGTGCCAAGTTAACAAGTTTGCTAATCAATTAAATCGCTTTCTGGACCTTATATTTTTGTCTGAGTGTCTTGATTACCAAATTTATGTTCCTTCACTGTGGATTTCTCAACCTAATATCCATCATCAGCCTTTGGTGATTGAAATTTATAACCTAACATTTTTTAAACATTCCCAAACTACAATTGTTAAAGATTTTAATTTTAAAACTATGCGTTTCCGAGAAAGTTACCACATTAAATTTTCGTCTTATTTTTCGATTTTCTATCGCCCTATGAATTTTTTTCTTTTCATTTTGAGCTGAGTCACTAAACTAGATTTAAGCCTTTTTTTATTTGGAAATGGGCTTAAATCTAGTTTAGTGACGCAGCTCCAAATGAAAAAAAAAATTACATAGGGCGATAGAAAATCGAAAAATAAGACGAAAATTTCATGTGGTAACTTTCTCGGAAACGCATAGTTTTCGAGTTATTGGCCTCTGAAGTTTGTATATATATGTGCGATTTCCCTTTGCATTTCTCAACGTATAAGGCCAATTTTGGTATCATTTGAAAGCTTTTGACTAGATCTATATGAATTTGTTAAAATACAGAAGATTTTAGTGATATTTAAAAAAACATTATTGTTTTTGGACCCAAGTGGGCTAGAGTCTAATTTCCAGCAACCTGCTAACCTATATTAAAATAAATTAGTGTGGATAATATCTGTCAAACACTTCCTCCAGCGTACAATCTGATGTCATAAATATTATATTTTCTATATCATTGTGTTGGTGTACAAGGTGGAGAAAATCATTAGGCCCGGCCAAAGGCCGGCTATAAAGGACATCTATTCTATATACCACCGTGTCGGGAAATACCATGGTGGAGAAAATTATTAAGCCAGGCCGAAGGCCGGCTATGCAGAAAATCTATTCTATATACCGCCGTGTCGGGATATACCATGGTGGGAAAATCACTAAGCCCGGCCGAAGGCCGGCTATGCAGAAAATCTATTCTATATACCGCCGTGTCGGGATATACCATGGTGGAGAAAATCACTAAGCCCGGCCGAAGGCCGGCTATGCAGAAAATCTATTCTATATACCGCCGTGTCGGGATATACCATAGTGGAGAAAATCACTAAGCCCGGCCATAGGCCGGCTATGCTGGAAATCTATTCTATATACCGCCGTGTCGGGATATACCATGGTGGAGAAAATCACTAAGCCCGGCCTAAGGCCGGCTATGCAGAAAAACTATTCTATATACCGCCGTGTCGGGATATACCATGGTGGAGAAAATCATTAAGCGATGCAGACAATGTAAAAAACTGCTTTGACACCTAAAGATTTTAAAATTTAAATAGAAAATTTGCAAATTCATATAGATCTAGTCAAAAGCTTTCAAATGATACCAAAATTGTCCTTATACGTTGAGAAATGCAAAGGGAAATCGCACATATGTATATATACAAACTTCAGAGGCCAATAACTCGAAAACTATGCGTTTCCGAGAAAGTTACCACATTAAATTTTCGTCTTATTTTTCGATTTTCTATCGCCCTATGTAATTTTATTTTCATTTGGAGCTGCGTCACTAAACTAGATTTGTTCCTGGAAATGCGTCTCTAAACTAGTTTTAAGTCTTTTTATTTTTGAGCAATGTAAGTAAACTAGATTTTTCCATATAATCATTTAACAATTTTCTTTTCTTAATTTTTTGATTCTCTGTTCGATGGGAGATTTATTTTTGGGCAATGCATACACATACTTACATATGTAAGTACATAAACTAGTTTCAAGCCGTATTTTTTTTCAATATATAAACATACATAGTCGAACTAAATTTATTCCCAAAATATAATTATAAAACTTAGAATAAGTTTCATCATACATATTAAACTTACTTGAACATCTTCATTTTTCAGCTCATCTATAAGAACTGCTATTGGGTATAGGGAATCGTCGAAAGTTTTATCATTGGATGCCATTATCAAACACAAATAATTGCAATTGCTTAACTTGAATTTCCAAGTAGATGTATTATTTTCAATTGATTGTATTAAGGCTGTTCAACGAAAAACCGAAAAGTTTTTATTTAGCAAAAATAAATTTTTAACCACTCACGATTAAATTTCGTGTTATCTTCGTTAAGAATATACACATATACTTATATATATATATACAAACAGGGATCGAAGCCTATTATTGATAATCGGCTTACAACCGCCGCCAACAAATATTTGTCGATATTAGCCGCCGTCGCTACCGCCGGCATTACTCGTTGTAAAAAGGCTATTAGACACTCATACTTGTCTGCAGACATGCTCTTTACCATCACCCAATTCACACCATAAAATAAAACTTTCGATTTTTCTTTAGTTCTCTTCAAAAGTTGTTTCTAAAAACTTTACAGATTCATACGATGATTTTTTCCCATGATTTAAATGTTGATTTTTTTCTCCGTAATAGGTTATTCTTCTTTACTTTATTATTTGAATAAAAACAATCTAAAAAATGTGTATGTATGTATGTATATCAATTTGTTATTTCCGTACAAACTTCGTGCAAACGAATATGCGTATTGCCACTTGAAAATGAAATATAATATAAAGCAAAATAACAAAAAACGAATATGTGTAAAGAAAAATATAAGAAAAACTCACGGAGAACTGAAAATGTGAATTTTTTGTTACCCCTTTTGCTTCTCTACCCCGTTCGCCAACAAAATATCGTGAAATAAAATTCAACTAAAATTTTATAGTGTGAATTGGGTGTATGTACATATCTGTCGTTTCCAAAATAATTAAGCACCGCTGGTTAACGCCACCTTTCACGATGTTCGATTAAAAAATAATCAACACTTTAACCGAAAGTCCGCCAAAATTGTATACAAAATATATGATTAAAGGCCCAACTAGAATGTGCTTATTGTAACTTAAGCTAGTGTCAAAATTCAACGAAAATCATGTCAAAAGGCTGCTTTAGCGGACCGTAACTCTAGAATTGTAAATGCTGATGTGTCAGCTGATTGCTTCTGTTATATGCAATAGTTATGAAAATACTTACTTGACTGAAATGAAATGTTGCCGTAACGTACCAACCTGCAGAAAATAGAATTTCATTAGTCCCCTTTTACATATTGGCAATTGAAAGGCAGACAGACGAAGTTTGTAGAAGAAGGGATGAAGACGCAGAGTGGATAGTACACGACCCTCTGTACTGGACATTTTTCGTTTTTCTCTTTCACTCTTCGCATTTTTTATGTTGTTGCTTCATATAATTTTTCTCACACCATTGGCATTTTAGTATTAATGCATGTGGTGTGAAAAATTATGTGCATACACAACAACAGCGAAAAAGAACGAAAAGGGTATACGAACAACTTCTGTCTGTCTATTAATTTCCAATATGTAAAAGCTACACACAAGTTCAAAAGAGAATAAAGCTATGTACAGACGATTGGCAGATCTTACAATATTGTAAGATATGTCAATATGCTGACAACGTACTGACAATTGTTGCGGGTGAATCCAGCTTTAGGGGGTTGTATGGCATGTGAATTCCCTCCGTTTATTTTTGTTAGTTACTGTGCAGTCCGATAGCTTTCTGTCCAATATTTATCTGTCCGATGAGATACCGTCCGATGTTTTCATTGTAAATTAATATTAAATAAATTGTCTTTGTCAAAATTAAAATTGTCCGTAGTCTATGTGATACGCGGTCGTCTGGTATGTAGTTATTTGTCAAGTGTCAAATGTCCGAGCGTTACTACACCAGGTGTGTGTTGTATACACTAGTGAAAACAGGGTTGTTGTAAATGTTTATGGTGAATATGTTCGGGAAGGGTCCGGAATTTATGTTATGCGCCTTGATCCTGGAAAAATAAAAAAATATGTAGCAACAAAATATAGGTAGATCTAGATAGAAAACGGTTTCAAATTCTTTGCATTCACAACCCGTTGATTTTTTTTTTTGTTTTGCGATAAATAGGAGAACAATGTACGATATCGGGACATTAGGACATTGGTAAAACAAGAAGACGGCAAAAAGTTTAAAAGAGAGTTTTTCGTTTTTTTTTGTAAATCAAGTGTGAAAAAAAAAAATATATAATTACTGGTGGCCAAAAAGAAATACATAAGTTTTTCTGAAAAAAATAAATATCATCCTGTTCTGCAACACGATTTCCCAAATACAATCGAAGATCGTCCGAAGCCAAATAAAGAGGGCACAAAAAAAAAATTGAAATCGGAAAGGCCCCGTAACCAAAAGCCCGGAGATAAGGCAGAACAGGTAACAAATTTTTAGTAAGATAATAGTGTTGAAGATAAAAGCAGACCAGGAAATCAAGAAACACAGTTTTAAAATATCAAGAACAAATAAACATCATCTGGTCATAAATAGTGCGGCCATAAAGTAAAGGCCAGAACCAACAAATTAGCCATAAATCCCCTATTATAGGAAAAACGCAATAAGGCGACATATATTAACGGGCGTGAAAAGTAGAGTAGGAATAGTTATAAATTTATATGTGTTTAGTTGTTAAGCTAATTATAAGTTTGGAATTTATTATATCTGTAGCTTATTTATAAAAAAAATAGTTTTTTTTTATATTCAGTTTTTTTTGTGCGCAAACAAATTTGTGTTTGGTTCGTTTTCACTTTTAGTTGAATTTTTCTTTGTCTTAGTTTTTTTTTTGTAGTCCGAATATTGAACGGGCATAGATACCCATTAAAAGAGCTCCTTTAATAGGTAGGATAATAGAGAATAGTTCGTTATTGGTTTTTTTTTGTGTGCGAGTAAAATTCAAAAATAAAAAGGAAAAAGGAACTAAATAAAGTCTGTTGTTTTGCGGTAAATTTTCACATTGAATTAAGTTATTGTTTTCATATTAATATTTTTTTTACTTGTCATATATATATTCCCATTTTTTTTTATTAAGTTTTTATTACCTTTTTTTTTATCCTTTTAAATATATATATATATGTAGTTTTTATACGTCTCATATTTATTGAATTTAAAATACACCCTTGATTTTTATTTGATATACTGATCAAAATTTTTGTAGAAGTAGTTTTGTTTAATTATACAATAAAGTATGTACTTTAAATTTTAATAATAACGAAGATGTTCGTGTATTAAATAATTAATGTTCGGGTGAGGTAAGGATGGATTAGGATTGTAAAGTGTGTGTGTGGGTTTTTGGGGGACCAGAAAAATTATAATAAGGAACTATTGTGTCCCAGGTAGGGTGGGCAAGGTAGAGGCAAAACATCTCGTCCTCTCTCCTCAATGTTGTCCCTTGTGTTTAGTTTGGTTTAGTTTATTTTGTTTTTATTTTATTGTTCGTGTCTCAGCGTAGGTTGCGGGTTGGAACCTGCCCTAGAAGGTGTGCGTCGATGAGCTGGCTGGCGTCACAACCTACGGCGAATTGACGGCACGCAAAAATATGGCGCCCAAATTTAATTAAAACAATCCAAATTCGGATTCATGCAGGTTGCATTAACACCAAGGCAGCAAAATGGCGACCATTTTGTACTTCGTACAATATGGCGCTCAATCTGGAAGCAAAAGAAAAAAAAAATCGTTGTTAGAATATCGAAGGCAACAAAATGGCGCTCATATATGTTGTAAGCAACAATATGGCGCGCAAAAAATTAAATTAATATTTTTTTTATCATACAGTTCATCTAAGTATATGTTCTTTTTGTTTTCGCAATAGACCAATAGAAATAATCCATAGCCCAAGAGATGAAAATAAGCCTTATGAGTGTCCATTTGTTTTTATGTTTGTTAATCTATAGTTTTGAGTGACTGTAGACCGTAGGTATTTTTTTTTGTAAATTTTGATCTATTGTATAACATAAAAAAGATTTGTGGCAGTCACGAGTTTGTTGTTCTTCTGAAAATAATCCCTTACGTTAGCTTTGAAGTTTTTTTTTTTAACATTCAATTGGACGTATTTGTTTTATTATTATACATATATGCATTGTAGAGTCAGAATTCATAGACTGGGTAGTTGATATCCGCTCCGATATTGTCGGTGGCCCGATGTATCATCCCCGGAAAATATGCAGATACTGTTTTGGCCCGGATTTAATCTATGGAAATAAAAATGATTAAAATCTTGTATAGTCAAAACTCTGTATCTGGTTGTTCATTTGTTTAGAGTTATTAGGTAACATTGAGGAGACCCTGGAAAGGGTACCATATAAATTAAGTATTTAATAAATTTTAACCACACACACAAGACTAGTCTCGTCTGAACCAAACCCGATTATGTCTTTATTGTCGTATTCCCAAAAAGTAATTATACCGCGCGAGTGCGTAGACTGATTGTTTATTATTTAGTTAATTATACAATAGAGATTTTATATAGATATTTATTTTCGTTATTGATTATTCATCACATTTATTTATTCATTTATTAATTTAATTGTTTTTATTATATACTCGTTTTTCGTTTTTCGTGTTTTTTAATTTAGTTTATTTAATTTACCTTATTTGTGTAGTTCTGTTGGATATTATTTATTTACTCAATATTCCGTTCTTTTATACATAATTTTATTTTTATACGCCGGAATTATCCTTTATTTTTGTTGGAGTTGACCGAAAGTTGCGAAGTTTGTTTTTTGTAGAGATTTGCATTAAGTTTTGGAACTAGTTCAGGGCTGTCCTAAGTATTGAATTTTCCGTGTACCTTTCTGTTTTATGGCTAAACCTCCAAATAACGAGGAAAAAGTGATCCTACGTAAGACAGATAAACTCAAAAGACGTCTGCAAAGAGTACAGGTTTTTGATTTAAATAGGTCTTCGCCGCAAGTCAAAGAAAAATATAAAAAAGATAATAAATCAGGCAAAATGGCTACGGCACGTACTATCCAGGATTTATCAGGAACAATAAAAGCCCAGGCGGCCAACACAGGTGCGATTCCGAAAGTTCAATTCGTCCAGGCCGAAGATAAAGAGCAGATGTTATCCCCGTCAGTCAGGGAAATGGTTCAAGAAAGTGTGAGTCAGATGAGGATTAATTTGGACCAAAACATAAATAGAATTGTGGAGGGACGAATTAGTCACGAAATGAAAAAAGTAAACGATAGCATCTCTCAGCTTTCCGCAGCCATAAAATCCCTGGCTGATAGGGATAGAAATCGGCCTGAGGTCGGGGCACAAACAGGTCCATCTGAACATCGGAATAGGCATCCTCCAAACCATCAACCAAATAGGTATGATTTTCCACCGCCACCTGTGCCAAACCATGCGCAAGACAGTTGGAAAATTCGAATTGACAAATTTGGGTTAGAATTCAAAGGGAACCAAGGTGGGCGTGACCAACTTTCCATAGAAGAATTCATTTTTAGGCTTGAGCATATGCAGCGGCAGTATTGTATCCCTTGGGATGAAATCCTTCGGGATTTTCATCTTTTAATTTCCGGTTCCGTTCAACAATGGTACTGGGCTCTACTCCAGACAACGTTCATTACGGATTGGACTACACTGCGGTTAGCGTTATTGAATAGATACAGAACGGTTAGGTCGAACTGGGAACGTATGCAGGAACTGGTTGAGCGAAAACAATTGCCTGGCGAATCCATCGACGATTTTTTTCACAGCTTGAACCTGTTGAGGGCACGATTAGAGGTACCTGTCTTGGAGGGTGAGATGATAAAAATCGCTAAGCGCAACCTGAGGGAGGGAATAGCTCGGATAGTGTACCCCATGAGCGTAAGTTCGGTTGAAAATCTGCGGATGGAATGCTTAGAAGCAGAACGTATTTTTTCGCGAAACTTTAACAGAAATGTTCCACCACAGCCTAGCAGAACCCCAAGATTCGTCAATGAAATTGTCGCTAATGCCGAGGAATCCGAATCAGAAATGATAACCGAAGTCGCAGCCATCGAAAGCCAAACAACATGTTGGAATTGCCAACAAAAAGGGCACATATTTAAAGAATGTCCGTCTACACAGAGGACATTGTTTTGTTATAAATGTGGTAGGCCAAACACGATAACACCCAGTTGTCCAAAATGTTCTCTAGAACGGGGAAACTCACGGAGGGGCGTGGCTATGAACGGGGAGCCGCGGTCCAGCGAAGTAAACCCGAAATAAATTATGAAACGTCCAACAAATCCCCTGATTTTTCAAAAATTCGACACTGTTTGCCTTTAGAAGTAAGAGAAGAAAATTACCGTAAAGTCCGCGAGCGCATTTTCAACGAATCTGAAAAAAACAAATCAAATTTAGTAAACTTAGAAAAATTTTTGAAACTTAGAAAAGATTTCATATATAGAAAACGACAACGTTCTTTACTAGCAGCGTCGGTTAAATATTTTAGTTCCAATGCACACCCGAGGCCATACGTGGAAGTGCGTTTGAATGGCAAATTAATGAAAGGCCTCTTAGATTCTGGGGCGTCTGTTAGTTTGCTAGGAAAAAATTGCCGTGAAATCGCGTATGAATTGGGAATAAATATTAGACCGATTTTTAGCAATATAACAACAGCAACAGGAAAACAACATCGAGTTCTAGGAAAAACAGAATTATTAGTAGAATACCAGGGAAAGAAAAAAATACTCACTTTTTACTTATGTCCAGATTTGGAACAGCAATTATATCTCGGGGTAGATTTTTGGAAGGCTTTTGGAATTGCACCTCAAGTAATAGAGTCAGCTGAAATAGGCATGGAATTAGTACAAAACCTTCCAGAAGAAAATAATGAACATAAAGTAAACAAGCATGAGCTAACTCCTGAGCAACAACAACAACTTGATATAGTATTAAAAAAATTCCCATCTTTTGAGGATAGAGGCTTAGGGTGCACCAAATTAGAAAAACACGATATAAAATTAATACCAGGGACGAACCCCATTAAGGATAAACATTATCCTATTTCCCCAGCAGTGCAGGCAATAGTTTATGCGGAAATTGACAATATGCTAAGTCTAAACGTCATAGAAGAGAGTAACAGTCCGTGGTCAAACAGAACAACTGTCGTTAGGAAACCCGGTAAAAACCGATTCTGTCTCGATGCGCGAAAATTGAATGCGGTCACAGTAAAAGACGCATATCCATTGCAAAATATCGATGGTATTTTGAGTCGCATAGATCAGACGCATTACATTAGCAGCGTCGACCTGAAATATGCTTTCTGGCAGATAGAGCTGGAAGAAGAAGCAAAACCGTATACAGCATTTACAGTTCCAGGTCGACCACTGTACCAGTTTCGAGTAATGCCGTTTGGTCTATGCAACGCAGCGCAGCGGCTATGTCGGTTGATGGACCGTGTAATACCTGCGAAGTTGAAGTCTAACGTTTTTATTTACCTGGATGACCTGTTGATCATTTCAGATGAATTTACGACTCATTTGAAATTACTCGCGCACGTGGCGAAATGTTTAGAAAAGGCAAATTTAACGATAGGCCTAAAAAAGTCAATGTTTTGTTTTAAAGAGCTTAGATACTTAGGTTTTATAATAGGAGGCGGAGTATTAAGAACAGATCCCGAAAAGTTGAAGGCAATACAACAAATTCCACTGCCAAAGTCCCCTAGAGATGTGCGAAGTTTTCTGGGAACTGCTGGGTGGTACAGGCGATTTATAAAAGATTTTGCATCGACAGCAGCAGCACTCACGGATACGCTCAAGAAAGGAAAAAAATTTACGATGACACCCAGTGCAATTGAAGCATTTGCAAATTTAAAAAGCGCATTAACAACAGCCCCTGTATTACGTCATCCAGATTTCAGCCGACCGTTTTTTATTCAATGCGACGCATCAGAGTTTGGAGTAGGTGCAGTATTATTTCAAAAAAATAATCAGGGTGAAGAAAATCCCATCGCCTTCTACTCGCAAAAACTAACATCTTGCCAAAGAAATTATTCGGTTACCGAAAAGGAATGCCTTGCGGCTGTTTTAGCAATAAAACGTTTCAGGCCTTACGTGGAATTAATGGAATTCACGGTCATAACAGATCACGCAAGCCTGAAATGGTTAATGTCCTTAAAAGACCTTAGTGGACGATTGGCCAGGTGGTCACTGCAGTTGCAGGCATATAATTTCGCGATCGAACATCGCAAGGGATCCGAAAATGTCGTGGCAGATATGCTCTCGCGTATGCCTATCGACGTGGCAGAAATAGATAATGAAGATTTGTTTGATTTTGAAACGACTGCGTTTGAGTCGGAAGACTATTTAGAACTGGTGAAAAATGTTCAAGAAAATAGTGAAAAGCTACCTGATTTGAAAATAGACAATAATAAAATATATAAAAGAACTGTCTTCGAAAATAATGCAAATATAGTGGAAACAGCTTGGAAATTATGGATTCCAAATGATATAACCCACATTTTAATAGAAAAGGCTCATGATAGTGTAACATCAGCACATGGTGGTGTACGGAAAACTTTAGACAGGCTCAGAAGATTTTATTATTGGCCAAGAATGGCAAATCAAGTTCAACAATACGTTCGAAATTGTGAGATATGCAAGGAATCCAAACCAGTTAACAACCGCATAATGCCTACTATAGGAGATGAGGTACAGACAGAAGTACCTTTCCAGAAAATTTATGTCGATTTTTTAGGTCAGTATCCTAGATCAAAAACCGGAAATGCGTATATTTTTATCGTAGTGGACCATTTTTCAAAATTCGTGTTTTTAAAGGCCATGAAAGAAGCGACAGCCAAAAATGTGATTCAATTTCTGGTACAGGAAGTTTTCCAAAAATTTGGTGTACCGGAAATACTTCACAGTGATAATGGCCAACAGTTTGTATCAAATGCTTTTAAAGAAATGATACAAACGTACCAAATAACACATTTAAAAACTGCATATTATTCCCCACAATCAAACGCGGCAGAAAGGGTCAATCAATCCATACTTGCAGCTATTAGGGCATATTTAGAAAAAGACCAGAGGGATTGGGATTTATATCTACCGGAAATTGAATGTGCATTGCGAACATCAATACACGCAACGACCGGAGTAACACCATTTTTTTCCCTCTTTGGTCATAATATTTATTCAAGTGGAGCGGATTATAGATTAGCCAGGAAATTAAAATCATTGTCCGATCAGAAAATACTCCACTTGGATAAATCGGATAAAATAGCCCTAATAAGAGAAAAAATTAAAGTTAACCAAGGTAACGCCTATCAGAAAAGCGCGCGGCGATACAACGAAAAAGCCCGAATGGTGAGGTTCAGTCCGGGACAGGAAGTGTACAGACGGAATTTTGTTTTGTCAGATTTTAAGAATAATATTAACTCTAAATTATGCCGAAAATATTTAAAATGTCGCATAGTCAAGCCTATTGGAAACAATATGTATGAGCTTGAGTCGCTCCAAGGTAAACCAATTGGCGTTTATCATGCGAAGGATATTAAAATCTGACAAAAGCAAGAGTTTTGTTTTATCTGTGATACTTAGTTTAGGGTGCAATATAGGCTAGTTAGGTGTCGTGTCTGTCCAGTTTTATTCTATGTATACACAAGTACCTGAGACAAGAAGATTCGAGTCGAAACAGTCTGAGAAGTAAATAAAAGTTTTAGAAACTTACAAGTTTTTGTGACGACTGTGGTGAACTAGCTGTGATACTAGGTTTAGGTGGGAACATGTGCAATTATATACTATAGGGATCCGCAATATTTTGGTATGGAGGTCTGTGATTCAGCAACTGTGATATTAGAATATAAGCTAGTGATGTCCTTGGTAGTAGTTTTAGATAAATCTGTAAAGAAAAAGAGAAAAAAAGGGATCACAAAGTAAATATTCTAGGAGCTGAGTTGCTTTATAATATACTTCCCGTCATTAATTTTTTTTTTTGTTTAGTTTTCCGTAGTGTGACAGGTGCAATCTCCGAAGCTTTTAGTAAAAGGTTTCTGGAGAGGATCAGCTAATGCAGGACAGGCAATATCCCAGAAAAAGATTAGAGGTGTAACCTGAAATTTTAAGGCGTTCGTTAGTGACAAATTGATTTTTTTTTTTATTTACTATTTATAATGACTTTAGCCTAGTAAGGCGCTCGATACTTAAAATTGAAAATACTGGTAACTATGTTAACCATAGTACCCTACCAACTAATGTTGGTAACAAGAAACCATTTATTTGTTTTAATTGCCTGAGAATTAACTAGGGTTGCCTTTGAACTCTTTTTCTATGGAAAAGAGGGTCAAGAAGGTTCCTGTCTTCTATTAGCAATATAAATACTTGTCTAAAGGCAGGGAAGCTAGACTAAACAAGGATCCGAAAAATATATCACGAATTCCATGTCACGCACTGTTACAGCGTGCGAATTATATTCATTGGTTTAGTTAATAAAACAATTTTTCTGAAAACTGGTTTGCAATTTTTATTAATAAGTTTTTCACTCTTTATAATACCTGTAAAGCTTTTATCAATCCGTTTGTGAATTTCTGAGATATTAATCAAAATGTAGCGTACGCACGTGCTACAAAATTTTCCCTTGGAAAATTTGATGTCAGATTCGATCTGAAATATCTGCGAATTGACTTGAGATGGAATTGTAATATTTTTTTACAGAGTTAAGGGGTTATATAAGATTATATTGGCAGTTATTTTTTTGAGAAAAATAATTGGAACATATTTTTTTTTTTAACTTTAACTCCGTCACGCACATGTTACACGCCGTAACGCACAATTACACCATCCATTCACATTACTTACCTTCCACCATATTTACTAAAAACTTAAATGCAAAACAGATTGATTGAAATATGGTTATTTTTTTTAATTTATTTTATTGAAAACGAAAAAAAAACACTTCTGTAAACAAAGATAAAAAAAAAAAATAAACTTAATAATGAAACTCTTTCATTCAATTTATGTATTATTTCAATTATTAATATAATTCAAATAATCGGTTTTTAAATATTGTGTAGATTTGTTAGTTAAGCGAGAGTAAAGGCAGTTGTGTGAAGCTTCCACAAAGTGCTTTAATTGGAGCTTTGGAATTCCGGGCAAATTCGAATGCTCCCATATTGGGTTGAGTTGTGTGCGAGTAACCGTTATGGATTCTTTATTTTTATAAAATATTTTAATATTTTGTAGTTTGTCGGTTGCACAATTAGCAAAATCTTCGGCAGAATGAATTGTTGTTTGTCGCGACTTTATTTGCGTCCAAACACATCTTTTTACGGTAGCTCCAATACCATCAACAGCACCCTTGCCATGTGATGTGGCGAAAAATGACCAAGTAATTTTGCCACTGTAAATTGATTGAAGCATTATTAAACTTGATAGAACAAATTTATTTTTGAACTGAGAAGCGCAGCCATCAGAAAAAATGTAAAATTTCTTTAATTCAGGAGTTTTCATAGTCAGGAAATCTAAAATTGTTCGTAAGAAGGTGAATACCGAATATTTGTCATGAGTCAAATCATTGCTTATAATAGCAATTGATTGACTCTTATTTTTCCACCAGACGCAACAAGTGAACACTGTTACTTGGTCATAAGAAAAATGAGCGGCCTGCACTTCATCCTGCGAAAAAATAGCAAAATTCTCCGCGAAATCAACTTGAATTATAGCCTCGTCTTGATTAATTGTTTCTTTTATATCTTTGAAGTGTTTTGACTGAACATTGTTCACATAACTGTGCATCATAAATTTTGGCAGTTGTGCTTGTAGTTCTTCTATTGCTCTAGCTACAGACGATTTCAATTCAATTTCTTGAACTCGGCCGGTTTCATTATTTTTCTCCCATTTTTTCCAAAATATGTTTGTATCGTAATCGAACAGTAATGGTAATACATCGCTGATATTATTCTCGCAATCGCGGCATCTTTCCAACATACAATTTTCGTTGTCCACATCACAGCAAATTTCGCTTAAAAGCTCCTTATACGTCAATGGAAACCCGTTAATTTTTTTTAGGGCTTGGCATAAATGTATAAAATTTGCGTGGATTTGGCACACACAAACATTGTGTGGTGTATCTCTTACAACGATGACATTTTTGGGGCGCAAATCAAAGAACTTTGAGCGCCCAACTTGGTCAGCAAAATCAATTTCATCGCAATATATTGCATACGCTTCATTTATTGACATAATCATGTATCTTTTTTGCATGAAAATTTTGGTATTGTTTACTTTTACCGCAACTGCATCAGATTTCCCAGGTGCTTGGTACGTAATATAATCTTCATTATAAAATTTGACAACTTTGTTGTGTAAAGCCAGCTTTGCTTGAATTGCCGCGTGGTTTTTTTTCTTTTGATTTTCTACTTTGCTTAATCGAGACGACAGTTCAGGATAAAATTCATCACAAAGCTGTCTAATTATCATTTGTTTCCGGGCCAAGCTTTGAGGTAAATGTTTGCGCACCCGACTAACTGCTTTAAAAAAGGATTGTTTCGTCCGGTAAGGTATATCAATACACTCTGGATGCTCAGCCAAAAACTTTTTTTTTGTGCGATACTGACGCATTCTTTCAGCATTTTTCATTTTGTCCTCTCTACTTGTAGCTATCTTCAACTGCTTTTTCGACTGCTTTTTTTTTTCATTTTTCAATTTAGCTCGGTAATCCCTCATTCGTTCTCGATTCTTCTCTTTCTCTTCTTCCCACTTCATTTCGCTTTGCTTTATTTTCTCACGATAACGTTTCATACGTTGTTTTCCATCCATTTTCTATATCAAAATCAGAAATGTGCGTAAGTAAAAAAACCTTCATATCATCATATTTTACTACGAAAAAGTGTAACATGTGCGTAACGCGTGAAATTCTTTTCGATGGAGATAGTAAACAAACTATGTTCCATTCGACTTTGCCATCTCAAGATCCACACATAACAGCATTTTCCGGGTAAAATTTTTTATATTAGAGTACGTATTAAAACATATATTAATTTTGTCACGCACGTGTTACATATTTTCTTACTTTATTTAACTGTACTTACCACGGTATCTCGTTACTATATATGTAGATATATATATATGTAATTCTTAGCAACAGGTTACTTTATTCGAATTCAATATTACTTATTGAAATTATTTTAGCTAGCAGTGCACGCACTCACGGCAAATAGCAATAGAAAACTAAAATATATTCGCTCAACTTACTCACCACGCGAAAGTAAGACAAAACAAAGAAAAAATACCGTTATCCTGCAAAATTCAACTCAAAATATGTTGTCAACATTCCAAAGAATATTTTCAATATAATTTTTCTTCTCTCTTTACAATTTCATTTTTTACCTATGCGGCTGACGTTTTCGTGGAATTCGTGATATGTAAACAGAGTATACAGCACAGCATGGGTTTCATACTGCAGGAATACTTACCAATCCCGGCTGGCTCATAGTAGAATATGAGACTCGGTTTTCAGGGTCATGGGAGTTCCCCACGTTGGCCACAGACCCATATTACCCCGCACACCGTTTTCCACCGGCCGAAGCCATGGAACCCGGAGTTTTGTTGCGGGTGAATCCAGCTTTAGGGGGTTGTATGGCATGTGAATTCCCTCCGTTTATTTTTGTTAGTTACTGTGCAGTCCGATAGCTTTCTGTCCAATATTTATCTGTCCGATGAGATACCGTCCGATGTTTTCATTGTAAATTAATATTAAATAAATTGTCTTTGTCAAAATTAAAATTGTCCGTAGTCTATGTGATACGCGGTCGTCTGGTATGTAGTTATTTGTCAAGTGTCAAATGTCCGAGCGTTACTACACCAGGTGTGTGTTGTATACACTAGTGAAAACAAGGTTGTTGTAAATGTTTATGGTGAATATGTTCGGGAAGGGTCCGGAATTTATGTTATGCGCCTTGATCCTGGAAAAATAAAAAAATATGTAGCAACAAAATATAGGTAGATCTAGATAGAAAACGGTTTCAAATTCTTTGCATTCACAACCCGTTGATTTTTTTTTTTTGTTTTGCGATAAATAGGAGAACAATGTACGATATCGGGACATTAGGACATTGGTAAAACAAGAAGACGGCAAAAAGTTTAAAAGAGAGTTTTTCGTTTTTTTTTGTAAATCAAGTGTGAAAAAAAAAATATATAATTACTGGTGGCCAAAAAGAAATACATAAGTTTTTCTGAAAAAAATAAATATCATCCTGTTCTGCAACACGATTTCCCAAATACAATCGAAGATCGTCCGAAGCCAAATAAAGAGGGCACAAAAAAAAAATTGAAATCGGAAAGGCCCCGTAACCAAAAGCCCGGAGATAAGGAAGAACAGGTAACAAATTTTTAGTAAGATAATAGTGTTGAAGATAAAAGCAGACCAGGAAATCAAGAAACACAGTTTTAAAATATCAAGAACAAATAAACATCATCTGGTCATAAATAGTGCGGCCATAAAGTAAAGGCCAGAACCAACAAATCAGCCATAAATCCCCTATTATAGGAAAAAAGCAATAAGGCGACATATATTAACGGGCGTGAAAAGTAGAGTAGGAATAGTTATAAATTTATATGTGTTTAGTTGTTAAGCTAATTATAAGTTTGGAATTTATTATATCTGTAGCTTATTTATAAAAAAAATAGTTTTTTTTTATATTCAGTTTTTTTTGTGCGCAAACAAATTTGTGTTTGGTTCGTTTTCACTTTTAGTTGAATTTTTCTTTGTCTTAGTTTTTTTTTTTTGTAGTCCGAATATTGAACGGGCATAGATACCCATTAAAAGAGCTCCTTTAATAGGTAGGTTAATAGAGAATAGTTCGTTATTGGTTTTTTTTTGTGTGCGAGTAAAATTCAAAAATAAAAAGGAAAAAGGAACTACATAAAGTCTGTTGTTTTGCGGTAAATTTTCACATTGAATTAAGTTATTGTTTTCATATTAATATTTTTTTTACTTGTCATATATATATTCCCATTTTTTTTATTAAGTTTTTATTACCTTTTTTTTTATCCTTTTAAATATATATATATATGTAGTTTTTATACGTCTCATATTTATTGAATTTAAAATACACCCTTGATTTTTATTTGATATACTGATCAAAATTTTTGTAGAAGTAGTTTTGTTTAATTATACAATAAAGTATGTACTTTAAATTTTAATAATAACGAAGATGTTCGTGTATTAAATAATTAATGTTCGGGTGAGGTAAGGATGGATTAGGATTGTAAAGTGTGTGTGTGGGTTGTTGGGGGACCAGAAAAATTATAATAAGGAACTATTGTGTCCCAGGTAGGGTGGGCAAGGTAGAGGCAAAACATCTCGTCCTCTCTCCTCAATGTTGTCCCTTGTGTTTAGTTTGGTTTAGTTTATTTTGTTTTTATTTTATTGTTCGTGTCTCAGCGTAGGTTGCGGGTTGGAACCTGCCCTAGAAGGTGTGCGTCGATGAGCTGGCTGGCGTCACAACCTACGGCGAATTGACGGCACGCAACACAATGAAAAATTGTTACCAAAAGGTAAATTGTTAGTTCAGACGATTGTAAGAAAACCTTACAATTTCATTGTCAGACAATAAATTTATCTGCCAACAAAAATTGTCAGTTTACACGGTTGTCTGCTTGTTGTGTGGATAAATTGCCAGATGCGTTGTTAAGCTTTGTCAGAACTGTCAAATCCAATAGTATTTATGGACAGCATTGCCAACAGAAAAATTATCTTACATTGGCGCCATTGTCAGATGCATTAATTTAAACACATCTGCCAATAAAACAAGAGCTTACAATGTCTGACAATTATCTGATAATGGCAAAGTAGAGTGTTCTCACGATTGTCAGATGTCTGACAATATTATTGTCTTACAATGAACTGACAATGCTTTTTCTTGCAACGTTGCAAGACAAAAATTGTAAGTTTAGACGGTTGTGAGACATTTTCTGCACATTTTTCTGACAATATTGTAAGATCTGCCAATCGTCTGTACATAGCTTTACATAAATGTATGCCCATCAGTTGCCAATGTGTAAAAGGAGACTTACGAGGTTACGTGACAATTGTAGACAGTGATGGGATGGTTGTATTTTGAATTGCAATGGGGCACAGAAGTCCTTTGTTGGTACTTTTTTTTGCTTTGACTAGTTTTAGTTGTTATATATGTACACATTAGGCTTTTGCAAAAGTACAAAAAACAAATACTTAAATGCATTCTCTTTTTTTCGTGTATTTGTTTTATTATACCCTCTCTTTACTATACCTTCTTCTGTTCTCTATTATAAGAAACAAACACAATAAATACTGTTCTTGTACGAAATAAATACAGCAAGTATTAAAGCATGTAAGAACTAAGCATAATAAGAACCAAGCACATTAAGTAAAGACAACCACTACTTAAACTATTTACTAAAATACTCGAGTATTTTTGTAAGTTTTATTTGGTTTGTATGAAATTTCGCTTTTATTTAATTTGATGTTAAGATCAAATTATCAACATATCAATAGTTGTATATACTTAGATAGGTATGTACATATGTATATTCCATAAAATTAACTGCTAAATTAATGCTAAAAATAAAAACCAAGAAAATGCTTAAAATACCCACATGGTAAAATAAGAACCTTACAAAATACTTACAGAATATTAGCAAAAAAAATGTTTACTTTACTCTACTTATAGTGAATAAGAATGAGTATATACAAATTCTCTGAGCGTATAAAGAGAATAAATGTTGTGTTTGTTTTGTTTTTCGTTTTGTATTTACTTGCTTTGATCCCCTTTTGTACTTGGATTTACTCTGAGAATTTTTAAAAAAGCAAATGTTTTTGAATTTAAATGTACTTAGTGCAAAAGCCTAGTACACATGCATGCTTTATTGAGTAAAGAGAGTTTTCTAAATACATAACTTTTTTTCAATATCTAGCAAGAGCCTGTACCGATCGTTTGTGCTTATATATTTTATTGTAATGAATTTGATAATTGGTTATATTACAGTTTAACATTCATATCTATGTATGTAAGTACATCATAGTTTTGATTATTAGTGTTACTTATTATTTAAAAGATTTTTTTTTGTATACTTGAATGTATGTATGTATGCACATATGTATGTACATAGGTACAATATATATGAAATTACAAAGTGAGCATATCAATTTATGTACATACATATTGTTCCGCTTAGGAAACAAATAATTTGACGACAGAAGAAATGAACAATGCACAAGTATTCAATAAATGTATAAGGCAATGTAAGTACAAGTACAAGTTGTTTATTTCACTATAATTGAAATAATAATTAATAAGTATAATAATAACATATCAAATATTTACATTCTGTATATTCAATCCAATATGTATGTAATTCAAAGACTTCAATGGTAATTAACTCTTCCACAAGTATAATAATTTTATGTTAAACAACGTGCTTTCGACTGTGCTTTTCTACATGAACAACAAGACTTCAAAAATAGCCAGTAAAAATCCTTTGGTTCAAATATAACACAGTCGTAAAATAAGTATTAAATTTTAGAGTAAAATAGGAATAAAAATCAGTATTGCTAATTGACATTTACTTTGCGGCTGCAACATCCCGCCCACCGTGAATGTCCAGCGGGAATTCACCACATACGTCTAGCACAGCGAGCTTAGAGACAGGTCGGCGCAATGTTCCATTTGATGTGCGTACCTCAACTATACGTGTGGTTCCATCCTTGGCTGTAAGCTTCCGGGTAACGATTCCTCGCCTCCACTGACTTCTTGGCTGGTTTTCATCACAGATAATGACTAAGTCATTGACTTCGATAGGGTTTTGATGTGTGAACCACTTGGTCCGCTTCGTTAGCGTTGGCAGGTACTCGCGTATCCACCGGCGCCAAAACTGGTTTCTAAGTTGCTGACTAATTCTATATTGTTTACGACTGCAAATTGAGCCGTCATCATAAGGTGTCTGGGTAGAATTTGTAGTACCCAACAAGAAGTGATTGGGAGTTAACGGTTCTGGGCTTTCAGGCGTAATAGGAAGATGCGTGAGTGGACGACTATTTACTATGTTTTCGGCTTCTATTAACAGACTTCTTAATGTTTCGACTTGCGGAGCAGTTTCTTTTAGAGTGACGGCTAAAACTCTTTTAATTGACTGTACGAGTCTCTCCCAGCAACCTCCACTGCTAGGGTTTGCGGGACAATTAAAATCCCATGTAATGTTCCTTGTAGCTAGTTCGCTTTCAATGTAATTGTGGTCGAACAGGTCCTTCACTCGTTTTAATTCCCCATCTGCTCCAACGAAGTTTGTTCCCATGTCTGATCGTATTTTAATTGGAACTCCTCTTTGATTGACAAAATTACGGATGCACAGAATGCAGGAGTCGGTTGATAGGTCGGTTGATATCTCAATGTGAACAGCTCTAATCGTCAAGCATGTGAATAGAGCCGCCCAGCGTTTTTCTCGTCTTCTTCCAATAGTGACGTACATTGGACCGAAATAGTCCAGCCCTGTATAAGTAAAGGGTCTGACATATGGCTGAAGGCGGTCAATTGGCAGTTGTCCCATGATTGGAGGTTTTGGCTTGGCACGACTATTTTTACATTGTTGGCATTTTGACTTTGCCCGTTTAACTGCTGCCCGTAAATGCGGTATCCAAAACTTCCTTCTGATCTCAATTACCACGAGGTCATCATTTTGATGGAATAACTTATGATGATACCACATTACTATCATCTCAGATACAACATGACGATTCGGCAAAATTACGGGGTGCTTCGTTGATTCAGGTAAATATGACGCATAATCGACTCTGCCATAAACGCATATAAGTCCATCATCATTAAGTTGTGGGCTAAGTGTTGCTATCATACTATCTTTTGATACAATTCCCTTTGATTTTATCTCGTCTACTTCCTTGCCATATACTTCACGTTGAATCCACTGACATATTTTTACCTCGGCCTTTTGGAGTTCGCTCGTTGTTAGACCATGAACTTCTTCGCGGCAAACTTTTCTTCGGCACAAATTGGCAAACCGGATAATCCATGCTATAGTCCTCTTTAGTCGTAAATAACTCGTAAATCGGTTAAAATCAATAAAACATGTTTCGATGGATATCATACAAAACTTTCGACTTTCCTCTTTCGTTGTATTGTTACCCAAGCATATTGGTAGCGGCCATGTTTTTTCGTCGTCCAACAAAAATGAAGGACCTCGTAACCAAATGTTATCAGGACTGTAATTCAAAGGGTAATTTGCTCTTGTCGCGATGTCGGCAGGGTTAAAATTTGTTGGTATCCAACGCCACTCATCGAGGTTCGTAGATTCGAGAATTTCTCCAACTCTATGCATCACAAAAGCCTTATATTGACGGTGATCGGATTTAATCCAGCTTATTACTGTTTTAGAGTCGGTCCATAAAATTGTTTTTGACGGCTTAATTCGATGACACTCAGTAATCATATTCTTCAATCTGGTACCCAAGACTGCTGCCTGTAGCTCCAGGCGTGGAACCGATAATACCTTAAGTGGCGCGCATTTTGTCTTTCCTGCTACAAAGCAAACATGAACCTCGTTATTTGTCACTAATCGCCAATAGGCGACGGATGCAAATGCTGTTTCACTGGCATCATTAAATACATGTAGCTCAATTGATGTTTCTGGATGCAAATATTGAGGGTTATAACATCTTGGCAGACGACATTGTTTTGCGAGGTGTAAGCCTTGAACCCACTGCATAAGCCGCTGATGTATATTTACATTTTACGCC
The DNA here is from genome assembly GCA_947311025.1 of Lypha dubia. Taxonomy (NCBI): domain Eukaryota; kingdom Metazoa; phylum Arthropoda; class Insecta; order Diptera; family Tachinidae; genus Lypha; species Lypha dubia. Next base: position 73,421,033 of record OX371261.1, on the reverse strand, counting down.
GGTTCGCCACAATTCTTGTAGCAGTATCTTACCGTATATCAATAAATTAGCTAGCATACCGAAAGGGTCGTAAACTGACATCACCAAACATAACAATTCCCGTTTTGTTGGGCATTTTGTCCCAGATATAATCACCGGGTTAACACGATTCATTTGCAATTTAAATATAAATTCATCTTTATCATTTCTCCAAAAAATACCAAGGACCTTTTCAACATTATCAATGCTATTCATGTTAACATTGGTAAAACAGTTGTTATTATCGCCATTTAATTTATTCTGGACGTCTAAGGAGTTACTAACAAAGCCCCTTAACTGAAAGGCTGCCTTAGCATGTGTATCTCTTACGGCTGTGGAAATTCTTAGAGCATCCTCTTCATTCTGGAAACTGCATACCATCTACATAGTGGTTATTTAAAATAGCATCCACCACCTCGAGCTCTTTAGCATTTTCAAGTGCATTCAAGTTTTTGATATATTGTGCACTACAGGGCGAACAAGTTGCACCGAATATCATAGAAATCATACCATATGTTTCCACAGGCTCGTCTTGATTGAATCTCCATAGGAATCGTTGTGAATCTTGATCGGCTTCACGTATGCGAACCTGCAAGAACATCTCCTTTATGTCCGCACACACCGCTATATTCCCCTCTCTAAATTTATAAAGTATTCTCATCAATGACTGGTTTTCATCTGACCCTTTAAGTAGTTCAGAATTTAAGGACACACCGTTCACAGCTGCTGCTGCATCGAACACCAATCTAAATTTTCCAGGTTTGTTTATGTTGTAAACGGCAAAGTGTGGCAAGTACCACGTGCGCAAAGACTTCTTAGCACTTTCCTCAGATGATAACCTTGTAGCATAACCCTTTGTTATATAACCAGCCATACACTCTTTATAGGCTCTGGAAAATTCTTTGTCCTTTTTCATTTTATTTTCTATTGAGTAAAATCGGTTTAATGCCAAGCTAAAGCTGTCAGGTAGTCTTATATCCTCTGATTTCCATAACAAACCGGTTTCATAATAATTACCAACCTTTTTAGTGGTAGTTTCCAGAATTTGCTTTGAACGTTTTATACCTTCAGATTCAAGTGGTTGTTTTGGCATGGCAACGCCAAAATTCTCTGTTGTAAAATAATCAGCTACCAACTTGTCTATACGTTCTTCTTTTTCTTCACGAGTGTGAAGTATAACGGAAATAAGGCTTGACGATTTGATATTTGCACCCTCAGGTCTACCATATATGACCCAGCCCAATGGCGTGTTGGCGGCGATAACACATTGATTGATCTGTATACTCCTTAAGTTGGGTGTCAAGTGACAGTTATCTAACCCTATTAATACCAGAGGAACGGCTTCGGTGTATTCTACTAGTGGAATACCTCTTATATGGTGGAATTTATCATGCAGCTCACTTAGGTTTACAGATTGTGTTGGTAATTCTAGCTCCGGTACACTACGAGCACTGAGTTGGCACCACTTTTTATTTTTTAAAGTGCCTCTAATTTTGACCTGAATAAACATCGATGATACTGTTGTAGGCTCACCTTCAAACCAACGTAACGTAAGGGGTTCCTTTTTACCATTGCAGCCCATTTGATGCGCAATAGACTCATGAACTATAGTTGACGACGATCCCTCATCTAAAAAGGCGTGTGTTTTAACAATAATACCATTTGGTCCACATAGTTCAATTGCCACGATTTTGTAAAGCAGTTTCGTAGTCCTTGGCAAAAATGGCTTCTGTCTTATCATATTTACCTTGAGTGGTTGCTCGACTGATTCTTGATGTAATTTTGTATTGTGAACCTTTTTGCAGCCGTTCATACTGCAGGCTCGCTTTTGTCGGCATTGTGTGAGAGAGTGTCCCTTACGTAGGCATGAAAAACAAAGGCGATTGCTTTTTACAAAATTCCATCGTTCGTTTACCGATAATGCTAAGAACTGTTCACACTTAGATAGGATGTGTGACTTTTTACATTTGACACAACTCATCTTATTAACATCTTCTTTAGAAACTTCTTCTACCGTGAGCATTGGTCTTGTATTAGCTCGTTGCTGACCGGCGTTATTTTTTATATTTACTACTGTTGACATTGGCGGATAACATGGCGTGACCTTGGCAATAACTTTTGCTATGTGATTTATCCAGATGTTGAAATATTCCAATGTGGGATACGGATTGATTGATGACGAATAAGAAGCCCATTCTATACGCTTAGTCATAGGCATCTTTGTAATAAGCTCTTCCATCAACGTAGGATTACTCAAATGTTGTATGGCATTACAACCTTTCAAAAATGTTGTTAAATTTTGCACCCTTGTAGCAAATGGCACTAATTTTTCCAAATGATTTTCATTTATCGCGGCAATTTCGCGCACCTTTTGTAATTGGCTTTTAATTAATAATTCAGGTCGACCATATTTGAACTCAAGCTGTTCAATGACTTGTGAAACGTTGCGTGGATTTATAAGCAAGCACTCCACATCTTCCTTGGCCGATCCCTTCAAGCTTCGTTGTAACCGAAAGGTATTTTCTAAATCTGTATAACCATACGCATTTGTAGATTCGACAAACGCTGTTATGAAAACAGGCCATTGCTCAGGATAACCGCTGAATTCCGGTAATTCATATAACTTTCGCGTAGCTGCGTATGTATTATTGCCCCCCCGTATGCACGCATTTGAATACGAGGGTGGATATGTTGGTCGTGTTGTTGCATAGGATGAATATGACACCCCTGCACTAGCATACATATCTCTCATTGGCTCATATGTATATGTACTAGGTGCTGTTATTGTGTTTAAATTTGGCGTATAATTTATATTTGATGCCGTGGCGGCGACTGGCGGGTAAAACAGAATATGTTGTGGATGGCTAGGTGGTACTGTTGATTGTGACGCTATTGGCGTGGTAGTTACCGAAACAATTGGCTGTTGTTGAAGGCTATAAATGACATCTGTAGCATTTGATATTATCTGCGGCATACCATGATTAGCTGTTGCGTTGTTATATGCAGTGGCAGTAAACCCTGTTGCTCTCTGAGCAAGAGATGTTACGTCTTCACTGGGCGGCAGCTCTGTCGTTAATGCATTATTTGCCAACAATTTTTCTTGTAGTTGCGACCTCTTTGTTTCGCTCTGCAACAGTTTCTGCATTGTGCGCTGATTATTTTCCTCTAATACCTTTAATCTTTCCATAAGGGAGGCTATTACGTCGTTGCCGCCATCTTGTTTTTCGACAATTGTGTTGTCTGCGCTGGAACCACTCGAACCAGTATGCTCAATATCACTTACCTTAGGTGTTGACGAACCAGACATGTTGACAATGAAACCCTCTAAATGTTTTGGAAGCTGTCCTTTTGTTGACCGGTGACTCCGATTTGGCATAGTCTTTAACACGACTATATTTTAACAGACGACGCTCACTATTGCTTTTGTTGTTCTGCTAACAAATGATGTTTGCAATCCAAACTGAAAAGTCCAATGAAATCCTTCCAGGCGACAAGAATTGAAATAAAACTTTGTTCCGCTTAGGAAACAAATAAGTTGACGACAGAAGAAATGAACAATGCACAAGTATTCAATAAATGTATAAGGCAATGTAAGTACAAGTACAAGTTGTTTATTTCACTATAATTGAAATAATAATTAATAAGTATAATAATAACATATCAAATATTTACATTCTGTATATTCAATCCAATATATATGTAATTCAAAGACTTCAATGGTAATTAACTCTTCCACAAGTATAATAATTTTATGTTAAACAACGTGCTTTCGACTGTGCTTTTCTACATGAACAACAAGACTTCAAAAATAGCCAGTAAAAATCCTTTGGTTCAAATATAACACAGTCGTAAAATAAGTATTAAATTTTAGAGTAAAATAGGAATAAAAATCAGTATTGCTAATTGACATTTACTTTGCGGCTGCAACACATATGTAAATACATACATTCAAGAATACAAAAAAATAATCTTTTATATAATAACTGCCTTGCACATGATGTCGAACGAATTTTTCTTTCGTACATATTACATTTAAAAAAAACAAAAATTTTAAAATTGTATGTATGTACATACATAAATTAATATTCTTACTTTGTAATTTCATGTATAGTGTACTTATATACATACATATATACATACATACATACATTCAAGTATACAAAAAAAAATCTTTTAAATAATAAGTAACACTAATAATCAAAACTATGATGTACATACATACATAGATATGAATGTTAAACTGTAATATAACCAATTATCAAATTCATTACAATAAAATGTGTAATAATATGATTCCGTACCTTTTAAATAATATCGTACTATTTGCGAACAATCACAAATATTGTAAACATTTGGAACTTCCATCAACGTTTGGAACAGCTGTTTTGTATTTTATTTATAATTTTCAAAGTGATAAAAAGTTGCAATGGACGACAAGAAATTAATACTACTGGTGAAGGAAAATGAACAATAAGAATTCTCCGGGGCACAAGATTTCGAAGAAGAACAGAAAAATATGATTTAATATGTTTAATAAGAATTTTTGTTCTTTTTATGTATGTATGTATGTACTGTTGAAGTTATTTGTTTATGTTATGTTTTGTTAACATCACTTTTATAATACATGTACTTGTTAATTATATTTTGTATTTAATCTAATTAACATGTTTTATATAATATAATTTTCCAATCAATTTTGATTACTAACTTCACTTCAATAAAAACTTTAAATCTAAAAGGTTATGGGCCCAGGCAGTTGTCTTTAAAAAAAAAAAAAAAAAAAAATATATGGATTTTTCAAAGCATTTAAAGCCATTGCAAAAAGAAACAGAATGGCCGATGTGGAAGAGGAAAATACGTGATATACTAGATTATCACGAAGGAGCTTTAGCTGTGATTGACCGAATTTTATTGAAACCAAATCCATTAGAAGAAAATGCAAATTTGGTTGCTAGGCAAGAACATAAAGCAAAGGAAGATCTCTATAGGAAGGCTAATAGTTATGCAAAATCTATGCTGATAAGTGCGGTAAGTGATGAAATTTATGAAAAAATTATGGATCAAGAGTCTGCCGCTGATACATGGGATGCGCTGAAGTAACTATTTGAAGCAACTTCTAGAGACCAGGTTTTCAAAATATGTATTGACTTTTTTCAATTTAATTGGAATAATAATTTCGATGTCACAACGCATATTGCAAAATTGAAAACATTATGGTGTGAATTAAATAACGCCCTTAGAGCAAGAAATGAAAATGTTTTACCAGATCTGCTACTTGTTTGCAAAACTTTGCAAATATTGCCCCATCATTTTGAAACATTTAAATCACGTTGGATGTTACTTTCAAAGAACGAAGACAAAACCTTTGATGATATGTCAACACAACTCTGTATGTTTCAATGCAACTTTGGGAACTCTGAAGAAAAGTATACAGACGAAGCCTTAGTTTTGAGATACCCGAAGAGCAAGAAGGCAGAGGGTTCTCAGAATGCACCTAGTTACCAAAATAAAAAGACAGACACATGTCATTACTGCAAGAAAAAGGGACATTGGGTGCGAGAGTGTCGTAAATGGTTGAATAATGGTAAGCCCGTAAAACCAAAATTTGGAGAAGTTAAATTGGTCCATGAGACTTTACAAATATTCTGTGATGAAGTAAATTCAACTCAAGATAAAAAATTTAGATGAGTGGTGGATAGACAATGGAGCAACACGTCATGTATGTAATAACCTTAAATATTTTAAGAATTTTGAGAAGTTTAGAAGTCCATGTCATATAAAAGCTGCTGGAACTGAAATTTTAGAAGCAGTTGGTAAAGGTACAATTGAGATGGAATCAATTGTCAACAATAAGATAATTCTAATGGACTTATCTGACGTTTGGTATGTGCCTAAAATTAATAGAAATTTGTTTTCGGTACTTATGGCTCATGATAAGTGGAAAAATAGTGAATTTAATTCAACAGTAACCAATTGCTCATTTAAAGTAAATAATACACTTTTATTGACTGGTTGCCGTGAAGCTGGAGGTTCGCTCTACAGAGCAAATATTAAAGCAAAGTATAAAACATATGTTAATGAAATAAATTCTGTAGAAGAAGATTCCTTATTACAGTTGTATCATGAACGTTGGGGACACCAAGATAAACGTCACATCCGAAGATTATTAAAATCCATGTTAAATATTAATGTAAAAATCAACAGTAATATATGTGAGTCCTGTGTGTTTGGAAAGGCACATAGAGCACCTTTTGGCAAAAGAGTAGAAGCTACAAGTCCGGGAGAATTAATTTCTGCCGATGTATGTGGACCATTTCTGAAATCTTTTAGCAAAAATAAATATCTTGTAATATTTAGAGATGCATTTACCAAATATCGTTTCGGTTACTTACTAAAACAGAAGTCTGAAGTAAAAGATGTTCTTCAAATTGTATTGAATTTAGCAAGAGCCCAAGGTCATTCAGTAAAAGAGTTTCTTACTGATAATGGAGGAGAATTTGATAATTATGATGTTCGTGTGATATTAAATAAGCATGGAATAAAGCATAGATTTACAGCACCATATGCACCTCAACAAAATGGTGGTAGTAAAAGAGAAAATAGAACGGTTATAGAAATGGCTAGGACGCTTAAATATTCTAACAAGGATGCGAATTTTCCTGATGCTATGTGGGCAGAGTTGGTGAAAACATCAATCTATATATTAAATCGTACTGGCAAATCTTCTATTAATGGTAAAAGTCCTTTTGAACTTTGGCTTGGGAAGAAACCAAGGATAAAACACCTCAGAATTATTGGATGCGAATGTTTTGCTCACATTCCATGTCAAAAGAGGAAGAAAATGGACCCTAAAGCTGTTAAGGGCTAGGGTTCTATAGTCGATTAATCGTTTAATCGACTAGTCGACTTTTTGTAGTAAAAAGTCGAAAAGTCTAAGGTCGACTTTTTTGTGGTCAAAAAGTCTAAAAATCGACTTTTGCTTTCGATTAATCGACTTTTTTTTTCTTTTGTTTTTGCTTGCTTCTGCTGGTTTTCGATGAAACAAACAATAAATTGTAGTCAACTTTGAAGTTTTTCCGTATTAAACGCTATTAATATTTTTTTCCCTCCAAATTTAAGGTTTTGTTAGTTTATGGAATTAGCAACATTGAACGAGTCAATAAAAACAATGCGAAGAAAAAAGATTGCTATATGTGTATAACAATAGTGCTAGTTCACTCGCTCTAATTATTATCAGTTATTGTTTATATGCAGTTTGGCCATGAAATTCTTTATTCTTATTCTAGATTTGCCCCTAGCTTTATTCAAAATTTCCAAAATTTGTTTGCAGCAACTAGCTCTACACACAAAGAAATACCGAGGACAAGATTATGTCATTTCATTGGTAAATCATTGTTTATTAAATTTGTAATCATTTGTCAAGGCAACTATAACATTTGAGCAATGGTAACAATTATTTGCCAAGTTTCTTGTACATAATTGGTAGTATTTTGCTAAAAAACAAATATTTGACCACGTTCTTATTAAACTTTTACCAGGAAATTTGTACGGTTTAAATTACCAAGTTTCTTGTTTCATAATCCCCTAATTTTTTTCTACGTGTACCAATGTTAATTTAAAAAATCCCTCAATGTCACTAAACTAGGTTCGAGGCACATTTTTATAATGTGCTCACTTAAATATCCCAGTCATTTACATAACTTTTTTTTTTGTCTACAGTGAAAAGTTCTGGTGTATTTGGTTTTATTGGCTATCCTTATTCTGAATTGTTAATGAAAAAAAAATTGTTTTGTTTTATTAAATAAAAATCAGTTTACATAAAAATACGAATATTTTTTTATAAATTTTTTTATGACTATCAATTTTGCAGCAAGACTCTGTAGGTCAGATATGCTAGAATTATTTTTCATATAAAAAGTCGAAAAGTCGACTTTAATCGACTTTTTTTGAGCAAAAAGTCGAAAAGTCTAGAGTCGACTTTTTTAAAATTTGCAAAAGTCGAAAAGTCGAAAAGTCGACTTTTAGCTCGTACTATATAACCCTATTAAGGGCTATCTAATTGGATATAATGAAGATGAAAGTTATCGAGTTTATGATAAAGAGGCGAAGAATTTAATAATATCAAGGGATGTTATATTTAATGAAAAAGTTAAAGATTGTGAAGTAAGAACATCTACAAATAATGATGATAGAGTACATATCCAAATGAAGCAATATGATCCACATCCTTCCTTGGTAAATTTTGAGCAACGTTTTATAAATAATAGAAATAATTCTATTCAAGGGCGTAATGATGATCCAATTGAAATATTTGATGAAGTTTGCGAAGAACCCCAAGATGACTCTTCAGATGAAATTCAAGATTATACTTCTGCAGAATTTCCTAATGAAGAAGTTCCAGATGAAGGAGTTTCAGCTGAACACATTTCTTTGAAAAATTTTGATGATGGCAATGAACTACAACCACAAAATCCAAGAAAGAGGGCACGTGGAGCTGACGAAGATCCAGAACCAATTTTGAAAAGATTACGAGATCGAACTTTGATTACTAATTCAAGATATAAAGATTATGTAATGTTTTCTGAAAATTTTGTGAACGGAATAGTAATTCCTTCTACTTATAATGAGGCAATTAATGGTACACAAAGTGCACAATGAAAAGAAGCCATGAAATTAGAAATGAAATCACTTCTAGAAAATAAGACATGGGTTATGGAATCTCTACCACAAAGCGTCAAGACTCTTCCTTCAAAGTGGATATATAAGTTAAAGATGAATCAAGACGGTAGTATAGACAAGTTTAAGGCAAGGCTTGTAATAAAAGGCTTCATTCAAAAAGAAGGTATTGATTATAATGAAACATTTAGTACTGTTGCAAAGATGGGTACAATACGAGCTCTTTTAAGTATAGCTGCGAGTCAAAATATGCACTTAGCTCAATTTGATGTTTCGACAGCATTTTTATATGGAGAACTAGATGAAACAATATATATGAAACAACCAGAAGGGTTTGAAGATGGAAGCAAAAACGTATGCAAGTTGAAAAGAAGTTTATATGGTTTAAAGCAAGCCCCAAGATGTTGGAATCGTAGATTTGGGAATTATCTTAAGAAACTTGGTTTTAAAGCATGTGGTTCTGATCCATGTTCATATATACAAGAGAAGAAAGAAAAGAAGATCATACTAACTCTTTACGTTGATGATGGACTAGTGGCAGCAACTGATGCCAATGATTTAAATCAGTTTCTAAATGACTTAAGAAAAGAATTCAAAATTATTTCAAAAACTGCAACATTCTTCTTAGGACTAGAGATTAAGACACATGATGGAAAGATTACAATCACTCAAGAAGCTTACGCCAGAAAGTTATTGGAAAAATTTAATTTTTCGGGTTGTAATAGTGTTGCATCACCCATGATTAAACATAATGAGAGTTCTCAATCAGGGGAAGAAATAGAAGAAACAAGAGAAAGAACATATCCATACAGACAAGCGGTTGGGGGTATAATGTATTTGATGCTTGGAAGTAGACCGGATCTAGCGTATTCTGTTGGCTATTTATCTAGAACTTTGGAAAAGCCCTCAAACACAGATGTGGTACGTCTTAAACGTGTCTTTAGGTATATTGCTGGTACTCTCAATTACGGAATAACTTATAATTCAAAAGAATGTCCTAAATTAGAGTGCTATAGTGATGCAGATTTTGGTGGCTGTACGAAAACTGGAAGATCTACATCTGGAGTTGTAATAAAATTTGCTGGTGGAGCAATAACATGGCTTAGTCAAAGGCAAACAATTGTAGCTACTTCAACCACAGAATCGGAAATCGTAGCGGCAACAGAAGGAGCGAAAGAAATTATTTGTTTAAGTCGTTTATACACTGAAACAATTGGATATAATGAAATTCCAATTTTGCAAGTTGATAATTTGGCAGCAGTCAGACTTGCACAAAACCCCGAATATCATCGTAGAACAAAACACATTGCTCTCAAATACTTTTTTGTTCGTGAGAAAGTAATTGAACGAAAGTTAGATGTCAAACAAATTGCTACTCAAGAACAGCTTGCAGATATTATGACAAAACCACTGCAACCTCAAAGACTGAAGTATATTCGAGAGAAATTGGGACTTCAAAATGTCAACATCACATAACAAGGGGAAGTGTTGAAGTTATTTGTTTATGTTATGTTTTGTTAACATCACTTTTATAATACATGTACTTGTTAATTATATTTTGTATTTAATCTAATTAACATGTTTTATATAATATAATTTTCCAATCAATTTTGATTACTAACTTCACTTCAATAAAAACTTTAAATCTAAAATGTACATACATATGCATGTCTGCACATTCATGTGTCACGTGACACGTTTTGAAGCATTCTATAACTACAAAAATGTTGGCTCTTACATTACATCAACATTTAGCTTACATGTATGATTTCAACCGTCGGCTAAATAGGCCTAAATGCTTAAGTAAATTACTGAAGACTTTTAGGTGGCTATATTGTACTTTATTGAGTTTAAAAACTTTCTACACTTGGTTGCAAACATTTGTACTTTTGCAAAAACTATTTTCGTTTTTATTTCTTTAAAATGTAATATTTTTTACGAAATCTCATTTAATTTGTAAAAGTTATATATATATTACCATAAGCAAGTAAATCCATGTTTATCTTTTATTAATTTATAAAGTAAACGAAAACTAAAATAAAAAAGGTACTAAAAAAAGCAACAGTGGTTGCATCTTTTGCAAAAGTACAAAAAACAAATACTTAAATGCATTCTCTTTTTTTTGTGTATTTGCTTTATTATACCCTCTCTTTACTATACCTTCTTCTGTTCTCTATTATAAGAAACAAACACAATAAATACTGGTTCTGTACGAAATAAATACAGCAAGTATTAAAGCATGTAAGAACCAAGCATGATAAGAACCAAGCACATTAAGTAAAGACATTCACTACTTAAACTATTTACTAAAATACTCGAGTATTTTTGTAAGTTTTATTTGGTTTGTATGAAATTTCGCTTTTATTTAATTTGATGTTAAGATCAAATTATCAACATATCAATAGTTGTATATACTTAGATAGGTATGTACATATGTATATTCCATAAAATTAACTGCTAAATTAATGCTAAAAATAAAAACCAAAAAAATACTTAAAATACCCACATGGTAAAATAAGAACCTTGCAAAATACTTACAGAATATTAGCAAAAAAAATGTTTACTTTACTCTACTTATAGTGAATAAGAATGAGTAAATACAAATACTCTGAGCGTATAAAGAGAATAAATGTTGTGTTTGTTTTTTTATCGTTTTGTATTTACTTGCTTTGATCCCCTTTTGTACTTGGATTTACTCTGAGAATTTTTAAAAAAGCAAATGTTTTTAATTTAAATGTACTTAGTGCAAAAGCCTAGTATCTATTATGTATATTGAGAATTTTTTTAATACAGCTGATGTGTCTTTTGCTTAATGAAGAGCGAAATTGACCGCACTTTCCTTTTGCAAATGACACTTGACGAAACTTGACGAAAAGTGTCTTAAGTACATTATAGTTGTATACATTTGATTGTGTGTATTCGCACATTTGCCTAAGTTACATTAAGCACATTATAGTTGGGCCTTAAAGGCCCAACCATAATATGCATAAGCTGGCTTAAGTCAGCTTAAGCCACTGTGCGAATACATGTAAAACGTATGCGGCCAACTATAATGAACTTAAGGAAACTTTTCGTTAAGTTTTCTGAAACGCCATTTGCTTAAGCAAACTAAGAAACTGACCGCACTTTCCGTACGGAATCAGCTGTTTGCGTATTGTTTCCATGGTCTAATAATAAGGTCTGCGCAAGAAGGAATATGGTTTTTTGTAGGGTTGTGTTTTGACCTCTAAATAATCTGCAAAAAATGGTAATTTCTTCGGTCTTGTCAAAAGTTGGTTACATTTTTGGCCGCATCATGAATATTTTTGTTTACGCTATGCTTTTTGTTGCTGCATAACTACTAAATACATACAAACCATAGCTATTTTTGACAATATTGGCTAATTTTTACACAAAAAAATGCATGTGGTTTTTTTTATTGTTGTGTTGATAAGCAGACCTTATATTATTAGACCATTATTGTGTCCATAAAAATAAAATAAATTGCAATGGAAAAAGACGACGAATCGAGTTTTATTTTTAATTTAATAGAAAATGTGGAAAAAAAGAAGATCCTTTATGAGGTGTCATTCTCGCATAAATGAAAAATTGTTGATGGTCTATTTCTTTCAGCCTTAAAAATGTCGAAACGAAAAATCCATTTTTCCTCCTGTCTCGTTTAACTTCTATAACTGAACAGGACCGTTTTTTCCTCTCTTTTATTTCAGCAATTGTTTTTAATATACACAATGCTTCCAGTGCATGCTTCATTATTTTAAGTTGTTTTATTTTATTGTCCATTTTTTTTATATCACAAAAACCACCAGAATAATAACAGCCTTATGCAAAAAAAAATCTTAATTGAGGTTTGAAGTTCGTGTTAGTTACCATCGACTTTAACGCTAACAAACCTATGTTAAAAAATAGTATGCAAAAACACCATATTAACTAATGTAAGCTTTAATAAAATTAACATGTTTATACTGGCAATACCATCATTCTCTCTTGTCTCTTTATAGTTAACGATGCAAAAAAACGATTCTTAATTCATCCGGATATTCGGATATATTAATACATTTTTGCATAGTTTTAATATAAAATTAAATATTTTCTTATTAAAGATGTAAATTAATATTTATAGTACATAACAACGTAAACTAAATACATTTATAGTATTGTAAAATAAATAAATACGGTTATATTTTGTTAAGGATTTAAATTACTTCAAATAATCGGATACAAATTTTAATCCGATTATTTGAAGTACGAGCTTTGTTTACTTGAGTTGGCTGTATGTACATCACTAAAATGTTCTGTAGATTTCCATTACTTTGCTAACTAATTTTTGGTAAATATTTTGAAAATTTAATAAAGAAATGGATAAAGCAGAGGATATTAAAAGAAAAAGATCCAAAAATTTAAACGAGGAAGACAAACAGTGTTATTCAGAAAAAGTTAAAGTAGGTTTAATATCCACTATTAAGCAAAATTCCTTAAAGTATTATTCACAAACGATTATTAGCTTAATTTGCAGACTTTAACGCCATATTAAATGTTGAAATTATAAAGTACGTGGACCCCTACTTTAAACCTAAATTAAAGTAAAATGACATTTCTGTGCTGCTGACATTAATTTGTTTACATTACACATTTTTATAAAAACTTGTTAAAAAATAATAAATTGTTGTCGTTAATTGTGTTAAATATGGAAACATTAAATTTTATTAGAAGAATTGGTAAGTTATCTATATACATATATAGACGTGTTACGAAATTTTTTAATTCTGTTGCACTTAAGCAGAATACATCACAGAAATTTCCAACTCCAGTCAACCGAGAATATACAAGGAGAGGGTTGACCCATTCTTTCTTCCTAACACGGAATTAAACAAAAAAAAACCGATTCAACAAAGAAACTCTAAAAAAATAATCCAATTTAATAAAAAAAAAGATATATTGTTGGACAGTAGAGGATGCGGCACATCAGCGGAATTGCAAGTTTTAGTAGCTTTGCGCACTTGGAGAAGAAGAGAGGTAGGTCTCATATTCTATGATGCATATATATGTACATACATGTACATATGTACTTGATACATAAAAGACAAAATTGTTCTTTAAGATGCAGGAGATATTCATGGCCTCTCCCAAGCCACGTTAAGCAGAATTTGTGCTAAAGTCACCTGCGCCATTGCGAAACTTGCAAAAGACAAAATCAAAATGCTTGCATCTATAGAAGAAGAAGTAAGAAGATCTATCGAATTTAAAGAAATACGCAACTTTCCTACTGTTATCGATGACATTGACGGAACCCATATAAAAATTAAAAAAACCGATGCTGAAGTAGACCACGGGGTCTATATCATCCAAAAAATTCGCAAGTATTTTCAACAAAAACTTTTACTCAATTATAACAATAGCTTTACTTACTTTGTCTTCCTCGTTTAAATTTTTGGATCTTTTTCTTTTAATATCCTCTGCTTTATCCATTTCTTTATTAAATTTTCAAAATATTTACCAAAAATTAGTTAGCAAAGTAATGGAAATCTACAGAACATTTTAGTGATGTACATACAGCCAACTCAAGTAAACAAAGCTCGTACTTCAAATAATCGGATTAAAATTTGTCAGCTTCATCTAGTATAACAATCTTATGATGTTCACGGGGTAGAGTGAATTTTTGTTGTGCAACAATTTTAATTTTTTTCGCACTACGTCAATACCACGTTCATTTGAGGCATTTAATTCCAATGCTACTTCCTTATAGCTGTCACCAAATAATATTCTAGCCATCCATTGAATAGTTGTTGTTTTGCGCACAACAAGCTGGACCCTACACCATACAAAAAAAAATCAGCTTTGGCTTATTTTTTTATATATCATTTTACTTACCGCTATAATAATGTTACGAGCATTACCCTGCGTAGCAAATTCGGACAAACTAGCTACAGTATCTTCATTGCCTACAATTTCATAAAATTTTGACGGTTGGTATTTTTCAATCCTAGATAAGAGTATTGGACATTAAATACGATTATGTATGTACATATTTTTACATCATCTAACCATGGCAAATTCCGTATCTTGGTGTATTTCCCATCCTCTGGACACATCCAAACCAGTAGCTCGTTTCTGTATTTCTCGCATCGTAAAGTTATCCGCATGAAACGAGTGAATTGCAACAAAAACAGTGTAAAATGAAACAAAATATGGTTTTTCTCACACAAGTGTTTCTGTATATGTACTTTGCGAGAATGATCTGTCATTTTAATAATTTTCCAGCAATTATTGGAAGTATGTGAGAAAAAGTGTTTCTGTAACAACATTTTGCGGAAAGTTTCTCACAAGAAGTGTCAAAATAACTCACATTTCAAATTGGTGCGAGAAAATCAAAATTTAAGTAAATATAAATATACATATGAAAAGTAAATCTTCTAATATATAAAATTCTCGTGTCACGTGATGGTGGCTACGGCGTGAAATCATATTTGATGACACCACTTACTAATCCAAGGACTCAAGCTGAAAAACTATATAAGAACTCGAAATGTTATTGAACGTTGCTTTGGAGTCATCAAACGACGTTTTCCTGTATTGTCATTAGGAATGAGATTATCACTTGACACTACGATGGCTGTAATAGTGTCATGTGCAGTTCTTCACAACATATGTAGAAAACTAAAAGATGAAAGAGATTTCTATGATCATGTTTCTTCAAATGATGAAGAGGAATTTGATGAACGGTCCACGATAGAAATATTTTCGAGTACAAGAAGTGATCTCGTTAAAAACTATTTCTCTAAATTATAAATTTCTAAATATTGGTTTAAATAAAAACAAAACACCGTATATATATAATTCTACTGTACGTGCGTTGTAACTGAACTCCTCCTAAACGGCTGGACCGATTTGCATAAATTTTTTTGTATGCGTTTGGGTGGAGCCACGGGTGGTTTAGATTTACAATTCGGTCCAATTGGACAAAGGGGCGTGGTACCTCCCATACAAACCACATATTAAAAATCTATTATTTCTGATCCTGATAACGGTATTTGAACAAAATTTGGTACGTCGGTTTGGTGTGCATTTTTTAAGTGCTGCTGCAAATATGGGCGGGATTGGACAAAGGGGCGTGGTACATCTCATTTAAACCACAAATTAAAAATCTATTATTTCTGCTCCTGATAACGGTATTTGAATAAACTTTGGTACGTTGGTTTGGTGTGCATTTCTTAAGTGCTGCTGCAAATATGGGCGGGATTGGACAAAGGGGCGTGGTACCTCTCTTACAAACCACAAATTAAAAATCTATTATTTCTGCTCCTGATAACGGTATTTGAACAAAATTTGGTACGTCGGTTTGGTGTGCATTTTTTAAGTGCTGCTGCAAATATGGGCGGGATTGGACAAAGGGGCGTGGTACCTCTCATTTAAACCACAAATTAAAAATCTATTATTTCTGCTCCTGATAACGGTATTTGAACAAAATTTGGTACGTCGGTTTGGTGTGCATTTCTTAAGTGCTGCTGCAAATATGGGCGGGATTGGACAAAGGGGCGTGGTACCTCTCATTTAAACCACAAATTAAAAATCTATTATTTCTGCTCCTGATAACGGTATTTGAACAAAATTTGGTACGTCGGTTTGGTGTGCATTTTTTTAGTGCTGCTGCAAATATGGGCGGGATTGGACAAATTGGCGTGGCACCACTCATATAACCCAAAAATTTAAATCACCATATTTTGGGCATTTTTTGACCTATGTCGATGATATTTGGTACATATGGTATTGGCATAATTTGGAATACGTACCGGGAGAAAAGTGGATGGGACCACGCTCCTTTTTAGGAAAATTAAAAATCGTAATTTAGTCTTAACTACTGGACCGATCGTCACAATAGGATATATAAATACTTTTAATTTTGTTTTATAATATATTTATGTATTTATATTCCTTAAAAAATTAATATGAATATAAGAAAATTTATTTATTGTTGGTTAAACAAGTCTGGATGAATTTCGTTGCTGCTCAAGAGAACTTATCACTAGACTTGAATCATAAGTAAATCAAAAATGCTTACAAAACACAAACTTAATAGATCAATAGTCTATCGATTTGGTGCTTTGTAAGCTTTTTTGATTTACTGTTCAAGTCTAGTGATAAGTTCTCTTGAGCAGCAACGAAATTCATCCAGACTTGTTTAACCAACAATAAATACATTTTCTTATATTCATATTCCATAACAATTCTTATATTTTTATATAATTATTACTTAACAATAATTGCTCATTTTAAAAGCCTTGTTTTATCGTTTAATGTTGTATTTGAAAAGATGAATTCAATCAAAAAGTCTCTAAACAAACCCAAATTGTTTTTGTTTTGACAAATTTTGTTTGCATTCATCTGTTCAAATAAAACATTATACGATACAACAAGGCTTGTAAAATGAGCAATTCAATCACAAAGTATTTTAAGTAATGTTAAATAAATAAATAATTCAGTCTTAAAATATTAAAGTGACAACAAAACAAAAACAAAAAACTCGTATAAAAACAAACATATAATTCATTTACAGGAAAACAAAAACAAAAAACTTATAAAAACAAATGTGTACGAGTATATAATTCATTTAAATCAAAACAAAAACAAAAATCTCTTATTATATATTATAAATTTAAAGCACTTTTAGGTATACTAAAATTTTTCTAACTCCCGTTTTTTAATGGCTATTTCTAAATTTAGTAGTTCAGCTTTTAGCTGAAATTGTTTTACCTCCAACTGGTGCCGCGCTTCCGCTCTCCTATCCTCATTTTGAAAAAACATAGACTGCTTTGAGAGAACTTCCTCGTTTGGATCGGGGAGAACGCGGCTCTTTACTTGCAGCTTTTCTGCCTTCTTACTTTTTAGCTTGGCAGGATTCCACCTACTCTAAGAGTTCAACTAAAATATTAAATAAAATGTTTTTACTTTTAAATATTATTTGCGACTTCATGTATGAGTAAATGAGTTTTAAAACTTTTCAAACATAAATGGTTGAGATCTACTGATGTGTTGGCATTTAGCAGAGCTGTAAAAGAATGACTCAAATCTGATTTCTAATTCACAATAAATTAGAGAAAATTTAATTAATGCATTCAAATTTTAAGTTAATTATTTTATTTATATGAAGTTAATGGCTTAATGGATAATTCACTACAACTTTAACTCAATTCATTATTTTGTAAAATTAATTAAATTAAAAGTTTGTTTTTCATTTTGAATGCATTTATACTTTGAGTCAATTAATTTTTTGTTTTAATTCGATGCTTGAATGATTCTCAGTTTCATTCAGAAAAGAATCATTTTTTATAGCTCGGGCATTTAGCAACCAACGAAATGCGTATAGATTTCCTAAATCATAACAAATAAAAATTTTTTAAAACATAAATTCTTGAGCATTTGCTCGAATAAATGTTATATTTATCACATAAAATATTAAACTACATACATACATATGTTTGTATACGTACCTTATCATCAGGTTCTTCAACAGATACCCCTTCTTTTACATCCATCACCTCTTTATATTCGCCCAGAAACTCTATGTCGGCTTTGGCTTATTTTTTTATCCATCATTCTACTTACCGCTATAATAATGTTAGGAGCATTACCCTGCGTAGCAAATTCGGACAAACTAGCTACAGTATCTTCATTGCCTACAATTTCATAAAATTTTGCCGGTCGGTATTTTTCAATCCTAGATAAGAGTATTGGACATTAAATACGATGGCAAATTCCGTCTCTTGGTGTATTTCCCATCCTCTGGACACATCCAAACTAGATTCCTTCAACTACATAAGTATGTATGTCTGTATGTCCCAAATACATTGTCGTCGGAGAACATACTACAAACAAACAGTTTATATTAATGCTTTATGTATGTACAAATAGCAATATTTTAATTATTACTTACCTGAATTTTACTATTATCATAAAGTTTTGTTTCTCAAATTTGCAAAAACTGTGTTTACCAGTTGGCTCAATTTCCAAATGTAATTGGAGCTATTGATTGTACGCACGCAAGGCGAATTAATTCGCCTTGGTACGCACGTACGTATTAAATGTCCTGCAAAAATAGTTGGAAGAGAAAATGTAGGATTTTACCTCAACCGAAAAGGATTTTATTCCTTGAATGTACAGGTAGGTTAATGTCATCTCATCTGCAGCTTTTGCTAAATCTTTACATTCTAGATTGTATGTTTGCAAAATAGTAGATATTGTTGCAAGATCTCCTGGGTACAGGCACGACTCCAGAATTTGGGCAGATTGCGCACTGAAAGCAAAGTTGGAGGTGAGCAAAAGCATACACTTGGAGATGCGGGTTACCCTTTATCACCAATTGTATTAACTCCTGTGAGATATTCTTCTTCAACTAAGGAAGAAAGGTAAAATTTTCCAAAAAAAAGTCCTACAGGTTTTATTAAAGTAAAAAAATAACAATTATTACTTTAATTACTTTACTGCAACACGCAGTAAAGTAGAGTGTTTAAACGGCCAGTTAAAATCCAAATTCCGCTCTATATTCGAAAGACTTCGCGTTGATCTAGATACTGCAAAAAATATAATGGTAGCAGTTGCTGTGCTTCACAATATAACAACGGAACGCAAATCTTCATGTACGTACATATTTACATATATTGGATGATGCATTGGGAAGACTTCTTAATTCCTTGATTGCCGAGAACATTTTTTATCTTCTTTTATTCCCTGAGCGGTATTTTTTGGTGGGGTGTTAAAGGATGCCAAATCTTCTTCTTCAATTAAATCAATATGTAAATTAGTTTCTTCATGTGAAATTTCATTAAAGCAGGAGTTGCTGTCAATTAAAATTGCGTCTTCCTCTAGCTCATGCGCAATCATTCCTTTAACGAGCGTTTCTTCTGAACTTAGTTCGGGAATCGTGACAGAATTACCTGTCGCAATAGTTGCTCTTTTAATGTTAGCAACAGATTTTTTGGTACTTACTTTCATCCGTACCCATTGAGCCTTTAGCTTACAAATCTCGCGGTCATAACCTGTTGAAAGCATCGTTTTTCTTATAGCTTTCCACGCATTCTTTTTTTTCTGTTTTCCACCACATCCAAGTGTGCGTTCACATACTCCCGGAGGCATTCTTTCACAGAGGCACTCTTATTTGCCTCTCTTGGCTTCTTCAGTTTCTGAAAGTAAAAAATTTATTAAATGCAAAACTAAAAATATATCACACATATGTAAGTACATGTGTATGTACATAAATATGTTCTTGAAACTTACCATTTCTGTTTTTTCCATTATTTTAATAAATTTTGATTTTATAGACGCAAAAAGTTTTACAAAATTTTTTTTTCTTATTTGTTTCAACAAGAGTAAACAAAAGAAAAGCAGCTGATCAAGTTGCCACTTTTTATTTTCTAAATAGAAATTGTATGCCAGAGTTAAGGCCCAACTATAATGTGCTTAATGTAACTTAAGCTAGTGTCAAAATTCAACGAAAATCATGTCAAATGCTTAAGTAAATTACTGAAGACTTTTAGGTAGCTATATTGTACTTATTGAGCTTAAAAACTTTCTACACTTAGTTGCAAACATTTGTACTTTTGCAAAAACTATTTTCGTTTTTATTTCTTTAAAATGTAATATATTTTATGAAATCTCATTTAATTTGTAAAAGTTATAAATATATTACCATAAACAAGTAAATCCATGTTTATCTTTTATTAATTTATAAAGTAAAGTAAAACTAAAATTAAAAAGTACTAAAAAAAGCAACAATGGTTGGCATCTTTTAATTGTAAACAATTATATGTATCTATTATGTATATTGGAAAATTTTTATAATACAGCTGATGTGTCATTTGCTTAAGGAAGAGCGAAATTGATCGCACTTTCCTTAAGCAAATGACACTTGACGAAACTTGACGAAAAGTGTCTTAAGTACATTATAGTTGTATACATTTGATTGTGTGTATTCGCACATTTGCTTAAGTTACATTAAGCACATTATAGTTGGGCCTTTAAGCAAATAAGAGTTGACACCCATTTAAAGCCAGCTTAACTTAAAGTATTCTTTTTTTTTGGACTATGAATACCAAAAAGATAGTAAGAGCTTTTAACTTAAAGATTAACTTTAGTAAGAGTCGACTTTAGTGTGCGACTATGAATACAAGCCAATGTATTTTACTGAACTAAACTGAGCTATTGAACTAAAAGGGCTATTAGACACGCATACTTGTCTGCAGACTTGTACGATGGTATACTTTGCGTTTTGCTATTACACTATCGAACACTGACGGCATACTTCAGTACACATAAATGTTGTGTGTATGTAGGTGTGCGACAGACATCAGAAAATCAAAAATTTTCAAAACCAACATACATGTCTGACGTACTCGACATACATGCTATTAGACAGTGAGTTTTGGTATGCCATCGTACATGTCTGCAGACAAGTATGCGTGTCTAATAGCCCTTTAAAGTGAGCTATTGAACTAAACTGAGCTATTGAACTAAAGTGAGCTATTGAAGTAAAAGAGCGAACTAGCTCAGTTAACTGAGCTGAGCAGAAAAGAGCGCTCACTCTACTGAGCTGAGAAACCCAACTCTAGTCTGTAAAATAGAAAACACAGAACCCAGCTAGCAATTGGAAGATAATTTTTTCAAAAATCACCTTGATGAGTTTTTTTTTTTGGAGTACTTTTGGTGATCAAAAACTGATTAATCACTTATACGCTTAAAAAACGTCTCGAAAATGATTCGCGCTTATGATTTAAAAGTGTTTGATTTAAAATGCAATAACTAATTATGTAGCAATCGCTAACTAATCAACTAGGTGCTTAAAATGTGAGTAATTTACCCGTTACTTATGATCATATTTCACGCATCATGTATAAGACTTAAAACTGCTTGATCCCACACAGATCATACAGGCGTTTGAAATGTGAGTAGTTTTTGCTTTTTATGATCATATTTTGCGTTAATGAATGATTGAAAACTGTTTAATACTTTTTTCTTGTCTAAAAGTTAAATTTTTGTTCATTTACAACCTTACATCGTGGTGTAAACACCGTGGAATTATATTGTGCTTTGTTAAAACAAAAATATTGTAACTAAATTTTAATAAAAAGTCAATGTCAGCCCGACAAATAAAACGATTGGCGAAAAAAGGAGCCAAAAACATAATTTCGCCAAAAAATAAAAAAAATAATTCAGAAAAAAGCCTACATGAGGTAACTGAAAAAAACATTGAAGAATATAATGAATCGACCCAAAATACTAGTTAAAACAGTTTTGATAGTGACAATTTTAACGATTCAGATAACAACAGTGAGTCTGGAGAAAATTATTTTAATTTGTGTGAAGGACTGGCGAAATGGACTATTCAATTTCAAGTTAGCTTTCTTGCTCTTAATGCAAGTGTAATTTTAAAATAGCTTTAAACAAGGGTCGAACCAATTTTAAAATTCGTTTATTTAAATAAGGTTTAAAATAGGAATTTAAGCTAAAATTCGTTTATGAATATGTGCTTAGTCTTTTTACACTTCACATTTGATGCCATACAAATACATCCACTGTTATCCTCATAGATAGTGACAGCCTCATTTTTCATTTCTCTTAGATCTTTAAGTAATCGACGTTACCAAATAGCTTCGGATACAGCTGTGCTAAGAGCAACATATTCTGCTTCACTTGAGGATGTTGAAACTATTTGCTGCTTTGTACTTGCCCAGGAAACTGCGCAGCCATAAACCTTAAAAACATAACCGCTTACAGACTTTCTATCGACTTTATCACTTTATTGATACTTGCTTCCTGCGATATATTTATATATCCACCTTCTTTTTCAAATTTCATACCCAAGAAATGTTTGAGTATTCTATCAGACAATTGAAATTTTTTCGATAGATGATTTATAAAACTTTCAAAAAGTTTCACGCTACTATATGCAATTAACAAATCATCCACATAAATGATTACCGTTGTAATACCGAAAGCAAACGGACGTGTTTTTTAAAAACTCCTTGAAATTTGAATTTTTTTATATACAAAAATTGGAATAAACTTTATAAAATACTAATAATTATATATATTTTTGCGCCCAAAAATCTCGGATGATAGGCGACAGGAAATATGGATTTAAGCTGTGGAAAGTGTAATATAAGCTGCCGAAATGGCGGTATAAGATGTGGCGGATTTTGTGGAACAAATTTTCATTTAAAGTGTTATAATTTGTCCGAATATGAGACTGGAACAATGATGAAATGTACCAATATAAGGTTTTTTTGCGATGAATGCATAAATTTTATTGAAGTAACAAAGAAAAATTATAAAAACTTAATTGAGCTTATTAAGGAAACTGAAATAAAAATTGCGGAACGAGTAAAAGAAGTAAAAACAGAAATAGTAAACGAGTTTAAAAAAGGTGTAGAAACTAACACAAAAGAAACGTATGCAAGTAAATTAAAAAAAAACCTGTAAACAGTATTCCCGTTATTTTAAAACCAAGAAATAAACAGGATAGTCAGCAAACAGTAAAAGAAGTAAAAGAAAAAATTAAACCTTCAGCTCTGAATGTAGAAGTAAAGGGAATGACAAAGAGACATGATGGTGTGGTTGCCATCAGCTGTGAAAATGAGCATGACAGAAATATTTTGTCGGATGAGATAAAAGAAAATATGGGAACTAATTATGATGTGCAAATGCCAAAAATGAAGAACCCAAAAATTTTAATTGCTGGACTTACCGAAGGGCTAGAAAAAACAAGATAGTTGAGGCTATTAAAAATCAAAACAACATTGTTTGTAAGCATTTAGTATGTTTAAAAGTTTATAAGTCATATAAAAATCCTAATGTGTACAATGCAATTATTGAAACTGACGGAGAAGCATTTGAAAATATTATGGGAAGAAAAAAAAAAATAATATTGAATGGGACAGATGCCCAGTTTATGAAAGCTGCAAAGTGTTGCGTTGCTATAAATGTTGGGGGTACCATCATATATCCAAATATTTCAAGAGCCAATTTCATGTGCTAAATGTGGCGAAAGTAACCATTCTGACAGAGATTGTAAAAGCGATGTGCTTAAATGTATAAACTGTTTGAAGGTCAAGGAAAGGCTTAATTTAGTAGATTTAGATTGTAACCATGATTGCAGAAGCGAAAATTGTAGTATACTACAAAGGAAAAATAAACTGGAGGCAACAAGAATTGCTTATTAGCAATCAAACTCAGTTAAGGGGTTATATTTAAACATTGGCGGTATGACAGCTAACTTTAACCAGTTAGAGGTTTTGTGTTTGAAAGAAGAATTCGATTTTATATGTTTAACTGAAACTCATTTAACAGATAATTTTCACTAAAAAACTACAACATGTTCAGGTGTAACAGTAAGTCAAGGCATACAGGAGGTGTTTGCTTCTACATTAAGAAGAACTGGAAGGTAAAAGTTATTGAATCTACTGGTATAGAAAAACAGATTTGGTCGTTAAAAATTAAAATACAAAATCAAAGCATGCTGTTGTGATGAAAGTGTGGTGGTAATTATTTATTAAAAATTTATAAATTTGCCGGCGCTTAATAACGCCACTGGCTAAAAGGTTTACGAGGCAGTTTTATATGCCTAAAGTTAAAAATAAAAACAAGCCGATTCAGAGGCTGAAATATAATTAATTTATTTTACTAAAATTACATCCTTAAATACTAACTTAACGGTAAACTTAAAGCTACAAAATTTAGATAATATTTAACATTAGTTGTTGTCTAATACTACAATGTTCCAATAAATTCCAAGGAATTTATTAAGGAATTTGATATTAGGGTGGTATGTATTTATCAAGAGACATAAATATATCAGATACACTACACCCTTCTCCTTAAGAAAATTTTTACAATTTTTAATTATTGAAATTAAAAAATTAGTTTTTTCTTTTTTTTTTTTTTTGTATGACAGAGTTTTTGAATGACAGAGTTTTTGAATGATAGAGTTTTTGAATGACAGAGTTTTTGAATGATAGAGTTTTTGAATGACAGAGTTTTTGAATGACAGAGTTTTTGAATGACAGAGTTTTTGAATGATAGAGTTTTTGAATGACAGAGTTTTTGAATGATAGAGTTTTTGAATGACAGAGTTTTTGAATGACAGAGTTTATTCCTTTTTTATTTAAAGTTTTTCTCTCTTTTGAATTTTAAATTTTATTTGACGCGTTTAAATTTGGCTAATGACGAAAATTATTAATTAATTTAATTCTTATTTAAATGTTTCTTTAAGAACTCGTTTGTAGCATAAAATTTATCAATAACATTTTTGAGAGTAGTTTCTCCAAATGCATCTGTGTGCTAGATGGATTATCACTACATCTCACTATCTCCGAATTGCGCGATACTACATGTGTATAGAAGTTCATTCCCAAATGAAAGTTGATCAGGCTTCCTCTTAGGAATGAAATTTTCTTTTTCTTAATTTCCTTTCTTTAATTTTCTTTCTTTCTTAATTTTCTTTCGTTAATTTTCTCTCCTTCTCCTTCTCTTTCTTAATCTTCCTTCTTTAATTTTCTTTCTTTCTTAATTTTCTTTCTTTAATGTTCTTTCCTTCTCTATCTTACTCTTCTTTCTTTAATTTTATTTCTTTCTTAATTTTCTTTCGTTAATTTTCTGTCTTTCTTAATCTTCTTTCTTTAGCTTTCTTTCTTTCTTAATTTTCTTTCGTTAATTTTCTTTCTTTAATTTTCTCGCTTTCTTAATCTTCTTTCCTTAATTTTCTTTCATTTATTTTCTCTCTTTCTTAATCTTCTTTCTTTAATTTTCTTTCTTTAATTTTCTCGCTTTCTTAATCTTCTTTCCTTAATTTTCTTTCATTTATTTTCTCTCTTTCTTAATCTTCTTTCTTTAATTTTCTTTCTTTAATTTTCTCTCTTTCTTAATCTTCTTTCTTTAATTTTCTTTCTTTAATTTTCGCTATTATTTTTCGATTTTTAATAGTAAAGGAATAAATTCTGTCTTATCATTTTTTTTTCATTATAATTATTAAAATTACAATTATAATTTATTAATTATAAAACTCTTATGGTATTACTGGGTTTCAAATTTTTCTACCGCCATCTATATGTGAGAAATATATACATTGTAGTGGTAGCATTTTTTTTTTTATTGTTTGCTTACAGTGGCAACTTCAAATTTCTTATGTTTTTGCCTTTTTGACGTTCTATTTAAGTTATTTTCTTCTTCGCGGTTAGTTTTAATTTGCTTTCATTATAATTTCAATTAATTGTTCTTTTTAAATTAATTTTTCTTTTTCAATTAAATTAAATTCAAATATTTAATAAAAATTTTTTTTACATTTCATGTAGTGTTCCTTTTTTTTATTTAGTGTTTAATTTCATTTAGTCCTCTAATGCTGCAATCTGCAGCCATAGCTCTGTTGCTATCTCCCACGATGGTGGTGGGTCAGCGTTAACTGACGCCCTTAGTGCAGCCAGCTTTCTGCGGATCTTCACTTGCGTACCACTTCTTCTATGCTTGGGCCTGTTTGCTTGTGGTATCACGGTAAGTTTTTTATCTACCCTTTTCAGCTGTCTCCTTTGGTAGTCCTCGATAGTCAATCTTTTTGGGCCTGCTTGTGATGGAGTTGGTTAATACTCTGGTGCTTCTCGTGTACCGCCAGTCGGTACGTACTCCTCTACCGGTGTCTTATTTTTTAGGTCGTTGGGCAGGATCGCCATGTTGTGATGAAAGTGTGGTGGTAATTATTTATTAAAAATTTATAAATTTGCCGGCGCTTAATAACGCCACGGGCTAAAAGGTTTACGAGGCAGTTTTATATGCCTAAAGTTAAAAATAAAAACAAGCCGATTCAGAGGCTGAAATATAATTAATTTATTTTACTAAAATTACATCCTTAAGTACTAACTTAACGGTAAACTTAAAGCTACAAAATTTATATAATATTTAACATTAGTTGTTGTCTAATACTACAATGTTCCAATAAATTCCACGGAATTTATTAAGGAATTTGATATTAGGGTGGTATTTATTTATCAAGAGACATAAAAATATCAGATACACTACAATATATTCTAATTGGTATATACAGATCGCCTGACCAACAGCAATCACCGGAAGGAAATTTTTGCAAGTTTTTTGAAGAAAAAATGGAAAAATATAATGGAAATGATATGTATCTTATAATGGGTGATCTAAATATTGACTGGCTGAAAAATGATATGCATAAGGTAAGATTACAAGAAATAATAAATGATAATTTTTTAAGACAAATTGGAAACCAACCCACAAGGATAACGAGTAGCACATCTACCTTAATTGATTATGTTGTAACCAATATCGGAAATATAAATGTAGAAACCAATTTGAACATGAAAATAAGTGATCACGAGGCTTTAGAAATAAAAACACCCATTGAACGAGATATTAAGTTATCTAGGAGAAAATTGATAAAAACAATACACTTTAATAATGATTATTTTCCGAAATAACCTAATATGTGGAGAAATCTATAGTGTTACTTCCAATCATTCGTGTAATGAATTAGCTAATATTATTGTAAATAGTATTAATGTCGCATTAAAACCAATGATAATCATTAAAAAAACAAAAAGTCTATCAAATAAATGGTATAACAACCAATTAAAATGTTTGAAAGAAAGAAAAATACAACTTTACCAGGAAGCGGCGTGGTATAACAGCGATTTTCATTGGAACAATTACAAACAAATAAGAAACCAATACAAGTATGAACTTCCACAAGCAAAAAATAATTTTATAAGCAACAAAATTAGCAGTTGTTGTGACCAAAAAAGTATGTGGAAAGCAATAAAGGAATTGGTTTTAAAAAAAGATAATTCTAACATACAGGAAATAAATATTAATGGAAGGACTGTTACAAATGAACAAGAAATAGCGAATGAATTAAATTCGTTTTTCGTACACAGTATACATGAAATTGTAAATGGCATACCTCTTGTTAGATATGAAAATTTGATTCAAGTAAATGATCAGTTAAATTTTAAATTTGAGGCAATTAACAGTAATACATTAAAAGATACTCTAAAAACATGAATAAGAAAATAGATCACAATTTTCTCACAACTTCGATGTTATTAGATAATTATGATATTATTGGAACCCATTTGCATAGCCTTGTCGAGAATTCATTACAATCGGGAACATTTCCTGATTGTCTAAAAGAGTCGTGGATAGTGCCGATTCAAAAAATTAAGAACACAATGGATCCCAATGAAATTCGTCCGGTTAACATGTTGATGACAATTAGCAAAGTTTTGGAAAAGGTTGTGCAATATCAATTAAACAAGTACTTCGAAGACAACAATCTATTTAACGAAACTCAATCAGGCTTCAGACAACAACATAGTTGTCAATCTCTGCTAAATCTGGTGGTCACTCAATGGAAGACAGAAATTGCAAATAAAAAATGTGTCGTAGCAGTTTTCCTGGATTTAAAACGAGCATTTAAGACGGTTAATAGCGAAATATTGTTGAAAAAGCTGCAAAAGTATGGCATTAAAGGCGTTGAACAAAAGTGGTTTAACAGTTATTTAGAAAAGAGAACTCAAAGAACGAAATGTGGTCACTGCATATCAACAATTGAAGATGTTAACATAGGTGTACCTCAGGGTGCTGTTTTAGGAACATTATCATCTTACATTTTTCATCAATTTGCAAAGATGTTAACATCTTCCCATAATAATTATACAGGGAAAAAAGTTTACATCTTTCTACATCTGCAGAAGATGATCCTTTCTCATTTTGTTCCATCTTACATCTTTCGTTATTTTAAGTGTCATCACTAAAAAAATTGCAAAAAATCGATTTACTTTGGGTCATCACTAGCAAAATGACATTGCAGAAAATAAACAAAACAAATTTATTCAACAGAAGAAAATGAGCGGCACATGTAAGTATTTCATAATTTTAATTTAATTATAAATGAATTCATGTATATTTTTAGTGAAAAATAAAGCTATTGCTACTCGCTTTTCTAAAGGTATACAGCTCCTTAAATTTGTGTCCTTTTTTCTTAAAACTTCAAGTTTTTCCACCAATAATGAAATATATTTTCGGTCCACCCGAAAGTTTTCTTTAAAAAATTCTCCTCCATTATTTGGGATATCTTTCTCCCAAAATGTTCCATAGCGATTCTAGAAATATATGTTCATATGTATATTTTGGTATTTGTTACATAAATATTCATTATTTGTAATATTTTTACTTACAAGCATCCAAACCTTTCGAGGAAGGGTCACTTCTACCAAAACTTCTTCTTCATCATCATCTTCCAGAATGGCGTTCAATATATTAAGGTGACCAACTATACTCATTTACTGAGTTTTGTACTCTTTTTTCGCAAACCGTACTCTTTTCAAATACTGTACTCTGAAAGTACTCATTTGTATAATTTTATACTCATTTGTTTTTCTAAAACATTTTTTCATTTTTACCCGTTTTTACCTTATTTCCATGGGCTCACAGTGGCATGATGTAATAAACAAGGTGGCAGCAGGAGAAAACAAGAACTTGGCAGCACGAGAAAAAGTAACGGCTAGCTAACTTAAGCTGTCAAAAATATAACCAGAAAAACAGCTCTTTGACATTTGAAGCGACCTAATAAGTAGAGCCAAAAATAGTAAGCTTTCGTAGCGCTGCCATCTTGTTTATTGCATCATGCACATTACTTTTGATGTTTTCAGAGTTGGCATCACTGCTACGGCATGCCTGACAGCCTTGACGTATGCGTAGTATGTACGGAAAAGTTTTATGGGAATTCCCTTTCTGTTTAATTAATTTGAAGTTAGAGAAAACCATGGTCTAATAATCAGGTCTGCGCAAGAAGGAATATGGTTTTTGTAGGGTTGTGTTTTGACCGTTAAATAATCTGCAAAAAATGGTAAACTGCGCAATCTTGTCAAAAGTTGCTTACATTTTTGGCCGGCATCTTGAATATTTTTGTTTACGTTATGCTTTTTGTTTTTGCATAACCAATAAATACATACATATGTACAAACCACATTTTATTTTAGGGAATGATTATTGGAGCAGTGAGAAGTCGCAACTTTCTGTAAAAACATTATCTGCCGTCTTAACAGTCAAATTTAATATGCAAAATGAAAGTTGTTCGGATGTGGCTACATTATTAGACGAACATCCTCATTTAACAAAAAAAATCCACTCCGAAGAAAAATATGTTTTTAAAAGAAAATAAAGTTTTTATCGTTTTTTCATCTTTTTTTTTCACCTATGAAATACTTGCAAAGTGTACTCTTTTTGAATAAAAAATAGTTGGTCACCTTAAATATATGAATGCACTGCATTAAAATTTGGGTTTGTTCTTGCAAATTAACAACTAATCCAATGAGTAATGCCTTCTCCATATCCATTTTTTTAAATATTTTTTATTTTTAACAAAAGTTAAGCGAAAGATGTTGCCAATGTAAATTTATGTTTCACATTTTCAACATCTTCCATGCGTTTCACAAAGATGTAAGTCAGTGTAAAAAGCCTATAATAAGAGACATATTACCATATTAATCCCCTTCTTGCATTTTACTTTTTAACACTATCATAGGCGTTTCGTTTTGTTGCTCGTTAGCATAAGGAAAGCTTAATTAATCAAATTTCACATCCCTAGAAGTTATTATTATAAAGGTACGATTGGGATTGAACCAGAAAATTCTGAGAGTCTTCAACGAAACGCCAACGACAACGTACACAGCACGCACAAGTGCTCCCGATTAATTTTTCCATGACTTTGTAACAACTTTTAAAACAAATAATTACATATATTTTAATAAACATTTTAATAAATAAATAAGTTATTACCATCCTTATAGTTCAGAAGTGAGATCAAGCTCATCCTATCAGACAAACGTACATACATATATACATACGCCCCCATTCAGTTTCAACTCTCGTAGTGAACAGACGCGTTTTTATAATCGTCGCAACTGAATATAAAAACAAAATATAAAAGAAAAAAAATTTTCAAGTTACAAAAAAATATAAAAAAAACAAAACATTTATTGAACAGTTATTTTACTGGTTTTATTTTATTTTTTGCTTGTGTGCAATACACATAAATATTTGCATACACAAACTAATAGAAGTGAAAATAAAAAAAAGAGAACTCTGATGAGTTCATCTTCTGATAAAAACAACAATAATCCTACAAGCAGTAGGAATGTACAATACATAACTTTAGTTGCTGATGACGACAATAAAAAAATGAATTAAACAAAAGCCTGAATTTAACAGAAAACACAAATACTCGTGCGCGATCATTATCTCTGAACATGTTAAATAGTGATCAAGAAGCAACAACAATTGCACCCATCAGCAAACTTGTAAGCTTAGCTGTACAAACAAACAAACAAACAATAAGTAACAAGGTGACCAACGTGCACAAAATGGTAGATGCGGTGAGTACATTAAATGATAATAAAATTCAAACAGGAATGGACAGATACATAACCGTGTTAAAAAGGGGAAGAAGTCCAAAATCAGCTCAAATAGCTTCAACAGCGAAAGTTCCCAGAGATGAAAAAAACAAAATAAAAAATTCCGAAAATCGTTTTGCGATTTTATCAGAACAAGACAATGAAGACACAACTACAACAAGGTCGAGTAAACCTCCACCGATATATTTAAGAGAGCAGAACTCTAGTTTTTTGGTAAAAAGCCTTATCTCCTTAATTGGAGAAAATGAGTTCTATGTAACTCCAATTAAGCGCGGAAATATTAACGAAACAAAAATCCAGGTAGTGCAAGAAAGTAATTACCGAAAAATAGTTTCTGACCTTGAGTCAAAAAACAAAAATTTTTATACGTACCAATTAAAGAGTGCTAAAGGTCTAACCGTCGTAATAAAAGGTATAGACTCTAGTGTGGATCCAGAAGAGGTAAAGTCTGGCCTTGAAGATAATGGCTTCAAAGTGAAAAATTTTTCAAACATTAAAAACAGGGAAAAAATCCCCCAACCTATTTTTAGAGTCGAGCTACAGCCAGGCGACATAAAAATTAAAAAAAATGAGTCGCACCCAATCTATAGCTTAAAATACTTGTTGCATCGAAGAGTTACCGTTGAGATGCCACATAAAAAAACTGGACCTATCCAATGCATGAACTGTCAAGAATTTGGCCATACCAAAACTTTTTGAAAGTTGCCTACCATTTGCGTTGTATGTGGCGAGTTACACAGTACCGCTAACTGTGACAAAATAAAAGGTGATACCAAAGCAAAAAAATGTAGTAATTGCGGCGGAAACCACACTGCCAACTAAAGGGGCTGCCCTCTTTATTCTCTTTTTAAAAATTCGTCGAACAGAAAAACAAATGCTACTCCCGCTCAGCCCAACACTCATTTAAACTACCCACAGTTACCTCAACCGTCGTCTAGCCATAATCAATACTCAAATGTTTTAAAGTCTAACACGACTCTTACTCAACAAAAACCTAATAGTCAATTTTCATACGCTAATATTTTAAAGAGTAACCAGATTCCGGCGCAAAAAACTGTACGAGTAAATGAAGAATCAGGGCATAATTTTAGTTGTATTGAAGCCTCAATAGAGATCCTTATACAAACAGTAAATACATTCACTCTCAACATGTCCTGTATGATGCAGGAAATGTTGAAAATGCAGTCTACCTTGTTGCAGGCTGTATTGAACAAACCATGAACTTAAGAATCTGTTTTTGGAACGCAAACGGCATCTGCCAACATAAAAATGAAATTGAATACTTTCTTCTGGATAAACAAATCGATGTTATGCTTATCTCAGAAACTCACTTGACGTCCCGAAGCTATTTTCGAATTAGTGGATATAATTTCTACGACACCAAGGATCCTCAAGGTAGAGCTTGTGGTCGCTCTGGAATCCTAATAAAAACTCGAATAAAACACTACCTACTAAATGATCTTCGTGAAGAATATCTTCAAGCAACGAACATCTGCATTGAAAATTTTTATCAAAAGCTTGTGATATCATCTGTTTACTCTCCGTCCAGGTTTTCAATTTCAGAGAGTCAATATACCGCATTTTATACAACACTGGGGTCCCGTTTTCTAGCAGCTGGCGACTACAATGCTAAACACACTTTTTGGGGCTCACGTTTAATCAGTCCTAAGGGTCGTGTTTTGTTTGACACAATTTCAAAAATGGGTTTGAATGTAGTTTCAAGTGGTCAGCCAACATATTGGCCAACGGATCGTCAAAAAATTCCTGATGTTATCGACTTTGGGATTATGAAAGGCGTGCCCAGCGAAATGATTGAAGTAGAAGCATCTCTGGATTTGTCTTCAGATCACTCGCCTACTATTATCACTATTTACTCACACACAACTACAACACCAACATGTGACTTACCGCTGACACCTGCACGTATTAACTGGCTGAAATACAAAAAATATTTGAGTGCTCATTGCACGGAAAATATGCCATTGAGAACACCTGCTGACATAGAAAATTCTATTAGGTTGTTTGAAGCACATGCTAAACAAGCTGCTCTTAATGCTTCTTCAATTCAACCAAATCAACAAGCGAGATTTAACAATATTTTTTGTACAGATATAGAAAGGCTATTGACTGAAAAACGGAGAGCTCGACGAGAATGGCAACGTTACAGATCGCCTCAGCTAAAATTAAGGCTTAAGGAGTGTACCAAACAGCTAAGAAAAGTTTTACAATCACAAAAAACAGCTTCGCTGCAAAAATTTCTGCAAGAACTCGATGCAACACCATCAACAGATTATTCGCTGTGGCGTGCAGCCAGAGGACTTAAAAGGCCAGTGATTTGCAAACCACCATTACGAGCCTCTAATGGTGACTGGGCAAGAACTGATGCTGAAAAAGGTGATCTATTTGTTAAGCACCTAGAAAAAGTATTTACCCCGAATATTTCTGCTGATATTGTTGAACTGCCACCAGTCGTCTCTTTACCAGAGATACCACTAAGATTTAGCATTGTGGAGATTGAAAAGGCCATTACTAGTCTTAACACCAAAAAAGTCCCAGGTGTCGACAAAATAAGCAACAAAATGCTTCAACAACTGCCTTATATTGCAAAAAGAATTATACTATTCATTTTTAATAGTATTCTACGGCTGCAATACTATCCTGCAGAATGGAAGGTTTCGATGATTATTATGATACCAAAGCCCGGCAAGGATCATACGAAGGTTGAATCCTATCGGCCTATTAGTTTATTGCCCAACATTTCAAAACTATTTGAAAAGCTGTATATGAGCAAGCTGATGCCTATAGTGACTAGAAGTGGATGCATTCCAGATCATCAATTCGGTTTTCGCAGACAACATAGCACAATTGAACAAACTCACAGACTTGTGAATGTTATCAGAGACACTTTCGAAAAGAAGAAATATTGCTCTGCGCTCTTTATAGATGTTTCTCAAGCTTTCGATAAAGTATGGCACGAAGGTCTTATACATAAATTAACGCAAAATCTACCCGCAAATATTGTTAGGCTTTTAATAAGCTACCTAATTGAACGAAAATTTGTAGTTAGGGAAGGCAATTTTTTAAGCCCACCGCAGTCGATCAAAGCCGGAGTTCCCCAAGGCAGTATCTTCGGTCCATTACTTTATTTAATATATGCCTCTGACTTACCGTTAAGCAGTAACATTCACACGTCAACATTTGCTGACGATACAGCTTTTCTAAGCGTTCACGAAAATCCTGTAGAAGCTTCCCGCAATTTACAAGGGTATATATCCAAATTGCAAAATTGGCTCAAACAATGGCGTATTAAAGTTAACGAGCAGAAATGTGTGCACGTAACTTTTACGTTGCGCAAGGAAACCTGCCCGCCTATAAAAATTAACACCGAGACCATACCGCAACACACTGTTGTCAAATATCTAGGCGTTCATTTTGATCGTCGTTTAACATGGAAATCGCATATAGATGCAAAGTTAATACAAATGAAATTAAAAGCAGCCCAAATGAATTGGCTTATTGGAAGAAATTCTATATTAAGTCTTGACTGTAAACTTTTGTTATACAACGCGATCCTGAAACCAATATGGGCCTATGGAATCCAATTATGGGGCACTGCCTCAGCATCGAATGTCGAAAGAATTCAAAGGCGACAAAATAAAATCCTACGTTCAATAACAGCAGCCCCCTGGTATGTCAGAAACCATCGAATTCATAAAGATCTAGACGTTCCGTTGGTGAAGACAGTATTTTCAAAACACGTGAAAAAATATATAAAAAAACTTGAGTTGCACCCAAATCCACTCGCGCGCAATATTCTTCATTATAGAGGCCACACCCGGCTGAAAAGAAGGGATACTCTTTTTCTCAACCGTCCACGAGAGATGTAAATCAACAAAAATTAACCGTTGAAATTAAAAATTTTGCTTAGCATTGGCTAAACCTATATTTAATATTTTTTAGATTTAAGATTTGAAAAACTTATTGATAATTTAATTAATAATTAAAGATTCAATAAATAATAAAATTATAAAAAAAAAAAAAAAAATATATACATACGGATATACATATATAAGTGGAAAATATAAAATATATACGTGAAGAAAAGAAGTACGAACAACGCTATAAAAAAAGTAAAAAAAAAGATACATATGTATAAATAAATAATTGTTTTAATCAAGTGTGATTGTGAGCGACGGAAAAAACTGTAAAAAAATTTTAAGTCGAAAAAGTTTTGAGTAATTTATTCTCTTAAGAACAACGCCCAGGAACAAACTGGAATGGACACAAGCATACGAATATAAAAAACGATCATTACGACCATTCTGAATAATAATGACCATTGCTTGTGTACCAATACATGCGAACGTATTCTAAAGTTTATAATAAAACGTACAACTCTTTGTGTCTAATAGGAATGATTTTAAAATGAGCATGTGCAAGTATGTAAAGCTAGATTTACACGATTGAAATTTTCTTCAAAATTGCTCTTCAAAATGCTTTAATCTCGTGTAAACAGCAAAATTTCTTCAAAATTTATTGATCAAAATTTATTGAACAAAACTTTTGAAGATTTTATTGATGCCGTGTAAATAAGCATCAAAATCGCATTTGGCAATATTGATAACTATAAATAATTTGACAGCATGTTCATTCTTTTGATTCAAAATTTATTTTTATTTGAATATTTTATATGTGAACAGAATGTGATTTCTTTTTAATATTTTAATTTTATTTTTTATATACTTACATACATGCATAGAAACAGAATGTGATTATTTTAAGTTGCCAAATAAATGAATTGAACTTTTTATTTCGATTTATTGGGTTTTTAATTAATTTTTAATAAATATGCCTGTATTGCCATTTCTTGTATGAAATACGCTTTTGTTTGTGTTTGTGAACACCTAGTGTATATTGTATCGGCTTCAATCTTGTATTGATATACAAAAGAAGAACAAGCACCATACAAATACTCTCTGAGAGTATATACATATACTCTCTGAGTATTGTATGAAATATTTTCAACATAAAAAGTTTACCAATAGTGTAAATTAACTTCAACAAATTTTGATCAAATTTTTATCAAAAGATTTTGAAATATATTGAAAGATTATTTTGATCAAATTTTTGAAACGTGTAAATAGAACATCAAAATTAATTTTCAAAATTTTGATAAGACTTCAAAATACCTTTAATCGTGT
Source organism: Lypha dubia (assembly GCA_947311025.1). Classification (NCBI taxonomy): domain Eukaryota; kingdom Metazoa; phylum Arthropoda; class Insecta; order Diptera; family Tachinidae; genus Lypha; species Lypha dubia. The sequence continues at coordinate 73,384,663 of OX371261.1, read as the reverse complement.
AAATCTAGCTTAAGTTAATAGCCTTTTTCCACTAGCATACATTTTAGAGGAATGAATGGAATATGTTGAAAATGTCAAATTGCATTTCCATTGGCAACATCTAACATCTACCATCTTCTCAGCTGTCAAAAATATAAAAATACTTACAGCATAATTTATTGTGGAAAAAATTAAAATAAAATTAAAATGGATTTTGAAGAAGCATTAATAATTGAACTCGTTCATAATTTACAAGAACAAACAGAATTGTTAATACAGTGTTCAGAAAAAAGCATTAACACGATCTTCTTATATGAATTCTTTGGTTTTTTATTTATTTAAAGTTTTTATATGCATAGCAAAAAAAGCGATTTCCTGAAAGACATGAGAGTTCTTTCTTATGCCTCTCAACTCTTCTATTTTGTCATCCCATAAGTCCAGCAACATGTTTTCCAAATCCTGGTTCCATACTATGCGACGAGCAGTGCTTTTCTTTACTAAAACCAAAAATAAATTATTATATTTAAATATGTACAACATATAAAATAAAGTTAAAAAAAAGTAAAAACTTACGTGTGCCACTCATTTTGATATATTTTTCTTTATTTTTTCTTACACAATTATGTATACATACATATGTCATTCACAAAAAATTAAACTGTCAATATGTATGTATCTGTCATTTTGCTAGAGATGACATTAAAATTATCGGAATATGTTGATTGGAACAAAATGATTTAGGAACATCTTTTAAAGATGTAGAAAGATGTTGACTTTTAGTACTGTGTATTTCTTATAGCCTTTTTCCACTAGCATACATTTTAGAGGAATGAATGGAATATGTTGAAAAAGTGAAACTTGCGTTTCCATTGGCAACATCTAACATCTACCATCTTCTTCTTAGCTGTCAAAAATATAAAAATACTTACAGCATAATTTTTTGTGGAAAAAATAAAAATAAAATTAAAATGGATTTTGAAGAAACATTAATAATTGGACTCGTTCATGCTTTACAAGAACAAACAGAATTGTTAATGAGAGTTCTTTCTTATTCCTCTCAACTCTTCTATTTTGTCCTGCCACAAGTCCAGCAACATATTTTCAAAATCCTGGTTCCATAATATACGGAGACCTGTGCTTTTCTTTACTAAAAACAAAAGTAAATTATTATACTTATTTATGTACTTATATACAATGTATAAAGTTAAAAAAAAAATAAAAACTTACGTGTGCCACTCATTTCGATATAAAATATTTTTCTTTTTTTTCTTACACAATTATGTATGTACATATGTACTTATGTCATTCACAAAAAATGGAACTATCAATATGTATGTATCTGTCATTTTGCTAGAGATGACATTAAAATTATCGGAAGATGTTGATTGGAACAAAATGGTTTAGGAACATCTTTTAAAGATGTAGAAATATGTTGACTTTTAGTACTGTGTATTTCTTATGGGAAGATGTTAACATCTTCTCAAATTGATGGTAGATGTTAGATGTTGCGTAGTGGAAAAAGGCTATTATGGGAAGATGTTAACATCTTCTCAAATTGATGGTAGATGCACAGATAACCAGAGATGACACGAGACGGAAACATATTGTTATTGCGTTAAATTGTGGTTGATCTGTTGTTTTCGGCCACACATGATGATTTATTGGAGGCATTTAATAAGAATGGCTTCTCATATTACAATTTGCATTTATCCTATAAGTTTGGGTTTCGACAGAGAGGACCATTTTTGCGTGTCAGCATAAATGATTTTCTTCCATGAAGCTCATAGCCAAATAAAACACAAGCAAGTTTAATGTTTACGTTTAAGTTTATTCTTTGTGTGTTCTTAATGAAACACAAGCAAGTTTAATGTTTACGTTTAAGTTTATTCTTTGTGTGTTCTTAATGAAACACAAGCAAGTTTAATGTTTACGTTTAAGTTTATTATTTGTGTGTTCTTAATGAAACACAAGTAAGTTTAATGTTTACGTTTAAGTTTATTCTTTGTTCAATACTAATACTTTCATAATTATAAGAACGATCTTTGTAAAACTTGTAAATAAAGAACAGATCTATTCAAGAACTCAAAGCGTTTGGTTTATAAAACGGAAAAATATATAATTGGCGCAGTCAGTAGGATATTGAGTGAAAAACAATATCCTGTGATACGAACGAAATAAAATAAAAATAATTGTAAAAACTATTGGACTTATAAATTTAAATAAATTCATAATCAATAAAAATAAAACAATCAAATAAAAGTTAAATTATAAATAAGACTCAAATTAATTAACAGAAATATTTGAAAAATAATAAAAACGTAAAAGAAACGAAATCCAAACTAATAGTAAACAACGTTGATATCTTAAGAAAAAGTTTTTTCTGAGATAGCGAAACAAGAATTTTAAAAGAAATCTAAATTATTTTAAAAATAATAAAATAAATAATATAATATGGCTTTGTCTTTGAGTGAATGCTTGCGCGAGGCAAGGAGTGTTCCAGTTTTTAATGGAAACAATGAATACACCTTATCCAACTATCTAAGAGATATAAATTCTGTTCTACGTATAACACCAGAGGAGCATCAAACCATAATTAAAACAATACTAATCAACAAACTACAAGGTAAGGCTCTGAGATCCATAGAAACCCTAATGAATCCAGCATGGGAGGATATCCTGAGAAAACTTAAAGAAGACCTTGGAATCAAAAAATCCTTCTTCCAATTGAGGACAGAGGCTCTGAACACGAAGGCAAGTAGCATAGAGGAACTGCACTATAAATTAAGAAAAATTTTGGCGGAAATGAATACAAAATTTAATTTAAATCCTGTAGACATATCCTTTACTCCTGGTAATAATGAGAAAATTATCTTTGATATATATATAAATTTTTTACCTCTATATATTAGATCCTTGCTCTTACAAAATAATATCATAACTATAGAATCAGCTAGTACTTTTTATATTCAAAATAACATATTAAAAGATATTAAATTAATTAACAGAACCCAAAATCAATTTAAAGAAATCCGTTATAACAATCAAAATAATAATCAAAATTTTAGAAATAATGGAAATAATAACATTGGAAATTTTAGGAATAATAATTGGAATACGTCAGGTAATCATAGAAATAACTTTGGAAATTTTAGAAATAATGATTGGAATACATCAGGTAATCATAGAAATAACTTTGGAAATTTTAGGAATAATAATTGGAATACGTCAGGTAATCATAGAAATAACTTTGGAAATTTTAGGAATAATAATTGGAATACGTCAGGTAATCATAGAAATAACTTTGGAAATTTTAGACGTGACGAGAATAGAAACTCAGGGAATTTGAGAAATAACAACAGACAGGAACCAATGGAAGTGGAAAATTTACAGGTAGTGGAAAATTTTCAACAGGGGCCTCGGGTGGCCGATTACCCATAGTATTATTAACCTTTAATAATAAAAAGTTGAAATGTTTGATTGATACGGGAGCGGCGACAACATTGGGCGATTACGATACTTTTTCAAACTTATATAAAATACAAAAATTATCCAAACCAATTCAATTGAACTCTTTGGGGGGTTGTTCCATACTAACTGAGGAGGTGATCTCTACACTTCCAGAGGAGTTCGATTTACCAGACAAAACAATGTCAATCAAACTTACAAATCTTAAAAATAAAGAATTTGAATGTATAATAGGAAATAATATTTTGATGCCTTTTGAAAGCGAATATAAATTATGGAACGGAAGGGTTGACATTGAGTAACTCTTTTGTGCCATTTTTTGAAGGGACAAACGAATTTGAAATTGATTATGAGGAAGTACATAATTTGGAAAAATGTGAAGTACGTTTTGAAGATTTGCAATCTAATATTTTGAATGAGAATGAAGCTAAGGAATTAAAAAGATTTTTTTATAGGCATAGGAATACGTTTTACCAAGATGGTCAATTTTTAACTGCTACTCCAATAATAAAACATAGTATCCGTACCAGCACGGATAAACCAATTTATTCCAGATTGTATAAATACCCTCAGGTACATGAAGGCGAGATCGGTAAGCAAATAGATGAAATGCTCGATCAAGGTATTATAAGAGCGAGTAAATCACCTTATAATTCGCCTTTGTGGATAGTAAAAAAGAAATCGGATAATTCTAATAAAGAAAAATGGCGTATAGTCATAGATTATAGGGGCTTGAACAGCGTAACAGTAGATGATAAATTCCCAATACCCGATATAAGCTCCATGTTCGATAAGTTGGGTCGTGCCCAATATTTTTCGGTTATTGATTTGGCGAAAGGGTTTCATCAGATTTTGATGAATGAAAAAGATATAGAGAAAACAGCTTTTTCTACTCCTTTTGGTCATTATGAGTACATCAGAATGCCATTTGGATTGAAGAACGCTCCATCCACATTTCAAAGGATGATGAATTTTGTCTTAAAAGAACACATAAATAAAATATGTGTTATATATATGGACGATATATTGGTTTTTTCAACATCGATTGAAGAACATATCGATGATTTGAATAAGGTATTTGATAGGTTGAATGAATATAGTCTTAGGGTTCAGTTTGATAAGTGCAGATTTTTAGCACAGCAGGTGGAATTTTTGGGTCACATAATAACAAAAGAAGGTATTAAACCTGACCCAGGTAAAATAAAAGCGATAAATGGAGTATCATTGCCAACAACAGTAAAGCAAATAAAGTCATTTCTTGGATTGACAGGTTATTATCGCAAGTTCATGAAGAATTATTCGCTTATTGCTTCGCCCATCATAAAGTATTTAAAGAAAAATATGAAAATTGACGAAAGGGATTCGAAGTATATTGATGCTTTCAAGAAACTTAAAGAACTAATAACAACTTACCCAATCTTGGCCTTTCCGGATTTTAATAAGAGGTTCGTTGTAACCACTGACGCTAGTAACAGCGCATTGGGAGCTGTATTGAGTCAAGATAATAAACCTGTATGTTATGCAAGCCGTACGTTGAATGATCATGAAAGGAATTATTCAACCATTGAAAAGGAATTGTTGGCTATCATTTGGGCATTGAAATATTTTAGAAGATATGTTTATGGAAGAAAACTTTTGGTTCAAACAGACCATCAGCCATTGAAATGGCTGCATTCCATGAAAGAGCCAAATTCAAAAATGGCAAGATGGAGAATACAACTGAGTGAATATGATTTTGATATCGATTATGTAAAGGGCAAAAATAATAAGGTGGCAGATTTCTTGAGCCGAGTTGATCAAAAGGATGATTCAGAAGAACATCAGGCTTTTCAATTGGATGATAATGAAGTACAAACAGTACACAGCGGTGAAGAAGATTTAAATGACGGTTTTAAGATCAGCGACGGAATTGTTAATAAATATAGAACTCAGATACGCATTCTGAAGACAAAAAATAAGACTAAGGAAAAGATATTTGATAAATATTTAATTTTATTTATAGAAGAGTCAGATTTGTTATGCGAAAATTATTTAGAAAACTTTTTTAGAGAAAACATAAATAAGGGTACCATTGGAATATATTGTGAATTGGATGACTCTAAATATAACGTTATTCAACAGAAATTAATACATATTTTTAATAATGATAGGAAACTGAAATTCACTAAATGTAGATTTTTGGCAACAGACCTAGTTGAAGGAAACCAACTTTATGATGTCATAAAGAAAACTCATGAAGAAACTAATCACAGGGGTGTTGTAGAGAATTTTGAAGAATTGAAAGAAACATATTTCTGTCCTAACCTAGTGAAGCATATAAATAAATATGTTAATAGTTGCAGAATTTGTATCGAAGCTAAATATGATCGTAATCCAATAAGAAAACCTTTTAGCAACACGGAAACACCTTCAAAACCAAATCAAATAGTCCATATGGATATCTTTCATGTGGAGAAACAATACTTTTTAACAACAATAGACAGATTTACAAAATTGGGTAGCGCTCACAGGTTGTCAGACAAAAATATGATTACCGTTAAGACAAAATTACAAGAAAGAATAGCGTTGTTAGGCAAACCAGAACTTTTGGTTATGGATAATGAGTTTGACAACTATTTAATTGTTCTTTTCTGCAGAGAAAATAATATTCGGGCTCATTTTACTACTCCGCATTCTCACACTGGGAATTCGGATATCGAAAGATTGCATTCAACAGTGCTTGAACACATTAGAATAATAAAAATTGGGGAGGAAAGGACTGATACAGAGGAACTTGTGATTAGAGCAATAGGTTATTATAACAATACCATTCATTCAACAACAAGGCAAAGGCCCATGGACTTTATAAATGGAATAGATTTAAACTTCAAAGAGGTTTCAGACAGAATGGATAAAAGGAAAAGACATTTGATAGGGAAAATAAATATAAACAGAAAAGAAATTCCTGCTGTGAATCCTGAGAATATGTTCATGAAAAATCCAAAAGCAGAGAGACAAAAAACTGCCAAAAGATACACAAAACATAATCGTAGCAACCCTAATAAGATCGATATTGCGCGAGTCAAGCGACCATTAAAACTTTTTTCGTGAGTTTCAGATAATTGTGGCGATGGTATTGATTTTGGTAGTGCAAACGGGCAACAGTGCTGAAATAATAATAAACAAAATAGAAACTGAGGCAGGATATGTAATGGTGGAGAGTCAGCCCGTTACTCTTATTCAAGGTTACTCAAAACTCATACATGTAATTGACCTTAAAGAGATAGAGGACACCATCAATAAAGTTAAAACGAGCGTTTCAGGTAACATGAAATTAAAACAGGGATGGATGATATTGAATTTACAGAGATGTGTTGAGGAGTTGGAACATTCATTGTTGACAATAGGCAAACATGATAATAGAGAAAGAAGAGCATTAATTGATGTGGGAGGTAGAGCAATTAAGTGGGTATTTGGAAACCTGGACGATGAAGACAAACAGGAAATTGATAATCACTTCAAGAATATAGATATTAATCAGCGTAATATAATAAATAATCTTAATAAACAAATAACAATAAATAGCGATATGCAGAAGTAATGTTAAACGTTAAATTGATTTTGGAATCCCACAAGGAATTGTTTGGTGGAACACATTATAAAGAATTAGAAAATAAATTGGAACTTATAAAATATAATCATTTGACGTTATTGATAAATAAAATAAAAGACAAAATTGAAAGAATACAAGATAATATAATGAGTTCTAAACACCAGACAATGAACAGATTCTTTTTGACTGATAAAGAAATAGATTTTTTTCAAATTGATAGCGATAAGCTAAGATATGTTAAGTGTTCCTTGGGAAAACTCTCAAGAGATGTGATATTGTTTATGGTATCAATTCCACAGTTTTTTGCAAGTGATCACAAATCAGTGTTAATACTTCCAATACCGAATGCAGACTATATGCAACTAAATTTAGAGATTTCTAAGGTTGTAAACATAAAAAATAAAACATACTATGTAAATCAAGAAAATTATATAAAAAATTTAGAGAGAACAAATAATTGCATTCATAATATTATAAAAAAATCTTATGGCGAATGTACAAAAAGAAAATTTACACAAGAAGTAATACAAGAAGTGGATATTGGAAACGTTTTATTGATAAATATTAATTCCACTTTGATAAGCACTTGTAATGAATATAAATATAAGCTAATTGGAAATTATTTGATAAACTTTGAAAATTGTGAAATAGAGATCGGCAAATATAAAATAAAAAGATTTGAAAGTGAAATGAATATTGTTGTTCCTGAACAACAAGGGATGGAGAATGATATAAATAATATTACTGAACTAATTGAAATTCCAAGGTTTGATAACCTTCAGGAAATAAAAGAAATGTTGACTGAGAAAAATAATATGTATCATACTTATATACTTTATGCAATAGTTCTAAGTGTTGTTTGTGTTTTGGTGGCTTTAAAGTTGAGAAAATGTTCGTTTCGATGGGACTCGAAACGTGGGGAGGGGCAAGTCATATATGACTGCGATCAACGCCACTGTGGTGAACAGAAGTCACTTACAGAAAACGGCGATAATGTAAACATATTGTCATTGCGTTAAATTGTGGTTGATCTGTTGTTTTCGGCCACACATGATGATTTATTGGAGGCATTTAATAAGAATGGCTTCTCATATTACAATTTGCATTTATCCTATAAGTTTGGGTTTCGACAGAGAGGACCATTTTTGCGTGTCAGCATAAATGATTTTCTTTCATGAAGCTCATAGCCAAATAAAACACAAGCAAGTTTAATGTTTACGTTTAAGTTTATTCTTTGTGTGTTCTTAATGAAACACAAGCAAGTTTAATGTTTACGTTTAAGTTTATTCTTTGTGTGTTCTTAATGAAACACAAGCAAGTTTAATGTTTAAGTTTATTCTTTGTGTGTTCTTAATGAAACACAAGTAAGTTTAATGTTTACGTTAAAGTTTATTCTTTGTTCAATACTAATACTTTCATAATTATAAGAACGATCTTTGTAAAACTTGTAAATAAAGAACAGATCTATTCAAGAACTCAATGCGTTTGGTTTATAAAACGGAAAAATGTATAATTTGTATGTATGTATGTATGTGTGTATGTAAGCAAAAAACCACCACCATTTGGCAAATTTACAGTATATATGTACGTATGTATATAAATTTAATATACAGAGTATATAAGCACACACTAAATTGTTTTATCACTTTATTTTGGAATTATATGCCGTAAATACTTAATATTATCACATTTTGTTAAATAAAAAGTAGACGAATTTTCGAGCTTGAGGCCACTTTTAATGTGATGTTTTTTTATTTATTTATTTGCGATATTTCGATATCCATCGGATATCATCATCAGGCAGGGTACAAAATTTATAAATAAGAACAGGAAAAAAGATATACCCAATGTAATTGCTAGACGATATAAACAAATAATAAACTTACATGCAGTAACAATGTACATACATATATATGTATAAAAACATATGTCAAACGACTTAAAAATTGAGTTTTATACTGTTTACATTTTTTTACTTATTATATGCCTATAGCTATTAGCGCAATTTTCTATGTCTGTTTTGTAATTGATTCTTTTCTCGTTGTTAGTGTTAATTATGTGAAGCATTTCCAATGTATACCGTTTGTGATATTTATTTTCTCTCTGCATTATTTTTACATGCTCCAAATCTGGTTTGTGTGTTTCTTTTGCACAGTGGGCCACTAATGCAGTTTTTGTTGTCAAACTTTTGTTAATGTTTTTTATGTCAGATCTGTGTCCGGCTATTCTTGTTTTTAGCTTGTTACCAGTTGTTCCAACATATACTTTGTCACAACTCTCATGTTCATTTCCTTTGCAATTTATTTTATATATAACGTTAGCGTTTTCCATATTGTCCAATTTAGATTTTGTTTTAGAAAATAATTGTTTTAATGTGTTTTGTGATGTGTGTGCAATTTTTATTTTTGCAGTGTTGTATATACCTGCGTTTTTTATTCTTTCCGTGATTTTTGGAACATATGTCAAGGACTTGTATATACTCGTCGTATTGTCTGGTAATGTTTTCTTTTTATGCTTATAATTAGTTAATAATTTGTTAACTAAATTTGTAGGAAAATTGTTTTTTTGCAGAATATCTCTTATTTTTCTAATATTTTGCTCATGATAAACCACGTCACTAATACTTAACACTCTTCTAATGAGGTTATTGGCTGTGTTCACTATTATTGTTTTGGGTTGACATGAGTAAAAATTTATGACTCTTCCAGATGATGTGGGTTTTTGATACCAGTCAGTTTTAATTTTGTCTCCAATTCTCACCACGAGAGTATCCAGATATGGCAGCTTTCCATTAGTTTCTTCTTCCACAGTGAATTTTATGTTGGGATGAAAAGAGTTTAATTGTTCCAAAGTTTTATTTACTGCACCTGTTTTTATAATTCCAAACAGGTCGTCCACATATTTGGTCAATAACCTAGGTTTTTCGTCACATTGTTCCATACATTTTTCCAGCAGTTCTTCCATTATTATATCTGCCACGATAGGTGAGGCCGGAGAACCCATGGGTAAACCTCTGCATTGTCTGTAGAATTTGTTCTTGTAATTAAAATATCGACTGTCCTTTATGCAAAATTTTAAAATCTTTAAAAATAACTCTTTGGAAATATTCGTATGGTTTTTCAAAAACTCCCACTTTTTACTAATAATATCTAAAGCAAAGTCCACAGGTATACTTGGAAACAGCGACACTACATCAAATGATACTAATTTTTCGTCATCAGAAATTTTAGTGTTGTTAACCCTATCTTTGAATTGTACCGCATCTCTTGTATTATAGACAGAGTTCTCTGTTAGTTTTTTTAAAATATTTGTCACCAGCTTACATAATCCACTGGATGGTGAATTAACCGATGCACATATTGGTCTTAGTGGGTATCCTTCTTTATGGATTTTTGGAAGTCCGTAAATTCTAGGTGCCGTTGTCGCGTCGTTTTTCAGTTTCCTTTTTTCATAGTTGTTTATATTATTGTTCAAGAAAAGTTCGTCTACAAGTTCATTATTCTTGCGTTGCAAAGTTGTTGTAGGGTCTTTTAGTATTCTCCTATACGTCATCATATCACTTAGATATTTTTTTACTCATGTCAACCCAAAACAATAATAGTGAACACAGCCAATAACCTCATTAGAAGAGTGTTAAGTATTAGTGACGTGGTTTATCATGAACAAAATATTAGAAAAATAAGAGATATTCTGCAAAAAAACAATTTTCCTACAAATTTAGTTAACAAATTATTAACTAATTATAAGCATAAAAAGAAAACATTACCAGACAATACGACGAGTATATACAAGTCCTTGACATATGTTCCAAAAATCACGGAAAGAATAAAAAACGCAGGTATATACAACACTGCAAAAATAAAAATTGCACACACATCACAAAACACATTAAAACAATTATTTTCTAAAACAAAATCTAAATTGGACAATATGGAAAACGCTAACGTTATATATAAAATAAATTGCAAAGGAAATGAACATGAGAGTTGTGACAAAGTATATGTTGGAACAACTGGTAACAAGCTAAAAACAAGAATAGCCGGACACAGATCTGACATAAAAAACATTAACAAAAGTTTGACAACAAAAACTGCATTAGTGGCCCACTGTGCAAAAGAAACACACAAACCAGATTTGGAGCATGTAAAAATACAGTGGCATGTCATAACGTCCTATGTCATAATGTCCATGGACGTTATGACACACCAATAGGTGTCAAAACGTCCACAGACATTATGACACATATTGGTGTGACATAACGTCCACATATGGAGTGCCATAAAGTCCATGGACGTAGCGACACTTTTAGTTATGCCATAATGTTCATGGACATTATGACACGTTATGGTGTGTCATAAAGTCCACAATAATTAAAAATCAAATGTTTCAAGTAAAATATAAGTGAATTTTTGACTACCGTTAGAAATTTAAAGTTTTACCGATGCAATGGCATATTATTTTAGTATGTAAGTGGTTTTCATAAAGTGCACAAGTAGATGTAAAAAGAAAAATAATATGGAAAGTTTGAAATATAATTATGAATTTGTGAGTGGATTTCGGAAAAATTCCAAGTTGTTATTGTTAACCGATGAAAAGCAGGTGTTTCGCCAAAAACACATGTATCGTGAATACACCCGATATGGGTGCTATATCAATAATTGTAGTGTAACAGTTGCCCTTAGAAAGGATGGAGTCTGTGAGCAGCTAAGCTTGGATTATCATCATAATCATTCACTTCCCGAAGACTTAATAAATAAATTTAAAATGATTAATAACGTGAAAAAAGAATGCGGCGTTAAGTCAGCATATAAAAGAAAAGGAGTCCGAGAAATTTTTGATGAAGAGTGTATGAAGGACAAAGACTTGTCTTCTACAGTGTCTTTTCCAAAAATGAGGAGGCAATTATATAGAATACGAAGTAATGGAATGCCAAAAAGTCCTAGCACATCTCTTGAAATCAAGCAGATGTTTGAAGAAGTTGAATTTTTTCAAGAATTTGGGATTTCCAAACATATTAACAAGCCTTTTTATCGGGATACTATAATAGAAGATGACTTTTTCTACTCTATTTTAATATCGCCAACAATTGCAGATATAATCCAGAAAAAACCAAAGGGTCGTCGATATTTAATAGATGGAACCTTCAAAACAGTTCCCAGTTGTGGTTTCAAGCAGCTTCTCGTGGTTCACTTTTACTATATGGAACATGTAAGTTCTTAAATTATACATTATTTTTTTTTTTTTTTAATATCTTAATCATAAAATCTTCTGTGTCTTTGTAGACTTTTCCGTTCATTTACGTTTTGATGTCAAGCAAAACTAGACAAATATATGAACATTTGTTTCAATTTATTAACAGCAATTTCTTTCAGTTCGAGGCTTTAGCATTTCATACAGATTATGAAATAGCTTTAAGAAAAGCTCTACAATACGTATTTCCCACAGCAACATTAAAAGGCTGTTGGTTCCATTATTGCCAAGCTCTGACACGTAAATGTCAAAAAATAAAAAAATTTCGAAACTTAATTAAAACAAACAACGACTCTAAAAATTGGTACCGAAAAATATTAAGCCTACCCTTAGTAAGCCCAGAAAAAATTGAGGAAATGTTTTTAAGTTTAAAAAACGAGATATTGGACTTTCCAAAAAACCGACAAGAATGCTTCAACATTTTTATGAAATATTTTGAGAATCAATGGATGGCGAAGGTAAGTGTATTTTTTATAGTTATAATTTTTTAGTAATTCGTAAGTGAAACAAATACCAAGAAAAAAAGAGAGATGAAAGCGAAATGTCTTCCCGGAGACACTATTGAAATCTGACTTCTCATACTAAAGTTTTTCTGCGTGGCGGCCTGCGGCCGCGCTTAAGGGTTTTCTCCTCCCGCAGGACGCGGCAGGTGGCTTCGCTGAATAAAGTTTTCCTGCGTGCGTCACAAAAATAAAAAAATGTCTTTTCCTGGAAACACTAAAGTCAAGTATTGACAAGTGGCTTCGCATACTAAAGTTTTTCTGCGTGGAAATACTTAACTTTAGTGTTTCCAGGAAAAGACATTTTTTTATTTTTGTGACGCACGCAGGAAAACTTTATTCAGCGAAGCCACCTGCCGCGTCCTACTGGAGGAGAAAACCCTTAAGCGCGGCCGCAGGCCGCCACGCAGAAAAACTTTAGTAAGAATGCTTACACCAGAATGTTTACACCATGCATAACAATATTCTGAAAAAATATTCTGAATAATTGGGAAATAAGGCCATTATGGCTTTATCTCCCATTTAATTGAGCAATAAAGCCATCATGGCCTTATTTCGCATGATTTTAAAGCACCCCCCTTCGAATTTCGTTTTCATCTCTCTTTTTTCCTGCTACATTGATATTTAGTTTCAACTACTCTTATAAATAATAAGAAAATCTCCATTGATGTTTTATAGATCACACCTTGCGGATTTTCTGTTCATTTGGAGCCCATTAGAACCACAAGTGCTTTAGAAGGCTTTAATTCAAAACTTTCCCGGAACATTGAAAAGCATGGGCAATTTCATAAATTCTTCGACGCTATCCGTAATGAAGATTTCCATCAGTCAGTTTCTTTAAGTAAAATAGTTGCGGGTGCTTTATCTGTTTTGCCCAAAAAACGTAAAAAGCAAACGGATAAGGATAGCAAAATTCGACACCTAACCCAGCAATTACACAGGGGAGAAATCTCTTTATGCGATTTTTTTAATTTCGTTACAAATAAAGAAAACCACATTGTAGAATGTGATGAACTTCTGGAGGAAAATGGAGAAGAAGAAACAGAGTCAGATGATAATGTGGAAAGCCAAGTCAATTTCAGCCAAATGACGGAAGTTTTAAAATGCATTATTTGCTTTGCAGAACCAAGAAATATTTTATTGATGCCATGCAAGCACTTTAAAATCTGTTCCAGCTGCTTCCAGCATTTAGATAAAAAATCTAAAGAAAACAGTTCACCTTTGCTTTGTCCTTATTGTAGACAAATCGTAGAAAATAATTTAAATATATTTCAATAAAGAGTATTTGAAAAAACTATATGAGTATATTTATTTATTTTTTTATTTTCAAAAGTCTGGACGATATGACATATTTTAAAGTGACATAATATCCAAAAAAATTGTGGCGTATCGTCCATGGACTTTATGTCATTTTGAAATAGTCATAAAGTCCATGGAAGTTATGACACCTTTTGGTGTGTCATAACGTCCATGGACATTATGACATTGGACGTTATGACATGCCACCAAAAATACTGCAGAGAGAAAATAAATATCACAAACGGTATACATTGGAAATGCTTCACATAATTAACACTAACAACGAGAAAAGAATCAATTACAAAACAGACATAGAAAATTGCGCTAATAGCTATAGGCATATAATAAGTAAAAAAATGTAAACAGTATAAAACTCAATTTTTAAGTCGTTTGACATATGTTTTTATACATACATATATATGTATGTACATTGTTACTGCATGTAAGTTTATTATTTGTTTATATCGTCTAGCAATTACATTGGGTATATCTTTTTTCCTGTTCTTATTTATAAATTTTGTAGCTTGCCTGATGATGATATCCGATGGATATCGAAATATCGCAAATAAATAAATAAAAAAACATCACATTAAAAGTGGCCTCAAGCTCGAAAATTCGTCTACTTTTTATTTAACATAAGTTACTAAAGGCTGAACAAAACTATATTATATGATTATCACATTTTATTAAATTTAAGCGTGCTTTATGTAGCATTTTCCACTAAAAACTGAACTTTTTTTTGCTTTTCGTTTTGTTTACTTTCATAACAAACACACTAATGTTGTCTCTTTTTCACGAAGCTTACTTATGACAAATAATATATGATCCAAGTCCAATTTTTTTGTTTTTTGTCATCTCTGGTTATCTGCGGTAGATGTTAGATGTTCCATAGTGGAAAAAGGCTATAATCATTCTCATATGCACACATGTATTCTAATTTTGACAGGTGGTAGTCGATAGTCTGCTGTGGCGAATGTGTTTAATGATTAAAAAAAATTATATACATATGCACATATGTGTATACATATGTATATATAAAATTAAATTTTAAATTCAGCCTTTTTTTTTAAATAATAATTATATTATTAATATATACATTAGACATAAACTTTAGAATTTGTGTGACAATTTATACACAATGTGACCATGTACAAATAAATTACAAGAATCACATTTAGTGGAATACTTATTTGAATTCCTTCCATGTTGACAAAAAAAAACAGCGCTGTCGTATATTTGGTATATTACTGGACAATGGTGAATTTGTACTATTTTGTTTAGAACATGCGAGGCACCTGCGCGATCATTTTGATCTTGAATATTTTTAACAAAATTTCTTGCTGATGGTTTATGTGGAAAAACCTTTCTTCGCAAAATAAGCTCCTTTATTAGCTGATCTGCCAATTCTACCAGATGAAGCCTGCGTCTTGTATTTGTATTTCTTGCTCTGCCTGTATTCACCTCCATATTTAGTTGTGGAATCGCCAAGTGCCCAAATTTTTATGCCATATCTGGCGGGCTTTAATAGAATTTATTGCCTGAAACTGCACCGTCCTCGAAATAGAAACAAATTGTTTATCTACAGTAACATTTTCATGTAGATTGAAAACAACTTTGAGCTGATTACTCCACTTGCCCCAAACATTTCTTATCGGTGCTAGTTTGTCACGAAGTCTTCTTTCTTCTCTATCTTCAGAGCAGTCACTTTTATATGCTCGCAGATCGCTTGAGTGTCATTGTTGCTCGAAAAATAGGTCTTACGTTTTTTTATTCCACAAGCTAGTGGGATTTTCTCTATGAGATTTATAAAATCCTGCCATTACTTGTAATCCAAGGTATGCTTTGCCAATCATTTCCATTTCCAGACACCTTTTTGATTTGCCATGTGAATAACATTATTTTTTATATTTGGGGATATAAACAAATCGAATGAAGACTTTATATCTGTAACCATAGATGTTGCTCTTTTTGTCCAGGCTTATTCAATAAAATTGATTTTTTGGCAACCTGCCTTTTGGAAGTGGTGCCTGCTGAAAAAATTTCGTCTTCATCAGTTTCATCAAAAAAGTCATCACCTTCGTCATTCATTATTTGTTGCAACTGAAGATCAGTAAGAATATAAAGCAATTTCGCTGATCACCAAAAATTAATCAAAACTCATTGAAAAAAAAATACTCTAATGAGACAAAAGTTCTAGAATCATCATAGTTTTTTTTTTCAAATACAAAACCGGTAATCACCGAATTGCAATTTGACTGAAATCTTTTGCTTCCAAGTGTCAATGCGTTACCATATCATCATAAAACAAATTTCAAGAGATACTTTTACGGGATTTTCTAAATGCTACCCACAGTTTGAGAATAATAAAATTTTGGATAAAAATGTATTCAATGAAAGCGATTTTATTGATTATTTTACTGAAAAAATTATTTATCGATGATTCTAAATGAATATGAAATCATTTCAATTATAATCAATAAGAAAATAAATGGTAAAGAGGAATTAAACTAGCAATATCCCTTGTTGGGTCATATTGAGCCGAAGGATATCAAATCAAGGAAAAAACTAAATTTTATTATTTGCTTTTAAAAGCATAATTTTCGTCCCTATAATGGATAAATTCAAGTTTAACGTTCATATCTTATAATAAAAAGGAAAAATTTGCGTCTGAAAACCAAAGTTGGGTCAAATTGACCCAAGGAGTGCAGAAGGGTTAATATATTATTGATCGTAAGTCCTACAATATAGAACGAATATAAACGACATATGTTTCATTTCAAAGTGCTCTGAATAACTCATTTAATTCTTAAAATCATCATTAAAGTAGCATAACTTACTTGTTTCATCGGTGACAGCTTTCAAGTATACACAAAATAAAAGCATGGTAAGTTCTCTATAATAGTGAAAAGTCAGATAAAAAAGTTTAAAATTGAATTTCACTCGCAATGGGTAAATTGTTTTAAAAAAATTTGCATACCAGTATAAAGGTATTTTAGAGAAGTTTATAGTGATATCTACATCGTTTATATCCGTTCCATATTCTAGGAGTTAGGGCCAATAAAAAATAAGTTTTGAGCCCCGTAACTCCGAAGACAAAAGGGATTCATGAGATGAATTTTTTCGGTGTGTAGCTATAAACACATAGACCACAGCGAGCAGCAGGCAGCAATGTGTCAAAAATAAAATACACGAGCCTATATGAAGTTGATTATTTTGACGACAGCAAGGCAGGGTGTTGTCCATAGCACAATAATACCAGGTACACGCATCCATGCAACCCTGCGTTTTCAAGAAAAAGTATGTGTGAGTATGTGTTTTTTTTCATTCTGGTGACTTGTCAAAAAGTTCTGGTGACTTGTCAATAAGTTCTGGCGAGTTGTCAAAATTCTATTTGTTTTGTTGAAAAAAATTTCATTGCTTAGTGATAAATTAATGTAGTTTTGTGATAAATAAAAGAAAAAACTTGTTAAAATGTAAAATTTAAATGAAAAATATGTTTATTGTTGTTTATATAATGAATTTTGTTGTTTATATAATGAAATTTTATATATTTGTGAATATTCTTATATATTTTATAGTAGTGGCCTGAAGGCTAATGCATTGTAAAGAATAAATAAAAAATTAATAAATAAATACAATAATTGTTAAAAAATATAAATGTTGTTAAAATTGTATATATATTTTCCAAGAGTGTGTTGTGTTTCTCCTTTTTCCGGGTGTGTTTTTTTGATTTTGACTCCAGCCTTCCGCCAAGGGTGTGTCTGTCCACAGTATCATTTAGAAGTACCTGAAAATAGTGACAATATTAATTTTATTAAATTGTAACAAATAGAAAAACTAATTTTAGTGTTACTCTCCTTTTTCCGGGTGTGTTGTTTTGTTTTTGACTCCAGCATTCCACCAAGGGTGGTGTCTGTCCACAGTATCATTTAGAAGTACCTGAAAATAGTGACAATATTAATGTTATTAAATTGTAACAAATAGAAAAACTAATTTTAGTGTTACTCTTCTTTTTCCGGGTGTGTTGTTTTGTTTTTGACTCCAGCCTTCCGCCAAGGGTGTGTCTGTCCACAGTATCATTTAGAAGTACCTGAAAATAGTGACAATATTAATGTTATTAAATTGTAACAAATAGAAAAACTAATTTTAGTGTTACTCTCCTTTTTCCGGGTGTGTTGTTTTGTTTTTGACTCCAGCCTTCCGCCAAGGGTCTGTCCCAAGATTTTTACATTTTCATTTGTAGTAATTTACTAAATCCCATCAGCCGTTGCTTTAATTTTTGCTTTTTTAACCGGTTATTCAAATGTTTTATTCGGAAATATATCCTGCATTTATAAAACATTTTTTTGATCTCCTCCGGTAAATCTATATTTTCGCTATTTTGTATTAGCTTTTCTTTTAAGCTCGGGCAATGGGATATTTTATTACCATTAATTTTATAAAATATTGTTTCCAACTTTTTAATCTGGGACAGGAAACTTGCGTTAGGCTTTTTAACGATATATTTGAGACTTGATCGACCCATGAAAAAGAGTTTTCATGACATTCGTATCCCTGAAGATTCATCTTTTTTATAATATATCCACTAATGTACTCCAGTGCGTCTTCTTCAAGGATACCAATATCTTCATAACTCGTTTTATGAAGGTCGTCAATGTCTCTTTTGTCGGCAGAATTCAATAATTTTTCATCAAAGCTGTCTTCAAACTCGGTATTTTTTTCACTTGTTGTTGGATTTGAAGTGTTAAGCCAGTCTGTCCTGTCATCTTCCACATTTCCTCAAATGCTCCGTATTTCTAGCTAAAAATATAACATTTTTATATTATTACGAATAAACGTAATTATTATTTGAAATTATATTGATGTACCTATGAAAAGTAATATTATTTAGGCTCAAGTTCAGTTTTATTGAATTAGTGAAATTATTACATCCAATCAGTTTTTTAGCAGAACGTATCAGTACCGATTTCAAGGCCGCAACATCTCTCATCAGCGTTCAATTGTTCATCTTTAGCGTAGCGGCCTTGAAATCGGTACTGATACGTTCTGCTAAAAAACTCTTAGTAATTTTGAATTTTCACTAATTCAATAAAACTGAACTTGAGCCTAAATAATATTACTTTTCATACGTACATAAAAGTATAATATATAAATTAAATTAAATATTTATTGTGAATAAAAGTCTTACCCAGTATATATTTCCTTATTCGGTACTTAAACTCTTTTGGGGACGGGTGGTCATTAAATCCACCTTTGCTTCTTATAGCGCCAAAAAAGTTTTCCAAAACGTCTTGGTTGAGCCTAGACGTTAAAAGATATGTCATGTTGTATTTTTTGACATACCCTCGTAGCATCATCAAGGCATTGTTTGACATTAAAATGCCTTTCTGGAAGTATTCCAAACCTTTTTTTTTGGGAACCATAGGTTTAGACATAACGTCATTCATTTTATTAAGAATATCATTTTGGGACTCCAAGGCTATCCCATATGGCTCCTTAAAGCAAAAAATTAAAAAAAAAAATGGTAAAAACTTACAATACTTACTTTTCCCGGGTAGTTAAATTCTTTCATTTTGGAGTTGTGAATATCAAACCAGTCATTGACGAGCAATATGAAATCAGCTGTTTCAATTGGTTTGTACAACTCCATGCCTAGAGAATAGCATCTTATGGCTCTAGCTGTCGAGTGAGAAAATAGCTGTGCTGCTAATTTCACCTTTTGTCTCCCTAGAGTTTTTCACAATTATTAAATTCCAATATAGTCAAATATTACCTGCTCCTTTCACTGAAATATGTTCATCTGTTAATTTATACGTAATGGACACATCCGAGTTTGAAGTAAGACTCCGCAATTCCGTTATAGTACGAGGACCCACAACTTCGCCTTGAAAAATTAAGCCAGTGTCAATAAAAAGATTTCTGACTAATTTTAGTAGATGAGGTGTGTCAGCAAACACAAACACTTTATCGTTTGCGCACATTGGGCTTGGAAACCATGGATTATCTGAAATATCAATAAAAGAAAAATGTTGGTTATTAGAAATTGGAAGTTTTTGTTTTGAATTTTTAAGAAATTAAATAAACCACCGAATAAAATAGCTCATTATTTATGAAAGCATACAAAAACCCATAAGAAAAAAATTTTTGAAAATTAATTACCCTCTTTTGCAAATATTGCGGATAAAAAAGCCTGACCCTGCCACAAATACTGACGTTTCGTCCTCGAAGTTACATACATATTGTATATGTAGTAGATGTGAGGTGTTAGAAGATACATACATATATGTTGTAGGTGTGAGGTGTTAGAAGTTGTGTGTTTGTTGAATGTTAATTCGTGTATATGTATTACATTTTACTTACCTATTGTAATACATAACTCTTTCCATAGCTTACGGTTTTTTGGTCCCATATCGCAAACTATGGCAACCATTGTGAAGCCAGCGTTTCCAAGTTGGCATATAATTTTCCCAAGTAATTCCTTGGTGACATCAAAATCGAATCCGTAAAAAACAGGCTGTTTCCATGATTTTCGCAATCCTCTTGCCATAACTACTTGCACGTAGCTGGCAGGCTTCCTTACATAATCACCAACGTTGTCGTATTCGAAAGTTTCCGCTACCTTCATCTCGTCAAAAGATAGGACGCAAATTTTTTCCTCCTTACTCAAATCCGTTGTCTGGCGCATAAAATCTATCGAGCTAGATAGTATTTCCTCTTTGATGTTGATTTTTGCGCACCAGCGATTAAGCGTTGACGCATGTGGAAGCGGAAATCCTTTCTTGTAGAGATGGTTATATGCTCTCGGATCGGCAGCATGCAAGCATATTGCAGAGGAAATATCGTCCCATTTCCAATTGATTCGTCCGGGAGCAGCCAATTTCTTAATTTGACCCTCTGAAAAAATTTTTTTTAGCCCATCAATAACAGCATGTGCTTTACCAAGCTCCGACCTTAGCTTTAAATTAGCGGCTTCCAAATTTCGAATTCTTAGAAAATAAGCTTTGCTATTCAGAACGAAAATAGATGAACTAAACAGCAGTTTGAATTTCCGAAATTAAGGCGTTGTTTTCCCTTCCAGAATTTCAAAAATTTTAATGAAAACAATGAACAAAATTTTTAAATATTTGAATTAGTGTTTTTGCTTGCCATATAAAAGTCACTTACTAATATAACATTTTATTCGAGCTGCTCCAGAATTTATGTTTGCAAACTTTTATTTATGTATTTGTTATGAGTTAGCTTATACTGGAGTTCATTATCAGCTAAATACCAACTCATCAGTAGATACTGAACCGCATATAGATTACCTAACCAATAACAAACACATAAATGAAATTTCGCAAATATATGTAATTTCTTGAACAAATAACAATTTATTGTACTTACCTTGAATCGGAACTATCTTTAAAGAAAAAAGGCTCAGCATTTGGCATAAAAGAAATTCTATTTCCAACTCGTCTGAGGCTTGATGGCAAAAAATGGTCGCTACATATCTGTGACGTTGGCTTAAAATTCTTGCCACAATTTTTACCCTATTTCTGTCTCATTTCAATGTTTTTTGGCACATTGAATAAATTGCCACTGCCCTTAGAAAAACTTTTTCGACACACCGTACACCAACGCATTTTTCTTTTATTATAAAATCTTTTATAAAATCTTATTATTTTCAACACAAGCACTTGATTTTCTTGATTTGCAACAATTACTTTGAAGTAATTTTCCGTTACTTTTTGCACAATTTTTTTTTTAGCAGACATATTGTAAACAACAAACATCTGACAAGCACTCAAGAGGGGCACACACACACGTGTATAAAAAAATCAGCTGACGAGCAAATTTGCTGATGCGTGTACCTGGTATTATTGTGCTATGGATTTTTTCTTGCATTTAAGGAACACCTACCTACTTTAGGCACACCCAAGGCGAATTTATACCAGGTGACCTCATTAGCATTCGCCGTGATCAGCTGTGCATAATACAAATGGCTACTTAACTATAGTAGTGTCAAAAATTGTTTATGTTTTAATCTGATTGTGCTTGTGAAAATAAAAAAGTTATAATAAAATTTAATTGAATAAAAATAAAATAAATTTTTAAATAAGTATATTCGAGTTTGTGCGGTATGTAAAGTTAAATATGCGAAGGAAGTTGAAAGCTTGTTCAGCGTTCCTAGAGACAAGAATGAGAGAAAGAAGTGGAGTGATATTTGTTGCGTTAGCCTTTGTGCAACAGCTCGTATTTGCTCCAAACATTTCTTGGCTTCAAGCATTGTTAAGGCTGGAAACAGACTGTCTCTTATGCGAAATGCTGAGCCGTTTTTGGAACATTTGTCTCAGTAAGTAGAGTTTGGAAATTTCAAAGCAAAATAATATTATAACACACTTTTTAGAAATGACCGCCCAGTGGAACAAGGGGCTGTAGTTTCTTTAAGTGGTTTTATTGAATCTTCCATCACAGGGTAAGTACAAATTGAATATACATATGTATGCATGTATATACATATATACAAATCCGTATGGATATGTATACTTCCATTCCTGTAGAGATGACTGTTTGTACCAAGAAGTTGAACAGAAAGGGACTGAAATTGTCTCCAATGATTTTATGGAAAACTCTTTTATACTGTAAGTACAATCTAAATATATGCATGTATATACAATCCGTTTATACAAATATATATTTTTCTATTCCTGTAGAGATGACTGTTTGTACCAAGAAGTTGAACAGCAAGGGACTGATTAGCAAGGGACAATTAAAGTTAATGCAGGCTAAAGTAACGAATGTAAATATGAAAGGTAAAATGATTTTTTTATATCATGAACACAAATTTTCTAACTTTAAGTAAACTTTAATAATTTTAGAAACCTTTTATTATATTTATTTTATTATTTATTATTAGCTGAAAATGCAGACGCACAAACAGGACATACTACTACCGGCGAAATTGAACATATAAAAAAATTGGCCAGCGATGTGGAATCTTTAAACAAAGAAGTCTTAGAATTGAAGGAGAAAAACAATGAATTGTTAGACAAATATCGTAAATCATTTTGTAAAGATTTCCTCGAAGTTTGCCGATATATTGGGTCATGCAACTAAAGCAGTGCCACAAGATCAAATAAATTATAGTAATCCGCATTTAAAAAATTTATATGAAGGTTTGACCATGACTAATGCTTCCCTACTGCAAGTATTTAAGCGTCATGGTCTTGAGCCCATGGATCCGTTAAATGAAAAATGCAATCCCAATTTGCATGAAGCTTTATTTCAAAAGGTAGACTTTTTGTCGCAATAAATAATTTCGTATTAACATTTATTATTAACATTATTTCAATATTAACAGCCCGATACCACTGTTACACCCGATACTGTCGTTGAAGTTACCAAATAGGGCTACAAACTACATGACCGTGTCATAAGGCCAGCTTCGAAATCCTAATAGCTTGATTTTGTTATTTTACAAAATTGCTAAAAATTTTCAAATTAATTATTTATTTAATGGAAATGAAAGCATATATTTTACTTTAGTAAACGAAACAAAACGTTTTAAGATTTCTTTTTCAATACAACATTTTTATTGCAAAATAATAAATTATTTAAAGAAGTTTTGTTTATAATGTAACTTTTTCGTTATATTATCATTGCTTAATAAAAAGTAACTTCTTTTATTGTCTATTGTATTGTATTAATAATAATCTACATATACAAGATACATATAGAAGATTGCGACGTCTATCGGCTGCGGATTGGCTACCACGTACTGGCTCTCCCGACGGCCTAGTAACATTTGCAGCCTCGTTGCCTTTTTCACCAATTACTACATCAAATTCTACCACTTCACCGTCGCCAACAGATCTTACTGCCTTTTTGGGATTATTATTAACAATAGCGGTTTGATGGAAAAAAACGTGCTCTATTTTATATATATTTTTCAATACAAAAATGGATTCGAAACATATTAAATTGAATGAAAATTCTGAAAATAAAATAGCGGAAAACCATGAAACACACACTTTGCAGGCAACACTTATTTCAGATACTGGAGAAGAACCCGGTCTGCCTATAGATTTACCAGTTGGAGTAACCGTTGAACAATTGGGTATTATTTGTAATTCACAAAAATCCTGTAGAAGCTTCCCGCAACTTACAAGAATATATATCCAAACTGGAAAAATGGCTCAAACAATGGCGTATAAAAGTTAACGAGCAGATATGTGCACACGTCACTTTTACGTTGCGCAGGGAAACATGCCCGCCTATAAAAATTAACACCGAGACTATACCACAACACACTGTAGTCTAATATCTAGGCGTTCATCTTGATCGTCGTTTAACATGGAAATGGCATATAGACGCAAAGTTAACACAAATGAAACTAAAAGCACCCCAAATGAATTGGCTTATTGGAAGAAACTCTATACTAAGCCTTGACTGTAAACTTCTCTTATACAACGCGATTCTGAAACCAATATGGTCCTATGGAATCCAGTTATGGGGCACTGCCTCAGCATCGAATGTAGAAAGAATTCAAAGGCGACAGAATAAAATCCTACGTACAATAACAGCAGCCCCCTGGTATGTCGGAAACCATCGAATTCATAAAGACCTAGACGTTCCGTTGGTGAAGACAGTATTTTCAAAACACGCGAAAAAATATATAAAAAAACTTGAGTTGCACCCAAATCCAATTGCGCGCAATATTCTTCATATAGAGGCCACACCCGGCTGAAAAGAAGGGATACTCTTTTTCTCAGCCGTTCACGAGAGATGTAAAACAACAAAAATTAACCGTTGAAATTAAAAATTGTGTTTAGCATTGGCTAAACTTACATTTAATATTTTTAGATTTTTGATTTGAAAAACTTATTGATAATTTAATTTAAATAATTAAAGATTCAATAAATAATAAAATTATCAAAAAAAAAAAAAACTATTTTATTTTCTCAGCCAAAGTTGAAGCGAGCTGCCACATAATGTTATAAGTATGTATAATAAAAGCACATAGTAACTTATATCCAGTAAAATAAAAATAAAGTAAAGCTCAATTGTTAGTAAAAAAAACTATTTGACTTTTATTAATTTTTTTAACATGTAATTTTCTTATTAAACAATGCGTTTGACAAATAAAACACAAAATTAAATTCATCTGTCACTGTACTGACACCTTGCAAAATTAATAAAACACATGTATTTCATACGATAGCTTTGATTTTCCAGACAAAACAAAAAATTTTGTCCGGACAAAAATTTTGTCCGGACAAAAATTTTGTTCGGAAACAATGGATGAATTCAGCTTAATTGTAAACAAATTAGTTGTGTAGTGTTGCTTTTTTTTACTTATTTGTAGATTATTTGCGGCGAAATTCATATTTTCTTCATATTGTTTTTTTTATTGTAGCCATGAGTTCACCTGGTATAAATTCGCCTTGGGTACACCTACCCAGCCAACAAAAAAAAAACTTATAAAAAACAAAAATACGTTGTACGATATTGCATAATGGTGAAAATTTACATGGAAAACAAAAACAATATTGAATACATATAAAAAATTTGTTTTTGTTTATCAAATAAATTTTACTGCTTTTCATAGAGAGAGAAACGCGTTAAAATTTCTCACGTATATTTAATTTAAGAAATGTATGAAAAGCAAAAACAATTCTTGAAATTTTGTTTTTGTTTCCTTCGACGCGTTTTCTGGAATAGATATGAATATAACAAAACTATGTTGTAGGAAATAAAGCAATAAGAAGAAAATATAATTAAAAAAACCCATGGCTAACGAGCTATATTAAGTAAATATTACTCGGATTAATTCGCTTTGAAAAATATATACTAATGATAGCACGTAATGTAACGAACAACGTGTCAATAAAGAATTGTTATCATAACTCGGTCACAAATACAGGTCGAATTCTGACCTGTCTAGAATAGCTGTTATGAGCACAAGTTGAGCTGCCGTTTGCTCGTGTTGATTTAACTGCTTATATATACATAAATCCTCATTCTGAGAAAATTAAACTGATACAGCTACGTCGAATTAATATTGCCTTGATATCCGTCAATGCTAATATATAATAGGTACACTTGCCTCAATTCGCTTCAAAAATATTTACAATGTTCCGAATAATGTGTCAACAAAGCATAATACATAGCAACTTAATAACAAATACATGGTGCAAAAGCCACGAAAATTATCACCTGATTTGTAGAACCACTTGTTATATAATCGCCTTGTTAACCCAAATTCGCAATACATATATAAACGAATTGGGTCCAAGAAAAATTAAATACAATCTATGCTGTATGTGACATTAAATTCTGAGGACACTTCTTTATAATAGGTAAACTCACCGAAATTCGCTATAAAAAATATCTACTTGCGATGCCTAAATATGTTTCGAGCAATTTGCCAACAAAACAATGAATATTGAAAATACATACACATAATGAGTGCGCAAATATGAAAAACTCATTGCTTGGACTGTCAGAGGACTTGCAATGAATTTGCCTTGGCTACCTAATACATGTCAAAATCAATATAAAAAATGTAATCAAAACATGTATCTTTATTTCTCTCTTTTGTAGGGTGTTTTATGTACATCGCCTTAGTAAGTTAGATAAGGCGAGTTCAGTTTACCAAAATGTTTTTGGAGTATACTTCCTGCATTTATTATGAGATATTTCTTTTAAAAAATTATGTAAAGTAATTAGACGATGCATACAAAATTGATGGTATTATATCATGCTTAAGTATTTAAGAAAATTAATTAAACCAATTTGCTAAGAACAGTTTTGTACTTGTTAAATATTTTAATAAATTTTCCTTGTAAGTTAATTATCCAATTATTATTGCTGATATATAAATAAAATATAAACGGTTTTGATTGTCAGTTTCACACAGCCATAGCCTATAATAATTTTCAGTGTTGAATAATAAAGGGCTTTTTTCTTTCATTTGACCAATTGCAACGATTTTTTCTGAGTAAGTTGTGTTAACACCACTGATTGCGAAATAAGACCAAATTCACCGCCAGGGTTTATTAAAACGACGGCGGCAGTGAAAAAGCCGGAAAAAACGGGGATATTTATGAAACATCTGGCAACAAGTATATATTGGATCCTTTGCAGTTATTCTTGTTAAATATTTTAATAAATTTTCCTTGTAAGTGAATTATCCAATTTTTTTTGCTGTTAATAAATAAAATCTACCGCGGTTTTGATTGTCAGTTTCACACACTCATAACCTATAATAATTTTCAGTGTTGAACAATAAAGGGCTTTTTTCTTTCATTTGACCAATTGCAACGATTTTTTCTGAATCAGTTGTGTTAACACCACTGAATGCGAAATAAGACCAAATTCGCCGCCAGGGTATATTAAAACGTCGGCGGCAGTGAAAATGTCGGAAAAAACGGGGATATTTATGAAACATCTGGCAATAAGTATATATTGGATCCATTGCAGTCACGACGGCACACTGCTGATTAAATAATTTCGTGACTACATACTACTTGATTTATTATAAAAATTAATTTTCTCCGATTTCAATAATAAATAAACAAAAAATATCGATATTATATTCTTGTATTTTTGTTTTAAGCAGATCTGCATCACAAAAAGTATACATTTTTTGCGACCGCTTAAGATCGACTATGCATATATATATATCTATATATATATATATATATATATATATATATATATATATATATATAGATATATGTATAAAAATATATATATATTTATATATATATATTGTTGCTTAAATTGATATTTATTTTCGATATTTCGCTAACAATTTGTTAGCATCCTAAGGAAAATTTTATAATTATTTGAAATTCTAATATTGATTTGTGTATTGGATGTCATAAAATTTTTTTTTCAAAAATTTTTTATGGAAAATGTCTAGGAAAATTTAATTACAGGTTTTTGTATGAAATATCCCAAAAATTGTTTCCAAATTTTAAGATAAAAAAATTATTGAAAATGAGTTAAGATTTGGATAGATATAAAATTTTTTAACATAGAAAAAATTATTAAAAATGTTATGTTATAAAAATAATTTTAAAAAGATTAACATTGAATTCAATATATCAACTCAATTAACATTAAAATGTATGGTATGTATCTAGTAGTGCCGGCAAATTCTACTACTTTTCATTACTCAATAATATTCAATACTTTTCATTTGGGTACTCAATACTACTCGATACTTTTAACAGATTTTTTGAATTTGTAACGCATAGTTTATATCTTCAAATTGAAGTAGTTTCTTCAGAAATTAAAAATAGATCTTCAACTATTATTGGTTTTGTATGTCATTTATTAAAAAAATAAAAAATAAATGTAAAGTTAACTTCTAATTCAACGTTAACAACTTACGAAATAATTAAATTTCTATCAAAAAAAATTCATTGGAAAATTAATGTTTTGATTTGATTAAAGAATTGAAAATATTTACATTTGCGTGAACGTACATTCATGTGTGCCTGCAGGTGTAATACATTGTGTATGTATATAAAATTAAAATATAATATTTACATGTGTGTATATATACATATTTAACTAATATACATTTTTAAGTACTTTTAAAATGTGATTTATCACATGCGGTTGTTCTATTTTATTGGCAGCTTTATTTCGGCGGTTGGTTTTATTTTGCAGCTTACACATTGTTGTCTTTCTGTTTTTTATACACTATTTTAGCCTCTCAACTTGCTTAAAAATACAACTCTGGAAGTATCGAGTAACTACTTTTGAGTATTGAGTATCCAAAAAAAAAGCAAATACTCGGTACCCACTACTCAATACTTTGCCAGCACTAGTATCTAGGCTGTTTTTTCATATATAAATATCAAAAATTATTAACAAATTTGTATAAGCTTTATAAAAGTTAAGAATAATAAAAATCCTAAAGGAAATTAAGTTATTATTGATGTAAAACCAAGGAGCAATAATGTGATTTATTTCGTGTGGGACCATAATATAATCTATATATATAAAACTAGCTGATCCCGGTGTACTTCGCTACCCCCCTCGTTATAAAATAAAATTAAAAGTATTTATATATCCTATTGTGACGATCGGTCCAGTAGTTAAGACTATATTACGATTTTTAATTTTAATAAAAAGGAGCGTGGTCCCATCCACTTTTCTCCCGGTACGTATTCCAAATTATGGCAATACCATATGTACCAAATATCATCGACGTAGGTAAAAAAATGCCCAAAATATGGCGATTTAAATTTTTGGGTTATATGAGTGGTGCCACGCCTCTTTGTCCAATCCCGCCCATATTTGCAGCAGCACTAAAAAAATGCACACCAAACCGACCTACCAAATTTTGTTCAAATACCGTTATCAGGAGCAGAAATAATAGATTTTTAATTTGTGGTTTGTATGAGAGGTACCACGCCCCTTTGTCCAATCCCGCCCATATTTGCAGCAGCACTTAAGAAATTTACACCAAACCGACGTACCAAATTTTGTTCAAATACCGTTATCAGGAGCAGAAATAATAGATTTTTAATTTGTGGTTTGTATGAGAGGTTCCACGCCCCTTTGTCCAATCCCACCCATATTTGCAGCAGCACTTAAAAAATGCACACCAAACCGACGTACCAAATTTTGTTCAAATACCGTTATCAGGAGCAGAAATAATAGATTTTTAATTTGTGGTTTGTATGAGAGGTACCACGCCCCTTTGTCCAATCCCACCCATATTTGCAGCAGCACTTAAAAAATGCACACCAAACCGACATACCAAATTTTGTTCAAATACCGTTATCAGGAGCAGAAATAATAGATTTTTAATTTGTGGTTTGTATGAGAGGTACCACGCCCCTTTGTCCAATCCCACCCATATTTGCAGCAGCTATTAAAAAATGCACACCAAACCGACGTACCAAATTTTGTTCAAATACCGTTATCAGGAGCAGAAATAATAGATTTTTAATTTGTGGTTTGTATGAGAGGTACCACGCCCCTTTGTCCAATCCCGCCCATATTTTCAGCAGCATTTAAGAAATTTACACAAAACCGACATACCAAATTTTGTTCAAGTACCGTTATCAGGAGCAGAAATAATAGATTTTTAATTTGTGGTTTGTATGAGAGGTACCACGCCCCTTTGTCCAATCCCACCCATATTTGCAGCAGCACTTAAAAAATGCACACCAAACCGACGTACCAAATTTTGTTCAAATACCGTTATCAGGAGCAGAAATAATAGATTTTTAATTTGTGGTTTGTATGAGAGGTACCACGCCCCTTTGTCCAATCCCACCAATATTTGCAGCAGCACTTAAGAAATTTACACCAAACCGACATACCAAATTTTGTTTAAATACCGTTATCAGGAGCAGAAATAATAGATTTTTAATTTGTGGTTTGTATGAGAGGTACCACGCCCCTTTGTCCAATCCCGCCCATATTTGCAGCAGCACTTAAGAAATTTACACCAAACCGACATACCAAATTTTGTTCAAGTACCGTTATCAGGAGCAGAAATAATAGATTTTAATTTGTGGTTTGTATGAGAGGTACCACGCCCCTTTGTCCAATCCCGCCCATAAGTATCCTATAGCCTATTCCTGGCTCTAAACTACCTCCCTGTCAATTTTCAGCTAAATCGGTTCAGCCGTTCTTGAGTTATAAGTGAAGTAACTAACACGACTTTCTTTTATATACATATATAGATTAAGTGCAAAATTTCCTGTGCGCATACTCCTCCTTGACGGCTTGCCCGATTTCAATGAAATTTTCAGGGGTGATTGGGGTCTGTGTGGAGGGTGCACATAAGAAATTTAGTGGGCGTGGCCCCCCATATAAATTAAATAACATCATATATCTTGACTATTGTGATAGCAAGAGTTTTGAAACATTGCAATAGTACATATGTTACTCATGTGATAATCAGGACAAAAATGGGCGGGATCGGACAAGTGGGCGTGGCAGCTCTCATATAAAATAAATATTTAATATCAAATATCTAGAGTTATATAATAGTTAGAGCCTTCAAACTTTGTAGGAGTGCATAAATTAATAATATTAGCAGCTGAAGTGAAAATGGGCGTGATTGGACAAGTGGGCGTGGAAGATCTCATACAAAGTTTTAACATATAATATCTGGAGTACTATGACAGCAAGAGTTCTGAAACTTTGCACATGTACATATTAAACTAGTCTGAAGAGTTGTCAAAAAAATGGGCGGGATCGGGCTAATGGGCGTGGCACCCACCATACAAAGTAAATATTTAATGTCATGTATCGGGAGTACTGTAATAGTGAAAGCCTTGGATAGTGAAACCCTTGGAGTTGTTAATGTGAGTAGTCGTATTAAAAATGGGCACGATTGGATGAGTGGGCGTGGCAGCTCCCATACAAAG
Organism: Lypha dubia; assembly: GCA_947311025.1. Taxonomy (NCBI): domain Eukaryota; kingdom Metazoa; phylum Arthropoda; class Insecta; order Diptera; family Tachinidae; genus Lypha; species Lypha dubia. The sequence continues at coordinate 73,353,191 of OX371261.1, read as the reverse complement.
TAAATATTTAATATCATATATCTACAGTACTATAATAGCCATAGTCTTAGAAATTTGTGCACGTTGATTATATTATAAATAGTCACGGGAAAATTGGGCGGGATCATACCAGAAGGCGTGGCACGTTGCCACGCCTTCTTTTACGCACGCCCCTTTTTAGGAAAATTAAAATCGTAATTTAGTCTTAACTACTGGACCGATCGTCATTAAATTTTCACAATAGGATATTCTTACGAAATAATAAATGCTTGACTATATAAAGTATTGATTGGGCGAAGGGGCGTGGCACCGCCCATATAACCAAAAAATTTAAATCGCCATATTATGGGCATTTTTTGACATACGTCGATGATACTTGGTACATATGGTATTGGCATAATTAGGAATACGTACCAGGAGAAAAGTGGGTGGGACCACGCCCCTTTTAAGGAAAATTAAAAATCGTAATATAGTCTTAAGTACTGGACCGATCGTCATTTAATTTTCACAATAGGATATTCTTACGAAATAATAAATACGTGACTATATAGATACTTTCAGTTTTATTTTATAACGATGGGGGTAGCGAAGCACACCGGGTTAAGCTAGTTAGATATATAATTGAAAAACAAAACAACATAAATTCATAGTGTAAACAAGAAACAATCATTTATCATTTAGATTTTTACGAACTAAATATCTATAATTTTGCGCTAAATTTTCTGTATCTACTTTGAAATTTATTCTTTGTGTTGTTGGTATATTAATTATCTCTAACATTTCTAACATCAAATGCTGTTTATAATTATTTTCTGAATTCAGAATTGAAACATTTTCAACGTTAGGAAAGTGATCTAATCTGGAACAATGAGATGACAATGCTGTCTTCTGTGAATTGATATGCCTATATTTCTGATCTGACTTATAACCTGCTATTCTCGTTTTTAATTTATTTTTGGTAGTACCTACATATACCATGTTATGATTCTCCCCATCATTTCCCCTGCAAGGTATTTTGTAAACTACATTCGATCTATCCCATATATCAATTTTGTCTTTAGTTCTACTAAATAATTTATTTAATGTGTTATAGGTTCTATGAGCTATTCTATATTTGTTCGTATCAAAAATCTTTGATTTTGTCAATCTCTGTGAAATCTCAGGAATATACGTTATGGATTTGTATATTCCTTTAACGGACGATCTTAAATTCCATTCTAGCGTAAACACTAGTGCTGGCAAAGTATTGAGTAGTAGGTACCGAGTATCGAGTATTTGCCCTTTTTTTTGGATACTCAATACTCAAAAGTAGTTACTCGATACTTTCAGAGTTGTATTTTTAAGCAGTTGAGTGGCTAAAATAGTGTATAAAAATACATCACTGTACAGAAGACAACAATGTGTAAGCTAAAAAATTAAACCAACCGCCGAAATAAAGCTGTCAATAAAATAGAACAACCATAAAAAAGTAGGATATATAATAAACCCGATTTAAAGACGACGAGCTTTGGCATGAAAACAAGGACACGAATTGGAACATGGAATGTTAGGACGCTCTCGGAAACATCTCGATTGGCACAGGTCTGCAAGGAATTCAAATCATACAAACTACAAAGCTCGGATTGTGCGAAACACGATGGTATGATTCAGGTGAATTTACTACGGCTGATGGTCTTACACTTCTCTATTCTGGGAAGTCAAGTGATGAACCCCGATCCAGTGGGGTGGGCATCTTATTGTCACAGCCAGCGAAAAAAGCCCTTATCGAATGGAAGCCATACTCAGACCGAATTGTAACAGCAAGACTGCGTACCCGCGCCCGAAATCTTACATGTATACAATGCTACGCTCCAACAGAAGCAGCTGAATTATCTGTAAAGGAATCTTTTTATGACCTTCTTAGCAGTGTATTAACATCAGTGCATCGTGGTGATATTGTGATAATGATGGGTGATTTTAACGCTCAAGTTGGAGCAGACAATACAAGCGCAGAAAGTACAATGGGAAAGCATGGATTGGGGCGGTTGACCGAGAATGGAGAACTGTTGGTGGATACATGTACAACTAACAATCTGGTTATTGGTGGAACGTTGTTTCCTCATCCAAGGGTAAATAAGGTGACATGGGTTTCCCCCGACGGGATAACTGAGAACCAGATTGATCACATCACTATTAGTAGAAAATGGAGAGGCTCGCTTCTAGATGTACGTAATAAAAGAGGAGCTGATGTCGGAAGTGATCATCATTTGGTAATCGCAACAATCCGTATAAAAATTGCCGCCATTAAAAAAATACACAAACCTCCCAAAAAAGATATAACGTTGATAAACTCAAAGATTCAACAGTTGCAAACTCCTTCACGTTAGAATTAAAAACATCACTTCGGAATAGTAATAATAGAAATCGTTGCTGGGAGGAAACAAAAAAGATCTTAACACAAGCAGCAGACAATCACCTGGGATATAAGAACAACTCCCGTAAAGAGTGGATAAGTGATGAAACCTGGAGACTGGTGCTCGAGAGAAAGGAAGCCAAAGCTTTAATTAATAATAGCAGAACACGGTCGGCTAAAGCTCTATGTTAACAATTGCACAATAACCTCAACCGAGAAGTCAAGCGGAGCGCCCGACGTGACAAACGGAACTGGGTTAACAACATCGCTAGAGAGGCGCAGGCTGCTGCCGAAACGTATCGTATGGGAGATCTATATCGTGCTGCGAAGAAGTTAACTAATAGTTCAAAACCCACTATTAAACCTTTGAAAAATGATGCTGGAGAACTCGTCACATCCAAACAACAACAACTTAAACTTTGGGAAGAATTTTATACTACCATGTTATCGTCTTCTGTACCCATTACTCAGGCAATCTGCAGTTGTGATTCGCACATTACAAACACAAATATCTCCATTGAGAGCCCCAATGTTACTGAAATTTGCGAAGCAATTAAATCGTTAAAAAACAAAAAATCGCCTGGTATGGACAACATTTCGCCAGAGCTGCTTAAAATTGACGCGACAACAAGTGCCCATCTACTTACGCCTATTATAAACCAATTCTGGTGTACTGAACTCCTCCCAGAGGAAATTTCTGAAGGAGTTATCATAAACTTACCAAAAAAAGGCGACCTTACAGCCCGTACAAATTGGAGAGGCATTACTCTTTTAAGTATGATCACCAAGGTGATAGCTCACATAATTAATAAAAGATTGTCAACTTCTCTTCTTCCTGAACTCAGAAAGGAACAAGCCGGATTTCGTGCTCACAAATCCTGTGTTGATCATATTAACAGCCTAAGAGTGATAATAGAGCAATCTGTAGAATGGAGATCACCTTTGTACCTAACGTTTATAGACTTCGCGAAGGCATTCGACACCCTAAATCACTCAGCCATTTGGAGCGCATTAGAATGTAAAGGGGTACCTCTGAAATTAATAAATCTCATCAAAGGTCTATATGAAAATGCTTCATGTCGTATTCTTCACGAAAAACAACTAAGCAACAAAATAAACATCAACTCCGGTGTACGGCAAGGGTGTGTATTGTCTCCCTTGCTTTTTAACTGCGTGCTTGACGTAGTAATGAACAAGGCAACATCCCATAGAAGAGGGATCACCTGGGGTCTCCAAGGCAGACTAGAGGACCTTGACTACGCTGATGACATTTGTCTACTTACTCACACTTTTTTAGACATGCAATCAAAGTTATCACTTGTCCAGGAAACAGCATCACATGTTGGTTTAAAAATAAATATCGACAAGACGAAAACAATGCGAATAAACGTTAATAATGCACAACTGTTATCCGTTCAGAATCAATCGCTTGATGAAGTAGAGTCTTTCTGTTACCTGGGGAGCTTACTGGACAAAAGCGGTGGCTCCAAAGCCGACATATCTAGTCGCATAAACAAAGCCCGACAGTCATTTGGCCAACTGAAATCGGTGTGGAACTCATCGTTTATGTCAAGAAGGACGAAGTTGAACATTTTTAATTCTAACGTAAAGTCCACGCTGCTGTATGGTTGCGAGACGTGGAATGCAGCACCAAATGATATACACTCCATACAAGTTTTTGTTAATAAATGCTTAAGAAAGATTTTGCATATATTCTGGCCTATAACAATCCCTAATCATCGTCTCTGGTTAGAAACTGGGCAACAACCAATCCAAACTGAAATCCGCAAACGTAAATGGAATTGGATTGGACACACACTGCGTAAACAACCCAACGATATTGCTAAACAAGCCATAGAATGGAATCCGCAAGGCAGTAGACGTATAGGTAGACCATCACACACATGGAAACGGCAAATTGAAGCTGAAATATCCCAATTACACATGAGTTGGAATGAAATCAAATACCATGCATCAGATCGAATTTATTGGAACAACCTTGTAGCGGCCCTATGCTCCTTGTAGGAGTAAAAGGAAGAAATATATATATATATATAAAAAAGTATTAATTTTCCAAAGAACCCTTATATGCATAACTACAATTTTTTGAGAACAATTAAATTATTTCTTAAGTTGTTAACGTTGAATTAAAAACTACCTTTACATTTATTTTTAATTTAATAATAAAAGACACACAAAACCAATAATAGTGAAGATCTATTTTTAATTTTTGAAGAAACTACTTCAATTTGCAGATAAAAACTATGCGTTACAAATTCAAAAAATCCGTTAAAAGTATCGAGTAGTATTGAGTACCCAAATGAAAAGTATTGAATATTATTGAGTAATGAAAAGTAGTAGAATTTGCCAGCACTAGTAAACACTTAGCTACCTTTAATGCCGTCCGTGCTCAGGGAAAATGGGATGGTGATCTTGTTTAGCCAAAAATAGAATGCACGCTTCAATAAATCTAAAGATAATAGGTAGCTTTAAAATTGCCAGTACTGACAAAAATAATAAAATACAGGAGAAAATAAACAAAAACAAACAAAGAAACCAAAAAAAAAAATATTAATATATGAGGCATGGCTTGATAGCAGTGAGATGGTATTACTCCCTATTGCTCAAAACCCTCCTATGCAAATAGGCATGCAAAATGTTCCTAACTGTTCTTCTAAATCTTTCGGGAAATTACTGAAACAATTTATTTAAACATTATAGATGTTATTTAGATTTATTTAAATTCATAAATATTAAGAAGAGATAATCAAAAGTTTTGTCATTAGTATTTAGTGGTTACGGTTTTTTGGGCAAATATTTGACAGATGTGACCGTACCTTAAGTATGTATGTATGTAACAGTATGTTATTAATTTTCAAGTATGAGTGTTATTAACATCAGAATCTTCAAATTAAATTTTTGTGTGTATGTTAAAAACTTGATGATAGTATGTTATTAACATTAGAAATTGGAATTCAATTTCATATACAGTGAAACTTCGATATAACGAATTCCAAGGGGATCCGAAAACACTTCGTTATAGCTATTGCTTCGCTATAAATATAATCAGCAATGCCTTGATATAACGAAATTTGGAGAAATACGAAAAAAATTCGTTGTAACTATAGTTTTCTTTATTCAAATCTATTTAACATGAGATTGCTAATAAAAGCGTATATTTCATGAGGTAAATAAGAAATAAAACACATTTTTGTTATTCAGGTAATTTTATTAGGTTTTAATAAAATATTGTGTTAATTTTGTTTGTTTTCGCAAGTTCCAAATACAGTTATCAATACATTTTTCGACAAAAGCTTAGCAATCGAACGATCTAGGGCCTCAATTATAGAATTTTTTTCTCGAATAGATATTGATTTACGCTTTACTTTACTCATTTTGACAAGAATCAAGTCAATACTGATTACATACGTTTCTAATGCATTACATTTGCACAAACATTAAGAATTCGATCTTTTGATAACGGCACTTTACCATTTTGATTTAAATTTTATTCTTACTTCGTTGTATAGAGGCCTTACAAATACGCTTATAAATACATTTAGACTTCGCAGTTTTTATAACGGGTATTTACCATATAGGATTTATTCTGATTTCGTTATATTGAGGCATTTGAATAATATTTTGCTATAATTTAGTCGTTATAGCTATAGTGAAATTTTGTATGAAAAACTTTGCAATAAAGAGGTTTTCTCAAGGGACTCAATAAAACATACGTTATATTGAGTTTTTCGTTATAACGAAGTTCGTTATATCGAAGTTTCACTGTATTAAATTTTAACTATATATAAAAATTAAATGTTTATGTTAGTAACATTTATGTATGTATTTCTTAATGAGTATAGGTTGATATTTGTATGGGAAAATAAATGAGATTATGGACAATAATATAACAGAAAAGGAATAGTATAAACTCACCAATATTTAATCCGATGTATCAGCAGGCCTGGGGGGTTACTCTGTATTGCGATGCGAAAGCAAGTTCGATGCGCAAGGTAAATGCGTTAAGAGTATAATATGGTACTCTGTATCGATTTCGCAAACGCCTTCGCAAAATAGTTTGAAAAAGAAGCAACACTGGCACATTAAAATAAACAAAAGCGAAAATCACAAAATGAAACGTCAAAACGTGTAAACGAAAACATTTGAAATAAATGAGCGACTCGTGTTTTTTATTAAAAATAAATTAATATAAAATAAATACTCGTAGTGATGGATTCAGTGGCGTAATGGCTTGAAGATGAAAATGAACATGTTGAACGTATTACAAGGAGAATTCTAAAATATAGATCAGATATACTCTCCTTAAATAACCACAGGTAAAAATTGGCATCATGTGCAAAACGTTTTCAAACATTCCATTTTTATAGCTTTGTACAAAATTTTCGGCTTAATAAAGATGCGTTTATGTATGTTTTGAACGCTATTCAACACGACCTCATCGTTCCAAAGAGATCTACAGCAATTCCAAACGCAATAAAAATGGCCGCTGCTTTGAAATTGCTTGGCCAAGGTGGCTATCAACACCAAATTGGGCAAGACCATCTCTTAGGACTATCGCAGCAATCTATGTCGCGTTGCTTGCAAGAAGTTTGCATGGTGATTGAGCGAATACTCTGTCTCAAGCACATAAAATTTGAGGCAACTGCGGAAGAGGATAATGAAATTAAAAGAGGGTTTTTCCAGACATGTGATATTCCTGGGGTGATTGGGGCAGTGGACGGTACCCATATACAAATGATCCGACCGACGAGGAATGAACACTTATACTTCAACAGAAAATTAAAGCACAGTATAAACGCTATGGTGGTGAGTTATTAAGTATGTATGTATTTGGCTTATTAAATCTCTTTAATATTAAATTTTTAGATATGTGATCACAAAATGGTAATTAGATTTATTGATGGTCGATACGGTGGTGCAAGCCATGACTCTCATGTTTCTAGTGCAAAGCAAAAATTAAAAGAACGGTTCGAAAGAGGAGAAAAGGGATTTTGGCTGATTGGTAATTAACTTAAAATAACTCTAATAGATTTGTTTTCTTATTTACATTTTATTCTTGAAAAAGGCGATTCGGGCTACCCCCTGGAAGCCTGGCTACTCACTCCATATAGAACCGCAACGGAAAACTCATCCGAGGCAATTTACAATAAACAATTTTGTAAAGGAAGGTCCATTATTGAGAGTATTTGGTGTCTTAAAAGGCAGATTTCGGTGCCTGTTAGCAGCCAGAGAGTTGCATTATTCACCAGAAAGAGTGGTTCAAATAATGAACGTTTGCTGTGCCCTGCATAATGTTTGTGTTAATTTTAATGTACAACTGCCAATAAATGAGATTGCTGATACAGAAAATCCAAATGAAGTTGCAATGTCTGTTAATAGCAACACGAACAACGGTGACCAAACAACTATTGCTAAGGATATAAGAAATAATATTAGAAACAATTTTATTTCAAGAAAATAACTTTTATTTATAAAAAAAAATACATATATGTAGTATATAAGAAATTCATTTATTTGTGGTGTTAATAAAAAAACTAATAATCTAAAGTTTTAAAGCTTTTTTATGGCGATTTTGAGATCCTTCAAATAAGTTCTTAAACTAGAAATTGCACTCATAGGCATATTACAAAATAGTAAAATTAAAAAAAAAAAAAAAAAAAAACAAAAGTATAGTATTGATTAAAGGCAAAAAATAACGATTAACAAGAAGTCACAAAGTTATAAAATTCAAAATTATAAAACTAAAAAAATCAAAATTATAAAATTAATTACGACACAAAAAATAAAAAGTAACAAAGTTATAGAATTAAATTGATATGTACATAGTACATAGATATATCACATATTTAAAATATCACATTGTTTTACTTATTTCTAATTCTAAAATTTTCTTTTTTAATTCAAGCTTTTCTACTTCAATTTTCTGTTTTTGGAGCTTGTATTCTTTTTTAAAATCAAATTTTGCTTTACAAAATGCCAACTTTTTTTCTTTCAATTCAAAATTTTTTCTGTTGTACCTCACTACTTGCTTCAAGCTATTCCGAACTTCGCCCAAAAGTTTGGTGGACTCCTTGTGATATATTTCTTGGCCTTCTACTTGGGTTTTTAGCAGGATATCACGGTCGCTTTGGTTGTTTGACAGTCGCGAACGTTTGGCTGTCTAAAAACTTTCATCCAAGCAACTACGTTTAACAGGGGTCGAGGATACACTTAGTGCACAATTATTTTCGTTCTGGAAAGTTAATAAAAATTCTTCTGCAGACTCATTGCTTTCTAAAACATTGTGACTAGCACTATTTGTGCCAAAGCATTTCGATGCACACAATGCAGCTGCCCTTTGGCCAAATCGCTATGTTGCTGCATAAAATCAACTATTATTTCAAACTGCCGTTGCTGAGTCTGCAACTTTTTCCGCTTTTCCCTAAAAAATAACAATTTAGATATAAATATACAAATTTATTTGAGTTTACTTACATGATTCGGCTTCTTTGCGTTTGATATTTTCTTAGCGCAAAATATTTGCGCTTAAACAAAGATTTTGACATACGCTTTCGTATTACAGAGTGGGGTGATGCCAGATTTGCGAAAAGGGGAAAAATTAGATGCGGAAGGAAAATACGAAAACGCATTAAAGAGTACCAAGTGTTCGATTAGCTACTATTTTTCTTTCGCACCGCAATACAGCGTAACCCCCATTTGTCCATGGGGATTTGAGTTCTTGAATGTGACGAAAATTATTGTTCTTTTCTCATTTTATATTTGTTCGAATTGAATTATGAATGTATGTGTGTATATGTTGTGTGTTTATGGCTAGGAGTGACTACTTTTATCAAAATTTACTATTTATCGTGCCTGTTTGTAATAAACAATTGAAATTTTTTTTTATCAGCACCGCCTCATTAAAAAAATTTTTTACTTTCATTGTGCTGTGGGTGTATTCTTTTATATATAAACATTTTTTTTGTATACGAATGTTGACAGAAAAGGATATCACAGTTGCGAACCATTTATATTTAACAGAAACATCGTCGATAATTAAAGTTAACACGATCATGTGAAATATTATGTAGTGAAATGTTCTAGTTGTATACAAAAGCTGATTGGCGTGGTAAAGTTGGTTTAATATTTATATCGGGCGCAGTGTTGGTTAATGATAACACCGGTCATAGTGTTGGGCAAAAGGGGATATTTTGCGCCAACAATTTTTACTTCCTTTTTTCTGGGGATCACGATGCTGAAAAAACGTGTCTAGCAATATATTCCCAAATTTTCGTTAAATCAAAATCGTTAAGAACATCATTTTCTAAAATTTTAAATATTAAATATCCCAAGAAAAACACATTTTCTCCAAGCATTAATAAAAAGTAAGCTGCAAAAAGTTACTTTTCCACTTGTACAGTTAGGAAGTTCTAGTGATATTAATTCAAACGTTTCGTCAGAATTTACACTATTTGGATTTTTCCTGTATCTCTCTAGCACTTGTAACTGAAAGACTTTGTACTTTTAAATAATAGACAAGACAAGACCCTTTTGTTTGAAAACTGTAGAGTTAATAATTTATTTGTAAAAATGGTTCATCTTTTATACAAAATACAAAATAGTAACTTAATTAATTTTCATACTTAATAATGCGGAAGTGAATAATAAACAGTTTAATAAAGTTGACCTAAATAAATATTGCAAATTAATATAAAAGAATTGTGAAAGGTGACGAAATTAAATATATATAGTATTATTAAAAATAATGCATGCGTTTGTAGTTTGATTTAAATTTAACTAAAATGTATAGGTTGTAATTTTTAGTATACCAGCCATAAGTACATTGACACAATTTAATTGAAATGCTTACGTAATGATTTTAGTTATACAAACAATAAATACATTCTCCCCGGCATTGACGAGTAGTCAATAATAATGAAAACAAAAATAACATAAAAAAATGAGATTCAAATTTGAACTGTGAAGTTCTCACGTGGATGTGGTGTGGGTGTTGCCTTATTGTTGGATGGTTGTGGAGTATGCGATGAATGCGTTATTTTTGTTACTTTAGCAGCACTATACTTTCTTCGGATTGCCGTTATAACTGACACCAGTATTATGGCTATTACACTGATGACTAATGCAGAATATGCAATTGTAGTACCGTGTTTTGAAGTTGAATGATGTTGAAAAGTTGAAGTGTTTATAGATTCTAACCTTTGTTGCAAGTCTTTCATTTTATTGAGTAGTACCGAAATCTGGTCTGTTATTAATGTGTAGTTGGTTTTAATGTTTTCGCCTTTTGAAAGGCCATTCCGAACTACGAACTTAAGGAGTATTCGGAGGCCCTTAAGATCGGCTACTTCAAATTACGGTTAGTACAAGTGCAAGGAGTATTTGGGAGCCCTTACAATCGGCAAATTACCACAAAACTACGGTTATGTTAGTATGGGAACATGATCGATATCGGTGATTGCTCCCCTTGTTGTGTAAAAACCTGCACGTTATATCTATATTAAAATCTCAACTATATGAGAGTTATATCAGCGTGCATGTTTTTGTGGTTTGTTTATGTTAATAATTTGTTGGTCGCTACACTTATGCAGGGTGGTATATACCCTTTTGTAAGTACGTTTGTGCTTGTAGGGTACTTACATGGTAGTTTGTAGTTATTTGTAACGGCACGTTACAGTGTTAGGGATAGGAATGAAATTATATAATTTAAATTGGTCATGCTCTATTAATGGCAGCGTTATGCTAAACACCACGTGTTCCTGGGTAAGTCCTCCCTTGATTTTCATTAGCTTATAAAATTCTAACAAGTCATCTGCGAATACTGGTAACATTAACGATTCAGGCATATGTGTTTTGATTTGTTGTATTTCGATCTCTATTTGTGTTGGAGTTAACAGTAACGGATTGATTTTTCCATGGTGAGTATTAGTTAACACATCCAGAATGCATGTTTGCATTTTTTGTAAGTTGTTTGCGATAAGTGATAGTTGCATAAAGCCTACGTTGAACATGTTTGCAAGCTTCAACTGATATAATTCTTCGTTATGCAATTCCTCGCCTTTTACTACTTCATTCAGCGTTGATTGAATGCTGTCAAATTTGAATTTTGCTGCAGTTAGACCTTGTTTAACGATATTCATAGTGGAGTTTACGACTGAAGTTTGGTCCTTTATGAGTTTTAGCATGAATGAATCGTCTTCTTATAATTTGGTAATAGTTGACGACATTTTCTCTGCATATCCAGAATCAAGTACACCAAACAGTGAATTTGCGATATTTCCGACAACATCAATGGCACCTCTTTTCTGTCGATATTTTTACAGTAGTCTGTTATCCAGACTCAAGTCAGTTTCAATATGCTGCAAGTGTTCTATTATATTTGTACATGATGTATTAGACTCCATTTTTTTACTCAGCTGTTCTAGTGATTTGGTGCCGTTTGCTAAAAATGATGTGTCAGTCCAGTATGCTGAAAGATCATAATATACGACTAGATTCCATTAACTTGTAGATATATGCGTAGATCCTAATTCTTCAAAATGGATTCCCAGCTGAGATCCAAATCGTTTGTTTTCGATTGGTATTCCCATGATCACTGGGAAAATGAGTAGTAAAGCCAGCACGGTTATGCATATATTATTGTTTAGTGGCCTTGTTCTTTTGCTTTTGGGTTCGCTAGTTTGATCTCCGACTGTTGTATCTGTACTTTTGTTTGTTGAGTTTGACTCTAGATTTTCCTCAATAGGAAGCAACGCAAGACGATGCGATTTTGATGTCAGCAACCCGAATTGATCCATCGTTTCCAGGATAAACTTTCAATATTCGTCCTAGTGGCCATTTCATCGGCACAGTGTTATCTTCTTTAATGATAACCATATCTCCTGGGTTGATATTAGCACTTCGAGTTTTCCATTTATGACGCTGCTGCAATTCGTGTAGGTACTCATTTGACCATCTTTTCCAAAATTCATGTTTTATTTTTGATACGAGTTCCCATCGAGATAAGAGTGATATTCTCTTAGAGTTGGCTGCGATATCCACCTGAGACGTAAGAGCTTCGCCGATCAAGAAGTGTCCTGGAGTTAATGCAGATATATCGGATGGGTCAGCTGACATAGGTGTTAATTGGCGAGAATTTAAGATAGCTTCAATTTCTATGATAACCGTTTCCAATTCTTCATATGTTAGTGAAGCTGTGCTTAAGCTTCGAACCAATAGATTTTTAGCCGATTTTACCGCTGCTTCCCAAAGTCCTCAAAAGTGGGGAGATCTGGGTGGAATAAAATGGAATTGTATTCCTTTTGAGCTACATGTTGAAACTATCGACTCCTTCCCATTCTCAGAAAATATTGATTGAGAGAGTTCAGTGAGTTTATTGTTGGCTCCAACAAAATTTGTTATCACTATAGATATTTTGGCAACGTCTTCTTCGACATATAAAGCGTTTTAAGGCACCAATGTAAGCATCAGTTGATAGATAACTAACCAGTTCAAAATGAACTGCCTTAGTCGCAAAGCAACAAAATACTGCTACATATGCTTTTGGTGGCCGTTTTCCTCTTATTTTGTAGTGGATCCACATTGGTCCAAAATAATCAACGCCTGTGTTAATGAATGGCCTTGCAGGTGTGACTCTGTCATGTGGAAGGTTCCCCATTAATTGGTGGCATAGCTTGGGACGAGCCCTGCAACATTGAACGCACTTTGAACGGTTGATCTTGCTATAGATTTTCCTTTGATCGGCCAGAATCTCAGCCTCACTATTCCCAATAATGCTTGCGGGCTGCAGTGCTTGTTTTCTTCATGCACTGACTTAAATAAAAGTTTCACAAGCACATCATTATATGGAAGAATTATTGGATGTTTTGAATCGTAGGATAAGTTTGACTCCTCCAACCGTCCTCCCACTCGAAGGTCGCCTTCATTATCGACAAATGGAGTTAAGCTAAGGATTGGACTGTGTTTCGCGAGCACTTATTTTTCTTCTAATTGTTTGATTTCATTAGGAAAATCTTAGCTTTGGATGGCACGTATGATTGTTCTAAGTGAGATCTCAAGTTCTTCTGTACTTAACGCATTCAGTTGTGGTCTTGGGGAAGATTTTTCAGTGGTGTTTTTAACGAAGCGGTAAAAATATGATATTATTCGCTGTAACTTCTTAAATGAACCTTTATGGTCGATATTGTGTACAAAGTTGTAGTTGTTTAAGGTTAACAAAACGATAGGTGACTCTTTCTTTCTTTCGAGATCAGAATTAATTTGTAAATGTGGCCGATTTTCTGCAGGCCAACATTCTTGCTTTCCGTGTAAAAAAAATGGTCCCAAAAACCATAAATGACACTCTGCAAGTGCCTTTGCTAATAAACCTCTTGAGAGAATGTCTGCTGGATTATCCTTTGACGAAACATGTCGCCATTGCTCTGCAAAAGTTAACGTTTGTATTTTGGATATCCTGTTACCCACAAATGTCTGGAAAGATGATGACTTTGAGTGTATCCATGACAAGACAATCTCAGAGTCTGTCCATAAGAAAATTGGTAAATTTTTAATCTGCATAACCTTTCGAAGACGTTGAGATAGTTCTGCAGCTAGAAGTGCTGCACAAAGTTCCAGCCGTGGTAAGGTTTGCTTTTTGATTGGTGAGACGCGAGACTTCGCACATAGTAGATTTATTACGATTCTACCGTTTTTAAATGTTGATCGAATATATGCTGCGGCCCCAAAGGCCTTTTCGGATGCATCCGCAAAGATATGAAGTTGAGTAGTTAATGGGATGTCATCCTTGAATATGTGTCGTGTTATTTGAAGATTGTTGATTGTGTTTAAACCTTCTCGGAAGTTTGACCAGGCTGAACTGAGATCTTCAGGTAGAACTTCATCCCATGTCAGCTTAATCTGCCATAAGTGTTGAATAAATATCTTCGCCTTAACTACAATTGGTGTCAAGAGTCCAAGTGGATCAAAAAGTTTTGCCAAGTCAGAGCTTACTGTGCGTTTAGTAATCATGTCTACAGGTTCCACCTTTACCTTTACGCAAAGATGGTCTGGTTTGGGCAGCCATGTGCTGTTAAAATCAAGATTTACTTCCCGATCATCTTTTGGAATATTTTGAAGGAGTTGTTTATTATTTGCGCTCCACTTACGACAGTTGAAGCCATGTTTTCTGAGTATGTAAGCTAGTTGTTGTTGTTTCTCGATTGCAGTACTTAAGCTGTTTGATCCTCCAAGCGATTTGTTGAAGACACCTTGTCGCCAAATATGGAGCAGCTCGTGTCCCATACGTGACACTGTTAAGTTGATAATATTTCATGGGTTCAGAAGGATCATTTCTCCATAGAATTATCTGGTATCTCCTGTCGTCTTGATGTACCAAGACTTGTCGATACATTTTTTGAATGTCTTTTGTAAAGACAAATCTTGGTAAACGGAAACGAATGGCCCAGTTGTTTACATTCGTTCATAAAATGTATGTACTGATTTCTGGTCGCCGAATCTTTCATTAATCGTCGTTCAAAACTAAGGAATCGTTTGTAGGCTGTTGTCTTAGAATCTCCTAATGCAGATGGATTTTCACGGAAGGGTAACTTGACAACAAAACGTCCTTCAGTGATTCACATTGTTGTTTGTCCTGCGAGAGTCCCTTTTCAGTTGATCCATCATCTTCCATTTTCCATAGCCGTTCAATGACGTCGTTTAATAGCTCGTCATTAAAGTCTTCTGGTTTAGTGGTGAAAATTGCACAAGTTGCAGCGTCATTTGCCCCTCGACTTGAAGATATTTTTCCGCTGATGATCCATCCAAGTGATGTGTTTAACAAAATTGGAAGATTCCTTGATAGCTCTATTTTTTCGCGTTGCATCAGATTAAAGTAATATTCGGCACCCAAAAGAATATCTACTTTTCCTGGCTGATTAAAGTATGGGTCAGCTAGGCTTAAGTTTGGAATTTGCCATTTCGAAATATCAATATGTTGACTTGGCTAAGGAGGAATGATTGTTGGGATCACAAATGCTTCCAGGTTTGTTTCAAATTTATTATTTCTTGATTGTAGCTTTACGTTTATCCTTCTTGTTATGCGTTTTTTGCCATTTCCAACACCATCGATACACAGCGAGGCTGTTGAAGTTGATACACCCAACTTTCTAACAACGTGCTCAGATATAAGGTTCACCTGCGAACCAGAATCAAGAATTGCACGGAATTCTGCTGAATTTCCGTTTGATGCTGTTATTTTTACTCTTACTGTTGCAAGTATGACATAATCCCTCTGCGTTGATGAGGCATTTGCAGATGCTGACGTTACTGTTGCGAGGGAAGCCTTTGGTTTAACTTCGATGTTTGGGACAGAACTGGAGGTCTGCTTGATTTGTGGATTACATTTTGCCTCAATATGCAACAAAGTGTTATGTTTCTTGTTGCATTTTCTACACGAGCTTGATGAACAGTCTTTTGAGCAGTGGTCTCCTTTGAAACAGTTGACGCATAGTCTTCGTGATTGTATGAATCTTAGCCGTTCTATTTCTGATACATTTAAGAACTTTCCACAGTTGTATAACGCATGGTTCCCATTGTTACAGAAATTGCAGCTAATTCCTCTTTTGACCACAGTAGCTGCTATTTTATTTGACGTATGTACCAATTTTTCCCTGTGATTGATGGACTCTATTGCTTGGAACTGGAATTCCAGAAATGATAAAAGGTCTTCAACTGTTGGTAGCTCCTTCGGTTGACTGAGAGATTGTTCGAACCGCATATGCAAACTTCGATTTAGCTTTTTTATCAAAATTTGAAATAGGAGCGGGTTCCATGCTTTCATCTCAATTCCAATGTTGTTTAGTGCTAAAAGGCACTCTCGAGTTGTGTCATGTAGTTTTAATGGTGACAGAGTTGGACGTGCATAACGGCTGACTAATGATTTTCTCGACCAGAGTTGTTACAAGGACCCGTTTGTTGTTGTATCGTTCTTGTAACATTGTCCACGCTGAATCATAGTTGCCCTCTGTCGTTGATAGATGGCTGACAAACTTTTCAGCTTCCCCTGTAAGATTGGATTTAAGATACCACATCTTTTGGACATCAGGTATCGGTTGTTGATGGACCATATGGAGAAACATGTCATGAAATTGCGTCCATTTTGCGTAATCCCCATCGAACTTGGGGATTGAGATCTTCGGCAGCGGCAATGATGTTGCCATGACTGTATGTTGGCCTGCCGAAATAGCGTTTGATGTTTGGTTTGACAACACTTGTAACTTCGTCAAGCTATCAATAACCATTCCTGAGATACCAATTATCAACCTCTCCAATGCTGACATCCGAGCGGCAAATTTCCCCATCAATCCATGTGAAGAATCGTCCTTGGTTCCATGATTCTTGTTACTAGGTATTTGAGAAATTCCCATAGGTGGCTGCTCACTGTGCTCATGTTGAGTTACTTGCGGGTTTTTGAGTACTTCCTTTTTCAAACGTACCAATTCAGTTTGAAATAGGTCAATGTATTCTTCAGCCAATGACCGAATCTGTTCAAAATAATTGGTTATGAACTAGTCTACTTCTGATTGATCTTTAACAAGTACGCGCAATTTTTCGTCCACCTCAATAAACTCGTTCCATTTGTCTAAAAGTCGACGACGGCGTTCCTCAAAATAGGAAACCTTATTTTTTCTATCAGTAGGATCCTTTTTGAAGTTCCGGATAATCTGCTGAATGTTTTCACCTAAAATACTCTGTAGGCTGATTAACTCTTCCATTGATGACATGTTGATAATGATGATTCAATACGACTTGTTCGAATAACTATTGGTTCGCTTTTCGAATTGCACTTTGTTAACGTAAAACTGATCGTGCCTTCTTACAAAAAAAAGGTCGTCCTGACTATCACGTCGGGGTCACCAAAATGTATAGTTAGGAAGTTCTAGTGATATTAATTCAAACGTTTCGTCAGAATTTACACTATTTGGATTTTTCCTGTATCTTTCTAGCACTTGTAACTGAAAGACTTTGTACTTTTAAATAATAGACAAGACAAGACCCTATTGTTTGAAAACTGTAGAATTAATAATTTATTTGTAAAAATGGTTCATCTTTTATACAAAATACAAAATAGTAACTTAATTAATTTTCATACTTAATAATGCGGAAGTGAATAATAAACAGTTAAATAAAGTTGACCTAAATAAATATTGCAAATTAATATAAAAGAATTGTGCCAGGTGACGAAATTAAATATATATAATATTATTAAAAATAATGCATGCGTTTGTAGTTTGATTTAAATTTAACTAAAATGTATAGGTTGTAATTTTTAGTATACCAGCCATAAGTACATTGACACAATTTAATTGAAATGCTTACGTAATGATTTTAGTTATACAAACAATAAATACACCACTTTTTGGAGTTGCACGGAGTGCGAAATAACGTCAACGTGGTCAGCTTTGTGTTCACAAACATCTAAGATTGTTTTTTTTTATCAATTGTCCAGAGTAAAAGACACCCAAAAGCGAAGTTAAATTGCTTTACGCTTAACGCTACCAAAGAACATTTGCGATTTATAAATCGTCAACTGTTTTTTGTATATCCTAATTAAATCCCACCAAGACCATATTGGTATCATCTTTGGTCACCACAAGGATTACGGCTTAAACCTTGTCATCAAACCACGGAATCTATGCAACTTCTTCCACGACAGACGTAGGATAAAGCAGATATAACAGCTGCAGACATCGGTACAGAGGAGTAGAATAGCACAAGTGAAAACGTAATAAGAAACAAAAGAAAGGAAAAATATCTAAAATTAATAAGTTAAGGGGTTTAGTAAGAAGGTAGTGTTACATTAAACAGTGCAAAGGGAAGGCAAATGCTAAAAGTTTCCCACTTAATACAAGGAAAAACCAAGAAAAGAAACTTATAATATATACAGTCGAATAATAGCGGGAGGTATATATGTGCATATATGAACAATTACATGAATGCTTAGGCATGCATATATACTTGTATGCACAACATATATATATAAGAATATATAATTACATACCTACATTCATATAAGTGCATATTTATATAAAATTTGCTAGCAAGATGTTAATGTAAGTTTTTTTTATTATTATCGTCAGATTGCAAGAATTTCATTTGTATAGATAAATTTTAGCATCTCTAGCTCCTCGATCACCGCGTTTTGACTTGACCACTACTGCTCGTGGAGACCTCAACGATCCAGAATATTAGTTGGTAAGTGAGTAAATTTCATAATTATTTACAAGTTATTTTGATCTGCATAACAATTCTTGCAAACAGACATTTCAAGTAAAGAAAGAATGTCGAAATTGACATATGTAGATAATCAATGTTAAGTCAAGAAAGATTAATGATAATTATTCGCGTTTATCCAATAACCAGTTTTGTTTAGTAAGAGCATAACCAAACATTTTATTTTTCTTTCTTTTAATTCCACATTATGTTCTTACTTAAGTGCTTACTTACCCGTGCATTAATTTTGTTTTGCTAAAAATTAAAGTAGTTTTTGTTAAGATCCATGATACAAAGTACTTCTAAGTCAATGAATTGTTTTTAATATTATTTATCTTAATTAAAGTTAATATACGATGAATTAGAAAAGAAAAAAGAATCTTTATAATGAATTGCTAAAAGTCATAAAGCTGTCTTTTTGTATGTATTGATGAGGGTAGTGTAACTTAGATGTGGGTCCTTAGGAAGAAACATAAAGAGGAAATGGTAGGTGTGGGTTACCAGGCACAGATCTCATGAACATCGTAGAGATCTAATGAAAAGTTTTATGAGCAGTATACTTACCATAGCTTTATTCTCATTGCTAATCATAGTTCCGGGGTTTCTTTTTTATTTTATTTTGTTTATACTATGGTTAACCTAGGCCCTGTTTAACGTAGTTTCTTAGTTCTAATTTTTTAGTTTACTTAAAGGGAGTCTATATAAAACAAGTAATGATAATGAGGCGAGCGATAGATGACAAGAACTCCCCCAAACCGGCTGATCGCTAGCGACTATAAAGCTCCCGCCGTCAACTTTCGCATTGACCTAAAATAAATAAGGTTTAGTACTTTTAGTATCAAGCCTTGTTCAGAATTAGTTCTACTCCATATAAAAAAAAAAAAAGAAAAAAACATAACATTTCATGTTCTGTAAAACGAATACGAGTAAATTTCTCGTTTTAAAACGAATCCACATTTTTGGTGTTCCCTATACAGAATTCACACAATTTTATTCGTTTTAAAAACGAATAAACAAACCTGCTCGAAAGTAAATAGAATGCACTTATATTCTAACAAATAGCTGAATAAACATAAAAAACAAACAGCATTTAAAAATTTGAAGTCTTCTTTTAATAATTTTATGAAAATAACTTTCAGATTAATACATTTAAGCATAAAAAATTCATTTTATAAAAACTCTGAAATTTTATCATATTTTTGCTCCAAGTATGAAGAAAAATTATTTGGAAGAATAAAAAACCCTTTACCGGTCAAGTTTTTAGAGCCGTGAAACAAAACAACACTTTTTAACAATATTCACTAATGTTTTCTATAAATTCATATTTTAAATTTAATTGACAAAAACTTAATTAAATATAAATATTTGTGTAAATCACGAAACTTTTGCAAAAAATGACGTGATTTTTTTTAATATGGCGATCACAAATTGTTTATCTTCGAAAAGAAAAGAGTTACCACTGTTTATGAAAATTTTAGTGTCAAACTTTTCCTCCTAAAAATGCAGCTTTTGTACAACAAAATTAAATAATTAAAATAATTTCAGAAATAAATATAAATAGAAAAGATATTTCTGGAGGTATATATATAATAGGCGTTTTGTTATTGACTTTTAATAACAATTTCACAATAGTTTGTCTGGCAACTCTATAAATGTGTACCATATGTTTCCGCAAAATAAACAAAGCAAATTTTTCATAAATACAAGTGATAAATTAAAAATAAATTTGTTCAAAATAAAACAAGATGTAAGTAACTTTCAAAATAATTTTTATAAGATACCTATTACATAATATAAATATTCTTTTAGGGGCAAGCATAGAAACCAAAGGTAAAAAGAAATATTCATTAGATTTATGACAGCTCATCCAAGTATAGCAAAAGGATTTACAAAAGGCGACAAAGTGGAGGTAGATCATTTATGGTCACAACTTGAAGTTGAACTAAACGCAGCTGGACCTCCTATTAAAGATGTTCGTTCTTGGAAAAAGGTATGAATTGGCACGCATGTGCATACACATATATATGTATTGATCATTTAGTAAGAAACACTGTTTATACAAATGTGTGCAGGTCTGGATTGACTGGAAAGCAAATATAAGGCAAAAACTAAGTCATAACAAAAATTAAGTCAGAGCATCAGGAGGTGGACAATTTAATCAATACATATTGACACCAGCTGACCAGGATGTTGCAAATTTATGCAGTTTACAAACTTTTGTGAAGGGATTTGAAGGTTCCAAATAATTTGGTGTAAATAAAATTGAAGTAAATGTAGAAATTGAACCGACTTCATCCCCTACTCCATCGCCATCGACATCACCATCATTACCAATATCAACACCAGTCCCGGGTCAAAAGAGAAAAAGGAAGTTGTCCTTAAGTGAACTGATGGAAAAAGAAAACACCAATTTGGACGAAATTGGAAAAGAGTTTTCAAAACTCAATGACTAAAAATGTTTTAGGAGAAGTGGTAGAAAATATTAACCAAAAACTTGCCAAAATAGAATACCATTACAAAGAAATTATAAACATATAAAAACAGAAACTGGAAGAGTTTAAAAAAACAGACAAGAAGTGAAACGCCATTACAGAGAAGTAGAAAAACATAATTCTGACATAATAAAGCACAACATGGAAATGAAAAGAATTAAAGCTCAAAAACTTGAAGTTAAGCCTAAAACTTTAGAGCTGGAGCAACAGAAGTTTGCTTCGAATAACAGTCTGTAACTTTTTAATATGTAAACGCTTTTGTACCTAATTTTTTTTTAATCACGCAGAGTATTTTATTTTCATACGTTTTAAGATGTTTTCTTTTTCAGTGTTTAATAACACCAACCCTAGTTATGTTTTGCTATAGATTAATATGTACCTAGTACTTTCTGATCTCAATTTTTTTAAATGAAGTGCCTTATTTTGTTTTTATAATACGTTCATATGATTATACAAGTTTTTTATTAATAAAAAAAATATTTTTAGAGTACATACATGTAAATATATATGGATTTAAAACAAGTTGTTTAATTTCATAAAGCAAATGTATCTGCAATGGCATCTCTAACACGCATACCCTCGTTCCTAGAAAGTTGATCTTCTACGTATACATTTTCTCCATTGTGTTCCTCATTTTCAATGTCATAGTCTATCAGATGTTCTTCCATTTCAATGTTGAAAATTTTGCAAATATTATGAAGTGCTGAACAAACGTAAACTATATTTACAATTTTTTGTGGCTTATAATGGAGCGTTGTACATTGAAGGCTTAGGAATCGACTTTTGAGATTACCAATGGTTCTTTCAATAATATTCCTAGCAGGGCAATGCTTTTTATTAAGAATATGTTCTTTTGAGCCATACTGTGGGCTCCTATATGGAGTCATAAGAAATGGTTCGACAGGATAACCCGCATCTTCTAGCAGCCATGAATTTTTTTCACCATTATCGTACTTGCCTTTGAGAAACTGTTCGGACATACGCCAAATAAAGGAGTCGTGAGTAGACCCTGGTCTGCACGCATCAACAGCACGAATCGTCATTTTAAAATCACAGATCTGCAATGGAAGTGTATACTAGAAATTTATTATTCCCATCAATCATTGAAACTATACTTACAATCATGATGTTTATAATGAAATAATCTTTACGGTTATAAAATAACGATTCATCAACTGTGGGTTTAATAATTCTTATGTGGCTATCATCGATGCAACCGATAACACTGGTTAATCCATATTTTGAATAGAAATGAAATTTAGATTCATTGATTTCTTCCCTTGTTAGATCAAAACTAATCCATAATGGGCTCAAACCATTTTCTAAAGCCTCTATTGTTTTCCACAATACCTTTGAAAAGGTACTACGTCCAATACTGATGTTAGTTTCATTTGCTAGAACGCCCTGAAATGAACCTACTGCTAAAAAACGAAGTGATGCAGCCAGCTGAATTTTTTCGGGAATATCTTCTCCCTGTATTAAATGAGCAATACTTTCCAAAATCATTACAAAGGCATGTTAATTTACGCGATAAAGTTAAATGAATCTAAAACAACACAAGATAATTTACATGTCAACCAATTTTATTTGTACGCACTTACCTATCATCTGTCTCACTCATAGGATTTGATGCATCCCTTAATTGCCTTCTGAATGTATTTAATTCACGTATTTTGCGTTTTTTAATATTGTTATAACTTAATATAAATGCTCCGGGCATTTTGAACACTTTTTTTTAATTAAAAAATATCCTTTCTTTATTTATTCAATTAACAGCTGATTATGACGTTCAAATTTTTAATTCGAAATTAATTTCGAAAGCAACCAAATCGAGTAATTTGTAGAACACCAATTAGTCATTTATTCGTTTTTAAAAATTTCTCGTTTTTTAAAATGATTCGGTTTACAGAACAGACCTGTATATATTTGAATTCTAATTATTCATTGAGAAACGAATGTTAAGCAATATATAATTTTCAAAACAGAAATAAAAAAAATTTAACATAATAATTGATGTAAGAATACATTTTAAAATTATGAAACGAATTAATGATTATTATTTATGCTTGTATATGAATGTATATTCTTTTTAATAAAAAAATTATACGAATATGGAATAGATTAATGTATGATTCTGGTTCTAGCCGGTTTAATGTTTAAAAATTTTCAGGAATCTAATGCCCATTTAAGAGCATTCTGAACTGAATGATCTCTGCAAATGAAGATATGTATGTAACTATCGGTGAATGTGTTTAATGCCAATTAAACAAGAAAAACATATTAGTATCTTGGTCCCAAAATTCGAAGATTTAATCCCAAAAAATCAAATAATACGATTTCTTTGATAAAAATTGATAATTGCTATTCCAAATTGATAATTGCGATTTCAAATTGATAATTACATTTCCAATTGTTGGACTTAATTATAGGAAATTGAAAATGTTCTCTATATTATTGTAAGCTTCAACATGAAATAATACCTGTGGATATATTGGTCGTCTTTTTCCGCAAATATATTCTTTCACAATCAAATAAATATTTCCGAATATTTTTTTTTTTAACAATATTCTCTTCCTTTTTTCAAAAACAATTTTCAAATTTCCTTTCCTTTTATTCCTTAGGTATCGTGATTTATAAATTTAAATTCAAATATAAGTTTCAAATTTAATCAATTCTGTAAAAAAAATATACCACACGTTTATAATTCTCATATCTCACATTCTCTGTTCTGTATTACTATCTATATTATTAATTATTTTATGTTTGTATCTATATAAATTTATTAATTAAAGAACTGGAATAATCATTCTCTCTCAAAATACTTCTTAACTTCCTCTCATTCTTGTTGTGAAACTGTTTGTCACTTATAGATAAAACTCTTTCTATGAAATTTCTAGCTGTATTAATAATCCACACAAAAACATTAATGTGAAAATAAGGCCAAGTTCGTATCCAAAAAGTTTCGGCTGCAAAAGTACTGAGATCAAAATAAGGACCAAGTTCTTGATAGGTACAATTCCATTCATTTTCGGTAATTACTCATCACTACCTGCCTGTGTACCAAATTTCAGCTTTCTAGCTATACTGGAAGTGCCCCATACAAAGAAGCGGAACCCTAGTGCCTCGGGTGGAAAGTGCCCGTTTTCAGATTTTTCTGCTTATTTTCTCACCAAGACTTACCTGTGTACCGCGTTTCAGCTCTCTAGCTATACTGGAAGTGCCCAATAATATTGATGAGTCAGTGAGTGAGTCAGTGAATATGTACTAAAATATGGACTTTTCACACCTTAATATCTCGGGAAGCTTTTAAATTTAACCTGTGAGGTCACCTCTGTGGGGAGAGATTTGTTACGGATTAAAAATTTTGCACTGAAAAATTAGTAAAAAGGGTTTCGGGGGGGGGTATAAAATCTCTGAAAACAGCGTTACGTAATATGTGCACAGCCCCTTATAAAAATTTGTTAATAATTTTTGATATTTATATATGAAAAAACAGCCTAGAAACATACTATAGGGCCTGTTCGTAAATTCATCACTGCGCTGCATAACATGCGCAGTACGTTCATATATGCAAACAGTGGCAACTCTGCAAAAGGTATGCGTTCAAAAATGCAGCGCTGAAGTATATTATGCGCAAATAAACACAAAACACAAATCATAAAAATGGGTGATGCAACGGATGATTAAGAGTTCAATTTTTTATTTTATTATTTGTTTTGTTTATTATTTCTTAACATTTTCCTTTCTTTAGATT
Source organism: Lypha dubia (assembly GCA_947311025.1). Lineage (NCBI taxonomy): Eukaryota > Metazoa > Arthropoda > Insecta > Diptera > Tachinidae > Lypha > Lypha dubia. Next base: position 73,328,311 of record OX371261.1, on the reverse strand, counting down.
AGACAATTTTACATCAATAGTTTTATCGTCCAGCCCAAAAATTAAATTTATCATTAACTTTTCCATTTTTGTTATAATTTTTTCGTTCATAAATACAAACATTAAAATGCGCAAAAAGAAACATAAGCAACAGCTGATTAGCAGTGGCAGTGCAAAATAATCATATTATGCAGCGCAGTGATGAATTTACGAACAGGCCCATACATTTTAATGTAAATTGAGTTGATATATTGAATTCAATGTTAATTTTTTTAAAACTATTCTTATAACATAACATTTTTAATAATTTTTTCTATGTTAAAAAATGTTATATCTATCCAATATTTGTTATTTATTTATTTATTTATTTTCATTTCCTGCACAACAAGACTGAGTCTTATATTTAGAGTACAGGAACGCATAACGTTTATAAAGATTTTTGTGGTTAATAAATAATACAACTTAATAAAAATATAATAACAATGTTTGTAACAAAAATAAAAATTATATTAAGGATTTAAATGAAAATGTTTTGAAACTATTAGCATTGCTGTTTTGTTGTTGACTTAGTGGAAGATTGTTCCAAAGACGAGCGGCATGTACATAAAACTGCCATTCAGCAACTAGGCATTGATGTCGAGGTATTACAATGTTTCGGTTTCGTTGCGATTGGAAAAATCGTATTTTATCAAATATATATTTGGGTGTTTGAGTATTAATGATTTTATGCAAAAAAATAATATTTAACTCATTTTCAATAATTTTTTTATGTTAAAATTTGGAAACAATTTTTGTGACATTTCATACAAAAATCTTTTTATATACTGTAGTTAAATTTTCCTAGACTTTTTCCATAAAAAATTATTGAAAAAATTTTCTGACATCCAATCATACATGGGACTTTTTCATTGGCATTATTTTAAACATTTACAATGAAAAAAAATCAGTACCAATAAATGTCATTGCTTTTTTTTATTTATAATTTTTCTACTATTTATAATAAAAAAACAATGAAAGCTTTAAAATACTAATTACAATTGATAAAAAAATAATTAATAATATCTGTATAAAAAAAATATGGTCACATCAGCTTTTGGAAAAATAAAATTATAAATTAAAATACAAACTAAGCTATGTACATTTTTTAATACATACACATGCTTACATACATATGTCAATAAATATGTGAAATAATATTGACGTTTAATACTGATAATGCTTTTGAAAAACTTTAGCATTTATTATTTGTAATGCTTTTACTTTTTAACTAACTAATAATGAAATTATTTCATTGAAAAGCATTAGCATTGTTCAAAAAATTGATAATGCTAAAAATTTAATTGGCATTGTTTATAAGTCAATGCCAATAAAATCGACAATTAAGTAGTCAATTTATTTAATTACTCCCATGTATGCATCCAATACACAAATCAATATTAGAATTTCAAATAATTTATAAAATTTTCCGGAGAATGCTAACAAATTGTTAGCGATATATCGAAAATATATATAAATATAAACAACAATATACCTATATATATATATATATGTATACGTATATATTAAATCAAAAGACATATTGCTTAAAGTAAACATTCTAATAAACATTTTTCAACATAAAAAAACTCTTAGTAATTTTGAATTTTCATTAATTCAATAAAAACTGAACTTGAGCCTAATAATATTACTTTTCATATGTACATTAGAGTGGCCATAGTGGAAATTTTTTTTGAAAAGTTCAATTTTTCGCAATGAAAGATATGAGGTTGGGGACAAAAATAATTATGTATATTTAAATTTTTTTTTTAGTTCCGAGTACCTCCGGGTTGAGCCCAAAGTTTTATTATATTACCCATTCATCACTATTTTTGTTCCTGTTTATATTTCAATAACAACAATATCTGACTGTATGTTCCCAACTGAATTTCTTCGGTACCTACTCGTATAATATAATTACCTTTCCAACGAGACGCAATAGTCTGCAGATAAACTACGGATAAGCTTGCCCAGAATACCCTAAAACCAAAGTTCCAAAGAATAGGTGAATTTTTTAATTTTTTTTTTATTGTTGATAATATTATACTAATAAAGATTTTTTGTGGGATGAAAAGTTTTTTCTGTAGTGCTCCACAACTTGAAGCAAATACTGCTTATCCTCTTCGTCGTATGTCAATGCCCGATTGAAATCTGTAATTAGTTTTATTGCTCTTTCTGCCGGGTCATTTACAACGGTTAAATGTTGGCATATTCGTTTTGCAATGCAGTATTCTTCTTGATCCTTCCAACTTGATGGATCCAATTAAAAAAATGTCACATCGATTTGTAAACGATGAAAAAACGCTTGGTGCGAGGAGTAACGAAAGAACTTACATCCTTATTTTCAAACGATTTCACTTGTTGCAGCGTTAAGTTTAATCTTTTCGGAATAACTTCATCATTTTCGTCATCATGATTGCCAAGAGCTTCAAACATTTTCCGCTTCACTTCAATAGATATCATTTCATCGAAAAAGCCAAGAGCAATCGCCTCTTCGGTTAAATACCATAAATGGATTTTGATTTTTGACAATAAGGCATTTGAAACATTAAGTTCGAAATATGTAATAGCGTCTTTGATGAATTGTAAATCTTGGCGCGGTGCAGATACAGCGTTAACTAACGCATCCTAACCAATACGAAACATAAATACACGTCAAGAAAATGCAAATGTTTCGATGTCATCTTGAATTGTTCGAGAAGCAAAAAAATCTTATAGCAGTATATAGCTTTGGACATAAACCTTGCATGAATTGTTGCGCCAGGCAAACGCAACTGCGTAAAATTTGGTACTTCCTTACCAAGAAAAATGAGCGAAAGTTGCAACAACTCCTTATAATCGGCTCGCACATAATGATATTTCAACGCCTCAAGGCAAAAGTTCTTGTGCGTCTTTATTTCGGCTGCTGTTAGTTTTATTTCCAGTTTTTTGAAAAACGTTTAAAGAGAGTGACTTCTGGTGCTGATGTTTTTCCGAAATTCAACTCAAACACAGCTTTAATAAGCAATTCGCTGATATAATGGCGACACGGTAGAAAAAGTAAATCGCGACCCAATTTACTTTCAAGCAAATATGCTGAGCCTTTTTCCATACCAGTGTTTGTAGATGTTGTGTCAAAAGCCACAATTTGCACTAAATTATCAATCTTCTATTTGCGTAGGAATTTTTCAATGCCTTCAGCATTATTTTCACCACAAGATTCTTCAAGTTTCGCAATGCCAAGAAGTTTTTTTTTTCCTTCTCTGCGGTTATAACGAGAGCCAATCGATCAACTGTGTCCTTGCCTTTCATATCTGGAAGCATTTTACCGTCCCAATGCAAGACAAATACTTCAGGAATCTATGTTGAAATTAAATATTATGTTAATTAAGGTAATTAATTATATAAGATAAGATATAAAATATTTATTTATATTTAATTATTAATTATGTACCTTAAATTTATCTACGATCTGTTTCGGTTGTCTGCTGCGATATTCCTTTCGCATTAATTGAAACGATGTTCGGTTAAAGACGAAATCTTCCACTTTTATGTCCTTCAAGACAGGTTTCATCTCCTGCAACTTCCGCAAAACGGCTGGAATTATAGCAGATGTTAAATGCATTGCATCGCGATCACTGATGCGGCACTTATCCATGCTTGCTACCATTCGATCATCGACGAAATGGATTTTTCCGCGAGATCCCTAGATTCCTTGATGTTGATCCTTCAAAAAATCAACTTCCGGAGCTGAATTGTCCATTTCTACGCCTTCGTATACAATACTTTCTGAGGTATCTGTATTAGACGCAATCTCATCTTTGAACAACAAGCACTAATTAAAAATAACAATAAAAAAACATTATATTGTTATGAGTCATTTTCCCCTAACCAACAGAAGTATCAGCGACAGCAGAACATACGCTGCATACACATACTGACGTTGAGTTATTTTCCCTCAACCAACAAAAAATACCTACAGCAGCAAAACATACGCTGCATACATACACAGACATATGCTGACGTTGCAATAACGCTGCATACAATACTGACGTTATCTTTATATATATAATTCTTCTGAAAGTGTGTTAGTAACTGAACTCCTCCTTAACGGCTGGGCCGATTTCGATGAAATTTTTTGTGTGTATTTGAGTTGGTCCCTGGATGGTTTAGATTTACAATTCGGTCCAATTGGTCAAAGAGGCGTGGTACCTCCCATACAAACGACATATTAAAAATCTATTATTTCTGCTCCTGATAACGGTATTTGAACAAAATTTGGTACGTCGGATTGGTGTGCATTTCTTAAGTGCTGCTGCAAATATAGGCGGGATGGGACAAAGGGGCGTGGTACCTCTCATACAAACCACAAATTAAAAATCTATTATTTCTGCTCCTGATAATGGTATTTGAACCAAATTTGGTATGTCGGTTTGGTGTGCATTTCTTAAGTGCTGCTGCAAATATAGGCGGGATGGGACAAAGGGGCGTGGTACCTCTCATACAAACCACAAATTAAAAATCTATTATTTCTGCTCCTGATAATGGTATTTGAACAAAATTTGGTATGTCGGTTTGGTGTGCATTTCTTATGTGCTGCTGCAAATATGGGCGGGATTGGACAAAGGGGCGTGGTACCTCTCATACAAACCACAAATTAAAAATCTATTATTTCTGCTCCTGAAAACGGTATTTGAACAAAATTTGGTACGTCGGTTTGGTGTGCATTTTTTTAGTGCTGCTGCAAATATGGGCGGGATTGGACAAAGAGGAGTGGCACCACCCATATAACCCAAAAATTTAAATCGCCATATTTTGGGCATTTTTTGACCTATGTCGATGATATTTGGTACATATGGTATTGACATAAATTGGAATACGTACCGGGAGAAAAGTGGATGGGACCACGCTCCTTTTTAGGAAAATTAAAAATCGTAATATAGGCTTAACTACTGGACCGATCGTCACAATAGCATATATATAAATACTTTTCATTTTATTTTATAACGAGGGGGGTAGCGAAGTACACCGGGATCAGCTAGTTACCAGTAATTTTCCTATGGATATATGCTGACATTGCATTATCGTGAGAACCGCAATCGGCTGGAAGTTCCACGGGTATGGATATGCTGAAGTTGCAATAATCGCACACTCAGCAGTATCGCGGGAACAACCACGCCAGCGGCAGCGAACGTCAGCAGCACCGTTCATCGAGCAGCACAAAAGTGGGTATAAAAGCGGAGGATGATTTGGTATGGAGGTCTATTCAGTAAAATCCATTCAACGCTAGTCAACTGTAGTCAGCTCTAGCCTAGTGAAGTCGAGTCAGTTCTTAACACATAACACACATAACAAAAACCTGATCAAACACCAGCCTTAAAAAGCGGGTCCCTGTGAAGGCTTAATATATTTGTATAAACAAAAAACTGATCAAACACCAGCCTTAAAAAGCGGGTCCCTGTGAAGGCTAAGTAGTATTTTAGACATAACATGTGGTTAATAAAAATAAATAATAAAAATAAATCTTTTAATTAAAACATAACATTTTGGCGCAGCCGGTAGCCGCGTTAATAATTGCATCAAATAAAATAATCCTTTTAATTGATCTTGCAACAGAAAAAACTGTCCGGTGTAGTGTAGCATGTGACCAACAGTGTGTAGTATGCATTGCAATTAAATAGTACCGCAACATGCAATCGTTGACAAACTGCAAGCAAGATATTTTGTATGACTGTAATTTGTCACTTGTGTGTTTAATCAATTGCAGCTGCACAATGCACTTAAATGAATAACATTTATTAACTGCATTTGTTTAATTGTAAATATAAGCAACCCAAAGTATCTGTTACTTTTGGGTATGCACTCGTTTAGACTATTGAACTGTTGAACACATACCAAACGTAAATAGTGGGAAGCTAAATATGCTTACCCAACATTAATATATATTTGTATTCTTTTACTCTTATGTTAAGGTACCCCTAAGAATTATTCTCATAATTAGTATATAAGCCAATGTCAATTAGTTTAAGAAATCAATCATAAAACCTCAAGCTTAGGAGCTACTAGATAGCTCGAAGTAAATTATAAAATAATAAATAAATTGAGAGCTCCTAGAGAGCACCACAATAACCCAAAGACTTTTAATTATATTACATGGCGATCCTGCCAGTCCTGGTGCTTTAAAATTAGCACGAAACGGAACCTGACGGACAGCCAAGTCTCCGTCAGAAGAGTGTTTTTTGCCTAAAAACACTAAGAAGGAAGCGCCTGGCCAAAAGGCAACAGCAAAAAAAAAAAAATCAACAACTGGGCCAAACAATATAACAACACAACAAAGATGAAACTGAAGAAAGGCACAACACTACAAGAATATAGAAAAATGCAGCAACTGATCAACTCAACACAAAAAAAAAAATTTATAATAAGCAAATTAATTCTTTCTTTCCTTTTTTTAAATTAAAGAAGTGCATAAATTGCTGTGCACTCTCAGGTCGGTAGGCGTTAACCGCCGTTGACAAACTTTTTTTTTTGAATTACAAAATAGCTAGTAGCTGAACTCCTTTAAGAGCATTAAAGAAAAACAAATATAATATGTTACTCACATAAAAATTAAGCCCTAATAAAATAAGAAAAAAAAAAAAAAAAAACTAACTAACTAACTAACTTTTATAACCTTTATAATAAGTAAAAATAAAATTAAACTTAATCAAAATAAAATTAAATTTAAAATTAAATTTTAAATAAAAATTAAATTAATATTCCATTATACTTTCCAATATTTTAATACAAATAATTCAATGTAAACGGTCATTTATATTGTCAAAATACGTAGAAATAAGAATAAAATGGGAAAACCGCAATCCAAAATAGAAAAACCAAACGCTAACGTAGTAAATAATTTAGAAATTATTGACCATACAGAACACATAGGCTCGTTATGGACACTACTATTAATATTGGTGGTAATAAACACAGTTAGTCTTCTATTAAAAATTTACTTGTTACATAAAAGATCTCTAAGGAAGCAATATCTAAGCAGAGCAACTGATCTAGACAAAGTATTAAATTTTCACATGGACTGGTTAGACATCCTAGAACACTGCAGAAAAATCAAAATTGAATTTGAAAAAAGTTACAAATGCCTCAATATAGACAGACCAATAAAAGAGGACACAATTAATAAACATTATAAAAAACTTATACAATATTTAGAAGAAATAAGGGTTATTTTAAACGTAAATTATCAAAGATTAACACCTTCACATAAAATAGCAGCCGAAGCATTTTTCCAAGATATAAGGAATAGAGTAATACAGATAGCGGAAAGAAAAACTATTAAAATACAACTACCACAAACATTGCACGAAAAAATAGATCTGCAACAAATTTGTACATCAAACACATCCATAATGGCACAAACAGCAATAGATTTTCTAAACACAGCTGCAAGGCTAATTATAGATTTCGATGGTAAATCTGAAAATTTACGGCCATTTCTAGATTCACTGTCTTTAGTTGATTCTATAAAAGGCAATCACGAATCTTTGGCAGTAAACTTAATAAAAACAAAATTAAAAGGCAATGCAAGAAACCTTGTTAGTACAGAAAACACCATAGCTGACATTAGCAATAAATTAAAAAATAGCGTAAAAGGCGAATCAGTCGAGGTACTGACAGCCAAATTAATGAACATTAAACAAAACACCAAAACAGCAAATGCATATTGTAGTGAAATTGAAACACTTACAAAATCACTGGAAGGAGCATACATTTCTGATGGGTTAACACCAGAAATATCAAATAAATATGCTACACAACATGCTGTAAAAGCTATGACTAAGAACTGCACCATAGACAAAGTAAGACTAATTATGGAAGCAGGAACCTTTAATACAATGAACGAAGCTGTCAGCAAATTTGTCAATAGTTGTACCGAAGCCACAGGTCAACAAAATGCCATTCTATATTATGGGCAAAAATACAGACCCAATAACAATTTCCGTGGTAATAATACACGATTCCGTGGAAGAAATAATTTCCCACGTAATAATAATAACAATAATAACAATTACAAAAATAATAACAATTACAATAATAATGACAATTACAACAGAAACCATCAAAGATACACCAATAATCGTAGGAACAACAACTACATAAGAGCAACAGAATCAAATCAAAATGATTCGGAAAACTCCGAATTTCCCCTAAGACCAATTCAGTAAATATATACCATCTAAACCTCAACTTAAGTTTCTTCATTAATGTTCAAATAAATAATACTGACACTACACTCACACTTTTGGTAGACACTGGTGCTGACATTTCACTAATAAAATCAAAATTTTTCAGATTAAACAAAATAAATACTAATGACACAACAGTTTTTAGTGGAATAGGACAGGGCAATATAAAATCAATGGGAAGTATATTTTTTGATCTAAAATTCGAAAAATTTTTAATACCACATAAATTTCAAGTGGTATACAATAACTTTCCAATACCATGCGATGGAATCATTGGAATGGATTTCATGAAAAAGTATAATTGCATGTTGGATTTTAACAGAAACAATGATTGCCTTATCCTAAGACCATTTAATATATCACACACAATCAATATACCAATAACAAATAATAATAGCGAAATAACTCTACCACCAAGATGTGAAATAATACATAAAATAAAATTTAACAATGTAAACAGTGAAATACTAATTCCTAATCAAGAAATTGCACCAGGCGTCTTCATTCCAAACACAATAGTTAACACTAACAAAGCATACGTTCGTTTTTTAAACACTAATAACACTAATACCAAAATTAAGAAAAGTAACATAAAAACCGAAAACATCTCTGATTATGATATAATAAAAGAAAATTCTTGCAAAAATATATCAAGAAAATCAGAAATACTAAAAATTTTGAAGGAAAATTTCCCGGAACAATTTAAAAATACATTAACAGAATTATGCTCAACAAACAGTGATATTTTCGGTTTAGAATCAGAAAAAATAAAGATAAAGAACCGGTATACATCAAAAATTATCGTATACCACATACACATAAAGAAGAAATAGATAAACAGGTCAAAAAACTAATAGATGATCAAATTGTAGAACCTTCGTACTCTGAGTACAACAGTCCAATATTACTCGTACCAAAGAAATCACTGCCCAATTCCGATAAGAAAAGATGGAGACTTGTCATAGACTACAGGCAAATAAATAAAAAACTAATTGCAGATAAGTTTCCATTACCTAGAATAGACGATATTCTAGACCAGCTCGGCAGAGCAAAATACTTTTCTTGTTTAGAGTTAATGTCAGGTTTTCACCAAATTGGCTTGGAGAACAAATCTAGGGACTTGACAGCATTTTCAATAAACAATGGCTCATACAGATTTACTAGATTACCGTATGGTTTAAAAATAGCTCCAAATTCATTTCAAAGAATGATGACACTTGCTTTTGCTGGTCTAAAACCAAACCAGGCTTTCCTGTACATGGAGGACTTAGTGGTGTTAGGTTGTTCAGAGAAACATATGCTTTCAAATTTAAAAGATGTATTTGATTTGTGTAGAAAACACAACTTAAAACTTCATCCAGAAAAATGTTCATTTTTCAGGACAGAAGTTACTTATCTTGGACACAAATGTACAGACAAAGGAATATTACCTGATGATAGTAAATACGCAGCTATCGAAAACTATCCAACACCTAAGGATGCGGATAGTGCAAAACGGTTCGTTGCATTTTGTAATTATTATCGAAGATTCATCAAAAACTTCTCAGAATATTCCAGACATCTAACGAAATTGTCAAGAAAAGGAGTACAGTTTGAATGGACTAAAGATTGTGACAATGCATTCAAATATCTGAAAAAAGCTCTAATAAAACCCACACTACTTCAATACCCTGATTTCACAAAAGAATTTTGTATAACGACGGACGCAAGCAAACAAGCTTGTGGAGCCGTATTAACACAGGAATATGATGGAAAGCAATTACCAATAGCATACGCATCAAAATCTTTTACCAAAGGTGAAAGCAATAAATCTACAATCGAACAGGAATTGACAGCTATCCATTGGGCTATTACACACTTCAGACCATACATATATGGTAAACATTTTCTTGTTCGTACTGATCATATTTATTTTCTATGAAAAACCCAAGTTCAAAATTAACAAGAATGAGGTTAGATTTGGAAGAATACAATTTTACTATAGAATACCTTAGGGGAAAAGATAATTACGTTGCGGACGCGTTATCAAGAATAACGATTAATGACTTAAAAGACATAAATATAAAAACTAATACAATATTGAAAATTACAACAAGATCTATGGCATATAAAAAGAAACAACAAAGTAATACCGAAAATATTCAGCATAAAATTAAAAATAATGATAAAGAGCCCAATATATATGTACCACTAAAGAACACTGACGTCAGAAAGTACTATAAATTGAAGATTACTCCCGTAAAATGTTACATCAAACGAGGAAAATCTGTTATTACATATATAAATATAAATGATTTGTTTACTAATGGGAATATTGACCTAGGACAATTTTTCCCAAGGCTTGAGAAAGTGGCCGGTAAACTTAGTGTAGAGACACTACAAATGGCACCCAGTGAGAAAATTTTCGAATTTATCTCCATAAATGAATTTAAAAATATGGGCAATAAATATTTAAATAAATTAAAAGTAGCGCTACTTAATGAGGTGACCAATATAAATGATAAGAATGCTAAGGCAATTCTTGATATAATGCTGAAATACCACGATGATCCGATAGAGGGAGGACATTGTGGAATATATAGAACATTAGAAAAAATAAAGAGGTATTACTATTGGAAAAATATGATAAAAGATGTAACAAAATATGTGAAATTATGTAAAAAATGCCAGAAATCAAAAATAATAAGCCATAATAAAAGTCCTATGACTATAACAGAAACACCAGAAAAAGCATTCGACACGGTGTATGTAGATACAATAGGGCCATTTCCAAAATCGATTAATGGAAATGAGTATGCAATTACTTTAATATGTGATCTTACTAAATATTTGGTGACAATACCAACACCAGATAAATCTGCAAGAACAATCGCAAAAGCGATATTTGAAAATTTTGTATTAACCTATGGTCCAATGAAAACGTTCATTTCGGACATGGGAACAGAGTACAAAAATTCTATACTCACGGAACTATGCACACTACTAAAAATTGAAAATATAACTTCCACGGCACATCACCATCAAACACTAGGAACAATAGAAAGAAGTCATAGAACTTTTAACGAATATGTTCGTTCTTATATATCTGTGGACAAAACTGACTGGGACGAATGGTTAAAGTATTTCACATACTGTTTTAATACAACACCGTCAACGGTGCATAACTACTGTCCTTATGAGTTAGTATTTTCAAAATTACCAAACAATTTTAGGCAATTTGCTAAAATAGATAGTGTGACGCCACTATATAATGTGGATAACTATGCCAAAGAGGCAAAATATAGGTTAGAACTAGCTCATAAACGCGCGCAGATATTTTTAGATAGAAATAAAATAAAACAAAAATTAAATTACGATAAGATTATTTTAGAACATAATTTTAAAATAGGAGATTTAGTTTTACTTAGGAATAATTCAGGGCATAAATTGGAAAATCAATATAAAGGTCCGTATAAAATTAAGAAAATAGATTTAAGAAATAATGTTACCATAGAAGATAAGAAAACAAATAAACAACAAATAGTTCATAAAAATAGACTTAAGATATACAATAATAACTAACATTCAATAATATTGTACGTCCGGACTACTATAAAATTAGAATAGAAGTACATCTACATATTAAAATTATTTTTTTCCGTAATATAAAAAAAAAAAAAAAAAAAATATTTTTTTTCTCTTTAAAAACAAAATAAATATTATACTTATACTTAGACTAATTAAAAACTAATTGTAAAAGAATGTCCATAAAACTAACGTTGTATGAACATTCTTGTAAAGGATGGAGGTGTAGCATGTGACCAACAGTGTGTAGTATGCATTGCAATTAAATAGTACCGCAACATGCAATCGTTGACAAACTGCAAGCAAGATATTTTGTATGACTGTTATTTGACACTTGTGTGTTTAATCAAGTGCAGCTGCACAATGCACTTAAATGAATAACATTTATTAACTGCATTTGTTTAATTGTAAATATAAGCAACCCAAAGTATCTGTTACTTTTGGGTCTGCACTCGTTTAGACTATTGAACTGTTGAACACATGCCAAACGTAAATAGTGGGAAGCTAAATATGCTTACCCAACATTAATATATATTTGTATTCTTTTACTCTTATGTTAAGGTACCCCTAAGAATTATTCTCATAATTAGTATATAAGCCAATGTCAATTAGTTTAAGAAATCAATCATAAAACCTCAAGCTTAGGAGCTACTAGATAGCTCGAAGTAAATTATAAAATAATAAATAAATTGAGAGCTCCTAGAGAGCACCACAATAACCCAAAGACTTTTAATTATATTACAGTAGCAAAACCAACAATACCATAACGTCTAAATTCTAGCAACCTTGTATTGTTGCATCCTACATTAGACAGTGTAGAACTGTACAAGAGCCGACAAATTGGTTAACGTCTAAATTCTAGCAACCGTCATATTGTCATGGCTTAGTGCAGGACTAAGAGCTAAAGGAGATCAGAATAAAGGAGAATTACCTTGATTGCAAAAATTCTGCGCGGTTGCGAACAAACACATAATATAAAATAATAATATAAAGTGAATATAAACACAAAAACCACAAACTACTATGGAGATGACAAACAGCGGAAAATGGGTAAGTAGAAGACAGCTTTAATGGACAACCCACTGACGCAGACAGACAAATTAATAGAACGACAAGTATAGTTATTAAATGGACAGTCTACAAGTTCTTGCGTGGACACAGCCCACTATCAAGATCATTACCAGCGGAACATAGAAAGACGATCACCGTCACCCCATCAAAACCATACTACTGAGAGAGCGGAAATTGCAAGGATCAAAATGCCTTCGCTGTATGATATTATTAAGATCGTTAACAACACAGTCCCATCATTCTTCGGGACCGATGGGCCAGACTTGTCATCAGAAGTATGCAGGTACATACAAGGATGCAAGATGGTAGAAAGAGAAGTACTCACAGGGGCAAATAACGTCCTAACACAAGATGTGATACAGTGCCTGAAATTGCGACTGCTGGGGGGTGCATACTCAAAAATATCCCAGATGACTTTTGGTTCAGTGGACGCATACTGTAACACCATCAAGAAGTTTTATTTAAAAAATAAAAGCCTGGATAAGATAAGGGAGCTGATCTTGGGGTGCAAACAGAGCATCAGAGAGTCAGCATGCAAATTTGGAGAACGCCTGGATAGCCTATTAAATGAGGCAAAAACAACAATAGAGAACGAATGGCCGGTGGGACCTGGCCGCCAAACCATGCTGAAGGACTTCAAACGGATAGCAGTGAGAAGTTTCATCAAGGGGTTGAAAGACCATGCTCTCAAAGCTCGATTTGTGGGACAGGAAGAAGAAGAGCTCACAAACTTAATAGAGGTAGTCGAAAATGCAGAGGAATTGTTTGGCGAACCAACGCACAGCATCAACGTAATTGATTCAGAAGTCCCTTGTAGTTTTTGTAACAAGATGGGACATGAATGGAATAGCTGCAAAAAGCGGCTAAACACACCATACTGTATGAGCTGTGGAAAATACGGCCATGAAATGGGGCCACTGTGCAGGAATATCGTGAGCTGTACGTTCTGTGGAAACAGCGGGCACGATGTGGAAAACTGCAGAAAGAGATTAGGCTCCCTATACTGCCGATTGTGTAAGATAAACGGTCACAAGGAAACCCCTTTCTGCGAGCCAAGAAGAAACATACCCAACCAAAATCAATTGGATAGAAGGACGGCAGAAAACAATAGGAGGATAACAAACACAGAATTCCGTGGAGGCCCACAAATGGCGATGGGACAAAATATGAACAGAGGGGCAAACAGAAACAATTGTACACTCCCAACCTGCTTAAAATGTCAGCAACAAGGACATTTTGCACGGGACTGCAGAAGTAATGGTAGACAGACTGAAGCAATGGGTGCAGGGATCTACCAACAGGCACGAAATAGCAACAACGGCAGGGACCTAGCTAACAATGCCGTAGAGGCCCATAGCAACACAAATCGGACATATGCTCAGGGAAACGAATTTCGGCCCAGTTATCGCCAATAACTGGGGTCCGACAAATTAACAGAAAATTAGATTGGCATAAAAAAGAGAACAAATACAAGTATAATAAAGAAACAGAAACAAAGAATCGGGTAAATAAAGATGATACGGAGACTGACTCAGAAACAGAGCAGCCAACCAGGATAGTAACCGAGGCAGTTTTACACTCGGTAAATAAGGAGAACGGGCACACTATAGAAGAAAATACTGCGAAAGATAATAAATTAAACAAAAAAAAGGAGGAAAAAAGTGAAGAGATGGTACGAAATATAGAAGATAGTACTGAATCAGCGGGCAATGTGGACACAGTTTTTATGACGCTACCCTGCCAAGGAGCTAGGGAGCGAAAATTGGTCTTACTTGTAGATACGGGAGCAGTTACTAAAGTGCCGGTTAATATCATTTCGAGAGATAAAACTGTAGTTGTACAAAAACAGGAGATTTCCCTTGGAGTTTATGTTGGAAATACTGTGGTCAACATTAAAAATGAAGGCACAGCAGTACCCATACTGAACGCAACCGAGAAAGATATCCCATGGAGGAAGGAAATCCTCCTCAACCACTACACGCTGTATGGAGGAACACATCAACACACATTGTCATTGCCAAAACAGGAGGAAATAATAAGACGTCTAAAAACCAACATTAGGACGGAAATGAATTGGAAAAAGAGAAGAAGGAAAAACTCACCACAAAATCGACACTGGAGCAGTGTTGTAATACCATGCCTCTCATGGTCTTAAGGTCTTCAATGGCTGAAATAGAAAAAAAAATACATATTTATACAGGTCTAATATAAGGAATAACGGAACTTAACATGCCGTAGGGAATTTTTTTTTATTTATCCCTCGTTTGTAATTCCAATTACTTTTATAGGTTGGCGTCAAGGATCTGAAAGAAGCAAAATAATTAGTAAAAGGGAAAGGTTAAAAAAAGGATGGAACGCTACTTACACGGTATCACCTTCTAATCGACCAACGGATACTTTTCTAAAAATAAAATTAAGCAGACAGATTAGTTAGAAGCCGCAACAGATTTACGAAAACGTATTAAAATAAGAATAAATAAGAGACGTATAAAATTTTTTTTTAATAATATTTAAATTCTAGAAATTTTGCGAGCAATGAAAGTTTTTAAAAATATTCTTCAAAAATGAAACTAAAGAATATCCAAATGAATTTCACTCCAGATTATTTTGTGTTGAAAGCACGAATTACACTCACTATCTTGCGGGACATGAAGAAAAATTGGCAACCGATAATCACGAAATCACGTCCGATTACTTATTTAATTATTGCAAAACACGTCCGATCACTTATTTATTTTTTATTTTTGTTTTCTTCTCCACAAATAAAATTATTTTATTGGACAATAACACTGAGGATTTTTATAGGAAAAAGCAGTAAATAAATTCAAGAAAACTTTTAAAAAGAAAAAAAACAATATTTTGAAATTAAAATATTTAAAAGAATAAATCAAAACGAAACACCAAATTTAAAGGAAACCGAGAGAAACCAAAAAATTAAAAACAGCAACCACATAAACAGCATAACTAAAGCAAAAATTTAGTATCAGAACCTATAGTCAAATACACACTAGTTTTTAGCACGAAGTTCAACAGATTCTACACCAATTTAATGAAACATATTGGAAAGATTATTTTAATAACAAATTTAAAAAAAAAAAAAAAAAGAAAAGACCGATGCAATTATGAGGAACGAGTTAATGCAGACATTCAAATTACCTGTATTACTGCGTTTTTTTTATTGGACATTTTTTTTTCTGGACGACCAGCTGGTGTGGTTGATTTGCAGTTGGCGAAAATTCCTTTGGTGTGGAAGTATTCTTATCGTTTTCTGTTGAAACCATTGTGCGGAAGAAAAATGTTGGCTTTACAAAATTTGTACACTTCACTTGTGTATAATTAACTCAATATTTTGCTTAGTTTTATCCAAAAACTATTTGTTTTTAGTGCCCATGGATTTTGTTTTTTTTTTTTCAACTTATTGAAAACTTTTTGTCACTTCATGGAACAATTTTTTTTCTTCTCAGTTTGTATTTGTATAAAGTTTTTACAAAACACGCACTTAATTTTAATTAAATTTAAACGAATTTAGTTAAAGAAAAAGTATTCACATCTACATATGTACATATGTAAATTTTTAAGAAAATTAATGACTGCATAGCAGTAGAAACAGAAAGCAATTGCAAAAATTTTTAATGTTTGCACATGCTTGCGTCGGTAGATGTTTTAATAATAGAAACAAAATAAAACCCTGCAGTTTTATGCACATTAATAGAAACATATATAAAGCAATTGCAAGCATTTTTAATGTTTGCACATGCTTACAATTACAGGGTAAAAAATGAATGCAATATATCCAAACTGAGACGAAATGCAGTTTTGATGGTATCTACATTTTTTTAAATTTTTTTTTTGCATGATTTTAGTTGAGTACTTGACTGTGAAATATGATTACACAGCAAAATTCTGCCAGACTATTTCACAGCTGGGTACAACTGAATAAACAGATATACACATGCATGTATGTGTGTAAGAATACAAATAAGTTTGGCATTGACATTGAAACAAAAATAAAAGCCAAACATACATACATGCATGGTATTTTAGTAATACTAACAATAATAATAAAAAGCACGAATTAATCTATGTTTGAATGTAAGCTTTTAAGCTAAAATGAATAATGAACAATGAATAAAAATTTCAAGTACAGAAACTAAAATTTAATTTTCAAATAAAGAAGAACATGCAACTTATGAAATAATTTCAACAAATTTCCTATTAATATTTATTTTTGTCTTTCTTCTAAATAACAAACTATTTGCAATTTTAAACTTTCCTAATTTTTTGCCATTTTTGCTGTTGATTTAAAAAATTATACGCAAGTGTATAATTTTTCTTTCAAATCATTAAAACAGCAAAGGTGTTAAATTTCTTCCACAAAGACAAGGATAAATACAAGCTAAACTAAACTCATTTTTTTTATCTTTATAAAAAAAAAGGAGAAGAAAAAATGTTTATATAAGTTGAAATTTGATGTATGTAGTACTAAATGTAAAAAGTTTTTTTTTTGTCTCTTACTCATTTTTGCAACGTTTTAAAATGTTTTTAAAAAATTTTCAGTTTCATGTAAAAGTTATTTCAAGGTTAAGACAAAAGATAAAGCCAATGTTAAAAATTTTATCAACCAAAGAATTTGTCACACATATGTACATACAATTTAATATTAAGTAAAAATTAAGGTCATACTCATACACAATACACTTATATAAAATTCATATAATTTTGAAAATAACTTGAATCGAAAAAGATTACACTAGCATTCTTTTCTCTATCTGTAGGCAGAAGATCTTATTTTCTATTATTTAGTACTTACATTGATAAGAAAAAATCTTACTTAATTCCTTTTTGAAGAGAAAACTGCCACATAAAAATAAAGTTAATAATTTTTTTAAATACCGGTAAATGTCCTGTAAATTAACAGTCAAGACTGGTATTAAGGCCGAAAATTCTTTTTAATAGAGAAAATAAAATACCTATGTACAATCGTAAAAGTAGATTACGAAAAATTGAATTTATATTAAATTTATGAAAAATGTTAAACAAAATATGATTTATTTCAGGCATACATACAATTTAAAGTTGAAAATTATAGGAATTATATTTTTAACACAACTCTTCTCAACTAGTAATAAGTAATTGAGAGAAAAATATACAAAAATAAAAAACCAACCAAATAATGATACGAACTTAACTTATAAAACTTAGAAAAAAATAACAAATATTTTAAATTTTTGATCAAAATAAGTAGAATTAAAAAACGCAATAAGCAAATATATGTAAGAAAATTATTTTTTTTGAAATCATAATAATAAAATCCTGTAACTGGTTGAGTATAACAAATCCAAAATATTCAATATAATAATAATAAGAAATAACAGTAATAAGGAAAAATTGTAAGAAAAGAAAATTTGATATAAGTATATGTAAGAAGAAATTGTTAGTTATAAGATTTAAAATATTAACCAGCGTTTTAAAACTCAACCAACAATCATCATCCCGTTAACAATGACGAATCCAACAATCATCAACAGCAGCCTATATCTATCAACCTCACGCAACCGCAAAACCTATATACGATACCACAACGCATACATGGACGAAAAACCCAGTTCCGACAACAATAAAGAATCCAATCCAAATATCAACAGACAGACAGCCATAACCTTCAACCTCACACAACCATAATCAACAGTTAAAGCTATATGCGATGGCACAACACATACATGGACGGAAAACGCAGTTCCGTTAGAAAATGGGAAATCACCCCAACGTCAGTAACAACCTCAACATTTCACCAACAACATCATATTTTTTCCTTGGTGACGCAGCAAACGTACCAAGTCGACAGACACTTAGCAGTCACCAACTAATGGTAAACTGCGAACCTTCAGGCAATCGAGGCTCGGGAGATAATTACATATTACTCCGAGAGCTGCCAAAGCTGTATCGCCAAGGTAGTCGGATGCATACACACATCTATTTTGACTTGATTCCAGAAGGATGGCTACGAAACATCCTAAGACAGGATGTTTCTTGTCCGTAAGGGGGGAGGGATGTTATGAGTCATTTTCCCCTAACCAACAGAAGTATCAGCGACAGCAGAACATACGCTGCATACACATACTGACGTTGAGTTATTTTCCCTCAACCAACAAAAAATACCTACAGCAGCAAAACATACGCTGCATACATACACAGACATATGCTGACGTTGCAATAACGCTGCATACAATACTGACGTTATTACCAGTAATTTTCCTACGGATATATGCTGACATTGCATTATCCTGAGAACCGCAATCGGCTGGAAGTTCCACGGGTATGGATATGCTGAAGTTGCAATAATCGCACACTCAGCAGTATCACGGGAACAACCACGCCAGCGGCAGCGAACGTCAGCAGCACCGTTCATCGAGCAGCACAAAAGTGGGTATAAAAGCGGAGGGTGATTTGGTATGGAGGTCTATTCAGTAAAATCCATTCAACGCTAGTCAACTGTAGTCAGCTCTAGCCTAGTGAAGTCGAGTCAGTTCTTAACACATAACACACATAACAAAAACCTGATCAAACACCAGCCTTAAAAAGCGGGTCCCTGTGAAGGCTTAATATATTTGTATAAACAAAAACCTGATCAAACACCAGCCTTAAAAAGCGGGTCCCTGTGAAGGCTAAGTAGCATTTTAGACATAACATGTGGTTAATAAAAATAAATAATAAAAATAAATAATAAAAATAAATCTTTTAATTAAAACATAACAATATTGACCAATTCCTTGAACTTCTTGTGACTCTTCTTGATATTTTCGCTTGCGCTTTTCTGCTTCTTCCAGTAGTTTC
The DNA here is from genome assembly GCA_947311025.1 of Lypha dubia. NCBI lineage: Eukaryota > Metazoa > Arthropoda > Insecta > Diptera > Tachinidae > Lypha > Lypha dubia. The sequence continues at coordinate 73,308,602 of OX371261.1, read as the reverse complement.
GCTTTGTGTTCTTGTTTTCGTGACAGCTTTAAATCCTGGCCTGACATACAACCTGGCCGACCCTTTTCTCTTTGCAACGTCTTTACGCAGTAAAGCAACAGAAGTATCAAGTAATGTTCAACAGTTTAATGTTTTTTTTATTCACAAAATTTGATTTCAAAAAACATCAATACACCGTTAGATCACTTTCTCTTGTTGTCACAAAATTTTTAGAAAGGGTGATCAATGGGCAATATAATAAAACTTTGGGCTCAACCCGGAAGTACTCAGAATTAAAAAAAATAAAATTTTAAATATGCACTGTCATTTTTATCCCCAACCTCATATTTTTCAGTGCGAAAACTTTTGGATTTAACATTTTTTAATTTTTCTATATAACGCTATGGCCAGTCTAATGTACATCAATATAAGTTCGAATAATAATTACGTTTATTCGTAATAATAGTAATATGAAAAAAAAGTTAAATAAAATTTAAACTTATTGCTTAATTTAACTGAATAAATTACACTAGATATTTTAAAGCTTTGTTACTCCGGCAACGGCAGACGTCTTTTTGGTAAACAATATCAGCTGAGTACTAAACAGGAAAAGTAAATCACGAAAAATGTAAACAAATCTAAAAAATGTAGTGTTTTATTAATTTTTTAGTTGTTATTTGTAAAATAATTTATTTTATTGCAAAAACAAATAAAGAATGAATTATTTTAAGTGTTTGTGATAATTTTATTGCAGAGTTTAAAGAAAAATTCTTAAAAAAAACTGTAAGCTGACCGGTTTAACATTACGAGATTTCCAACATTTGTGCGCCAAGAACACATTTTCAGTGACTTGAAATTACTTTATGAAAAAGTTATTTTCAGAACATGCCTGTATACAGTGTTGTCAGATAAGGGGACTATCCCCAAATATATAGTTAGAAATGAAATACAGTGAAAATAAAGTTAATACTTAAGTGAATTGAAAAGTGAAATTGAAGTAGTATTATTTTTAGTTGATATTTTTGGGGATAGCATAAATTGCTTTTTTAAGAATTTCGGGGATGAAAATTTTCAAATTGGGTATGCGACTCAAAAGAAATCTGGGAACCCTACCTGTATATACATCTAACTACCAATGGAGAAATATGTATGTCTGCAACAGTGCGCAAAATTCTTTATCATGCTGACGATGTCATTATACACCATTTATTACCAATTGGAGATTTATTAAGGGAAACCCAGACGACAGAAAGAATAAATAACTGAATATGGAATATTTATAAACAATATTCCAGCCAAGTGAATAAAAATTATAATTTGCATTTACTATTATTCGAGTGAAATAAGATATAAAAATTTTAATATGTAAAATATTTTTTTGTAATTGACCATGGATAGCTTCATGAATTAAATGAAAATAAAACATACAGATGAAATTGAAATATTTAATTTATATTAAAGCGTTGTTTATGTGTTTGGTCCATCATAAAAGAAGTTAAATTTCCAGATGTTAGAAAAAATCACTCATTATTTATTGGGGCTTTTATGATACCGAATTATATTTTCAGTATTAAAAGCTAATTTGTGCTTTAAGTGATACCTAGCTGTAAGTTTTATAATTCTCATAAATTTTTTTTTTTTGATACCTTTATTATTTATTGAATCTTTAATTATAAATTGAAACAATAAAAGGTTTAAAAATATTAAATCTAAAAATGATTAATATATGTTTAGCCAATGCTAAACAAAATTTTTAATTTCAACGGTTTATTTACATCTCTCGTGTTTTAAAAATACTGTCTTCACCAACGGAACATGTAGATCTTTATCAATTCTCATAAATAGTATTAATTATTTTTATAATTCAGTGTCTATCACATATGCATCTAGTAGAAACGGTTCAGTTATTTATGCACAGAATTTTATAAAGTGGATAAAAACTTAAGAATTACAAAAAAATCTTCGTTAATTCAAAAGTTAGAGTTTTGCCCAATGAAAATCGATTCTGAACTTCTGTGCAGCGACAACTTGTATAAAATTGGTCCAACTCGCTTTAAAGTGCGGTCTACACCTCACATGAAAACACGGACAGAAACAGCAAAATCCTGTTACTGTCAGGTGTGGACCGCAAATGTTAATGTTTTCTAGCCGTTTTAACACGGCTGTTAACACGTCTTGAAAGCTCTGAATTAACAGAAAATGACGTTTAGCTGTCAAAGTTTTGTTTTCGTTGTAATTTTAAGGGAAAAAACTGAAATAATATTGTGGAACAAGTAATAGTTGTGTATATTTTATAAAAAAAAGTGTGAAGCAAACTGAATTTTTGTAGCAAATACGTCCTGAATAGGAAAATAAATAACAAAAATAATGTTTACAATTTTAGTTAAAAAGAATTAAATTATACATATGTAGATATATACCAAGGCGAATTTACACAATAATTGAATTCGCCTTGATATATACTACATATGTATGTATGTATTTTTTTTCGACACAACCACAAACAAGAGGCAAACTAGCGTAGTTAACTCGTTGACGAAACAAAAATAATGAAATATTATGACATACGTATACTCCACCATTAAAAGATTCGCGTGTTTTAACAGCATGTCATGTCTAATGTACAGTGCAGTAAGCAATACGAGCATATTAATGTGTCTAGAGCAAACTTGTGAGTTGTTGCGTTTTTATTTTAGTTCATTGTAATAATTGAGGAGGTCCGTAACAAAACACAATAATTACACCATAACATTTTTTTGGATAAACGACAAAATGTAATTTAAGTAAGGAATGCTTTATAATAAAGGTATAATAGATTTCAATTTCAATCAAAAAATTAACTTGAAAAATGTATTAACTATTTATCTAAAAAAATATTTATTGCGCACAACGCCCACTGGGTATAATAGCGTTCAACGATTTATTGTAAACATGAATACTTTACTTTTTATGAGCAATTTAATTAAAAAAATTTTCCGGGAGACAGTTGTGTGCAGTTTATGGTTAAGTGATGATTGCATAGTAGTAATCACTAACCCTGCGGTTACACATTCAAAAAGATGCTTTCAAGTTGATTACACTTACTGCTTGTCAAAATTAATTTGAATTGACATTGTGACGTAGGCTGTAAGCAACTTGATAGTAAATTTTATTTTCAAGATGCCATCGTCAAGGAAACAATAAAAATTAAATTTTAAAAACCATTAAATCGCAACACATCACAATTTTTATTAATTTTATTTATTTTTTATTGAATATAATCAGCCCAATCACGAATTTCGCTCCCACGGAAAATACTTTTCTCGAGAAAAATTTCCTCCAAGTATAAATTCCGCGGGAACAAAATAATTAAAAAGTGGCATCACTGAATTTTGAAGCCAGATCTTTTGCTGATTGTTTCCAATTTGCGGTTTTGTGTGTGCAACCATAAATTAGTTTGTTTTCATTAAAGAAAAATTAGAAATGAATAATTTAGCTATGCGAGCACTTGTGGAGGAAATTGGTTTTGTAGAAGAACAACAACGAAATAGCCAATATTTTCTTAGAAATAAGCACGAACAATTATTTACAACAGCTCTCATCAGCTGTTTACTTGAAAGAAAACTTGAAAGCAAAATTGAAATCAAGTTGGTAGTCAATTTCTAGTGTGTTAGTAAAAATGTGTAAGTGCATTGCATGGTGGAATAATAAGGTGCGCGCAAGAAGGAATATGGTTTTTTGTAGGGTTGTGTTTTGACCGTTAAATAATCTGCAAAAATATGGTAAGTTAATTCGGTCTTGTCAAAAGTTGTTTACATTTTTGGCCGCCATCATGAATATTTTTGTTTACGTTATGCTTTTTGTTTTTGCATAACCACTATGTATGTTATGTATACAGCTTTTTTTGGACAACATTGGCTAATTTTTACACAAACAAAATGCATGTCGTTTTTTGTTGTTGCGTTGATAAGCGCACCTTATTAATTTCACCATGGTGCATTGAATCTTGAAACAGAACTTAAACGTGTAACCATAGCTGCCAGATTTTTTTAGGTAATATAGTCATCTTTTTGCGCAAAAATCGTCATAAAAACGTCAAATGAAAAAAAACGCCTTTTTTCCAACAAACATATTTTATTAGAGGCAAAACATAACAAAACTCTTAAATAAACAAATCTGATTAATAAAACAGCATTCTTTTGAATACAGAGATCAGATACTTCAATTAGAATTCAGGATAAAATCACATGTCAATAGATTCCATGTTTTTCAATCCTTTGAAAGCATGCATGGAAAAAGTATTGTATGGAAAAATATAAAAAAATCCAAATCCTTTAGTTATTTTTACTTCAATTTAGTAAAATACGATTTTAAATTTCATTTTTGGAAACACATTTTCTAAAAATGTATAAAAACTAAAATATAATTTATACAATTAAAATATAATTGTTAAAGAAAATAGACTTGTATACATATACATACATACATACATATATGTATAATATGTTTTACAAATACATATATATATATATTGCAGTTAAACATATTGATTAATTCAGGTACAACTGTTAAATCATAGCAGCTTTAAATAATCTTTTGTAATTAATTTTGCTTCCAAATACCACTTTTTCAATGAATTTCTTACTTTAATAGTCCTATTTATGTTTACCTGACTAAATATTAATTCCACATTTGGGGATAGTGGTAAAATTAGGTTTTTTGTAATAAATTTAGTCAAAACCGGAAACAAAAGACTAGAATCCCTCGTTTGCATCTCTGATATTTTTTTTCCAAAAATCCAATAGTTATATGTTTTTATCACTGCAATAATTTTAATTATCTGAACTCAGTTTCTAGCTCTTGGCTTTCACTATCTTCAACAAAATAGGAAAAATTCTGTTATAATTTCAGAAAACCAACTTTTTTCTACATTATTAATATTAAATAGATTAATTTGGGCAAGAAATTTATATATTTATTTTCAAAATCAAATCTGGATAATATCTGATCACAAAGCTCTATAAATATTATCACAATTATTATTTTTCAGCACATATTTGTGCTTTTTCTATTTCATCTCTGGCAAATATTTTGTTTTTATAATCAACTAGCTGAGCGCCCGGCTTTGCACAGAAGCTATTTACTTTTATAAATTTCGATTTACCTAATCAAAGCACATCACGACTTTTACAAAAGTCATAACTCACGAACGCGTCGACCGATTTCAATAAACCATCTACACTACCATACGAACAAACCCTAAAAATTTAATCGAATTCGGTTTGACCGTTCGTGAGTTATAAAGTCACAACACACTTGCAACAATTTTATACATACATATATAGATTAAATAAAAGTTTACAGTTTTAAGCAAACTAGTGTTTAAAAAGTTGCTCATCTTCATCAAGCCAAGTTCGGCCACACAGTGTGTATATTTACCATTCGAGCTGTTTTTACACCCCTCATAACTTTGCTCCCCCTGATCATAATATAATGCAACTTAAAACATAAGGTCTCCCCACAGAGGTGACCTCACAGGTTAAATTTGTAAGTTCTACCATAAAAGCTTCCCGAGATATTAAGGTGTGAAAAGTCCATATTTTAGTACATATTCACTGACTCACTCACTGACTCATCAATATTATTGGGCACTTCCAGTAAATCTAGAGAGCTGAAACTTGTTACATAGGTAGGTCTTGGTGTGAAAATAACCAGAAAAATCTGAAACGGTCACTTTTCGTACACAGGTAGGTCCTGATGAGAAATTAACAAAAATAATTTTTAAACCGGCTTTTTTCACCGGGGGGGACTAGGGTTCCCTTATATGTATGGGGCATTTCCAGTATAGCTAGAATGCTGAAATTCGGTACACAGGTAGGTCCTGATAAGAAATTAACGAAAATAATTTTTAAACCGACACTTTTCATCTGGTGCGACTATGGTGCCCCTTCTTTGTATAGGGCACTTCTAGTGTAGCTAGAAAGCTGAAATTTTCTACACAAGTAGGCCCAGATAAGCAATACATATAAATATTTATACAAAAACAACTTAGAAAAAAGAAGTGAGATCGACACAAAAAAATAAATGTGAAAATAAGGCCAAGTTCGTATCCAAAATATTTCGGCCGTAAAAAGTACTGAGATCAAAATAAGGACCAAGTTCTTGATAGGTAAAATTCCATCTCATTTCTAGGCAAATTTAATTTAAATTTGAACAAAAATTTTGAAGATAAATACGGTAAAATTGTCATTCTAAAAAGAGTAAAAAAACGTTTATATATAAAAAAGCAAATTAAAATTATTAAATCAGTCATACATACATACATATGTACATACATATATTTTATTATCAATTCAAATAATTTAGGAGTAAACAAAACAATTAAAATAAAATAACAATTCAAAAAAATATGATAACGTTTTAAGGAAAAATTTCATTTCATAAAAATTGAATTAAAAATTAATTCTCATATTCTATTTCTGTTGAAAACTGGTTAAATAGTTGATATTCTTCTCAATTAGTATCCACTTTACGAAATTTGTAAAGATGGACAATTGAACGCTGATGAGAGGTGTAGCGGCCTTGAAATCAGTACTGATACGTTCTGCTAAAAACTGATTGGATATAAATAATAATATTTTTCAACACAAAAAAACTCTTAGTAATTTTGAATTTTCATTAATTCAATAAAACTGAACTTGAGCCTGATAATATTACTTTCCATATGAAAAATTTAATTTTCAAATAGAAAATAGACTTGTATACATATACATACATTCATATACATATGTATGTAAAAATTAAAACTTGTGGTTTTAGTTTTTTTTTTGATTTTTTATATTTTATTTGATTTATTTATTGAAGTTCACTATGATTTAGGTTAGTAAGATGTAGGTTTTTAAGAATATAATATTTCATTTGATTTCACAAAATTATTAAAATAGCTTTTAAGGAAAAAGTTAATTTAAGATAATTCGAAGGTTTTTTAAAAAAAACAACCTAAGTTTTTTAGGCAACTTTTAAAAGAATTATTATGAAATTAACAACTTTTAAAATGTTTTTGAACTTTTAATTGACAACTGATTAATAGACCTCTCTACAACAACTTTATTGGGAATCAATATTTTTCAACTTCTACTAGACAACTGATCAATGCGACTTCTTCTCACGACAACTTTATTTCAACTGTCTTCTCAGCCTCTTCACGTAAATCAACTATGTACCATGGTCTAATAATCAGGTCTGCGCAAGAAGGAATATGGTTTTTTGTAGAGTTGTGTTTTGACCGTTAAATAATCTGCAGAAATATGGTAAGTTAATTCGGTCTTGTCAAAAGTTGTTTACATTTTTGGCCGCCATCATGAATATTATTGTTTACGTTATGCTTTTTGTTTTTGCATAACCAATAAATACATACAAAACAACTTTTGTTTTGTTTTGTATACAGCTTTGTTTTGACAATGTTGAATTAATTTTACACAAACAAAATGCATGTCGATTTTGTTGTTGCGTTGATACGCGCACCTTATTATTCCACCATGCTATGTACGTAGTAGTATTAGCGAATAGAAATGACAAGGAATGTAGGATTATAGCTCTTTTACATGTATAATATATTTTACAAATACATATGTATATATTGCAGTTAAACATATCGATTTATTCAGGTACAACTTTTAACATAGCAGTTTTAAATAATATTTTGTAATTCATATTGCTTCTAAATACGACTTTTTCAATGAATTTCTTACTTTAGTCTTATTTATGTTTACCTGACTAAATATTATTTCCACATTTGCTGGGGATAGTGGTAAAACTAGGTTTTTTGTAATAAATTTAGTCAAAACCGGAAACAAAAGACCAGAATCCCTCGTTTGCATCTCTGATATTTTTTTCCAAAACTCCAATAGTTATATGTTTTTATCACTGCAATAATTGTAATTGTCTGAACTCAGTTTCTAGCTCTTGGCTTTCACTTTCTTCAACAAAATAGGAAAAATTCTGTTATAATTTCAGAAAACCAACTTTTTTCTACATTAATAATATGAAATGGATAAATTTGGCCAAGAGCTTTATATATTTATTTTCAAAATCAAATCTGGATAATATCTGATCACAAAGCTCTATATAAAAATTATCATAATTATTATTTTTCTTTTGAACTTATTTGTGCTTTTTCAATTTTATCTCTGGCAAATATTCCTATAAATGTCTTCAAAATTTAAAAAATATTTTGTTTTTATAATCAACTAGCTGAGCGCCCGGCTTCGCACGGAATCTATTTACTTTTATAAATTTCGATTTACCTAATCAAAGCACATCACCACTTTCACAAAAGTCATAACTCACGAACGTGTCGACCGATTTCATTAAATCATTTACACTACCATACGAACAAAGGCTAAAAATTTAATCGAATTCGGTTGGACCGTTCGTGAGTTATAAAGTCACAACACATTTGCAACAATTTTTTTATATAGATTAAATAAAAGTTTACAGTTTTAAGCAAACTACTTTTTAAAAAGTTGCTCATTAAAATTTTCAGCAGTTCAGTTGCTTTTATAGTACAAATAAATGTTGCAAATTTGCATTATTTAAAATCGTCAAAATTAGGGTATAAATCGGCCCATCGTCACTATGTAATTTTTAGGACCCAAAATCGTCAAAATGACGATAAATCGTCAAATCTGGCAGATATGCATGTAACCCCCAAGTAAACTGTTCTGGCAACTATTGACACAGTTATATGTGCCAGCGCCCTCCTACGTCGGTTAATTAAAGCAATTAATAAAATGCCTGACGCTAATGTGTGTACCTGATATATGTATGTGTACATTAGACAGGCCATAGCGTTATATAGAAAAATTAAAAAATGTTAAATTCAAAAGTTTTCGCACTGAAAAATATTAGGTTGGGGATACAAATAATTGTGCATATTTTAAATTTTATTTTTTTTTAGTTCCGAGTACCTCCGGGTTGAGCCCAAAGTTTTATTATATTGCCCATTGATCACCCTTTCTAAAAATTTTGTGACAACAAGAGAAAGTGATCTAACGGTGTATTGATGTTTTTTGAAATCAAATATTGTGAATAAAAAAACATTAAACTGTTGAACATTACTTGATACTTCTGTTGCTTTACTGCGTAAAGACGTTGCAAAGAGAAAAGGGTCGGCCAGGTTGTATGTCAGGCCAGGATTTAAAGCTGTCACGAAAACAAGAACGCAAAGCGAAAGTACTGGAAGAAGCAGAAAAGCGCAAGCGAAAATATCAAGAAGAGTCACAAGAAGTTCAAGTAATTGGTCAATATAATGTTTTTTGTTGTTATTTTTAATTAGTGCTTGTTGTTCAAAGATGAGGTTGCGTCTAATACAGATACCTCAGAAAGTATTGTATACGAAGGCGTAGAAATGGACAATTCAGCTCCGGAAGTTGATTTTTTGAAGGATCAACATCAAGGAATCTAGGGATCTCGCGGAAAAATCCATTGCATCGATGATCGAATGGAAGCAAGCATGGATAAATGCCGCATCAGTGATCGCGATGCAATGCATTTAACATCTGCTATAATTACAGCCGTTTTGCGGAAGTTGCAGGAAATAAAACCTGACTTGAAGGACATAAAAAAGTTTCAATTAATGCGAAAGGAATATCGCAGCAGACAACTGAAACAGATCGTAGATAAATTTAAGGTACATAATTAATAATTAAATATAAATAAATATTTTGTATCTTATCTTATATAATTAATTACCTTAATTAACATAATATTTAATTTCAACATAGATTCCTGAAGTATTTGTCTTGCATAGGGACGGTAAAATGCTTCCAGATATGAAAGGCAAGGAAAAAGTTGATCGATTGGCTCTCGTTATAACCGCAGAGAAGGAAAAAAAAACTTCTTGGCATTGCGAAACTTGAAGAATCTTGTGGTGAAAATAATGCTGAAGGCATTGAAAAATTCCTACGCAAATGGAAGATTGATAATTTAGTGCAAATTGTGGCTTTTGACACAACATCTACAAACACTGGTATGGAAAAAGGCTCAGCATATTTGCTTGAAAGTAAATTGGGTCGCGATTTACTTTTTCTACCGTGTCGCCATCATATCAGCGAATTGCTTATTAAAGCTGTGTTTGAGTTGAATTTCGGAAAAACATCAGCACCAGAAGTCACTCTCTTTAATCGTTTTTCAAAAAACTGGAAAAATATGAATATCAATACTTTCAAGAGTGGAGTATTGGATGAAGCAGTGCAAAAAAACTAACAGCAGCCGAAATAAAGAAGCACAAGAACTTTTGCCTTGAGGCGTTGAAATCTCATTATGTGCGGGCCGATTATAAGGAGTTGTTGCAACTTTCGCTCATTTTTCTTGGTAAGGAAGTACCAAAATTTACGCAGTTGCGTTTGCCTGGCGCAACAATTCATGCAAGGTTTATGTCCAAAGCTATATACTGCTATAAGATTTTTTTGCTTCTCGAACAATTCAAGATGACATCCTCCGAACTGAAAGGCATTCGAAACATTTGCATTTTCTTGACGTTTTTTTTTTTTTTTTTTTTTTTTTTTTGATAATTTTATTATTTATTGAATCTTTAATTATTTAAATTGAATTATCAATAAGTTTTTCAAATCTTAAATCTAAAAAATATTAAGTATAAGTTTAGCCAATGCTAAACAAAATTTTTAATTTCAACGGTTAATTTTTGTTGTTTTACATCTCTCGTGAACGGCTGAGAAAAAGAGTATCCCTTCTTTTCAGCCGGGTGTGGCCTCTATAATGAAGAATATTGCGCGCAAGTGGATTTGGGTGCAACTCAAGTTTTTTTTATATATTTTTTCGCGTGTTTTGAAAATACTGTCTTTACCAACGGAACGTCTAGATCTTTATGAATTCTATGGTTTCTGACATACCAGGGGGCTGCTGTTATTGTACGTAGGATTTTATTCTGTCGCCTTTGAATTCTTTCTACATTCGATGCTGATGCAGTGCCCCATAACTGGATTCCATAGGACCATATTGGTTTCAGGATCGCGTTGTATAAGAGAAGTTTACAGTCAAGGCTTAGTATAGAGTTTCTTCCAATAAGCCAATTCATTTGGGCTGCTTTTAGTTTCATTTGTGTTAACTTTGCGTCTATATGCCATTTCCATGTTAAACGACGATCAAGATGAACGCCTAGATATTTGACTACAGTGTGTTGTGGTATAGTCTCGGTGTTAATTTTTATAGGCGGGCATGTTTCCCTGCGCAACGTAAAAGTGACGTGTGCACATTTCTGCTCGTTAACTTTTATACGCCATTGTTTGAGCCATTTTTCCAGTTTGGATATATATTCTTGTAAGTTGCGGGAAGCTTCTACAGGATTTTCGTGAACGCTTAAAAAGGCTGTATCATCCGCAAATGTTGATGTATGAATGTTACTGCTTAACGGTAAGTCAGAGGCATATATTAAATAAAGTAAGGGTCCGAAGATACTGCCTTGAGGGACTCCGGCTTCAATCGACTGCGGAGGGCTTAAAAAATTCCCTTCCCTAACTACAAATTTACGTTGCATTAAATAGCTTTTTAAAAGCTTTACGATGTTTGCTGGTATATTTTGTGTTAATTTGTTGAAAAGACCTTCGTGCCATACTTTATCGAAAGCTTGTGAGACATCAATAAAGAGCGCAGAGCAGTATTTCTTTTTTTCAAAAGTGTCTCTAACGACATTCACTAGTCTGTGAGATTGTTCAATTGTGCTATGTTGACTGCGAAAACCGAATTGATGATCTGGAATACATCCATTACTAGTCACTATAGGCATCAGCTTGCTCATACACAGCTTTTCAAATAGTTTTGAAATGTTAGACAGTAAACTAATAGGCCGATAGGATTCAACCTTTGTATGATCCTTGCCGGGCTTTGGTATCATAGTAATTAGCGAAACCTTCCATTCTGTAGGATAGTGTTCTAGGCGTAGAATACTGTTAAAAATGAATAGTATTATTCTTTTTGCAGTGTAAGGCAATTCTTGAAGCATTTTGTTGCTTATTTTGTCGACACCTGGGGCTTTTCTGGTGTTAAGACTAGTAATAGTATTTTCAATCTCCGTCATGTTAAATCTCATCGGTATTTCTGGTAAAGAGACGACTGGTGGCAGTTCAACAATATCAGCAGAAATATTCGGAGTGAAAACTTTTTCTAAGTGTTTAACAAAAAGTGCACCTTTTTCATCATCAGTTTTTGCCCAGTCACCATTTGGGGCTCGTAATGGGGGTTTGCATATCACCGGCCTTTTTAGTCCTCTGGCTGCACGCCACAGTGAATAATCTGTTTGTGGTGTTGCATCTAGCTCTTGAAGGAATTTTTGAAGGGAAGCTGTTTTTTGAGTTTGCAAAACTTTCCTAAGCTGCTTGGTACACTCCTTAAGCCTTAATTTTAGCTGAGGCGATCTGAAGCGCTGCCAATCTCGTCGAGCTCTCCGTTTTTCAGTCAATAGCCTTTCTATATCTACAGACAAAATATTGTTAAATCTCACTGGTTGGTTTATTTCATTTGAAGTAGCATTAAAAGCAGCTTGTTTAACATGCGCTTCAAACAACCTGAGAGAATCGTCTATGTCTGAAGGTGTTCTCAGCGGCATTTTTTCCGAGCAATGAGCACTCAGATATTTTCTGTATTTCAGCCAGTTAATGCGTGCAGATGTCGTCGCTAAATCACATGTTGTGTGTGAGTAAATAGTGACAATAGTAGGCGAGTGGTCTGAAGATAAGTCCAAAGATGCTTCAACTTCAACCATCTCGCTGGGCACGCCTTTCACAATTCCAAAGTCGATAACATCAGGAATTTTTTGTCGATCTGTTGGCCAATATGTTGGCTGTCCACTTGAAACTACATTCAAACCCATTTTAGATATTGTGTCGAATAAAATTCGTCCCTTACGTGTAATTAAACGTGAACCCCAAAATGTGTGTTTAGCATTGTAGTCGCCAGCTGCTAGAAAACGGAGGGCCAGTGATTTATAAAAAGCCGTATATTGACTCTCGGTAATTGAGAATCTGGGGGGCGAATAGACAGATGATATTACAAGTTTTTGATAGTAAGTTTCGATGCAGATGTTCGTTGCTTGAAGATAATCTTCACAAAAATCATTCAACAGGTGGTGTTTTATTCGCGTTTTTATTAGGATTCCCGAACCACCGCAAGCTCTGCCACGGGGATCCTTGGTGTCGTAAAAATTATATCCACTAATTCTGAAACAGCTTCGAGATGTCAAATGAGTTTCTGAGATAAGCATAACATCGATTTGTTTATCCTGAAGAAAATATTCTATTTCGTTTTTTTGTTGGCAGATGCCGTTTGCGTTCCAAAAACAGATTTTTAAGTTCATGGTTTGCTTAGTACAGCCTGCAACAAGGTAGACTGCATTTTCAACATTTCCTGCATCATACAGGACATGTTGAGAGTAAATGTATTTACAGTTTGTATTAAGCTCTCAATTGAGGCTTCAATACGACTAAAATTATACCCCGAATCTTCATTTACATTTACGGTTTTTTGCGCCGTACTCTGATTGCTTTTTAAAATACTAGCGTATGAAAATTTGTTGTTAGATTGTTGTTGAGCACTAGTCGCGTTAGACTTGAAAATGTTTGAAAATTGATTATGGCTGGTGGACGGTTGAGGTAACTGTGGATAGTTAATAGGGGTTTTAGGCTGAGCGGGAGTAGCATTGGTTTTTTTGGTTAATGAATTCTTAAAAAACGAGTAAAGGGGGCAGCCTCTATAGTTGGCCGTGTGATTTCCGCCGCAATTGCCACATTTTTTCGCCTTGGTATCACCTTTTATTTTATCACAGTTAGCAGTACTGTGTAACTCACCACATACAACGCAGACTGTAGGCAACTTGCAATAAGTCTTCGTGTGCCCAAATTCTTGGCAGTTCAGGCATTGAACAGGCCCAGCTCTTTTATGTGGAAGCTCAACAGTAACTCTTCGATGCAACAAGTACTTTAAGTCATATATTGGATGTGCTTCATTCTTTTTTATTTTTATGCCATCTGGCTGTAACTCGACTCTAAATATTGGTTGGGGGATTTTTTCTCTATTTTTAATGTTTGAGACATTTTTAATTTTGAAGCCATTATTTTCAAGGCCAGACTTGACCTCTTCTGGATCCACGCTAGAGTCTATACCTTTTATTACGACTGTTAGACCTTTAGCACTCTTTAATTGGTACGTGTAGAAGTTTTTATTTTTAGATTCTAAATCTGAAACAATTTTTCGGTAATTATTTTCATGAGCTACCTGAATTTTTGTTTCATTGATGTTTCCGCGCTTAATTGGAGTTACATAAAACTCATTTTCTCCAATTAATGAGATAAGACTTTTAACCAGCAAACTGGAATTCTGCTCTCTTAAATATATGGGTGGGGGCATACTCGAACTTGTTGTAGTTGTGTTTTCATCGCCTTGTTCAGATAAAATCGCGAAACGATTTTCGGAATTTATTATAATGTTTTTTCCATCTCTGGGAACTTTCGATGTTGAAGCAATTTGAGCTGATTTTGGACTTCTTCCCCTTTTTAACACGGTTATGTATCTGTCCATTCCTGTTTGAATTTTATTATCATTTATTGTACTCACCGCATCTACCATTTTGTGCACGCTGGTCACCTTGTTACTTATTGTTTGTTTGTTTGTTTGTACAGCTAAGCTGACAAGTTTGCTGATGGGTGCAATTGTTGTTGCTTCTTGATCACTATTTAACATGTTCAGAGATAATGATCGCGCACGAGTATTTGTGTTTTCTGTTAAATTCAGGTTTTTGTTTAATTCATTTTTTTTATTGTTGTCATCAGCAACTAAAGTTATATATTGTACATTCCTACTGCTTGTAGGATTATTGTTGTTTTTGTCAGAGGATGAACTCATCAGAGTTCTCTTTTTTTATTTTCACTTATATTAGTTTGTGTATGCAAATATTTATGTATATTGCACACAAGCAAAAAATAAAATAAAACCATAATAAAATAACTGTTCAATAAATGTTTTGTTTTTTTATATTTTTTGTGACTTGAAAATAATTTTTATTTTATTTTTTTTTATATTCAGTTGCGACGATTATAAAAACGCGTCTGTTCACTACGAGAGTTGAAACTGAATGACGTGTATTTATGTTTCGTATTGGTTCGGATGCGTTAGTTAACGCTGTATCTGCACCGCGCCAAGATTTACAATTCATCAAAGACGCTATTACATATTTCGATCTTAATGTTTCAAATGCCTTATTGTCAAAAATCAAAAACCATTTATGGTATTTAACCGAAGAGGCGATTTCTCTTGGATTTTTCGATGAAATGATATCTATTGAAGTGAAGCGGAAAATGTTTGAAGCTCTTGGCAATCATGATGACGAAAATGATGAAGTTATTCCGAAAAAATTAAACTTAACGCTGGAACAAGTGAAATCGTTTGAAAATAAGGATGTAAGTTCTTTCGTTACTCCTCGCACCAAGCGTTTTTTCATCGTTTACAAATCGATGTGACATTTTTTTAATTGGATCCATCAAGTTGGAAGGATCAAGAAGAATACTGCATTGCAAAACGAATATGCCAACATTTAACCGTTGTAAATGACCCGGCAGAAAGAGCAATAAAACTAATTACAGATTTCAATCGGGCATTGACATACGACGAAGAGGATAAGCAGTATTTGCTTCAAGTTGTGGAGCACTACAGAAAAAACTTTTCATCCCACAAAAAATCTTCATTAGTATAATATTATCAACAATAAAAAAAAAATTAAAAAAATCACCTATTTTTTGGAACTTTGGTTTTAGGGTATTCTGGGCAAGCTTATCCGTAGTATATCTGCAGACTATTGCGGCTTGTTGGAAAGGTAATTATTATAGGTACCGAAGAAATTCAGTTGGGACCATACAGTCAGATATTGTTGTTATTCAAATATAAACAGGAACAAAAATAGTGATGAATGGGTAATATAATAAAACTTTGGGCTCAACCCGGAGTTAGTCGGAACTAAAAAAACAATTTTAATATGCATAATTATTTTTATCCCCAACCTCATATTTTTCATTGCGAAAAATTGAACTTTTCAAAAAAAATTTCCACTATGGCCACTCTAGTGTATATATCAGAGAGCTGCACGATCAGTGGTTTTCGTGATTTAGGTATACTCGTCTTAAATGCGGTTGCGGTGTGATCGCCACCTCATTGCTTTTGCTCAAGTATTCGCCATATCCGTACACAGTTGATTATTGCTACGTTTGAGCTTCTAGCATACACAATCATAAGCGATCGCGGTGAATGCTCTTCTTTACTTTTTTCACACATTCGGCAGTCGTACTCATACTTAAGCTGGATTCACCCATTGTTTCGGAACAAAATTTTTGTCCGGACAAATTTTTTTTTATATGAAGTTTGAGGTTTCTCTTTTTGAGAGTGAGAGAAAAAGAGAACAAAATTTGTTCGGATCATTTTTTGGTTGAATTGGTTTAATTTTAAATTTTGTCCGGACAAAGTTGAAATAAGCTGCCACCTATTTTATTTTCTCAGCCAAAGTTGAAGAGAGCTGCCACATAATGTTATAAGTATGTATAATAAAAGCACATAGTAACTTATATCCAGTAAAATAAAAATAAAGTAAAGCTCAATTGCTAGTAAAAAAAAACTAACTGACTTTTATTCATTTTTTTTAACCTGTAATTTTCTTATTAAACAATAAAAAATAAGTGCGTTTAACAAATAAAACACCAAATTAAATTCATCTGTCACTGTACTTCCACCTTGCAAAATTAATAAAACACATGTATTTCATACGGTAGCTTTGATTTTCCAGACAAATTGTTCCAAATGAGTGAATCGTGTTGCAAAATTGTTTCAGAACAAAAAATTTTGTCCGGACAAAAATTTTGTTCGGAAATAATGGGTGAATTCAGCTTTACTGTACACAACAAAAACAATATTTTTATACGAACATGCGAGCAGACAGACTCATTGATGTGTGCTTTATATGAAGAAAATACAGCGTTGCCACTGCGTAATTATACAAGAGCTGTACTAATTTGAAAAAAAAAAACACGTATGTATTTGTATTCAACTTGTGTGTTCTGCAAAAATTGCAATAAATGTAAAATATTAGCGACGCATATATTCATATGAATGTACATAATATGTATGTGTAAATGCTGAATACCTCTATCATGTTTTTCGCTTCTCTTGTAAAATAATAAAGTTGATAGTTAGCGCATTTATCGTTTCAGGTAACGAAATGCTAAATAAAACCCGTCTTATTTTTAATGTTTATTTTATTAAACTCTTATAACATTTTTACATTGTTTTTCGGAATCGAAATTTGGTTTTTTGTAATGCTGCGCACTTTCATTTTTTTAATCTCAGTAGGAAAAATAACTTCGCTGAAGAACAAATTAAATTTTTTGAATGAATTCTTGTATACAAATATAAGCAAATAGCGCCTTAAGAAATGTTTTGTGAAAGATTTATTCGTAAATATAAATTTTTGGGTAATTTTGAATCTGTTATTGTGTAAGGATTAATCTTAAATCTGGCATCACTGATTGTTTGCGGATAAAACTTCCAAAAGCAAATATAAAAAAATAATAGAGTATGAAAAGACGAAATACTAAAGCTGGATTCACCCATTGTTTCCGAACAAAATTTTTGTCCGGACAAAATTTTTTGTTCTGAAACATTTTTGCAACTCGATTCACTCATTTCCGACAATTTGTCTGGAAAATCAAAGCTACCGTAAGAAATACATGTGTTTTATTAAATTTATAAGGTGGCAGTACAGTGACAGATGAATTAAATTTGGTGTTTTATATGTCAAACGCACTTATTTTTTATTGTTTAATAAGAAAATTACATGTTAAAAAAAATTAATAAAAGTCAGTTAGTTTTTTTACTAGCAATTGAGCTTTACTTTATTTTTATTTTACTGGATATAAGTTACTATGTGCTTTTATTATACATACTTATAACATTATGTGGCAGCTCGCTTCAACTTTGGCTGAGAAAATAAAATAGGTGGCAGCTTATTTCAACTTTGTCCGGACAAAATTTAAAATTAAACCAATTCAACCAAAAAATGTTCCGAACAAATTTTGTTCTCTTTTTCTCTCACTCTCAAAAAGAGAAACGCCAAACTTCATATAAAAAAAATTTTGTCCGGACAAAAATTTTGTTCCGAAACAATGGGTGAATCCAGCTTAAAAGTTTTGCTCATGCAGATTGGGATGTTTGCTGCTACTTGTTTTTGCGCTCATTGTTTTTATGTACGCACACATCGCAAAGTAGCGAGCATATTATGATCTCATCAAATCTCTGTAAATAAACGGCGAGTCAAACATCACCGCAAATTTTTTTTGCCTTCCTTAAAGTGCTTGGATTTGTAAAGTATAGAGTACATATGCGGTGTAGTTATGGTTGCGGTGTGATCGCGCCGTTCTCTGGTACATATTAATGACTTGCATGAACAAAGAAAAGGCATGTTTGAAGATGTTCGGGTTGTTTTTTGTATCATACCCGACTATGTTCATTGTGTTGATGCTACGATGAGTATACATGTATGAATTATAAACACTAACGATCATGTTAACCATCCCTCCAGTTTCAAAAGTAGAAATTGACTCAAAATCGTTAGTTGTTTCGCTAACGAAAAATGGACTAACTACTTCACTAGCTACAAGTAGTGCAAGAGTTCGCCTTTTGACTCTCTCACTCATGTACATGTGCACGCACTCAGTACATCTACATATAACTGTTAATGCCTTCAACATCAATTTTTTTACGAGTCAAAAAAAATTGTGCTCTTATTCCAAGAAAATCAACAAAAACAAATAAAAAATATTTTATGTGTGTTATAATTTTGTGTTGGCGTCAGTTAAAATTGGAAGTTCGTGGTCAGTGAATGTTAAATTTGTATTAAAAAAAGTGTTTATTTTTAGAAAGGTAAAATGAGCAGCAGAAGTCAACTAAAACGTTGCATAACAAACCCTTAATATTATTTTTTAGGTAAAAGTTATGAAGTCAATACTTGAAAATGGAGTTGAAAAAAACTTAAAATATATTTTAAGTACTAATGTTGTCATGGCCTACAACATTGATGGGATTCATGGCAAAAAAAGTTTAAAAGAACTGGAAAATGTGTACTCTGCTCTCATAGGTAATATCATATATATACTCGTATTTAAAATATTATAATATATTTCATTTCCACATTATTTATTTACCCCTTTTTCAGAATCCATACCAATAAACTTAAAATTCCCTGGCCCGGCTGAAGACCAGTTGAGAAGAGCTATTCAGCTTCAAAAAAAAGGGAGATAAAGGCAAATTCAGTCGCAAAAAAACAACAATTCAAACAGAAAAATAATATTTTATAACTATATATACTCTTTTAAACCTTTAATTAATGTATTTTAAGTTTTAATCTATAAATGAATTATTTAAATTTTATTTTTTTTTTGATAAATAAACAAAAATCCAAAAAATTTTAATTTCTGTAGTATTTTCATTAGGAAATATCACTAGCGATCTAACTGGTACGTTATGACTAGCGAAAGAACTAACTACTTGCTGACTAGTGATTCCACCGGTCTGATGGTGTCAATTGACTACCGTCAATGTCATCCCCATGTTAAAATCGTCAGTCGAATGCATTGCTGGTAGTTAGTCTGGTAGCTAGTGGTAACGACTGGTAGCTAGCGAAATCGCTAGTGATTCGCTAGCTACGCCGACTGCTGGGATGTTATAAACATGGACACACTATAAACAACTACAAACACGATGGTCTGTTCGAAAAGTCAAATGCAAACACAGCAAAATAAGGTTTTATTTTTATGAACAAAAGGAAACAATATACATTTTTTTACACACAAAACAAACTAAAATAGGAATTCATAAAAACAAAAACTTTTTTTATATACATGCATACATACAATATTGCCATATACATGTACGTATGTATGTACTTATATTGTAAATAATACTGAATAGTTACTTTTTCAATAAGATTATTTTCAATATAATAACTTGAGAAATTCTTATTACGACCTTTGAATTAGAGCTGTGCCAAATCGTTCCTTTTGGTGAGCGCTCCTTTTCGTTCAATTTACAGGAACGGACCCGTTCGTTCCTTTCGTTCCACCGCTCTTTTCAGTAAACCTATCAAATAAAATGCAACACTATTCAAGCTAAAGTATTGTTTTGTTTACAATAATATTATGTACATACATACTTATATCCAAAAAAGTGTTTTAGTTAAAAAAGTTGTAAATTATTGAGAATGTTTGCACTATTTGCATAAATTGTAATAAATCCGTAGCTTATCACTAATAAAGTTAAAGTTGAACCTATTTTGTATGTGAAATTGTATTAAATTAACAAAATTCTATTCCGTTTTTGTACATACATACATACATATGTAACATTTATTAAATTAACAAAAGTGTATTATATTTTTGTACATAACAACAGCATGATACAATGACAATTACAATTAATGTAATTAATAAATAAATCATTAATAAAATTGTTGTCTTAAATCTAGTTTAGCTACATTGCTCAAAAATTAACAAAAGCCAATGGAGAATCAAAAAATAAGAAAAAAATTAAATAACAAATTTGTCGGCGAGGCTTAGATTCCGAGTTATGGGCCTCCGAAGTTAAAGTACAAAATTTTGATTATATTGTGTATTATAGACATGTAAATGCTGGTGTACATGCAGACTAAAAAAAAATGTTCCGATTGAAATATAATAGAAAAAAAACTAAGTGCCTGTTCGCCGATATCGAAGAAGTTCTTTCTTTCGAACAAATACATTTGAAAACAAAAATAAAATTTTTGAATTTGTTACTGCCTGTTCGCCGATATCGAAGAAGTTCTTTCTTTCGAACAAATACATTTGAAACAAAAACAAAATTTTTGAATTTGTTTTTGTTTCAAATGTATTTGTTCGAAAGAAAGAACTTCTTCGATATCGGCGAACAGGCAGTAACAAATGGTTACGCTAATAATGTAATTTCGTGTTGGTCACACTGAAAAGCAAAACAACAAAATCCGACATGAGTGAACGAACGAACGATGAAACCAAAACACTTAACTAGACCGCTCACTGAGCCAAAACCGCTCCGTAAAGTAACCGGCTCCCTTCGTTCACTTCAGTGATTCGTTCCTTTGTACCCGTTCGTTCCGGAACGACACAGCTCTACTTTGAATACATCCATATGTCCACGAACACGACCTCATGAGCACAAAACGAAATTCACTGCTATAAAAATAACAACTAACGTATTGCAGAGTTGTTAATGAACAGCGTTGGGTGCTTTTTTAAATGTTTTGTGCGAAAAATTTCTGAGTTTTTTAAATTTTGGTGCGTTTTTTTTTTTTTAATTTTGGGTGGAATATTTATGTATGTCAATCATTTACATTTATTTATGCTGTTATTAGTTACATTATAATATTTTATACATTTGTATTTGGAAAAAATATGTAGAAACGAAAGTAAAGTGGAACATGAAATCGATCGAAATCTATCACATACAAGTCGATTTGAAAAAGCGATTTACTTTTCAAATCGATCGATTTCTATCACATACCTAATTATGTAGTATTGAAAAAGTGTGGAGAATGATGCAATTCTTGCAATGTCACAATATTGATTCGACATTAGAATTTTGGACTAAAGTTAAATGTTGTAAAATCAAAAAATTAATTCAATACAAATTTAAAAAAAAAATTCTGTAGTTGGTGCGTTTTTTGTTAAATTGCGCGTTTTTTCTCCATTTTGGTGCGTTTTGAAATTTCAAAGTTGTTAATGAATTAAACATTTTTACCCTCTATCTTCTCTACTCTATTTCTTTCACTAATCCTGTCAGTAGGTGTCACCAAATCAGTGCTGCCTCTAATAAAAACAAGTGCAATTTCATTACAATCGCTATTTCGTATGAAACAATATATTTTGGTTGTGCTTTATTTATAATATCCGTCTACCTTTCACACTAAACTTAACAAAAATATTAAAGTAATTAAAAATTGTAGGTATGTATATACTCTACATAAGTAATTAGAATATAAGTAATTAAGTGTTAGAATTAAGTACTAATACGTTTTTGGAATGGTTGTGTTATCTTTTAGTTTTTTGAGCATGCGATTCTCCTCTTCATCCATCGAAAAATCACCTTCATTATTGCTTTTTGACAGGGAAATCGAATTGTTCCAACTTTGAATTTCAGCCGTACCATATTTTTGAAAAAACAAATATGTTGAAATGGTTATTAACGACGAAAGTATAAAAACGGTCCTCCATTCTTCAATTTCCATCTAAATAAAGTGAACATCTTATTAAAAGGCTTTATTATATTTGAACAGAATCTTTACTCACCCCTTCTTGTAAAATATTTCCTGATATAAGTGGTGATAGAAAGGAGGCTGACATATGTATGGTTTGGCAAAATGCCAAAACTGGACCAGCGAAATTTGGTGCAATATCAACGATACTAGCCATTGCTCCCGCGTAAGATGCCGTAATAAAAGTAACAGCTATAAACCAAACAACTAAGAGAGCAACAATGTTGTCTATGTAACCGATAGCAATAATTAGCAATCCAGGTATGATTTGTGAAAGAGCAGTAAAAAGTTTTCGCACATTTGTAAGCGACATCCACTTTTTTAACATAATTTTGTCAGCTGCGGAGCAGAAAAGAACAGATGCAAGATAGGAACATATAAATGGCATTCCTGAAAGAAAACCGTTTTCTTTGTATCGAAATTTTAAAATATTTTGCATAAATTTTGGTCCATATATAATAAAAACATAATGTATCCATATTCGGCCAAATGTCGTTATTCCAATAGACCAAGCTGCAATTGAGGTAAAAATTGATCTCCAAGGAACCTTCATGCGCAGTGATTGTTTTACTTCACAGCTAATGTTATCTTCAATGTACTGTAGTTCTTTCTTTGATATTCTGGGATGTGTTTGGGGTGTATTATATGCTAAAAAATACCACCAAATACACCATAACATACCGAGTGTACCAGTAGTATAGAAAACGTAAGGCCAACCAAAATGTTCGATTATAAACCCACACAATGCATACGTAACGCCAATGCCAATGCTGAAGCCCTGAAAACTCGACATAAATCGCGATCGCTCGGCAAGTGGGATCCAATATCCGACAACAGCATACATAGCTGGCCAAGTAAGACCTGATGCAAAACCCTGTATACACCTTAAAGCAATAACTAGTCCAAAGTGCGTGTCAGCACATATTGGCATACATAAGCTACACAAGGCTGTTGCAAATTGTGACCAACCGAATACGTGTTTTGTGCCAAAGTATTGTGTTGCGACACCTCCAACGACTTGTGATAACACATAACACCAAAAAAACGAACTCAGTATTATGGATTGTACAGTAGATGACCACTCATAATGGCTACACAGTTTCGAATTCGAAAAGTTGCACGGTTCGCTAGAGTTAACAGCAGAATAGGATGTTATGTTTGAGAATAATGTATTTGATGTGGTGTTTAATGATGCATTGTTTACGTCGGATAAATGATGCATCGAATTATTATAAGGTGTTGTCATTGCGACAAGAGCAAAGTTCATATCGTTACGCATCATGAACGACACAAGGAACCCCGACCATGATAAAAAATATAAAACTAATCGTGCAGGTACTTTTACTAAAAATATAAAAAACATAAATTATTAAAAGCAGTTTAAAATGTATTAAGTATGTAAAAAATCTGTATGTACAATAGTCTTAAGCAATAAATGATTAAAATAAGGACTTCTGTAATTTTTAATTGCTAATGTTTATTTTATATTATTAAAAAATGTATATAAAAGAAAAATCAGAGCTGATGTAAAAGTTATAGCCAAGAAATAAATTTGTTTTTATTCTGAAAAAACCTAATGGCAAAAAAAAAATTTGTTTTTCATGTGGCTTGCATTTAGGATATTGTACATTTTGTTTTTCTTGAATTGTACTGCTGTTCAATGTATTTTAATATCACTGTGGAACAAATTCAGGTTAGCAAAAGTTAGGTCGATTCTGAGAGTGAGAAAATAGAGGCTAAATTAGAAGACCCGTATCGCGGCGTTTGTTTATGCTAGTTCGAATTTTTTTTTAATCGACCTTCGAACTTTGCAGTCAAATGCCGATTTTCAGCATATTAGAGACCTGTGCAACAATTAAAATTTTTTAAAAAATTCATTTAGAAATGGGTGCTCAAATAAAGCAGTGATGCCAACTCAAAGTTATGACACTCTATAAAAACACTCCATACATGGAGTCGTATAATTAGTATTGAAGTATCCAATGTACGAGCTATACGCTATGGTGCATTTATAAGCATTTAATAAATAATTTTTCCAACATTTTGCTTCATAAGCACCACAAAAATTTTCTAAACAGAGAGCAATAAATTAAAGAATAGCGTAAAAGGCGAATCAGTCGAGGTACTGACAGCCAAACTAATGACTAAACAGCAAATTCATATTGCAATGAAACTGAAATCCTTACAAAATCGTTGGAAGGATCATACATTTCCTATGGTTTACCACCTGAATGGAATTATAACAACATAGGTTTCAATAGAAACGGACCGTCATATAGAAACAACAATAGTAGAAATAGAAACTATATTAGGCCACCGACTCATGCGAGTCGGAAAACTTCCAAGAACCCCTACAACTCATGTTCCTTTATAAATATTCAAGTTAACAACATCGACACCTTACTAAAACTATTAATAGACACCGGAGCGGACATTTCAAAATCAACATTTATTAAATTTGAACAAATAAATACCTACAAGTAAGACCACAATACTGAGTGGAATAGCGCAAGGTAAAATTAAAACCTTAGGTAGTACATTTCTCAATATAAAATTAAAAAATTATCTAATACCACATACCTTTCAGGTGATACATCCTGACTTTCCAATACCTTGTAATAGACTCCTTGGCATGGATTTCTTCAAATATTTCACAACCAATAGAAATATCACTTACAAGCAATCATAATATAACCTTACCACCAAGATCCGAGGTTATACGCAAAATTCAAATTGATAACCCAAACCATGAAATTTTGGTTCCAAACCAAGAAATTGCACCTGGTGTCTTTATACCAAACACACTAGTTAACACTAACAAAGCATACATTGGTATTTTGCATACTAACGACAGTAAAACAACAGTTAAATAAAATAAAAACCGAAAACATATCTGATTATAATATTATCAAAACAAAAAAAATCAATCCACAAAGAAAAACAAAAATATTTTAATGCCTGATAGAATGGAATAATTTATCTTATAGCTGCGGTAAGTAAGGAGGGTGTAAAGTAAAGGTGGGTTGAGAGGGCCAAATTCAGGGACATCTAACATTATTTCTACGATGTCATGGAGGAGTTTAGTTACTCCTAAGGGGAGGGTCATTTCCTGGCAGATCAACAGCCAGAGGGTTGAGTTTTTGTTAGAATTTATTTATGACAATGTTTATTGAATAAGAATATTTATGAAACTAATTTATAATGAAAAATAATAAATTGAAGTATTTTACAAAAGCATACTTAAATAGAAAATTACAAAGAGTACAGAAATGCAAAGTAATATTATTTAAGTTGTTCATATATAATACAACAATAATATAACAATTCAACACGCCTCCTCAACTTAAATTGTATTTTGAATACCCATTGATGAGATACAATAGTGATGTTTGATACTAGGTAGTGGCTTTGTTAAAACATCTGCCACCATTTCACTTGTTGGTTTGTATTGGATGTTTATTATCTTCTCTTCAACTCCTTGGCGTATAAAATGGTATTTATAATCTATGTGCTTAGTCCTTGTATGATGGCCTCTAAACTTTGCCATCTGCTGAGCACTTTGAGAATCACTATACAATGTTGTTGAGTTATCGGACAGATAACCAAATTCTTTTAGTAAATATCGCAAATAATATGCCTCTTTAGCTGCTTCTGAAAGAGCGACATATTCTGATTCAGTGCTAGATGTTGCCACTACACGTTGTTTTCTTGATTCCCAAGAAATTGCACCACCTGCGAGAAAGAAACAATACGCCGTTTGAGATTTTCTATCGTTAATATCTGTGGCCCAATTTGCATCAACATAACCAACTAATGGCACTTTGTTCTTTCTATAAATTAACTTAAATTTCTTTGTTGTATTCAAGTACCTAACAATTTGTATAGCCGACGTCCAGTGTTGTTTACGTGGATCCTGGAAAAACTGCGACAGCATATTTACACTACATGCAATATCAGGACGACTATAGACTGACAGGTGTAGAAGAGAACCAATAATTTCTTGATATTTTGTTTTATCAACACTTTCTGCTTCCCCTGGAATTTTTGGACTCTTTTCTAAGGTAAGTTTAGGTTGCATAGGAACTTTCATTGGTTTTGAGTTTTCTTGGCCATACTTTCGTATAAGTTTTTCTATGTATCCTGGTTGCGATATTGTTATCATATCATTTTCTATTTATAATTCCAGCCCAATGCAATATTTTGGTTTTCCCAAATCTTTTATTTCAAAATTTCGTTTTAAAATATTAACTAATTTGTCTACATTATTGTTATCATTTGATGCTATCACAATATCGTCGACATAAAGAGCTACTATCGTACTATTATTTCCAATTTTATAATATATACATTGATCATGTTTAGATTGTGTTAAGCCTACTTTTTTTAAAAACTGCATCAATTCTTTTAAACCATTGACAAGCTGTTTGTTTCAATCCGTAAATTGCTTTATTTAATTTACATACTTTGTTTTAATATAGTTCAAATCCATCTGGCTGGAACATATATATATCTTCTTCTAAGCTACCGTTTAAAAATGCTGTTGAAACATCTAACTGACGTAATTTTAAACCATATTGAACTGCAAGTGCATAAACGAGGCGTAAAGAACTTTTGTCGAACAACAGGTGCGAAGGTATCCATATAATCAATACCGTATTCTTGCGTATAACCTTTTGCAACTAGCCTTGCCTTTTTCTTTTCAACTGTTCCATCCGTTTTAAGTTTAGTTTTATAAACCCATTTACAATTTATAGGTTTTGTATTTCTTGGTAATTCAACTAAATCCCATGTTTTATTTCTGAGTAACGAATCATATTCTTCTTTCATGGCAGCTTTCCATTCTTCAGATTCATTACTATTAACAGCTTCTTTATATGTTTTTGGATCATCAACTTTATTTGTTTTAACAAGTTTTGCTTCACCTTTAGTTTTGTTCCTTGATCTTAAACGTTGTTTTATAGGAATTATTTCAGGTTCTGGTTCCTCATGTTGTTCTGGTATATCTATCTGATATGTTATTTCAGGTTCTGCTTTGCCATGTTGTTCTGGTATATCTATCTGATCTGTACTATCGAAAAACTTATCATCTTCTTCTGGCTCTTCTATGTTTAATGAATCACCTTCCATTTTTTCTGTACTACCTCTTCTTAATTTTGTTTCATCAGTATATTCATAAAAACGCAATTTAGTTTTATCTTTGCTTTCTTTTTCAACAAAGATTTCGTCTTCTAAGAATTTCACATCTCTACTTTTTAATACTACAGTAGTGCCTTTTTTCCACAATATATATGCCTTAGATTTTTCATCATATCCTATTAAGACAGATTCATAGCTGCGAGGTTCAAATTTCGCTTTCCCTGGTCTGTTATTCAAAACAAATGCTCTACAACCTATCGTACGAAAATGTCTTATAGTTGGCACTTTTCCAGACCATAACTCTCCAGGCGTTTTCTTCTTGTTTAAGTTAGTTGGGCAATGATTTCTTATATAGGCTGCTGTACGAATTAATTCTGCCCACAAAAACTCAGGTAAGTCTGATTCAACCATGAAGCACCTCACCATCTCAACTAAAGTCCTATTCATCCTTTCAGCAACTCCGTGCTGCTGAGGGGTGTATTCTACAGTTAACTGGCGCTGAATTCCAGTATCTCTGAGATATCTCGAAAATTCTTTTCCAACTAGTTCTGGTGCGTTGTCACTTCTAATACATTTAATCTTCTTGCCTTTTTCTAGTTCAACACTATTTTTGAATTCTTTAAATACGTCTAAATATTCGCTTTTGTTTCTTATAAAAAATACCCATACTTTTCTTGAATAGTCATCTATAAAAGAGGCAAAATATAACTTTTTCCTTGCAGATTCAACCCTCATTGGCCCACATAAATCAGTATGGATCAACTGTAATATATCTGAAGTAGATTTTTCATATTTCTTAGGAAAAGGGTTTCTTGTTTGTTTTGCCCGAATACATACTGTACACGTTAGTTGTTGTTTTACTGACATTTTCTGCAAACCATATACCATTTCATTTTGTTTCAAAAACTGTAAATCTTGTGAGTTGAGGTGTCCTAATCTTTTATGCCATAAATCAAAATTCGAGTTTAATTCCTTAGTTCTTCCGCAAGAATAACCAAATTTTCTTTGTGATTTAATTAAATACAAATCATCTTCCTTATTTGCTTCGAGATATACAAATCTATTTCTTAAAATTTGGGTAACATCGCCCTTCATTAAAACATGAAAACCATTATCTGTCAATTTTGTTGTTGATATTAGGTTACTTCTTAGATCTGGAATATACAATGCATTAAACAACCTGAAACTAGCTTTCTGATTGTTTAAAATGAAATTCAATTCAACTGTGCCAATGCCTTTTACATCAAGCACCTTGTTATCCGCTAACTGAACCTTTCCCGTGTATTTATAATTAATTTCAGAGAATAACGAATCATCATAGGACATATGGGAAGTGGCACCACTATCAATACACCAAGTAGCAAATTTAAAATTCGCTACTGTACCAGTTTGAAGTTTGTTACAACCCTGTGCATTTCCTCTTATTATTCCTACTTCTTTCACAACTTTATTTTGATTTAACCTTGCTATACAATCTTTTGCTTTATGTCCCTTTCGGCCACATTTATAGCAATTGTACGGAAATTGATTATAGGACGTACTTGTTTCTCTTTCTTTAAACGGTTTTGGCTTCCATTTCTTTACCTTCAAAGCGTTTTCTTTATTTTCTTCATGTTCCTTTTTATCTCCAATTTCAATTAATCTTGATCTTAAAACATTCAACGTTGGATATTCATTTGATGTATCAAATGCAGCACGTACTTCTTTATACTGGTCGCTCAAACCATCTAGTAAAATAACAACTAGTAAACTTTCATCCAAATTAACATTCATTTCGGATAAACATGAAATACAAATGTCAAATTTTATTAAATAATCCGATATACTTTCAACAGATTCCTTTTTTAAACTCAGTAACTTACGAAAGTTTGCAGCTTTACGCCTAGTTGATATTCGGTCATACGTTTCTTTAAGATACGACCAGATTTCCCGAGCAGTTTTGAAATTTTTTACCATTCTTACAATGCTTGGTTCCATTGCTATAATCAATTCCGATCGAGCATCGAGTTCCAAATTATCAAAAATATCTTGCTCTTCTAAAGATTTCTGAAATACATTTCTTACTTCTTGAGAAGCCTCTTCTTGTATTTCGCGAACTTCAGGTCTTTTAAGATTTCCCGTCACAAACTGCAATAATCTTGCTTTATGAAGAATTGCTTCCATTTGCGGCTTCCATGTTCCATAATTTACACCATTTAGCAAAGGAATTCGACCGTTCAACGAAGACATTTTGATACAATTTTATAATTAGAATACGTATGTATAGTAAATTTCTTAGTTTTTGCAACTAAAATCTCTTATTCTTTAACAATGGTTAGGTGTGTGTGGCCCATAACCTGTTAGAATTTATTTATGACAATGTTTATTGAATAAGAATATTTATGAAACTAATTTATAATGAAAAATAATAAATTGAAGTATTTTACAAAAGCATACTTAAATAGAAAATTACAAAGAGTACAGAAATGCAAAGTAATATTATTTAAGTTGTTCATATATAATACAACAATAATATAACAATTCAACAGTTTTGTTGTGGTGTGAAGCAGGGAGGATACTGAGTTCGCTTCGGGCTCCTAAATATTTAAAATTTTATTTTCATTCCATCTAAGGAAATACCCAGCAAAGCTGGCATGATTTTTTTGTAGCTGCAGGCATCAGGGTCGACGGCAAGGACCACCCAAGACGGCGAGCTTCAGGCGGAGCGATACGCCAGCATCACAGATAACCAGATGCGACGAAAAAAAAAATTGGACTTGGATCATATTTTATTTGTCATAGCCTGGCATCGTGAAAAAGCGACAACATTAGTGTGTTTGTTATAAAAGTAAACAAAACTAAAAGCAAAAAAAAAGTTCAGTTTTTAGTGGAAAATGCTACATGAAACCACCTTAAATTTAATAAAATGTAATAATATTAAGTATTTACGGCATATAATTCGAAAACAAAGTGATAAAACAATTTAGTGTGTGCTTATATACTCTTTATATTAAATTTATATACATACATACATATATGCAGTAAACTTGCCAAATGGTGGTGGTTTTTTGCTTACATACACACACATACTTGATAAATTCTGATATTTTGCAGATATTATAGTGATAAAATACAAACGATCAGTGAAAACTAACTTAATT
Organism: Lypha dubia; assembly: GCA_947311025.1. Taxonomy (NCBI): domain Eukaryota; kingdom Metazoa; phylum Arthropoda; class Insecta; order Diptera; family Tachinidae; genus Lypha; species Lypha dubia. The sequence continues at coordinate 73,277,993 of OX371261.1, read as the reverse complement.
AATTAATTAATAATATTTTGAATGTGAGTTATAGAAATATATGGATATTTAGTTAGTTTTGCGATTTATAATTTTAATTTGTATAGAAAGACAGCACAAAGAAAAAAACCAAAACCCGAGATTGTTTAAGTGTATACAAACAAGTATGCAAAATCTTCCGTCTCGAGTCGCATCTGTATATCTGTGGCCAGCATGCCAGCGAGGCCGAGCACCTTGTAATACTGAGTGGTAACTCTAACATCCATACCTAAACAAGAGCGGAAAGCGGAACGTTTTCTACCGCCTAGCGTTAACGCTGAAATACCATACCTAAACAAGAGCGTCAACGCTTTATCATAAAAACAGGGTTATTACAAAATATATAACAACCCTGATTATAATAGTATACTCATAACCTAATAATACATGCATCTCTACAACAAACACAACAAAAAAATTCCTCAGAAGTCAAAAGTATAAATGTGTATGTGTGTATGTTTCAACCTGTGACAAAAATATAAATAAAAATTATTCATTCAAATACGAAAAAATAAATACAAATCAAAATTTAACACTTGAAATAAAAAACAAGTAATGTACAAGAGTTGTCAGCTGGGCTTGTAAGACTACCTTATAGTCATTGTATCATGAGTGCTTGTCTTTTGCAGCTAACTTCACTATTAAACGCGCTGTCAAAATCGGATTTTCCAATTGCAAAATTTTGCCGCCGCGTTACCGCCGCGTTATTTCGGGATGCTCCATACAAATTGTATGGGCATGAGAACTTTTGACAGCTAAAAAACGCTTGCCGCTCTTGTTTAGGTATGGCTGTAAGCAGCAGCATTATTACAAAAATGGCATAGACATAATAGAGAGTTTGAAGTGATCGGACGTGTTTTTTTGAGTGCTCTACATATTTTATACTGTATTGAATTCCTTTGCAACATTTTTAAACAAAACTGCTTGGACTTGAAATTTAAGAATTTCCTGTCTCCAAAGTACATACTTACCATAATTGGAACATACAAATTTATTAATCTATTGTGAAGTCAATCAAACAACTAAAAAATCAGAAATAAATAATCTGTACAAAACTTGTTCCTGAATAGCAACAAACAAATAACAATAACAAAATTAAAAGTACCTGAAATATACCTACATACATTAATGCTAAGTGTTTGTAATCACAAATACACAACATCATAAACCGCAATATGCATATAAAATTACTTCTCCATAAATTTACATACTGTCATCTGAACTACAATAACAACATAAATAATATTTTGTGCTCACCAAACACAACGCAATAACTTATATCTGAATTTCCAAGATAAACATATAATAATAATATCACTACTTCACTCTGTTTTTCGATCTTTAAACTCCAGTGCTAAGAACCTGCAACTGCTAACGCACAGATATGATATTTGCCAATATCATAATATTAAACTAAATAATCTGTACATCTGTTTTACTTTTACTTCTCACTATCATTTCTCCTCTCCAAAATTCGACACTGCATATCCATAATAACACCGCATTACCATCTAATATTTCTATATGATAATTGCATTATCAGTGTTATTATAGAACTCCTGCTCTACCTGCAATTACAGTGAAGAAAGAAATATTAGTACAATACGTTTTACTGTATGTTTACATCAAAATTAATACAATATACTCTAATGCACATACGTGTTTATTATATAACAAATTCAACTAATAAACCTTAAAACTAACTTACCTATCAACAAATGTACAACCTAAGAAAGAACAATTATAAGGTAAAGTCAAAAATCAATAAAAGAACAAAAGCTAAAATTGCCAAGCCAATAAATAATAATTCACCAACCTCACCAATGAATATGGAATTTAACACTAAAGCTACTTCAGCTCTTGGTACGCCTTTGCATAGCCATTTGAGAGAAAGCCTACTAAGCTCTCAGGTCGGTAGTTCGCGCCAAACTGACTCTCCTTTTAAAGTGATCAATATAATGGATAAACGTTTTGAAAGACTCACAGAGAAGATTGAAAATGTCATGGAAAAGAAACTCAGTGAGTACAGGGTTGAGTTTTTAGATAGCCTAGATAAGCGCTTTAACAATATAAAAAACGATTTACACGAGATTTCTGAAAGAGTTACTGCGTTAGAAAAAGTAGCAGTAGATGTAAGGAGTATGCAAGAGGAAATTACATCTCTAAAAACTCAAATAAAAACTTATGAAAATAACTCCGATGCATGTGAATTGCGTCTGAACGAAATGCCATATCTGGAGAATGAAAATCTTTCCGATATTTTTAGTTCAATATGTAAAGTCATTAAAACCTCTGTTGTTCCTGCCACTAAATCCATTTACCGTTTGCAAAACCATAATAATAAACTTAAAACCAGTTCAAGGGATGCAGTTATTATCGTCAAGTTGTGGTCTGCTTACGACAAAAACTTTTTCTCAAATCCCTGGCCATTTTTAGGAAAAATAATAAACAATTTATCTTCCGCTTAAGGCATATTGGTATAAGCTCCGACAATAAATTTTATATAAATGAAAATTTAACCAAATGTAATTTTCTAATTCTTGGAGAAGCTATTCGTCTCAAGAAAAGAAAGCTCTTTCATAGTGCCTTTACGTTGCGTGGCGTCGTTTACATTAAAACTACGGTTGAAGCTAATATTTCTCGCATTGATGACATCAAGCTTCTTTTTGATTTATATCCAGATTCTGATAATCCGAGTATTGTCCAAGCAAAAGTCTGGTCTAAAAATTGTGCACTTAAATGCGCAAAGTCTAAAAAACAAAAAGATGAATTCCGATATTTATTTGTCTCCTCTGACATAGATATCATTTGTGTTTCTGAAACCTGGTTTCCGCTGTATATTTGTGATTCGGTGTTCAATCTTTCTGGTTTCAGACTTTTCCGTTCTGACAGGAGAATAGTTGCTAATGGTGTTGATACTGGTTCTAAAGGCGGTGGTGTAGCAGCCTTGTACTGAATTACTAAAAACTGAAATTGGTAGTGAAATTGAATATCTGTTTCTTGAGATTTCCACCTCTGATAAAAAAAAAACTATTGCTAGGTAGTGTGTATAGACCCAATAGGAATATGAACGTTTGTCCCCTTACTACTATATTAGAAGATATATCCGTCAAATACGATGATGTAATAATTGCCGGTGATTTTAACAGCAATTTACTAGCCGTCAACACTCTGTCTGAACCAATGCTAGCGCTTGACCTCTACCCAGTGAACTCCAATACTCCAACACACTTTCACACAACTTCTAATAGTTTGATTGACTCAATATTTGTTAATCATAAATCCAAAGTACTGCACTATGACCAACTTTCTGCAGCAGCTTTCTCTAGACACGATATTATTTTTCTAGCTTATAATATATCTTTGCACCATGATGATTTCCGCATAACTTATCCTGATTTTTACAACTTGTTTGATAATATCTGCTGGGATCAGATATATAATTTTGATAACGTTAATGATCAACTTTCTTTTTTGCAAGATCATGTTAACTATCTATTTGAGATGTGTGTACCAATAAAAACAAAGATATTAATACCCAGTCAACCACCTGGGTTTAATAATAATATAAAATTATTAATAAAAAACGTGATGACGCCTACTCTCGCTGGAAGAGGTTTAAAACTACTGATCTAAAAGCCACTTATATTGCTTTGGTCACAAAATGTATTAGAAATGCCAAATCCCTCTTCTATGAAAGAAAATTTTCGCTCGCAATGGATAGCAAGTCCAAATGGAAGGAAATTCGCAAAATTGGTGTAGGAGTAAGAACCCCTCTTTCGTTTGGCCATGAGTTCAATGTTAATGATCTGAACCTTAAATTTGTAAACCGTAATATTGCACCTCCTACTCATCACATATACGATGATCTATGCTATGTTCCTGTACATAATCCCTTTAGCTTCCGCTGCGTTGATCCATCTGAAATCCTTCAAGCCTTTTCATCGTTCAAATCTAACGCAGTTGGTATCGATGGTGTCCACCCAATTTTTTTGAAAGTTTTAATCCCCAAGCTGTTACCTTTTATCACGCATTTATTTAATACTATTCTCACGAAATCCACCTTCCCAAGAGACTGGAAATTATCTAAAATCATTCCTATACCTAAAACTAATAATGATTGTCGACCAATCGCAATTTTACCCTATTTATCCAAGGTTATGGAGAATCTCATTGGCAAGCAAATAACGGAATATTTGAGGCATGAAAATCTGCTATCTGAAAGACAATCAGGTTCTGTCAAAGCTAAAAGTTGCACCACTGCCTTAGTCGATGTTGTCGAGGATCTTAGATCCAAATTTGATCAAAATATGGCTGGTTTCCTTGTTGTGTTGGACCATAGTAAAGCATTTGACACTGTTGATCATTCAATTCTCGTCAAAAAGCTGGACAAATTATTTTATTTCTCTAAATCTGCTTGTAAACTCATATCATCATATCTTACTTCCCGATCGCAAGTAGTACAACTTAGTGGGAATTTATCAGATGCTCTCGAAGTCAATAGAGGTGTTCCTCAAGGCTCCATACTTGGACCTGTTCTTTTCTGCCTATATATCAATGACCTTCCAGATGTATTGATAAAAAGTAAAGTTCATATGTACGCTGATGACGTGCAGCTCTATAACAGTTGCAACATCGCCGATATTTCCGCTCGTGTGTATAGAATTAACTGCGACTTAAGTAAAATTTATGAATGGGCAAATTCAAATAGACTTTCTATCAGCCCTACTAAATCCAAATGTATTCTACTTTCAAAACGTAGGATAACTTTAAGCAATCCTCGAATTAAAATCAATGACGATATTATCGATTTTGTAACCTCTGCGTCCAATCTTGGCGTCATATTCAATGACAGACTAACTTGGTCTGATCATATTACTGATGTTGTAGGAAAAGTATATGGAATGCTTCGTAATTTGTGGACAGTTAAAGCTTCGACACCGTTTGCAATACGTATGCTATTAGCTAAAACTTATCTCATTCCATCACTGTTATATTGTTGCGAAATTTTTTCAAACTGCGACAGTAATGACAAACGCAAACTCCAAGTAGCATACAACAACATTGCGCGTTATATATTTCTGAAAAGACGACGTGACCATATCTCATCATTTTCCTATCAGATTTTCCAAATAAAATAACAAAAATACAAAAGTCTGTTATCTCAACGCCAATTTCTGATTCCCACTACCAGTCTCTGTAATAATCTACCTAATAATATCCAAACAATCGGCAACGCTAATTCATTTAAAAGGGAGTTATTTAAACTTATGAAATAGTTAGTATAATATAAATTATTTTCTATTCAATCTTTAAAATAAAAAAAATATTAGAAATTTTAAATAAAAATTTTCCAGACAAATTTAGGAAAACATTAACGTTACTTTGATCCTCATATAATGACATCTTCGGTTTAGAATCAGAAACAATAACAACAAACAATTTTTTGCGAACAAAAGTTGAGAGTAAAGGATTTACAGCCAGTATATGTATATCAAAAATTATCGTATACCCCATACTCATAAGGAAGAAATAGAAAAGTTTTGGTGATAATCTTTTTTATTATTCACTTATGCCAATATTTCGCTACAAACTTCGAGTAGCATCATCAGGGCTTATGTTATAACAGTGTTATTTTTGACGATCACTAAAACACATGGACGTTAAAATATTGGTTTAGTTGTGTGTGAATTACTCAATAACATAAGCCCTGATGATGCTACTCGAAGTTTGTAGCGAAATATTGGCATAAGTGAATAATAAAAAAGATTATCACCAAAACTTGACCTCGAGCTTGAAACAAAAATTTTGTCGTTTTAATTAAATAGAAAAACAAGTAAGCAAACTGATAGATGACAAAATAGTGGAACCATCAAATTCGGAATACAATAGTCCAATTTTATTAGTACCAAAGTAAGCACTTCCAGGTTCAGAACAAAAAAGATGGAGGCTGGTTATAGACTACAGACAAATAAATAAAAAGTTGCTAGCTGACAAATTCCAGTTACGTAGAATATTTGTAAGAACGCACAAATACTTTATTTTATTCTAGGTTTCAATTTAATACTAAATGTTAATAAAAAATTAAGTAATAATGAGGATGATTGTAGGCAAGTAACTTTTTCTTTTGTTCAGTGATATTTTTTTAATATCTGTGACCATACCAATTTTATATGTTGAAGTTTTTTAAGTTTTGGCATTTTTATATTGTTTCTGATAAAATACTTGTCTGATGCTATTTATTAACTTAAAAATTTGTTCATTTATATCAACATTTATACATAACAAACTCAATGTCGGTGTTGTGTTATGTTCATGTAGTTTGTTCACTGTATTTTTTGCTAATACATACTCATAAACACTACTACTAGCTAAATCCTCCCTTACTCTCTTTGTGACCGAGACTGAGTATTTGGACCAACTTTGCAGAGCGAAATATTTTTCCTGTTTAGACTTAATGTCAGGGTTCCATCAAGTTGGCTTGGAGAAAAATTCTCGAAACTTTACAGTCATTTTTAACAAATAATGGATCCTATAGATTTACTAGATTACCTTATGGTTTAAAAATAGCACTTGCCTTCAGTGGTCTAAAATCAGAACAAGCATTCCCTTATATGGATGACTTGGTTATATTGGGATGTTTGGAAAAACATATGCTTTCAAACCTAAAAGATGTTTTCGAAATATGTAGAAAATACAATTTAAAATTACATCCTGAAAAATTTTCATTCTTCATAAGAGAGGTGACCTATCTTGGTCATAAATGTACAGATAAAGGAATACTCCCAGTTGACAGTAAATATTTGATAATAAATAAACTATCCAAAACCAACAGAATCTGATAGTGCAAAAAGATTCGTTGCCTTCTGCAGCTACTATCGAAGTTTTATAAACAGTTTCTCTGAGTATTCCAGACACCTTACAAAACTATCTAGGAAAGGAACACCAATCGGGTGGACTAATGATCCCGAATTAGCATTTACATACTTAAAGAAAGCATTAAGAGGTCCAACCTTACTTCAAAATGCATACTTCACAAAAGAATTTTGCATAACAACAGATGCAAGTAAGCATGCCTGTATGGCAGGAAAGCAACTCCCAATAGCATATGCGTCAAAATAATTTACCAAAGGTGAAAGTAACAAATCAACAATTGAACAGGAACTAACAGCCATACACTGGGCTATTACGTATTTCAGACCATATATATATGGAAAACATTTCCTAGTACGTACTGACCACATGCCACTTTCTTATTTGTTTTTTATGAAGAATCCCAGCTCCAAATTAACAAGAATGAGGCTTGATCTCGAGGAATATGATTTCACGGTGAGTATCTTAGGGGAAAGAATAACTGCGCTGCTGACGCATTATCGCATATAACTATAAATGAACTAAAAGACATTAACTTACAACTAAATAAAGTCCTACAAGTCACGACAAGATCGATGACATATAAAAATGATAAAACGAAAACAACCAGTAGTAAAATATCTAATCAGCATAATAAAAATAATTATAATGAGCCCAAAATATATGTACCTATTAGAAATAATGACGTCAGAAAATTTCTGCTACAAGATGTTAGGACAACTATTATCTAGGCTAGAAAATGTGGCCGGTAAATTAAATGTTCAAAAATTACAAGTGGCATCTAGTGAGAAAATTTTCGAATTTATCTCTTTAAATGAATTTAAGGATATGGGCAATAAGGGATTGAATAAAATTAAAATAGCGCTATTAAATGAGGTGATCCAAATAAATAACAAGAATGCCAAGGCAATTCTTGAAGTAATGAATCATGAATCATGTCACAAATGCCAAACGGGAAATATTGGTAAGCATATGAAAAGTGCAATGGAACTAAAGCCAACTCCAACGCGCACATTCGATACGGTATTTGTTGATATATAGGACCGTTTCTGAAATCAATCAATCAGAACGAATATGCTATTACTATAATCTGTGGTTATTACTGGTTGTTTTCTTTTATTTTTTGCTTGTGTGCAATATACTACATAAATATTCGCATACACAAACTCATATAGTGAACAAAAAAAAGATAACTCTAAATGAGTTTATCGGCTGGTAACAACAACAACAATAAACCTACAAGCAGTAGAAATGTTTATTTAACTTTGGTTGCTGATGACGACAACAAAAAAAATGATTTATATAAAAACCTGAATTTTACACAAAACACAACAACTCGTGCGCGATCATGTTCTCCGTATATGTAGCTAAAATTCTCTAAAACGATTTTAGACATTTTTACCGATGGAGATTTAGCTTTAGCGAGTTACAGAATATAGCTGCAGGACACAACAACAATAGCACCCATTAGAAAACTTGCCAACTTAGCTGTACAAACAAACAATAAATAACAAGGTGACCAACGTGCATAAAATTGTAGATGCAGTAATTGAAATAACTGATAAAAAAATTCAAACAGGTATGGATAGGGGGCTGTGCACATATTACGTAACGCTGTTTTCAGATATTTTATACCCCCCCCCCCCCCCCCCCTTCGTACCACTTTCTTCTATTTTTTCAGTGCAAAATTTTTAATCCGTAACAAATCTTAAACCCCCCTACCCCCTGGAGCGTTACTTAATATGTGCACAGCCCCTAGATACATAACCGTGTTAAAAAGGGAAAGAAGTCCCAAATCTGCTCAAATTGAGTCAACGGCAAAAGTTCCCAAAGATGGAAAAAATATTAAAATTTCCGAAAATCGTTTCGCGATTTTAACTGAACAAGGTGATGAAGACACAACTACTACAAGTTCGCGTAAGCCACCACCGATATACATACTTAAGAGAACAGAACTCCAGCTTTCTGGTAAAAAGCCTTATCTCGTTAGTTGGAGAAAATGAGTCCTACCTAACTCCAATCAAACGTGGAACCATCAACGAAATAAAAATTCAGGTATCTCATGAAAATAATTACCGAAAAATAGTTTCAGATTTTTAAAGGCCTAACAATAGTTATAAAAGGCATAGATTCAAGCGTAGAACCAGAAGAGTAAAGTCTGACCTTGAAAATAGTGGCTTCAAAGTAAAAACTGTTTCCAAAATTAAAAATAGGGAAAAAAATCCCCCAACCTATATTTAGAGTCGAACTACAGCCAGGTGACTTGAAAATAAAAAAAAAATGAAGCACACCCTATATATAATTCGAGGTATTTGTTGCATCGAAGAGTTACCGATGCGCTTCCACATAAAAGAGCTGGACCTGTTCAATGCTTGAACTTCCAAGAATTTGGTCACACGAAAACTTATTGCACGTTGCCTACAGTCTGCGTTGTATGTGGTGAGTTACACAGTACCGCTAATTGTGATAAAATAAAAGGTGATCCCAAGGTAAAAAATGTGGCAGTTTCGGCAGAAATCACACTGCCAACTATAGAGGTTGCCCCTTTTTTAAGAATTCAACAAACAAAAAAACTAATACTTTTCCCGCTCAGCCTAAAACCCCTTTTAACTACCCAAAGTTACCGCAACCGTCTACCAGCCAGAATCAACATTCTAACGTTTTCAAGTCTAACACGACTAGCGCTCAACAACAAGCTAATAATAAATTTTCATACGCTAGTATTTTTTTTTTTATTTTTTTTTATGTATGTACATATACAACTTTTTTATGTACATACATATATATATTTATTTACAAAATAATTCATTTACAAAACATGTTGCCTCAGCGCCTAAAAGGCATTGTTGAGGAGAGTTGGCAAGATTTCAGCTTCCTCAAGATTTAAACATATTAATTATCATAATATACATAATATATGTAGATATGTTAATTAAAAATATATATATTTACATACATTAGGGCGGGTCGATTTGTATGGAGGAAAATAATCGCTCAAATTACAAGGAAAATCGTATTCTAGGGATCAAAATAAGAAACTTTGCCGAAGGAACCATACCTCTACAATGTATTTTGATGTCCCGACTTTTGACCCGAAAGGTCAAATTTTGAAAAATCTCACTTTGACCCATTTAGAGTGCCTCAATCGAGTCAAAATGTATGACCGACCCTCACTAACTTTGGAGGGCCGACCCACCTATGCCAGTGGCACACCTCCTGGAACCACCCCATACAAACATTTTAAAAAATTACCATTTTTGGCACTTTAAAAGGAAAAATCAGCAAAATGGCTATGTTTTTTTATTTTTGGATTTTAGATTTTAGAAATTTATTTAGTCAGAATTAAATGAAAAAATTAATTTTACTTAGTAATAGAAAAGAAAATAAAAAAAAAATATTGTTTGAAGCCTTTTTTGCTTTCAAGTCTAAGCAATTTCGCACGACTCTCTAATGTCGTCACCATAACAGCCTCTATATTTCCCGGAATAACTCGTTTGGAAACGCTAGCTAGCAATTGAACGTGTCGTTCCGTTCTTTGTATGTGTGATGGAATTTTTGGATCAAAAAATAGTGGATCATCTTGATTTAAATATTCTTTCTATGCATCGTACGGAATGCTTCGCGTGAATGGTGGTTCAAATACGTTATTTATATCATTCAAATTGACCATTTCGGTGGAACTTGTGCAATTAAAGTTTATATCTGGTTTTTTATAAACTCTAACTTCCGTTGGGTTCTCAACATCGGTTCGATGGCGTAGAATTTTCTTTATAGCATAGTCTCGCTTTACTTTCCTATCATCAAACAACATTGATAGCAAGATATTTTCCGAATGCGCATAATAGCCCGTTCTTTAACAAATGAGTTAATTTTAAGAACAGCTGATAATATTATGCGTAGGTATTTATGCATGTACTTACTTTGCCATTGTAATATATACATATGTATACACTACTAAATTTCAAAAAACAAACAACTAATTAAAAATTTCAGTTTTAAATATTTAATTCAATATATTTTTTAAACAAACGTCACTTTTTTCTCGGTAAACACGGTTGTACATTAGAGCACGGTTGGAAAAAAAGGGATTTTATCACAAAAACACGGTTGATTATTGTAATTTCAAGTTGATTTCGGCGAAATTAAGTAAAATTACTTAATTTGGGAATTGTCAAAACACATGCGAAATAACATAATTTCAACTTGATTTCGGTCGAAATCAGGAAATTACTTAATTTCGCGTCACGCTGAACGGGCTATAATATGAATTATCTTTAATTACGTTTTAAATTTTATTTATTTCTTGCGGGTTAGCAATATCTAGATATATATTTCGTTGGTAGCTATACCAATTTATCAGTAGACTTTTTTACCCTTTATATTTAAAGAATTCTAAAGCTCATCTATTTATACAAAAACTCACAAAAATATTTTGTGAATTTCAAAGCATAAAAACAGCTTTCAAAAATTTCTTAAACACACACAACAAATAATTTTCCATGTGTTTGCTTTTCTACACCTATACAATTAGACAACCGCTGGTTGCCATTAAAAGTATTTATAAGGCAAAAAATGAAAAGTAAATGTAAAATTTTATCTTTAATTATTTTATAGACAATACTGCGTAAATGAGGTTGTAGAAACCGTGAACAACTTGAAAAATAATGCACTACCGTACACGACAAAGTTGTAATACTTCATATTGAAGTACATTGGCACATAACATTTAATTATCAATTCAACCAGAATCCGTAAATTTTCGGATGGATTTTCCGTTGTCACATACAATTGTAATAATCTACCGGCCTTGGTAAGCCAGCGAGAATGTACAATTTTCCCTGGTTTGAAGTTAGCCAGATCCACCGAAACTACGCCTCTAGAAATTGCATGAGCCATGTCGTATAAGTACTTCGAATCGGTGGAAAATTCAATTTTTTCTGGAGTAGGGGGCATATTTTTCAACTCAATTTTCTGAAAGCCATCCACCACCTGAAATATAATCGGGATGTTGGTATGTTGACATTGGTGACATAGACTTTGCTACTTGCTCTTCAATTTCCATTATAAATGCAGCCACTGTTAGTCTTCTCTGATTATGTTGATCGTGCTTAAACTGTTTGAGGCGTTCTGGAACCAAGTGGTTACGCTTTTTTGGGCAAATGTTTGCCAAATGTGACCGTACCTTTAGTATCTTTATCAAACTTATTTTTGAATTTATATAAAATACCAACAGCTTGTGCAGTTTTAATTCTTAGAGTACGTAGATGTTCATTCCAAATAAGATTATTTTGTAAAATTATACCCAAGTATTTTATAGAGCTGATCTCAAAAATCTCTCTACCATCAACAAATTCTGCAAATACATTATTATGGACACTAGGCTTAAATATTAGCACCTGCGTTTTATTGGCATTTAAAACAAGTTTGTTTACTCGAGCAAACTCAGATATCAAAGCTGCACCGCGTTCCATATAAGCTTTGACCACCGTTTCGTGTTTGTATGGATAAAATAAGCCGATATCATCGGCATACATAAATATTTTCCCAGTAAGGCTAAGGTTGTGCAAATCATTAAGAAAAATAGTAAATAACAATGGCCCAAGTACGCTGCCCTGTGGAACTCCACATAAAACAGGACGTAATTTGCTTCTTGTACTATAAATCTGCACAGACTGCTGCCGGTTCGTTAAATAATTTCTTAATAAGAGCAAGTTATTTCCATGTGTGTAGGAGATTCCAAGCCAAGTTTAGCAAATTTCAAGACAAGTTAAGCTAACTTCGTTCTTTATTAATTCATTTTTTTCTTAACTCAATTACATATAATATTATACAAATATAATCTATAAAGATCAATTTAATGTATGCGATTATCGTATGAGAACCTCGTTTTCTGTTGATGGATCAAAAAGAATTGAATTCTGCATACATACTTTAAGTTAACAATAAGTATATTTTTTCTTCTGATTCTATTCGAAAACAGGTTTTATTTTCTTACTAGTGTAGCAGGTAGAATTATTTTAAAAACCGTACACTATATTAAAATTATACAAAACGGTACATATATACAATTATATACTGCTGTAAAACAATTGAGATTAATTCTTATGATTGAGTGATTTTAAATTTGTTTTGTTGGAAATGAAAATAAGGGTTTCCAGAATAGAATTACGTTTGGGAAAAATCCCAAACATTCTCCCCACCAAGGAATACTATTCCTTCACATTTGCTCAGGAGCTTCACTAGCATCGATTATTGGTAGAAAGCATATTTTGGAAATTGGACGTTTAAGATATTTTCCGTTGCAATATAGAGTTACAACTCTTACGAGACCATCTGAGCCAGGATGAAGCTCTTCAACTACCGCAAGAGGCCACTGACCAGGCGTGGCCTTTTCGTGAAGTAATAAAACTACGTCGCCTTTTCTAACATTTCTCTCAATTTTGTTCCATTTTGGGCGAGCCTGAAGTCTGCATAGATATTCCTTCATCCAGCGTTCCCAGAAATGTTGTTTGAGACGTTCTATAAGCTTCCAACGACTTAAACGATCAATATTAACGGCCATAACATCTGCATCTGGAACACAGGATGTAGGTTCCCCAATCAAGAAATGAGCTGGCGTGAGTGCTTGATAGTCTTGTGGATCAGATGATAAAGGGCAGAGTGGCCGAGAATTCAAGCAGCTTTCTATCTGTGCCAATAGTGTGCTGAGCTCTTCATAAGAAAGGTGGCGATTTTTCATTATTCGACGAAGATGGTATTTGGTCGATTTCACCCCAGCTTCCCAGAGACCTCCGAAATGGGGTGAGGCTGGGGGAATAAAGTGCCAGTGTGTGCCTTGATTGGCCAAGTTTTCAGCAAGATATTCGGGTAATGAAGCTTTATTGCGCTGGTACATAATTTGTAGCTCTTTATTCGCTCCAAAGAAATTGGTGCCACAATCGGAGTATATATCAGTGCATATACCCCTGCGTGATGTAAAACGTCGATATGCCGCAAGAAACGACTCAACACTGAGACTGGTCACCGCTTCCAAATGGATAGCTTTTGTACACATACAAATAAACAGACAAATATATCCTTTTGTTGTTGAAGCTGTTCGTAACGCTGAAGTTTTAATTGTTATTGGGCCAGCGTAGTCCAACCCACTATGTTTAAATGCTCTAGATGGTTGTATTCTACTCGCTGGGAGATTGCCCATTAATTGTTGGCACGTTCTTGCATTGTATTTAAAGCAGGTAATGCATTTTCTTTGAACTGATTTCGCAAGATCACGTCCAGCTGGAATCCAATAATGTACCATCACATAAGACTGCATAAGCTGTACGCCACCGTGTAATGTCTTCTCGTGCGCATCTAAAAATATTAATGTAGAAAGATGAGTTTGTTTTGTCAATAAAATAGGGTGTTTAGTTTTGAAAGGAAGTCTGGCGTTTGTCAGGCGTCCTCCAACTCTTAGGATCTGCATATCGTCCAAAAATGGGTTTAACTGCCGTAATTTACTATTTGTTGGGATCGGTTTTCTCAACTTTAAGCAATTTATTTCCTCCTGAAATGTTTGGTGTTGACTGTATTTAATTAATATGTTCAATGCTTGATTGAGCTCATACGTTTTCAGAACTCCATATTCTTTTGGTTTTTGTTGTATTTTTTGCTTAAGATTAAAAAGATAACGAAGAAGATATGACGTCACACGAATCAGTTTTGAAAGGGAAGAGTATTTCGTTATTATCTTAGCAATAACTAAATGTGCTACTTCTGTATAGTTTTTAAAAGTATTATTCGTTGAGATTAGCGATATTACATTAATTTCAGTTTCATTATTTTTTAGCTCAAGTTTCGGCCAGGTATTTGACGAAGATTTAAGCCACTGTGGTCCTTGCCACCACAGTTGATGTAGTACTAGTTTCTTGGGCATTACTCCTCTGGATGCGCAATCCGCCGGATTGTCTTTAGATGGAACATAATTCCAGTTATTGACGTCGCTTAAATTTCGGATAATTTCTACGCGGTTCCTGATATACAAGTCCAGCTTAGAAGATTTATTTTTTAGCCATGCTAGTACTATAGTGCTGTCGGTCCAGTAGGTAATGCACTGAATTTCAAGTGCAATATTATTTTGGATTTTATGTGTCAGCCTTGCAAGTAAGGTAGCTGCACAAAGCTCCAAACGGGGTATTGTCTCGAGTTTTAAAGGTGCGACTTTTGTTTTTGATTGCAAGAGATTTACGAATACTTGTCCTGATTCTGATACTACGCGCGAGTATACTACTGCAGCATAAGCACTTTGTGAAGCGTCACAAAAGGCATGGAGCTCAACTGATCTTGTGTTTTTGTATCCAATCCACCTAGGTAGTCGTATTTCCTCAAGGCTCTTTAGATCATTTCTAAATATTATCCATTCATCCTGCAACTGCTGTGGAAGTACATCATTCCAATCGAGGCTTATTTTCCAAAGTTTCTGGAACTGGATTTTTGCAAGTATAGTAGTTGGTGCTAACCACCCTAATGGATCAAAAAGCTTGGCGGCATCTGAAAGAAGACTACTTTTTGTCACAGGATTTGAAAATTTAAAATTTATTGTAAAGCAAAAGCAATCACTATGAGTATCCCATGCAAGTCCTAATGCTTTCGACATACTATGTTGGTGTATATGAAATGAATCCTTTTTCTCGCGATCTTCCATAGGAACATTTTTTAAAAATTGGGCAGAATTCGAATTCCATTTTCTTAAATGAAACCCACCTTTAAGTAGCAATGAATTAAGTTGCTGTTGTAAGTACCATGCTTCTTTTAACGAGTCAGCGCCAGATATAACGTCGTCCACGTATGTGTCTGAGAGAAGTATGTCACAAGCTTGTGGAAAGTTTTTCTTCTCATCTTTAGAAAGTTGCTGTAGAACACGAATGGCTAGATATGGAGCGGGCGTAGTTCCATAAGTCACTGTTCGAAGATTATAAACGCAAATTTGGTTACTTTGCTCATCTCTCCAGAGGATACATTGAAAATTCAGATGTTCCTTATGTACATTGATCTGTCTAAACATTTTTTCCAGATCAGCCGTAAAACCAATATAATATCTTTTCCATCGAGTTATTATGTTAGCTAAATCATTTTGTAAGGCTGGTCCAGGTGCTAGTTCATCATTTATTGATGGCTGAGGCAGTCTGCGGCTACTACCATCAAATACAACACGCAATTTAGTAGTTGTACTGCTCTCCCTTAACACCCCGTGGTGGGGTAAGAAATACGCATTCTCAGGAATAGCTCGGGGATATTCACCTAATTTTTCCATATGTTTCAAAGACTCATACTCGTTCATAAACCTTTTGTATTCTAGTGCGAAAATAGGTTTATTTTTAAAAGAAAATTCTAATTGTTTCAACCTCCTCAAGGCAGTGTAATCTGTGTGGGTAAATTTTGGCAGCTCTTGGCCTCGTATTAATTTTTTGAAAGGCAAACTTACAGTGTAACGTCCACTATCATCACGAAAATGTGTTTCAGCAAATAGTTTCTCACAAAGTTCTTCTTCACTGGCATGAGGCTTACCATCAATTAACTCTTCCTGTTCCCAGAATAAACGAAGTTGATTATCTATAGAGCAAATATTAACTGATAAATTGTGGGACGTCTTTGATAAACCAGGTGGACCTGAAACCATCCAACCGAAGTAAGTCTCCTGCAACAGGAAACCATTTTCGTATTTAACTAATCCACCTAACAGTATCTCCCCATAGACATCATTACCTAGAAGCAAGTCAATTTTTTCAGGTCTTAAAAAGTTGGGGTCAGCAAGTGGATAATCGGAAAGGTCAGGAATCTTATTAGGTATGGCGTTAATAGGAGAATATGACGTAACAGAAGGCACTACTAGAGCTGAAAGAGCTAATTCGAATTGTTGGTGGTACTTGGAGTGGATTTTTAGGTGAATATATTTTGTTGCAGTGAAAGCAAAAGTTTCACCAATACCAGAAACCTCGATATGTGTTTTATGCTTTGGGGCCTGTAATAGTTGAGCCAGATCTTGTGATATAAATGATAGTTGAGATCCTTGGTCTATTAGAGCTTTTATGTGGAACGTACAACTGGATGTTTTAATAATCACTTTAACGGTTGGTAATAATGCCGGTACTAGCTGTTTTGAGTTGTAATACGAAAGATTTGTACTTACAGCAGACCTTTCTGGGGTTGAAGTAGTAGTTGGCGCAGAGAAGCTTTGATTTGTTGTGTTACTATCCGTCGATGAACAGAATTCTTGGTGGATAGTAGTGTGGTGCGGTTCATGACAAATTTGGCATCTTGCGTTAAGTTTGCAAGCTGGTTGAAGGTGTCCAGTGTTCAGACAATTGCGACATAAGCGCTTCTGATTTACCAGGGTTTTCTTTTCAGATGAGGGTAATGACAAGAAGCGAAAGCATTTATAAAGCGGATGTCGCTTGCTACAACATGGACAGTTATCGTCTATCTTCATACTCGCATTATGAGCTCGTACTAATCTCGGTTGTAGTTTCCTGTTGTCTTTATAACTGCCAGAAGTTTTATTTTTATTCCAATTGTTATAATTGGCTGCTTCTTCGTCTACAGATTCTAGGGTTCTAAATGTTGTTTCTAAAAAAGAAAGCATAGTGGACATCTTTGGTATGGATGTACTCGCATTAAGAGACCTTTCCCACTCCTTACGAATTGGGATATCTAGCTTTTGGATTGTCAGATAAACAAGAATAGCATCCCATGTAGACGTATCGATTTTCATAGCCTTAAGTTGGGCAAGGCAGTTTCTGGTACTGTCTAAGATTTCTTTAATGCTTTTGAAAGTTCCGTTGAATGACGGTATAGCGAATAAGCGTTTTAGAATTTGTTCAACTAATTTTCTTTCATTGTGAAATCTTTTTTCTAGTGCATCCCAAGCTAATTCATAGCTGGAATCGGCGATGGGATATTCGTTAATTATACACAGAGGCGTACCTGAGCAGGAACCTCTTAGAAAATAATATTTTTGAACGTTTGTTAATGAACAGTTGTTGTGAACAAGAGACAAAAACATGTCACGATAAGCTATCCAATCCAAATAATCACCTGAAAATGTTGGAAGGTCTATTTTAGGTAGACGGGCACCAACGCTGAATGTTTCCTGTCGAGTACTGGAAGCAGCAAAAGTACTAGTATGCGTTGAAGGGTTTTGAGGAGTTTCAAATTCAAAAATTATATCAAGAAGTGCAGATTTAAAAGAAATATACTTATCATAACATGAGTAATATGTGTCTGTACTTAAATATGGAACATCCGTTTCCTTGACAGTAGATTCATGTACGAAATTTATTACGTCTTCATGGCCGTCCTTAAAAGCTTTAAAAGTTATTTCCAGGTCTTCCAAGATTGTTTGGGCATAACCTTTGGAATGTTCAGTTTTGGGTTTACAGTTGAAAGATTGAGTCATTCGTTCAATATGGGTAAGAAGCTTTTTCTGATCTTCAATTGCAGTATCCATTGTTACCACTTTACGTGACCAAGTTTACGTAAAATTATGGAAAAAGTGTAGATGTTCAATAACACCGTAGACTAGACGGTAGCAGTTATAAATTAGCCGCAGCTATCGGGCTGTATAAAAGGAATACGGCAGCAAACAGGCAGTTGTTCCCGGGTTTCGGCACCATTTAATGTGTAGGAGATTCCAAGACAAGTTTAGCAAATTTCAAGACAAGTTAAGCTAATTTCGTTCTTTATTAATTCATTTTTTTCTTAACTCAATTACATATAATATTATACAAATATAATCTATAAAGATCAATTTAATGTATGCGATTATCGTATGAGAACCTCGTTTTCTGTTGATGGATCAAAAAGAATTGAATTCTGCATACATACTTTAAGTTAACAATAAGTATATTTTTTCTTCTGATTCTATTCGAAAACAGGTTTTATTTTCTTACTAGTGTAGCAGGTAGAATTATTTTAAAAACCGTACACTATATTAAAATTATACAAAACGGTACATATATACAATTATATACTGCTGTAAAACAATTGAGATTAATTCTTATGATTGAGTGATTTTAAATTTGTTTTGTTGGAAATGAAAATAAGGGTTTCCAGAATAGAATTACGTTTGGGAAAAATCCCAAACACCATGTATACCATAGAACTTTAGTTTTTGCAGTAAAAGTTCATGATCTATGAGATCAAAGGCTTTACTAAAATCATAAAAAATTCCAGCTACGCCGATCTGTCCTTCATCCAAATTTTTACAAATGAAGTTTATAACGTTAACAACTGCTTCCTCAGTTCCACATCCTTTCCTGAATCCATATTAAAAATCATTGAAAAATTTGTATCTATTCATATACGATGAAATTCGGTTATATAAACTTCGTTCAAAAACATTGTCAATTATGGAAAGGATAGCTATAAGTCTATACACATTAGCTGTTGAATTTTTTCCTTAGGAATCGGAGCAACTTTATGAATTTTCAGTATATTCGGATAACTGCTAGTACTTATAATATTATTGAAAATATTTACAGGGTACGGTGTTAATTCATTTACACACTTTAACATAATTCTTGGTGAAACGTTGTCGTGACCACAACTTTTATTCGGTATCAATTTAAGTATAATACTTAAAGTTAAATCTTGTTATAGAATCTGTTGATAAAAAATGAGATTGTGACCTTAAACTTGTTACAGACTGAATAAAATATTTGTTCAAAAATTTGGATTTTTGCAAATCACTAGAGATTTCATCACCATTATCGTTTTTAATTGTAATACATTGTTGCGAAGTTCTACCGAGGGTTTCATTTATAAACTTCCAACTTTTTCTTGGGTCATGTTTTACATTTTCTAAGCTGTCCTAATAAAAGTTATTCATAGACTCTCGACATGCCATTTTTATTACAACGCTTATTCTTTTTAATTTTTTCTATATTTTTTTATTATCTGGCTTTTTCCTCCTTAAGCTCAATAGTTTAATTTTATACGTTATTAATTTTTGCAGATTTCCATTAATCCAAGGTGTAATTTCATGTTTATAATTTTTTTTTACAATTTTTTCATCCGTAGAATTTCTTACAGCACTTTCAAGGTACGAGATTAAAAATGTTGTATCAATATATGGATCACCAGATTATTATATTAGTGGTAGTTCAGCTAGAATATAGCTTTTAGCTCGATCGAAATCACAATATAAGCGTATTTCATAACTAAAATGACGGGTGCATGTTTCTAGTGCAATTCGACAAGAAATCATATTATGATCGAATACTTTGCATTTTGTTGATTCTATATACATGAGTACGGCGCTAAAAACCGTAGCAGTAAATGAAGATTCGGCGTCTAATTTTAGTCGTATTGAAGCCTCAATTGAGAGCTTAATACATACAGTAAATACTTTTACTCTCTACATGTCCTGTATGATGCAGGAAATGTTGAAAATGCAGTCTACCTTGTTGCAGGCTGTACTAAACAAACCATGAACTTGAAAATATGTTTTTGGAACGCACACGGCATCTGCCAACATAAAAATGAATGAATATTTTCTTCTGGATAAACAAATCGATGTTATGCTTATCTCAGAAAATCATTTGACTTCTCGAAGCTATTTTAGAAATCGTGGATATAATTTTTACGGCACCAAGGATCCTCAAGGTAGAGCTTGTGGTGGCTCTGGAATCCTAATAAAAACTCGAATAAAACACTACCTACTAAACGACCTTCGTGAAGAATATCTTCAAGCAACGAACATATGCAGAAAAAGTTATTATCAAAAACTTTTAATATCATCTGTCTATTCGCCCTCCAGATTTTAAACTACCGAGAGTCAATATACGGCTTTTTATAAATCACTGGGCCCCCGTTTTCTAGCAGCTGGTGACTACAATGCTATACCGATGATATCTGCCCGCATTAACTGGCTGAAATACGAAAAGTATCTGAGTGCTCATTGCTCAAAAAGAATGCCGCTGAGAACACCTTCTGACATAGATGATTCTATTAGGTTGTTTGAAGAACATGTTAAACAAGCTGCTCTTAATGCTTCATCAATTAAAACAAATCAACAAGATTTAAAAATATTTTTTCTGTAGATATATAAAGGCTATTGACTGAAAAACGGAGAGATCGACGAGAATGGCAACGTTACAGATCGCCTCAGCTAAAATTAAGGCTTAAGGAGTGTACCAAGCAGTTTAGAAGAGTTTTGCAAACACAAAAAAACAGCTTAATTTCAAAAATTTCTGCAGGAACTTGATGCAACACCACAAACAGATTATTCGCTGTGGCGTGCTGTTAATATTGATGAACTGACACCAGTCGTATCTTTACCAGAAACATCGCTAAAATTTAATATTGTGGAGATAGAAAAGGCTATTGCTAATCTTAACACCAAAACAGCCCCAGATGTCAACAAAATAAGTAACGAAATGCTTCAAGAATTGCCATATATCGCAAAAATAATAATACTATTCATTTTTAATGGTATTTTACGGCTGCAATACTATCCGGTAGAATGGAAGGTTTCGATGATTATTATGAAACCAAAGCCCGGAAAGGATCATACGAAGGTTGAATCCTATCGGCCTATTAGTTTATTGCCCAACATTTCAAAACTATTTGAAAAGAGGTACATGAGCAAGCTGATGCCTATAGTGACTAGAAGTGGATGCATTCCAGATCATCAATTCGGTTTAAGCAGACAACATAGCACTTTTTGAAATCACAAAATTATGTGCACAGAACACCTTTTTGTGATCTTAAATCACTTTCACTAAAAAGTTATTTTCAGAACATGACTGATAAAATATATTTTTTTTCCCTTTCACGCTTGTTTAAATAATTTTAAAATCATGTGTTCACTAGAATGTGGTTTGATTTGTTTAATTAATTGATAATATAAATATTTTTGGTTTGTATTGAATATTATTTAAAAATAATTATAATTATTAGAGCTATTTTAAATGTTCAATTAAATCAACGTCATACTCGATTAATGGAGTATAATTTCTAACAATTAAACTAATTGGATAATCTTATACATATGTATATAAAAATGTACGTTCGCAGAGCAACAACCTCAATCGCCATTGCAAGTTACTTAAATATTTACAAAATTGTTTGATTAATTTATACAACAACAAAAAAAGAATTAAAAACTCTTTGCAAAAGTGTTTCCCACTAAGTAATTTTTAATGCTTTCATTATATGACCACAAATTCCACTCAATAATATTAAAAATAAATCTTCACACACACTTTGAAAAAATAATATGAAAGAATAAAATTTATATTTATGTACTTGTTCTTGTTAAACTACACTTCAAAAGCAGGAAACTATTATCGTTCTCATCGTAGTCATTTAATACCTTTATCTCAACTAAAAGAAAATTATATTATTAGTCGCTTATAAATTATGTTTGGTAATAATGGAATTTTCTTTTCAAAATGATGTTTATTTTTGTTATTTTCAAATTATTTTTTTTTATGGTGCATTTATGTTTTGCTTCAGTTCATATTTAATTGTTGTTGCTGTCGTCACTGAATGTAATAATACATGAGGAAAATGAGGACTAATAAATAATAAAAAAATTTATTATAAAAAAAAAAAAATTCAGCTCCGAAAATGTTGTGATTATCGGCCATAGCCTCGAAAGCAAGTAGACTAATCTAATTGTTTCGTTAATAAACTCAAATTTAACAGGTAACAGTTGTTTAAAAATTTTTTTTGTATAAGTTTTATGCGCTTTTTTCTTTCATTAATGATAAAATTTTGTGTTCTAATTTTTTAGCAGATTTTTGCTGAAATCAAGTGAGAATCTATAATAAATTTCAGTGTTGTATTGTTTTGCTCTTCACTGTTTTCCATTTTATTTCTTTGTGTATTTATATATACATAAAAAAAATGTTCCCATACATAGATGTATGTATGCCCAGCTAGCATTTGGAAGATTATTTGACGAGCGCGATCATTTCGCGACTCTTTTTTTAATCGTCCAGACGATTGTTGGAGTAAAATTATATTTTACTCTTCCAAATGATGCTTTTGCAAGTCATTCTGACGATTGTTGGACGAATTAATCGTCGTTTACGCATTTTGGCGGGCATTGGAGGGCTGTTATAATTAACAATCGTGTTTCCCTATTCGAAGAGATACTCTTGCAAGTTACTTAAACGACTGTTGGACGGGTGTTTTGTTAAAGGGTCTTAAACGATCCGTAGGCGACTAATTATGGTGCATCGTAGACGATTCGTATGGAAGACTCGCCATCAGGACACAGTTTCTCCCGTTGTCTTTAACTTCTGCGATCGGAATGCGTCATCATGGACGATCGGATAATCGTCTTCTCTGATCGCGGAAGAGTGTTTAACGACTAAAAATGCTAGCTGGGTGTATTTAACAATTCAAAATTCAGTGCCTGTTCGGCTATATCGAAGAAGTTCTTTCTTTCGAGCAATTACATTTGAAACAAAAACAAAATTTTTGAATTTGTTTTTGTTTCAAATCTAATTGCTCGAAAGAAAGAACTTCTTCGATATCGGCGAACAGGCAGTTAATGTAAATAGTTATTAACATGTTTTTATTTTAAATTGTTTGTTATACATACATATGTACATGAATGGTTTTCTTATGTGGTTACTTTTGTGTTTTCGTATTTATATGCACATATTTCAGGTATATATTCATTATTAAATACATATAACATTTGTGTTAGTATATACTAAAGGTGAGCGCAAGATGTTAAAAAGTGTACATTCCCAGCAGTCGGCGTAGCTAGCGAATCACTAGCGATTTCGCTAGCTACCAGTCGTTACCACTAGCTACCAGACTAACTACCAGCAATGCATTCGACTGACGATTTTAACATGGGGATGACATTGACGGTAGTCAATTGACACCATCAGACCGGTGGAATCACTAGTCAGCAAGTAGTTAGTTCTTTCGCTAGTCATAACGTACCAGTTAGATCGCTAGTGATATTTCCTAATGAAAATACTACAGAAATTAAAATTTTTTGGATTTTTGTTTATTTATCAAAAAAAAAATAAAATTTAAATAATTCATTTATAGATTAAAACTTAAAATACATTAATTAAAGGTTTAAAAGAGTATATATAGTTATAAAATATTATTTGTCTGTTTTAATTGTTGTTTTTTTGCGACTGAATTTGCCTTTATCTCCCTTTTTTTTTGAAGCTGAATAGCTCTTCTCAACTGGTCTTCAGCCGGGCCAGGGAATTTTAAGTTTATTGGTATGGATTCTGAAAAAGGGGTAAATAAATAATGTGGAAATGAAATATATTATAATATTTTAAATACGAGTATATATATGATATTACCTATGAGAGCAGAGTACACATTTTCCAGTTCTTTTAAACTTTTTTTGCCATGAATCCCATCAATGTTGTAGGCCATGACAACATTAGTACTTAAAATATATTTTAAGTTTTTTTCAACTCCATTTTCAAGTATTGACTTCATAACTTTTACCTAAAAAATAATATTAAGGGTTTGTTATGCAACGTTTTAGTTGACTTCTGCTGCTCATTTTACCTTTCTAAAAATAAATACTTTTTTTAATACAAATTTAACATTCACTGACCACGAACTTCCAATTTTAACTGACGCCAACACAAAATTATAACACAAATAAAATATTTTTTATTTGTTTTTGTTGATTTTCTTGGAATAAGAGCACAATTTTTTTTGACTCGTAAAAAAATTGATGTTGAAGGCATTAACAGTTATATGTACATGTACTGAGTGCGTGCACATGTACATGAGTGAGAGAGTCAAAAGGCGAACTCTTGCACTACTTGTAGCTAGTGAAGTAGTTAGTCCATTTTTCGTTAGCGAAACAACTAACGATTTTGAGTCAATTTCTACTTTTGAAACTGGAGGGTACTTACATACATAAATAAATGTGTGTTTCTGTGTATATGTAAAAAATACTACTCTCTTTTCTGTTATTGGTTTTGCTCAATGCAAAGACAGTATTTTCTATTTACCCTTTAAACCTTCCCCCCTCGTCCATAGAAGTTTACAATTTCTGTTTATGAAAAATGTTCGCAGTGCAACATCTTTATATATCTATAGTCTTTGATTGAACATTATGAAGTTAGTCCAACAAGACGTTTTATGCTCACGTTTAGTATATACATATGTTCATATGTATGTATATAAATGTAGGGTTACCGGTTAAAAGTTTTAAGTTCTAAAGAAATAATTTTTTTTTTTATGTTGTTACTATTTTTAATTTTGTTGTTGTTGTCCTTTTTTTGTACTCTTGTTGGGTGCCTCTCAATATAGCTTTGTTGTTGTTTTTGCCCGTTTGTTAAATTTTTTTGGTTTTTGTTGTTGTTATTGAGGGGATTTGTTTTATTTTTATGTTCTTGCTTTGTTCTTAGTAATTAATTTTTTTTTAATTTATTTATATATAATATTTATATTTTGTTTAAAGTTTTAAGATTTCAATAGTGGTTGGTTGTTGGTATTTCATTTAAATATAATTTGTTGTTGTATGGCGTAAAATAATTTTAATTATTTATGTATATGTTTGTTTTTATATACTACGATCTCCTTTACTGGTATTGTTATCCAGGGATGATAAATGAGACCGATGAAGTGGTACTAAAAAAGTTTTAAAAAAGTACTTTTCAGGTAGAAAAAGTATCAATTTTCTAATAATACATATTTTATGCACATATTTCACTGTCTTTCAAATTATACTCAATATTACATGTTTTTAAGATTTAAAGAATTTATTCAAACGTAAACAAAACAAATAGTACATAACAATTCATGTGTACAAAACAATAAGTCTTATATATAAAAGTATATGTATTTATATAAAAATTTAGGTACATATTAAGGAGATCGATATCATATTACATTTTTAATGAGTTTACATTTTTCTTGATAACATGTTGTTAGTAATTTTAATATTATAACAACAAGAATCTGTCGACTTTAACAAATCTTTAGTTTGTATTAGACTAGATACAGTAGAAACATGAAGTCTATTTCTTTCTTTTGTTTTAATAATATTTTGAAATGACAATATTCGCTCTACATTCGTTCTCAACTGAAGACGTTTGCAATTGTCATTGTAAGAAAGCATACACATTTCATCAACTGTTACGAAAACCTCAGCAAAGAAGATGAAGTAAAAAAAATGTTACCATATCACGTATTTATTTGAGATGGTACAAAAAAGAATCAAATGTGTCACTGGGGTACCAAGGTACTTCGGAAGATCAGAAAGTATCACAAAAAATACCAAAGTATCAACTTTATCATCCCTGTTGTTATCTATTTATTCCATATTCTCATTTTTTTTGTTCCATCTTCATTTCGTTAGCATATTTTTTTTAGTTTTGTTTTATTTTACTTTGTATGTTGCACTAATTATGTTTGTATGTATGCATGTATGCTTGTTTGTTTGTGTTATTACAGTTGCTAACATTATTTTATAAACGTGTTAATTTTTGTGTTTGTATTTTGGTTTTAACAATTTTACATATGTTTTGTTGTGTTGTAATTTTTATGATAAAATTTTAGTTGGTATTGTTTTAATATATTTTTGTAATGATTTGTTTCCAGATTTCTTTCTGATTTTAGATTCTTTTTCTACTTCTTTCGTGTTTTTCTCTTACAAATTGGATGTAGTTTTAACTGTTAATTATTATTGTTGTATTTATTTTTGTTGTTCTTATTTTCATTTTGTTCAATATCATTTTGTTTCGTTTCTTTATTGTCATATTTGTTTTCATTTTGTTTCGTTTTATGGTATAAAATTTTTCATTCTCATTTTTTCTTCGTTTTTATTTTGTTACTACATACATAGGTGTTTTTTTTCTGTACCTGTTTTTTTCCCACTTTACATTTTTCGTTTTTGTTCTATGTTTTCCGGTAGCCATCTTTTTTCGAATAACGTTTTTTTCATTTAATTTTTTTTATATATACTTATGAATTTCCACCAGTGTTGTTCCTTCTAACGGTGCTGATTTAAGTTTGTCTTTAACAATTTTTTTCAAATTTGGTACAGTTGTACCCAAACCTATGTACTATTTCTTTTAGTTGTTGGATCTTTTTACACTTTTGCTTGCTCGTATCTTTTTGTTGTAGTTTTCTGCTTCTTTTTAATAAATAATACATAAGCTTTTATATTAAAATAATTTACATTATATATTAACCGTTTTTAAAAGGAAAATTTTCACGAAACATGAGCTCAAAAATTTTGATATTTCACTTATAAACGATCACTTTTTTTCCTTTACGTAATTTTTCTGTTTTTTTTCGTTCTGGGAGGATTTTCTTGATGTTCGTATTTTTTTATATTTAAAATTTTTCCAACCACATTGTTCAGCTTTTATTAAAGTTATTTTCTTTTTTTAATAATTATAACGATTATATTTATTTCAAGTAGTGAAAAATTATATAAAAACCACTTTACATAAATGCTTTGTTGAAAGTTTTTTAAGTTTTGTTAGTTAGTGCCAGTAATGGCACTACAGAAGGTTTCGATGATTACTATGATACCAAACCCCGGCAAGGATCATGCAAAGGTAGAATCCTATCGGCCTATTAGTTTATTGTCTAATATGTCGAAATTTTTTGAAAAGCTGTATATGAGCAAGCTGACTCCTATAGTGACTAGAAGTGGATGTATTCCAGATCATCAATTTGGTTTTCGCAGACAACATAGCACTATTGAACAAACTCACAGACTAGTGAATGTTGTTAGAGACACTTTTGAAAAAAAGAAATATTGCTCTGCGATCTTTGTTGATATTGCACAGGCTTTAGATAACGTATGGCACGAAGGACTAATATACAAATTAACACAAAATCTACCCGCAAACATCGTCAAGCTTTTAAAAATCTATTTAAGTGAACGAAAATTTATAGTTCGTGAAAATCCTGGAGCCAAATCACCGCATACGATATTGAACAAAATTTATCGACATTTTTCATTTTGGTATTATCGCATACGATATCGAATGAATTGTATCATAATTTGACGCATCGTTTTCCATAATTTGCTTATTCGACACGTATTGTACGATACGATAGTTAATTCGATATCGTATGCGGTGATTTGGCCCCTGTAGGAGCTTCCCGCAACTTACAAGGGCACATAGCAAAACTGGAAACATGGCGGATAAAAATTAATTAGCAGAAATGTGTACACGTCACTTTCACGTTGCGCAGGGAAACATGGCGTTCTAGTCGTTCATCTTGATCGTCGTTTAACGTGGAAATCGCATATAGACGCAAAGTTGACACAAATGAAATTAAAAGCAGCCCAAATGCATTGGCTTATTCGAAGAAATTCCATACTAAGCCTAGACTGTAAACTTCTATTATACAACGCGATCCTGAAACCAATATGGTCGTATGGAATCCAGTAATGGGGCACTGCCTCAGCATCAAGGGGAAAAAAAATTCAAAGGCGACAAAATAAAATTCTATGTGCAATTACAGCAGCCCCCTGGTATATCGGAAATCAGCGAATTCACAAAGACCTTGATGTTCCGTTGGTGAAGACAGTATTTTCAAAACACGCGAGAAAATATATTAAAAAACTTGAGTTGCACCCAAATCCACTTGCGCGCAATATTCTACATTACATGGCTGAAAAGAAGGGATACTCTTTTTCTCAGCTGTACACGAGAGATGTAAAATAACAAAAATCAACCGTTGAAATTAAAAATTTTGTTTAGCAGTGGCTAAACATATAATTAATATTGTTAGATTTAAGATTTGAAAAACTTATTGATGTTTCAAGTTATAATTGAAGATTCAATAAAATTTAAAAAAAAAAAATTTAATCAGTGAGATAACAAAGTATTTGATAACTATACAAATTCAAGACAAATCGGCCTTAATAGTTGCTAAGGCAATATTTGAAATTTGTGTGCTTACTTATGGACCTATGAAGACATTCATTTCAGACATGGGTACAGAATACAAATACTCTATCTTGACAGAACTGTGCAATTTTTTTAGAATTGAAAAATTAACATCAACTGCACATCATCACCAGATGTTGGGAACGATAGAACAAAGTCATAGAACTTTCAATGAATATGTTCGTTCGTACATATCAGTTGACAAAGACGACTGGGATGAATGGCTAAAATATTTCACATACTGCTTTAATACTACATCATCGACAACGCATGGTTACTGTCCACACGAATTAGTTTTGGTAGACTTCCAAACAATTTTCAACAGTTTAGCGAAGTAGGTGAAATTGCACCATTATATAACATAGACAACTATGCCAAAGAGGTATAATTTAGGTTAGAACTAGTACATAAGAGAGCTCAAAAATTTTTAGATAGGAATAAGCTAAAGCAAAAATCAAATTATGATAGGAATATATAAGACCATGATTTTAGAATAGGAGATTTAGTCCTACTTAAAAATGAATCAGGACATAAGTTGGAACCACAATATAAGGGGCAATATAAAATTAAGAAACTAAACTTAAGAAATAATGTAACCATAGTCGAAAATTTATAATTCGTAAAACTTAATTATAGTCCGGACTACATTAAATTAAGCATACATAGATAAAGGAAAACTAATATTAAGATTATTAAATTAATTTTGTTATTGAAAATTATTAAACTAACTTAAATAATGTAGCATAAAATTAAAATAAATTTGTAAGGGAATGTCCATAAAACTCACGTTATATGAACATTCTTGCGATATGTGGAGGTGTAGCGTAACCGATCCGTTAGCAGTACCCTAATAATAATTCCCAAGACAACAAGAACAAACAATCTTCAATTTATGATTGAAACATCAATAAGTTATTAAAATCTTAAAACTAAAAATGTTAAATATATGTTTAGCCAATGCTAAACAAAATTTTTTATTTGAACAATTGCTTTTTGTTTTTTTACATCTCTCGTGAACGGCCTCCTTCTCAACAGGGAGTGGCCTCTATAATTAAGAATATTGCGCGCAAGTGGATTTGGGTGTAACTCAAGTTTTTTAATATATTTTTTAGCGTGTTTTGAAAATACTGTCTTCAACAACGGAACATCAAGGTCTTTGTGAATTCGCTGATTTCGGATATACCAGGGGGCTGCTGTTGTTGAAAGTAGAATTTTATTGTGTCGCCATTTTTTTTTTCTACACTCGATGCAGTGCTCCATAACTGGATTCCATAGGACCATATTGCTTTCAGGATCGCGTTGTATAATAGAATTTCATAGTCTAGTCTTAGTATAGAGTTTCTTCCAATAAGCCAATTCATTTGGGCTGTTTTAGTTTCATTTGGATCAACTTTTGCTATCAATCAAGATGAAATTTGACTACAGTGTGTTGCGGTATAGTCCCGGTGTTGATTTGTATATGCGGGCATGTTTCTCTGCGCAACGTAAAAGTGACGTGTACACATTTATGCTCGTTAGCTTTTATACGCCATTGCTGTAGCCATTTTTCCAATTTGGATATATACCCTTGTAAGTTGCGGGAAGCTTCTACTGGATTTTCATGAACGCTTAGAAAAGCTGTATCATAAGCAAATGTTGACGTGTAAATGTTACTGCTTAACGGTAAGTCAGAGACATATATTGAATAAAGTAAGGGACCGAAGATGCTGCCTTAGGGAACTCCGGCTTCGATCGACTGCGGAGGGCTTAAAAAATTGCCTTTAAATAGTTTTTTAAAAGTCTGACGATGTTTGCGGGTAGATTTTGCGTTAATTTGCGTATAAGACCTGCGTGCCATACTTTATTAAAAGCTTGTGAGACATCGATAAAGAGCGCAGAGCAATATTTCTTTTTTTCAAAAGTAACTCTAACAACATTCACAAGTCTTTGAGTTTGTTCAATTGTGATATGTTGTCTGCGAAAACCGAATTGATGATCAGGAATGCATCCATTACTAGTCACTATGGGCATCAGCTTGCTTATATACAGCTTTTTAAATGTGTAGTTTTGAAATGGTGCTTAATAAATTAATAGGCCGATAGGATTCTACCTTTGTATGATCCTTGCCGAGCTTGGATACCATAGTAATCATCGAAACCTTCCATTTTGTTGTTCTAGGCGTTGAATACTGTTAAAAATAAATAGTATTATTCTTTTTGCAATATAAGGTTGCTTATTTTGTCTTCACCTGAGGCTTTTTTGGTGTTAAGACAAGTAATGGCGTTTTCAATCTCCACAATGTTAAATCTTAGCGGTATTTCTGGTAAAGGACGACTGGTGGCAGTTCATCAATATCAGCACAAATACTTGGAGTAAATACTTTTTCGAAGTGTTTAACAAAAAGAGCACTTTTTTAGCATCAGTTCTTGCTCAGCCACCATTCGAAGCTCGTAAGGCAGGTTTGCATATCGCCGGCCTTTTAAGTAAGCATACCATCGATCGCAGATGCCGTTTACGTTCCAAAAACATATTTTCAAGCTCATGGTTCGTTCAGTACAGCCTGCAACAATGTAGACTGTATTTTCAACATATGGCTCCTTTATTGCAACGTAGTCATATCTCAAAAAAACTCAAACGTGGCAAAATGCATTTAAAGTTTTCAAAGCGTAAGCATTTATATGGACGGCTTGAGCATGTAAGCGATTATAACTTATGTTTAGATAGAGATATGTTTATGCAAATTTTTTTACAAATAAAGAAGGTATTGAGAAACTCTTTTTCGTCAGTAACTGAAAAATTTTGTTTTTTGAGATATGACTATGTTGCAATAAGGAGCGATATCCTGCACCATACAAGACATGTTGAGAGTAAAAGTATTTACTTTTTGCATTAAGCTCTCAATTAAGGCTTCAATACGACTAAAATTAGACCCTGTAACTTAGTTTGCTGGTACCGTTTTTTGCGCTGTATTCTGGTTACTTTTTAAAATGCTAGCCTATGAAAATTGACTATTAGGTTGTTGCTGAGCAACAGACGTGTTAGATTTTAATATGCCTGAATATTGTTGCTGGCTGGTAGACTGTTGAGGTAACTGGGTACCTTGAAAGTGTGATAGGCTGAGCGGGGATATTATTTTCTTTTTTATCCAACGAACGTTTAAAAAACTAGTAAAGAGGGCAGCCTCTATAGTTAGCAGTGTGATTACCGCCACAATTGCCACATTTTTTCACCTTGGGGTCACCTTTGATTTTATCACAGTTAGCGGTACTGTGTAACTCATCACATACAACGCAGACGTAGGCGATTTGCGATAAGTTTTGGTGTGCCCAAATTCTTGGCAGTTTGAGATTGGATAGGTCCAGCTCTTTTATGTGGCTGCTCAACTGTAATTCTTCTGTGTAATAAAAGTGTAGTCATAAATTGGATGTGATTAATTTTTTTTTTTTATTTTTATGGCACCTGGCTGTAACTCGATTCTAAATATTGGTTGGGTGATTTTTTCTCTAATGTTGTAAATTTTTTACCTTGAAGCCATTACATTCAATGCCAGACTTGACCTCTTCTGGATCCACGCTAGATTCTATACCTTTAATAATGACTGTTAGGCCTTTAGCACTCTTCAGCTGATATGTATAAAATTTTTTATTTTTTGTCGCAAAATCTGAGAAAATTTTTCGGTAATTGTTTTCGTGGGATACCTGGATTTTTGTTTCGTGTATTTTCCCACGTTTGATTGGAGTTACGTAGAACTAATTTTCACCAATTAACGAGATAAGGCTTTTTACCAGAAAGTTGGAGTTCTGTTCTCTTAAATATATCGGCGGTGGTTTACTGGACCTTGTTGTATTTGTGTCTTCATACAAATGAAAACATACAAATAAAACCAATTTTTTATACAACACATTTCTGGTGTTAAGTTACACATGCAATTATACAACAAACGATCGCGCCGCTAGAGCATTGCACTTGGGTGTATATTCGTCGGTTTGCAGTTAACTGTCCATCAAATAATGAGCCACCAAAATGCCCTTGATTTGTGTTGTGTTATGTTTTTGTTGTTAATGCCGCACAAGCCGGATTGTGCGTCTCATGTAACACTTTAATATTTTATAAATATTTTTCACCCAAATAATTTTAAATATATGTAAGTATTATCATATTACCTAAATAGTTCCCATAGTATTAGTATTAATAAAATAAGCTTCTCATAGACCACGTATAAACGGCTGAGAATTAGTATTAAGAACATTAATAATAAATCACGTTTAGGAGCTACTAGTTAGCTCTAAGCAAACACAATAATAAAATAATTTGGGAGCTCCTAAGAGAGCACCATTATACCAAACAAAATTAAATAAATAGTTTCATTACAGTAGCGGACTAAACATGTGCTTTTGTATACAAACAAGTATTGCAAAAGCAGTTATAACATGTTACATACCAATACTACAAGTATCATGAATCAAATAAACAAGATTACGCATTGCGCAGGTCCGTTATTTTGTTTATAGAGATTAGCTGCTTGTGTGACGTAGAAATAGCTCTTATTTTGTAAACAAATTACATTTGTGTATTGAGAGTGAAAAGGAAAATCACATTTGTGTGTCTACTGTGACGTAGATGCGCAGTAGAAAATTTTTTTGAACGGCTGAATGCGTAATCTTGTGTCTTTGATTCATGTACAAGTATAAATGACAAAATGAATATGACTGTTGTTGTAAAACTTCGCTCACAATAACATACTATACTCAAAAAACTTAATCGTTTAATGCAGGGAACACAATTGGTCTAGCACGACGAATTCGTTCGCAAAAGTTCGTTGCGTAAATTCGTCGTGTGGCGCACAACTGGGACGAACAAACAACTGCTGTCATAATAATCACAAAAAATTGTGTGTATTTTTTATTACAAATTTGTTTTTATATACATACAAACATAACAACGATAGTGTTACCGTATAAAGAAAATAATTCCTTTATAAAATTAAACATTAAAAAAAAACTATTAAAAACAAATTTCATCATTAATAATTATGTATATATAACTAAAATGCTCTATATCATAAAAAGAAGAACTTATTAAAGTAAAAATTAACATTATTTGCTAATATATTTTAAAACTAAAAAAAGCATGGTAACGCTCTACTGATTTCTTCGTCGTTCGTCGGCGTATGAAATAGAAATAAACCTATCAGAGAATTCGTCACGTACGTCGGTGCTGTGTTCACTTTCATATGAATGCATGTGTTCGATTTTTGACGACGAATATTCGCAACGAAAAATTCGTCGATCGTCCCAATTATGTTCCCAGCATAACTTTTGTTCCTTCGTGCAAGACAACATTCGCTGTTTATTATTGAGAAAGAACTGTTTGTACCAGAGTTGCCGTTTTGGTGCTTTTCGGGTATTTTTGGTGCTTTTTTACTTAAGCAATACCCGAAATTTTGTTAAATAAACGTTTTTGAAAAGCGGGCATTTATAGTGCTTTTAACAATTTCTCACAGTGCTTTTAAGTGTGTTTTAAATAATCTAAATTTTTGACATTGAACCATTTTCCTACTATTCTTTAAACCCACCTAATATTTTTTAACCAACTGCGTATTATTTGCAAGTACTCACAAACTGTTAAGAGTTTGAATTCCAGAATTTCTCAAGCATCTTTTTTTTTAATTCGTGCAGAAAATTTCATGATTTATTTGTTTAGCAATGATTTTGCTTTTAATATACAAATCCGTTGATTTGTTTGTTGTGCAAATTTAAGCAAGAAAGTGCCTTGTTTATTATAAAGCTGAAAAGTAATTAAAAGTAAGTTCTTCATTGATTTTATATGTGTTAAAGTTCATCATCTAACAATGGATTTCCTTTAGATGGAAAAACAAATATATAGAAAACCTTGGGAGATTGATCCAGCTTTCAAAAGCTTAGATCAGCAAAAGATGAACTAAAAGCATATTGCATTTTTTTTTTTTTTTTTTTTTTTTTTTAATTAGGACCAGCACTCAGGGGATGACCCCTACGTATGCAAAGCATTGAGCCGGAACTAGGAAAATAGGTTTTGGGAAGGAGGATAAAGGGAGTAGTGTTTGTGGACATTCGATTTGAACACTGACACACTGAAAGTGGCAGGAAAGACCTCTGCGGGGAGTTTATTCCACATACGAACAGTACGGCTAAAGTACGAATTCTCTCTGTAATGCGTAGTTCGGTTCACTGGCATATCGACCACAAAGGGATGTGCTCTTGATGAAGAGCGTGTTGTACGTGAAAAGTGACGGGTTTCGGGAACAAGTTCCCTGATTTCATTAGAGCACATTCCGTTGTAGTAGCGATAGAACAACGAAACACAACCAACATTGCGTCGATGCTCCAGTGAGTCAACAGAGTTGGCTACCCTGCTGTCACCGATAAGCTTCTTCGCCCTATCCTGTACGCGGTCGAGTAACTTCAAAATAGATTTTGAAGCACCGGCCCATACATGAGAGTTGTATTCCATTTTCGGTCGGATAAAGGTGGTATAAATACTAAGGAGATCAGATGGAGTGAAGTATGTCCTACACCGTCTTAAAAAGCCGAGGCACTTGAATGCTTCTTTTGAGACATGAAAAATGTGATCATTCCATCCAACATCACAATGTATTTTCATGCCAAGAACATCAAGAGCTTCTGATTCCTCAATATCTATACCATCCATATTTACAGATGGAGCAGCATGACCGGTCATACGTCTGTGTGAGAGCATACCACATTGGGTCTTTCGTGCGTTAAAATTGACGCTATTAGCATGACCCCAATTTGAAATTGAAATGAGATCGCGATTTAGCGTATCATTCATATTTTGCCGCATTGCCCGGATCTCCGACGGGTTAGGCCTGTTGCTGAATGAATACGAATGAACTAAGCTGCTGTCATCTGCAAAAGAATAGATAGGGTTGGAAGTTTGACGTAGAAGGTCATTAATAAAAATAAGAAAAAGGGTAGGAGAAAGAACGGAGCCTTGCGGTACCCCTTAAGTTATCTTGAACTCGTTTGATGAGACCCCATCTACAACAACTCGTATAGTGCGGTCTCTGAGAAAGCTCGATACAAATCGAGTGAAGCCATCACCGACACCAAAAGCAATCAGTTTTGACAGAAGTGCTCCATGCCACACTCTATCAAATGCCTTGGAAATATCAAGAGCCACCACTTTACTTTCGCCAAAGTGATGTATGCTATTACACCACTTCTCCGAAAGGAAAGCTAGTAGGTCCCCCGTAGAGCGGCCCTTACGGAAGCCATACTGCCGGTCGCTAAGTAAACTGTTGAGCTCTAAATACTTCACAAGATGGAAATTCAACATACTTTCCATTACTTTGGAAAGCGCAGAACAAATTGCAATTGGGCGGTAATTTTCAGGGTTGTTGGCCTCTCCCTTTTTGGGGATCGGCGTTACATTGGCAACCTTCCAACACTTTGGAAATTCACCAGCATGGTACAAAGTGCTGAACAGGCGTGCCAATGGACGTGCTAACGTCGAAAAGCACTGTTTCAAGACCAGTGCTGGAATACCATCCGGCCCAGGAGACTTGTTTACGTTAAGCTTCGCTAAAACCTTTTTAACTGCACGCGCTCGAAAGAATATTTTTGGCATAGTTACAGATATTCCCTCGAGAACGGGTAGTGGCTGACTGCTTTCCGGCAAGTGAGAATTTCTTGCGAACATTTCAGCCAGAAGGTTAGCTTTATCAACTGGGTCAGTGAATACATGGTCGTCCTTTAAAAGAGGTGGAATTGAGGAACTAGCATTATCCTTGACTCTTTTAACGAATGACTAAAAGCTCTTGCTACCCCGTGGAGCATCAAGAACTTTAGTGCGAAGGCGCTGCTCGTACAGAGCTTTTTCGCGCCTTAGTACTCTGGCACATGAAGATCTCGCCTTTTTGCGCAGCGAATTAGTAACGTCGTTTTTATTATTACGCCAGATACTAAATGCTTCCTCTCTGGATCTGATTGCATTTCTGCACGTCTGATTAAACCAAGACTTAACTTTCGGTTTAATCAAAATTTGCTTAGATGAAATGAAAGTTTTCATTCCTAGCAAAATGATATTTTCTACCATTTTCGTCATGGCATCGACGTTATTGTCTAGAAAGCATAGCTTCCAATTAAAATGCCGGAAAAATTCGTTGAGCTCAGCCCAACGCGCCTTTTCGTACATATATTTTAAGCGTCTCGTAGCTGATTGGGAGACGTTGCGAAGATAAGAGTACGAAAAGGTGGCGGAAATGGTACAATGATCCGAGTTACCAAGAGGTGCATTAACACTCACTTCGTACTTTTCAGGGTGCGAAGTGAGAAAACGGTCGAGAGTGTTGTTATAGTGCCCTTCAACACATGAAATATGTGTTGGCTCATTCACTAGTTGCGCAAGGGCATTATGCGCGGCGAAAAGCTCAACATATTGGCCTTCTGGGGTTGTGTGGCTCGAATGGTGAAGCCAAGATGAGTTGTGAACATTGAAATCACCAGCAACGACAATTTCACTGCTCGGACAGCTCTCAAGGATCTTCAAAATTGAATCGGAAAGGGAATCGAAGTTGGATAAGGTTTTATCCCTTGCCGCGTTTGGACTTCTGTAAAGAAACCCGAAATGTAAATAGTGTGTCCTGATTTTGAATTTAACCCAAAGACAGCTAAATTCAGGATCAGACGTGCCTAATGGTTGGTGGCACTGGTACACAACTTCATTACGTATGTATATTGCGAGACCCCTGTGTAGATTAAAAAGCGATAGGAGGTGATAACCAGGTATATGAAAATCCTGTGGATCAGAGTCTTCAGACACCTGGGTCTCACATAAGGCGAAAACATCCGGCCGATGGAGACAAATGTGAGCATACACAGAGAAAAAATTCGTCCTTAGCCCCCTAATGTTACAGAAGTCGATTCTAAATTGACCTACCATAAAAGCATGTAAAATTCAAATCGGAAGTTCATTTTGTGATGCTGATACCAATGATATCAATTGCTGCCGTTAGAGTGTTCAGTGACCAGTGTTATGCCTTCGTCAATTAACAGTCAAACAGCAACTAACACAAACGGCATCAGCATAACAAATGGTTTTTTTTTTTGTTTTTTTTTTTAGGAAAAAAAATGGAACGGCTGACACTAACTAGAGCCATAAAAGCCCTGGGCTGGTCATTTATTATAATTAATTTTTTATTTATAATTATTTATTATTTTGTGTCACGGGGTCCGCACTATTCACTGTGCCAACACTGTTGCCCGTTAATTATTGTTTTTGAGTTTTGTTGTTATTGGTTTTTTGAATGTAATATTGGAATGTAGCTTTTTTTTTTATTTTTGTTTTTGTAGAGAAGTATGCGGTGTAATTTTTATATATTTATATTTTTTTTTTCTTTAACGTATGTATGTAAGTATGCATGTATGTCTATGGCGTTTTTATATGCATATATGTGTGTATGTAGTAATGGTTATTTTATTTTGTTTGTTTTTTTTTTGTGTATTTATTTATTTAAATTTTTTTTTTTTTTTTTTGTTTTGACGATAAAAAAGAGACTGGACGATACGCGGACAACATGTTTACACAGCAAAGGACAAAACACTGTTGTAATTGTGAAATAAATTCACGATAAAGCGATTTACTCCGACAAAGTCGCCCAAAAAAAAAAAAACATGAAAAAGCAATAGATCCAAATGCAAATTTTTCATTGCAGCCAAGGCTGTCTTGATCCACCAGACCCAACTCAAAATTAGGTTAGTGTTATTGTACCCGAAATTTTTTTAATTTTTACCCTTTTTTACCCTATTTTCATGAGCTTACAGTGCTTTTGATGTTGCAAGGGTTGGCATCACTGGTTTGTACAATAAGTATTAGTGGTGGATTGTGGTACAATAAGTAAATTGATGAAATTGGTGTCGGTGAGAGCGAAAGGCATTAAAATTTGAGCCGTTTATTTTGAAAGTGGCATAAGTTACTTTTTTTGTTGATTGCAAATTTTTAACAAATGAAAAGATACCGTTCAATTTTATTTAGTATTGCCATTAACTCGATTTTTTGAAAAAGTGACTTATGCCACGTTCAAAATAAACGGCTCATTTATGCATGTACTGAGTTCGTGCACAAGTACATACATACCCATAAATGTTAATGCCTTTTGGGATCGTAATATCTTAGAAATTGTGGCTCGTATGAAAAAGAAATATTTTAAAAAATATATGAACTGCGTATATGTATATGTATGTACGAGTACATACATAATTGTCAATATACAACGAGTCACTTATTTTATCGTACTAGTAGCTATTGTGTTGTTCTTGCTGAAAAAATGTAACACAGTTATGTTACTCTCTGTCTCTTTACTTCAGTGAAGGGCGTTTTTTGAAATACTATACACGCGTGTATAGCAAGAAAATTCTGTTTGCACGACGTCAACACACGTATACTATAAGCATCTTCGTGTAGCTTATGAGAATTAAGGGGCTGTGCACATATTACGAAACGCTGTTTTCAGAGATGTTATTCAAATGATTTCTGTTGTTAAAAAAATGCTTTCACTATTCTAAATAGCAAATTTTCAGTACCAATAAAAAATTAATTTTAAGCATAACCCTATGCTCCTTATAGGATCAACGGGAACATATATATATATATATAACCGTAAAACAACTTTTTGAAAAATGCATCTAAAATGCAAGTAAAGCAAAAAATTATCAGATGTAGCGCAGTGGCACCAGTGGTTTAATACGCCTTGATATCCAGTACTTTACTATCAACTAATAAATAATATACTTACATATATTCAACATAATTTCCGCTTTAATATAATAAACTAACATACATATATGTATACATATAGTCCGCTATAAACACATGCACTGTTCCACTCAAATGGTACAAGTTTTTTAACTTATTACTACTTTCGCATTATTGTACGTAAATAAGATTTTATTTTAGTAGTGGTTATTGTTATCTGCTTAAAAAGTTTGCGTGCTTAAAAGTAAAGAGACAGAGAGAGTAACATAACTATGTTACGTTTTTCAGCAAGAACAACACAATAGCTACTAGTACGATACAATAAGTGACTCGTTGTATAATTGACAATTATTTAAGTACATATGTATGTATATACGCAGTTTATATATTTTTTAAAATATTTTTTTTTCATACGAGCCACAATTTCTAAGACATTGGTGCCCAGGCCCTATGCTCTTCATGCTCATTTGTTTTTTTAATACTCTTAGCTATAGGCTGTGTCTTTTAATATACTCATACATCTTTCAGCAACCTCAATTATTAGTTTTTTTTGTCGTTCTTCACTGTATACACGCAAGATCAAAGCAACAACACTTTCGTATGCTTTGCTGGTAAACATTGACGACAGCGATCATCAATGTACATTTTGTTTTTGTTTAACGTATGATATGAAATAAATATATGAAATATGTATATTTTTTGTGTTTTCTTTGCATGTATTTGTTTTTACACCAAAAAATTTTGAATAAAAATTTGTTTTTTTTTAAATGTATTGGTGTTTGCTCTACCATAAGGAACTTGCGGGCACCGCGGTTCTAAGATATTACGATCCCAAAAGGCATTAACATTTATGTGTATGTATGTCCTTGATCGTCAAACTAGCCCCTAGGGGCCGAGCACCAATCGTCATTTACACATACACAACTCGAACCAAACAGAAGAGACAAACTAAAATACGAAATATAATAAGTTGTATGATAGCAGTCAATGAATGAAGTTCTTTGTCGCTTTATTTTAGATTTTGCAACAACAAAACACAAGCAAAAGAGGGCAAGAAAATATTAATTATTTTTTAGTCTCTTTATTTGTTATTCACAGTACACTCTGAATATTTTAATTTTTCAGCATGTGGAATGTAGAGTGGGAAGAAGTTTTTTGTATACATTTATATTTTTTAATGTAAATAATTTTTTTTAATTATGTAAATTCATTCATTCCTTCATTCTTTCGTCCATAAACACACTAAACAAATCCAGTGTGTATGCATACAAACTTTTAGTATGATGTTAGGCTACAGTAAAAAATAAATGTAACAAGCAATTTCTACAAGTGTAAAATCACCAATACATTGATATTTCCTTCATGTTCTCTTTGTGACAATCGATGATGTATTTACATGTGCACAAACTCAGTACACTTTTTCAAAAAAATCGAGTTAATAGCAACACTAAGTAAAATTGAACGGTTCAATTGTAAAACATTTACAATCAACAAAATAAGTGACTTATGCCACTTTCAAAATAAACTGCTCAAATTTTAATGCCTTTCGCTCTCACCGACACCAATTTGATCAATTTACTTATTGTGCCACAATCCACCACTAATA
Source organism: Lypha dubia (assembly GCA_947311025.1). Classification (NCBI taxonomy): domain Eukaryota; kingdom Metazoa; phylum Arthropoda; class Insecta; order Diptera; family Tachinidae; genus Lypha; species Lypha dubia. The sequence goes on along the minus strand of OX371261.1, from coordinate 73,236,863 downwards.
CTTATTGTACAAACAGTTCTTTCTCAATAATAAAAAGCAAATGTTGTCTTGCACGAAGGGACAAAAGTTAAACGATTAAGTTTGTTGAGTATAGTATGTTATTGTGAGCGAAGTTTTACAACAACAGTCATACTCATTTTGTCATTTATACTTGTATTTAGTATTGGTATATAACATGTTATAACTGCTTTTGCAATACTTGTTTGTATACAAAAGCACATTTTTAGTATGGATCACCTGAATGTGCCAATATTACAATTGCAAAATGTTTAGCTACTGAGGCAAATATGCCGCATCGTGGTGAAGTGTATTTACTAGAGTTGTCAACCGATTAAGAATAATTCGATTAATCGATCAAACAAAACTAAATTCTTGTTCGAATAATTTTAAAATGCCGAATTTCGAATAACGAATAAATCGATTAATTTATGTTAATTAATCGAACATATTTTTGCATACGTAAAACATGTGTTAAATTTGTTTGTATGATTTGAAACAAAGCGAGTACTTTATATCAAACAATACATGTTATTTTGGATGTTTGTAGTTGTTGTCGAACTGCGCATACCTAGTAATCGTGCTATGTTTTAAATGAAACGTTAAACAATTTTCAAGAATGGGGTTTTTTTACTGTCAGGTAAATAAGTTAGAAATACACTAAAGCCAAAATATAGAACTCGGTTTGGAAGTACATATGTATGTACATATGTATGTATTTTACCAAGAACAAAAACAAAGAAAAAAACAAAGTCACATGTAACAAGTGTCCTAAAGTATACAAAATTGTTGGATCAACAACAAAAACAAAATTAATAATTATATATATATATATATATATACGTTGAATAGTTGACCTCTTTTTGATTATTTATACTCTATATAAGTATGGATTGTTCGGCTGCAGGTCATATTTTTAATAAAAATTAAACGATTTCTTCATTTTTAATTTTTGTTAAATTTTATTTTTATTTTTATCCCAATATTTCGAATAGCTTCGCTATTCATCTTCAAATTTATAGGAGTATAATTAATAAACAGAGAAACTAATATCAGTAAATAAATTTTTGCTGTTAATGACGGTTAAACTTTTAAGAATGTTTATATAACAATCATTATTTGTGTTAAATTTACATGTAATGTATTATATCTACAATTATAAAAATGTTTGTTTTTTAAAAATATGTTTTTAATAATTGTTTATTATATATGTATTTTTAACAGTGCTTGCCCCTGAAGATGAATAGCGAAGCTATTCGAAATATTGGGATAAAAATAAAAATAAAATTTAACAAAAATTAAAAATGAAGAAATCGTTTAATTTTTATTAAAAATATGACCTGCAGCCGAACAATCCATACATAGAGTATAAATAATCAAAAAGAGGTCAACTATTCAACGTATATATATATACATATATATATTAACACGGAAGGCACACCGTATATCATCAAAATGTCTTTGTATAGCAAAATCAAAAGAAAGTACAACAAAACGACAATCAACACTGTTAAGGATTATACCAAAAACAATAAAGTTTTAGCTAAACTAAAATCATCTACATCGTTCTTATTAAAATGCAAACATTCAGGTATAATACCAAATTTTATAGATAATATGACTAAAAATGTCTACACAATGTATATGGTGAATAATAACATACCACCAAACTTACACAGAATATTGTCTAAAAATATCTATAACTTCCATATAAAATTGTTAAAGTTATTAATACAACAAAAACATCAACTGCTCAAGACATGTAATAAACAAAAAAACAACCTAACAGCTAAAGTGATGACGTTATTAGACGAAATGGACTCAAAGCTATTTTTTGAGAGTGAGAACATATTACATGAGAAATTAAATAACAAACACAAAGAAACACACATAAAGAAATTTAATGTTTTGAAAAATAAATTATACTCAGAACTAAATATAACTCATAACAAAGAATGGTTTATAAACAACACAGAAAAACAAATACCAACAAACATACAGTGGCTACTTTCATTAGGTCCTAAATTTGCTTTACCTAACACAAAGAAAAATTTCCCGCTTTTTAAATGCATTGCTGAGGGGGAGGATTGTATACAAACCATAGGAGACAGAGAGAAGCAAGAGAATGGGAGAATAAAATTAATATCGTTAATGGATAATCACTTAAGGTCCGTTTGTTTACTTTTACAGTAAAATGCAGTAAATGAGTAATAAATGAGTAAACAGAAGAATTTACTCTCCAAAAAAATGTTTCTCCAAAAAAGTACGCGAACGGAAAAATTGTAAAAATTCGTAAGATTTAGGCAACAGCTGATGGAAAATAATTGTAGTGTTGAAAAATTTTTATATTTTTGGATACTTGAACAATTTATTCATCGGTACTCGATTACATACTCTTTAAAACACAAATATTTTTATAAAATGTAAACAATTTAATATATGTAATCTTTCCCATTTTTTCTTTTTTCATTTTATTTGATTTTACATATCTGTGTGTGGTTAAATTTATTCAAAGTACATGAATATTTGCTTTTGCTACTGACTATCGTAAAAAGAAATGCAGTACTAAGTACTCAAGTACTTTAGAATTTCACAACTCCAAAGAATTAAAATAACAAATCCACAAACTAATATAACTCTTATTTTCCATTAAAAGGCATGTAGGTAATTGTTTCACAAACAAGTTCAATTTAATGTTAATTTACTTTAAGTTTTGTTTAATTTTTACTTAAATTTTTATTTTGTTAAAAATTTTAGTCACAAATTGCACACTTTTTGTTTGTTTACCTTTTGAATCATATGTTTTTTTGTTTTACTAAACTTTACTGCGAAAATTTTCTGCAGTAAAAATTTGCAAGTTCTCAATTAAGAACTGTCACTTTACGCTCTCAATTTGTGTTCTCATTTACTGTATTTTGTGTAAACGAACGCAATTTAGTAAAATGCAGTAAAGTTCAGTAAAAATTAGTAAAAACTTTTGCGTACTCGAACACACTTTTAAACAGAACGAAAACAAATCCAAGAGAAAAATATATACTAAACACAGTGGGACAGACGCGTCAATTTTTGAAAGAAAATGCAGATTTATTAATTTTAAATTCTGATAAAGGCAATAAGACCGTAGCTATGAATAAACAAGATTATTTAGAAAAAATGAGTCGAATTCTAGGAGATATGTGTACTTACCGACGTTTAAAAAGAGACCCAACCTCAACTTTACAAACAAAAAACAATACATTTGTTGAAAAACTGTACAGTCTAAATATTACAACAATTAATGAAAAAAACAAATTAAAAACCAATACATCCACTGCACCGAAAATATATGGGTTGCCAAAAGTACACAAAATAGGCACACCTTTAAGACCAATTTGTTCATCACAGAATGCACCATCCTACGAACTATGCAAATACTTAGTAAACATCTTGAAAAATTTAACAAAAAACTCAACGTATAACGTGATAGATGCAATTGATTTCAAATCAAGAGTAAATAATATATTAATAGATGAAGATGAAATTATGGTATCATTTGATGTCGTATCGCTATTCCCTAGCATACCGATAAATTTAGTATTACAAATAATAGAGAAAAAGTGGGAAAAATAAGAACAATACACAAAAATACCAAAAAATCTCTTTATGGACCTGTTAAGGTTTTGTATCAAAGATAGCCGTTATTTTAAATATGAAGAGAAGTTCTATGAGCAATGCAAGGGAATGCCAATGGGTTCACCAGTGTCGCCAGTTGTTTCCGACATTGTAATGGAGGAGTTATTAGACCATTCATTAGATAAACTTATTTCAAAACCGAAGATTTTAACAAAATATGTTGACGACATCTTTGCGATTATGCACTACAGGAGGTTCTAAAAGTTTTAAACTCATTTAATACACAAATACAGTTCACAGTAGAAACAGAAAATGAGAATATGTTACCATATTTGGACGCAATGGTTATTAGACATTATAACCAATTAAAAGTTAACTGGTATCAAAAACCTACGGCATCTGGTCGTTTGATAAACTTTTTTTCCAAGCACCCTAGAAGAATTATAATAAATAAGGCCAACAATTTCATTAGACGGGTAATCAACATTAGCGATAACATTTTTTTGGAACAAAATAAACGCAAAATAGAAAAAATTTTAACAATGAATGATTTTCCAAAAACTACAATAAAACATTTATTGAACACGAGCGATAGAGGAGAAAAAAGAGAAAAAATACCACAATATTATAAAGGCTTAACGTACATACCCGGATTTTCTGAAAGGTTAAAAAACTCCGACCTTTACGACGTTGAAAAGTTCCAATTAGCATTCAAAACAAATAACACCTTACAAAGTTTATATACAAACACAAAATCAAAACTAAAGAAGGAAGAAAAATGCAATGTCATATACAGCATCAAATGTAACGGTGATAGTTCGGGCATATGCAACAAAACATACGTCGGAACAACCAAAACAAAACTAAAAACTAGACTAGCATCTCACAAATCGGATTTAAGAACTAACAAACCTTTGGAGCAAAAACTGCACTCGCGGCCCATTGTGCAAAGACAAATCACTTACCTAACTTTGTTGATGTAAAACTATTACAAGAAGAGAAAAATAATGCGAGGAGATTTACTTTAGAAATGTTACACATAATTGACGTTCCTTCAGAGAAGAGACTAAATTATAAACAAGATACTGAGAAATGCGCTCAAATTTATAGGAGTATAATTAATAAACAGAGAAACTAATATCAGTAAATAAATTTTTGCTGTTAATGACGGTTAAACTTTTAAGAATGTTTATATAACAATCATTATTTGTGTTAAATTTACATGTAATGTATTATATCTACAATTATAAAAATGTTTGTTTTTTAAAAATATGTTTTTAATAATTGTTTATTATATATTTTTAACAGTGCTTGCCCCTGAAGATGAATAGCGAAGCTATTCGAAATATTGGGATAAAAATAAAAATAAAATTTAACATTTAAAAATGAAGAAATCGTTTAATTTTTATTAAAAATATGACCTGCAGCCGAACAATCCATACATAGAGTAGAAAATTAATAATTATTTTGCAACAGATTTACTAAAACGGATTAAAATAAGAATAACTAAGAGACGTATAAAACTTTAAAATACGTTAATAATATTTTTAAATTCTGGAAATTTTCCGTGCAATGAAAGTTTTTCAAATATTCTTTAAAAATTTAAACTAAAGAATATGCTAATTAATTATACTCCAGATTATTTTATGTTGAAAGTAACCACAATAATATAATAATAAAGTAATGATATAGAAGAAGTTATTATTAATGAAAATAACAATCTTTTATATGAATTAAATAATTCTATTCAAAGTATTAAAATGCAGATAATAAAAAAGAATTCAGCGATATATTAGACAATATACTATATTCGGAAAAATCTAAAAAAGAGCAGAAAAATTAGATATTTAAACTTTTCATGCTTTTCTCACTACATTAGTGCTGGCAAATTCTACTACTTTTCATTACTCAATAATATTCAATACTTTTCATTTGGGTACTCAATACTACTCGATACTTTTAACGGATTTTTTGAGTTTGTAGCGCATAGTTTTTATCTGCAAATTGAAGTAGTTTCTTCAAAAATTAAAAATAGATCTTCAACTATTATTGGTTTTGTATGTTTTTATTATTAAATCGAAAATAAATGTAAAGCTAACTTTTAATTCAACGTTAACAAATTAAAATTTTATTTATTTGTTGCGGGTTAGTTAGTAAATGTAATTTTGTTAACAACTTAAGAAATAATTAATTAATAAAAATTAGTTATGCATATAAGAGTTCATTGGAAAATTAATGTTTTGATTTGATTTGAAAGAATTGAAAATATTTACATATGCGAGAACATACATATGTGCCTGCATGTGTAATACATTGTGTATTTATATAAAAATTAAAATATAATATTTACATGCATGTATATATACATATTTAACTAATATACATTTTTAAGTACTTTTAAAATGTAATTTATCACATGTGGTTGTTCTATTTTATTGGCAGCTTTATTTCGGCGGTTGGTTTAATTTTGTAGCTTACACATTGTTGTCTTTCTGTCTTTTTATACACTATTTTAGCCTCTCAACTTGCTTAAAAATACAACTCTGAAAGTATCGAGTAACTACTTTTGAGTATTGAGTATCCAAAAAAAAGGGCAAATACTCGATACTCGGTACCCACTACTCAATACTTTGCCAGCACTAGTTCCCACCGCATTTGATTTTATCGATGAGCAAGTTGTAAAAACATCATATTGAGTAACACAGGAAAATTTAAAATTATCATTGATTGTATCTGACGCAGATGAAGGAAATTTGAAAAATGTGGGATTTGTTTGGATCATAGGGATGTTGGTAAATGATTTGTTTAAAATGTTTGGATCCACTTTGGAATCAATATTGTTGTTGGTCTTGCCAATTCCTATTTCGCGAATAGCATTCCAAGTTTGTTTAGTGCTGATCGCAGAACTAAAGCGCCTAGAATAATATTCCGTCTTTGCATGTTTTATTTGCTTAGTAACATTTTTTCTGGCAATTGTATATTCTACCTTTAACTCAGAAGTTCTAAAACGCTTCCACCTGGCATATGCTAGATCTCTTTTATGTTTAGCATTCCTAATAGCATTTGAAAACCAGGGTTTTAATTTCTGTGTGATTTTCTTATGTTTGAGTGGTACAGTTAGCTCAAAGAGTTGTTTAATGTTGTACTCAAGAAATGAAGATTGGTCATCAACGGAGGGCAAAAAGAAGATGTAACTCCAGGCAACATGGGAAAAATATTCAGATAAAAGGTCAAAATCTAAGTGCTTAAAGTCTCGATAACTATAACTCTGGTCGACTTGTTGGACCCTGAAATTGTATGTTAAAAAGATCAGATCATGTTTAGAGAAACACGGAGCAGATATCTGATCATATAAATTTACATTCTCAGTGTTAGACACAAAGAAAATATCAATTAGTGTACTTGTTGTAGATGTATGATGTGTTGGACTTATGGTATTAACCGGGAAAAGTCCAAGAGATAACATATCATCAATGAGGGTTGGCTCTGTCAAGACGTTTGAATTGAAATCACCGGTTATTACTATATCATCATGCATTGAGGCGAGAGTTTCGAGTGTCGAATGTAAAACAGAAAAAGGGAATCCTATTATTTGGTCTATATACACAACCCACCAGCATACTTTTGCTAAAAGAGGAAACTTCAACAAAAATTAACTCCACATTTTGACAGATTGAACTACATGGATACAGCTTACAGGATATGCCACTTTTAGTAAATATGGCAACACCACCACCATGACTTCCTCTATCGGCTCTAAATACTTTATACCCATTAGGGCATACAAAACTATTAGGGGTAGATGTAACTAGCCACGTTTCCGAAACACAAATAATAAATACTCATAGTTAAATCTTTGGATTTCCCACGATCATTATTGTCATTGGTCATAGAAGTTTAAGTTAATGCGTGCAATGCTAATAGTAACAATAAATACATCAAAGAATACCCTTAACAATAATAATAGAGCTTGAAAAAAGTACTCAAAAACAGTATAAAAATTAAGAATATTAAAAAAAATCAAATTTAAATTTAACGTTAACTAAAATGTTGACAGTATGTAAGTATTAAAAAGTATTAGTTAAAATAAAATAATTGCATGTTAATTGATCTAAACATTTCATTTTTCAGGTAGTAGCTGATTTTGATCCAATACCACTGGAGAATATGCCTGCAATGATGGATCATGAACATGAGCTCAAACTATCAACAGATGTTAAATATTTATTTCAAATAGCTAAAGCAATTTCGAATGGTATTGTTCCAGTTGATTTAGCTAACATTAAACCAGGACCAATTGCACATTCTCGTTGGCTAACCAAAGCAAGTAGATTACTACGATTATATGTAACAACTAATACACCATCGACCAATTTAAAAACTTTGGCAGTTTATATCATTATATATATATATATATATATATACATATATCCGATTTTAAAAATTTTTACATTACAATGTGTCTACATCATTTGACATCGCAACTGGATCACAAATTCTAGGAGTGAAGCATGGCGAAACTACTGGTTATTAATTTGCCTTGCAAAAATATGTTAAATAAATAAATGCAATTTTTTACGCTCTTTTCAACATTTTATTTATTTATTTATTTATTGAATTCCTTCAATAACCAGACTTAGTCTTATAATTACGATGTAGAATTGTTTTGTGTACAATAAGTTCGCCAACATAATTAAATTTAAGATAAAAAAATAAATTTATACAAATAATTTAAAATTGCATATTAAATAAAAGTTTTACAAAGTAAGGACATATGTATGTACGTAAGTATGTAAAAAACTTTTAATCTAATCAAAATAATTAAAAAGAAATTTTTTAAAATTTGTTGCGTTGCTATTAATTTGTTGATAATGTGGAAGAGAATTCCAAAGACGAACAGCATGTAAAAAGAACTGCCATTCAGAAACATGGTAATGATATCTAGGGGTTATAATATTTTTGTCTCTTACATATCTGGCAAATCTAATCTTCTGAAATAGATATTCAGACTTTTGAGTGTACATATATAATTTTGTGGAGTAAAATTAATGTTCTTATCTTTAGGAGATTTTCAAATAACATGATCACGCCTCTTGAGATTATAAACATTTCTTACTATATTATTATATAATACTTCGAGTTTCCTCTTACTAACACTATCACAATTAGAAAACAATTCACAACCATATACTTATATTATATTCTTACTCTCAGAGGTTTGCAGTGTTGATCAGTCCATAATGTTCTAAATTTAACATATAATTTAACAATCAGTGCATTGATATGGCTTGACCATGTCAAATTGTTATTAAATACAACTCCTAGATTTTTCGCAGCATCCACTAACTCAATTTTTTGTTGATTAATTACATATCATGTATAGTTTTCTTATGAATAACCAGACATTTGGATTTTTTAGGGTTTAAGTGTAGACGATTTGCAGATGCCCAAAGAAAGTTCTAAGTTTGCCATATAATATTTCATGGTTAACTGTAAAAAACTAATTTTCCCATCATCCAGATCACGCCTAATATTCTCCGGGACATCCACTAAAACAGTTACACAACTGTGATTTGGTCGGAAACCTGATTGCTTATCAGATAATAATTTATTATTATGTATGTAATTGCTTATTTGGTTGTTCAAAATTTTTTCTAATGCTTTCGAAAGGAAGCTTAATATAGCTATTGGACGATATTCATTGTTTGGTTTATTATTTTTGCATGTTTCCATTTCAGTGGAAAACAGCTTGTGGTAATGATGGTGCTAAAGAAATATGTTATACTAGCCTATCCCGGTGTGCTTCGCTACCCCCCTCGTTATAAAATAAAATTAAAAGTATTTATATATCCTATTGTGAAAATTTAATGACGATCGGTCCAGTAGTTAAGACTATATTACGATTTTTAATTTTCCTAAAAAGGAACGTGGTCCCACCAACTTTTCTCCTACTACGTATTCCAAATTATTCCAATACCATATGTACCAAATATCATCAATGTAAGTTAAAAGATTCCCAAAATATTGCGATTTAAATTTTTGATTTATATGGGCGGTGCCACGCCTCTTTGTCCAATCAAAACTTCATATAGCCTATTATTCCTTCCAGAGTCACAGTAACATGCTGAGAAAATTTCAGGAAGATCGGTCCAAGGGTTTGGTTTTCCTAAAAAGGGGGCGTGGTCCCACCCACTTTTCTCCTGGTACGTATTCCAAATTACGCCAATACCATATGTACCAAATATCATCGACGTAGGTCAAGAAATGCTCAAAATATGGCGATTTAAATTTTTGGGTTATATGGGCGGTGCCACGCCTCTTTGTCCAAATTTTTGTCTACAAACCATTCGGGGTCAACAGTGAACAAAATTAAAAACGAATCAGCCAAATCCGTCACTCCGTTCTTTAGCTATGCTGTCACAAACACACGCCAACTCATTTTTATATAAATTAGATATGGCAGAAGAGAAGGTAACATTATTTTTATAAAATTGGGATGCATATTGTCTAATCCTATCGCGTTTGATTTTATTTGCGCAAAACTTGAGAGAACATCAAGCTGACTGACGCAAGTTAAGTTACTTAATCCCATCATCATACATAACATAATCTTAAGAAATATTTATAAGACAAAAGATTATGAACCAAACATAATATTAATATAAGAAATATTTATAAGACAAAGGATTATGACTAATTACAAGCCGAAGCATAATATTAAGATAGGAAATATTTATAAGACAAAAGATTATGAGTAGTTAAAATCCCAAACATTTTATGACTAGTTACAATCCGAAACATTTTATGACTAGGATAAGTAATAATTGAAAGAACATGAGATAATAAATATTATGATGAAATTCACATGTAAAATATTTTGGGTTCAGAACAAAGAAATAATATTATTGTAAACACCACTAAAAAACATTTATTAGATAACAAACCCATTTTAGAACAAAGAAATAATATTATAACAAACATAATGAAATAAGAGACACTAGAATAAAGCTCAACTTGAACAAGATAGACTTTGAAAAAAGTATAGTAAAGTTCCAACCCATTAAAAATTATAAAAAGCTGTAGTGTAAAACTTACATGTAATTCAGCAGATTTAATTAATGTAGAGGATCTTTAACTGGTCTGATTGCAGCTGCCGTGGTGGCAGTGAGGTCTAAGCGGTAGACAACTCTGATGATGAGACTGTGGTTAGTCTCGAAACATCGATGTCAGTTCAACCCTCCGCGCAGTCAAAAAACTTTTTCTTTGTCTGTTTCAAGTATTAAGAGCCACTAGATTTGTCTTTCTTTCTAATTTAAATAATAATTTAATTTATAATAAAATTAAATTTAGAGAAAACGAACTTAAGCCTGAAAAATTAAAAATTTCTTTGATTAAACATCACTCAGTTCGAATAAAAACTTCACAAATTAATAACAAACATATGTTAGAACAAATACTAATATTGTTATTCTCCTAGTATTTAAGGAAATCATTTTGAAAATGTAAATCAGTTCATATGTAAACTCAAATAAATGAACATTGAAAAGTTCATGTGCAAACTCAAAATAAGTTAGTTGTTAAGAAAATATATTAAATAAAGAAAGACGCATCGCGTCAGAAAAAATATTTTTTTAATAATAATAAAAGTGTAAACTTTAATTGGCGATCCTGCCAGGAGTAGCATATATTTTGTTAATCTAGAAGCGGACCGATATATCCTTGTCGCAGCAAGGATTCAACTAAATTTTTTTCAAAAGAAAAAAATACTAAAAAAAAAAACTAAACCAATTCTTCATATAGAAGATACAAATTTTTTTATGTTAACAAAAACGGGAAGTGAGTGAAGTTAATAAATAAAACAACGAATCTTATTCATATAGTGAAGGAAACATATATGTATATGAAACTCTCAAGAAAAAATATCTTCGATAAAAATAGAAACTTGAACAATTCAACAACTGGCTGGTTTACAGGTAGCACTACAGAAACTACAACAGGAAAATGCATCTTTAAAAAATAGATTGGACCAAATTCCAACAAGTTCTTCGGCAATTCAACCACAAGCATTATTGGAACCAAGGTTAGCAAATTATAATAACCCTAATGAAATAAATTTAGAGATATTTAAGGCATTAACTATTTTTGATGGAACAAAAAGCAATTATCGGCTTTGGCGAGAAGACGCAACACGTCTGATGAACAGCATTAACCAACATACCAATTCCAACAAATATGTAGGAGCCTTAACAATCGTAAAGTCAAAGATAACTGGAGCAGCAACTAATATATTGTTAAACCATAACACAATATTCAATTTCGAGGCAATCATTAATCGACTCGACTACACTTATTGTGACCAGCGCCCATTATATGGCCTGAAGGACGAACTAACTAAACTAACCCAAGGGAAATTATCATTATCAAAATTCCACGATGAGGTTAGTAAGGCATTAACAGTGGTAACATCGAAAATAGCGATGTCCGGAGACCCACCGGAATCAATTAAATGTATTACAGCACATGCAATGGAAGACGCAGTTCGAACATTCAAAAATGGAATAAACAGTACTTTTACTTGCTCAACACTCTATGGAAATCCTATCAAGGATTTAGAACATGCCTATGCAGTCGCACAAACCATAGAACATGACAACAATTACAAAAATCTACACTGTGGCAATAACAACATAAATCGTGAAGATAACAGAAATCCATCATCAAAACACCAACAGAGGGAGTACGCACAACAACCTCAACATTTTAGACGGCCATCATATCGCCCATTTAATCAACATCAAAACCAAAATAATTGGCAACAACGAAACAATTTTCCAAAGCCAGAACAATGGACACCTCTTCAGGTAACACAAGAAATTTCAACAACGCTAGACAGCAATACAACCCACAGGGATTTCACAGCCAACCCTGGAAAAGAATTCGTGACCAAAGTGGAAATTTTCAACAGACACACAAAGTCCAAAGACACAACCAGATGAAAACTCAACAAGAAGACAACATCAGTATCACCACAGATAAAAGTAGTAAGTGCTATAGAAATAAGTCTATAATTAAGAATTTAAACTAATAAACGGGTTGTACTATATTTTTATGAAAGATGAAGAAAATAAAGAATATAAAATTTTCATAGATTGCGATGAAACCCACAATTACATAAACAAAAATTTAGAAATACGTAAGAGAATTAGAACAAAACCTTTGAGAATGATCTCCATCCATGGTGAATCAATATTAAATTTCAAACAGAAAATAAAACTGTTTAATAAAGAATTATAATTTTATAAAATTAAAAATTATAATGATTATTATTTGTTTTTGGGAGTTGAGGGCTTAACACAATTAGGCACTATCATAGACATTAAAGAGAAATTGTTTATTATCCCTGAAGAAATTCAGAAGATAAATTATTCTATAGGTGATCAGAAATTTGCATTAGAAATAGATAAATTAATGAATGAGAATAATAATATAGGCCCATTACCATTCACAACAACCGTAGAAGCTAGTATTAGAACTACGACAAATGAACCAATCTGGACAAAACAATATCCAGGCAATTTTAATGATACAAAGTTTGTGAATAAAGAAATAAAAAAATTATTGGAACAGGATATTATACGGAAAAGTTATAGTCCTTATAATTCCCCAATGTTAACAGTCCATAAAAAAGGATTGGATGAAAATGGGAAACCAAAACGACGAATGGTCATAGACTTTAGGAAACTTAATGAGCATACTATAACTGATAGATACATTATACCTGATGTCAACATTACATAACAGAATTTAGGAAGGGCTAAATACTTTACAACATTAGATTTGGAATCTGGATTTCACCAGATAAAGATAAAAAAGGAAGATAGAGAGAAAACAGCATTTTGTGTTAATGGAGGCAAGTACGAATTTAAACGTATGCCTTTTGGATTAAAAAAATGGCCCATCAATCTTTCAAAGATGTGTAGAATTCGAGAATTCATAGGTAAATTCGTATACGTCTACATAGATGATGTTTTAATTTTTTCATCTTCTCCTGAGGAACATTTAGAACATATAGACATAGTATTTGAAGCTTTAAATAAAGCTACTTTGAAAGTTTCGGATGAAAAATCTAAATTCTTCATGACCAAAGTAGAATACCTAGGTCATGTTATTAAACATAATACAATTACAACAGATCCAGAAAAAATAAAGGCTATTGAGAATTTTCCAATTCCTACCACACTCAAAGATTTGAGAGGGTTTCTAGGATTAACTGGACTAGACTATTTGTGCAAAATTATGCCCAAATCACGAAACCATTAACAGTTCATTTAAAGGGAGAAAATGCCCATATAGGAAAAAACAAGAGTAGTAATACTAAAATAAATTTAGGCAACGCAGCCATAGAAGCTGTAAATGTATTAAAACTTAAATTAAATGAACAGGTTGAATTATTTCAACCCAATTTTGATAAACCTTTTGAACTTACCACAGATGCATCCAACATAGCTATTGGTGCAGTGTTAAGTCAAAATAAAAAGCCAATTTATTTTCTATCCCGTACACTTAGTACGACAGAGCAAAACTACAGCACGAATGAAAAAGAGCTGTTAGCTATAATCTGGGCTTTACAAAAACTTCGAAATTATATATATGGAATAGCAGATCTCACAATTTTTACAGATCATCAATCACTAACATATGCTATCTCCGAAAAAGATCCCAACCCTAAATTGAAACGTTGGAAAGCCATAATAGAGGACTATGGTGCTAAAATTAAATACAAACCAGGTACTGAAAATGTTTTAGCAGACGCGCTATCACGACAAATTATTAATACATCTTCTGTAGACACGGAACACTCAGCCGAAAGTTCCGCAAGTAATATAATAAAAACTGTTACTCAGCCATTTAATACATATGGTTTACAATTAGAACTCGTACCTACTCCAAATTTTACCGAAACACGAACACGCACAATTTTTCCTAGTAAAGTACGGCACACTATTAATTTTTCAAATAATAATGATCTGATAAGTAAATTAAAAAAGATATTGGTCCCAAACTGAATCGTAGCTATACATATGAATATAGAAGATTTGTACCAATACGCAGTAGTAATTAAAGAAACATTTATAGGTACAAATTTCGTACATACACCAAAAAAAAATTAAAAGATAGCAAACAATTTAATAATCACTGTTCTGCACGTTTATTTGGACGATATGAGAGAAACCCAACTAATGAGCCTCTCCGAGAATCAGACATACCATCACAACCAAGAGAATACATACATGCGGATATTTACTTTAATGATAATAACATCTATCTTGTGACTATAGATAAATTTTCCAAATACATAGTCGCCGAAGAAATAAATACAAAAGCAAAGCTAGAAGATAAAATGGAAGAAATAATTATCAATAATTTTCCCGAATGCAAACGACTGATGACTGATAATGAAGCAAGTTTCGTTACACCAGCATTTGAACAAATGTGCATAAAACATGGTATACAGAAGATAGAAACACCAGTGCATCGATCAAAAGCAAACGGACAAGTAGAAAGAGCACATAATTCTATTAGTGAGTTAACACGCATTTTTAAAATACAAAATTCCTCTACAGTAAAAGAAGAAATATTTAGAGCTGCTAAAGAATTAAACAACTCAATACATACTGTAACAGGATACAGACCCAGACAAATACATTTTGGTACAATAAATTACAATAAAGAAGAAGTTACAAATAAATTACGTAAAGCATCAACTAAGGTACTAGAAAGATTGAACACACACGCAAAACATCGAACATTCGAAAAAGGTACTCAAATTTTGGTAAGAATCTCAGGTGTTAGAAAGAAAAGCCAACCCAGGTTTATAAAAGAAATTGTAGAAGAAGACCGTGGGGACACGATCTTAACCCGTGGAGGAAAGACTGTCCACAAAAACAATATTAAGAACATCACAATTAAAGAACATGATACAAATATACCTGATATTAGCCGTGCTGGTAACGTCGTCTCAGACACCAGAAGCAACAACTCAAATTGAAAACATAGAGGGTAAAAAATACATTTTAACAAGAACATATGATGTATTTTTATTCGACGAATTCGCATTTTTATTTCACGTTACGAATTTAACAGAAATATTTGTAGCATACAATAACACCCTTACTAAACACTACAAACCCAACACGGAGGAATGGATTTTAATTAAAAAAAATAGAAACCTTAATGGATCAACTTAAAGAACACAGAAATAAACGGGGACTAAATTTCCTCGGATCTGCATTAAAATTTGTTACCGGCATACCTGACCATGATGAAGCAATTCAAATTGAAACAGCAATAAATGCACTTATTGAAAACAATGATAAACAAAAGATCATCAACTCGAGATTCGAAAAAATATTAAATTCCTTAGGACTAGAAAACCTTATACAAGGAATAGGGAATCGCATTTTTTAGAACAGGTATATGAGCAATTAATGCTCTTGGTCAGAACAATCAACGCAGCAAAAAATAATGAATATTTAACAGAAGCACTAGATCTAAATGATGTTAAAGAAATAGTTCGTCATGAAATAAACTTCGTACCAATTATTAATGTATTAGAATATTCCAACGTCTACATTGCAAGAACTAATGAAGTATTCATTACAATTTACAAATACCCAGTTATAAATAAATATGGCAAGTTATATAAATTCACGCCGCTTAACATTGGACATGGCAAGATTTCAACAGACGAAAATATTGCACTCTGTGACAAAGAATATATCAGAATAAAAAATTGCAAAAATTAATTAAGTAAAAATATATGTATAATAAATAAGGAACAAGATAATTTTATTAAACCAGTATTAGAAAATAGAAAGGCTGAATGTAAAATAATACAGGAATATAACCCTCAACTAATGCAAATAGAAGAAGGATTTATCCTCTTGGATGGAACAACTATCATAGATAATCAAACAGTGTCAGGAACTAAACTAGTTAGTTATAGTGATGAGGTAGAAATAAATAATATTACTTTCAGAATCATACACGGTAGAATACTAGAAGCCATTCATAATAAACATAATGAAGATTTAGAAATAATTAGAATTTTGACATCTACGTCAGATTTAGCATTTAATAATTTAGATTCACTAAAGATGTTCATAATTCCCATTGAAGAACACCCAGTTAAATCTCTTATCTATTCATTTGTAATCTTTCTTTAGTAGCCTCTTGGCCCGGCGGACCTTTATTTTCTTCCACAGTCGAATGCTGGGGTGCCTTTTGGCTAGGCGGACCCTCTCTCTAATGTATCTTTGTTGGGGTGCCTTTTGGCTAGGCGGACCCTCTCCTTCTTCTGCTCATTCCAAGGTGCTTAGTATTTTACAGCTTTCTTGGAACTGGCAGGCTGCTCTTGTTTCTTAAGGGTGCAGTTTAGTAGCACTCACTGAAGAAGACTGGCAGGATCGCCATGTAATAAAAAAGTTTTTATTTATTTTATTTTTGTCTTAGAGCTTGTATATTTGGAGCTCCTAAGACTGTTGATTTATTAATTGTATTATAAACTAAATGACATTGGCTTATATACTAACTATGAGAATAATTCGTAGGGGTACCTTAACATAAGAGTAAAAGAATAGAAATATATATTATTGTTCGGTAAGCATATTTAGCTTCCAACTATTTATGTATGGCATGTGTTCAACAGTTTTTAAGTCCAACGAGTGCATACTTAAAACAAACAGATACTTTGTGTTGCTTATATTTACAATCAAACAAATGCAGTTAATAAATGTGATTCATTTAAGTGCATTGTGCTGCTGCACTTGATTAACCGTACAAGTGTCAAATTACCGACACACAAAATATCTTGCTTGCAGTTTGTCAATGCTTGCATGTTGCGGTACTATTGAATCGCAATGCATACTACACACTGTTGGCCACATGCTACACATTCTTCACAATTATTTTTAAATATTAATAACATTGGTAATTTTAAAATTAATTAGATATTTCGTAGCACTGAAACAAATCAGAACAACAAAAAATTTCCAAGTTATTTATAATAGGGAAATATTAAGGTTAACCGCTCCTTATATCGGGACGTTTAATTTTAACGAGGGGGAGAGTTAAGTTACTTAATCCCATCATCATACATAACATAATCTTAAGAAATATTTATAAGACAAAAGATTATGAACCAAACATAATATTAATATAAGAAATATTTATAAGACAAAGGATTATGACTAATTACAATCCGAAGCATAATATTAAGATAAGAAATATTTATAAGACAAAAGATTATGAGTAGTTAAAATCGCAATCATTTTATGACTAGTTACAATCCGAAACGATTTATGACTAGGATAAGTAATAATTGAAAGAACATGAGATAATAAATATTATAATGAAATTCACATGTAAAATATTTTGGGTTCAGAACAAAGAAATAATATTATTGTAAACACCCCTAAAAAACATTTAGTAGATATAACAAACACATTTTAGAACAAAGAAATAATATTATAACAAACATATTTTAGAACAAAGACAAATATTGTTATTCTCCTAGTATTTAAGGAAATCATTTTGAAAATGTAAATCAGTTCATATGTAAACTCAAATAAATGAACATTGAAAAGTTCATATGTAAACTCAAATAAATGAACATTGAAAAGTTCATGTGTAAACTCAAAATAAATTAGTTGTTAAGAAAATATATTAAACAAAGAAAGACGCATCGCGTCAGAAAAAATATTTTTTTAATAATAATAATAGTGTAAACTTTAATTCGCATGTGCAACCAGGGGTGCCAAACGTGACGATTTTACGTCATTTTGACGATTTTTTTGAGCGCATTTCAAAATATAACGATTGACGATTTTTGTTTAGTGCCCCTTATACTTTGACGATTTTCGACTTCACTACTCAACATAACCTCTACATGTCAATCTCGATAGAATAAAATATTTTAAAACTTTCGATTCGAATCGAAAACGCTTTCGAAAGGAATTTCCGAATCGAAAGGAAAATCGTAGTATGTAGTACGTTCGAAAGGCCTGCAGAGTTGTTTTAATAATTTTAAGGGAAATTTCCAAGTGATGACATATTTTATATGTAAAACCTTGGTAGCACTTTGCATTGTTTTATACAAATGTCAATACAAAAACATTTCAATAAAGATAAATATATGTACATACATAAATGTTCTTTTCTGAACAAAAAAAGGTAAAAATAAATTATGTTTGTATATTAAGTGTAGTTTATTTAAATTGTATTAAACTGTGCACCGACTGAATGTAGATGAAGGCCAAAAATCATGCGAAGAAACAAAAAACCGAATTAGTCCGATAAGAACGCCATAAAAGAGATTGATTCTTTAAGGGTATCTATGTATATTATTTTTATTTTTGAAAATATTACAAGAATAAACGAAAGTACGTAATTCGGCAAGTTATTACACAATTTAAGTGCAACTTTAAAAATACACAAGTAACTTTTGTTTTGTTGCGGGAAAGTTGAGGATTTTGCTTCAGAGAGATTCCAAAGGAAATTTATAAAAGATGCAAGGAACATTTTGAATCTCAGTGAAAATTCGTGAATAATATATTTTTTAAAAGTAAAAAGTATGTACATATGTATGTACATAAGATTGAATTGAATGCAAAAAATTTCGTTTAGATTCATAAAAAACTTTTGCGTCACATTAATTAACGATAAACTCCATTAATAACTGCCGATTTCACGATGTCAAAAGAATTTTTATTCGTACAAATATATTTGATAAAAAATTTTAGAATTATGAAATTATACTATTAAAAAATATTAACAAATTCTTTTTACATTGTGAAATAGACAGTGTATTTTTAATTTTTTATGTACTGAAAAACAATAAATATAAGATTTCCGCAATCAAAATGGCATTCGAAAGAAATATGTACGTTAATAACACTTTTGACATTTTCTTTCGTACTACATAGTTGCACAAATTAAAATTAAACAACAATAGCAACAACGACGACCAATTCAAAAGAAACCAACAATAAGAAACAACAACACAAGAAAAATCCGAAAAACAAAAGGAAAAAAAAAAACAACAGAGACACCAAATCAAGGAAAACAACAACAGCCTAGCAACAAGCAGCACCAGGGGTACTGATATTGTAAATATATATAAAAAAAAATTTATACAAACATATCTATTATACATACACATAACTACACATTTATATACATACTTTTACACATTTAGGTACACTCCAACACAATCAAATACATACATACATACACCAAACAAACTAAAATACACAACATCATACACAAAAAAAAAATATAAAAAAAAAAAAATCTTAGAAATAAAAGTTTTTATTGTTTTTATTAAAAACAATAAAAACTTGAAATGAAAAAAAAATTGCATTCTTTATATTGGAAGATGTATGTATGTACGTATAATAAGAGTTGGGAAGGAGAAAAAAAAAAGGAAAATTTGTACAAATGTGAACAAATTGTTGAAAGCAACAATATTAAAGTGTTTTAATAAATATTAAACAAAAAATAAAAACTGATCAACGTGGTCGAAAAATATAAAAAGAAAAAACTTATTATAGCAAATATTGAGGTTATGAAAAAATTTTTACTAAAAGTAAAAATACAACACTATAACAAAAAATCTAAAAACATTTAAGAAAAAGAATAAATAAAAAAAAAAAAAAAATTTGTACATAAATATTGAATCATAAAATTAAATAAAATTAAAACATTTGAAAAAAAAAGAGAGAAAAAAAACATTAGAAACAGTTTGGGGTACAACTGTACCAAAATTTTAAATTCTTAAAAAAATAATAACCTGTTTGTCTGAAAAAAAAGAGAACAAAACCGAAAATGTAAAGTGGAAAAAAACGGGTAAAGAAAAAACGCTTAGTAACGAGAATACAATAGAGAAAAAAAGCTGAAATGAAATATATGGAATGAAAAATGAAACATTGAATAGCAAAAACGAAAAATCTAAAAACAGGTACAAATAAATTGAATAACACTTAGTAACAAGTAAACGAAAAAGAAAAGAAACTCAAAGAAACAAAATAAGAATAAAAAAAAAAAGGTCAAAAGTATTTACATGTAAAGAAAAAAAGAGTTGATAAAACACATATAACAAGTCATACAAAGAAAATAGAGAAAACGAAATAAAATTGAAATAAAATGGAAATGAAAAGAAACTAAATGGAATTGAAACAAAATTAAAATATGACAACAAAAAGAAATAAATATTGTAATTTAATTAACAAAAACAAAATATTGGAAAAATGAATAACAAAATTAAAATGAAATTAAAAGCAACGAAAACCACAAAACTACAAAAAAAGAGCAACAGACAAATTAAAAAAAAGAAAATATACAGCATCCTAAAACCAAATCAACAGAAAAACAACATGTGTACATAAAAAGAAGACAAAATGCAAAGCCAAGATGTCACAACAATAATAACAACAACCAACAATTAAAAACAAGGGAACCAAACCAACTGAAAAATGTACGAAAACAACAACAAGAACAAAAACTGGAAAAAAAGTATCAACAAGTGTCAGACACAACAACAACAACAAAAAAACCAGCCCAAAAACCAACAGAATAATAACATCAATATATACATACAACACAGACACAACAATAACAACCCATTCAAAACGAAGAAACAAAGAAGACAGCAAAAACGTTTAGCAACGTGGGTAACTGAAGCATCGAAAAACACACATACATAACTTTTTTTTCATTGCTTATTATATACATACATATATGTATATATATATAATATTTGTACCATAAATCAGAGTTCGGATTTGCGCACTCCTTTTGCTCTTTACGCTTTGCGCATTTCTTAAAAGCGTATTAAAAATGCGCACAAGCGCAAAGAGCGTAGCGCAATGTATGCGCAATGCGCATTTAAATTTTTTTCTAGCGCTTTGCGCTGCGCATTGCGCATATTGAGCGGCGCATTGCGCATGCTCTTTTTTATGATAACAGTGGTTCGTTTGAGTTTATTCATTGCTGCCACGAAAAAAGTCTTTGCAGCCAAAATCTTTAAAAAATGTAACTAAATAAGAATAAAAGTAACCAGAATATTTTTTTAATGTTTATTAAAATGGTGTGTTTTATTTTTGAGTAAAATATCAATCATATTTGGCCTTTAAGGATTTATTCTTAATCCGTATATTATATGTATAAAAATGATCTGATTGCATGATTCAATGACTATAAGGTAGTCTTAGAAGCCCAGCTGACAATTCTTGCAAACCACTTGTTTTTAATTTCAGGTGTCGAATTTTTATTTGTATTTGGGTCATTCTTTAAAAACATGACCAATTGGTGTCCCCAGACTTTACTATTTTATATTTTGTTTCTCCAAAAAGAAAATAGAAAAATATCTTCATTTTTATAAATTATTATTGATTCTACGTAACTATATTATAAAAAAAAAATAACTAATTATCTGAAAATAACTTAAAAAATATTTTTAATGTCAAAGGTTTAGCAAAAACCTGTGTCCCGAGCCAATTTATAAAAATTTAATAGTTATTTTCAGCTAAAATAAAATTGAAAAAAAATGATATTTACAATTTTTGTTATTCAGTTTGTATATATTAATACCATATATAGAAAAGAATGATGAAAAATAATTTTTTTGTATAATTTTTTTGAAGAAAAATCTTGTCCCCAGGTTCAGGTCCCCTCTGTTTTGTTAATTTTGTTAAACGTTATGACGCGTATATTTCACTTATGCTTCTCCATCATAACTTAGCTAAAATCAACAAAATGTGCTTTGAACTGTTCAGTCTTGTTTAGTGCGTGGTTGAGTAAGCAAGATAATTGTAGGCCGGGTACGTACCCTTATTCAGTGTCAACTCTGTTACTGTTGAAAAACGGTGAGTAAAGTGATTTTTTATTTATTTTATAATTTTTTTATAAATATTTTGTGTACACTAATTAAGTGGACAAATAAATTCTACAAAATTCTAATAAAAAGCTAAAATATGGTATTTTTGAGTTAATTTGTCCCCTCTGTTACCGGTCCACTCTGTGACTTTTTTATCTGTAAAAACTCCAAAAATTTAAAAAACTAATGCTGGTTATGGATTCTTATTGTTGATAAGATCCGTAACCACATGAGGCCAATTATAAACATATTCGGCCAACTTAATTTTTAAAAATTACAAAATTCAGAATGGTCATGTTTTTTAAGAACGACCCATTTATTTATTAAATTTAAATTAAAAAATTTTTATTTAAAAAGAAAATTGTAAAATTTCTTAAAATGAATACGAAATAAATATGAGTTTGTATTTGAGCAAAATAGATGTGATATGTACAAAAGATTAGAGCTATTGGAAATTAACCTTTTTTAAAGCTGCCAAAAATCAAATCAAACTAAAATCGTGGAAAGAAGTCTTCACAAAAAATTTCATATGTGAAGCGCAAAATAGAAAGGGACCTAAGGGTAAAAACCGGTTTAGTTCAGGAGAGCCATTTTAAAGATTTAAATACGTGTATTTAATACGTGACTTTACTTTCATAAAACGCGCATATCTCTGGGAGGGAACACTTTTGGGGCATGGGATCGGTCTCATTCGATGCTCAGATGTTGTCCACATAAAAAAAAAGTGAAAATTGATTTTTTACCCTTAGGTCCCTTTCTCTATGCGCTGTCACATATGCAAATTTTTTTTTTAGAAATTTCAGTTTAAATATGAAATATCCACAACAAATACATTTAGGTATGTTTTGTATGTAACTCTTCTCATGTACTTTTATAACAAGAAGGCGACGAAAATTCTAAAAATAGACGCACTTGAATATTTTCCTGAGTAATTTTTTTAATATTTTGTTGTATGTACATATGTATGTTCCTAGAAGACAAGCCCAAGAAACACTGTAGTGAACCTGATGATGACATTTACATCATCTGTAGGTTTGAATGAATGTACATTCACAAAAAATATTTAAAAATATTTGGCCTGCTTACCCTTTCTGTGGTTTCGCAAGCAAATATTTTTATGACTTTTTTCAATTTTTGAGCAGTTTGGGTTTTTCCAACATTTTATGTGTATGTTTCTTACAAGTAACGAAATGTGTATAAAACCCATCATTAACAAGATTTTTTGAAATCCAAGAAAAGATTTTTTTTAAATAACTTTGAGAGACATACAGGCTGACTTCCAAAACGTCAATTGCTTTGTGTTTGAACAAAGCATCACATTTCATAACGCCGCAGTACAATAATTATACAATGTATACCTTTTCAAAACGCCGCCGCCAAGTATTTTTAACGTAGTAAGAAAGCAACCAAGGCATCGGTTTTATAGTCGATTCATTGTTTCGGAACTTTGCATATGTATGTGATTTAAATACAGTATCAATACAGTATACAAACTTTGTATACGAACGTTTTGGAAGTCAGCCACAATGTGAGTATGTATAATTGTATAAGGGGCAGATTTTTTAACCTAAAACGTTTTTTTCGTTTGAAATTGTATGGAAAAATTTTGTTTTGAAATGAATTTTTGTTATTTTTCATACAAATTTAAAACGTATACACAGGCGTTTTTTCAAAATCTGCCTATAAGTAAAAAACCAATTATCAAGGTATTTATAAACATGTATAGATATGTATATATTGTCCTTGATAATGTGGTGTTGTATTTTTTAAAGATGATTATTCTTGATGTAAAAATCTATTATTTCCTTTACTAACATTTTTTACCACTGTAAATGCGCTATGCGCATTTCTTGCTCTTTTTTGCGCTTGCTCTTTTTATGCGCAGCGCAAAAATAAATGCGCGGAGCAAGCGCAATAATAAATTGGCTCCGCTCTTTGCGTAAAGAGCGAAAAAGAGCAAAAAGAGCGGCGCTGCGCTGCGTTTTTTCGTACTCTGCCATAAATACAAAATATTTCTTATTATACATATTTACTGTAACTAGTAATACAATTTATTAAAACTAATTCTACTTAAACTAACGAACTTCATAACAAATACATACGTATAAGAATGTTTTATTTTTATATACATACATACATACCTACAAAATCATGCGATTCATATAAATAAGCGTGTCAAACAATTTAAAATAAATACATGTTAACTATGTATATACATACATACATTGAATTTTGGATTGTTAAATACATATGTAGGTACATATATACGAATAAATAAAACAGTGAAGCGCAAAATAATACAAAATACATAAATACATATATTTGATAAAATATTTTTGATGTAACTATGACACAATTTTTAACCTTATAATGAAACAGTGGCTTTAACAAAAAAATCCGCCGTACTTTAATATTCCAAGGTTTAAAGTATAAAATAAATTTTCCAACAATTTTAACAAAAATATTCAAAAAATGAGAACACAAAAAAAAAAAGATATTGCGCATAGACTCTTATATAAAAATTAAGAAACTGCTATCAGTGAATTTCAATTTGTTAACGAAACTTATAGTTTAGACTATTTACTTTCGAGGCTACAGCCAACAAATGTGAGATTTACAGGGCAGAATGGTCAAAAGATAATAAATTTTTAAACATTACTCAATACGAGATTCGAAAGTTAACGGAAATTTTATATAAAACATTGGAAAATTATGTATATTGACGGAACATATAATAAGATCAAAACAACAACACATGTTTAATATAACATAACCATTGTAACAGAAAGAAAATAAAACAAAATTTGCATTAAATTTACAGAACCTATTATTTAAAAACAGAAGGTACAAAATGCAAAAATACCGAAATTATAAAAAAAACATTATTATTTTTTATGCACAAAAGCAAAATATTTTTATTAAATTTTTCTATTTTCTATATATATCGAAAACAAAATGGTGGGCACTATCCCCTGATCCCAATTGTTTCGCTGTGTTTTTAATAAACGTGACGTTTTTTTTTTTTTCATAAAAATAAAACAAAATTTGTAAACGAATTTTTTATATATTCATATTTGAAATGTTACAATAACTTTATTAATAACTAATAATAATAACATGTTATGAAAAAAAAAACATAAAATTTATTTAAACTATAAATTAGTTTATTTAGAAACAAAACCTTTAAAAAAAAAAAAATTTTTTTTTAATATTTTTGGAATTAAACCTAACAAAAATAATATATTATATATATTATTAAACTAAATTTGTATAAATTAAAACAAAACAAAATTTTGATTATAAATATATTTTGGACTCATTTATAAATTAGTGCAAATATAAAAACATAATAATAATTTTTAATTTGTAAGCATATAGTATGAAAGATTTTGAAACGAACAAGATTGATCACCTTGTTTGCTTCAACATTTTTTATAAAAACGGAGGTGAATAGGCATATGATCAATGCCTATGTGCCTCAACCTTTTAAACTATTTAAACTAAAAATATAATCACAATAAACTTTTAAAAACTTAAAACTATCTAAACTAAAAATATAATTATAATTATAAACATTTTCAAAGATATCAACATTTGCAAGAATATAAATATTTTTAAAACAAAAATAAATATAAATATTTTTCTATTATTGTATTATAAGTTATAATTAATTTATATTTTTTCTTTAAAAGAAGGGAGGTGTAGTGGCAGCACTGTCGGCCTACTACCTCTTCAACTTATCCCTGTTACTTACTACTATTTAAGCAACTACGTATCGTATTAGCGAGTAAGCAAAACGAATAAATAAAGACACTCTTAACATACCATTCAACAAGTAAAGTTGTTTCATATTATTACAATTGGCTGTTGTATAAAACAGAAGATCTTTGTGTGACGATTTTTTAATGACGATTTTGACGATTTTATTTTCAAAATTTAACGATTTTTCGGAAAATATTACTGGCAGCCCTGTGTGCAACCGAACATGTTCAACTTAAACATATTAGGGTAATTCACAACTGAAATACCGTCAGAATCTTCTGTAACATCCACTGCCGGTATATTATTAACAAACATATTGTTGAGCTGATCAACATCAATGGATTAAAAAAGATTAAAAAGAGTAAAACAAAAAAGAGCTGATACGTAAAAATGGAGAGAAAATCTAATTTTATCAGGTTCGTCCGCAACGCAAGATTAGTTATTTACATACAACTCTCATAAGGGAAACGGATCAGCTGATTCGTAACGTACACGTTTACGTAAGAGTAATGGAGCCTTAATATGTCATTATCGATCCTGTAAGTTTGTTCAATAAATTTAACTTCGACTTCGTCTTAACTTTGTATTCTGTTTATTGATTCTTGTCTAAAGTTATTTATGTAGCCACTAATAAGTGTTTGTTGGTTATTTATATGTTGTGTAACATTATTGATTTGTTCTGAAATGAAATTATTTACATGAACTAAATTTTTAAGTGTATTATTGGTAATCTGTTTATTGTTCTGTATTTGGTTATTAGTTTCTTTTATCAATAATTCATCGTCACCACTGTTGCCAATTCAGCTATTTTCTCGTCAAATCTTGCTATTTTTCATTACATTTGCGGGAAAAAACATGATTTAGCTATTAGCGGGAAATCTAGCGATTTTTGGTTTACTGACTTCTTACTTTTTAAGCGTGTTTTTAATAATATAATTTTGGTCAGCATTGTGAAAGATTTGCTACAAAGCAAGATGTATCGGGCAAGTTAACGCACTAGAGCAGCTGACAGCACATAAATGATCATCATATCATCACCGCCTTTGAACTATCAAACTCTTTATAAATATTCCCTTCTTTACGGCATTTGACATTTTTTTACACTATTTCAGTGTTTTTTGACAGCGGCAGAGTAATTTATACTACAAGTTTTTTATTGTTGTAGAAATGGGTGCTAGTTGTGATATGCCACAAAGTGAGTCTCTAATAACGGTATTTATAAGAATCTGTTAATGTGTGAATTGTGATAGTTTTTTGCATTGTAATATTTTACTTAAAAAAAGAAATATATGAAAAATATTAAAACAATGCCCCCTAAATACAACCAAAAATTTCGTCGGGAATGGCTAGACCATGGTCAATTAAAGTCTTGGCAAGTGCAGGCTGAAAAGGACGAAACAAATGGATTTTGCAAATATTGCAGATGCTCTCTTTCAGCAAAATTATATGATCTTCTATGTCACGCTGAAACTAAAACACACAAATCGGCCACTCCGATTAGATGGTCATGACTTGTGAAAAATGAATTTTGATTTAACTGGCAAAATTCGTATTCATAGGGCAAAATGTACTGCAATAATAAAAAACGTTTTAGCCCCTCATTTCGTAATTGAGCTTAAGAAGGATATTTCATAATCTAAGTACAGCATATTAATGGATGAATCTGCAGATTTTTGGGGGAAATGAATTAGTCTTCTTAAAATTTATGCAACAATTTACAATAAATAAATAGATATTTATATTTAGCTATTTATAGCTAAATTTTTACGTATTTTTCAAATTTAACTATTTTCTAGCTATTTTCGATTCTAATTTAGCGATATTTTTTGGAAAAAAGATGGCAAAAGTGATCGTCACTGTCCATAGACCCGCAAGGTATTTCAGTCCTTTTCCTAATACGGGTGCAGAAAAATTTTAATGAAAATAAAATTGTTTTTGGTAATAATATCATAAGAGAAAAATATTGCTATGTAATTATCTAATTATTTTGGAATGTTGATGCATATAGTAAGAGGTTTTGTAACTTTTGTAAATGTGAATGAAGTGGCTGATGATTTGGTGTAAGCTCCAATGAAGTACATGCCTAGCACAAGAAATTAAATTTGAGGGAATATATGATATATGTATTAACCCTAAGTTTTGTTAAGAAATTTTGTAATTTAAAAATCACATAACAATAAAGATATCCCCACGTAAAATATTTTACTAGTAATTCTACTCTTCATGTCCTAAGCCTAAAAGCGTTTTCACACTGACATGAATTTAAGAACTTCTGAACTTAAATCCAAGTATCACATTCTGGATATACCATACAAAATTATTGTGTTAAATCCAATTTAAATCCTTTTTCAAATTCGATTTAAATTTGTATTGTGAAATGCATCCTTATTTACGCTATAATAAATTCAGAGCTACCAAGTTAAAATGGAGCCTGAAGTAGCTAATAACGTTTATGTCAGTTAATAAGAATATATACATACATACGTGCAGATATACATACAAACAAAAACATCCGTTGCACCAACTAAATGTTAAAATAAGAAGAAAACAGTAAAACAAATGCATTTATTTGTACGGGAGATTTATTTTATTTTGAAGAACATTTATTATGTATGTTAAATCCTAAATTTAATAAACTTGTACAGTAGACGCTCAGAAATTTGAACTCTCAGATATTCGAATTTCCAGAAATTCGAATCAGTAATTTCATTACATTTGGCGCTCTAAAATTAGAATCCAAAATTCAAATTTCCGAGTGGTTTGTTCTTTTTTATTGTAAACACTAAAATTTTGAGAATTTAGTTTAACCAATACAAAGTAAAAAGGGAAATCCCATTTAATAGATGATTTACAGATCTTGTTGATGTTGTTAGAGTTTAAGTCAGGTTTTTGGTGTTTGTATATGTATACTGTTTAACATTTATTAAAATAAGAACGTGGACTAAAAACGCCAAAACAAACGTAAGAAAAACACTTTGTGTTTACAAGACAAATTACAAATATTGGAAAGGATTGACAAAGGCGTTCAATGAAAGCGTTTAGCACTGGACTTTAATGTAACTACTTCTACCATTAGCTATATTAAATCGAATAGAAAATCAAAATTGGATGCTGTTGCCAACACTTATCAACACGTATCCTTTAAAACTTTACATAGTGCTGAATTTCCGTAAAGGGAAGTTGTCTCCACGAGTGGTTTCTTAATCAACGTCAAAAAAAGACGACATTAAACGGACCCATATTAAAGGAGAAAGCTAAAGTAATTTTCAGGCAAGAATATCCGGATAAGGCTGATAATGACTTTCGGGCAAGCGATGGATGGTTTACCAAATTTAAAAAGCGGCATGGAATTCGCCTTTTAAAAACACTGTGATAGTTTTTGACCCGAAAAAAAATTAACTTCGATGAATCCTTTTCGAACTATTAGGGGGGAGTCCCCTGAGCGCGAAAGTACATTTGGAAGTTTCAGATTGGCTCCAGTTTTTGAGAAACCGGTATACATATATCCATTTTTCATGGATCTATTTTAAATAAACTAAAATGAAAAAAAAACATAGTTTTTTATATCTTTATGGTCAAATTTACCTAAATTTTTGTATAAAAAAACCGTCCAGAAATTCGAATAATTCGGAAATTCGAATCGCCCTAAAAACAAAGTGGTTCGAATTTCCGAGCGTGTACTGTATTGTGAACGCAAAATCAGCTGTTAATGGTTTTAATCTTAAATTCAGGATTTAGAATTCAGTGTGAAAACACTATAACGTAATCAGTTAAAATTCTTCTTGTTATTTTATTTTGTTGGCCAGTTCAATTTGACATTTTATTTTGTACTACTAGTATTTGCAAAAGACCACCGTGTTACATTGTATTTATTGTATATCGTTGGATTAATAAAGAAAATGGATATATTAATTTTTCGAAAGCCGTTTTTGTAACGTTTTCTAAAATAAAGTTTTTAAGCTACGGTTGAAATTAAAGCATTCATGCCTACTTAAAAATATATTTTTGTATTTAACTGTTTTAGTTTTTGATGTATTATAAAATAACGAAAATTATACAATTGTTCCATATGAATCCATCGATATGAGCTTTATCTTAAACCACACTTACCTTTAAATTTTTTACATAATTTCCTTGCATTTTTATTTTCTTCCAAATTCAAAGCAGCAACGGTATATTTAACTTCCGTAGACATCTGTTTCAATGAGTTATGCGAGTTAAGCATGATGTGTGCTTCTTTCTAAGAATCAGATGATACTAGCAACCAGTTTGTTTTTATAATAGTTTAAGTTTTTACTTTTTGAAATTCCTACCCTACTATTATATCTGGCTGAGTTTTATTTATTCATGCATACGTAAACTTAATCTTAATTGCTTTTTTTAATTAATCAATTTGGAATGTGTCTTCCATATTTTTAACTATTCAGGTACTTGTGTTACTATTGTCTCAGAACAACGTAATGGGGAATAACCTGAAAATAAACAACAATAAAATAAATGTATAAATAAAACGTGAGATATTATTTTAATTGACTACGTTTAAAATGAACAATTAAATATCTTTAATTGTAGTTACAATTGTAAATAACAATACCAAAGCGAGTTGTGGAGTGTTCAAAAAGTAATGATATTCTTGATATTTCTTCACAAATTCTTATTGATTTAAATTTCGTTTATTTTAAGGCATTCATTGTCAAATATACTCTATGCATGCACTTGCGTAAGAAATAAAGGCATCTGATTAGTAATATCTTTAAATCTGTGTTTCAGAATTATATTATTTTATTATTTTTACTAGACTACCGCTTCCATAATATAATTTGTTTAAATTTTTGATAAAATGCAAACTAAATATATATGTATAATAAATGATAGCCAACAAACCATTACATAAGAACATTTTCTGGATTGCTAATAGTTTTTAAATAATAATTGTTACAAAATTAGTTAAGATAACAATATATGCTCGCAATCGGTTTGTAAGTGTTTTTTTGACACATCCCAAAATTTTGTATAATTTATTAAAGTTTTTAGTGTTGTTTTTGTGCGAAAACTAAAGCGTTTTAGAAGTGTCTTAGAACGAAGAAAAGTGCACGAAGCCTGATAGTAGATAAGATATCATATTTCATATGATAGATATATATACGATACTAAATTTTTGGATGTTAACACATGTCAGCAAATGACATGTCTCCATTAAATTATACGATTTTCGTGCTTATACGATATGTTGAATTTCGTATGATGATATACATATGAGTCATTCCATGTCAGACCGAACACCTTTTTTACACCACCTCTTCCGATTTTCTTTAAATTTGCCAGACGTATTAAACATAAAAAAATATTTTACACGTGTTTCGGGGAAAAAAATAAAGATTTTTTTTTAAAAAGTTATTTGCATTTGAAAATCGTCAAAATCGTGAAAAATCTTCCGACATGACAACATTTAAACTAATGTTTTTATAAAACTAGTGAATGGATTTTGAAGTTCAATACCTTATTTTAAAGGTATTTGAACCTTCTTTTAAAAAAAAATATTATTTTTTATAAATTAATTTGTTTTTATTATTAAAATTTGGTTTTTTTACTTAATTTCTGTTTTCCACAATCTTCGAACAAGTCGAAAAATCTGAAAAAAATATTTTCTTAAAGGTTAATATATTCTTAACATTCCCTCAAAATTTCAGAGTGGAGGTCGAATGGATTCTATTTTTTTACGATTTTTTTCCATTGCAGCACCACAAAAAAATTACATTTTGTATATAAAAATTTTATTTTCAAGCATGTTAACGAAAATGTCAACGCATGTACATCTGTATGTGTGTATGTATTCAAAAACACACAAAATTTCATACTTAAGTAAATATTTAATCAAAATTCATATTGTTCTGGAGATTTGTTTGTTTTGCTTTATACATATACACTAATATACATATATATATACACTAATACATACACACATACATATGTACATGCGTTGACATTTTCGTTAACATGCTTGAAAATAAAATTTTTATGCGTATTGCGAAACAGTAATTTTTTTTAGATAGGCATTGGGATTGCAGCTTTCCTCGACATAAAAGTTTAAAAAATAAATATTTTGTGGAAACTAAAAAAAAAAAAATTTGGCAGTGACGTGTTTTTTGGGGGTGAGGCGTTGAAAGGATACCTTCCCCTTTCCAATAAAAGCTCAAAAATTAAAGTTTTATAGTATTAAAGCGTAAGAAATTCATTGCTTCTATTTAGCGCAATGTAACCTTATTTAAAACAACTTTTAATAGCATTTAGTTTAATACTTTATTAAAATTCACCGGAATAACGGCACAGTTCGATGAATGCAGTTTACTATCAGAGCCGCCACATACCACTAACACTGCTAATTTGGCAACTGGTCTTTGTAGAACACCGTTTTTGGTCTTTATTGTTACTTTTCGCACCTGACCGTCTTTTGCTCCCACCGAGTCTATTACCACTCCTTTAGGCCAAATATTTCTTGGTAAGTCTGAATCTACGATGATAACTACATCTCCAATTTTAATAGGAGGCTGTTTTGAGAACCATTTGCTCCTGCGTGAGATGATGGGTATATATTCTTTCAACCATCTGCTCCAAAATTGGTCAGAAAATGCCTGAGTCTTGTACCATCGCTGGCGTAGGTCTGCGTTTTCATTTGTAATTTGTTTGTAGTCGTTTGATGAGCCGATCAAATGGTGGTTGGGAGTAATTGCCTCGTCGTCACTACATTCAAGAGACACAAAAGTAAGCGGTCGGCAATTTATTATGTATTCTACCTCACAAAGTGCGATTTTAAGACTCTCGTCGCTAATTGACATGGTAGGACTAATTTAATAAATAACATTTTTTATCGACCTTACCAGTCTTTCCAAGGCTCCTCCCATATGAGTCGCACCTGGTGGATTAAATTTCCATTTTATTTGTTCAAAATTCGATTGGACTCGACATAGATCAATGTTTGTTGATTGGCAGCATAATATTTTTTCCGAAGCTTTGAAATTTGTACCGTTGTCGGAATATATTTCCCTCCGAATTCCGCGTCTAGAGATGAAATTTCTGATTGACATGATGCATGAGCTTGTGTCCAAGCTATAATCAACTTCAATGTGCACCGCACGAATTGTCAAGCAGGTGAATATTACACCCCACCTCTTCTCTCGCCTTCTGCCGACTGCTACATACAGAGGGCCAAAATATTCGATGCCTACAAAGGTAAACGGACGTTCGAATACGCCAAGTCTAGCTGCGGGAAGTACTGCCATTTGGTGAATTTTCGGGGTAGCGTAGTAATTTTTGCACCATTGACATAATCTACGTACCTTTCGAAACAAAACTCGTAGTCGAGCTATATATAGTACATACTTCTTATTTCGTTTAATGCTGTTTCATGCGACTGATGGAGAAACTTTTCATGGAAGTGACGTATCAATAAAAAGGTAACCATGTGATTTTCGGGTAAAACAATAACGTCGTCATGGTTATTCAAGAACTCAATTCGTCCCCTGCATCTAATGATATCATTCATGTCTAAATAGACTTTAAGGGTAAATAGCTTACTACCTTTTTCAATTGGGTTACCATATCTCAAGTTTGATAGCTCGTGGCTGTATTCATTTTGTTGTGCATATTTCATCAGAAATATTTTAGCTGTTTTAATCATACTGAAATCAACTACGAGACTTCTTCTGTTATCTTTTTGCTTCACCCTTTCTTTCAGTATCTTTATATATAAAATAAATGTAGCAACTGCCCGATATAATCGCTTCCAGCTTGAAAAGTATCCGATGTTTAAATTTAAATAAGTTTCTTTCTTGATTATTAACGCACCACGTTTAATTTCGTTTTCGTTAAGTTCACCAAAATCGTCACAATGAGGCCATTCATTTTGCTCGGCACGTAAGAATTCTGTCCCATTGCATCACAAATTAGTGTTAAGGAGTGATTGTACTTTTGTCGCAAGATCAGCTGGATTTTGCTTTGAAGGTACCCATTTCCATTGATATACGTTAGTGGTCTCAAGGATCTTCCCAACCCGATGCATCACAAATTGCTGGAAATTTTTGGGATCCATTTGAAGCCATTTTAGAATGGTTTTTGCATCACTCCACCAGAAATAAGAGTTGATTTTTAATCTTTTTACTGCTGCTGCAATTTTAGCCAGTTTTGTACCCAGTAAGGCGGCTTGCAACTCGAGCCTCGGCACTGAAAGTGGCTTTAGCGGTGCTACTTTGTTTTTGGCAGCGACTAGACTGACGACTATTCTATTACAATTCTTTGTGCGTAGATAGCATACGGCTGCGTAGGCTTTTTCGCTGGCATCCACAAAGGTATGCAGTTGTACATCTTCAGCATTAGCCATCTCTTGCGAGTAGCAACGGGGAATTCTGGTGGAAGTTATTAGCGGAATTGTAGCTTTCAAGTTACACCACCTTTTGTACAATACTTCGGTTAGCGGTTGGTCCCAAGATATACCGGAGCGCCATATTTCTTGGAGAAGTATTTTTAGCCCTATAACATAACACGATACGAACCCTAGAGGATCAAATACTGACATCAGGACTTGAAGAGTTTCACGCTTCGTGGGTATTATTGGCACGTTCAGAACATCTCTACAAACCTACTATTTTGGTAGTAGTCCCGCACTCGATTGATGTCTGCTCAGATGAAGCACTATTCTGAAGTTGACTTAAAACCTTTTGCGAATTAGACGACCAATTGTGCATTTCGAAACCCGCTTTAGCATGTATTGCTCTAACAAGCTCAGCTAGCTCTGTTGCTTGTTCCTCATCCGGTGCGCTGTCGATAAAGTCGTCCACATAATGATTCTTGTGTATAGCCTCAACTGCACGTGGATAAACATCTTTAAATTGTTCGGTATTTTTATCGCGAATAAAATGGGCAATACATGGGGCACAGGATATGCCGAAGGTTAAGGCTTGCATGACGAAAACACTAGGGTTGTTCGGCTTGTCATCTTTTTCATACCACAAAAAACGTTGGGCATGCATATCTGCTTGTTTTACGTTAATCCTATGAAACATCTCTGTGATATCGCCGCATATGGCTATTTTTCCCACTCGGAATTTCAGCAATATTTCGAAAAGCGAGTTTAATAAATCTGGACCAGGTATTAAGTAGTCATTTAATGATACTCCTTTAGACTTAGCTGCTGCGTCCCACACGAGTCTAATTTTGTTTGGCTTGTTTGGATTTTTGACTACGAATATAGGCAAATACCATATTTTGTCGTGGTGTACCTCCAACTCTGTTGATGTTAGTTTCTTTGCATAGCCTTTTGACACAAGATTATCAATTTGTCTCTGAATTGTTGATTTTAAATCGGGTGTTTTCTTGAATTTATATTCTAGACATCTTAAACGATTTAAAGCCTGTTTGTAACTTTCTGCAAGTTTATTATTTTGATTACGCCATAACAGTCCAGCCTCATAACAATTGTTGCCGACCTTTTTGCATGTTTGATGTAATATTTCTAAAGCTTTATTATCATCCGCTGAGTACAGTTGTGTTGACTGGACTGTTTCGGGACTAAAATAATTTCTTACGATATCATGTAGTTCGTTGTATCTATATTGACAATCGCATGTATGATAATTAAATCTAAATTCGGTAACTTTGTTAGGGTTACACCCTTGCAGCGCCAACCAAGGCGCGTTTTCGTTGCAATAGGCTGGTCCCATGAACCTTCTTTTATTTTTAATGGTATTGCTAATTTCCAGTTATTAGCTCCTATCAGTAATGTTGGAGTAGCGTTTTGATATGACTGTATTGGTAGAGTTGCAAGATATTTGTATTTATTGGTCATTTCCGCAGCGTCAATTGTTTGAGTTGGGAGCCCTAGATTCGTTATAGTATGGACCCCATTTAGCTGAAATTTGTTGTTGTTGGTCACATTTGAAATTGTTAAAGATGTCTTCACTGAGTCATTTTCCATACGCGTAGTGTCGCCGGTCCACCTTAAGCATAGGGTATCAACATTACCTTGTAAGCCGAGTTCATCGAAAATACTCTTTTCCATTAATGTTACAGCGGAACCCTCGTCAAGGAATGCAAACACCCTTTTGATTTTATTCAAAGCATGAATAAATACGGGGATTATTCTGAAAATTGGTTGTGACTCATCTGCACTACTACAGTGTGCATTTACCACTGTGTTCGATTGTGTATATTGTTCGTTGCTTGCAGAATGTCTAACGATGTTTGTTGTTTTATGCAGTAAAGGAATATGTTTGTATTGACATCCTTCTACTCCGCACTTTCTGTTCGAAGTGCATTTTCGTTTGTGAATGCCCAGACATTGGCGACACATATTTTTAGATTTGACGCAATTCCACTTTTCGTTAAGAGACATATTTCTAAAGACTTCACATTGTGCTACTTTGTGTCCGGTGCTATTGCAAACTGTACATGTGCTACTTACCGCGGTTTTGTTTAAATGATTAGTCTCCGGAATACTTTCGTCACGACAATGAGTATTTACTGCCGCGCTAGGCTTGAAAAATAATGGCGAAACGGTACTAGCGGCTTCTGCGATATTGTACAACCAGTCGCTGAATGTCTTCACAACAGGTACCCGCCCATCTTTGTGGCTCATAGCCCAATTTAATTTGTGATGATTTGGGAGCTTGTCTACTAATTCCTTAACTAAAAGTGGATTATTGAGGTGAGACTGCAACTGACACCCTTCCATTGTACCACAGATATTACGTACGCACATGGCATATTCGATTAATGCATCTAATCTATCTTTTAAAGGAGGAAAGTTCTTGGCTTTTAGTATGAATTCCGGTCTTCCGAAACACATCTGTAACGTTTGTAATACTTCGGGAACTATTTGTGGCAAAAATAACTTATTTTTAACCATGTCACGGGCTTTTCCTTTCAGACATGCTTGAAGTCTTACTAAATTTTCGGCGTTAGTACATCCTGCAACAGCTGTGCTATTTTCAAAAGTACTGTAAAAAAGTGGCCATTCTTCGGGGTCACCATTGAATGTTGGCAGTTGTTTCGGGATAGCCTGTCTTGCTGCCAATTGCGCAGGGGTCGGTTCCATGTAAGGTGCCTGGACCGGTAAATACGTATTAAATGCTGGAGTGTGTGGCACTGATTCACTGGCTTCCGATAATAATTTATATTTTGATTCTAAATGCTCTCGTTTAAGCCGCATTTCTTCATCGAGTCTTTGCAATTCTAGACCATGTTGTCTCGCAATATGGTCGTAGTATTGAGCGGTTGCTCTCGACGTATAAATTAAACGATTGGCCTGGTTGCGAAAAATATTGGGATTGTTGTTAGTAGTTTGTTTTATAGTTTTGCTGGAAGTCTGCTGAATTTGTTGATTGTGATGGGTAACAGCTTTCCCTTGTTGTAAATGGTGTGTGTGACATAATTGAGGCCGTGTAAATTGAAGATGGCAATGCCGTAACTCCTGATACAGTGGTTTTGTTAGCTGTTGCTGTAGGCAATTGTGTAGAAACTATAATAGCTTCTGCATTCCTTGTAGCATGCGCTGGTTGAGTAACACCTGTAATTAGTTTAGGCAATGCTCCACCAATGTGTTGTTTACTTTGTAGTACGTTTAGCGAAGACGGTGCTGTTACTTTGCTACTAGCGGTGGGTGTAGAAGAATGGTGTGCTATTGATAATACGTGCTTGCAGTTTTCGCAGCTCCAGCTTACATCTGCCACATTGCTGTCAACTCCCACACATCCGAAATGAGACCATTGATCGCAGCTGTCGCACTGTACCATATTGTCAGTGTCTTTTTCTAGACAGTTTTTGCAATTATGATCTTTTTCACTTTGTGTATTAGTCATAATTCGATTACTTTGAATAGCGTAAATAATTTTAAAGGATTGTTGCTTCTATTTAGCGCAATGTAACCTTATTTAAAACAACTTTTAATAGCATTTAGTTTAATACTTTATTAAAAATCACCGGAATAACGGCACAGAAAATAAACTTGAAAGGCTTTAAAATTATTTGTTTTTGACTGAACACTTTGTCGTTTTTTAATAGACTGCCATTTACAAAAGTTTGTACTTTAATATATACGTACATATGTATAATTATATATTACTAATATCGAACTACGTGTCTTAAAGCTATGGACCGTTATCCCTTTCATATGTATTTAGTTAGCTATGTATGTCTGTACTTCTTATTTTAAGGAATTCAGTGTATATACGAGTACGTACATATTGAAATGTGTCGTGTTTGTCTTATGATATGTGTAGTTTTTAAATCTTTCCCTATAGCCCTTAGTTATTTTTAGTAGCTGCCAGGGTTTCAGCTGATTTGTAAGGCGTTCAAAGGAACTGCCGAATTAATGGAGATTAAAACAAAAGGCAAACAAGTGCCGAATTCAGTTGCTTGTAATAATCTGTTTTTATTTACAATTTGTTCTAGCTTATATACTAAAATTTCTTAGGTCATTGAGTGATTTCTGAATCACTCAATATTTTACAAATTCATAAATAAAAGAAAATAGAAATTAAAGTTACAATTATCAAATATTATATTACATCTTAAATTTACATGTGCCAACAATAATGCAAGCAAACAATATTCTTTTGACCCACTTCAACATGTGTAACCCAAGCGTTTATTGTTAGTTGGTTGCACTACTTTGTTGAAGTTGGTATGTATACATTGTGCATATTGTATGGCGACATGGGTACACTACACCCTCACCGCTAAGAGAAAAATTAGGGGATTGATTTTTCTTGATATTCATAGTACCGACAATATATGTAAAATAATTCTTAATTTCTATTTACATATGTTATAGTTTTACAAAGTAATTCTTAATATAGTTATAATTTTATAATTTACATAATTCTTAATGTAGTATTTAATATTTTTATAATTTTTAAAATAGTATTCTTATAATTTTTAGTGTTTATTGTGTACTTAATTATTGTTTCTACAGCCTATATATGGTTTTAATTGATTATTATGGAATTCTTTTTCAATTCCGTGGTAGTTTATTATAGTATTTACACCGTTATGTCTAATTATTTTATATGGGCCTTTGTACGGGCTTTGATTCTTTTTCCTATTTTCTACTTTTATTAAAACTAAATCTCCTATTTTTAGATTTAAACTATTACTATATATATTTTCTATGATTCTTTTCTCTTTTGTTTTATCTGTAAGCTCCTTAGCTCTATTCAAAGAATATTTTAATCTTTGTTTCAGCTCTTTTGCATAGTCATCATAATTGTATATTTTGTTATTTTCTGTGTCATAAAATTCTGATGGTAAGCATGGCAATCTACCATATACTAATTCAAATGGTGTGTAACCAGTGTCTATGTGTGGTGCCGTGTTGTAGGCAAAAGTAAAGTAATTTATCCACTTATCCCATTCGTAATCGTTTGCTGATGTAAGCAAGAATTCATTGAGAACCCTGTGATTTCTTTCTATTGTTTCATGGTGGTAAGGGGTTGAGAATGTTTGTTTGATATCAAGTAACGAGCATATGTTGCGCATTAGTTCGTTTTTAAATTCTGTCCCGTTGTCTGATTTGAGCACTTTAAATTTACCGTATTTTAAAATTAATTGTTCTACTAGTGTTTTGGCAGTTGTAAGTGCATCTTTTGTTGACATTGGGTGAGCAATAACGAATTTCGTTAGTTCGCATTGCATTGTCAATATATATCGGTATCCGTTTGAAATACGAAGAGGTCCTACAGTATCAATTGATATTATCTCAAAACTGTTGCTTGGGGTGTCCGTTAATGTAAGTGGTTCTTTAATGTGTTTGGTTTGTTTGTTTATGTTACATTTGTCACAGTATTTTACGAATTGCTTTACCATCTTATTCATGTTTTTCCAAATGTACCGCTGTTTTAATTTAATAATTGTTTTTCTTATTCCTAAGTGGCCTGCGTGTGTGGCATTGTGGAATTCATCGATGAGTTTATATTTCAGTATGTCATCTGTTATTCTTGTTGGGGCGTTATATATTAATATTTTTAGTTGAGGTCTTTTGTTGTTTATTCTTATCCTTGCATATGCTTCTTTTAAATCCTTGATTGTATATATTTTAAATATCATATCATTTTTTGCTAGCGCTAATTCTTTAATATTTTCTTTACTCATTTTGGATAACAGTTTCCTCAGGATCGAATCTAGTTTCGCTGAGTTATCGCTGAATCTTGCATGCATATTATCTTTATTCTTGGAATGTAACTTCTTCATAATCAAATCTTGTTTTGATGAATTATCGTTACTTCCCTCATTCATATAATTACTCTTTTGGGTACGTGATTTCTTCATAATCGAATCTTGTTTCGATGAATTATCGTCACGTCCTATGTGTACAGTATTATTTTCAATTGTTATGTCGACTTTCTCTGTATTTTCAAATTTATTAAACTGTAATTTCTTCATATTCTTGACGTCATTTATGGATGTGCATTCCCATATTAGAAGTTGATCAGACTCCTGAGAGATGCATCTTCCCATGTTATTCCTATTCGCGTGCGCTTTATCTATTTTTTTATTATCATCAACTTTATTTGCCTCGTTTTTTGTAACTTTATTTGCCTCTTTTTCACTTCTCTTTGTCATTGCCCTTGTGCTTATTAGAATTCTCTTTTCTTTTTCATCATTTTCCAACGGTATCATTTGTTTTAGTATGTCTGAGTTTATTTCTATTCTTGATAATGCGTCCGCATTAGTGTTAATTTTTCCTTTCTTATAAATTATCGTGAAGTCATAATCACTTAAATCTAGTCTAATTCTTGTCCAACTGAATTTGGTGAAATGAGCTAGTCATGTCAAGAGTCGAAAACCATTTAGCTCTTCCTAGTTTATCCAAAATATCCTCTAATCTAGTTAGTGGAAATTTGTCATTAACTATTTTGTCATTTAACTTTCTAAAGTCTACTACAAGTCTCCATTTTCGTTTGTCTTCTGTATTCTTTTTGGGTACCAAAAGAAGTGGAGCATTGTAGGGGCTAATTGATGGTTCTATTATAACTTCATGTAACATTTTATGTACTTGTTCATTTATTATGTCCGTGTGCGAGTGGGGTAGTCTGTAGTTTTTTATATACACCGGAGTGTTATCTGAAGCTGCTGTTTTGTTTATAAAATTTGTTTACAGTTAATTTCTCACTCTCTAAATGAAATACATTTTGATATCTTCAGAATATGTTTATTAATTCTGATTTTGCATATTCATCAGTATTATTTAATTGCAAGTCAATTAGAATATGTTTAAAACGTTCGTCATTGTTTCCATTTGTGTAATTTAATATGTCATAGTTTTTTAGTGGATCAGTATGCAGTTTAATACCCTGTAAAATTTGTGTATCATTTGTTGTGTTTTAAATTTTAATGTGTGTCATTCCGTTTTTTGGTGCTATTGAATTACTTAAAAAAATACCGCTTTTTAATTCATTATTAAGTATTACGCAATCTTCTGTAGGTCTAATTGCAATGGTTTTATGATTTCAATTAATAATATCTTGTAATATCTTAACCTAATTTATTTAATAAGAAGACTTGGTTTGTTGATGGTTAAGTAAAGAGTATGTGTACATGAATGTTGGAAGTTGTGTGTATTTGTGTGTAAGTTAAAAAAATGTTAAGAAATAAATAAAAATGTATATATGTATGTATAATTAATTTATATTTTAAACTACATATATATAATAATAATATTCAAGAGGTTTTCATTTAAATATTAATTCTTTCATTAAATTCCCATTTGTTTTTATATATTCAATTAATTAATTTGTAAGTAAAATTAACGTATGTATGTATTTATAATTCAATTTCTTTTGTATATTTTTTTTTTTTGCAATTCATTCATATTATTTGTTGTGCTT
Source organism: Lypha dubia (assembly GCA_947311025.1). Taxonomy (NCBI): domain Eukaryota; kingdom Metazoa; phylum Arthropoda; class Insecta; order Diptera; family Tachinidae; genus Lypha; species Lypha dubia. The sequence continues at coordinate 73,194,680 of OX371261.1, read as the reverse complement.
GCTTATTTTTGTTGATTTTTATATTATTTTAATGCTGTTTTAAGTTAAGTTTGTATGTATGTATAATTGTAAATTATTTAAGCAAAACTTAAAATATTGAAACTAGAGAACATCTTACATTTGCGATTTTTATAAACCAAACCCAAACGTGTTTACGTCGTTTTAGATTGTCAGTGCTTTGTTCAGCCAAATTTTTGGTGTTCTTTTGACAGGCTAAGTCACGTTGATTTCCACGAGTAATGATTGGTACTTTCTATTACTAGCACATTTTTAATTTCTGGATTCTTTATTCTGGACAATTTATTTTTAACCAAACAATACTTTTAAACAATTTTACGACTGTGTCCGTTTTGGGTTTTCTTCTCTTCTACTTTTTGAATTGTAAATACACATTGTAAATAAATCATCTTTATGTGGTGTCGGCAGGATCAGTTCGAAGTCCGAAGGATTGTAAGATTTTTGCAGGATCATAAAATTTTTGATAATAAAATTTTTTTTTGTGTGGTTGGTCCGAATTGGCAGGATCGCCAAGAAATGTGTCGTGTTTGTCTTATGATATGTGTAGTTTTTAAATCTTTCCCTATAGCCCTTGGTTATTTTTAGTAGCTGTCAGGGTTTCAGCTGATTTGCAAACAAGTGCCGAATTCAGTTGCTTGTAATAATCTGTTTTTATTTACAATTTGTTCTAGCTTATATACTAAAATTTCTTAGGTCATTGAGTGATTTCTGAATCACTCAATATTTTACAAATTCATAAATAAAAGAAAATAGAAATTAAAGTTACAATTATCAAATATTATATTACATCTTAAATTTACATGTGCCAACAATAATGCAAGCAAACAATATTCTTTTGACCCACTTCAACATGTGTAACCCAAGCGTTTATTGTTTGTTGGTTGCACTACTTTGTTGAAGTTGGTATGTATACATTGTGCATATTGTATGGCGACATGGGTACACTACAATATGTTTATAATATAAATATGTGTTATAATGAGTTAAATTCGTTTAAGAATAAAATAATAATAAAATAGAGAGTAAAAAAGAGCTTTAAAGTAATGAAATTATTAAGTGTCTGCGGCAACAGTTAACATAATTTTTTCAAATAATATTTTATGTCACCGACCACAAAAGGGGGCAGGGAAAATAAGGCATTTTACGATTTCCTGGGTCCAAGTTTAGGTTTTTGAATATGAACTTAATTTCTGTCACTGTTGTTCCAAAGTAGTAATTTCTTCTTTAAAATGTTCGTTTAGTTTTCATTTATTAGCTTTTAAACTGTTTCATTAAATTATGAAAATTTTTTGACAATCGTTGTTTAAGTTAAAATATTAATTGAACTGTAAAATCGGGGCATGTAATTGTATTTGTTTTTCAATTTCAAAAGTTATACATCTTTTCGAAACTAAAAACTTTTCAAAATCGTAAAAAAACCGAAATACAGCATTGAAGAAAACAGATCAGCTAAACATGAATCTAGTGGACGAAACTAGTCAGATTTGTATAATTTTTTCAATATTTTTGATTGATAGCACGACTCTAACGTTGCTGCAATTTCAAAATGAGTTTTTAATTCTATATACATACATACGCTTAACAGATAACTCAATTGATAACCATCTGGTATCACAAGCTGTAACCAATTTCAGTGGTTAATGAACTGTTAATGTAAATTGTTGTTGTAATTTTCAGTGTCATATCAAAGACTATAAATATATAAAGATATTGCACGTAGAACATTGTACGGGAAATGCTTAATTTGCTGGTGGTTTTAGTAGTAAAACCACTTTTTTCAAGAGAGTCATATATTTTCTCAGAGAATTTATTATTCTCATGTCTCTACTATTCATTTAGATATGTATACATGTGTTCATACGTTTGTGGCTTTGCATTCACAAGTATGTGTGTATGTGTGTACATTTAATAAACAAACGAAAGATTCCATATAAACAAACAAAAAAACTTTTCGAGCCTTTGCTGCAATAGAGTCATAATTCAAAAAATCTTGTTTGGCAGGAAACGAATTTAAAGTCTAGAATTTACCTATAAATCAATGGTAAAATATTCTTCTCCCAAGAGAATAATAATATACAAATATCTTTCATATTTGTATGAAAATTTTGCACAATATAAAAATTGATATCGCGATTAGTTATATATGTACATATTAGCTCAAAAATTACATATTTTGAATTATGACGCTTTTGAAGCAAAGGCTCGTTTTGTGTTCGCACAATATATGTAAGTATGTGGACATAAGATACGTAAAGCTAATGTCGCTGATTCTTATTTGAATGGCAAATATATGTATTTTATTGTTGTACTATTGCAAGAACATCGATTCGCACCGAATTTAATATTATTTAAAATTGTAAATTTATATAACTACATATGTATATCTACATACATATATAAAAATAAAGTGTCACGACGTTTGTTCTCGCTAATCTCCGAAACTACTGGACCGATTTAAATGAAATTTCGCGCAGATATGTTAACAGTGTATAACTTGAAATATAGGCTATACATATATGTATTATTTTGAATTTGAAATAGAAAAAATTGCTTTTTGAATAACCTGGTCATTTATAAACAGATTTTCAAAATTATTGTTGTGTTTGAAAGGTGTTGCCTGCAGTTGGGTCTCATAAATTTATTTTTGGAAATCTGTTAATAACTCTGCTAGCTCAACGGATATCTTGTGCTCGCTGCCGTATGGATATAATAAAACCCGCGTCATATCCATCAGAAATGTTTGTACATGCAAAAAATTATGATAAAAATTCAGATTTTGGAAGTTTGTGTGCTCCATCAGACTTATTTTTTGCAGTATGTAAGATTCATATAAAAGTTTTCGAAAAAATTTTTTATGAATCCAAAGAAATAAAAAAACATAAAAAAAACTCTTGTTGAGCAATGTGTAAATTGCACCAAAAATACAATATATTCCTTTTGGTTTCAAGAAAACAACGTATGCTATAAGCACAGAATGGAGATGCTAAATTTATTAATTCTTACACTTTTACGAAAGCATTCCTCGTGGAAAAAATACAAATACAAATTAACGAGCGCAGAAAAACTTAAAATTTTGAAACAATAAAACATATTCTCAATCCAGAAAATTATTAAATATGTACCAATCACCAAAAATAATTACATTTCTTGTGCTAGTTATCACTTATTAAAAAGATTTTAATAAATTTTATAATAATTTTGTAAACAAAATAATAAATTTTATGGTTTTCGAACTCAGGTAAGCGCACGTTTTATTTGATTTATGCATATACATATGTACATACATAGATATTCTAACTACATATACAATTGAAAATTCTAAAATAAAATATTTAATAAAACAAATCTGTATACATAGTTCGGTGCGAATCAACATAAATGCAATAGTACAATAACAAAAAACGTAATTTTACCCTACAGCCATAGGAATCGGTCGCATTTCTTTGCACTGTTTATTTGCACATGTTTTATATGAAAACAAGAAACTGCTTTTAGTTGTTAATATTGTTATTGAATGTGCTTTGCACAAGAAATATGACACACACACAAACACATTTCTCAATGAGCATCATTTATATGTGTAAACAACAAAAAAAAAACCATAATTTCTCTGGAAAATAATTTCTAGTAGAGTTAAAAGAAACAAAAATGTTTCAAAAACAACAACAAAATAAACTTGACAAAATTATTACTACATACATACTTATGTACGTACATATGTATGTATGCCTAAAATTTTTGTGGTCTTTTCTCTTGCTACTTCCCCCCACAGCATCAACAAACGCTAACAATTTTTGTTTTTATTCAATGTTCTACGTGCAATATCTTTATATATTTATAGTCTTTGGTCATATTAATGCTATTGGTTAAATTATCCATTTCACAGCAGTAACTGAACTAATTGTGTAAATTGTTTTTGGAATTTACTTTGTGTTTGTTTTGCAAAAAAACGCCAACGACAACAACATGCTTGTTGATAAGCTATAATACGAATTGAGTTACAATTACACTTTGTTACGCTCTTTTTACTGTAGCTCGTTAACAGTCGTGTTGTGTATGTGAAAAAGTTGGTCGGACCCACACACAATGTTAATATATGTACAAACATCTTTGTATTTGCTTTTATTTTTATGTTATGTTAATATTCTACCAAGGCGATGTGTTACCATCATGTGAGTTTTATGTTCAATACCAAGAGTGAGCAAAAATAAGTTTGGAAATTAAATGAGTGATTTAATATAGCAGTTAAGTTAAATATCAAGTCCTTGTGTTCCAGGATAAATACATGTGTGCAATACACACACGGGGTCTTTCACAGAGGTTCAAAGCTCTCTGTCTGCTATCCACTTGGGGATAGCAAGAAGCGATTCCTCTGCTTGAAATTCCCAAGCAACTCACGACTTCCGGTATTATACCAAGTGTTCCCTGGTAATGTCATACAGACACCCGTCTGTTGGCAGCCAAAGTGAGAAGGCGCATAATACTGGGTAACCTGAATGGCATGTTATCACCAATGCGTCTCAGGCAATTAGGCGGCAATCGTAATAGTAACAGTCGCTGAAGCTCAGTATTCTTCCAACATAGTCGGGATAGCGGCTTCAAGCTGGCAGCCCCAGCACCATCATAGGACACAGTGGACCAATCATCCACTTGTCCGAAACTCAAACGATTAATAAAACTACTACAAGAGAAATAATAGCAATACCCCACACATCGATGACAACATTTGGCACACGAAAACGGATAAGAATTGGACAATGGAACGTAAGAACGCTTAGCGAAGCGTCAAGGCTGGCACAAGTAGAGGCAGAAATGTCGAAGTTTAATGTTGCGATTTTAGGTATTAGTGAAATGCGATGGTGCGGAAATGGTCAAATAACATCGGCAAATGGAAACGTTGTGTTATATAGCGGTAAAGAAAGCAGGAGAGAAAGCGGGGTAGGATTTGTAATATCCAAAGAGCTAAGGACAACTCTAAGTTCATGGAATCCTATATCAGATCGTATTATTACAGCCCGGTTTTTCAGTAAAGTTGGAAAATACATTAGCATCGTTCAATGCTATGCACCCACAGAGGATGCCGACGATCTAACAAAAGATGAATTTTACAATCAACTAACAGCTACTGTCAACAAAATAGCAAACCGTGATATACTTATCCTAAGCGGTGACTTTAATGCCCAGATTGGCAATGACAACCATGGCCTAACCCATATCATGGGAACACATGGCATGGGAACTAGAAACAAGAATGGTGAACGTCTTATAGAGTTTTGTCAGACATTCCAAATCGTGATCGGTGGTTCGATTTTTCCCCACAAAAATATACACAAATACACATGGGAATCCCCAGACGGTCAGACACGTAATCAAATAGATCACATTTATATTCGCCGCAAATGGAGAGGGTCTCTAATAGATGTACGCACCAAAAGAGGTGCCGACTTGTACTGCGACCACGAGCTAGTGGTAGCTACAATAAGAATAAAACTTAAAAAAATGTATAAAAGAAACCCGCAGACAACATACAAACGCTTTGATGTCAACAAATTGAGAGTTAAAGAGAAAAGGGACGAAGTTGGAGAAGCACTAAGGGAATGTATTCAATCTGAAAACATTTCCTGGGAAGCAGCGTGTAACAAAATTAGGGATATTGCCAAAGATAAAATAGGCTATAAACAGAAGACAGAAAGAAAATCATGGATATCCGATAACACCTGGAAACTTATTCAAGAAAGAAAGCAGTTGAAACAACAAAAACTTAAAAATCCCTACTATAAACCACAATACAGCGCAGTGGCAAAAGCCGTAAAGAGATCAGCCCGAAACGATAAAAGAAAGTATTTAGAATCCATCGCCAGTGATGCAGAAACAGCTGCAGGGTCAAACAACATGAAAGAGCTACATCAGATAATAAATCGCCTATCAAATCAAAATATGAATCGTAACCATGCTATAAAGGACTCTGATGGTCAGATTCTTAGAAACACTGAAGAACAAACCCGAAGATGGAAGCAACACTTTGAGGAAATAAGTAACATTACTTATGAAGAAATTCCGGAAAGTTCTCAGAATATCGATTCACATACATTAATCAACAACGCAATAACCACAGAACACCCAAGCATCGAAGAAATTACGTGTGCTATCTCAAAAATAAAAAAGAACAAGACTCCGGGCGAAGATGGTATCCCTCCAGAGATACTGCAAACGAACCCAACTATAGCTGCAGAAATGATATACCCATATATACGTGATGCTTGGATCAATGAAGAACTTCCTAGTACTTGGACTAAAGGCACAATAATTAAACTACCGAAAAAGAACGATCTAACTGTGTGTGATAATTGGCGAGGTATCACTCTGCTTAACACAATATATAAGGTCATTGCGATTATAATAAACAACCGACTACAGCATGTTGAAAGGGTAATACGAGACGAACAAGCTGGTTTTCGTCCTCATCGTAATTGTGTAGACCAAACCAACACTCTTCGTGTTATAATAGAGCAATCGGTTGAATGGCGCACACCATTGTATTTAGTTTTTATTGACTTCAAAAAAGCTTTTGATTCCATAAGACGAAGTGCAATATGGGCTGCATTAACAGCAATAGGGGTACCAGTGAAGTTGATAAACATAATTAAAGCCATGTACAACAACACAACTCGTTCGACATAATGGCATGACCAGTGTATCCTTTCAGACAAACGCTGGATTGAAACAAGGATGCCCACTATCTCCTCTACTATTTGCTGTTGTATTAGATGAAGTCATGTTAAAACTCTGCAGCAGAAAAAGGGGTATCGTATGGGACTTCCAAAGACATCTAGAAGATTTGGATTTCGCTGACGATATTTGCCTCATGTCACACAATTTTACCGACATGCAGAGCAAAGTGAATGATCTGGGAACACTGGCAAAAGAAGTTGGATTAGAGATAAACATTTCAAAAACACATGCAATGCGACTCAACAACACAATCAACAACCACATTCTAATACAAAACCAACGCATACAATATGTTAACTCATTCTGCTACTTAGGATGTATAATGTCGATAGATGGCGGCGTGGAAGAAGATGTGACAAACAGGCTGAAAAAGGCAAGATCAGCCTTTGGCCGCTTGAATAGAACTTGGCGGTCACCCCAAATCTCGAAGAAGACAAAGATTCGAATATTTAACGCATGTGTGAAATCTACTCTTCTGTACGGTAGCGAAACCTGGCTGATGACAAGCGTCATAGCACAGAGACTACAGGTCTTTATAAATAAATGCCTGCGAATAATTTGTCGCATCTTTTGGCCGAACACAATAACCAATGCCGATCTTTGGAGATTGACGAACGAGGTACCTATAAATCGCCAAATAACAAAAAGAAAGTGGAAATGGATAGGGCACACATCAAGAAAGCCAAACGGTAGCATCACGAGGACTGCCTAAGAATGGAATCCTCAAGGCAGCCGACGCCCCGGTCGTCCAAAGAACTCTTGGCGCAGAACACTTAACCAAGAACTTAAAATATTAAATAAAACTTTTGATGAAATTAAAACTATATGTAACGATAGATTAAGTTGGAATAATCTTGTAGAAGCCCTATGTTCCCAAGTGGAATGAATAAAGAAAAAAAAAATAATATAAAAATGTGCAGTTACCATAACTTTTGTAAAATATTGTAATTTTACAATTTCTATTGGTTGTTTTAACTATTTTCATTGGTTGGTGCTATTCTAACCAACAAAATTAGTTAGATCTGCCCACTTTTTTTTGTGTGCATCATTTATTGCAGAATAGTTATTTTTATAACTATTCTGTCTCAAAGAAGATTTGATAAACCAATCATAAAAGATTTTGATGCTGAATATACTGATAATTGTATTGAGTATCAAAATATATATTTAAAAAATGCTGAAGAAAATGGTAACTGCTACATGGAAAATTTGCAGATAAATCAGAAAAAAATGCTAACTTTATCTGCAAATATGCCAACATGGCCACACTGCTTACCGGGAATAAAAGATAACGTGATGCGAATATTCCTAATATTGAGAGAAAATAACAATACGTTATATATGTACGTACACCAAAATTGTTTCAATGTGTAAAAATAGAATAAAAATGAATTAAATTAATTCTCATATTCTATTTCTGTTGAAAGCATGGTTAATTAGTTGATATTCTTCCTACTTAGTATCCACTTTAAGAAAATTGTAAAGACGGACAAATGAACGCTGTTGAGAGGTGTAGCGGCCTTGAAATCGGTATACTGATACGTTCTGCTAATCTGATTGCACATGCTAATGTTTTTCAAAAATAAAAACTCATAATAATTTGAATTTTCCTTAATTCAACAAAACTGAACTTAAGCCTAATAATAATAATTTCTCATTTACACAGGTCCAGTTTTTTATGTGTTTTGTGTAGAATTAAGGTTTGTGTTTAATTCATTTTTTTTATTGTCGTCATCAGCAACCAAAGTTAATTAAACATTCCTCCTGCTTGTAGGTGTATTGTTGTAGTTAGAAAATGAACTCGATGTGGCGAAACTATTGCCAACAGTATATTGGAAGTAATAAATGACAATGGTATCCCACACAAAAATTTTATAGGTCTTGCTACCGATAACGCATCTTCAATTGTAGGAAAATATAATGGCGTGACTGCTGCATCAAAAAGAAAAATTCCACACTTGTTCCATATCGGATGTGTTGGTCACTCCATAAATTTAATAAACAGTACATCTCTAACATGCATTCCTGAAACGGTGGAACAGCTGCTTCGAAATATTTAATTTTTTTTTAAAAGCGCTATCTTTTGAATCCGTTGCAAGAAGAACATTAGAACAATGGTCAGTATTACAGCATTTCTTTATCCCCGCACAGTTTGAAGAAAAAAAAGTGTTGAACTTGGAAAAAATAAAAGCTATTCAGGAAGGATTATCTGTTTACAACAAAATTTACCTAAAATTTTTGGTATATGTATGTTTTAAAGGATATGAATAAGTTTAACCTGAATTTTTAGAGTGAGTCATCCCAAATAATATACCTAATTACATCAAAGATATTTTAATGGAAATTTTTAAAAATTTTATAAAAAAAGAATACATTTTAGAAACAAGCATAGAAAATATTGATTTTTTTAATGTTTTATACATTCAAGATACTTTTAATATATATATCGGCCATGAAGCCGAGCTAGAAATAAATACTAACGATTGAGATCTCGTGTGATATTATTAATATTAAAACCAAAATATTGCTTTTTTACCAAAAATTGTGTAGGGAAGTTTTATCAAGGATTAATATTAGCGATAAAAGACTGTATGTATAAAAGTATTTAGATCCGGTTATTATCAAAGCAGTTGAGGACATTAACTACTTTGAAATTGTTTCTGTCTTTAGTGATATAATTAGTGAACCATACGAATTTGTATCTGAGTTCAAGCTATAAGAAAGCAAAGCGAATGACAAGAGCTATGAAGCATTTTTAAAAATATCTAAGCCTGAAACCTTTTGGCATGAAATAGGAAATTTAAAAAACTCTTTGGACAATAAAATATATCCAAACTTGTATAAATATACGTCATATGTATTTACTTTGCCACATAGTAGTTCTTCTGCTGAACGTGTTTTTCGAAGTTAGCATTACTAAAAAATAAATTAACAAATAGACTGAAAGTATACACTTGGCAGCCCATGCTATCCGCCTTAAATTTGTTTCAAAGTGACTTGGAAGATTGGATTCCTAGTGATGAACTTATCCAAAAATACAAAAGTACAGTTTCAAAAAAATAGGTATTGAATTGAAAACTATTTAAATATGTTATTTAAAATTTTATACTAAATTCATAACTAAATTGTCATTTTATGGAAATGTAAATTAATAGCCAGCCATTTACGGTTCAAGTTCCTTTGATTTTTATGTTAATTTTATAACTTAAGTTTGCTTATGTACATAAATACTATGTGATATTGAATTTAATGGTTCCTTTTGTTTGAAAACTTTTTATGTACGTACATATTAGAGTGACCGCAACTTATATGGGGCAAAAATAATGTCGGAATCTTCCTCGTCTTAACCCGACACGAATCCACTTTCCAGATATTGGGATAGCCAAAATTTGAGCCCGATTAAACGACGGTAACACGTGCCGCTCGTCGCTCAAAATTTGAAAAAAACGAATTTTTTGGCCAAAAAGTTGACGTATTGAGCCATAACTCGAGAACGGTAAATAATAAAAACACGCACTATATCACAAAAGATTGCTTATTTTGTTCTTCAAAATTTATGTTATGAACAAAATTGTTGTAACTCTGAGTCAAACCGAGTTACGGCAGCCTTTAGCTCCGAAAACGTGACCTGGTGCCACCAGGAGCATACTTCATATATTACGTTATTATGTGATAAATTTTTAATTTTAATTAATTTATTTAATTTTTATTTTATTTTTATTTTTAATTAATTTATTTAATTTTTATTTTATTTTTATTTAAATATATAGAAATCAATTTACCTAGACTCTGAAATGGCATCCACATCAGGTATACAAAGCCGGACCAAGGATAAAATATTTCTTGTTGGCTTTCCCATTCACCAGATCACAGGTTGTAAACTACCCTCAAATCGACAAGTTTTGTGTGATTTATTTTATAATTTACGTACTGTAAAATTAACTCTAAGAGAATCAGCAAAACTTACTATACGAGAGGTGTTAATTTTTTGGCAGAAAGCTCGAATCCCGGCTAAAGATGAGCAAAATGCAATAACAAAGCTTGAAAAACTTCACGTCGAGTGGAGAATTCTTCAAAAAGACAGGAAGAAAACATCGGAAACGATCAAAAACAAATTGGCACCACGAAATAAGCCCCAATGAAATAAGCCCCAAATCGAAAAATGAAATAAGCCCCAAAAAATTTTATGAAATAAACCCCAAAAAAAATGAAATAAGCCCCAAACAAAATTTACGAAATAAGCCCCAAATAATATGAAATAAGCCCCAAAAAATTTTATGAAATAAGCCCCAAATTTTTAAAAAATGAAATAAACCCCAAAAAAATGAAATAAGCCCCAAATTTGTTAACTTTATGATGTAAGCTTAAGAAGAAATCATAAAATGCAAGAATTTTATCCTCTAAATTATATCGAACACCGGCTCCGCGTTCCAAGCATTCTCTGCATAACCGGCCTACGGCCGGGCGCAAGGAATTTATCCTCCATGGTATATCGAACACCGGCTTCGCGTTCAAAGTATTTTCTGCATAACCGGCCTACGGCCGGGCGCAAGAAATTTATCCTCTATGGTATATCGAACACCGGCTTCGCGTTCCAAGCATTCTCTGCATAACCGGCCTACGGCCGGGCGCAAGAAATTTATCCTCTATGGTATATCGAACACCGGCTTCGCGTTCCAAGCATTCTCTGCATAACCGGCCTACGGCCGGTCGCAAGGAATTTATCCTCTATGGTATATCGAACACCGCCTTCGCGTTCCAAGCATTCTCTGCATAACCGGCCTACGGCCGGGCGAAAGGAATTTATCCTCTATGGTATATCGAACACAGGCTTCGCGTTCAAAGTATTTTCTGCATAACCGGCCTACGGCCGGGCGCAAGCAATTTATCCTCTATGGTATATCGAACACTGGCTTCGCGTTCAAAGTATTCTCTGCATAACCGGCCTACGGCAGGGCGCAAGGATTTTAGATCTATTTTACGGATATGAAATAAGCCCCAAATAAAATGAAATAAGCCCCAAAAAATTTAATGAAATAAGCCCCAAATTTTTAAAAAATGAAATAAGCCCCAAAAAATATGAAATAAACTCCAAACAAAATATTTGAAAATTTTTTGGGGCTTATTTCATTTTTCGATTTGGGGCTTATTTCATTGGGGCTTATTTCGTGCCACCAACAAATTTAAACAGTTTGTTGAAAAGTTAGACGATCTTTTTGATATTGCTCATCAAGATGCCTTGACTCTGATGAAATCGGAAGTAGATAACGCTTTTCTCGTGAAACAGAGGCAGAAGGGCCGTCCAGGTTGCATGTCTGGAGTAGATCGCAAGTTATCTAGAGCTGAAGAAATCAAGGCGCAAAAGGAACTTGAAAGAATTAACCGACAAATCCAAGAAGAATATTTTGATATTGGTAAGTTTTATATATTATTATTTCAATTTATTATTATTATTATTTTCTTGATGCTTCTTAGATACGGATGATGAGTACAATTTCGGAGAAGAAGAAGACACTCAAGAGGACATCATCTACCTGGAGCTTGAAAACTTGGAGCCAATGGACATCCCGGAAGAAGCTGCAGAAGATCCAGGTCCATCTGATAGAAAAAGGATGAAAGTTTCATATGCAAGAGGCGTTCACGAGATTTTAAACATGAAATTGTCAATTTTGTTAGATCAGTGTAAGGTATCCGACAGAAATGCCACGAGAATTTTAATAGCTACACTAGAGGCACTTAACCTTGACCCTCTTAAGTACAAAGTCTCCAAAACTTTCTTACATACTAGAAGGAAAATGTTCAGAGAACAGTATACTAAAAATATTTCAGATAAAGTAAACATTCCAGAAAAAGAGGCCGTGGTTGTCCATTGGGACGGTAAACTTTTACCGGCCGTTTTAAAAAATGAGCAATGTGAGCGAATAGCTATTGCTATTTCATACTGCGATAAGGAACAACTGCTGGGAGTTCCTGTAACAGAAAACAGCTCAGGAGAGGAGCAAGCAATTGGCGTATATGAATGCCTACAGCAATGGGGTCTTCCCAACACCGTCAAGGCGATGGGCTTTGATACTACAGCATCCAACACTGGAAGATTTAAAGGAGCATGCGTCATATTGCAGCAAATGTTAGGAAGAGAATTACTGCACCTAGCTTGCCGTCACCATATCTTGGAAATTATGTTAAGAGGCGTATTCGACACAAAAATGGGTTCAACCACGGGACCTCATCCAGACATTTTCAAAAGATTTCTCCTTGCGTGGCCTAAGATAGATAAACAAAAATATGACACAGGTATTAGTGACAATCTAATACAAAAGCAGCTATCTCCAGAATTAATTGCACATGTTACTGCTGAATTCAAAAAGAAATTAACTGAAAGCCATCCAAGAGATGACTACAAGGAGCTGTTGCAGTTGGTTCTCGTATTTGTAGGATCACTAGACGGCAATGTTGTGGGTTTTAGAACTCCAGGCGCCATTCATCACGCCAGATGGATGGCAAAGGCTATTTACTGCTTTAAAATATTTATTTTTCGGCGCCAATTTAAGATGTCTAGAGGAGAAGAAAGTTCTGTAAGTGCTATTGCTGTTTTTCTAGTTAAAATTTACTGTAAAGCTTGGTTCAATGCTCCAAAAGCTCATCTAGCGCCAAAGCAAGATTTAGACATTTTGCGTAGTCTATTAGACTATAAAGAATGTGACAACGACATCGCAGAAATAGCACTCACTAAATTATTTTGAAAAGTAGCTGTAGCTAAAAAATTTAAATGCTTCGGAATAATACAGCATCTACCGCTACTTCTACTTAAAAAAGTTGGAGCTGTAGCCGTATGCAATGGTTTGCTTTTTAAATGTGAATGTAGCAGTAGCAGTAGATGTATATTGGCTACTATTTTTTAACAAATTTGTACCTTAAAAAGCCGGCTTCTTTCGTCGCTACGGCTACTTTTAGAGTAGCCGTTCAAACGCTGGTAAAATCATTGCTAAACAAATAACTCATAGAATTTTCTGCACGAATTTAAAAAAGAAAAATGCTTGAGAAATTCTGGAATTCAAACTCTTAACAGTTTGCGAGTACTAATCAAAATATAGATGCAAATAATACGCAGTTGGTTAAAAAAGTATTAGGTACGTTTAAAGAATAGTAGGAAAAAGTTTTAATGACAAATATGTTGATTTCTTGAAATTTACTTAAAAGCAATAGGAGAAATTGTTAAAAACACTATAAAAACCCGTTTTTCAAAAACGAGTATTTAACAAAATTTCGGGTATAGTTTAATTAAAAAAGCACTAAAAGATACCCGAAAAGCACCAAAATGGCAACGCTGCTGATTGTACATATAATGCGTGATTTTCTCAAATATTATAAAAGGAATACAATAAAGTATGTATTACTATGATTAGTTTCCACTACATGACAATTATGGGATATTGCTGCACCATTGCTTTGGCCAATTGTTTCCATTTCCATTTGTTTATGATTATAGAGGCCACACCCGGCTGAAAAGAAGGGATACTCTTTTTCTCACCCGTTCATGAGAGATGTAAAACAACAAAATTAACCGTTGAAATTAAAAAGTTTGTTTAGCATTGGCTAAATTTATATTTAATATTTTTAGATTTAAGATTTGAAAAACTTATTGATATTACAATTTATGTATATAAATTGAAGATTCAATAAATAATAAAGTTATCAAAAAAAAAAAAAAATTGTTTGCAGGGATAATAAACGTATTTCTTTATTTTATATGTTTGTATATACTTATGTACATTAGTGTGCGCCTTGCCTAAATAAGCCAAAAAAAAATTAACTGCCGATTTCACGATGTCGAAAGAATTTTGAATTTTATTTTCATTCGTACAAATACATTTGATACAAAAACAAAATTTTAGAATTTGTTTTTGTATCAAATGTATTTGTACGAATGAAAACATATGGAAATTTTCTTTCGACATAGTGAAATAGGCCGTAAGTTTTCGGTTGAAACTCTATCTTGAAATGTTCTTCACATCGAAAAAATAAGCTTCGGAAAAAAATGTTCCGATCGCATAACGGGAAGTCGTGGCTCATTCGCACTAAAGTTCGTCTTGTTTCCACAATATCAACAGAATAAATACATACATACATATGTATGTGTGTTTTTAAGTAGAGTACATTTAACCAACCCATTGATCCAAAATACCTAAAAACTCATCACACTACAATTTGTTCTAAAAATTTCTGCAAAAATACCATTTGGAATTTTGTAAAATAAATTAAAAGGTGAAAATTTTATACACACATATGTACGAGTATGTATGTATGTATATAAGATTTTTATTATTGTTATTAACATTTGTCCTAGATACATATGTATATCAAATACGGAAATAAATTAACTTTTTGATTTGTTTACAAAAATAAGTTTGAAGAAAATAAACTTATAAAATTTGTTTGCATGTAATTAGATTTTTGGTTTAAATTTTTTTATAACTACTTCAAAAACTATTATTTATTATGAGTTAGCTAATCTATGTATATGAATTTCGTTGGAGGCTAAATAGCAACTCATTAGTAGATCTTTACCATTCATGTTTGAAAAGTTCCAAAACTCATCTATTCATACATGAACTCGCAAATTATTTCTGCGAATTAGTAAAACACAAGCCAACTAGTTTTTAAAAACTTTTAAAATCATCATAGCAAATAATTTTTCTTTATTCGATAGGAATCTATTTACTTTTCTTGTACCCTTTATACAACCCTTGATTGCCAATAAAAGTATTTATTTCTATAATCTGCAACTGTTCGCATTACTTACTTGCATTATTTGCTTTTCTTCCTCATCACGTGACAAGACTTGATTAAATTCTTCCATCAACTTTACCGCTCGTTCTGCAGTGGCATTAACTACTTTTAGGTTACTTACAATATCTAACCCCGTTGAAAAAGAAAACCTTTTAAACAAATTTAAAGTCTTTTCTGTAACAAAATCCTCAATATTTTTAGGCAGGAAATGTTAAACTTTTTGATTTCAGTTTAATTGCGATTTTGTAAAGCAGCCACCATAAAATTTTTTGATTTATTCGATATTTGTTCATGGAAAAATGCCAAAGCCACAACTTCCAGTGATAATGATTGCAAAATTTCTGTAATAAATTTTTACTTATATATTCATCCACCAGACCATATAATTACATATAATTTTTTTTATAAATATAAATCTTGATTAATATTAATTAAATGGACAACGAAAGCTGATGAGAGGTGTAGCGGCCTTGAAATCGGTATACGATACGTTCTGCTAATCTGATTGGATATACTAATGTTTTTCAATATAAAAACTCTTAGTAATTTGAATTTTTTCATTAATTCAATAAAAACTGAACTTGAGCCTAAATAATCACTGTTTGGAAAATACTAACAATCAACACAAACTCATAGTCTGTTATCATCAAAGTATTCTAATTTGTAATTTAACGTTTTTGTTGTTTTTACTCTATATATTAGGGACATTCACATTTTACTGTGACCTTTGTTATTAGGGATCATTTTACTGTGATCCTTGTTATTAGGGTATGTAGGTCGGGCCTAAGCTGAATTAACATATTTTTTATTTATATTATTACGAATAAACGTAATTATTATTCGAACTTATATTAATATACCTATGAGAAGTAAAATTATTTAGGCAAAAGTTCAGTTTTTATTTACGCTGATGAGAGGTGTAGCAGCCTTGAAATCGGTACTGATACGTTCTGCTAAAAACTGATTGGATATAAATAATAATATTTTTCAACATAAAAAACTCTTAGTAATTTGAATTTTCATTAATTCAATAAAACTGAAATGGAGCCTGATAATATTAATTTTCATATTCACTTTTAACATTTTTTTTCCGGTGTATTTCGACAGTTAACATCAGTTTCTGACACAATTTAAATTCACGTCGAAGAATGAAATATGTCACTCTTATTGAGGAGGTCTCATTTTATGTAGTTAAGAAATATAGATTCGGTTCATGTCTAAAAATATTGTTACAGAAAAGACTTTAAGTTTGTTTAAAAGGTTTTCTTTTTCAACGGGGTTAGATATTGTAAGTAACCTAAAAGTAGTTAATGCCACTGCAGAACGAGTAAAGTTGATGGAAGAATTTAATCAAGTCTTGTCACGTGATGAGGAAGAAAAGCAAATAATGCAAGTAAGTAATGCGAACAGTTGCAGATTATAGAAAAAAATACTTTTATTGGCCATCAAGGGTTGTATAAAGGGTACAAGAAAAGAAAATAGATTCCTATCGAATAAAGAAAAATTATTTGTAATGCATATCTATTCCAGAAAACGCGTCGAAGAAGTGAACATTTACATGGAAACAAAAACAAAAATTAAAGAATTGTTTTTGCTTTTCATACATTTCTTAAATTAAATATACGCGAGAAATTTAACGCGTTTCTCTCTCTATGAAAAGCGGTAAAATTTATTTGATAAACAAAAACAAATTTTTTAAATGTATTCAATTTTGTTTTTGTTTTCCATGTAAATTTTCACTTCTTCGACGCGTTTTCTGGAATAGACCCCATGATGATTTTAAAGTTTTTTAAAAACTAGTTGGCTTGCGTTTTACTAATTCGCAGAAATTATTTCCGAATTCATGTATGAGTAGATGAGTTTTGGAACTTTTCAAACATGAATGGTAAAGATCTACTAATGAGTTGCTATTTACCCTCCAACGAAATTCATATAGATTAGCTAACTCATAATAAATAATAGTTTTTGAAGTAGTTATAAAAAAATTTAAACCAAATATCTAATTACATGAAAACAAATTTTATAAGTTTATTTTCTTCAAACTTATTTTTGTAAACAAATCAAAAATTTAATTTATTTCCGTATTTGATATACATGTATCTAGGACAAATGTTAATAACAGTAATAAAAATCTTATAGTATGTATGTATACTCGTACATATGTGTGTATAAAATTTTCACCTTTTGATTTATTTTACAAAAGTTCAAATGGTATTGTTGCAGAAATTTTTAGAACAAATTGTAGTGTGATGAGTTTTTAGGTATTTTGGTTCAATGGGTTGTTTAAATGTACTCTACTTAAAAATATACATATGTATGTATGTATGTATTGATTCTGTTGATATTGTGGAAACAAGACGAACTTTAGTGCGAATGAGCCACGACATCCCGTTGTGCGATCGGAACATTCTTTTCCGAAGCTTTTTTTTCGATGTGAAGAACATTTCAAGATAGAGTTTCAACCGAAAACTTAATTTTTTTTGGCTTATTTAGGCAAGGCGCACACTAATGTACATAAGTATATACAAACATATAAAATAAAGAAATACGTTTATTATCCCTGCAAACAATTTTTTTTTTTTTTTGATAACTTTATTATTTATTGAATCTTCAATTTACATACATAAATTGTAATATCAATAAGTTTTTCAAATCTTAAATCTAAAAATATTAAATATAAATTTAGCCAATGCTAAACAAACTTTTTAATTTCAACGGTTAATTTTGTTGTTTTACATCTCTCATGAACGGGAGTTACATATACACAACCAAACACTTATATTAAGAACGACACAACAGATAAATTTATTGCAAGTATAATTAGTGGTAAACAAAGCTAAATGTAATATTAAACCTATTTCCGGTTAGTTTAAAGAAATTATGACTAAATTAATAAACCAAAATTACTTTTCGGTCGCAATTCCAAGAATTGCAATTTTATGGACTTTTCATTAACAAACCTAAACTAATTTTCGGTCGCAATTCCATGAATTGCAACCGTGCCAAATTGATTAAGTTTATTCAACTCGAACTAACAGAATACTTGCAATACTTTTCATCAAATCAGCATTTCCGCTCCTAAAGGAAAATGCAATATTAATATGTCATAGAAATTACCAACAACTAAGATAATAATTCTAGAGACAAGAAGAAAATGTAAACTAGCATAAGTCAGTCTTGTTTCTCCAGCTTGATGATTAAGTTGTGTAAATTAAAAATAAATTAAAATAGCAAATTTGTCTTTTATTTTTTAAAAAGTAAATACCTAAAAATAATTACAAAAGTGGCGCAGTCGGTAGGATCCTTTTCTTTAAAAAAAAAAAAAAAAGAAAATAAGGATCCAGTGAAACAAACCTTAGATTTCTCCTAATAACTAAATAGTGCAGTGAACAATTAAAATATTGAACGCCACTATAAATAACTAAATAGTGCAGTGAACAATTAAAATATTGAACGCCACTATAAATAACTAAATAGTGCAGTGAACAATTAAAATATTGAACGCCGCTATAAAGTCAATTGTGCAGTGAACATTTATGCCAAAAGGACACCACAATTTTTTACTGAACAATTTGAAATCTAGAAGACGAAAACTTTTTGATCAAAGCAGACAAATGGAGGAACAGGCTCAACACCAGATCAGCCTTGCAGACGAGCTAGCCAGAAAGGACCGGCAATTGGAACTTCTACGGCAAGCATATACCGAATTACAACAAATAAATGCACAACACCAACAACAAGCGCAGTATGCAGCACCAATACAGAACGACAGCTACAGGGAAAATACTTTAAAGACAGTGAACCACTTACCTACCTTCACCGGAACGGGAGAAGTGACCATCAACAGCTTCTTTAGTAGTATAGAATACCTTCTATCCACTATAGCAGACGAAAACATACGAAAGGAAGCAGTGAGAACAATATTCTACAAAACAATACAAGGACAAGCTAAAGAGGTAATCATAAACATTCCGACACCAGATAATTGGGAGCTGATTAAGGAAACCCTAAAGCTAAGGTATCGTCCCAGCGTGGAGCCACACCAGTTGTATAAGATGATCGCCAATTTAAAAGTAAATAACGTAAGTGAACTAATTGTAGAAATCCAAAATATCAAATACAAAGCAGACGAGCTAATTATTTATTATAAGGATGACCACTATATTAATTTGTCAAATATAGATAGTCTTTTAGTAAACACAATCAAAGAGATGACGCAGGGCACGTTATTTGATAAAATATATGAAGAAAGAAATATAAATGATATATTAAGAATATTAACTAAAAGAAGATTTGAGGATTCGTGTATAAGACATGAATACAGAAAATTTAAAACTAATAAATTTAACAATATAAATACAAACATGAATTACAATAGAAATTTGAATAGAATGCAAGGAAATTTTATGCCTAGCTATAATAATTATAATAACAATAATAATAAATATAGAAGTGGATATAATAACAATTATCAATTTTTTGATTCGGGACGCTTTAAAAATCAAAATAATTTCAATCGGTTTTCAAATTCAGGAAATTTCCACTGACCACAACCACAAAATCATAAACGGGATTCAGGCCAATATCGCCAGAATCAGTATAGGCAAGGTCCGGTCGAACCAATGGAAATCGATAATATTAATTTAAATGCGAATAGACCTCAAAGGGCAGGACACCCTAATCCGCAGATTGGCCAAAATCGCCTAATCTCGGATAGGCAAAGCCAAGAGGAAATTCTCGCGACTAATAATATGAGAGAAGAAATAAATAATTGCGTTTTTTTTTATGAAGGAACCTCGGAATGGTTACCCAAGATAAAATTAAAAATTAACAATAAAAGTTACAATGCACTTATTGATACGGGCGCTAGTTTTAGTCTAATCAATAGTGAAATAAAAGACTTCCCAAAAGAAAAATTAAAAAAGCCAATATTATTTAGTACTATCACTAAAAATGATACAATAAAATATGAAGTATGCACCATGGCAGCAGAAGAATTTAACTTACCCAATAACGCTAGAGTGAGGTGGAAAGCAGCACCACTCACTGGAAGGAAATATGAGTTCATAATCGGAATTGACATTTTAACATTTCTTAACGCACATATAAACGTAGAAGACAGAAAAATAATTTTAAATCAAAAAGAAAGTAAATTTATTAATAACCCCCACAATTTTGGCCAAATTTATGCTCTGGAAACTACCAATTTTAATTTAGATAGATTGAAGATAGACCATCTGAACGAAGAAGAATACACGGAAGTTAGGAAAATTTTAAATAGATTTAATAAATTATTCTTTAAAGAAGGTGACAAATTGACGAGTACAATGAACATACACCACGAAATCAGGACAACAACTGACGGACAGATAAACTCCAAATTATACAGATACCCCCCACAACACGAGGTTGAAGTTAGACGACAAATTACAGAAATGGAAGAGCAGGGAATAATTAGAAAAAGTTGCTCACGTTACGCAAGTCCACTAATAGTAGTACCAAAAAAGATCGATAATTCTGGTGAGAAGAAATACAGACTTGTAGTAGATTATAGGAAATTAAATGAAATTACAATAGACGACAAATTCCCATTGCCTAATATAGACTCAATCCTGGACAAACTCGGACGGGCCCAATATTTTACAACATTAGACTTAGCCAAGGGATATCACCAAATCTTGATAAGAGAAAAGGATAGGGAAAAGACAGCATTTGTTACACCACACGGCCTCTACGAATTTATAAGAATGCCATTCGGGTTGAAAAATGCCCCAGCGACATTCCAAAGGCTGATGAACGAGACATTACGAGACTTCATAAACAAGACCTGTGTAGTATATCTAGACGATATACTAATATTTAGCACGTCCCTGAAAGAACACGTGAAAGCAATAACGGACATATTCAGAGTACTAGAGGCAGCGAATTTAAAAATACAAGTGGATAAATGTAACTTCATGAAGAAAGAAACAGAATTTTTAGGTCACATTTTAACTAAAGAAGGGTTGAAGCCAAACCCGAATAAAATAAAGGTCATTCAAGAATTAGAAATGCCAAGGACAGAAAAACAAATAAAAAGTTTTTTGGGCCTTACAGGCTATTACAGGAAATTTGTGAAGGATTACGCCAAAGTGGCACAACCAATGACAAAATATTTAAGGAAAGGCGCTAAAATTAATACAAAGGACCCTACCTACATAGAATCCTTTGAAAAATTAAAATTACTAATAAGTTCCCATCCAATACTGAAATATCCCAATTTCGATAAGCAGTTTACACTAACCACTGATGCGTCAAATTACGCAATCGGAGCTGTCCTTTCACAGGAAGGACATCCAGTTTGTTTTGCATCTAGGACACTTAATAACCACGAGAGAAACTACTCAGCAACAGACAAAGAATTTTTGGCAATTCTATGGAGCGTAAATTACTTACGACCATATCTTTACGGACGAAGATTTAAAATTTTTACTGACCATCAACCCATCAAATTTCTACACACAAAATATAGAGGAAAAGATATGTCGCCAAGACATCAACGATGGCTATTGAAATTAGGGGAATATGATTTTGACATGGAATACATAAAAGGAAAAGAAAATAGAGTAGCAGATTTCTTGAGTAGAATAGAAAGCAATCAGGAAACAGAAGAAACAAAGGATAAGGATACCGATATTTTGGAATATTTGAACAACCTAGAGGAAAACGTAACAATGGCAACAATACATTCAGCAGACGAAGACTTAGGCGACCATTTCTTCATAAAGGAAGAAATCGTAAACAAATATAAAACACAAATAATACTAACGAACAATAAAATTGAAGAATTTAAAGAACTACATGGAAAAAGAATAATTTTTATTGCAGAAAGTGATTTCAATGAAATGGGAGAGATATTTAGGAGGTACATAACCAAAGGAAAAGTAGGAATATATTCAGAATTATCCGATCACAGTTATAACATCGTTCAAGAAAAATTAATAGAATTATTCTCAAATGATAACCAAATCAATTTTATTAAATGCACATTGAGAGCACAAGATATAGAGACTGAAGTTGAGGCAGTTAAACAAATTTCACTCTACCACGTAAGGGAAAGTTTGCACTCAGGTATACTTGAAACCTATAACAAAATTAAATATAAAATCTATTTTCCAAAACTCATGGAACTTATTCAAATAATAATCAATCAGTGCGAAGTCTGTCAACAGGTAAAGTATGACAGAAATCCGATTAAAAGTAAATTCCATAACACAGAAACACCCTCAAATAAAAACGAAATCATACACATTGATACATACGTAATGAAGGGATTTCATTTCCTAACAATAATAGATAAGTTGTCTAAATTTGCAACAGCATATTCATTGCCTGACAGAAATCAACTAACTTTAATAGAAAAACTAGAAGAGCATATCTCTAAATATGGAAAACCGGCTAAAATAATAGCAGATAATGAGTTTAACACACTAAGGATTAAAGAATTTTTAACAGAGCAAGACATCGAATTACGTCTAACCAAACCCAATAGCCATACAGGCAATGCAGATGTAGAAAGACTGCACAGCACTGTCGCAGAAATATTCAGAGTCCTATATTTAAATAACAAAGGGTTATCCATACCACAATTAATTCAGCGAACCATTAGAAATTATAATGAGAGGTATCATTCAAGTATAAAAAATTCACCAATCGATGTTCAAGATGGACGGGTAGACTTGGAAAAAGTTAGAAATAATTTAGAAGAAGGAAAAAGGAAGAAAATTGAAAAACTTAACTTAACAAGAGAAGATTACAGGGAAATAAGGCAGGAAGGTTTTGTGAAGAATTATAAAGCTGTTAGACATAAAGAACAGCCAAAATATAGAAAATTAAAGCTAAAAAATATTCATTCATGTAACATTAAAAGACCCTTAAAATTTTCAGATGATGACAACATTGATAACACTCCTGTTAGTACTATCAACTGAAGGACTAATAATAACAAAATCACTTACAGAACAAGCAGGATATGTCGATATTTTTATGAAAAATCAGGAGATAGTAAAGGAATCGGACATAATACTACATGTAATAAATTTAAAAGAAATAGAAAACATACTGGACCAAATGACAGACAACATAATTTTAATGAAATTAAAAAACAAAGAAATACTTCAATTGGAATTGTTAGATGTTAGAAATAAACTAGGTACTTTGATACCAAAACAGAACAGACAAAGACGCGGACTTATTAACGGTATAGGAAGCATGTCAAAATGGTTGTTTGGAACCATGGACGATGAAGACAGACAGAATATTGAAAAACATCTTTTTAAAATTGACAAAATAGAAACCAATAATGATCAGCAAGTTTTAATTAATAACTATTTTAATGAGACTATAAGTCACCTAAAAAATATTGTAAGAAATGATAGATATAAAATAGAGAAAGAATTAAACTCCATTAATAAATTTTTAGAAACTGAAAATGATAAAAATATGTATTTAGAGCAATTATCAAATATTCAACTTATTAAAAATAAAATAGAACATTTGCAAGACAATGTTATTTCTACACAATATGGGATGGTACATCCAAGCATTTTAACCAACAACGAAATAAAGAAATACGAAATTGATTATAATAAATTAAAATCTATTCAGATGGGAGTAGCATTCTATAATAATTCATGTCTAGTTTTTGGTGTAAAAATACCCAAAACATTTATTGCAGTTAAGGTAAGAAATATTGTTCCACTACCAAATGATCACAACCAAGAAATAGATTATAACATAGAACAAATCTTTGAATATGTAAATAAAACTTATAAGTTCGAAGAAAACAAATACTTAAAAGAATTACAATTAAGTAAACATTGTATAATAAAAAATGATTGTCAATTAGTATATAATAAAGATATGGAAATTATACAACTAGATATAGACGCAATAATAGTAAAAAATGCAATAAATATGAGCATAATACAAAATTGTAATTTTGAAAAAATTAATTTGAACAGAAACCATTTAATAAATTTTAATAATTGCTCAATCAGAATTAAAGATTATTATTTTTCAAATATTGTGGAAAATATAAAAGAAAAACAAATTATAAAAAACACAAATATAATACAGAATTTTTCATATAAACTATCATTTCAACAAATTGAAAGTGAACACATAAAAAATGTAAAGAACATTGAAACATTAAGGTACCACACCAAATTAGTATACGGTGGTAACATTATAATTGTAATCATAATACTTATATTAATTATTATTATTTTGATAAAACATAAAAGCATAAAAATAAAACTAAATAATAGAATTCAGGAGAATTCTAAAATAAAGGAGAGGGTAGTTACATATACACAACCAAACACTTATATTAAGAACGACACAACAGATAAATTTATTGCAAGTATAATTAGTGGTAAACAAAGCTAAATGTAATATTAAACCTATTTCCGGTTAGTTTAAAGAAATTATGACTAAATTAATAAACCAAAATTACTTTTCGGTCGCAATTCCAAGAATTGCAATTTTATGGACTTTTCATTAACAAACCTAAACTAATTTTCGGTCGCAATTCCATGAATTGCAACCGTGCCAAATTGATTAAGTTTATTCAACTCGAACTAACAGAATACTTGCAATACTTTTCATCAAATCAGCATTTCCGCTCCTAAAGGAAAATGCAATATTAATATGTCATAGAAATTACCAACAACTAAGATAATAATTCTAGAGACAAGAAGAAAATGTAAACTAGCATAAGTCAGTCTTGTTTCTCCAGCTTGATGATTAAGTTGTGTAAATTAAAAATAAATTAAAATAGCAAATTTGTCTTTTATTTTTTAAAAAGTAAATACCTAAAAATAATTACAAAAGTCGGGTGAGAAAAAGAGTATCCCTTCTTTTCAGCCGGGTGTGGCCTCTATAATCATAAACAAATGGAAATGGAAACAATTGGCCAAAGCAATGGTGCAGCAATATCCCATAATTGTCATGTAGTGGAAACTAATCATAGTAATACATACTTTATTGTATTCCTTTTATAATATTTGAGAAAATCACGCATTATATGTACAATCAGCAGCGTTGCCATTTTGGTGCTTTTCGGGTATCTTTTAGTGCTTTTTTAATTAAACTATACCCGAAATTTTGTTAAATACTCGTTTTTGAAAAACGGGTTTTTATAGTGTTTTTAACAATTTCTCCTATTGCTTTTAAGTAAATTTCAAGAAATCAACATATTTGTCATTAAAACTTTTTCCTACTATTCTTTAACGCTAGAAAGACGGAAAGGGATCATTTGACCCATTTTCAAATATTACTGCCAATATTTCTTTTATAAGTTATTTGTCTGAATTGGTATTTCGTGACTTTTATTAAAAAAGTATCAAATTTAATTTAAAAGCACTCCCATTTTATTAAAGTGTTTCAAACCTAAATAAATAGCACATATACCTAAAAAGACCGATAGGGGTCATTTGACCCATTTGCTCATCTGACTGCCAATGTTACTTTTATCACTTACTTTTCTGAATTTTTATTTCGTTATACGACTGCAACAAAAGCAAACAAGCATACTAAGTTTTTTTTTATTTCTCAAACCCCCGTTATTTCTGTTATAGTTCTTTTTGAGTATGCAAAATATGTTTCAATATATCATTATTACATTGCAGGTTCATTTTTTCAATTGCTGTTTATTTTTCATAAGTGCGTGATTATTTTGCAATATGACGCGATCCCTTTGCGAAAAAGATATTGCAGAGTATTTGCAATCTTTGTCAGAGGATCAATCCGGCGACGAAAGTCAAAATAATCCATTAGTAAATGTGGAAGACAGTGATAGCTACGTTCCTGAATCAAGCTCTAGTGATAGTTCTAGTAATAGTTCAAATGATAACACACCATTAGGTATGAGGTTTTTTATTTATGTACAAAAGAAATGTGTAAGTAATATTTACTTTTTACCTCAATTTTACAAAGCGGAACTCGTCCAGAACACATGTCTTGAAGTTCCACCACTACTTGACAATGAACAGAGTATGCGTTCAGTAGCAGGAATTCTCTGGAAAGCTTTTAGCCAAAACAACTCTACACCAGGTCGCCAGCCTGCTCATAATATTTTGGTTGAATAACCAGGTGTACATATTATGCAAAACAACGGATTAAATTCGAATTTATGTCAGCTTGGCGACTGTTGCTTGATGATACAATTTTGCGTCACATCGAAAAGATTACGGAGTCTGAGGCACATAGACAACTTGGACTTACAAACTGGAATATGTCCTTGCAAGAGCTAGAAAAATTCATCTCTGTTTTATACGTTAGAGGTTCTTGTGGATGCAAAAATATATCGATAAACGATTTATGGAGCAAGACATGGGGAGTTCCATTCTTTTCAAAAACCATGTCCAGAAACCTATTCAAAGAAGTATTTAAATATATCCGTTTTGACGTGCGAATTTAATAAAAGATCTTTCAATTTGCGTTTTTAAAAAAGATTATTTTTATTTAAACAAAACACTCGCTGTTGAAACCGGTTCAAAGAAGTATTGAAATATATCCGTTTTGACGTGCGAATTTAATAAAAGATCTTTCAATTTGCGTTTTTAAAAGAGATTATTTTTATTTAAACAAAACACTCACTGTTGAACTCAAGAATAAGACTGACTCTTTACAAATATTTTAGTTGATTATATATAATTGACAATATTCATTTAATTAGTTTACAATTTCGCAATTTCTTTAGTTTCATACTTTTACAATTAGTAAGCATTTTACAATTTCATAATTAGTTTCATACTTTTAACTTCTGTATCATAAGCATTTATTTATTTTATCCTAGTTATTGCTTTTGCAATTAATAAGCAATTTACATTTATTTAATTTAGCATTTTTATTGATTTCACAATGTAGGAAACATTTATTTAGTTTGGCCTATTTTATTTAAGAAGTCGTCGAACTTGTCTATAGTTGAATCATCATTTATTCTGTTTACAAGTTCGTCGACTTTGTTTAAAGTTTTGTTTTGGTCATTTTTTATATATGTAACTACTCCCCCCTTTAGATAAGAATTCTCCTGAATTCAGTTATTCAATTTTAAAGTTATATGTTTATGTTTATAAAAAATGATATTAATTGTGATTATAATTACAATTATAATAAAAATTTTACAACTGTATGTTATTTTTTTTATGATAATTTAAATCTTTGATATTTTTTACATTAGATTGATGTTCCTTTTCAATTTGTTCAAATGTTATTTTATTAGTAAAATTCTTTAATATTTCAATACTATTAAATATTTGTTTTTGTTCAACATTTTCTACAATATTCGAAAAATAATAATCTTTTATTTTGATTGAACAATTGTTATAATTAATTAGATAATTTCCATTTAAAATAATTTTCTCAGAATTACAAGTTTGATTGAATTTAATGTTCTCTGCATTTTTAATTATAATAGTGTCTATATTTAATTCTATTATTTCAAAATCATTATTTTTTATTAATTGACAATCATTTTTAATTATACAATGTGTGCTTGTTTTTAAATTTTTCAAATGTTTGTTTTTCTCAAATTTATAAATTTTATTTTGTAATTCAAAAATTTGTTCAATATTATAATCTATTTCATTATTTTCATTATTTGGTATGGGTAAAATTGATCTTAATTTTACTATTTCAAATGTTTTGGGTATTTTAATACAAAAAATTAAATAAGAGTTGTTTAAAAATGCTGTTCCCAGTTGTATGTATTTGAGTTTATTATAATCAATTTCGTATTTTTGTATTTCATAGCTTGTCAAAATATTTGGGTGTACAATATTATGTCGTGAAGAAATTACATTATCTTGTAACTGATCTATTTTATTTTTTAATAATTGTATGTTAGTCATTTGTTCTAAATATAAATTTTTTTCATATTCTTTTTCCACAAATTTACTTATAGAATTAATTTTTTTTCTATTGTACTTCTTTCTATCTTTACTTATAACTAGTTTTAAGTGGTTTAATGTGTCATTAAAGTAGTCATTAATCAGTATTTGTTGATTATTATTTTCTATTATTTCATTGATATTAGAAAGATGATTTTGTATGTTTTATCTGTCCTCTTCGTCCATTGTTCCAAATAACCATTTAGATATACTTCCTATTCCGTTTATAAGTCCACGTCTTTTTCTAATCTGTTTCGGTATTAAAGTCATTAATTTATTTCTAACGTCCGTTAATTCTAACTGAAGTAAATTTTTATTTTCTACTTTCATTAAAATAATATTTTCTGTCATTTTGTCTAGAAAGTCTTCTATTTCGTGTAGATTAACCATATGCAAAATTATGTCCGATTCATTTAGAATTTCCTGATTTTGTACGTGAATATCTATAAACCCTGTTTGTTCTGTCAAAGGTCTTGTTGTCATCGTTCCCTTAATTATCGGTGTCCATATTAATATTGCTGTTAGTATCGTCCATATCTGAAAATTTTAAAGGTCGTTTATTAATGTTACAACGATGTATTCCGTTTAGTTTTGCCTTCCTAAATTTCGGGTGTTCCTTATGTCTAACTGCCTTATAATTTTTTATAAAACCTTCTACTCTTTCATCTCTATAGTCTTCTCTAGAATTATTTAAATTATCTATTATTTTTCTTTTGTTATCTTCTAAAATTTTCATCTATTTTTCCTTGTTGTACTTCATTCGGCGTACATTTAATAGCTGAATGATATCGCTCATTGTAATTTCTGATTGTTCTCTGAATTAGCTGTTTTATTGGTATATCTTTGTTTGTTCTATACATTATTCTAAATTTTTCGGCGATTGTATTATGTAGTCGATCTATATCAGCATTACCTGTATGACTATTAGGCTTAGTCAGGTGTAATTCAATATTTTCGTTGT
Source organism: Lypha dubia (assembly GCA_947311025.1). Lineage (NCBI taxonomy): Eukaryota > Metazoa > Arthropoda > Insecta > Diptera > Tachinidae > Lypha > Lypha dubia. The sequence goes on along the minus strand of OX371261.1, from coordinate 73,165,247 downwards.
CTAGGAATTCTTTTATTCTGACGGCCTTAAATTCGTTATGTGCTATTATTTTCCTTGGTTTCCCTATTTTGGCAAAGTGATCTTCTAACTGTTCAATTATAGTTAAATGATTTCTGTCATTGAGTGGATAAGCTGCTCCGAATTTAGAAAATTTATCTATTAGTGTCAAAAAATTAAATCACGTAGGTATCAATGTGGATTATTTCGTTTTTCGTTGATGGCGTTTCCGTATATGAGAATTTTAATTTAACTGGATTTCTATCATATTTTACCTCTTGACATATTTCACACTGATTAATCACTAATTGAATTATTTCCATCAATTTTGGATAATAAATTTTTCCTTTAATTTGGTTATATGTTTCGATGATTCCTGAGTGCATACTTTCCATGATGTGATTTAAAGATATTTGTTTAATTGCTTCTACTTCAGTTTAAATGTCTTGAGCTCTCATCGTGCACTTAGTAAATTTTATTTGTCTATCGTTAGAAAAAATTTCTATCAATTTTTCCTGTACCATATTGTAATTATGCTCAGATATTTCTGAAATTATTCCAATTTTTCCTTTTGTAATATATTTTCTAAATATTTCACCCAATATCTTGAAGTCAGATTCTGCTATAAAAATTATTCTCTTCCCATGTAACATTTTCATTTCCTCGACTTTGTCGTTTGTTAATATAATCTGTGTTTTATACTTATTTACTATTTCCTCCTTTATATAGAAATGATCTTGCAGGTTTTCTTCAGCTGAATGAATTGTAACCATTGACACATCATCATCTTCTACATTGTTTATTATATTAAGATTTTCACTATCGTCTTTTTCCTCATTAATGTCCACTTCATTTTCTATTCTACTCAAAAAATCAGCCACTTGGTTTTCTCTACCTTTTATATATTCTATATCGAAATCATATTCGCCTAGTTTTAAAATACACCTTTGATGTCTTGGTGACATATCCTTTCCCTTGTATTTTGAATGTAAAAATTTTATGGGTTGATGGTCAGTAAGAATTCTAACTTTCTGCCATAAAGGTATGGTCTTAAATAATTTACGCTCCATAGTATAGCTAAAAATTCCTTATCTGTTTTAGAATAATTTCTCTCGTGATTATTTAATGTTCTGGATGCAAAACATACTGGATGCCCTTCTTGTGACAAGACTGCTCCTATTGCATAGTTTGATGCGTCTGTAGTAAGTGTAAATGTTTTCTCAAAATTTGGATATCTTAGTATTGGATGTGAACTAATTAATGTTTTCAACTTCTCAAATGCCTCTATATATGTTGGATCTTTCACATTTATTTTTACATTTTTCTTTAAATATTTCGTTATTGGGTGTGCTACTCTAGCATAGTCTTTTACAAATTTCCTATAATATCCCGTCAAAGCTAGAAAGCTTTTAATTTGTTTCTCCGTTTTAGGAATTTCTAATGATTGAATAACTTTTATCTTGTCCGGATTCGGTTTAAGTCCATCTTTTGTTAGAATATGTCCTAGAAATTCTGTCTCTTTTTTCATAAAATTGCATTTGTCGATCTGGATTTTTAAATTTGTCTGTTCTAATACGTTAAAAATGTCCTTTATTGCCTTAACATGTTCCTTAAGGGATGTGCTGAATATTAATATGTCATCTAAATATACTACCCATGTTTTATTAATGTATTCTCTTAAAGTTTCGTTCAGTCGTTGGAATGTTGCTGGTGCGTTTTTTAGTCCAAAAGGCATTCTAATAAATTCATATAATTCGTGTGGTGTCACGAAAGCGGTCTTCTCTCTATCTTGTTCCCTAATTAATATTTGGTGATATCCTTTAGCTAGATCTAATGTAGTAAAATATTGTGATCTTCCGAATTTGTCTAAAATTGATTCTATGTTGGGTAATGGAAATTTATCGTCGACTGTCGTTTAATTTCCTATAATCGACTACTAATCTGCATTTTCGCTGTCCGGAGTTATCTACTTTCTTGGGTACTACTATTAAAGGGCTGGAATCAGCGTTGTCAACTTTGAAATTTCAAAAGGCACCAAAATGGAGAAAAAAAACGCGCCATTTAACAAAAAACGCAAGTTCAGATTTTTTTTTTTTGTATTGAAAATTTTTATTGAATTAATTTTGCGTCTTTACAACATTTAACTTTAGTCCAAAATTCTAATAATGATACAATATTATGCCATTGCATGAAGTGAATCATTCACCATTTTTCAATACTAGATAATATTTCGACATCGTATTAAAATTGTACTGCTAATGGCATGATATCATATTTGCAATGGGATTAAACATTTTGTACAATGCTGGTTGTTGATGTCGGTTGTAGCTAAATGGGCTTAAAGCTGCTTAACTTTAAGATTAGCTATCATTTTATATATTTGGTGAGGTTCCACGCTGGGTCTGTATCTAAGTTTTAACGTCTCCTTGATGAGCTGCCAATTATCTGGTGTAGGTAAATTTATCACTACGTCCTTTGCTTGTCCTTGTATGGTACGGTAAAATATCATTCGTACTGCTTCTTTTTGTAGTAGTTCATTGTTGATTGTCGATAGTAGATATTCTATACTGCTGAAAAAGCTATTTATTGTTACTTCTCCTGTTCCTGTAAACGTTGGTAAATAGTTGATTGTTTTTGTTAGGTTCTGTCCTGATTTGTTCTAGTTGAGGTTCCCTTCTGGCCAGTTCTTCGACCAAGTCTACTGCGGGTATTTGAGCTTGTTCTTGAGCCATTCTTGTTTGATCAAAGCGCCGTGCTTTGTTTTGTTTTGATACTTTTTTATACCACGAAATTTTGGAAAAAAAAATTTATTTTTGTAGACTCTGTGTATATATCCGGATTCTGTTCATTTTTCTTTTTATCTAGTGCAGAATTATTCAGAATATACTTTTTTTCACACTTGTTATTGTCCACTGTTTATTTATTTCGGTCCTGTTCACTTATGTTTAGTGCAGGATTCTCAAAAATTTCTTCAATTGTTATGGTCCACTTTTCTATTTATTTTGATCCTGTTCACTTCTATTCAGTGCAGAATTCTCAAAATTTAATTACTTGTTATGGTCCACTGTTTATTTGTTCTGGTCCTGTTCACTTGTATTCAGTGCAGGATTCTCAGAATTTAATCACTTTCACCGTATTTTATTATTTAAAAACGAGGTTCGAACACTGGATCCTTTTCACTCCTAAGGATCCTACCGACTGCGCCAATTTAATAAGAGATTTCTCAATTTGCGTTTTTAAAAAAGATTATTTTTATTTAAACAAAACACTCACTGTTGAACTCAAGAATAAGACTGACTCTTTACAAATATTTTAGTTGATTATATATAATTGACAATTTTCATTTAATTAGTTTACAATTTCGCAATTTCTTTAGTTTCATACTTTTACAATTAGTAAGCATTTTACAATTTCATAATTAGTTTCATACTTTTAACTTCTGTATCATAAGCATTTATTTATTTTATCCTAGTTATTGCTTTTGCAATTTATAAGCAATTTACATTTATTTAATTTAGCATTTTTATTGATTTCACAATGTAGGAAATATTTATTTAGTTCGACCTATTTTATTTAAGAAGTCGTCGAACTTGTCTATAGTTGAATCATCATTTATTCTGTTTACAAATTCGTCGACTTTGTTTAAAGTTTTGTTTTGGTCATTTTTTATATATGTAACTTGCGTGCAGAAAGGTCTAATAGACTCCAAACAGATAAGTTTGCACTAATTTCGCATGTCTTGAACCACTTTATTGACAACTGCAAATCATGTTACAAGCCAGGTGAAAACATCACCATCGACTAACAACTGTTTCCCACAAAAGCAAGATGCAAATTTACACAATATATGGCTAATAAACCTGACAAATGTGGTATAAAGTTTTGGCTTTGTGTAGATGTTAAAACAAAATATCTTCTCAACGGTTTCCCATATTTGGGAAAAGATGATAATCGTCCACAAAACATAATGCTGGGAGAGAACATTGTAATGCGTTTAATGGAACCTTATATAAATAAAGGAAGAAATGTGACAACTGAAAACTTTTTTATCTCAGTTTCGTTGGCACAGAATCTGCTCTCCAAACGCACTACTCTGGTCGGCACCATAAACAGAGCAAGACGTGATATTCCACCGTATGTAAAAAAATTAAAGTTAAATTGACATGATCATAAAGTTTTGAAAACGGTAAATAATCAGTGCCTTTTGACAGTTTACCAAGCAAATAGAGATACGGTTGTTATAGATCAAGAAAATAAGAAAAGAAAACCAAATACCGTAACTTTTTATAACGCAACTAAGTTTGGTGTTGATGTTGTTGGCCAAATGGCTAGAACATATAGCACAAAGTCAGGCTCAAGAAGATGGCAATGTCAGTTTTTTTGCAACATATTGGATCTAGCTGCAATAAATGCATGGGTGTTACACCAAGAAGTAATCGGAAAAAAGTTTCGTAGAAGAGACTTTATATTACAAATGGCATCTGAACTAAGTCACATAGAAGAAACACAAGCCGTGAATATTCGACCTTAATTTCACATATTCAACCCATGAAAAGACGAAATTGTCATACTTTTGGCTGCAAAAACAAAACAAATAAAATGTGTGAAATCTGCCAAAAACCCCTATGTGGGACATGCAACAAGTCAGGACATTTTCTATGTATTGGCTGCGTATGAGCGAAAGATTTCTGAAGAATATAAAATTTAACTTATATGTTATCTTTAATAGCAATTACTTTTTTTAAATACTAAATTCAATGACTTCTTATTAATTTTTTTGTTATAAACGTAGAAGAAAAATTGAAATTTTTTTTTTTATGATTTTATTAAAATGAATAAATAATTTTTAAATTAAAATTTTAAGTTTTTCATTACTATAATATAAGAAGTGAAGTAGTGTTTTGTCCTTTTCTGTGTAAACATGTTGTCCGCGTGTCGTCCAGTTTCTTTCTTTTCTGTCGTCAAACATATTTTTTTCTACTTCTTTTTTATGTGAAAATATTAAACTAAATCAAACGGAAAATTTAAAATAATAAATAAATACATAAAAAAAACGCCATAACATACATACATATTACATATTGAGGGTGGTGTTGGCTGAAGTGGTTAGCGCGTTGACTACTAAGCAAACAATGACGTGGGGCCTGGGTTCAAACCCATTAATTTATGTAATGTACATTAGTGAGACATTGTATTAATTGTTGTCGGACTATTTAAGTGATGAAGGCATAGCACTAGTCACTAAAAAATGTTCCGACAGCGATTGATGATGTTCTAAGCTAATATACACAACATCGCCCTCCCCTCCTTCGTCGGTTAGCAGAAACATGGGCGAAGTAAAACAATTAATAAAATGTCTGCCAATACAGCTTAACAAAGTTAATGCGTCTACCTAACACCGGAGACGCCTCAACACTGCTATAAAAAATAACATAACGCGCAAAGCAGAGTTGTAAAAGAGTTAAGCCTTCTACATTTTCAACATCTATCTTCTCTACCCTATCCCTCTCTCTGAGTTCCGACACAATGCACTGCATACGTAGGGGTCATCCCCTGAGTGCTGGTCCTAATTAAAAAAAAAAAAAAAAAAAAATATTTACATATATACGTTAAAAAAAAATAAAAATATAAAAATTACACTGCATATTTCTGTACAAAAACAAAAAAAAACTACATACATTCCAATACTACATATACTTAATATAATAATAAAACTTCAAAACAAAGAAAAAGAAATAACAACAAAACTGAAAAACAATAATTAACGGGTACCAGTGTTGGCACAGTGAATAGTGCGGACCCCGTGACACAAAATAAAAATTAATTAGCTATAAATAAAAAATTATTTATAATAAATGACCAGCCCAGGGCCTTTATGGCTCTAAGTTAGTGTCAGCCGTTCCATATTTTCAAAAAATTAATAAATAAAAACCATTTGTTATGCTGATGCCGTTGTGTTGGTTGCTGTTTGACTGTTCATTGGCGAAGGCATAGCACTGGTCACTGAACACTCTAACGACAGCAATTAATACCATTGGTATCAGCATAACAAAATGAGCGTCCGATTTGAATTTTACATACTGTTATGGTAGGTCAATTCAGAATTGATTTCTGTAACATTAGGGGGCAAAGGTACAATTATTTCTCTGTGTATGCTCACATTTGTCTCCATCGGCCGGATGTTTTCGCCTTATGTGAGACCCAGGTGGCTGAAGACTCTGATCCACAGGATTTTCATATACCTGGTTATCACCTCCTATCACTTTTTAATCTACACAGGGGTCTTGCAATATACATACGTAATGAAGTTGTGTACCAGTGCCAGCAACCATTAGGCACGTCTGATCCTGAATTTAGCTGTCTTTGGGTTAAATTCAAAATCAGGACACACTATTTATATTTCGGGTTTCTTTACAAAAATCCAAACGCGGCAAGGGATAAAACCTTATCCCACTTCGATACCCTTTCCGATTCAATTTCCAAGATCCTTGAGAGCTGTCCGAACAGTGAAATTGTCGTTGCTGGTGATTTTTTTTTTTTTTTTTAATTAGGACCAGCACTCAGGGGATGACCCCTACGTATGCAGTGCATTGTGCTGGAACTCAGAGAGAGGGATAGAGTAGAGAAGATAGATGTTGAAAATGTAGAAGGCTTAACTCTTTTACAACTCTGCTTTGCGCGTTATGTTAATTTTTATAGCAGTGTTGAGGCGCCTCTGGCGTTAGGTAGACGCATTAACTCTGTTAAGCTGTATTGGCAGGCATTTTATTAATTGTTTTACTTCGCCGATGTTTCTGCTAACCGACGAAGGAGGGCGATGTTGTGTACATTAGCTTAGAACAGCATATATCGCTGTCGGAACAGGTTTTAGTGACCAGTGCTATGCCTTCATCACTAAAATAGTCCGACAACAATTAATACAATGTGTCACTAATGTACATTACAGAAATTAATGATGTTGATTGACTTGCTCTGGCGAGGGTTTGAACCCAGGCCCCACGTCATTGTTTGCTTAGTAGTCAACGCGCTACCCACTTCAGCTAACACCACACAACTCATCTTGGCTTCACCATTCGAGCCACACAACCCCAGAAGGCCAATATGTTGAGCTTTTCGCCGCGCATAATGAACTTGCGCAACTAGTGAATGAGCCAACACATATTTCATATTTTGGTCATTCGGTAAAAGAGTCAAGGATAATGCTAGTTCTTCAATTCCACCTCTTTTAAAGGACGACCATGTATTCACTGACCCAGTTGATAAAACTAACCTTCTGGCTGAAATCTTTGCAAGAAATTCTCACTTGCCGGAAAGCAATCAACCACTACCCGTTCTCGAGGGAGTATCTGTAGCTATGCCAAAAATATTTTTTCGAGCGAGTGCAGTTAAAAAGGTTTTAGCGAAGCTTAACGTAAACAAGTCTCCTGGGCCGGATGGTATCTCAGCACTGGTCTTGAAACAGTGCTTTTCGACGTTAGCACGTCCATTGGCACGCCTGTTTAGCACTTTGTACCATGCTGGTAAATTTCCAAAGTGTTGGAAGGTTGCCAATGTAACGCCGATCCCTAAAAAGGGGGAGGAGGCCAACAACCCTGAAAATTACCGCCCAATTGAAATTTGTTCTGCGCTTTCCAAAGTAATGGAAAGTATGTTCAATTTCCATCTTGTGAAGTATTTGGAGCTCAACAGTTTACTTAGCGACCGGCAGATGGCATTCGTAGGGGCCGCTCTACGGGGGACCTACTTCTCCTTCGGAGAAGTGGTGTAATAGCATACATCACTTTGGCGAAAGTAAAGTGGTGGCTCTAGATATTTCCAAGGCATTTGATAGAGTGTGGCATGGAGCACTTCTGTCAAAACTGATTGCTTTTGGTGTCGGTGATGGCTTCACTCGATTTGTATCGAGCTTTCTCAGAGATGGCACTATACGAGTTCAAGTTAAACTCAGGGGTACCGCAAGGCTCCGTTCTTTCTCCTACCCTTTATCTTATTTTTCTTAATGATCTTCTACGTCAAACTTCCAACCCTATATACTCTTTTGCAGGTGACATCAGCTTAGTTCATTCGTATTCATTCAGCAACAGGCCACAATCATCGGAGATCCGGGCAATGCGGCAAAATATGAATGATACGCTAAATCGCGATCTCCTGTTAATTTCAAATTGGGGTCATGCTAATAGGGTAAATTTTAACGCACGAAAGACCCAATGTGCTATGCTCACACATAGACGTATGACCGGACATGCTGCTCTATCTGTAAACATGGATGGTATAGATATTGAGGAATCAGAAGCTCTTGATGTTCTTGGCATGAAAATTCAATGTGATGTTCGATGGAATGATCACATTTTTCATGTCTCAAAAGAAGCATTCAAGTGCCTCGGCTTTTTAAGACGGTGTAGGACATACTTCACTCCATCTGATCTCCTTAATATTTATACCACCTTTATCTGACCGAAAATGGAATACAACTCTCATGTATAGGCCGGTGCTTCAAAATCTATTTTGAAGTTACTCGACCGCGTACAGGATAGGGCGAAGAAGCTTATCGGTGACAGTAGGGTAGCCAACTCTATTGACTCATTGGAGCATCGAAGCAATGTTGGGTGTGTTTCGTTGTTCTATCGCTACTACAACGGAATGTGCTCTAATGAAATCAGGGAACCTGTTCCTGAAACCCACCACTTTTCACGTATAACACGCTCTTCATCAAGAGCACATCCCTTTGTGGTCGATATGTCATTGAACCGCACCACGCATTACAGAGAGAATTCGTACTTTGGCCGTACTGTTCGTATGTGGAATAAACTCCTCGCAGAGGCCTTTCCTGCCACTTTCAGTGTGTCAGGGTTCAAATCGAATGTCCACAAACACAACTCCCTTTATCCTCCTTCCCAACACCTATTTTCCTAGTTCCGGCTCAATGCTTTGCATACGTAGGGGTCATCCCCTGAGTGCTGGTCCTAATTAAAAAAAAAACACAAAAAAAGAGAACTATAAATGAGTTCATTTTCTAACTACAACAATAAACCTAAAAGCAGTAGGAACGTTTATTTAACTTTGGTTGCTGATGACGACAATAAAAAAAATGAATTAAACACAAACCTGAATTCTACACACAACACATAAAAAACTGGACCTGTGTAAATGAGAAATTATTATTATTAGGCTTAAGTTCAGTTTTATTGAATTAATGAAAATTAAAATTATTATGAGCTTTTATTTTTGAAAAACATTAGCATGTGCAATCAGATTAGCAGAACGTATCAGTTTACCGATTTCAAGGCCGCTACACCTCTCATCAGCGTTCATTTGTACAATTTTTTTAAAGTGGATACTAAGTAGGAAGAATATCAACTAATTAACCATGTTTTCAACAGAAATAGAATATGAGAATTAATTTAATTCATTTTTATTCTATTTTTACATATTGAAACAATTTTGGTGTACGTATATAACGTATTGTTATTTTCTCTCAATATTAGGAATATTCGCATCACGTTATCTTTTATTCCCGGTAAGCAGTGTGGCCATGTTGGCATATTTGCAGATAAAGTTAGCATTTTTTTCTGATTTATCTCCAAATTTTCCATGTACCATTTTCTTCAGCATTTTTTGAATATCAGTATATTCGGCATCAAAACCTTTTATGATTGGTTTATCAAATCTTCTTTGAGACAGAATAGTTATAAAAATAACTATTCTGCAATAAATGATGCACACAAAAAAAAGTGGGCAGATCTAACCAATTTTGTTGGTTAGAATAGCACCAACCAATGAAAATAGTTAAAACAACCAATAGAAATTGTAAAATTACAATATTTTACAAAAGTTATGGTAACTGCACAGTTTTATATTAAATCACTCATTTAATTTCCAAACTTATTTTTGCTCACTCTTGGTATTGAACATAAAACTCACATGATGGTAACACATCGCCTTGGTAGAATATTAACATAAAAAAATAAAAGCAAATACAACGATGTTTGTACATATATTAACATTGTGTGTGGGTTCGACCAACTTTTTCACATACAGAACACGACTGTTAACGAGCTACAGTAAAAAGTGCGTAACAAAGTGTAATTGTAACTCAATTCGTATTATTGCTTATCAACAAGCATGTTGTTGTCGTTGGCGTTTTTTTGCAAAACAAACACAGAAAAATTCCAAAAACAATTTATACAATTAGTTCAGTTACTGCTGTGACATGGTTAATTTAACCAATAGCATTAATATGACACTGAAAATTACAACAACAATTTACATTAACAGTTCATTAACCACTGAAATTGGTAACAGCTTGTGATACCAGTTAGTTATCAATTGAGTTATCTGTTTAGCGTATGTATGTATATAGAATTAAAAACTCATTTTGAAATTGCAGCAACGTTAGAGTCGTGCTATCAAGCATAAATATTGATAAAATTATACAAACCTAACCAGTTTCGTCCACTAGATTCATGTTTAGCTGATCTGTTTTCTTCAATGCTGTATTTCGGTTTTTTTACGATTTTGAAAAGTTTTTAGTTTCGAAAAGATGTATATCTTTTGAAATTGAAAAACAAATACAATTACATGCCCCGATTTTACAGTTCAATTAATATTTCAACTTAAACAACGATTGTCAAAAAATTTTCATAATTTAATGAAACAGTTTAAAAGCTAATAAATGAAAACTAAACGAACATTTTAAAGAAGAAATTACTACATATGGTAATTAAGTTCATATGGTTAATTAAAAAGTCAACAGTTGATTTCTGGATATATTGCTATAAAAATGCATTATACTTTTTTACATTCCAATGAAATGGAAGTAATCATGTGTATCGAATCTTTTGTAGGGAAGAGTCGTATTGGGTCTTCTTTATCAGTTACATAAGAATTGTGTGGAATCAACCTATTTAATTGTTTTGCTTTGGCAACAAAACATTAGTTCCTAAAATAAAATTATACCAAAAATAAATTAAAAACGAGAACAGCAGGTCATAAGTCAGTTCAGAAATATAGGCCTATCAATTCTTAGAAGACAGCATCGTCATCTCATTGTTCCAGATTACTTCACTTTTCTAACTTTGAAAATGTTTGAATTCTGAACACAGAAAATACAGTTATTGGGTGCACCTAAATAGATGAAACTTGGCACAAGTATGTGTTATGGTCATAGGCTATTTATGTATGAAAATAAGAATCAGACCAAGGGGAAAAAAAGTTCCCCTTAGAAGAACTAATCCTACCTCCGAAAAATGAAATTTTGTTTTAAGTTTTCCCGTACTTTTGCTTAGAAAATGGAACTGTTAACGTCGGCGAACGTTCAAAAACCTAAACTTGATCCCAGGAAATCGTAAAATGCCATATTTTTCCTGCCCCCTGTTTTGGGCGGTGACATGAAATATTATTTGCAAAAATAATGTTAACATTAAAAGGAATGAATTTTTTACGCTTTAATGCTATAAAAATTTAATTTTTGAGCTTTTAAAGAATTATCGATAATACTGCTTAGCAGCAAAACCCTCCTTTAAATAAAACTATGTGGACTATATGGATTTTGATGTGAAAAACTCAAATCCGTTTTAGCAAAATATAAAATATTTGCTTTTTCTTTTCTTATTGCATTTTTAAACGAAACAAAACGAATCTTGCAAAAAAAAATATTTCCCCTCTTAAATTTTTGAATAATTCCAAAACGATAAAATATAGAAAAACACTATTTTGAACTCAATTAAATATAATTTTGTTGCGCATCTTTTGGTGTTTTGTTTATGGAAATCGGATGAGTCGTTTTAAATTTATGCAGGGAATGGAATTGGTGTTATGTTTCAATTAATACTCTATGATTTGTTTCTTTTATCTGTCAACTTTTGTATTACAAAACTCCAATTCTATGATTTTAAATATTGACTTCGCTTTGACAACTCTTTTCTATTTCTTAAACCTAGCTTATTTCAGTGTTTAAAAAAAGTAATATATTTAGTAAAAATTCCCCTCATATTCCATAATTTTATGTGAAAACTAGAAAAATATTTACCTGATAACAAATCAATTTCCAGTTTTCTAAAAAAAATTTTGTACTTGACAACTAGTAAAATTTTTTACTAGCACACAAAATGAAAATAAATTCTCTGTAAAATTCAGAAACAATTTTTTGTCAACGAAAGCTAGCATCCACACAAAAATGCAAAAACACACATATGTATACAAAATATTTTTTTCATACAATAAGCCGCTATAAAAAATACCAAACAATAAAATATATGCCAATCCAACCGAACACAAGTTCGACTAGTTGACAAACATGCCGATCTATGACTAGTATTTAAAAATTTTTCTTTTTTGTGTTTGGTTGGACATTAAGCTACTGAAAGAATCAGTATCAGCATTTGAGTGTGGGATAGAAAATATAAAAATACAAATTTTTTCAATATTCTAAAAACTTCCACTGTTCAAAAACTCCTTCCATTTTTCATCAACAGTTTTATCTTTTGATACTGTTATGGAAAAAGATTTTAGGGATAAATATTCATCAAAAAGAATATCCATATTTATATTTTGAATTGAAAACAATGTTACTATATCAGAGAAATTTTGAAAAGAAATATTAGAATTTAAATTAAGCACATCCAGCTTTTCAAATTTGTTATTATTTAAATCCTATCGTTCTTCAATATAATTGATAATCGAACTCAAAGTGGAATCAGCTCTTTTCTTAAATAACGAAACTTCAGTCATGTTATCACAATTCCTACCAATAGTTGCAGCTATACAGCTATAGAACGCTTCTTCCAGTTGTTGTACTAACTTATCAACGAGACGCTTAATTATTTGATAGACATTTATTATTACCAGGGTGTAGGAGAATTATGTTTTACTTTATTTTGTTCTGATTTTCATGATCAGATCTTTATAAAAAAAAACTATGTTTTTTTTCTTCATTTATAAATTCAGTTTTTATTTCATTATTAATTTAAGTTTATTTTATTTTAGTCCAAAATTTATTTCTTTTAAATTTGTTTTAATTATTCATTTGATTTTACTTTAATAATTTTGACTGCCTCTTGCAGATGATCAAACAGAAGTCTTTTATTTTAATAATCAATAGCTTAAAGAAATATGTACTCGTATGTAAGTATATACAAACAGTAAAAACAGGTTTTGTTTTTGTACTTAAGAATGCATGTACATATGTACGTTTGTTTGTACATACATCATGCTAGGACATAAAACAAGAATGCTTTTACATACAAAAGTGTACCGTTTGTTTAATTGTAATAAACATTCAAATCAAAGTAGAATATGAAAATTTCAATGTTAATTTGTTATGAAGTTATTTCAATTGTAGGGTTTGCAGTTTATGGTTTTTATAATAATATGTAGTTTGGGAAAAATCCCAAACATTCTCCCCACGAAGAACATTTGTTCGTAGTTCTCTTTAGAGGCATCATTCGTTGGCAAAAAACATATTTTTGAGATTGGCCTCTTGATGTACTTGCCGTTGCAATAGAGTGTAACTACTCGTACTAGACCATCAGGGCCAGGATGCAATTCTTCGACTTTGGCAAGTGGCCATTGACCAGGTACACTTCGTTCGTGTAGAAGCAAAACAATGTCGCCTACCTTTAGGTTTCGTTCGACCTTATTCCATTTCGGTCGCGCTTGAAGTCGACATAAATATTCTTTGCTCCATCGATCCCAGAAATTTTGCTTCAGGCGGTCGTCTACTAGCTTCCAACGGCATAACCGATCAATATTAGCGTCAAGTAAGTCATCATCGGGGATGCAATTGGATGGTTCACCAATAAGAAAGTGTGATGGTGTGAGGGCATCGTTATCCAAGGGATCGGCTGATAATGGGCACAAAGGTCTAGAATTTAGACAACTTTCAATTTGTGCTAAGAGGGTGCTGAGTTCTTCATATGTTAATATGCAGTCTTTCATGATACGACGCAGATGATATTTTGTAGATTTTACTCCGGCCTCCCAGAGGCCACCCAAGTGGGGTGATGCTGGAGGTATGAAGTGCCATTTTGTGCCTTGGTTTGCCAAAGTTTCTGCAAGATGCTCAGGAAGAGATGCTCTGTTGCGATGATACAAGATTTGAAGTTGTTTGTTGGCACCCACAAAATTTGTACCGCAATCAGAGTACAAATCAGTGCATAGTCCTCTGCGTGCGGTGAAACGTCGAAAAGCTGCTAGAAATGCGTTGACGTTGAGACTCGTAACGGCTTTCAAGTGGATCGCCTTCGTGCACATACAAATGAATAGACATATGTAAGCCTTAGATGTTGAAGCTATCCTTAAAGATGAAGTTTTTATGTCGATGGGACCGGCATAGTCAAGACCACTATGCTTGAAAGCTCGGGTTGGGTGCAAACGCACAGAAGGCATGTTTCCCATCAGTTGTTGGCAGGATTGTGCTTTATACTTGCAGCAAATAGTACACTCACGTTGAACACGCTTGGCAATGTTTCGCCCTGAAACAACCCAATAGAAACGAGAAACGTAGGACTGCATGCGCTGCAGGCTACCATGCAATGTTTTAAAATGAGCATCTAAAAAGATAAGAAAAGATAGAGGATTGTGTTTTGACAACAAAATTGGGTGTTTAGTGTTGTAGGCAAAGGTAGAATTCGATAGTCTACCAACTCGTAGAATTCCCATTTCGTCCAAAAATGGGGATAGTTTGACAATGTCGCTTTGATTGGAAACCTTTTTTCCCAATTTTAATAGATTGATTTCTTCTTGAAATGTTACATATTGTGTTAATTTGATAAGCACCTGAAGTGCTTCTTTTAATTCGCGTGTTTTTAAAAACCCAAATTCTCTGTTGTTTTGAGTTCTTTTAATGTTTTTATAAAAGCGAAGTATATATGACGTCAAACGTACTAATCCAGATAACCTTGAAAATCTTTGTATTATTTCTGGATATGTTGAAGTAGTTGTTGTTTTTGTGATGTGAACAGCAATGTTTTTCTTGATTATTTTTTCGTGAAATATTTCAGAGGGTGAAGTTGGCCAACAGTCAGGTTTGCCTTTGAGCCAACTTGGGCCATTCCACCACAGATCATAATTGACTAATTGTTCTGGCGTTAGTCCTCTTGATGCGCAGTCTGTAGGGTTATCCTTTGAAGGGATATATCGCCAATCACGAACGTTCGATAATTGTCGAATTTTTTCAACTCTGTTAGCCACGTAGACTTCCAACCGTGATGAATTATTTTTTAGCCACACAAGAACGATAGTACTATCCGTCCAGTAAAATACATTGCCAATACTGAAATCTACGTTGGCTTTGATTTTAGCGACTAATTTTGCCATAAGTGTGGCTGCATTTAATTCTAGCCTTGGTATTGTGTCACCTTTTAATGGAACGACTTTTGTTTTTCCTTGAAGTAAATGTATTAATATCTCACCAGATCTTGTTTCGATATGGGCGTACACAACAGCTGCATAAGCTATTTTTGAAGCATCACTGAAGGCATGTAGATCTACTTTTGATTCTGTGGATCTGTAACCTATCCATCGGGGTATTTTGATCTCTTCAAGTGCTTTTAATTTTGTTCGGAAATGAACCCATTCGCATTGAATTTCCTCAGGTAGGGTGTCTTTCCAATCGATCTTTAATTTCCACAGCTTTTGAAATATTATTTTTGCTACTACGGTATTAGGCGATAACCATCCCAGAGGGTCAAATAATTTAGAAGCATCTGAAAGCAAATTACTTTTAGTGATATTTTCAGAAAATTTTAAGTTTATAAAAAAACAAAAGAAATCATTTCTTGTATCCCAACTTATACCAAGCGCCTTGGACATTTTTGATTGGTAGGTAGTAAACGAATTTTGAATCTCACGATCTTCTTCTGGAATATTTTTCATAAGTTCACTTGAATTAGAATTCCATTTTCTGAAGTGAAATCCACCTGATTTCAGAAGATTTGAAAGCTCAACGCGCAATGTTATTGCCTCTTGTAGGGTATCCGTCCCTGATATGACATCATCCACATAAGTGTCTGTACGAAGTATTTGGCTAGCTTCTGGAAAGTTAATTTCTTCATCTTCTGCTAGCTGCTGCAGAACTCTAATTGCAAGATAGGGAGCTGATGTTGTCCCATATGTCACAGTACGAAGTGCGTATACGCAAATTTTATTTGTTGCATTTATCCAAAGAATGCATTGAAACGGTTGGTGCTCAGGATGAACATTTATTTGCCTGAACATTTTTTCCAGGTCTGCAGTAAAAGCAATTTTATGTTTTCTCCAACGAGTGATGATTGTCGGCAAATCATTTTGTAATGCAGGCCCTGGTGACAATTCTTCATTTATAGAACTTTGTGGTGGTCTACGACTGCCACCATCAAATACGACCCTCAGCTTCGTTGTGCTGCTGCAATCTCTAAGAACACCATGGTGAGGGAAAAAGTATGAATTTTGTGGTATAGCTTTTGGGTAATCACCAAGGTTAACCATATGATTTAATGACTCATACTCCATCATAAACTTTTTATACTCTTCAGCAAATTGAGGCTTATGATTAAAAGACAACTCTAATTGCTTTAATCTTTTCATAGCATTGTAGTCAGTGTGAGAAAACGTTGGTAGTTCTTGACCATGAAGCAATCTTTTAAATGGCAATTGGACTGTATAGCGGCCAGTTGTGTCACGATTATGTGTTTCTCTGAACAGTTTTTCATTAGAAAACGGATTTTTATCTATGAGTTCCTCTTGTTCCCAAAACAATTGAAGTTGCTCATCCAAAGAGCAAAGATTTGCTGAAATTTTAGTAATTGACAAATTCGGTTTTTCAGACCCTG
Organism: Lypha dubia; assembly: GCA_947311025.1. Classification (NCBI taxonomy): domain Eukaryota; kingdom Metazoa; phylum Arthropoda; class Insecta; order Diptera; family Tachinidae; genus Lypha; species Lypha dubia. Next base: position 73,148,442 of record OX371261.1, on the reverse strand, counting down.
ATATCATCCAGCCTAAATGGGTTTCTTGCAGAAACAAACCATTTTGAAATCTTTTCATTCCAGGTAAGATTAAACATCGTTACCAAGAAGGAGATCAATTTTTTGTGGGAATATAAAATCTGGATCTGCAAGGAAAAATTGTGAGAGGTCTGGAATGAAGTTAGGGCTAGCTTTCTCGGGTGCATATGAAATAACACTAGGAACTACTAGAGCAGTAATTGGTAATTCAAATTGGTGTTCGTATCGTGAAGTAATTGAGAATTGAACAGATTTTTTTACAGCGACTGCTTTGTTTCCTCCAATGCCAGAAACATTCACATTCGTTTTAAACTTTTGCAGAGGTAGTAAATAAGAAAGCTCTTCAGAAATAAATGAGAGTTGTGACCCTTGATCTACCATGGCTTTTACACAATAATTTTTTTTCGATGTTTTTATTATTACATTTACCGTAGGTAATAAAGCTGGGTTGAGGTATTTAGCACTAAGATTAGATATATTTGTACTTACAGTAGCTGAGTTTGGTGTCGATATAGTAGCAGGTGGCTGAAAACTTTGTTTTGCTACCACATTGTTCGGCACAGGTGACGCACTTTGGCTAGAATTATTCTTGGAGAATTCTGTATGTAGAATTGTATGATGCGGTTCGTGCGGTTTGCAAGTGTGATTGCAAATGTCCAACGTTTAAACAGTTTCGGCTGATTTACGAAGCTTTTTTTCTCCGACGAAGACAAATTCGTAAATCTAAAGCACTTGTAGAGAGGATGACGTTTGTGGCAGCAAAGGCAGTTGTCATCCTTTATAGCTGAAGCAGTGTGAGCTCGTACAATTCGTGATGGTTTCTTGCGATAGGTGGTTGAAGCTGATTCTTCTTCTAAGGATTCGAGAGTACGGAACGTAGTTTCTAGAAAATTCAACATTTCAGACATAGGCGGAATTGCTTTGCTAGCTTGAAGTGATTGCTCCCACTCTTTACGCGTCTGCTTTTCAAGTTTTTGCGAAATTAAATATATAAGAATTGAGTCCCATGTTGAAGTATCTATTCTCAAAGACTTCAATTGCGATAGACAGGTTCGCGTAGTATCTAACAATGCCTTAATATTTTTAAAACTACCATCAGCAGGCGGAATTGAAAATAAACGTTTCAAAATTTGCTCAACAAGCTTTCTTTCGTTATGAAATCTCTTCTCGAGAGCCTCCCATGCTAAATCATAGCTGGAATCTGCAGCTGGGTATTCATTTACCATATCAAGTGGCGTTCCAGTACACGACGACTTTAAATAAAAATATTTTTGTACCTTTGTGAAGTTGTTATTGTGATGGACTAGTGTTTTAAACATATCTCGATATGAAATCCATTCTAAATAATCCCCAGAAAATATAGGGCTGCAGCAAAAAATTAATCGTTGCGGCTGGTGGCGGCAAATAAACTTGCGTGGACGGTTGGAGTCTGCGGAGGATCAGATTCATAAAGAATATCAAGAATATTACTTTTTAATGAAATGTAAATATCATAGCACTTATAAAAAGTATTGGAACTTAAATACGACACATTCTTTTCAGCAATAGAGTTTTCTCGGATCATCTCAAGTAGTTGTTCGTGTCCATCCTTGAAGATTTTAAAACTGCATTCTAAATCTTCCAAAATAGTTTGGACATATCCTCTAGATAGTTCAGTTTTCGGTTTAGAGTCAAACATCTTAGCCACATGCTCAATGTGGGCACATATTTTGCGTTGGTCTTCAGTAGCCTGTAGCGTGGAAGCCATTTTGTTCTATTTTAACCTCAAAATTAGAAATAACAAGTAGTACAACAATTATGTGTTAAATTTGTACCGTAGGCAAGACGGCAGTAGTAAGTAGATTTACAGTTCCAAATTATACCGTAGGCAAGACGGCAGTAGTAAGTAGATTTAGATTTCCAAATTATACCGTAGGCAAGACGGCAGTAGTAAGTAGATTTAGAGTTCCAAATTATACCGTAGGCAAGACGGCACTAGTAGGCGGAGTCACAATTCAAAAAATATACCGTAGGCAAGACGGCAGTAGCATCAGTAAATACACAGTTGGTTGGGGTTTTTTGTCAGCACATGGACAGTTTCCGGGTTTCGGCACCATCTAAATGTAGGAGAATTATGTTTTACTTTATTTTGTTCTGATCCTCATGATCAGATCTTTATAAAAAAAACTATGTTTTTTTTCTTCATTTATAAATTCAGTTTTTATTTCATTATAAATTTAAGTTTATTTTATTTTAGTCCAAAATTTATTTCTTTTAAATTTGTTTTAATTATTCATTTGATTTTACTTTAATAATTTTGACTGCCTCTTGCAGATGATCAAACAGAAGTCTTTTATTTTAATAATCAATAGCTTAAAGAAATATGTACTCGTATATATATACTTACAAACAGTAAAAACAGGTTTTGTTTTTGTACTTACATATGTACGTTTGTTTGTACATACATACATGCTAGGACATAAAACAAGAATGCTTTTACATACAAAAGTGTACCGTTTGTTTAATTGTAATAAAAATTCAAATCAAAGTAGAATATGAAAATTTCAATGTTAATTTGTTATCATGGTGGAATAATAAGGTGCGCGTAAGAATACAACAATAAAAAACGACATGCATTTTGTTTGTGTAAAATTCATTCAAAATTGTCAAAACAAAGCTGTATACAAAACAAAACAAAAGGTTTTTTGTATGTATGCAAAAACAAAAATCATAACGTAAACAAAAATATTCATGATGGCGGCCAAAAATGTAAACAACTTTTGACAAGAAAAGCATACTTTTCCATTTTTTTAACGGTTAAAACACAACCCTACAAAAAACCACATTCCTTCTTGCGCACACTGATTATTCCACCATGATTTGTTATGAAGTTATTTCAATTGTAGGGTTTGCAGGTTATGGTTTTTATAATAATATGTAGTTTGGGAAAAATCCCAAACACAGGGAAACAAAAAATATGTAATTGCATGTTGTTTATAGTGCAACATAGGGAGATGGGGATAAATTATTTATATGTTTCAAAATGTTTTAAGCATTTTGGCATCGATTTGTTAGTGCATATTTTAGCATATTTTGCTCTTCATAGCAATTCAGTTTAAAAAGCATTTTTTGTATTTAAAGAGTATATTAATCACTTCTATAGCATATTTGAATACTTTGTTGAATTTTTTTATTTCCTTTAAAGTGTTTTAGCGGCGGAAACAAAAATATTTTTTTCTCTTTTTTATAGAAACATGTTGCTCCATCTACATCTTGGAATTCAGATTAGCTTTGCTTAAGTCAAAACGAACAGTCATGCATACATACCATGGTGAAATAATTATACGAGGTGGTCGCGTAAGGGCAACAACAACTGCATTACAACAAAAAAGTGGATAATGTTTGCCAAAAAATAGAACATTTTGACGTGCGATATCCACAAAATCACCAGATAAAAAAATAATCAGCTGCAGTTACGAGACCACCTGGTATACTTATTTCACCATGATACATACGTAAATTGAAATTTGTTTTGTTAAAGGCAAATCCAAGGCAAATTCATAACAGGTAAAGTTAATACTACAACAAGTACAGCATTACAACCAGTGATGTTATACACTTTTTTGAAAAGTCTTTACGCAGCACTTAAAAAATCCCTATTTTTCCCTACGCGCTCAAAAAATTGTCTTTACAAAAATCCTTACAACTTTTATATTATAATACATCAAACAATGCAAATAAAATCTTTTTGCTTAATATATAAACGTTTTATTGAAACTTGTTATACATAATGAATTATTCTATCAGTCTTTTTTTATAAATTAAAAACTAAATAAACAAAAATTGAAAAACATAAAAACAAGTGATATACATAAATTCATTTAAAATCACAATTATTTTATTGGTAAAAAAAAGCGAAATATAAAAAATATGTATTTTGCACTTTTGAAATTTGCTAAAAAAATTGTTTGCCCGTGTTATTTTTGACTGGTGATTTCCTGACCTGTCGTAAGGATACCAGTTTTTTATATGAGTTTCGGTACATTGGAAGGTATAACAATTTTTACATTCGCCTTGTTAAAATGAGCAAATTGAAGTTAAATTTTTATGACAGCTGATTTCTTTTCTTAGTGCGAACATCAGTGATGATGGCAAAAATTCTCTACCTGTCTGTATTGGGATGTGGCAGTGATAAAGCAAACGTAGCTAATTTCGACAAAAGGGGGAAAATGAAATTCTCATTAAAATTGTTCATTTTTGTAACTGTACTCCAAAACTTTTCGATGTCCATATTTAAAAAATCACCTATTTCTTGCTCTCAAAAAATAAATTTAAAAAGGATCTCCACTCTTGTAGAAGATAATTAGCGTCCACTTTTATAATTCTCGAAATATTTTTAAATGAAAATTCATTTTTATTTCCTTTTTTTCAATGTAATTTCAAGGTTTAAGAACCCCATTTCTCTGAATATTTCTGTTTTGAGTGGTAATATTTGATGTATTTCTTCGAAGACCAAATTGAAGAAGGTTGCCAAATTAATATATTTTTGCCATTTATTGAAAAGTCCCTACATTTGAATGATTTCAACAAATCTGTCATTTTTTCCCTACGGTCCTTTTTTTGGACGAAAATCCCTATGAGTAGGGATTTTTCCCTACATATAACATCACTGATTACAACAACATTTGACATATGAGCCCCTATGCTCGCATGTAAAAATTTTGACATGCGAGCCTCCATTATGCAAGAAAAAAGTAGATCGTCAGGAGTGTTTGGTTTGTGGGTAAATGTGCATGTATGAGAAATTGTGTTTTTGTTCAGTACGTAATTTTTACAACGCTTTTTATTTGAAAACTTAAGCCAATATTTTGTTGTTTGTTGCAATAACAGTGACCAACAAAAAAGAATTAAAAATTAAATTAAAGTACATATATATGTAAGTATTTGGATCTCTGTAAAAATTTAAGTATGTATAATTTTTGTTTATATTCTGTTTTGTTTGTATTGTTGTTTTTGTTTATTTTATCTTATTTTACATGCAATTTTTGAATAAAAATGTGTTGTTTTTAATATCAAATATGGCATCTTTGGTTTTAAGATCATATATTTTTGGAATTTTTAGGTCATATTTTCAGTTTTTTACTGCATTTTTAATGCACATAAAACACTTTTTAGAGCATATGTTTGGTTTCCCTGATTATTACCAAGCTCAAGAAGTGTTAACGTTGGCAGTTGTGCCAAACGATGACAAGTGAAGCAAACAATCCTGCGAGTGTTTTTATACTCTTCTCTTTTTCGCAAAAGCAGCATTTTCTTTTGAAAAGCACTAATGACACTTCTATTTATTTGAATACAAAGTATATGGTAAGTTAAGAGTAAACAAAACTAAAACGTAAGACTGAATTTTAACAAATCAAAAGTAATAAGGGAATTAAACCAATTTTAAACAAGTAAAATTATTTGGAGACAAAATTTAAAAAACGAGTACATTTGCATACTGATTTGAATGTTATGTATAAACCAGTACATTGAATAAAAACCAGTACGTGTACTGAAAAAATCAGTACGAATGGCAACCCTAAACCCATGAGTTTGAAAAGCTGAAAAATCGCAACGTCGCGGTAGTGCTTGAGCTCTGCTTCCTGCATGATCTGAGTCAAGCTGTTGAGAGTCTTCCTGTTCTTATTTATTGCAAATACATAAATATTTGCATACACCAACTCATAAGTGAACACAAAAAAGAGAACTCTAAATGAGTTCACCTTCTAACAACAACAATAAACCTACAAGCAGTAGGAATGTACAATATATAACTTTGGTTGCTAACGACGACAAAAAAAATGAAGTAAACACAAACCTGAATTTAACAGAAAACACAAATACTCGTGCGCGATCATTATCTCTCAACATGTTAAATAGCGATCAAGAAGCAACAACAATTGCACCTATTAGCAAACTTGTCAGCTTAGATGTACAATCAAACAAACAAACAATAAATACCCAGGTGACCAACGTGCACAAAATTGTAAATGCAGTGAGTGAAAATAGTGATAATAAAATCCAAACTGGTATGGACAGATAAATAACCGTGCTAAAAAGGGGAAGAAGTCCCAAATCAGCTGAAATAGCGTCAACGGCGAAAATGCCCAAAGATGGAAAAAATAATATTAAACATTCTGAAAATCGTTTTGCGATTTTGAATGAACATGTCGATGAAGATACAAGTACAACAAGGTCCACTAAACCACCGCCGATATATTTAAGAGAACAGAACTCCAACTTTTTGGTAAAAAGCCTTATCTCATTAATTGGAGAAAATGAGTTCTATGTAACTCCAATTAAGCGTGGCAAAATCAACGAAACTAAAATTCAGGTAACACGAGAAAATAATTACAGGAAAATTGTCTCAGATTTTGAGACTAAAAACAAAAACTTTTATACATATCAACTGAAGAGTGCTAAAGGCCTAACAGTAGTTATAAAAGGAATAGATTCAAGCGTGGTTCCGGAAGAGGTTAAGTCTGGCCTTGAAGATAGTGGCTTCAAAGTGAAAAATGTTTCAAACATTAAAAACAGGGAAAAAATCCCCCAACCTATTTTTAGAGTCGAGCTACAGCCAGGCGACTTGAAAATTAAAAAAAAATGAATCGCACCCAATCTATAGCTTAAAATACTTGTTGCATCTAAGAGTTACCGTTGAGATGCCACATAAAAAACTGGACCTATCCAATGCATGAACTGTCAAGAATTTGGCCATACCAAAACTTATTGCAAGTTGCCTACCGTTTGCGTTGTATGTGGCGAGTTACACAGTACCGCTAACTGTGACAAAATAAAAGGTGATACCAAAGCAAAAAAATGTAGTAATTGCGGCGGAAACCACACTGTCACCTATAGGGGCTGCTCTCTTTATTCTCTTTTTAAAAATTCATCGAACAGAAAAACAAATGCTACTCCCGCTCAGCCCAACACTCCTTTAAACTACCCACAGTTACCTCAACCGTCGTCTAGCCATAATCAATACTCAAATGTTTTAAAGTCTAACACGACTCTTACTCAACAAAAACCTAATAATCAATTTTAATACGCTAATATTTTAAAGAGTAACCAGATTCCGGCGCAAAAAACTGTACCAGTAAATGAAGAATCAGGGCATAATTTTAGTCGTATTGAAGCCTCAATAGAGATCCTTATACAAACAGTAAATACATTCACTCTCAACATGTCCTGTATGATGCAGGAAATGTTGAAAATGCAGTCTACCTTGTTGCAGGCTGTATTGAACAAACCATGAACTTAAGAATCTGTTTTTGGAACGCAAACGGCATCTGCCAACATAAAAATGAAATAGAATATTTTTTTCTGGATAAACAAATCGATGTTATGCTTATTTCAGAAACTCACTTGACGTCCCGAAGCTATTTTCGAATTAGTGGATATAATTTCTACGACACCAAGGATCCTCAAGGTAGAGCTTGTGGTGGCTCTGGAATCCTAATAAAAACTCGAATAAAACACTACCTACTAAACGACCTTCGTGAAGAATATCTTCAAGCAACGAACATCTGCATTGAAAATTTTTATCAAAAGCTTGTGATATCATCTGTTTACTCTCCTCCCAGGTTTTCAATTTCAGAGAGTCAATATACCGCATTTTATACAACAATGGGGTCCCGTTTTCTAGCAGCTGGCGACTACAATGCTAAACACACTTTTTGGGGCTCACGTTTAATCAGTCCCAAGGGTCGTGTTTTGTTTGACACAATTTCAAAAATGGGTTTGAATGTAGTTTCAAGTGGTCAGCCAACATATTGGCCAACGGATCGTCAAAACATTCCTGATGTTATCGACTTTGGGATTATGAAAGGCGTGCCCAGCGAAATGATTGAAGTAGACGCATCTCTGGATTTGTCTTCAAATCACTCGCCTACTATTATCACTATTTACTCACACACAACTACAACACCAACATGTGATTTACCGCTTACACCTGCACGTATTAACTGGCTAAAATACAAAAAATATTTGAGTGCTCATTGCACGGAAAATATGCCATTGAGAACACCTGCTGACATAGAAAATTCTATTAGGTTGTTTGAAGCACATGCTAAACAAGCTGCTCTTAATGCTTCTTCAATTCAACCAAATCAACAAGCGAGATTTAACAATATTTTTTGTGCAGATATAGAAAGGCTATTGACTGAAAAACGGAGAGCTCGACGAGAATGGCAACGTTACAGATCGCCTCAGCTAAAATTAGGGCTTAAGGAGTGTACCAAACAGCTAAGAAAAGTTTTAGAATCACAAAAAACAGCTTCGCTGCAAAAATTTCTGCAAGAACTCGATGCAACACCATCAACAGATTATTCGCTGTGGCGTGCAGCCAGAGGACTTAAAAGGCCAGTGATTTGCAAACCACCATTACGAGCCTCTAATGGTGACTGGGCAAGAACTGATGCTGAAAAAGGTGATCTATTTGTTAAGCACCTAGAAAAAGTATTTACCCCGAATATTTCTGCTGATATTGTTGAACTGCCACCAGTCGTCTCTTTACCAGAAATACCGATGAGATTTAACATGACGGAGATTGAAAATACTATTACTAGTCTTAACACCAGAAAAGCCCCAGGTGTCGACAAAATAAGCAACAATATGCTTCAACAACTGCCTTATATTGCAAAAAGAGTTATATTCTTCATTTTTAATTGTATTCTACGGCTGCAATACTATCCTGCAGAATGGAAGGTTTCGATGATTATTATGATACCAAAGCCCGTCAAGGATCATACGAAGGTTGAATCCTATCGGCCTATTAGCTTATTGCCCAACATTTCAAAACTATTTGAAAAGCTGTATATGATCAAGCTGATGCCTATAGTGACTAGAAGTGGATGCATTCTAGATCATCAATTCGGTTTTCGCAGACAACATAGCACTATTGAACAAACTCACAGACTTGTGAACGTAGTTAGAGACACCTTTGAAAAAAAGAAATTTTGCTCTGCGCTCTTTATAGATGTTTCTCAAGCTTTCGATAAAGTATGGCACGAAGGTCTTATCCACAAATTAACACGCAATCTCCCCGCAAACATCGTCAAGCTTTTAAAAAGCTATCTAGAGGAACGAAAATTTGTAGTTAGGGAAGGCAATTTTTTAAGCCCTCCGCAGTCGTTTGAAGCCGGAGTTCCCCAAGGCAGCATCTTCGGTCCCTTTCTTTATTTAATTTATGCCTCTGACTTACCGTTAAGCAATAACATTCATACATCAAAATTTGCTGATGATACAGCTTTTTTAAGCGTCCATGAAAATCCAGTAGAAGCTTCCATCAACTTACAAGGGTATATATCCAAATTGGAAAAATGGCGTATAAAAGTTAACGAGCAGAAATGTGTACACGTCACTTTTACGTTCCGAAGGGAAACATGCCCGCCTATACAAATCAACACAGAGACTATTCCGCAACATACTGTAGTCAAATATCTAGGCGTTCACCTTGATCGCCGTTTAACATGGAAATCGCATATAGACGCAAAGTTGATGCAAATGAAATTAAAAACTGCCCAAATTAATTGGCTTATGGGAAGAAATTCTATACTGAGCCTAGACTGTAAACTTCTACTATACAACGCGATCCTGAAACCAATATGGTCCTATGGAATCCAGTTATGGGGCACTGCCTCAGCATCAAATGTCGAAAGAATTCAAAGGCGACAGAATAAAATCCTACGTACAATAACAGCAGCCCCCTGGTATGTCAGAAATCATCGAATTCATAAAGACCTAGACGTTCCGTTGGTGAAGACAGTATTTTCAAAACATGCGAAGAAATATATAAAAAAACTTGAGTTGCACCCAAATCCACTTGCGCGCAATATTCTTAATTATAGAGGCCACACCCGGCTGAAAAGAAGGGATACTCTTTTTCTCAGGCGTTCACGACAGATGTAAAACAACAAAAATTAACCGTTGAAATTAAAAATTTTGTTTAGCATTGGCTAAACTTACATTTAATATTTTTTAGATTTAAGATTTGAAAAACTTATTGATAATTTAATATAAATAATTAAAGATGCAATAAATAATAAAATTATCAAAAAAAAAAAAATATTATTGCTTCCACCATCTGGTTAATTGACGTATTGCTAGGTATGATGATTTCATCTTTGATCATCTGTCCTACTTGTCTATTAATTTCGATGTCGCTGGACCTCAGGCAGCCTATTAATCGGAGGTTGCCTGGGGTTGGTTGGTATCTTATGGCTGAGTACATTTGTGTACGATAGGTTATCGCCGGGTAGATTGAATACGTCTTCGTATAATTTCAAGATGTTCTCGATCGAGGCCCGCTCTTCCGGACTCAAATTTGTGCTTAGCTGTACTGTCAAAAGTAATTGTGTTCTTGCCGTATTGTCCGTGGTACCTGCGGTATTTATGGTTGCCGTTGATTCTATTCTGAAGTTTTCGGGGTTCTCATAATTCAGTTTTATTTTGTGGTCTATGTTTACCGTAAAATCGTTGGTATTCAGGATAGGGATTAATGCTGTTCCCTCTTTGATAGATGTTAGGGTTTCCCCCACAAAGACCCCTGGCATGATTTCTGTTCTTTTTTTAATATCATTTTTCCCTTGGCTGTTGTTATTGCTGATAGAACTCCCTGGCAGCGACCCTTGATAGCAGTTTTTTCTGCTATATATAACTGTGGTGGTTCCGGTATAAGTAAGGAAGCTATCTCCTGCTGGCTCTCAAAAAATTTTACGTTTTTTGTAATTGTGTCCATTATTGATTTATTCCACATCATGTCTCTGCCCATTAGCCCATCTGCCGGCAACCCTTTGGTACTACGTGTAATTTAATGTACTTATGTTCCCTCCAAATGCTCCTAACAACGTCTTCCGCTCATTTTTGTTAATTTTTATGTGTGTTGCTAAACCTTCATTCTTTACAAGTGTAGTATCTGCTCCCGAGTCCACCAACAATAGTAGTTTCCTTTCTTGCTTCTCTACAAGGAAAAGTTATGTATGCATCATCTGTCCCCCGTTCTCCGTTACTAGTAGTACAGCTCTTCCGTCACCGTTCTTTTTTGGATTCTGAGTGGTGTGCATGATATTGTAGGAAGTTCCCTTTACCTTGTCCTCATATTTTATGATTATTATATTACTCCATGCCACATTTACGTGGTGTAACATCATTGCCATATAGTTCAGGAATTTATTTAAAATTTCCCTACTAGCGCGGCAGATCGATTTCCTCTTTAACTTGTCATTTATAGTATATTTTATTATTTTCATATTATTCCATGTCACCATTAGGTTATGTAACATCGTTGCCATACAATTCAGGACTTTCTTTAAAATGTCCTTACTTTCGTGGCATGTCGATCCTGCGGGTCTTTTGTCAGCCAACAAGGTGATGCGAGTATTTTCCCTCCGACGTAGCTTTTTTGGCGAACTGTAGCGTTTCTTTTCTTTGGTTGCTTTGTTGGTTTGGATTGTTTCCGTATCCGGGTTCCTGTTCTCTGGTTCTTCTATTCTATTGATATCCAAATTTGTAATGTTAAATTTCTTATCTTGTTTTTCGTAAGCGGCTACCAAGTGTGGCGTTCTATTTTCTTTCTGTTTAGTACTGGTTTGATTTGTGTTATCTCTGTGTTTATTGGCGTTCCAGTCAGTTAATTTTGACTGGGCCGTTCCCCGTTTCCCGGATCATTCCTATAGTTTTTATGCATCTAGTTGTTTCTATTTCCGTTGTTATTGCTTCTATTGTTATAGTCATTTGTGCTGCCGTTGTTAATATTTCCAGGGCAATTGGACGAAATATGTCCCTGTTGATTCTTGTTATCTATCGTTGTTGCCTTGCATACGAGTTCTGTTTTGAGTTAACGGAAAATTCTGCGGGTTGGATCTAAAGTTGTAGTCACCATACTCCTGCCGTCTGCCTTGATTATAGTGGGTGCTGTTTCTTTTGTTAAAATGACCTTGTTTACTGCAAAAACTAAAGTATTTTGTGGGGTTCCTCTGTATATTATTATTCGGTACGGAGTGGCTACCCCACCTGGATAACAATCTTGTCGCGATGTGGTGGCTTAAGTACTGGCTGTGGTGTCTGTCTTTTGCTCAGAAACTATGGGCCAAAGCTAAGTTTCCCCACAGTGCCTCTGAACCAACGACAAAAAACTATAAAGGCCGGTATACTATAGGTTATCCAACCCCTAAACCGAGGTGTTACGCGACCCGTGCCTACCGGATCTTTGCAGCCAGGGTGGCACACACAACCTGGTGATCCACCAAAAGACAGCACAGCCAAAAGACGGTTTCCAAAGACCACGCCAACTCCGGCAAAACAACAGCACCCGGGCACATTGTACACTCTAAGAGGGCTGCAACAACAAGGCATTCCGCCTTTCGTTTCAGTTCGATCCTAGGATCCTTACCGGTTGATCAGCTCACGAATGAGCAGACAGCTTCTTTCTCATGGGCGAAAGCCCACATGGCTGCACTGCGTAGCAACCCTCCCCTTGCTGCAGGGCCTAAACGGCAACGTTCAGAAGAGGAAAACGCAGTTGCAGCTAACCACCCGAGGACCAAACGTCCTAAACACACCACTTTCGGCAGTGGCTCCTACAGTGAGGTGGCCAAAGGGCACCTCGTAAGGGCCATCATAGACAGGGGTGTAGGTGACGGCGCCATGTCACACGACAAGTGCGACAAGGTAAATAAGAAACTGGTGGGGGTCTTCTGGAAAGTCTACCAAGACAATCCGGGACCCCCCCCCCAAGTGCAGTTATTTTGGCTGGTACCAAATCATATTAAGTTGATGGCCTGTGCAGACGAACGCTCAGCGACGCTGCTAAAGCAGGCCATTGATTGTATAGGTGAAGTATGGCAGGGCGCTAGGCTGGATGCGGTTCCTATGGAGGAGATTCTTAGATTACCTAGAGCCTTCGCCATAACACCTGACAAACCATCGGCACCGGAGGAAATCCTTAAGATCCTTCGGAGCTGCAACCCTGACCTACCAACCAGTGACTGGAAGGTAGCAAAGGTGTCTGCGGCCGAAGGGTGCAAAAGGAAGGTGATTCTGATCCTGAATCAGGAGTCGCTGGCTCTAGTTCGGGAGAGGCAGAACAAGTTGTTCTATTGTTTTAGAACAATTTTGTTACGCGTCTATCGGACTGACACCAGACGGAATCGCGATCCGGGTCATGATGCTCAATCAACCTCCTTGTTGGTTGGCGGCTTCTTTGAACGGTTGAACGTCGCGGATGGTGATGAAGACGATCTGATGGCCTCTGATGAGGACCAGGAGGACGTCGACGTCACTTTAACAGGAAAAATGGAGGATGGTGAAGGTGACTCAAGTCACCCTGCACCACTCTAAAGCAGCATCTGCTGCAATGCTCCTCCGGGTGGTAGAGAAGGAGGAGGAGCTAATCATGGTCGAGGAACCCTGGGTCCTTAAAGGACGGGTTGGTGGTCTAAACCTCAGGGGCTACAAGCTCTTGGTTGCCAATGGTACAGGTAATATCAGATCTTGCATATTGGCTAAAAACTCTTTACGCATCTTCATTTTATCTGATTACGTGATGAAGATACTGTGGCCGCAGCAATGGAGACTGAATCCGGCAACATCTGGGTAGTCTCCAGCTACATGGCCCATGACCACGGTGAGCGTCCACCAAACAACTTGGTACGTGGGATTGTGGCTAAAGCTGATAGCACAAGGACGCCAATCATAATATGTGCTGATGCGAACTCGCACCACATCACATGGGGCAGTAATGACACCAAGGCACGAGGTGAGTCTCTTTTCGATTTCATTATCAATAATAATCTTGAAATAGTAAATAGTGGTTCAGAACCTACTTTTATTGTCTCAAACCTAAGTGAGGTTTTAGATATTACACTGATTAGTGCACACCACAACAGTTTAATTAGCGACTGGAAGGTCTCGGACGACTGTTACTTTTCTGACCATCGTTATATTGATTTCTCCATAGGGTTTTGCGTGGATAGACCAAATCCTCTGATAAACAGAAGGAAAACTAATTGATCAGAACAATCTCCTCCGTAACACTCTAAGCTCCGTCCCCGTTATAAACAACACGGCGGATATCGATATGGCAATAGATCTTTGCAATGAATCTTTCTGCTATGCAACAAATATGTCTTGCAAAACCACGACACGCAAAGGCAAAAGTAAACCACCATGGTGGTGCCCTGATATCGCACACTCGCTTAGCGTACTTCTTGACATCCCCTTTCCCGGTAACGCCCCGGTTTCTACTACAGTTACCGTTACCGTTATTGTACCGCTGGACAATGACAGAATCAGATGGGCTAACAGTACTTTCGATCCATTCAAATTACCTGGACCATTTGGAATTATTCCAGCGGACCTACAGAGAAATATGGACCTAGTGGTGCCCTGGCTCTCTGAAATCTTTACAGAGTGTCTGAAAAGGGCATACATTCCGGCTTGCTGGAACCTGTGTAGGGTTGTCTTCATCCCCAAGGGGTGCAAGACGTCTCACACTAAACCTAAAGACTTCAGGCCTATCAGCCTGACGTCCTTTCTGCTCAAAACACTGGAAAGAGCTATAGATATACATCTCAGAATGTCCATACCAAAGGAACTTCTATCCCCCTCACAGCACGCCTACACAAAGCGCAAGTCTGTCGAAACTGCTCTCCACTCCTTGGTCAGTCACATAGAGAAATCTCTCGTTCACAAGGAATTCACTATGGTGGCATTCCTGGACATAGAGGGCGCCTTCAATGTTGTGAAACCGGACTCAATCATCAGCGGCATGATAAAGTTGGGGATTGACATCAATATCTGCAGGTTCGTAAAAAATCTGCTAACTAGAAGGGTCATAAGTGCATCTTTTGGATCTGCCACTGAATACAGAGCAGTGAATCGGGGCACCCCACAAGGGGGTGTCTTGTCACCGCTCTTGTGGAATTTGACCATCAACTCTCTACTGCTAAGCCTAGAGCGGAAGCTGGTTAAAACCGTAAAATCTGCTCTGACACCCCTCAGCAAATGGAGTGTCAGATGTGGGCTTGGCGTCAATCCAGCGAAAACCAAATGGGTGCTATTTACCAGGAGGCACAAAATCCGAGACTTTGCGCCCCCCAAACTAAACAGGACTACACTGAAGGTCTCGGACAACGCTAAGTACCTGGGCGTAATCCTAGACAGTAAACTATCTTGGAACCTAAACACCCAGTATAGAGCAAATAAGGCCCTCGTGGCTATTTACACCTGCAAAAGAGCAATTGGTCGCAGCTGGGGCATCAAACCCCGAGGGACCAACTGGATCTTTGAGACGGTAATTAAGCCCATATTTTCTATGGGGTTATAGTCTGGTGGGAAGCGCTAGAGAAAGACTCCCACCGAGGAACTTTAGAGAAAATTTTTCGGCTAACGGCGATCTTGATAACTGGAGCGCTCAGGTCCACTCCAACGAAGGCATTGTTCGGTATGCTGAACTGGCTTCCGGTGGATGTTCTGGCCAAACAGCTACCTTTGATTGCGGCGATCAGACTGAACGCTACATGTTCATGGACGAGAACCGATCTTGGTCACTCTAGGATTCTCAGGCAGCACCAAGCGCTGCATGACTTCACCGACTACTGCCCACCGGAACCTTATTTTGGCGGGCTTTTTCAATCCATTGTTCCCAATAGGGAATATCACTCCCTACCCCCTGAAACCGAAGGAGCCATCAGAGTTTTCACTGATGGCTGGGGGAGGTTTCTATGTGGAAAACTTCAACGTCAAGGTTCCATTCAGACTTCGGGATGGCTGTAGCGTCTTGCAAGCCGAAGTCTCGGCCATTACAAGAGCGGCAAGATGGCTTAGGTATTATAGGATACCGAAGGCAAAGCGGCCATTGCTGCTATCAATGGTGTATACACTACATCGACGGTGGGAAACGAATGCCGGAAATCTCTAAACGAGATATTCAAGAGTAACACTAGTCTGGATTCCAGGGCACTCAGAGTGCACTTAACGATATTGCGGACGAAACTGCCAAAAAGGGAGCATCATTGAGCAACTCGATAACATGTCACTTCGTTGGCATTCCTCTATCTCACTGCAAGCGATTGATCCAGCAGGAATCATACAATCTGTAACGATTGTTAATTATGATGTTGAATATTGAGAACTGTGCTACCTATTATTTTCGGCTGCGCTCGTCGTTGGGGGGGTTAATTGTGCTCCCATAATATAAATTTTAAACTATATTCAATCGTTCTGAGAATTAAAAATTTTAGGTAGCTAATAGTGTGATTAAAAATGAAAATGAAAATTTAAAACAATAAAAATAAAAAAATAAGGGTTGATGATTTATATGTAGCTTGTGGTGTAAATTGCTACATATATACATGCCCACCCACCTTCTTGACAGCAATAAAATTTTGTCTATTGTCAGCCCAATTCAAACATGACCCTTCCTTAAACCTTGCGCATATGTACTTCCTCACCTTTCACATAATAATAAAAGATTCATAATTTCATATTCAAAACGTTATAAAAATCTAAGTTTTATTTAGAATGTATATAATATTACGTTTAAGAATGTCATCAAAAAAAATTTTATATAAAAAAAAAACAATTGAAGAACAATTATAAATTAAGACTTTTTTTATTATATATGAAATTAAAATTTATTTGTATAAAATCAAAACAAAAAAAAAATTTTATAGTGTTTTATGTGGAGAGTTGCTATGATACATATTATGGTTATTTGAATTTAAAATTGTACAATTTATACAATGATCGAAATAATCATAATATGTAATGAGTTTTAAAAATTGAAGATGAGGAAATGAATGGTTATGTAAATTGAAAGTTCAAAAAAATTTTTATTTCTTTTTTTTTTTACTTACTTTGATTATGTCCATCGAAGTCATCAGGCGCCGGATAACCGAAGACCTTATACATAGTTTATCAGATATAATTAAGTTTTTAGAGTAAAAATAATTTTTTTTTTTTTTTGTATATATGAAAAGTAATATTATCAGGCTCAAGTTCAGTTTTATTGAATTAATGAAAATTCAAAATTACTAAGAGTTTTTTTTATGTTGGAAAATATTATTATTTATATCCAATCAGTTTTTAGCAGAACGTATCAGTACTGATTTCAAGGCCGCTACACCTCTCATCAGCATTCACTTGTCCATCTTTACAATTTTCGTAAAGTGGATACTAATTGAGAAGAATATCAACTATTTAACCAGTTTTCAAGAGAAATAGAATATGAGAATTAATTTTTAATTCATTTTTTTTTATTCTACCTTGAAAAAACAGTGCTGGTTAGTACGAAATTTCCTCATTACTGTTTGGAAAGTACTAATAATCAACAACAAACTCATAGTGCGTTATCATCAAAGTATTCTACTTTGTATTCTAACGTTTTTGTTATTTTTACTCTTTATTAGGGAAATTCACATATTACTGTGACCCTTGTTATTAGGGTATTTATAGCTCGTTCAATTGATTTTTTTTTATTTTGGATTTTATATTCCTTTTCAAAAAAAATCTATTTATCATTTTATTTTTATATACATACTAGCTGATCCCGGTGTACTTCGCTACCCCCTCGTTATAAAATAAAATTAAAAGTATTTATATATCCTATTGCGACGATCGGTCCAGTAGTTAAGAATATATTACGATTTTTAATTTTCCTAAAAAGGAGCGTGGTCCCATCCACTTTTCTCCAAATTATGCCAATACCATATGTACCAAATATCATCGACGTAGCTCAAAAATGCCCAAAATATGGCGATTTAAATTTTTGGGTTATATGGGTGGTGCCACGCCTCTTTGTCCAATCCCGCCTATATTTGCAGCAGCACTAAAAAATGCACACCGAACCGACGTACCAAATTTTGTTCAAATACCGTTATCAGGAGCAGAAATAATAGATTTTTAATTTGTGGTTTGTATGAGAGGTATCACGCCCCTTTGTCCAATCCCGCCTATATTTGCAGCAGCACTTAAGAAATGCACACCAAACCGACGTACCAGATTTTGTTCAAATACCGTTATCAGGAGCAGAATTAATAGATTTTTAATTCGTGGTTTGTATGAGAGGTACCACGCCCCTTTGTCCAATCCTGCCCATATTTGCAGCAGCACTTAAAAAATGCTCACCAACCCGACGTACCAAATTTTGTTCAAATACCGTTATCAGGAGCAGAAATAATAGATTTTTAATATGTGGTTTGTATGGGAGGTATCACGCCCCTTTGTCCAATCCCGCCTATATTTGCAGCAGCACTTAAGAAATGCACACCAAACCGACGTACCAGATTTTGTTCAAATACCGTTATCAGGAGCAGAATTAATAGATTTTTAATTCGTGGTTTGTATGAGAGGTACCACGCCCCTTTGTCCAATCCTGCCCATATTTGCAGCAGCACTTAAAAAATGCTCACCAAACCGACGTACCAAATTTTGTTCAAATACCGTTATCAGGAGCAGAAATAATAGATTTTTAATTTGTGGTTTGTATGAGAGGTACCACGCCCCTTTGTCCAATCCCGCCCATATTTGCAGCAGCACTTAAGAAATGCACACCAAACCGACGTACCAAATTTTGTTCAAATACCGTTATCAGGAGCAGAAATAATAGATTTTTAATTTGTGGTTTGTATGAGAGGTACCACGCCCCTTTGTCCAATCCCGCCCATATTTGCAGCAGCACTTAAGAAATGCACACCAAACCGACATACCAAATTTTGTTCAAATACCGTTATCAGGAGCAGCAATAATAGATTTTTAATTTGTGGTTTGTATGAGAGGTACCACGCCCCATTGTCCAATCCCGCCCATATTTCCAGCAGCACTTAAGAAATGCACACCAAACCGACGTACAAAATTTTGTTCAAATACCGTTATCAGGAGCAGAAATAATAGATTTTTAATATGTGGTTTGTATGGGAGGTACCACGCCCCTTTGTCCAATTGGACCGAATTGTAAATCTAAACCACCCAGGGCGCCACCCAAACGCATACAAAAAAATTTATGGAAATCGGTCCAGCCGTTTAGGAGGAGTTCAGTTACTAACACACTTTCAGAAGAATTATATATATAAAGATGTATGTATTTATATTTTTTTCCGTTAAAAAAAATTTTCAACCCGCTTCAAATCAATATTTTTCAAATAATATCCTTTCTATTTAATTTTTTTTTTTTTTGCAATTCATAAAAAGCAATACCTACTTCATTGAACACAAAAATTGTTTATAGTATTTAAAATCAAATCGACAGTATTAAACACTAAGCCGCGTCACAAAGCAGTTTAAAAAGCAAGCTTGCGATAGCTCTTAAGCTGAGAAACCGGATTATAGTTTAATTCCATATGTCCTTGATATGGTATATACCAACTTGTTTTCTATTAACGTCTTCTAGCTCATAGTTGACGTTACCTACTCGCCTTATAACCACTGCTTTAATCCCAGTAGGTGCAAGTTAGGCATTAAAATTATTTATTAGTGAGCTTTGAACGAAGTTTGCTCGTATCAATGTTTGGCCGACATTGTACTCCCGCCGTTTTGATCTCAAGTTATACGATTTGAAGTTACGATTATATGCGTCTTTTATTTTCTTCTGTATTGAATCACGTAAAAGTGTGAATTTATCTTGTCTCTCAAGTTTGGTGTTTGCTTCAGCTAACAGTTCTAAGTTTTTCAAAATTTGATAGTCCTTTCCATATGTAATCATAGACTGTGCGAATACTAGCTCGCCAGGAGTCTGTCCGATTGTTTGGTGTATATTGCTACGCAACGCACAATTAATGCTTGCTAAATACACATCCCACTGACGTTGATCGTTGGATATGTATGACCGTAAAGCTTCATTAATTGACCGATTTACCCTCTCACTTGCGTTCGACTGAGGACTATAAACTGCAGTATACTGATGAACAATTCCGAAGTCTTCAATTAGTTTTTTAAACTCTTTCGATTTAAATTGGCTACCATTGTCAGAGACTATAGTTTCGGGAACTCCATAACATGTAAAAATTTTATTTTTCAAATAGTCAATAATATGCTTAGTTAGTAACTTCTTTAGAGGCTTTAAAAATGAAAATTTAGTGAAGTGGTCCAGAATAATAAATATTCCTATATTTCCATTTTTAGCCCGTGGACATGGGCCAATAAAATCTAGATATAAACGTTGAAATGGTCTTTCGGTAATGACCATTTGCCCCATAATTGACTTAAGAGGAAATGTTGGAACCTTAGAAGTTTTACATGAATCACATTTACTTACATCGTCTTTTACGTCAGATACTAACTTGGGCCAAAAGAAATATTTTCGTATGGCATACTGTTTTGGCTATTCCACCATGTGCAGCATTAGGAACATCATGCGGAGCGTACATAACATCATTTCTTAGCTCTATAGGAACTAATAGTTTCCACGACTCAGATTCGTCATCCCCTTCGTCCGTAAAGTTGGTAGGTTTATAGATAAATTTATCTAGTACTTTATAATCAGGTAACTGTAATCTTGCAAACTCATTTCTCAAATGAGTATATTCTTTACTAGCAAATGAGTTTGAATTAAGGTCAATAGTCGGAAGAATTTCCAATTCTATTTCAGCCACAGACATGTCGTTTTCAAAAACACGGGACAATGCATCAGGAACAACATTGTCTTTTCCCTTTCGATGTTCAATAAAAAAATCGAAGCCTTGTAGTTTAAGGCCACATAAGTCCTTCTGCCGCATAAGCCATTTAAGGCTGGCGTGGTCAGTGATGACTTTAAACGCGTGCCCTTCTATGTAAGCTCTGAACTTCTTTACTGCTAAGATTACCGCTAGGCATTCTAACTCAGTAATTGAATAGTTTCTCTGAGCTTTATTTAATTTTTGAGACATGAATGCTATCGGTTTTTCATTACCTTTATCGTCCAGCTGCGCCAAAACAGCTCCTACTCCAAACATACTAGCAAACAAAATCTCACCTTTCCTGGTTTAACAATCAGAACACATGGCGAAGACCATAGAGATGTCGGGCACTCCTCAATCACGCCTAACTTTAACATGCGATCAATCTCGGAACACAAAATTTTCTCTCTCGCTGGTGAAATCAGATAGTACCTTTGTTTAATAGGGGATGCATCAGCAGTATCGATATGGTGTTTTAAAATTTGTGTGCAACCCAAACCATCATTTTCTGAATTCGGAAAACTATCTATAATTTTCTGTAATTGTTGCCTTTGAAACGAAGTCATGACAATTTTTTCCCCATCATCCTTTGAAACAATTTCATTAACTTGGTTCACAACTATTTCAATATCAAATTCTTTCCAAAAATTCATGCAACATATAATATTCTGTTTAATTGATGGTATTAACCAAAACTGAGCGGGCTTGGTTTGACCATTGTATTTAACCTCTAAAGTAATATTTCCCAAAACTTTTTACTGTTGTCTATCTGCAGTTTTGACCACTCCTGCAGCATTTTGAAATAATTTTGATTCTACAATTTTTGAATATAATGTACCTCCTATGACATTGATGTTTGCAACGCTGTCTAGTAACGCAAAGTGTGTTTCATTTTCTATATTCAACAAAATGTAAGGCCTATTGTCGAATTCTTTATTGACTAAAGATGAAATTATATATTTCGTGAATTGTTTTCTTCGCTTATAGTATTCACAAATTCTTTTAGATGATCTGTTTGGCTTACTATTAAAATTATTGAAAATTCTATATCTTGCTTCATAGCACTCCTTCAGGCGTATATGGTAGGGACGTTGTAAGGGGTGTTTAGACATTCTAGTTTCAGATATCTTGTCAGGTAATTTGGTATTAACAGAAACTAACATCCCTCAATAAGTTTCCCTGCTTGCGGGTACATTTTGGACATTTTGGCTTATATGTATTTTTAAGACCACAACCATAGCAAAATATAGTTTGCGGTTCCAGACAATCAAAAAAATTATGACCAGGCATGTCGCAGTTCCAACAATGAGCTGCTCGTTCCAATACGCACATCTCTGGATCTTCTTCCTGTGCATTGTCATCCACTTTTATAAAACTGTTTTTACTAGTAATTTCTGCTAACTGTGCCTTTTGAAAAGGACGTTTATTAAAATTAGTTGTACCCATATCTTTGATAAATTTTTCATGTCTCCTCACAGCACGTCTTAGTTGATCAACACTAGTAACTTCTAAATCAAGAAGATCGTGTCTCATATCAGGTCTTAAATTACGTTGGATAGTTTCGCACAATTCTGTGTCCGACAAAGGTATCCGTAATCTGTCACAAAAAGCCATAATTACATCGCAATACTCGTCAAAACTCTCGTTAACCCGCTGTTTTCTCCGTAGAATGACGTCCCTTATATCGAAATCTGTATGGTAGTCCTTATATTGGCATTTTAAAGCAACACACTACGATGGTAGCGCCAGAACCATTTCAAGGCTTTGCCTTCGAACAATATATGTGCGTGTTCACACAGAACACCAAAATCACCATGTAAATTTGAACGCGCTAGCGTATTTACCCTATAAATAAATTCTTCAACAGAAATTTCTGTAATATCACCCGTAAAACGAATTCTCCAATTCCGGATCAAATTTAGAACCTTCTCCGAATTTCGTTCGCTATCCCAATCTCTACTTCGGCCACCATCATTTTCTCCATTTAAATCCAAAGGTACCTGCTCACTATTTCCAGTACGAACTTCCTCAATACGATTCGGGAAATTTGTAGATCGCATAGGTGCAATTGCTTCTTGATTTGCAAATCTCATTTCCCTAAAACTCTCTGTTATAAGGTTAGTAAACTCTTCTCTAACATCTTTTAGTGACTCTTTCACTATACAACGAATTCTAATGTCTTCCTCATTATTTAGTTCCTTGCGAGATTGCAATCGCGTTTTTGGTCTTCCAACCGGATTTGCTGGAAGCTCTAAGCCCACAACCGCACCTTGCTCATGAGAATTCATAATATTAACAGATTCCTGCTCAATTTGTGCTGATCTACGCTCCGAAACAAAGGCATTTTACAAAAAAAAATATTTTATTTGCGTAAATAGAAATTATTGTAAAAATATTAAATTTATCTATGAAGCTATTCGTAAAATTTTTTAAATCAAGTATACAATGAATAAAAATCATGTAATTAATTAAAGTTAAAAAAAAAACAATTCGTCAATAACATCGATTTAAGAAAATCATGGAATTAATTAAAATATCTAATATTTCGTTTGAAAGTTAAACAAATTGTAATATAATGCTACTCGGTGAAGTATGACGTACACATGAACATTGGTTTAAGTCAGTAATGTAACTAATTAAATAATAATAAACCATAAAAAGGAAAATCTAAAACCGAAAAAAAATTATCGAAAAATTATATATAAAGGAAATTAATAGACAAATCATCAATATGTAAAAAAATAATAAATAATCTAGTCAACTCCATTCTAGCTGGTCATATTCCGACATAAAATCAAAATAAAAACAATCCAAACCAAAATTGAGCCAAATGCACAAATTCGAAATTATTTGCAGGAAAGTAAACGATTTAAAACCATAATATTCTATGTCCGCGCAAAAAAATTTAAAAATATGTATGCATGAAAAAAAAAATATTGAAATGAAAAAAAAAAAAAAAATTAAATTGTATGATTGAAACGAATATTAAACCGATATAAATAAACCAATCTAATTTATCAAGTTCCAAATCACACAGAGAAACTGTTTTCCAAGGACTTGCAAATCATGTTAATATTAAGCATATATTACCAAGAAAACAATTAGTATTGCAATACCATTAAAATAATAATAAAAAAAAAACATAAAAATCACTACCCACAGCAGATTCTAGGACCCTCAGATATGATTGCACCATAAATACTTTAAAAAAACGACTACTGAGGCCCCACGTTGGGCGCCAAAAATTTCTGTAACGATTGTTAATTATGATGTTGAATATTGGGAACGGTGCTACCTATTATTTTCGGCTGCGCTCGTCGTTGGGGGGGTTAATTGTGCTCCCATAATATAAATTTTAAACTATATTCAATCGTTCTGAGAATTAAAAATTTTAGGTAGCTAATAGTGTGATTAAAAATGAAAATGAAAATTTAAAACAATAAAAATAAAAAAATAAGGGTTGATGATTTATATGTAGCTTGTGGTGTAAATTGCTACATATATACATGCCCACCCACCTTCTTGACAGCAATAAAATTTTGTCTATTGTCAGCCCAATTCAAACATGACCCTTCCTTAAACCTTGCTCATATGTACTTCTTCACCTTTCACATAATAATAAAAGATTCATAATTTCATATTCAAACAATTGAAGAACAATTATAAATTAAGACTTTTTATTTAATATATGAAATTAAAATTTATTTGTATAAAATCAAAACAAAAAAATAATTTTATAGTGTTTTATGTGGAGAGTAGCTTTGATACATATTATGGTTATTTGAATTTAAAATAGTACAATTTATACAATGATCGAAATAATCATAATATGTAATGAGTTTTAAAAATTGAAGATGAGAAAATGAATGGTTATGTAAATTGAAAGTTAAAAAAAATTTTTATTTCTTTTATTTATTTATTTTTTTTTTAATTACTTTGATTATGTCCATCGAAGTCATCAGGCGCCGGATAACCGAAGACCTTATAGTTTATCAGATATAATTAAGTTTTTAGAGTAAAAATAAATTTTTTTTTCTCTCTGTGTGGGGGAGTATTTGTTTGTTTTAGTCACTGTGTTAAAGTATTACTGCCTGTTCGCCGATGTCGAAGTAGTTCTTTCTTTCGAACAATTACATATAAAACAAAAACAAAATTTTTGAATTTGTTTTTGTTTCAATTTGGCAATAACGGAACAAAACCACAGAATGTCATTTATTTGTAATCTCTATTTTTTTTATTTTGGATTTTATATTCCTTTTCAAAAAAAATCTATTTATTATTTTATTTTTATATACATATGTATGTATTTATATTTTTTTTCGTTAAAAAAAAAAATTTCAACCCGCTTCAAATCAATATTTTTCAAATAATATCCTTTCTATTTAATTTTTTTTTTTTTTTTCAATTCATAAAAAACAATACCTACTTCATTGAACACACAAAAATTGTTTATAGTATTTAAAATCAAATCGACAGTATTAAACACTAAGCCGCGTCACAAATCTTGCTCAAGAAAGGTGGGAACAAGAGCATACCTGTCGAGTCGCCAGGTCCACTTGGCCCCGCTACAGCCTGCACAGAACTCGCGATCTACTCAGGCTTGGTAAATGTCACAGAAGACGACTAGTAACAGTGCTAACGGGGCACTGGTGTTTCGGGACTCATGCCAAAAGGATGGGCCTAAGTTACAAAGCCTACTGCAGAAGTTGTAACGGTGAGGAGGAAGAAGAAACAGTTCTTTATCTTCTATGTCAATGCCCCGCGCTTAACAGCATTAGGGCAGTTACTATGGGCTCCAACACTCTGCCAGACCTCGACAGTCTGGCGAACATGGGGCTTACCAACCTATCCTCCTTCCTGCAACAATCAGGATGGTTTGATTCGGCGACATGGCAATCACAGGTAATTGAATAACCAAGTTACTGAGCCCTGTCTGCTGTAGAGTATCACAAAGGGACCGAATTAACGGACCCAACTGCGTCACGTGTCAGATGTGACGGCCCTCGAAACCTAACCTAACCTATGGAGTGGCTAAATGTTATGTTATTCAGGGATAGTTGTCGCACTTCTCTTACCAGTTTTTAAACCGTTTCGTGTAAAGGTTCCTAAAATACATGCTAGTGTCCAATAGATTTTGAGCATTCTTGGTTATTTTTAGCAGGGTAGATAACTCGTCGTTTTCGTGACCAATTAAGTTTGAAACCAGCTTGGAATCTCGTAAGCCTCTTATATAACTTCTTACAGCTGATTGGTTACAATGATCTATTATGGATTTTGATGGGAAACGTCGTGCAACTTTTATGAAATTAGCTCTGCTGTATTACTAAGGAGTGCCTCTAGTCTCTCTCCGAAATCATATGCGCTTTCCGTTGAACTTTGCTTACTATTAAAAATTAGTTCCTGTACCTCTGTTAATGATCTAGTTTTCATAAATTTTTCTCGGATTGAGATGCATGGCGCTTCTACTTTTGCGAATTCCTTATTGTGTAAATATTTGTATGCATTTCCAAACAGCCTCGTTTTTATACACCTAATTATGTAGACCAAATCACCTGTTTCCCCTAGTTTATCCTTCACCAACATGCATCCTTCAATAAATTTGTGCACTTCGGTAGTGAGGTCTGGTCCAACCGTTTCGTAGAAAATTAGAAATATTTTTCAAAATTTCACTGAATCTTTTTGTGTTGTTGCTGGTTGTAACGTTGTTAGTCGAAATATCTTTTTTTTGTTGTACCTTCCTTCAATTCGTGAATCTGTGCCTTCAGAGTTTCGATTTGTCAAGTTTTATCTCTGAGTTCTTTTTTGTTCCCAATGGCCTGCTGCAGCTGATCCGTAGTCAAATTAGGGTAAATACGTTGCACAAGGTCTTTAAATACTTGCGTCTCTTCTTCGTTTTCCTGAATTTGCCGTTCCGCTTCCTCAACGGTTTTCTTTAAGATGTCGTTTTCCTTCTTCAAGATCCTGTTCACTTGGGAATATTCTTGTATTTCCGCTGATATAGTTGGATTTTTTTTATGTTCCTGCAGCCCCTGTAATTCTTCTAACAAAATATCTATCTTCTCTAATTCGGTGATGTTCCCTAGGTTTCATATTTTATGCTTTACTAATTCTGTATACCCTTTTGTGTTTTTAAGACACCTAATAAGACTCCACACTCAGTTTCACTTGCAAATCCTCCATATGATTTAAATCTCCCTAAAATTTTAATCCCATATATTTAAATATATCTTCTCACGTAAATGTAAATTCCCTGCCAATGAGCTGTGTTTATTCCTTAGTTTTAAATAACTCAATTTCAAAATTCTATTAAATTAATTACCAAATAAACTGGTCCCATTTGCCTCGAGTATCTTGTTTGGACGTTGTTTAGCATCGATACAACTTAAGGCAGCTAAAATAGCTGATTAGTGCTATTAGCTTAAAAACAATAAGTCCTTTTAACAAGGATTTTGTATTATGAAATTAAATTGAGCTAAAATGGCTTTCCAATATCACATAATTTTTTTCCTGGTCGAAAGGTATCAAACCTGTACTCTGCAAATTGAAATACCAGCTGCGCCAAAATGTTAAGTTTAAATTAATACTCTACGATTTGTTTCTTTTATCTGTCAACTTTTTTATTACAAAACTCTTATTCTATGACTACATATATTGACTTCGCTTTTACAACTCTTTTCTATTTCTTAAACCTAGCTTATTTATACTTAATTACTATTCAATAATTATTCTATTTTAATACTGCTCAACAATTCTTAGTCAGCTTATTTATTAGTATTTAATAATTATTATTCTTTAATATTTTAATGTTTCACAATTATTCTTACTCAGCTTATTTATTAGTATTCTTCTGACCCAGTTTGTATTTAATAAAAATAGCTTAGTAAGTTTTGGGCGTTATCAATTTATCGACGCAAACAGTTGCACAACTGGTCAAGTCAATGCACTGATCAAGTCAATGCACTGGTGAATAATTGTGTTAACAAGTTCATGTAGGAGGGTTGATCAGGTCTGACTCATAACATTGGGACGAACGAAGAATTTCGTCTACCACGACGAATTCATTGGTAAAAATTCGTTGCGTAAATTCCTCGTGGGACGAAAAAATAACAACTGTAATAATAATTTAAAAAGTTGTGTGTATTTCTTATTACAAATTTGTTTTTATATACACTGGAGCCCCGATTTGTGTCGTTTCGATTTGCATCACTTTTTCAAATTTGGTTCATGGTATAATAAACAAGGTGGCAGAAGGAGGAAAAAGAACTTGGCAGCACGAGAAAAAGTAAATTCAAAATAAGTCTTTGTCAAAAATATTTTTTTAAACAAAAAAAATTTCTTTTGACATATTTATTTATTTAAATTTGTGAAGCCAAAAATTATCACATTGATTGGCGATCGTAGCGATTGAAGTTTTTAACTGAAGTCATAATTACAAATGAAGAAGTTATCAATTTGCATGTAGATATGGGAGTTCCCGTTCATTCTCTATGTACATTTTTATACCATATCATTTTTTTTTTATCAAAAATAGAATTTTTGCACTTAGAAAAAAGTGATCTGTTATGAGTCATTTTCCCCTAACCAACAAAAGTATCAGCGACAGCAGAACATACGCTGCATACACATAGTGACATTGAGTTATTTTCCCTCAACCAACAAAAATACCAACGGCAGCAAAATACCGCTGCATGCATTACTGACGTTATTACCAGTAATTTTCCTACAGACATATGCTGACGTTGCAATACCGCTGCATACATATCTGTGGCAATAAATAATAATGGCTTAAGTCGAAATTTCATGTTTTGAGATATTAATGATTTTGTCTAAAATAAATTGTGTTTGGTTTTTATATAAAATTTTTAGCCAAAGAAAAAGATGCACATTCATTTAGAACAAAACTGTTAATTTTATAAAAAAAAATGAGTTTTATAAGTTATTATTCGTTGTTTTTTAATTAAGATGTTATGAAAAAATCCATTGGCAGAAAAAAAACACTAAAGTGATCTTAAGATATTATATTGAAAGGCGAAATAATTTTTATTGGCAGTAAGTCGAGACAAGTGCTTTAGTTTAAATTGAAAAATGTGAAAAACTGAAAATCTCTCGTTTTATAAAAGCTTAGTTAAATGTAAGGTCTTTTTTTTATTTGAAGAATAATTTGAATGGACTGTTAGTTATTCAACTTAAATGTATACAAGTTTTAAAGCTCAAACATTTTAATATTTATGTAGCTACCTTAAAAAAAAATTAAGTTGAGATAAGATATTATGGCTTATGTAATATTTTCCAAAAAGAATTAACTTAAAATATAATCGCGTATAGTTTTATTAAAAATTACATTTTATACTTGAAATTTAGCTGAGAGAAGATTTAGAATATGTAATAAAATGAAAAAGCACTTATGTCAACTTAAGCCATTATTATTTAATGCCACAGATATATATGCCAGTAATTTTCCTACAGATATATGCTGATATTGCAATATCGTGAGAACCGCAATCGGCTGGAAGTTCCACGGGTATGAATATGCTGAATGTGCATACTAACACACTTAGCAATATCGCGGGAATGACCACGCCGGCGGCAGCGAACGTCAGCAGCATCGTTCAATCAGACAGCGAAATTGGGTATAAAAGCGGAGGGTGATTTGGTATGGAGTAGAGTGCTGTAGAGTAGTTCTAGTCTGTAGAGTCTTGACAGAAAGCAGTTCGGGAATATTCTTTAACACGTAACAAAAACCTGATCAAACACCAGCCTTAAAAAGCGGGTCCCTGTGAAGGCTAAATAATATTTTAAAATAGTATATATTTATATATATATATTTTATAAGTCAAAACCTGATCAAACACCAGCCTTAAAAAGCGGGTCCCCGTGAAGGCTAAGTAACATTTTAAACATAACATGTGGTTAATAAATAAAAAAATAATAATAACTAAATAATAAAAATAATGTTTTAATTCCAACATAACAGATCCAATTTGACTCGTTTCGTTTTACGTCGCATTTCTCCGGCCACCAATAACGACGCAACTCTGGGCTCTAGTGTACAAACATAACAGCAATAATCAAAATAATTACTTTATAAAATTAAACATTAAAAACAAAATTTAACTAAAAAGCTCTATATCATAAAAATAAGCACTTATTAAAGTAAACGTTAACATTATTTACTAATATATTTAAAAACTAAAAAAATGTAACTCTGTACTGATTTGTTCGTTCTTCATCGGCGTATGAAATAGAAATAACAGCCTTGCACACGATGTCTAACGAATTTTTCTTTGTACAAACAATTTTGAACATCGACATCGTGGGCCAGGCAGTAAATCTATCAGATAATTCTTCACGCACGACGAATTTTGTCGACGTTGGTGTTGTGTTCTCTTTCATATGCATACATGTGTTCTATTTTTGACGAAGAATATTCGCAACGAAAAATTCTTCGTTCCTCCGAATTGTGTTCCCAGCATTAATTGAAAAAATTCCTCCCTTTGTGTAAGCAACAATAAATTTAAAAACAAAAAACTGTCACACTACTTAAGGTATTTATCAATATTATGACATTGAGATGCCGAATTTGAATACCACTACTGAACATTTTCAAATTGTTTTACTTACATACTTTCAGATCTCGTTTTTCTTATTCTATTTGGGCTTTTAATTAGTTATTCAGTGTCGGTGGACTTTCACATATTAAATTTTAATTCTTCCATTTTTAAGACCAACATTCCTCTACTGAGAATTGATTACTAGCTTAACATGATATCAATATACATACAAACATATAACACTTTAACTTTTAAATGCTAGTTGCAAAATATATATTTATTTGTGTCTGTTTTTAAAGAAGTTTATTATCTTGCGTCAAAGATAAAGTGTTTTTTTAAATAAAAAATATTAAAAATTAATATTTTTTGTACATTTTGTATTTTTTTTTCGCTTGAATGTGGCGAATACGAATATCTTAAAATAGGCGAACAATAAAGTACGAATACGAGTAGTCGTAACATCACTAATAGGGACATCGATAAACAATACACGAGGTTTAAAAATAAAGGGGCTTCAATTAGCAAGAGACTACATGGTATGGGATGTGCAGCAAAGGGGTCTTGTAAATAACTGGAGAACCGTTGTAGTTACGGATGAGAAGAAGTTTAATTTGGATGGGCCTGATTGCTACAACTATTATTTTCATGATCTGCGCAGAGAAAGGCGGTTTTTAAACCGACATCACAGCCGAGAGGGCGACGTAATGGTGTGGGGTTCTATTACGTATTATGGTACCATCGATCTTGAATTTCAAAGTGCAAAAATTACTGGTGCGAGCTATAAAACGTTATTGGAATCGGCTCTTCCGAAGTTCAGTGAACTATTTGGTCCCATATCTTGGATATTGCTACAGGATAATGCCCCTATACACAACCAGAGTATTAAAGGAGTTCATTGCAAATGTTAATATTCTTGACTGGCCACCCTATTCGCCAGATCTAAACATTATCGAAAATGTCTGGTATTGG
Organism: Lypha dubia; assembly: GCA_947311025.1. Taxonomy (NCBI): domain Eukaryota; kingdom Metazoa; phylum Arthropoda; class Insecta; order Diptera; family Tachinidae; genus Lypha; species Lypha dubia. The sequence continues at coordinate 73,117,235 of OX371261.1, read as the reverse complement.
TTATCTCGTAAGGTCTATGAAGGAGGTAGACAATTTGATGACTAGCAGTCACTAATTCAGGCCAATAAGGATGCTTGGAATCAAATTTCGTGGAATTACATAAATTCTCTTTATCTCTCAATGAAAAGCCGTATATTTGAAGTTATTAAAATCAAAGGGATTTGTACCCATTACTAACAGTTCTTAAATAAAGTAAAATAAATTTAAAAAACAAAAAAACTGTTTTTCATTAAAATTAGTTAAAGTGCTTTTATTCAAGTGAAACAAAAAAAACGTAGCACATTTTTGGACTTTTTTTATAAATTGCTCAAAACAAGTTCTTTAGTTAAGATGTCATGATTTTTTTTATATCTCAAGATGTCTAGCTGCCATTTCCATTTTAAAATTCTGCAATCGGTTAAAAATTGCAAAAGATACAGACTGCTGAATATGGAATTTTTAGTGACTTTATATAAGTAATCGGAGTGTATATGTACAATAGTAGAATAATCGAATAGGAATATGGGTATTCGTAACATTACTACTGGGTATACAAATTTAAGATATTATTTATTTTTGTAACGGCTTCTATACTTTCGTAAAAGTTCTTCGCTTGGAAAAAAGTAAAAGGTATCAAAAAAGTACCAAAAATTACAAAAAATATCACATTTGGGGCATTTTGTAAAAGTAGCACAAACGGTAACGCTGGAAATGATCGAAGTTAGCAGAGGCAACTAACAGATTCCAGACATTGGAAAAATTCCATTTAGAGTGGTAGTACCAGCAACGAGTATTGTCAGCAAGACAACTAGCAGAAATTCCAAAAAGAAAATTCCGCGTACAGATTTAACAGGAACGAGTAACAGAGAATTAAGTCAGAGTATATACAAAAGGAAAAGAGTGTGATTGTAATATATAATTGTTTTATATAGAAGATATTACATAAAAGTATAGGGTACGTAGATAATAGAATTATCAAAAAAAAAAGTGTAAACATTGTCATATTATTCGAGTTTGATTTTACAAGAATAACAAAAATCATTACCTAGAAAACTAAAAAAATATTGGAAAATTCTATACATAATATTATTAATATAAAATAAATTGTTGTGAAAAATAAATTATAGCAATTAAGACTGGTACTAGTTAAATAAAAGAGTAAAGAATACTATTACCATACTAAAGTTTATAAAAGAAAATAATAATTCAAATATAAGGACAGAAATGTGTTAAATTTATCTAAATACAGGGGAGACGTTAAGAAAAAACAAGAAGAGTTATAAATCAGTCAATTAAAATAAATAAAATTTTTTCCCATTAGGGTAACCTTGTAAAATATTTGAATGAATGGACAGATTTTTGTCTTCAGCTCAGTATACATACATTTTTCCTAATTAAAATTTAAAATAATAAGAGGAAAAAATATATAAAATTATCACATGATCATAATATATCAATAATATGTTTTGGAAATTATAATATATTAACATAATATATAAGTAACAACATTTAAACAAACACATTGCTTGGTATACGCGGATATTTTGAAAATAGTTTGGCCAAAATTCATAAACGATTCATAAAGTTAATGTGCACATTAAAACCGGTTTTCTCATACAAAATTCGTACATTAACGCCACAATAACTTTAATAATCATTTATGAATTAGGGGGTTTATCTATGGATGAAATTGGGAGACATTTTAAGTTATGACGGTAGAAGAGTTGAGAACAAATGTAGAAGAACTAAGTTTGGACACAACGGGAACAAAAGGCTCATAAGACACTTCGGTTGCCTCAAGGGCGGTGGAGACTCCAAGTTTGACGACGCGGCTTGCGCTATGGCTGTACCTAGCACAGTACGATCCAATTTTACTTTCAGAGACGTAGAAAACTCAGTATCGAGATTTTCTGGGGAAAATAGTCACGATATCGAATCATGGATTCGAGAATTTAAAGATTGTGCTCACGTGATACAATGGAACCGCTTACAAAAATAAATTTACGCAAACAGTTGTTACGAGGGGCCGCCAAAACCTTCATCCGAAGCCAATCGAGTGTAAGGGAGTGGGACTCTCTCAAAACAGTACTGAAAATCGAACGTGGAGAAAACCAGCGGCAATAGCGATTCGCAGAAAACTAAAGAATAGAAAGAAGCGACCCGACGAGTCGTTGCGTCAATATTTGTATTTATTGATGGAAATAGGAGGTCCTATTCATTTAGATGAAATGAGTTTGATTGAATACTTTATCGAGGGCATACAGGGTTCAAATTCGAATAAAATGATATTACACCAATCGCGAACAATAGAGAATCTAAAATAAAACCTTATGGTATACGAAAGAATTTTGGCCGCTGAAAAGTCAGCAAACTTAAAATTTAATAAAACAAAATTTGAAAAGCCAGAAACAGAACTATGAGTAAACAAACAAAAATGCTTCAAATGTGGAAAAAATGACCCGTGGCCAAAGAGTGCAAAAGCGCAGATATGCAACGACGCTGACGTTACATACAATAACGACAAGTCAAGAAAATAACAGTTGCGAGTACACAATCAAAGAGTTAAGAACATCAAAGAGTTTAAACGCAATTCAAAGTGAAACAAGTAAAATAAAATAAAGACACTAAAACTATAACTTACCTACATTTATTGAAATAATACGTATACATACTTAAACGAAACTATAAATAAACTATAAACTACAAACTTATACTTATTTAAATACCTTAAATATGTATTATTTTAAGAAATAAATACCTACCTAAGCGAATAAAAATTATAAACAAGTGCATAAAATTAAACCAAATAAAGCACTATATATGTCAGTTTCAGTTAAAAGGGACCTATAGATGAAAATAATAGATTTTTACTTTTTTCCAATGCAACAAACCGCAGTTTTCTAACTACATTACTTTTGTCATAAGTAAGCTTTAAAATACACCTTTGATAAGAAAAGAAAAGAACCCGATGTAACAAAATTTTTTGGAATTGATCTAATTTACTTGAAACTCGCTTTCGGGGGTTTTCGGGACCGACGATTACGAATCTGGTATTAAATTTTAAAAATCCTAAATGTTGGATAAGGTTTTTTTTCAATTGATCAGATTTGTTTTTAAATCATTACTTACAGGTTTTTGCGATCGCTGATAAATAGTCCGCCATATTGGATCCGCCATTGCGAATTTTCAAAATCCAATACCAGATTCGTAATCAGCGACCCCCAAAACCCTCTTATAACGGGTTTCAAACTATAACAGCGTTCAGGCGTTTCAAAATTAACTTATTAACTTCAAAATCGTTTTTCTCCAAAACTCATTTTTGCCCATAGGTCCCTTTTAACTGAAACTGACACATATGTTAATATTAAACCAGAAATGTTGTTCTCGTTTTAATATTTAACAATCTAACGGATAGTCAAATCCTACATACATACAGTCGATAAATTTTATTATTGATCAAGGCGAATTCGCATATCAGTTGGTGTTACTATTAAAACAACTACAACGTTTGATATATCGACCACTATGCTTGCATGTGCAAATTTTGACATATTAGCCTCCATTTTGCAAGAAAAAAGTAGCTCAGCTGTGTTAGTAACACCACATGGTACGTCAATTCGCCTTGTTACTGCTGAAAGTAGTTGTCAATTTCAAGTAACGTTTCCTTCTAGGCAAATTTATAACGACTAGTCTCAACATTGAAAAAAATACACTTTAGACTTGAAGTGGCAGAAACACTTCCGTTTGATCATTACTTTTTTGGTATTGTTTAGGTATGTTTATTTTTTATTAAAAAAAGTATTAAAACTTGTATCAGATGAACTACTTTTTCGGCAGTAGCCGTAGACACCTTATATATAGGTCATTTTTATAAATAAAAATAATAGAGCATATCTAAAAATTGCCAAAAATGGTCCCGCTCATATTTTCTGAGCATATTTGCTACTCAATACTTTAAATAATTTAACTAAATTTGGCCACAAAATATTACAAGTTTTCTTGAAATATGAAGAATTTCATATCGAAAACGAGAACAATTGTTTCTCCATTTTTAAAGTATGTAACAAAGATTTTTTTTTATAATTTTATTATTTATTGAATCTTCAATTATAAATTGAAACATCAATAAGTTGTTCAAATCTTAAATCTAAAAAACAAAAATGTTAAATATATGTTTAGCCAATGCTAAACAAAAATTATTTAGTTTCAACGGTTGATTTTTGTTGTTTTACATCTCTCGTGTACGGTTGATAGAACGAGTATCCCTCCTCCTCAGCCGGGTGTGGCCACTATACTCTAGAATATTGCGCGCAAGTGGATTTGGGTGCAACTCAATTTTTTTTTTATATATTTTTTCGCGTGTTTTGAAAATACTGTCTTCCACAACGAAATATAACATATGTACATATGTATGTACAGATTTTTTTAAATATTTTACAATTTTCCATCCTTTAGTGAACAAAAAGGACATATTCAGAATATGTATACTTTTTTTTATTTATTTATTTAATAGATATTATAAATATATTTACTATTTAATAGATATTATTTATTTAATAGATATTATAAATATATTTACTAATATTAAATATGTAAATAAGTATTATAGGCTTAACATATTAGTTGTAGCCAGATTGGCAAAATAAGAAAGAAAAAAATATAATTACAAGAGAATATTTATTACTAGCATTTAACCTGCTACTTCGTTAGCGTATCCCTTTCTTTCGTGGACATATTTTTACGCCAAAGCTTATGTTACATTCACTCAGGGCATTGCATGTTTAATTTTATGTTTGTAGGTCCAATACTTACAAAGATTAAAAAGTACGTGTTGAAAAACAAAAACGATCCTTGTCTTTGATTCACTCCGCTCAGGAAATTCTATGTTCATAGGTACAATATTAACAAAAATGAGAAAAGTAGCATTTAAAGAACGAAAAAGTACCAAAAGAATCCCTCTAACGAATTCTCATTAACTCAGGACCTTGCATGTTTAATTTTATGTTAATAGGTATAATATTAACGAAAATTTAAAGAGTACCAGTTAAAAAACAAAAAAGTACCAAAAAGCCCTTTTACAGATTCTAATTTACTCAGGACCATGCATGTTTAGTTTTATGTTCATAGGTCCAATATTAACGATAATTGAAAAAAAGTACCAGTTAAAGAACGAAAAAGTACCAAAAGGGTCCTTCTAACGAATTCTCATTAACTCAGGGTCTTTCATGTTTAATTTTATGTTAATAGGTCTAATATTAACGAAAATGAAAAAAGTACCAGTTAAAGAACGAAAAAGTACCAAAAGAACCCCTCTAACGAATTCTCATTCACTCAGGACTTTGCGTGTTTAATTTTATGTTTCTAGTATTAGAACTAACGGAAATTCAAAAAGTACCAGTTGAAGAGCAAAAAGTACCTTCACATGTAGGTTATTATCCACTCAGGACATTGCATGTTGAAGTTTATGTTTCTAGGTCCAATATTAACGATAATTAAAATAAATTGCCAGTTGTAGAACCAAAAAGCTAAAGTAAGAAATTAAATTTTCCGTATTTCCCCTTTTTGGTACTTTTTTCTCCCCATTGAAGCACGAAAAATTTAATTATTGTAGTGGGAGCCCATCATTTAATACGCTTATGTCAATAAATAAAAAAAAATGTTTTATAAAAAAAGTACCAAAAATATTTACGCTTTTTACCAATTAAACGTCCGAATTTCGAAAAAGTACCAAATATGTATTTGGATTTTTTAAATAAGTTTAAAATGTGATATAAACCTTATTTGTATGTTTATGGGTTTAAAAGATAGATGGGGTGACAAATCAATACCAAAATGCAGGTTTTACCCGTTTACTCCGTTAAAGGTCTGAATTTCCAAAAAGTACCAGACACCTGTCCGCTTATTTTTTTAAAGAACAACGATAAGCATTAAATTTTTTTTTTATCTCTTTTAGTTTTAGAGATATAAGGTTACCGTTTTTGCCCTTTTTTACCCCCTAAACATTCGAATTTCCAAAAATCCCGTCTTAGTGGATCGATTTGGGGAGAGACCAAGCCCTGGTCCAAATTTCAAGTTTTTGCCTTCAGGCGTTTAGGCTGTGCGATGATGAATCAGTCAGTCAGTAACGTTACAATTTTATATATATAGACTAGCATTTAACCCGCTACTTCGTTAGCGTATCCCTTTCTTTCGTGGACATATATTTACGCCAAAGCTTATGTTTCATTCACTCAGGGCATTGCATGTTTAATTTTATGTTTGTAGGTCAATACTTACAAAGATTAAACAGTACGTGTTGAAAAACAAAAACGGTCCTTGTCTTTGATTCGCTTCCGCTCAGGAAATTCTACGTTTCTAGGTTCAATATTAACGAATACAAAAATGTACCAGTTAAAATCGAAAAAGTACCAATAATTTAATACGTTTATGTCAATAAATAAAAAAAATGTTTTATAAAAAAGTACCAAAAATAGTTACGCCTTTTACCCCTTAAACGTCCGAATTTCGAAAAAGTACCAAATACGTATTTGGATTTTTTAGATAAGTTTCAAATAAGATATAACCCTTATTTCTATGTTTATGGGTTTAAAAGATAAATTGGGTGACAAAAAAGTACGAAAATGAAAGATTTACCCGTTTACTCCGTTAAAAGTCTGAATTCCCAAAAAGTACCAAACACCTGTCCGCTTATTTTTCTAAAGAACAACGATAAGCATTAAATTTTTTTTGTATCTCATTTAGTTTTAATTTATTCGTTTTTGCCCTTTTTACCCCCTAAACATTCGAATTTCCAAAAATCCCGTCTTAGTGGATCGATTTAGGGAGAGACCTAGCCCTGGTCCAAATTTCAAGTTTTTGCCTTCAGACGTTTAGGCTGTGCGATGATGAATCAGTCAATAACGTTACAATTTTATATATATAGATAGCATTTAACCCGCTAGTTCGTTAGCGTATCCCTTTCTTTCGTGGACATATTTTTACGCCAAAGCTTATGTTTCATTCACTCAGGAACTTTCATGTTTAATTTTATGTTTCTAGGGCCAATACTAACGGAAATTCAAAAAGTACCAGGTAAAAAAAAAGTACCAAAAGGATTCCGCTAACGAATTCTCATTAACTCAGGACCTTGCATGTTTAATTTTATGTTAATAGGTCTAATATTAACGAAAATTCTAAAAGTACCAGTTAAAAAACAAAAACGTGCCAAAAAGCCCTTTTACAGATTCCCATTTACTCAGAACCAGAGTACCAAATATTCACTCACTTATCACTCATATTCATGAATAAGAATTTTAAATTTTTGTTGTGTTTCATTCTATTCGTGTTTGAAGAGACAAAAAATATTTTGCTTTATTCGTTCATGTGAAGAATATAAGGATTTTGTATTTATTCACACATGAATACGAACATCGAACTTTATTTTGCTGTAGCATTCAAAAATGAACAGCAAAATATTTCTTTATTGGACATTCATGAACAGAGTATCAAATATTCACTAACTTATCACGCATGTTCATGAGTAAGAATTTTCAATTTTAGTTGCGTTTCATTCTATTCGTGTTTGAAGAGACAAAAAAATTTTGTTTTATTCGTTCATGTGAAGAATATAAGGATTTTTTATTTATTCACACATGAATACGAACATCAAACTTTATTTTGCTGTAGCATTCAAAAATGAACAGCAAATTATTTCTTTATTGGACATTCATGAACAGAGTATCAAATATTCACTAACTTACCACGCATGTTCATGAAGAAGAATTTTCAATTCTATTCGTGTTTGAAGAGACAAAAAATTTTTTGCTTTATTCGTTCATGTTGAGAAAAAAAAAACGGTGTTAATGAATGCGACTGTGAAGTAATGTCGAGTAAAATATATGTATCGTAATTTTTATTGTGATAAATGAGAAATTACTATAGATTTACTCGATGCCGAATGCGGTGATTAGATTCCAGAAATTTTATGAAAACATACTCATCAAACAAACAATAAGGAACTATAGGCATTGACAAAAATTTGAAGTACATATGTATGTGTTTATGAAAACTAAGCATTGCAAATAAGCTTGCGCTTAGAAAGTCGGCCGGATTTTCATCAAAGCGAAATATAAGTATAACATGAACCAAATAAAATTTTTTTCAAGAAAAAGGATACCCAGAGAATAGCAGTCATTTGCCTTTGCTTAAATTAAAAATAAAAATTTGCAGGTACATATGTGATAGAAATCGATTTGAGATGAAATGGAATCAAATATTTTTCGCTGTAATGGCATTCGGATCGATTTCATTATTCATTTTTGTTATAATACCACACATGTCTCAAGTAATGCAAGTGTTCGCCTTTTGACTCTCTCGCTCATGTATGTACATGTACACGCACTGAGTACATGCATATATGTACATACATATGTACTTAATGTATGTTAATGCCTTCAACCTCAACGAGTTTTTACTGTGCCGTTATTCCAACGAAAATCAACAAAAAAAATATCAAAGATTTTTAGCGTCTAAAAATCAAGGAATCGACATCGGTCGACATCGTGAGCAGTAAAAATGAATTATTTAAATTTTATTTTTTTTTATAAATAAACAAAAACCAAAAATATTAAATTTCTGCAGTATTTTCATTAAGCAAATATCATGGGTGATATATGTACTACATAACTGGTACATTTTCACTAGAGAAATAGTTGGGTTTTGCTGACCAGTGATCTCATCGGTGTTCTGCAGGGGTGTTCCTTTCCTTTCTATCATTGCACGTCTAGTTCTCGTGCTTAAGAAAATTTCATTTCTTTATATGAGGTGTGCATTCAAAATGATGTATACTATGATGTATGTAATGTTTTTTAAAGTGCAATTATTCATCATGATCAGCGGTGCCACAATGAAGATTTTACCTTAATTTTGAAGATTTTTTAATCTAAATAAGATTTGAAGATCTTTTTTTACCATAATTAAGATTTTTTGAGATTTAGTTGCTTAACACCTATTATTGTTATATTACTTTTTTGTTGTAGGTGGAAAGGGCAACAAAACAGAATAAATTCATGGTGGTTAAAGATTTTTGACAACTTGCTAACAAAAAATAAAAATTCGTCAGGTGAAAACAAACTATACTGTAAAATAGGTAACGTTAGCCTTAAAGGGACTGTCGGTAAATCCGACTTGACAAAACACCGACATGATAAGAATTTATAAATATGATTGAAGACTTTTTTTCTAAAATTAAGATTATTTTCTTGACGAATGAAGATATTTGCACAACACTTGCTGGCAATACAGATCATGATTCATGAATATCCAATAAAGAAATATTTTGCTGTTCATTTTTGAATGCTAGAGCAAAATAAAGTTTGATGTTCGTATTCATGTGTGAATAAATACAAAATCCTTATATTCATTACATGAACGAATAAAGCAATTTTTTTTTGTCTCTTCAAACACGAATAGAATGAAACGCAACTAAAATTGAAAATTCTTACTCATGAACATGCGTGATAAGTTAGTGAATATTTGATACTCTGTTCATGAATGTCCAATAAAGAAATATTTTGCTGTTCATTTTTGAATGCTAGAGCAAAATAAAGTTTGATGTTCGTATTCATGTGCGAATAAATACAAAATCCTTATATTCTTCACATGAACGAATAAAGCAAAATATTTGTTGTCTCTTCAAACACGAATAGAATGAAACACAACAAAAATTTAAAATTCTTATTCATGTACATGACTCATAAAAGAAAAATATATACATATATTCATACATGTGTGAATAAAATAAAAAAAATCTTCGATATTCATTTTCGAATGTGATCATAAAAAAAATTTTTTTTAGATTCATTCATGACTATTTATCATGAATGTTTAAATTTGAGTATTCATATATGAATTTTTCTGAACTCCTCTCAGAACCATGCATGTTTAGTTTTATGTTCATAAGTCCAAATTAAAAAAAGTACCATTTAAAGAACGAAAAAGTACCAAAAGGATCCCTCTAACGAATTCTCATCAACTCAGGACTTTGCATGTTTAATTTTATGTTAATAGGTCTAATATTAACGAAAATTTAAAGAGTACCAGTTAAAAAACAAAAAAAGTACCAAAAAGCCCTTTTACAGATTCTAATTTACTCAGGACAATGCATGTTTAGTTTTATGTTCATAGGTCCAATATTAACGAAAATTAAAAAAAAAAAGTACCAGTTAAAGAACGAAAAAGTACCAAAAGGATCCTTCTAACGAATTCTCATTAACTCAGGGCCTTTCATGTTTAATTTTATGTTAATAGGTCTAATATTAACGAAAATGAAAAAAGTACCAGTTAAAAAACAAAAAAGTACCAAAAAGCCCTTTTACAGATTCTAATTTACTCAGGACCATGCATGTTTAGTTTTATGTTCATAGGTCCAATATTAACGATAATTAAAAAAAAGTACCAGTTAAAGAACGAAAAAGTACCAAAAGGGTCCTTCTAACGAATTCTCATTAACTCAGGGTCTTTCATGTTTAATTTTATGTTAATAGGTCTAATATTAACGAAAATGAAAAAAGTACCAGTTAAAGAACGAAAAAGTACCAAAAGGACCCCTCTAACGAATTCTCATTCACTCAGGACTTTGCGTGTTTAATTTTATGTTTCTAGTATTAGAACTAACGGAAATTCAAAAAGTACCAGTTGAAGCGCAAAAAGTACCTTCACATGTAGGTTATTATCCACTCAGGACATTGCATGTTGAAGTTTATGTTTCTAGGTCCAATATTAACGATAATTAAAATAAATTGCCAGTTGTAGAACCAAAAAGCTAAAGTAAGAAATTAAATTTTCCGTATTTCCCCTTTTTGGTACTTTTTTCTCCCCATTGAAGCACGAAAAATTTAATTATTGTAGTGGGAGCCCATAATTTAATACGCTTATGTCAATAAATAAAAAAAAATGTTTTATAAAAAAAGTACCAAAAATATTTACGCTTTTTACCAATTAAACGTCCGAATTTCGAAAAAGTACCAAATATGTATTTGGATTTTTTAAATAAGTTTCAAATGTGATATAAACCTTATTTGTATGTTTATGGGTTTAAAAGATAGATTGGGTGACAAATCAATACCAAAATGCAGGTTTTACCCGTTTACTCCGTTAAAGGTCTGAATTTCCAAAAAGTACCAGACACCTGTCCGCTTATTTTTTTAAAGAACAACGATAAGCATTAAATTTTTTTTTTATCTCTTTTAGTTTTAGAGATATAAGGTTACCGTTTTTGCCCTTTTTTACCCCCTAAACATTCGAATTTCCAAAAATCCCGTCTTAGTGGATCGATTTGGGGAGAGACCAAGCCCTGGTCCAAATTTCAAGTTTTTGCCTTCAGGCGTTTAGGCTGTGCGATGATGAATCAGTCAGTCAGTAACGTTACAATTTTATATATATAGACTAGCATTTAACCCGCTACTTCGTTAGCGTATCCCTTTCTTTCGTGGACATATTTTTACGCCAAAGCTTATGTTGCATTCACTCAGGGCATTGCATGTTTAATTTTATGTTTGTAGGTCCAATACTTACAAAGATTAAAAAGTACGTGTTGAAAAACAAAAACGGACCTTGTCTTTGATTCGCTTCCGCTCAGGAAATTCTACGTTTCTAGGTTCAATATTAACGAATACAAAAATGTACCAGTTAAAATCGAAAAAGTACCAATAATTTAATACGTTTATGTCAATAAATAAAAAAAATGTTTTATAAAAAAGTACCAAAAATAGTTACGCCTTTTACCCCTTAAACGTCCGAATTTCGAAAAAGTACCAAATACGTATTTGGATTTTTTAGATAACTTTCAAATAAGATATAACCCTTATTTCTATGTTTATGGGTTTAAAAGATAGATGGGGTGACAAAAAAGTACGAAAATGAAAGATTTACCCGTTTACTCCGTTATAAGTCTGAATTCCCAAAAAGTACCAAACACCTGTCCGCTTATTTTTCTAAAGAACAACGATAAGCATTAAATTTTTTTTGTATCTCATTTAGTTTTAGAGATATAAGGTTACCTAATTTATTCGTTTTTGCCCTTTTTTACCCCCTAAACATTCGAATTTCCAAAAATTCCGTCTTAGTGGATCGATTTGGGGAGAGACCTAGCCCTGGTCCAAATTTCAAGTTTTTGCCTTCAGGCGTTTAGGCTGTGCGATGATGAATCAGTCAATAACGTTACAATTTTATATATATAGATAGCATTTAATCCGCTAGTTCGTTAGCGTATCCCTTTCTTTCGTGGACATATTTTTACGCCAAAGCTTATGTTTCATTCACTCAGGAACTTTCATGTTTAATTTTATGTTTCTAGGGCCAATACTAACGGAAATTCAAATGTACCAGGTAAAAAAAAATACCAAAAAGCCCTTTTACAGATTCTCATTTACTCAGGACCATGCATGTTTAGTTTTATGTTCATAGGTCCAATATTAACGAAAATTAAAAAACAGTACCAGTTAAAGAACGAAAAAGTACCAAAAGGATTCCGCTAACGAATTCTCATTAACTCAGGACCTTGCATGTTTAATTTTATGTTAATAGGTCTAATATTAACGAAAATTCTAAAAGTACCAGTTAAAAAACAAAAACGTACCAAAAAGCCCTTATACAGATTCCCATTTACTTAGAACCAGAGTACCAAATATTCACTCACTTATCACTCATATACATGAATAAGAATTTTAAATTTTTGTTGTGTTTCATTCTATTCGTGTTTGAAGAGACAGAAAATATTTTACTTTATTCGTTCATGTGAAGAATATAAGGATTTTGTATTTATTCACACATGAATACGAACATCGAACTTTATTTTGCTGTAGCATTCAAAAATGAACAGCAAAATATTTCTTTATTGGACATTCATGAACAGAGTATCAAATATTCACTAACTTACCACGCATGTTCATGAATAAGAATTTTCAATTCTATTCGTGTTTGAAGAGACAAAAAATTTTTTGCTTTATTCGTTCATGTTGAGAAAAAAAAAACGGTGTTAATGAATGCGACTGTGAACTAATGTCGAGTAAAATATATGTATCGTAATTTTTATTGTGTTAAATGAGAAATTACTATAGATTTACTCGATGCCGAATGCGGTGATTAGACTCCAGAAATTTTATGAAAACATACTCATCAAACAAACAATAAGGAACTATTGGCATTGACAAAAATTTGAAGTACATATGTATGTGTTTATGAAAACTAAGCATTGCAAATAAGCTTGCGCTTAGAAAGTCGGCCGGATTTTCATCAAAGCGAAATATAAGTATAACATGAACCAAATAAAATTTTTTTCAAGAAAAAGGATACCCAGAGAATAGCAGTCATTTGCCTTTGCTTAAATTAAAAATAAAAATTTGCAGGTACATATGTGATAGAAATCGATTTGAGATGAAATGGAATCAAATATTTTTCGCTGTAATGGCATTCGGATCGATTTCATTATTCATTTTTGTTATAATACCACACATGTCTCAAGTAATGCAAGTGTTCGCCTTTTGACTCTCTCGCTCATGTATGTACATGTACACGCACTGAGTACATGCATATATGTACATACATATGTACTTAATGTATGTTAATGCCTTCAACCTCAACGAGTTTTTACTGTGCCGTTATTCCAACGAAAATCAACAAAAAAAATATCAAAGATTTTTAGCGTCTAAAAATCAAGGAATCGACATCGGTCGACATCGTGAGCAGTAAAAATGAATTATTTAAATTTTATTTTTTTTTATAAATAAACAAAAACCAAAAATATTAAATTTCTGCAGTATTTTCATTAAGCAAATATCATGGGTGATATATGTACTACATAACTGGTACATTTTCACTAGAGAAATAGTTGGGTTTTGCTGACCAGTGATCTCATCGGTGTTCTGCAGGGGTGTTCCTTTCCTTTCTATCATTGCACGTCTAGTTCTCGTGCTTAAGAAAATTTCATTTCTTTATATGAGGTGTGCATTCAAAATGATGTATACTATGATGTATGTAATGTTTTTTAAAGTGCAAATATTCATCATGATCAGCGGTGCCACAATGAAGATTTTACCTTAATTTTGAAGATTTTTTAATCTAAATAAGATTTGAAGATCTTTTTTTACCATAATTAAGATTTTTGAGATTTAGTTGCTTAACACCTATTATTGTTATATTACTTTTTTATTGTAGGTGGAAAGGGCAACAAAACAGAATAAATTCATGGTGGTTAAAGATTTTTGACAACTTGCTAACAAAAAATAAAAATTCGTCAGTTGAAAACAAACTATACTGTAAAATAGGTAACGTTAGCCTTAAAGGGACTGTCGGTAAATCCGACTTGACAAAACACCGACATGATAAAAATTTATAAATATGATTGAAGATTTTTTTTCTAAAATTAAGATTATTTTCTTGACGAATGAAGATATTTGCACAAAACTTGCTGGCAATACAGATCATGATTCATGAATATCCAATAAAGAAATATTTTGCTGTTCATTTTTGAATGCTACAGCAAAATAAAGTTTGATGTTCGTATTCATGTGTGAATAAATACAAAATCCTTATATTCATTACATGAACGAATAAAGCAAATTTTTTTTGTCTCTTCAAACACGAATAGAATGAAACGCAACTAAAATTGAAAATTCTTACTCATGAACATGCGTGATAAGTTAGTGAATATTTGATACTCTGTTCATGAATGTCCAATAAAGAAATATTTTGCTGTTCATTTTTGAATGCTAGAGCAAAATAAAGTTTGATGTTCGTATTCATGTGCGAATAAATACAAAATCCTTATATTCTTCACATGAACGAATAAAGCAAAATATTTGTTGTCTCTTCAAACACGAATAGAATGAAACACAACAAAAATTTTAAATTCTTATTCATGTACATGACTCATAAAAGAAAAATATATACATATATTCATACATGTGTGAATAAAATAATAAAATCTTCGATATTCATTTTCGAATGTGATCATAAAAAAAATTTTTTTTTAGATTCATTCATGACTATTTATCATGAATGTTTAAATTTGAGTATTCATATATGAATTTTTCTGAACTCCTCTCAGAACCATGCATGTTTAGTTTTATGTTCATAAGTCCAAATTAAAAAAAGTACCATTTAAAGAACGAAAAAGTACCAAAAGGATCCCTCTAACGAATTCTCATTAACTCAGGACCTTGCATGTTTAATTTTATGTTAATAGGTCTAATATTAACGAAAATTCAAAGAGTACCAGTTAAAAAACAAAAAAAGTACCAACAAGCCCTTTTACAGATTCTCATTTACTCAGGACCATGCATGTTTAGTTTTATGTTCATAGGTCCAATATTAACGAAAATTAAAAAAAAGTACCAGTTAAAGAACGAAAAAGTACCCAAAGGATCCCTCTAACGAATTCTCATTAACTCAGGACCTTTCATGTTTAATTTTATGTTAATAGGTCTGATATTAACGAAAATGAAAAAAGTACCAGTTAAAGAACGAAAAAGGACCAAAAGGATCCCTCTAACGAATTCTCATTCACTCAGGACTTTGCATGTTTAATTTTATGTTTCTAGTATTAGAACTAACGGAAATTCAAAAAGTACCAGTTGAAGAGCAAAAAGTACCTTCATATGTAGGTTATTATCCACTCAGGACATTGCATGTTGAAGTTTATGTGTCTAGGTCCAATATTAACGATAATTAAAATGAATTGCCAGTTGTAGAACCAAAAAGCTAAAGTAAGAAATTAATTTTTCCGTATTTCTCCTTTTTGGTACTTTTTTCTCCCCATTGAAGCACGAAAAATTTAATTATTGTAGTGGGAGCCCATAATTTGATACGTTTATGTCAATAAATAAAAAAAAATGTTTTATAAAAAAAGTACCAACAATAGTTACGCTTTTTACTCCTTAAACGTCCGAGTTTCGAAAAAGTACCAAATAAGTATTTGGATTTTTCAAATAAGTTTCAAATGTGATATAAACCTTATTTCTATGTTTATGGGTTTAAAAGATAGATGGGGTGACAAATCAATACCAAAATGCAGGTTTTACCCGTTTACTCCGTTATAGGTCTGAATTTCCAAAAAGTACCAGACACCTGTCCGCTTATTTTTCTAAAGAACAACGATAAGCATTAAATATTTTTTGTATCTCATTTAGTTTTAGAGATATAAGGTTACCGAATTTACTCGTTTTTGCCCCTTTTTTACCCCTAAACATTCGAATTTCCAAAAATCCCGTCTTAGTGGATCGATTTAGGGAGAGACCAAGCCCTGGTCCAAATTTCAAGTTTTTGCCTTCAGGCGTTTAGGCTGTGCGATGATGAATCAGTCAATAACGTTACAATTTCATATATATAGATGATGATTTATAAAATAAATCAATTTTTTATATTTTTAAATAAAACGAATTCCAAATACATTTTTGTGTTTTCTTTTAAAATTTTGGGTCTTTTGAAAAAAAAAAAGTTTTTTTTTCTGATATAAGAAGTTTTTTAAAAAAAATATATGGTAACGCTGATGGCGAAGCATGTTGCTGCGCTCATGATTGGGTTGTGACTTCTTCGCTGAGTTGCAAATATATGTACTATTCAAAAACTATTTTCTTCTTACTTTTCCAAAAAATGATTTTAAGTCTACGTGTAATTAATCTAAAACCATAAACAAACAATTTATTTAAATTTTAGTTATGTTAGAAATGAAATGAAAACATTCACAAATAAGAAAGTACCAACAAATGCAACAGTTTCAACTATTTTCAATAAATAAACGTATAAGCAGCTGTTTGCTTAAGCAAGGTACAATTGGTTTCGATGTTTGCTTAAGCAAATGAGATTTGACGAAACTTGACGAAAAGTTCTTAAGTATATTATAGTTGTCAACATTTGGTTGTGTGTATTCGCACATTTGCTTAAACTAGCTTAAGCACATTATAGTTAGCCCTTAAATTGTTTTATCACTTTATTTTCGAATTATATGCCGTAAATACTTAATATTATTACATTTTATTAAATTTAAGCGTGCTTTCATGTAGCATTTTCCACTAAAAACTGAACTTTTTTTTGCTTTTCGTTTTGTTTACTTTCATAACAAACGCACTAATGTTGTCTCTTTTTCACGATGCCGGGTTATGACAAATAAAATATGATCCAAGTCCAATTTTTTTTTTTTTTTTGTCATATCTGGTTATCTGTGGTGTGAAGTAGAGTTGCGGTTTTCAGCTCAGTTGAGTGAGCGCTCTTTTCCGCTCAGCTCAGTTAGCTGAACTAGTTCGCTCTTTTAGTTCAATAGCTCACTTTAGTTCAGTAGCTCAGTTTAGTTCAATAGCTCACTTTAGCAGCCTTGTGAACTTGGTGCGTTTCGCACCTTTTTTGGTGCTTTTCTAAATGTTTTGTGCGAAAAATATCTGAGTTGGTGCGTGGTGCGCTTTTTCTTTAATTTTGGTGCGTTTTTTTAATTTTGGGTGGCTCCAAATCATAACACAATTTAATGTTTCAGTATGAGAAAAAAGAATTTTGTACAAAATATACAACTGTATCAATACCATTTCATTCAATTTGTGTACAATTTTTACATTCAATTTTACAGTACCAAAACACATTTACAAAAACCGTTAAACCGTCTTGTTGTTATAGATAATTTGTAACAATTCATTACAAGAAAATTGTTGTCCCTTTTAGATTTTCAGAGTACATAGTTGTTTTTTGTCGTAAAAGTTGTTGTCAAGTCTGTTAAAGAGCTTAGCAAAAACAAAGTATTCTTGAGACTTGCGATCATTGTTCGTTTTTTATAAAATGCGTAAAAGTTTATATAAAGGGTTTTAACACTAAAATTAATAAAATTTATATTTACTAAAAGAAATATTTAAAGTTAGTGTCAAGAATGGAGTCTAAAAAAGCAGATCATAACCGAAATACAAAAGGATTTGGGAATCACAATGTGAGTTTAAGCAATGGATTCGGCCTTGACCAAATAATAACACAAAAGCAAGATGTTTTTATTGCAAATGTGATATCACGCTTAAATATCCAACCTTGTTCGGCATGCTGGAACACGGAAACACATTGTAGCTGTAAGCCCATTTAGCTACAACCGAAATCAACAACCAGCATTGTACAAAATGTTTTATTCCATTGCAAATATCATATCATGCCATTAGCAGTATAATTTGAATCCGATGTCGAAATGTTATCTAGTCATTGAAAAAGGGTGGAGAATGATTCACTTCATGCATTGGCACAATATTATATCAACATTAGAATTTTGGACTAAAGTTAAATGTTGTAAAGACGCAAAATTAATTCACTAAAAATTTTCAATAAGAAAAAAATCTGAACTTGGTGCGTTTTTTGTCAAATGGCGCGTTTTTTTCTCCATTTTGGTGCCTTTTGAAATTTCAAAGTTGACAACGCTGCACTTTAGTTCAGTAAAATACATTAGCTCTATTGGTTTCAGCTCAGTCTATCTTTGTTACGAAAGTAAACAAAGCGAAAACAAAAAATGTTTCTGCTATATCAACGTTACCATAACGTTTTTATTTTTAAACTACTAATTTGGAAAACAACTTAATTTTAATTATATAAAAATAAGCTACAATATACAGCTTATTTCATTTTTTTTTATTTCAAGATTCAATCCTCTCTCATTTTTTTTACCAATACACTCACACTTTTAAAATTTGCTGAGAATTTGCTTTTAAATTTTCGTTCAATTGAGTTTTTCAAATTGCTTTCAAGAAAGCAGATGAGTGCCATTTTGATTATAAACTCTCGTTAGTTTTCATATACATACATAAGTACATATATTCTGCCGCATTATTTTGTGTGATCTTGAAAGCAAATTGCTTTGAAATTGCGTGAAGCCTACAGGCCTCATTAGTCTTGACTTTTACTTTCTGTTCTGTTCTGTGCCGTTCTGTTGTTGAATTTTTGTAGTTAGAAGTTCTGTAAAAACGTATCAGCTGTTTCTTGCAGAATATACATAGCCGAATATACATATTTTATCGGCGGCGGCGGCAGTGTTCACCAATTTAAAACGGCGCTTCGTCTTAATTATCAGGTTGAATAATTTTAAAGGAAATAAGTTAAAAACGTTATTTAATTAAAAACAACTCTAGTCACTATAAATTTTTCATGAATATAATATTTTTTTATTAAAAATCGTCTTGTTTTTAATGTGCTTAAAGTCGATGGCGGCGGTCATAATAAAAATTTATCAGCGATTACGCGGCAATTTTGTTCCGATCGGCTTGGTTTACAGAAACAAGCAGCTGTCTCTTGCTCTCACTTAGAACTGTAAGTAAAATTCAGTTTTCAACAGAATGGTCCGTAACAGAACAGAACAACTAATTGAAAATATATGTTTGGCATATACAAAAAATGAACAGCTGATCCGGAACAGAACAGAAAGTCAAGACTAATTCTACCTTACGTCACAGCCTTCAATTTTTGTGAATTTTGACTAGCAGTTTGGGTAAATTTCTTGAAAGAGAATTGAATAAAAACTGAACGTCTGACTGCAGTGTTACTTGAATGAAAAATTGAAACAAAACTGGAAAGCAAAATTTATATCAAATTGATAGTCAATTTTTAAATGAGTCTCTGTTTAGTAAATTGAAACAAATCTTAATCGAGTGACACCCATGTAAAAAAACAAATATAAGAAAAATTCAAAATAATTAATTTATATAAAAAAATTGTGAAAAAATATTCATGCATCAAAAACATGAGTGATTTTTCGGAAAATTGCTTAAATATTTTCCTTTGCCCCAAACATAGTTTTAAGTTTCTATTATTTGAGAATAATGATACTAAATTTAAAGTGGGTATTCCAATAATTCTGTTCCCAAAACTTATCAATAAATTTTTTTTAATAATTCGTTAAACCTAATGAGTATCAGTCATCATCATCTGTTTCATGACTTACGTTTGTAAAGAAGTAAGTTTAAACCTTAGCACTGTGATATAAGGAAAATGGGGCAGGAATAATAGGTTCAGAAATTGGAATTAATATAACAAAATTTAGACCAATACGTTAATGTTTTAAATAAATTATTTCAAAATTGATCAATGCTTAGAAAAACTATAAAGTAAAGATAAATTAGCTTATTTGGCAACGCTGGCTATCAAAATCAACCCTTATTTAATACAATACTGTAGATACTATCGCAAAAGTATTGTATTATGCCAAATGTCATATTCCATACGAAATAAAAGCTCTTTAGGGTACGTAAAATCAATTGTCATAAAACATGAAATTGAATTGATTGATTGTAAAGAGCGCTCACTTACTGAGTTAAAAACGCTCAGTAAGGTGAGCGGCTCATTTAGCTCACTTGTGTGAATCGGTCAGTTGAACAAGTTCGTTGAGGAGCTACACACCTCTAGTGTGAAGCATCAATAGAGAGCGAAGCATGTTCCGTGTGAATGTAGTATTATGAAAATCGTTTGGAAAATAAAAATTTTTGCGAACTCATTCTGCCGTTATTTCCGATGTTGAAATAAAAATGCTACGTGTAGGCATTCTGTCATAACGTATAAGCTAATTAAAAATAGATATTTTATTCATTCATTTTATTCAAAAGTAGCTAAGGGGCTGTGCACATATTACGTAACGCCGTTTTCAGAGATTTTATACCCCCCCCCCCCCCCTTCGTTCCGCTTTTTACTAATTTTGCAGTGCAAAATTTTTAATCCGTAACAAATCTTTAACCCCCCTCCCCCCTGGAGCGTTACGTAATATGTGCACAGCCCCTAATCACCCTTATCGTGTTTAGCGTATTTCGACTACGCCTAGTACTAGATTAAATTAAATTGCAAAACTTTTCATTATTCTATTACAAGCCGTACTCGAAAAACGCCAGTCACGATAATGCTGAATATAAATGACGGCACCACGAAATAAGCCCCAATGAAATAAGCCCCAAATCGATAAATGAAATAAGCCCCAACAAATTTTATGAAATAAACCCCAAAAAATGAAATAAGTCCCAAACAAAATTTACGAAATAAGCCCCAAATAAAATGAAATAAGCCCCAAAAAATTTTATGAAATAAGCCCCAAATTTTTAAAATATGAAATAAACCCAAAAAAAAAATGAAATAAGCCCCAAATTTGTTAACTTTATGATGTAAGCTTAAGAAGAAATCATAAAATACAAGAATTTTATCCTCTAAATTATATCGAACACCGGCTTCGCGTTCCAAGCATTCTCTGCATAATCGGCCTACGGCCGGGCGCAAGAAATTTATCCTCTATGGTATATCGAACACCGGCTTCGCGTTCCAAGCATTCTCTGCATAGCCGCCCTACGGCCGGGCGCAAGAAATTTATCCTCTATGGTATATCTAACACAGGCTTCGCGTTCGAAGTATTTTCTGCATAACCGGCCTACGGCCGGGCGCAAGGTATTTATCCTCTATGGTATATCGAACACAGGCTTCGCGTTCAAAGTATTTTCTGCATAACCGGCCTACGGCCGGGCGCAAGGAATTTATCCTCTATGGTATATCGAACACCGGCTTCGCGTTCAAAGTATTTTGTGCATAACCGGCCTACGGCCGGGCGCAAGGAATTTATCCTCTATGGTATATCGAACACCGGCTTCGCGTTCAAAGTATTCTCTGCATAACCGGCCTACGGCCGGGCGCAAGGAATTTATCCTCTATGGTATATCGAACACAGGCTTCGCGTTCAAAGTATTTTCTGCATAACCGGCCTACGGCCGGGCGCAAGGAACTTATCCTCTATGGTATATCGAACACCGGATTCGCGTTCCAAGCCTTCTCTGCATAACCGGCCTACGGCCGGGCGCAAGGAATTTATCCTCTATGGTATATCGAACACAGGCTTCGCGTTCAAAGTATTCTCTGCATAACCGACCTACGGCCGGGCGCAAGGAATTTATCCTCTATGGTATATCGAACACCGGCTTCGCGTTCAAAGTATTTTCTGCATAACCGGCCTACGGCCGGGCGCAAGGACTTTATCCTCTATGGTATATCGAACACCGGCTTCGCGTTCAAAGTATTCTCTGCATAAGCGGCCTACGGCCGGGCGCAAGGAATTTATCCTCTATGGTATATCGAACACCGGCTTCGCGCTCAAAGTGTTCTCTGCATAACCGGCCTACGGCAGGGCGCAAGGATTTTAGATCTATTTTACGGATATGAAATAAGCCCCAAATAAAATGAAATAAGCCCCAAAAAATTTTATGAAATAAGCCCCAAATTTTTAAAAAATGAAATAAGCCCCAAAAAAATGAAATAAACCCCAAACAAAATATTTGAAAATTTTTTGGGGCTTATTTCATTTTTCGATTTGGGGCTTATTTCATTGGGGCTTATTTCGTGCCACCATAAATGACTATAATCACATTATTTTTATAATAATATACATACATACATACATATACATATGTATGTATAATTTGTCCAAAAAATATAGAGGTAGTTATTAAGTACCTACTCATATATACATACATACATACATATGTACCTATACGTTACAACACTACTTTAACTTGCAAATTTTAGCTAGTAACGTGTTCATTTACTTTTTCACATTTTTGAGAGTAATTTTGGAAAATTTCTTGTTACTCTCTCGCTGCTAATTTTTACTAGTTAAGTAAATGAACACACCTCTTGTCTAAAAACAAAATTAAATATTCCCATTTCATTCCAATATTGTTTTCTTTTGGTGGTGCCACAGGATTTATAGTTCAATCAAAAACAAAGATCGATTGAACTAGAATACCGACCTACATAGGTCATTAGAGAAATGTGAACTAAAACGACCGAACGCTCAAATAAACTATGTGGCACAAGTCTAATTTACTATATGTACATATGTATATGAAACGCAAAACCACGTACATATATACATAACTAAAAAAAATCAGATTTTTAACAAATTCTTGCGAATTGTATCGACTCGTGTCTATACATTGGAGTTGTCAATTATTCGCCTTTCAACTTTGTTCGAATAATTCAAATAATAGTTTTTGTTCGTTCGATCAAACGATTAAAGGTAAAATAAGAAAAGATGTGTGATGAACAATATGCAATGAACTTTTTATTTTCTTTAAAAATATTTCAACAGATACATACCCAACATTAAAAAATAAAATTTTAAAACTATATTCTATGTTTGGGTCGACCTATATATGTGAATCAACATTTTCTTTACTGCGACATATTCAAAATAAAAATATTCAAAATTTGCAATTTAGCAATCTTTTCTTAATATTTGAAAAGATAAATGCACTGATTTGCTCAGTGCGACGAGCAATTGTGCGAGAAGACAGTGGAATATCCCTTATGATTTTCAGTACCAAAACATTTAAGGACGGCAAGGTTTAGAGAGACGTAGCAACAACAAAAAAAACCGGTGTGTGTAGAAGTTATACTTCTTACGCCGTAATAATATTATAAGAAAATAAAAATCATAATATAAGTTAAAAATATTTTTTAATTGTTGATTTTATATTAAATCACCTGCATTATTAGAAGTGGTTGCAGTAGGCATAGTGTTGTTGGTGGAAGCGTTAGCAATGCCCGTTATAATATCATCTGTTTTAAAATGGAAATGAATAAAACTTATGTTCATATGCAAATTTAAACAAAAACATACTCGAATTTTGTGTATTATTTGCATTTGAAATGTCCACTAATATATTTTGTGGTTGTTGCAGTCTTAACTGCTTTCTACGCTGCCGGTATGCGCGCTGGTTCTCTGCCGCTTTTCTGCGCTTTCTTTCTGCTTCTACAATAAGAAACAATATTTTCAATAATGCTAATAAAGCATTATTTTAAATTCATATAAAATCACCTGCACTTGTTGAAGCCATAATTCACTCTATTTAGTCACTTTTTTCACTTTTATTTTGTATTTGCACTTTGTTTCTACTTTAAATTTAACTTTAACTAAAGTACAAGAACGTATGCTTCACGAAAAAGCTGTGTACTTTGAAGAAGGGAGATGTCAATATATGTGCATATATGTAGTATATATTTTAAATATTTTTTAATTTGATTTATTATTGATCTAACCCTTTTTGACTCATGTAATGAATGCTGTTCGTTAAAAGCATTTTTAAATCAGTGTTATCTCTATTTTTTTTTTTTGCTTTTCTTGCTGTGAAATACAACAACAGTAGTCAACGTTGACAAAAGCAAACGCACATAAATAACCGAAATTTGTTTACTTATTTTGTTTCTCTTTTTTCTCTTTCTCTTTCATTTTTTTTTTGCTTTTCTTGCTTGGCACGAGCCAAATTTTATGCAGAGAACACTTTGGCTTCAATTGATGAGAACTCTAACACATATGTAGGTACAAATACACACTCGTCACACAGCGTTAATGATGAAACAGAACACGTCCGCAACTTGAAGCAAAAACGACTCTCAGAGAAAAAATGCCCAGAATTGAAGCGTCGGCTTCAACTTCATTCACATTTCCAATTTTTATCCACAAGTCTTGTTTTTGTACATTGATTACTGCAAATTATATATGAAATCATGTTTATGCACTTTTGCAATCAATTTTTCGACAATATTACTCATATTATTTACAAATTTAGAAAATTATAATTATATTGCTCTTTCAAATGTTTTTTTGATTTTCTTTTGTTCTTATTTTTCTTTGGTTTTGTTTACAAATTGTATGAAATATAATAAAAGTGTGGTAGCATTGTTGAGAGAATTTTACTCTGAGAGTGAGAGCATAAGCAAAGTCGCTGGCAAAATAAAATAGATTCTATCTCACGACTGCTTTCAGCCGCGTCTTTTATATGCCAAATTGTATGAAGAAAAACGTCAAGCCCCAGTTCTGTTTCATCATTTATCGTTAAATTTCACACGTATGGTTGGGCGTCGCATAAGAAGTATAACTTCAATAACAAAAATAAAAATCTAAGAACTTTGCACTAACGAAATGTTTATAGACATTCTTAAAGGCTGCTTTAGCCGACCGTAACTCTATAAATGTAAATGCTGATGTGTCAGCTGATTGCTTCTGTTATATGCAAAAGCTATGAAAATACTTACTTGACTGAAATGAAATGTTGCCGTAACGTACCAACCTGCAGAAAATAGAATTTCATTACGAGGTTACGTGACAATTGTAGACAGTGATGGGATGGTTGTATTTTGAATTGCAATGGGGCACAGACAAGAATGATAGAAAACAAGATTACGCCATGCGCATGATTTCCCGTTAGATGACGTAGTTTAACCCATGCAAGGGTTGTCTATTCTACGTATTTCCAAATTATTTAAGGATGTTTTTGTGTTTACAAATTTTATTTGTTTGATTAATATTAATGATTGAAAATAAGAATATTATACATTTGGAAGTTGAATATGAATGTCATATAATATGTATGTTCAATATGTGTATTCAATTAGAAGGAACAACTTGTATCAATTTATATATGTATAATGAAAATAATAAATTTGGAACTAATATCAATATAATGAGCTGGCATTTTTGCATAAAAATGCATTTTTAGAAGAACTTGGGGAGCTATAAACACAGTTCCTAACACACAAATATAGAAATTTATTTGCTTATTATTTTTTCCCAAAGCATCATTGAGAACACTAAAGTTATTAATGTGAACTTCTTTGAAAAATAAAATGAAATTCTTTAAAAAATTACAAAAATTTGTAAACAACCACTTTTTCTGTAATTGTTACTTAATAGATTAAGCAAACTAAATTAGTTATACATATATCCATCGAAAGGTGTCTATTGATACAAATGCTATTCATACCGCACAGAAAAAAATAGATGAGCATTTTTTTGGATTAAGGTACGTTATTAAAAAAGACAAGATTTTCAATAACGTTTATTAATTTTTTTTAATGAAGATTTTAAAATTGACAATTTAGGTTATTGTTTAAACAAAAATTGTTTATTACAGGAAATTTGAAAACAAATTTATTGGATACCGGGAATTTCTATAGAAAAATATTTTTTTCTGTGCACATTTGAATACAAATTTGTTTTCAAATTTCCTGTAATAAACCATTTTTGTTTAAACAATAACCTAAATTGTCAATGTTAAAATATTCATTAAAAAAAATAGTTGGATCAATAAGAAGTTTTATCAATAGTGAAAAATTTATTGCGTGTTATATTAAAATGTGTGATAGTAAAAAATATTTTATTCAACTAATAATAAATACTGCAGAGGTTATTCATAACTTAACATTTAAAGATTAAACGCCTATAATTCCTTAACTAAAAATGAGCGTTAAAAAATTTCTATCTCTTTTTTGTTTATTTTTAACAAGCTTTCAGCCATAAAAAAACGAAAATCAGCCCTGAGTTAGAACGTTTAATTTATGTCCCAAAGTGCATTCATAAAAGATGATCACACATAAAAAAAATCATACATAAAAAACATCACCTTCTATGAATGCGCTTTAGCGTTCGCTTCTGTATTTTATGAGAGCGCGTTTAAAAATGTTTCTTCGTTAAAAACCGAATTATAAAGCCCAAGAAGTCAATATACATATTTTAGTTTAGTTGTTAATTTCCACGCAAAAATCTATATGTTGTTCGAGACATGGTAACCCTGCAGCTAAAACTACTTTGACAGTTCTCCAAACATTTATTTATTGGATTTCGTAAATAACAAAGAATTTTGTACAAAAGTTGTTAAAATATAGTGTAAAAAAATTATAAGTTTTATACAAATCGTGTGTGAAGTGTTTTTAAAAGCCGTAAGTGCAAAATAAATTCATTTAAAAAGTTGAAGTAAATTGTAAACATGAAGTGTGCAGTGGGCAAGTGTATGCAAAACGATGGTAAAAAATCAAGTGAGCAAATGTACTAAAACCTAATGTTATGCTTGTTTTTAATAAATTTTAACTTTAGCCGTGTCCTTTTATTCTTTTCCAAAGAACAATAAAGAGCAAATGAAGCTTTGGATAGCATTTTGCAATCGGCCGGACTCCATTAAAATACATAGGGAGAGAATTTGCTCTTTACATTTTAAACCGGACGATTTTGAAAGAAATTTAAAATATGAAATGGTTAAGTTATTCGTATTTGTTGTTTGTGCAGTTCATTATTTAATTATTACGCATAGGATTTAGTAACAGAGCAACTCTAAAATTAAAACCGGTAGCAGTCCCGACAATAGAGGTCAGTGCTATCGCAATTGAAATGGAAATACAACCGCATGAATTTAAATCAAAAAATACTGAAACTGACACAAACGAAGATAGTTTGGAACTTTACATACAAAAATTAGAAGTCGAAATGTACATATCGGGTTTGATCAACAAAAGGGTATTAACTCAAAATTTTTTATAGAGCTCAAAAACTGTGGTTTCATGTTAAGATAATTTGAAATTCTAAATACATAATTAGTTAATTTATTTTGGAAATATACTAACATTGTTTTTGAGCTTATTTCAAGGCAATGCCCCCGTGTTGATCGATTTATCAGAAAATTTCTAAAAGTTTACAAAAATTTAATTATAATCGTTTTTAGAGATACATTGCGTCAGGAGAATGCAATCTTAAAAATGGAAAAAAGCCAATCTGAAAAAAAGCCAAATTTTTTGCAGCAATGGACTTTTTTTATATATATATAAATAAATTTTATATATTCTTTCAATATTTGATCATTTTCATAACGTTATACATACATTAATAAACAAAAACAAAATAAAAACAATTTTCTCATAAAATTTTTAAAGAAAAAAAAACAAGAAAATGTCCCACTGTCATGTTGACTAAACTTTTAAATGTCAAATAATTTCGTGACGTCATTTGACCAACATGCGCAGAAAACACAATTTTTGAATTCGGGATGGCGTAATCTTGTTTTCTATCATTCTTGGGGCACAGAAGTCTTTTGTAGTACTTAGTACTGTTTTTTGTTTTGACTAGTTTTAGTTGTTAAATATGTACACATGCATGCTTTATTGAGTAAAGAAAGTTTTCTAAATAATTTTTTTTCAATATCTAGCAAGAGACTGTACCGATCGTTTGTGCTTATATATTTTATTGTAATGAATTTGATAATTGTTTAAATTATAGTTTAACATTCATATCTATGTATGTATGTACATCATAGTTTGATTATTAGTGTTACTTATTATTTAAAATTTTTTTTTTGTATACTTGAATGTATGTATGTATGCACATATGTATGTACATAGGTACAATATATATGAAATTACAAAGTGAGGATATCAATTTATGTACATACATATGTACATACATACATTCAAGAATACAAAAAAACCTTTTATATAATAACTGCCTTGCACATGATGTGGAACGAATTTTTCTTTCGTACAAATTACATTTAAAACAAAAACAAAATTTTTAAAATTGTATGTATGTACATACATAAATTGATATGATTACCTTGTAATTTCATGTATAGTGTACTTATGTACATACATATATACATACATATGTACATTCAAGTATACAAAAAGAAATCCTTTAAATAATAAGTAAGTCCCTGTCCAGACTTGCAATTTTATTAGTTGCAATTCTTTGTTTTTTAGGTGAGAGAGGTAAGAAGCTTGGGGAGGGGTACAGAGTTTCATGTGCTCGGCAATTCTCTTTTGCCTTGCAATTCGCACTGGGTTCTATGTGTATTTGACGTTTTATTGTATTTCTTCAATTATATGAAAAACAAAATAAAACGAAAATTAAATTAATATCTGATGCATTACAGTTTTTTAAGTTAAAAATATTGAAAATAAATTTTTCTGTGGTGGTGTAAATACAAAAATTGCAAAATTAGATTTTTATAATGTGGACACTTATGCAATTTCAAAGCAGAATTTTAAAGAATTGCAGCCAATAAAATTGCAAATCTGGACGGGGACTAACACTAATAACACGGCTCTATAAAAAATTTTTGTTCTTCGTCCTAAAGTTTATTTTATGATTTTCTGGTTAATTATGAACAAAAACAAAAAGAAAATACCTTTTTCCGGTATAAAGTTTGCTTTTGTAATAGTTATATACATATATCTATATATATAGTTATATATATATATATATATATAGTTATATATATATATACATATATCGTTCAGTCGATCTCCCAAGTACAAAAGCAAACTTTTTAATGTTATATATTTTTTTTGCGTCTAATTATCAACAAAAGAATCGAAATTTCATACTTTTAAGTTTAGGTCAAATTTTGTGTTGACCCGTGTAATCAAAACAATGATGTACATACATACATATATAGATATGAATGTTAAACAATAATTTAACCAATTATCAAATTCATTACAATAAAATGTGTAATAATATGATTCGGAACCTTTTAAATAATATCGTACGATTTCCGAACAATCACAAATATTGTAAACATTTGGAACTTCCATCAACGTTTGGAACAGCTGTTTTGTATTTTATTTATAATTTTCAAAGTGATAAAAAGTTGCAATGGACGACAAGAAATTAATACTACTGGTGAAGGAAAATGAACAATAACAATTCTCCGGGGCGCAAAATTTCGGAGAAGAACAGAATAATATGATTTAATATGTTTAATAAGAATTTTTGTTCTTTTTATGTATGTACATATGTACATCCATATGCATGTCTGCACATTCATGTGTCAAGTGACACGTTTTTAAGCATTCTATAACTACAAAAATGTCGGCTCTTACATTCCATCAACATTTAGCTTACATCTACGATTTCAACCGTCGGCTAAATAGGCCTTATACTATGTTCACACGGACAGAAATTATAGAGGTTCGCGCTCTCATTCTTGGTTCGCGGGCCAACCTTGATTGAACCTACATGTTTCGCCATACAAAATTTTGAGAGCGAACCTACGTGTTTCATTTTGAACCTTGTTGCGAACCCGTATAATTTACTATCATCTCTAATTTTGATAACAAATTATCGCTAGTTTATCTGAACTAGTTGTGCAAAATTATTTTAACAAAGAAAAACAATTGATAAGTGCTAAAATTTAATAAGAACATTGAACAAATATAAAGCATATATTTATATATATGTAAATAATTAAATAAAATGAAAAAGTAATAAATAGTCAATTATATTTTAAACAATAAAAGAATGTCAAAGTACGAACCAACATAGAATATGTCGTGAGAACACATGGGTTCGCCATCGAGGTTCACAGAGCGAACCTAGTGTTTCAGTTTGTCGTGTGAACATAGTGGCTGACTTCCAAAACGTTCGTATACAAAGTTTGTATACTGTATTGATACTGTATTTAAATCACATACATATGCAAAGTTCCGAAACAATGAATCGACTATAAAACCGATGCCTTGGTTGCTTTCTTACTACGTTAAAAATACTTGGCGGCGGCGTTTTGAAAAGGTATACATTGTATAATTATTGTACTGCGGCGTTATGAAATGTGATGCTTTGTTCAAACACAAAGCAATTGACGTTTTGGAAGTCAGCCAGTATTAATCCAGAAAAAACCAAACTTACCCACATTTTTATATGGGCATCAAACATTACCAGTGGCAGCACCGTTTTATTGTGAGAGGGAGAATAAATATAAAGGTACGGTCAGATTTGTAAAACATTTGATCAAAAACATGAAATTTTTGATTGCCGTAAATCTGACCATAAAATATTTTTGAAGGCAAACAATATTTACAGAAAGCAAATTTGTTTGACGGCAAAAAAAAATTTCTCTAATGTGAACATAGTGTGACCACCCTATGTCAAACATTTTTCGTCTGTTTAGTCAAAAATTTATTTAATCTTACAAAATTTTTGTAAGAACAAACATTGGCAAACGACAGATGTTGCCAACAGTGATGTTACTTCTAGCGTAGAACCATAATATTAAATTACGAAAAGTTTTGCTTCTTTACAAAACCATTTAGCCAGAAGTTAACTTTATTCAAAGAGATGACGTTTCAAAATTTGTAATATAACTTCTTTCCCAAAAATGGCAAAAAGAAAATACATTTCAAGAAAAACAATATACATATGTATATGCATATATGTATACAGAAATTTTTTCGTAACAAATCTAGTTTTCCTTATGTTGTAGGAAATTGAACAATAATAAGAAAATGTAAATTAAAAATTTGCGCTTAAAGATTTTCTCATCCATGGTATTTCCCGACGCAGGGCTATTTAGAAAAGATTCTCTGTACATATCTTTTAAAAGACACCAATATTATCCCATTATCTTCTCAACTTTCATATGAAAACTTCATGGGAGTTATTATGCATTTTGATTCGGATCGAAAATGCTTTCGAAAGGAATTTATTGCTTTCCGAAAGGGATTAAAACAATTTCCATAAATTAAGAAAGTTCGGAAATAAATTTTCGAAAATCGATGTAATACCATTCGTAAATTTTCCGATTCGAATCGAAATACATAATAACCCCCCAGAAGCATATTACTCGAAAAATATGGGTCGCAGCTAACTTACAACATGAGCTAATTTTTATTTCTTTTGAACCGGTTTGGCTAAACTAGCTTTGTCAACACATATCATCAAAAACAAACATACAGTCAGTGATGCCAACTCTTGCAACATCAAAAGCACTGTGAGCCCATGGAAATAGGGTAAAAAATGGTAAAAATAAAAAAATTTCGGGTACAAAAGCACTAACCTAATTTTGTTTTGGGTCTGGTGGATCAAAAGAATGATATATTGCTTTTTCATGGCTTTTTGTGTGACTTTGTCGGAGTAAATCGCTTTATCGAACTTTTATTTCACAATTACAACAAATAAAATATGCTTTTAGTTCATATTTTACTGTTCTAAGCCACGTTTTAAAAGCTGGATCATTTTCCCAAGCTTTTCTATATAAATATTTGTTTTTCGATTTAAGGGAAAGCCATTGTTAGATGATGAACTTTAGCACATATCAACTTTAACATCAATGAAAAACTTACTTTTAATAACTGTGCATTTTCTAGCTTAAATTTGCATAAAAAACAAATCAAAGGATATGTAATTACTAATATTGAAAGTAAGATCACTACTAAACAAATAAATCATAAAAATTTCTGAACAAATTTAAAAAAAAAAAGATGCTTGAGAAATTCTAGAATTCAAACTCTTAACAGTTTGCGAGTACTAATCAAAATATAGATGCAAATTATACGCAGTTGGTTAAAAAGTATTAGGTGAGTTTAAAGAATAGTAGGAAAATGGTTCAGTGTCAAAAATGTTGATTATTTAAAATGCACCTAAAAGCACTGTGAGAAATTCTTAAAAGCACTATAAATACCCGCTTTTCAAAAACGGGTATTTAAAAAAATTTGGGGTATTGATTAAGTTAAAAAGCACTAAAAAATACCCGAAAAGCACCAAAATGGCAACGCTGCATACAGTTGATTTTAATAATGTGAGAATTTTAGACAGAGAAAATATAGAGAGAAAAAGATACACAATTGAAAGCCAGTGTAGCCAGGTGTGGGGATTTCTCCCCAAATTTGGGATTTTGCCTGGTTTTTGGGGACAGATTATTGTGGGAAGGGATTTGGGGATTTTTCATTTTCAGTATTCCTATTATCAATTTTGCTTTATTTTACCATTTTCTTTCATACATACATATATGTTTATGTATCTTGGCG
Source organism: Lypha dubia (assembly GCA_947311025.1). Lineage (NCBI taxonomy): Eukaryota > Metazoa > Arthropoda > Insecta > Diptera > Tachinidae > Lypha > Lypha dubia. The sequence goes on along the minus strand of OX371261.1, from coordinate 73,084,670 downwards.
TTTTTCTTCATCATATTTCGATTATTTCAAGGCGATGGTATTGAGGATGTTTTTATAAAACTTTGTTCAAAATTATTAAAACCAGAATTTATTGAATTCGATATTGCCAAAATGGATGTACTAATTGACGATATGGAAAGTACTTTGGTTGTTGCTAAATTAATGTTGCCATAGAATGTTCAAAGAAATTAGAAGCAAAAGGAGTTCAAACAAATTTTTTTTTTTAGATTATTTAACTGTACTAGCAACATAAATGCTTAAAATATTCACTAAGAGTATGGAAAGTTTTGAGTTATTTATAAATTTACAACTCGAAAGCATAGAAAAAAAATTTGATTCCGTGTATGGAATTTTCAAATATTCTATGGATTCAAAAGTTCCATTGAGCAGATACGAATGCATTAACTTAAATAAATGTATTTAATAAAATTAATAAAAAAAATTGTTTTTTATGATGCTTAATATACATATATTTATTGGCTACAAAATTGGGGATTTCCAGTTTTAAAATGGGGATTTTTGGGGACAACATTCTTTAATTTCGGGACATTAGACAATATTTACCTGGCTACACTGTTGAAAGCTTGGGCATACAAAAGAACATAGAGAATACGATGAACATAAAAGAGGACACCGACAATATCGGCGCTAGTTATATTGTTGCAATCAAATAATAACAGCAACTGTGTGTGTTTTTACAGTATAATTTTATTTATTAATTTTTTAAAAATTTTTTTCGGCATTAAAAAATTTCAAAAACAATTTTATATTGCAATTCTTTTTAATTCAACATTTGTATTATCGTAAGTAAATAATGTACGGTGCAAGGTATATTAATTATAAGGTAGTCGCATTAGCTTAAATTGACATCAGCTGATTGATTTTTTGTTGTCAAAACTTTGTCATGTTTTTATAAAAATATTGTGACATTTTTTTTTATTTAATTAAAATTTAAAAAAGTGAAAAAACAAGGGTAAAATTTTTTAATATTTAATTAAAATTAAAAATATCGGTTAAAATGCGTGTATGTAGTGTCTGCAAAAAAAATTTGCAAAGGGGGAAGGAAAGTTGTTCCAACACCCAAATAAAAGACACATCCTGATTTTATACATACATCTATCAACACAACACCTTTTTGTTTTCTGTATTGTAAATAATTTTAACTTATATTTTTATTTTATGCAATTGATTTTTTTTTTAATGTAATTTTTGTTTTGTTTACACATCACATTTTGACAACAGCCAAGTTTTTACACTAACAAAATGCCTGTTGTTTTTGTGACGTTGTATTTGTTTTAGGGACAAGACTACCTTATTTATTATACCATGGTACGGTGAAAAAACTTTTTCAAAATATACATATAATGTTTTTTAAATTTTAAATAGACGGAACCCCTGAAGAAGTCAACAAACAATTGACGAAACGTTGGGTAAAAAATGTAATAAAGCTGTTTTATTAACATTAACTACGTTAGGCCTTATTAGCTTAAATATTGAAAAATATCATTATCAACAAAATTGCATCATTGGCCAAATAATTCCTATGGCTAATAATAATATGGCTAAACTAGATTTAAGTCAGTTCTTCATATTAAAATAAATATATTTTTATATACGTAACAGACAACTTTACAAATCCACCGAATATTGGAGTTGCAAGTACTTATATCACGTCTGTTCTGCAAATCACAATATCACAATTGCAATTTTATGCTGTTTTGCAAATCACAAAAATGTTTACTTTTCGATGTGTTTTTGGATTTTCGAAAACACAATAAAACAGCTGACTTTTGTTTTGATGTGGCGACATTTTTTTTGGATTGAAAAATAAATAGTGTTTTAAACAAAATATTTAAAGAAAATAATATTTTAATATTTTTAATAAAATTTAAAATATTAAAATTCAAAAAGTTTTGTGCGCAGAAACCTTTTTTGTGATTTCAAATCACTTCCACAAAAAGTGATTTGCAGAAAATGCAAATATAGTATGTGTATCAAATTTTTACTAAACTATCTGGGAAATCATATTTTTAAATTTTGACACTTTGGTTAAATTTTTGTATTAAATATTTTGTTTGACATAAGTGTGACCGCACAGAAAATATTTTTTCCCATGTTTGCACATGACACTATTTGATGGATGTTTTACCAAACTAAAATAGTCAAATAAATATGCGATGTGTGACCACAACACATATTATCTTTATTTTTTAAAACATTTTATTGCGATATGGGGAAACATATTTAAAGCAAATGTTTTCTCAATGTGACCGTACCTTAACTCACACAATAACAAAATGTAATAGTATAGGTTGCCTATCGCTGGTTTAAATATCTAATTTTTCTGCTCTTTCTTAGATTTTTCCACATATACTACATAAGTATATCGTCTAATATATCGCTAAATTCTTTTTTATTATCTGAATTTTTAATACTTTGAATAGAATTATTTAATTCGCATAAAAGATTGTTATTTTCATTAATAATAACTTCTTCTATATCATTACTTTATTATTATATTATTGTGGTTGCTTTCACCATAAAATAATCTAGAATATAATTAATTAGCATATTCTTTAGTTTAATTTTTGAAGAATATTTGAAAAACTTTCATTGCACGGAAAATTTCCAGAATTTAAAAAATATTATTTTTTGTTCTTGGTAAAATACTTCCAAACCGAGCTCATTCTGAAAGATAGAAAACAATACCAAAATTATCTACTTATATGATAAGATTTATATAAATCAATTGCTTCTTTTTAAGCTTTTAGTGTATTTCTAACTTATTCACCTGACAGTAAAAAAAACCCATTCTTGAAAATTGTTTAACGTTTCATTTAAAACATAGCACGACTACTAAGTATGCGCAGTTCCATAACAACTACAAACATCCAAAATAACATGTATTGTTTGATATAAAGTACTCGCTTTGTTTCAAATCATACAAACAAATTTAACACATTTTTTACGTATGCAAAAATATGTTCGATTAATTGACATAAATTAATCGATTTATTCGTTATTCGAAATTCGGCATTTTAAAATTATTCGAACAAGAAGTTAGTCTTGTTTGATCGATTAATCGAATTATTCTTAATCGGTTGACAACTCTACTATACTTGTATGTATGTATGTATGTATCTACATATTTTCAAAACACCATCATAAAAATCAGCTAAATTAGTAACAAAATCTGACTACTTCAGCCACTTAAATAATTTATGTAATTAAGTTCTTAGTTTTCAAATTAAATTTTAAAGGGTGTATTTACTTGTTTTAATTCCATATTTATTAATAAATAATAGCGTATTAACAAAAAATTAATGCATGCATACATACATACATATGTATATATGCACATATATATGTACATACATACTATATATTTAAATACGTATGCATGAACACACATATTTATGTATTAAATTATTTTATTCATGAATATAACTTTTTTTGGTAGGCACACAAATATATACATACATACATACATTCGTATGTAGATACTTTAACATATCGGAATATCTCTAGAAGCCATTACATGGTAGAATCTTCGCTTTAATTAAGAACCGTGCAACACCGAAATCATTAAATTATGTAAAACTTAAAAACTTTAGTAATCGGAGTACAAACAAAACAATGATACATACATATGTACATATACAAGTATATACTTACATATATACATACATATGTAAATGTATGTAGTTAGGAACATATGAATGTACAATATACTATCTATTTATTTAATTATCTTCAAAAGGTTGTTATTATTACAAATCTTTTCACAATTTAAGTAAATATCCACTAATTTTACTTTTCGATGTATAAGGCACACTGGTTAAGTGAAACAACTGAATAAATAATCCGGAAGTTATAGATACATATATAAATATATACATACATACATATTCGTATAAATTTACTTATTAATTGTGCACATGGTCAGTTACATGGTATGGCCTGTTTGATAATAAATACAACAATTTAACAACAACATACATTTTTTTATAATTACTAGACCAGTTGTCAAACATAGAAATATGATTAAATAAATAAGGTATATGCACGGCTACAACAATACAAAACTAAAAACACAACAGTCATAGTGATTGTGTACACAGCGTATCACCTGAACTGTCAAAATTCTCATTGGGCTATTTTACACTGGATTAATTTTACAGGCATATCATAACAGTTTTGCGAGCGAGAGGTGAAGAGAGTGGTTTTTCGTTTATAAGTTTTCTTCCAGCCTCCAGGTATAAACACATTCGCCACAGCAGGCTACCGACTACCATCTGTCAAAATTAGAATACATGTGTGCATATGAGAATGATTTTATTGATGACAGCAAGGCAACACGGCAACAGGTTTTCGTCAAACCTACTTTTGTCGTGTAGTCTAAAGCAGTGTCGGGCACACACATACTCTCTCATATGTTTTGGTATGGGAAGCAGCAAAAAAACGAACCACCGTCAATAATTATACACTCGAAAAATTTTTCTGTTGCCAAAAGTAAAATACATTTCTTGCCTTTTAGTATTTTTATTTGATTTGAATTTTTTTTCAATAATACTTTTTATGTTAATATAATAATAACGAAAACAATATTCATTTAATAATAAACTAGTTACACAACGAATGAAATAAAATATAATATTTAATAAGTAAAGAAATATCGAGAAAACATAATAAATAAAAATAAAATTTATTAAAAACGAAGCCCTCAAGCTTGATAATTTATTAAATTCGATAATTAAATTAAAAAGGTCGAATAAAAAGAAAATTTAAAAAAAAAAATCATTTTCCCATTCTTCATTGAACATTTTGCTTTGAGTGTTAACAAAAAATTATAAGCGAGGTCTTCCTCAAACAAGTGCTGATCAGCGACTGGTTTGTAGAGCTGTGTCGGTCCGGAACGAACGGGTACAAAGGAACGAATCACTGAAGTGAACGAAGGGAGCCGGTTACTTTACGGAGCGCTTTTGGCTCAGTGAGCGGTTTAGTTTGGTGTTTTGGTTTCATCGTTCATTTCGTACATTCGTTCGCTCATATGGTATTTTGTTATGATTAGCTTTTGCTTTTCAGTGTGACCAACACGAAATTACATTATTAGCGTAACAATTTGTTAGTTTTTTTTATATTATAGTTCAATGGGTACATATTTTTAATCTGCATGTACACCAGCATTTACATGTCCAGCCTTTATAATTTTTATATATGTACATATGTAGTTAAAATGTAGACATATTAACTAATATTTTATTTCAGTTGCGTAATAAAATTTTAAATATAAAATAGGCTTAAGTTAGTTAAGCGATACAGCTACGGATTTAAAACCTTTTACATATCTTCTAGCATTTATTTATTGACTTTCGCCGTATTTTTATACATAACATATGTATATTTTAGAATTAAATTTTCTATCACATAAAGCTACGTTCACATTTATTAAATATTTGTAAAAAAACGTAACCATTAGTTTTGCTGAGGGATAGTGTCATTTAACTTGGTTTTTATGTTACAAAATAAAATTAATCATTATACAAAAAAGTATTTTTAAAAAATAGGAACCCGTAATTAAAAAAATATCCGAATTACAAGAAATAACTAATTAGCTTCTTTCTTGGTTACGTTTTTTTCCGGCAAATGTTTGTTAAATGTGAACGTAGCTTAAGATTAGTGTTTTTTATCCGGAACCTTGTAGCTAAATACAAAACAGAATACAATTTTGTTAATTTAATACAATTTCACATACAAAGTAGGTTCAACTTTAACTTTATTACTGATAAGCTACGGATTTAAAACAATTTATGCAAATATTGCAAACTTTCTCAATAATACACAACTTTTTTTTTTTATCATTTCTTTGGATATAAGTGTGTGTGTATGTAAATATTGTAAACAAAACAATACTTTAGTTTGAATAGTGTTGCATTTGATACGAAAGGAGCGGTGGAACGAAATGAACGAACGGGTCCGGTGCTCTGAATTGAACGAAAAGGAGCGCTCACCAAAAGGAACGATTTGGCACAGCTCTACTGGTTTGATTTACTTTGACGAAATGATAACAAAGCAATAACCGAACGTTAATTCTCATAAGTTACACGAAGATGCTTATAGTATACGTGTGTCGACGTCGCGCAAACAGAATTTTCTTGCTAAGCACGCGTGCTTAGTATTTCAAAAATCGCCCGACACTGGTCTAAAGCTACGTACAGACGATTGGCAGATCTTACAATATGGTAAGATATGTCAATATGCTGCCAACGTACTGACAATGAAAAATTGTTACCAAAAGGTAAATTGTCAGTTCAGACGATTGTAAGAAAACCTTACAATTTCATTGTAAGACAATTGTGCCATTGTCAGATAATTTTTCTATTGGCAATGCTGTCCATAAATACTATTGGATTTGACAGTTCTGACAAAGTTTCACATCACATCTGGCAATATTTCCACACAACAATCTGACAACCGTGTAAACTGACAATTTTTGTTGGCAGATAAATTTATTGTCTGACAATTGTCTTACAATGAAATTGTAAGGTTTTCTTACAATCGTCTGAACTGACAATTTACCTTTTGGTAGCAATTTTTCATTGTCAGCATATTGACATATCTTACAATATTGTAAGATCTGCCAATCGTCTGTTCGTAGCTTATGGCGTTTTCTTTTCTGAAAAAAGTGTTGCATTTATGCTACATTCTTTAATTTTCGTGATCCATTCTAAAAAATATGTAACATATTTAAAAGCGATTTCGTTCCTTTCTAATAATGTTGCACCAATAAATGGCAAAATATGCAACATATTTTGCCCTCTACTATCAAGTCGGGGTGATATACTGCCCATTTTTACAACTTTGTTTAGTATATTTTTATACAAGTAAGAACTTATATTTTTGTCTTTCAACTTACTTAGCGAAAACACTTACGGCCTATTTCACTATGTCGAAAGAAAATTTCCATATGTTTTCATTCGTATAATTACATTTGAAGCAAAAACAAATTCTAAAATTTTGTTTTTGTATCAAATGTATTTGTACGAATGAAAATAAAATTCAAAATTCTTTCGACATCGTGAAATCGGCAGTTATTATTAAAACGATAATTAATTAATTAATGTTAAGTAATACTAAGCCTCAAATATTTTGTACCATTGTGGCAATAAAAAATTTACCACTTTTTAAAGGTAGGTGCAAACTGTAAAAAGTGTTACACATTGAAAGGTCAACATTTTTGTTCAGAAAAGAAAACACCATTAATTAAACTAATTTCTATTTGTGATGGCAACAATACCAAAACAGTGTTGACAATATAACAAAATTTGTAAAGCAAGTTACAGCCATACCTAACATAGCGTTTACACATGAAAGTAATTGCAAGAAAGTCGCAATACACTCACACTTTTTCACTAACACACTTAAACGTTTTCTACTTTCCACTCAGCTTTCAACGAATTTTTCAAGACAGTAATTTTCTGACACTTTCTGAAAGTAAAATGACAGAACGGGAAACAGTGTTGCCCACTAAACAGACTTGTACACAGTTACAGGATTGTGTTAAACGGATAATTCAACATTTTAGTTATTTTGTACATATATATGAATATAATTACAGTATTTTTCTTTATATATACAAAACTAAGCCATTTCATTTGTTTTGTAATAATAAATTCATTAAAAAATTATCAATTGTAATTATTTCCAACTATTGCCCTATTGATGTCTATGTGTATGTATATTGGCAACTCTTTTTATGTAGTAATTTTAGCAACCTTTCTCATCGACGACATATTTAAAATGAACTTTCACTTTCCTCTGTAAACAGACAAGAAATTTTCAAGAAAGTCGTCTATTCCATCACAATTTTTATTTATAATACGTATACAGAAATTTCATGAAACTACTTTCATGTGTAAAGGCAGCGTAAACAAGAGCGGAAAGCGGAACGTTTTCTACCGCCTTGCGTTAACGCTGAAGTACCATACCTAAACAAGAGCGTCAACGCTTTGTCATAAAAACAGGTTTATTACAACATATATAACAACCCTGATTATAATAGTATACTCATAAGCAAATAATACATGCATCTCTACAACAAACACAACAAAAAAATTCCTCAGAAGTCAAAAGTATAAATGTGTATGTTTCAACCTGTGACAAAAATATAAATAAAAATTATTCATTCAAATACGAAAAAATAAATACAAATCAAAATTTAACACTTGAAATAAAAAACAAGTAATTTACAAGAATTGTCAGCTGGGCTTGTAAGACTACCTTATAGTCATTGTATCATGAGTGCTTGTCTTTTGCAGCTAACTTCACTATTAAACGCGCTGTCAAAATCGGATTTTCCAATTGCAAAATGTGGCCGCCGCGTTACCGCCGCGTTATTTCGGGATGCTCCATACAAATTGTATGGGCATGAGAACTTTTGACAGCTAAAAAACGCTTGCCGCTCTTGCTTAGGTATGGCTGTTAGTGATTAGAAATATTTTTTATTGTTATATAAAAAAGAAATTAACAAAAGTTAAATGTTATAAAAAATATGCATCAAGAATTTTTATTAGCTTTATTGTTATATGGAATATTGACTTGAGTCAAAAATTCTAACATTTTTAACTAAAAATTTTTTATTAATTTTTTCGGTGCTCTCTCTTGACTCCGCAGTTATGGGGTTCAAAACTTTAATATATTATTGATCATAAGTCCTACAATATAGAACCAATATAAACGAAATAGGTATCATTTCAAAATGCTCCAAACAACTCATTTAATTCTTAAAATCATCATTAAAGAAGCATTACTTACGTATTTCATCGGTGACAGCTTTCAAGTATACACCAAATAAAAGTGTGGTAAGTTCTCTGTAAAGTGAAAAGTCAGATAAAAAAATTTTAAAATTGAATTTCACTCGCAACGGGTAAATTGTTTTAAAAAATTTGTATACCAGTAGAAATCAATGAGATGAATTTTTTTTCGGTTTATGTCAAAGTGAATCCATACAAAGTGATGTGAGTGGCGAATTCAGTTCGCTGTATTCAGTTCGCCCCAGTGAACTTTAAAAAGTAAAAGCGCTTAATATGCACCACTGTAATATAATAAAAGAAGAACTGCACAGATTGAGTGGTATGTTAAGAGTGATTTTATTTATTCATTTTGCTTACTCACTAATTCGACACGTAGTTGCTTAAATAGTAGTAAGTGACAGTGTTGTCACTACACCTCCCTTCTTTTAAAGAAAAATAAATATAAATTAATTATAACTTATAATTTAATAAGGCTTGAGAATATTTATATTTTTTTTGAAGAATTTTATATATTGTTTTTAATTTGAAAATATTTGTATTTTGTTCTTAAAGTTTGGAAACATAAGCATTGGCCACCTACCTATGCACCTCCCTTTTTATAAAAAAATGTAAATATATAAAAGGAAAAAAAATTTTATATTTTGTTTTAATTTTCTACAAAGTTTGATTGATTTTTTTTTATATATGTGTAAGTATCTAAAAATATTTTTAATGTTAAGTGTTTGATTTTGCAAAAAAAATAATAAAAAATTTATTTCTTATTTTTGTTTTGTTTGTTTGTAGAAAAATTTAGTTTAATTTTTAATAAAAAGTTTTTGTTCAATGTGCTTCTATTTATTTTGATATTATTTAATTAATTTTCTTTTCTTCTATATGAGTATATATTTACCCTAGATTATTTAAGGTATAAATTTTATATTTTTTTTCAAATTCTGTTTTTAAATAAATATATGAATATTTAATTTAATTTAAATTTTGGGTTTTTGTTGTTATATATGTATAACGACGTTATTATAATAAAGTTTTGTGATATTCTACATATGTGCATATCTAACAAAATGCTTATATTCATCTTATTTGTTTTCAATTTCTACAAATTTAGTTTAATAATATATATAATATATTATTTTTGTTAGGTTTAATTCCAAAAAAGTTTTTTTTTTCTTTTTTTTTTTAAAAAAGGTTTTGTTTTTAAATAAACAAATTTATAATTTAATATAAATTTTATGTTTTTGTCTTTCATAACATGTTATTATTATTAGTTATTAATAAAGTTATTGTAACATTTCAAATTGTAACATTAGAAATTTTGTTTTATTTTTATGAAAAATGTCACGTTTATTAAAATTTGTTGTATAACAAACACAGCGAAACAATTGGGATCAGGGGATAGTGCCCACCAGACACCACCCCTTCGACTGGTAAGCCAAAGGCCCACCAGGAAGCGCCTTCCTCCAATTGTTCAGCCTGCCTGTATCATCATGGTTAAGTTAGATTTTGAAAAAAAAAAAGTTTTTGTTTTAATTGTTATATTAATGGTTTTTTTTTTTTGTTATATTTTTTTTTTGATACGTATTTGATTTTGTTTACATTTTTCTTATTCTATTTTTGTGAACCGTCTTTCTTTTCTTTGTTAGTTCATGCATAATTGTTACATTTGTACCATCCACATTCGTTACTAGATAAGGGCCATCGTATATGCTCTTGTGCTTTTCGTATGGTTCTTTTTGTAATAGAATAGTATCATATGCTTTTATGTCTAATGGTTTGGCAAATTGGTCATAATAATTCTTATTTCGATGCTTGTGTTTATTGATCAATTGCTGTGCTAATTCATTCGATTTCTTTAGTCTATATTTAACTTCTCTACTGTAATTTTCAATGTTATAAATTGGCTCTACCTCAGTACTTTTTTCATTTGGCATTGTTGACTTTTTACCGAATACCAATTCGTAGGGAGTAAATTTGTTGTCAAAAACTGTATTGGGTGACGTATTGTGAAAAAAGTAAAATATTTGAGATGAGTATCCCAATCAGACAAATTTTCGTTCAAATATGCTCTGACATACTCGTTGAACACACGATGGTTTCGCTCTACAGTTCCTACCGTTTGGTGGTGATACCCTGTAGAAAATTTTATATCAATATTAAAAGCTTTGCAAAGTTCCATGAATATATCGTTTTTAAATTCAGTTCCCAAATCTGTTTTTATGGAATTCATTTTACCGTAGACTAATATGAAATTTTCGAATATTGCACGCGCAACAGTCCGTGCTGACTTATCAGGGATTGATATTGTAACCAAATATTTCGTAAGGTCACACATTAAAGTAAGTGCATACTTGTTTCCGTACGGTGATTGTGGCAATGGACCAATTGTGTCTAAAACAACTAAATGAAAAGCCTTGAGTGGAGTTGGTGTAAAAATTAGTTTTTCTATATTTTTGTTCTTAACTTTATTTACAATACATTTAGGACAACTCCTAACAAATTTTGCTACGTCCCTCGTCATATTTTTCCAATAGAATTTTGTTTTGATTTTTGCATACAATTTCTTTTGTCCGCAGTGACCACCTAAAATAGGGTCGTTGTGGTATATCTGCATGAGTTTTAGTTTTTTGTCGTCGTCTAGTATTACTTCGATTGGATCCGTTAAGGCTATTTCCAAATTTTTAAGAAACTTATTACCATAATTTTTAAAGTCTTCAGTTGAACAAATTGTAAAAAGTATGTCATTTTTTGGTAATTCTGCACTATGAATGTTGTGGTTATCGGCTTCCAGTTGTAGCCTCGAAAACAAATAGTCTAGCCTAATTGTTTCGTTTATAATCTCAAAATCCATATTAAACAGTTTTTTAAATTTTTTATATAAATTGACGCGTAATATTTTAATTTTCTCTTCACTAGTGATTATTTCTGTTCTTATTTTTGAACTATTCTTGTTAAAGTTATAAGAAAACTTGTCGAAGACTTTTAATTTGGGAATGTTTTGTTTTTCTATTTCGTGTTGTATGGTATCTTTCTTGTTATCTGGCATTTTAGCCATCGAACGTGTTGTCATAGCCAGTACTTGGTTATCTGAGTTTTTTAGTTCATTAATTCCGACTCTCGAAAGAGCATCCGCTCCTACGTTATCTTTTCCTTTGATATATTCTACTACAAAATTATACTCCGAGAGTTCCAACCGTATACGGGTTAGTTTTGATGATGGGTCTTTCATATTGAAAAGATATACTAGGGGTTTGTGATCCGATCTTACTGTAAATAAAGTTCCGTAGACGTAAGGACGAAATTGTTTAATTGCAAAGTGAATTGCAAGCAATTCTAATTCAATTATCGGTTTTTTTTGTTCAGATTGAGTAAATGTTTTTGAAGCAAAAGATATTGGTAAATCGTTACCATGAAAATTTTGGCTGAGTATAGGTCCACATCCTGATTTAGATGCATCTACTGTGATTAAAAATGGTTCTGAGAACTTTGGATATTGCAATATGTTAGGGTTCATTAATGCTGATTTTAAATTTTCAAATGAGTTTTTACATTCTGTGGTCCAATTAAATTGGATGTTTTTCCTCGTCATTCTATTTAGTGGTGCTGCTATAATTGCAAAATTCGGAATGAATTTACGATAATAATTTGCAAATGCCACGAACCTTCTGGTAGAATCTTTATCAAATGGAATTGGATAGTTTTTTATTGCCGTTATTTTTGACTCATCCGGTAAAAAACCATTGGCTGTGCATTTATGCCCTAGGAATGTGACCTCTGGTCGAAAAAAATTGCACTTATAAGGGTTTATTTTTAAATTGTACCGCCTTAATGTTTCAAAAACTTCCTGTATATTTTTAATATGATGCTGTTTGCTGCAACCGATAATTATAATGTCGTCAATATATAAAAAAGCTTTATTTGAATTAATACCCGAAAATGCAATTGACATCATTCTAGAAAAGGAGTTAGGTGCCACATTCAGCCCGAAAGGTAGCACTTTCCAGCGAAAAGATCCTTTGTCGGTGCTAAATGCTGTGATATTACGTGATTCTGGCTGTATAGGGATTTGGTGAAATCCTGAAAACAAATCAAGTATTGAAAAATATTTCGCCCTACCTAATTTATCTAGGATGTCGTCTATGCGTGGTAGAGGAAATTTGTCTGCGAGCAATTTTCTGTTTACTGCTCGATAATCTACGCACATTCGATACGCTTTTTTATTATCGGTACTCTTTTTCGGAACTAATATAAGAGGGCTATTGTAATTCGATATGCTAGGTTCAATCAGATCATTTTTTAATAACTTTTCAACTTGTTTGTCGATTTCATCTCGTTGGGTGTACGGAAGCCTGTAATTTTTTATGTAAACTGGTGATTTATCTATTAATTGAAGTTCCTGCTCATAAAAATTGTTTATTGTCATTTTATCGTTCTTTAAACAGAAAATATCTGCATATTGTTCACAAATAGGTAACAAGCTATCTTTAACTTCAGTTGGCATTTGATTTTGTAAAATACCTTTTAATTCGGCTATACGCTCAGTATCAATATTATTTTCATTAATGGAATATATATAAAAGTTACTCAATTTTTCCAATTTAATTTTGTCATTTCTTATGCATTTGAGTTCATCAGTTGTGTTAATAAGTTGTACGATAGGGTTGTTCGAATCGATTATTCCTTTGCTTACAAACACGCCTTCGCAAATTTCTTGGGAATCGATAAACATGGGTTCTGTTATATTTCTTAAATTAAATATTTTGAATACTTCACACCTGGGAGGTATTATACAAGAAAAATTTGTTGTCCCCTGTTGTATTGGGATATTTATTCTAGTATTTCTGATAGTAACAGATATAGCCATGTTTTCGTAGTTAATTTTACATTTATTGTCTTTTAGAAAGTCTTTTCCCAATATGCCGTTAGCAGGAATATTAAAGTCATCGCTGACTATATGAAGCACTTGAGATATTAGTTGGTTTGAAATAATTAAATTTGTACATATTGTACCTAACGTTAAAATTGGATTATCTGTTATTCCAGTGATGCTTATTACTTGGTTTTTATTAAAAATAGTATCATGATTAAGACAAGAAATTTTGATAAGGGAAATGTCTGCTTGTGTGTCGACGAGAAAGGTGCAAGTTTGTTTTGTGTCAGTACAATTTACTTTAATGAAATCAGAATATGTGAGGTTTAACGTATAGATATACGTTTTTGAAATATTATTTGTTAGATTTACTGTTGCGTTTGTTCTTCTTCTTCCTCCCTCAACGACAGTCGTTGAGGGGACTCCACGTTTAAAGTCCTGACAGCAGCTCTTTGGTATGCGTTTGTCGGGGGTTGGTATCTGTGATTACCGCGATAACTACGCTGAAACCTATTATTGTTATTGTTGAAATAACTATTGTTGTTTCTATAGCGAGAATAGGAACCACGAGAATTTCCGTAATTATTGTTACGGTTGGGATTATTGCGAAACTGCTAATTGTTACTAACTGATCTATTGTGAGTATTTTTATTTGGCGTTCGGAACGATAACACCTGACGTTCCTTTATTTCGTTTGTAGCTTCTTCTGTAAGTAGTTTTGCTACTACGTCCTTCGGTTCTTTAAAAGTTGCCGAGGCTAAAATCGCTTTTATCATGTCCGACTTGGCATTTTTCCTACAAATGTTTATAGTTTCTTCTATTGCCATTTCTTGGGCTTTTTCCCTCGTTACGCCTTCTATTGTTAAAGAACGCTGTAAGTCGTCTGCTAAACTTTCAACACTCTTGGAAAAATCTTCGTAGTTATTGTTTTTAACCTGTAGTGCTGCAATCCTGCTTGATAAAACTTTGGAACTATCTGGTTTTATTTTATTTCTTAGTGACTCTTTTATTTGTTCAATACTTGTTATGTTCTCTGGTAAAACCTCTCTTGCTTTTCCGTCTAATTTTGATTTTATAAAAGAAATAAAGCAACCAGTTAAATTAGTTGCAGTTATTTCTTGAATCAAATTAATTTTATCAATAAATGAATTCAACGTTTGTGGTTTCCCATCATAATTTTCACGAATAATGTTAGAGCACATTGAAATAAATTTGGTTTTTTCTTCTATGGACGCCATGTTTACCCTACTTGTACTATTGAATGTTCTAGCAGTGATAATCTCTTCCTTAACTTCTACTTCTGCTTCAGAGTCCCTATCGCTTTTTTCAGTATCAGATTCTGCTTCTACCAAAATGTCTTTCTGTATTATCTCAAATAAATCTTTACCAAATGGAATTTTGGTTTTGCATTCTAGTTTTAAAAAAACACCTAAGTAAAATTTCCCTGCTTTTTATTATTTTACTATTTATTTCCTCTTGTAAACGGCCGGACAATTGATCAATATGAATTTTTGAATATACTAGAATATTATTATAGGATGATATTAGCAAATTTATGTATTCTTCTATTTTACTATCCTTATTCGAAAGTGGACGGTTTTGCAAAACTCTTTTCTTTATTTTGTAAAATTCACCTAAAAGATTATTAAAAGTCTTATAATCAAATTCATTTGTAGACATTTACTGATTTTAGCAATAACCAAATAGTTCAAATTTAAATTTCATTTAAAAGGAAAATTTACTTCATAGTAGTTTAATTACCTACTTGAATTATGCATGTATTTATTTATATTTATACCCATCTAAATATGTGAAAGGTTTCAAATTGTTTATGTTTGTTTTGTTGTTTAAAATGAATATAAGTATATGTTTTTATTTCTTGTTTGTTTTTTTTTTTTGAGAGAAATAATAATTTTTTGATAAAACTACCCTTTCGTTTTCACTCTTCGCAAGCACATACATGTGTACGTCCAACTCGTATAATATGTATGTATATAAAATTTCCAACATAAATAACGCAAGATTTTTTTTCATTATTTTTTCATTTTTTTTCATTTTTTTTCTCATTCATTTATTTATTGTATGTATGTATGTAAACAAATAAATAAAATTTCAAATTTGTGTCATTTATGTGTGTATGTTTCTGTTTGTGTTTGACTGTATATGCATGTATGTGATTGTGTTAGCGAGTGTATGTACATATATGTATTTATGTGTAAGTGTCAAAAAATTTAAGAGATAAATATAAGTATGTATATATAGTATAATTATATAAAGTTATTTAATAATACCCATGGTGAAATAGTGTATTTTGTTCTCTATTGTTGCGTTTGGTTAATGTGTTGTGTTGTTTCTATTGTTGTTATGTCTGCCGATAAATTGGTTGTTGTTGAATTTCGTCTTCTGTTTATTATTTTCTTGTTGTTGTTGTGTGGCTATTGTTGCGGTGTCTTGCTTGTAGAATATTTCGTTGATATTTTATTGTTTGTATTTTTGTAGTTTTGTAGAATATTTCGTTGATATTTTATTGTTTGTATTTTTGTAGTTTTGTATGATGTAGAAGTTGCAGCTTCTCACTTGCTTTTTTTTCTGTTTTATTCTTTTTCTTTTTATATTTTCTTATTCAGTTTCTTTTCGGTTTTTTTTCTATTTTCATTTAGTTTCTTTTCATATTTTTCCAGTTTCTTTTTACATATATACATATTTTCTCTATTTTTTCATTTCAAATTCATTTTCCAATTTTTTCACATTTTTCTTTCGTTGGATTTATTTTAAGTTTGATTTTGTTTATATCATGTTGTCCACATTCATACATACGTACATGTGAAATATTTATTTTATTTTTCCATTTATAAGTATGTTCGTCCCAAAACTGATTTACTCTTATTCATTTTCATTTTATTTCATTGTATTGCCATGTAATAGTTTTTAGTTAGTTATGTATGTATATATATATAAATACATATATACATATATGTATTTTGTTCCACTTCCACGTAGTTACTTTTCATTTTCGTTTTGTTTCATTATTACATTTTTTTTTTCTTATTTCAATTTTCTTTCAGTTGCTTTTTTCCCGTTTTTCTTTTTTTCTTATTCAGTTTATTTTATTCTTTGTTTTATTCTATTTTTTTTCGGTTGAACTTGTTTTTTCTTACACCTTACATTGTTTCTTCGTTTAATTTTGGGTTTTTCTTCTTCTCGTTTTCCAAGTTTTTTTGTTTCGTTCAGTTGGTGTTTTTTTCTTTATAACGGCTTTTTGTTTTTCGTTATTTTCATGATTCTTTACAGTTTTTCTTCTTTTTTTTTCTGTATAACAAGTTTTTATTTTTACAGTTTTAAATTTTTCTTTATGATTTTTAAAATTTTGGTACAGTTGTACCCAAAAATTTGACAAGAAATTCACACATTTAAGTTTTTAGCCGAAATTAAATCCGATGATTTTCTTTCATTTTGGCTAGAATTTTGAAGTTATTTTGGATGTGTATTTTTTTCATTTTATTTAATATTCTTTAGTTGTTTGTGGCTCAACTTGACATTACTCATGGCTTTTTGGTTTTTTATACATACATACATACATAGTTAGGTATCCTTTTTATTAAAGAGTAGGGTACACTTTTTATTAATTTTGTAATGCTTTACTTAACAATATGTGAAGTACGTAAATAAAGATATTTTTTGTTTATTTGACAATTTTATTAGGTATATGCTTTATTTAAGAAATAAATGTGTACATACAGTATGTGTGTATGTAAGTATGCATGTAGCTTTGTTACAGGTTATTTCATTTTCACTAGCTAAGTATTTTTTTGTTATTTTTTTTTTTTTTATTGTTGTGTATGTATATTTACCAACATTTAATTAAATAATTATTTTATTAAAACTGTTTTTCACGTTCTTTCAAAGTCAAAAATCACGTCATGGCTGCCACGCCCAAGGAACTGTCTCGGTCGCCATGTAATATAATAAAAGAAGAACTGCACAGATTGAGTGGTATGTTAAGAGTGATTTTATTTATTCATTTTGCTTACTCACTAATTCGACACGTAGTTGCTTAAATAGTAGTAAGTGACAGTGTTGCCACTACACCACTGTAATATACATAAATGATATCGCCGTGAACAAAACAAACTTTTTTTTCTCACTTGGTAAACTTTATGTCACGTAAAAAGTTTTTTACCATAGTTGAAAAAAAAGGTACTTGGAATTAACTAACTTTTTTCAGGGATGCAAAAAATGTACAATGCTGCGCATCTACCGTTTTTGCCAGTAACTAGCGATTAAAAACACAAACCGCATCAAACTTTTTGAGAATTTAATTAATTATATATATATATATATATATATATTAGCTAATAAACTTATAATGTTAAATACAAAAAACGCCGATCGATAAAACATGAAAAAATAAAAATTTTTGGCTGTCATTTTCTTAAACACTTGCATTCAAATGTTATACCCAAAAAACTTTTCAAAATAAGCGACAAACAAGGAAAAGTGTTACGTCTGTAAAACGAAAAATATTCTTTGTGCACAAAATTGAACAATTGATATCGATAGAGGACCCTCATACAATTTTGTGGGTGGAAATGTCACATTCTAAAAGACTTGCATTTAGAAGTTATTCCCAGCAAACATTGGTGCAATTAGCAAAATACGCTGAAAAATGTTTTTGCTTATAAAACGAGAAATTGTTCGAAGAGTTGAAAAGGTAAAAACGCCAATCGATAGAGCGTGAAAAAACAATAAAAACTGTATGCTGTCATTTATGAAAACACTTGCATTCAAAAGTTATGTGCAACAAACTTTTAAAAATTAGCGAAAAACAGGGAAAAGTGTTACGTCTGTAAAACGAAAAATATTCTTTGTGCACAAAATTGAACAATTGTTGTCGATAGAGGACCCTCATACAATTTTGTGGGTGAAAATGTCACATTCTAAAAGACTTGCATTTAGAAGTTATTCCCAGCAAACATTGGTGCAATTAGCAAAATACGCTGAAAAATGTTTTTGCTTATAAAACGAGAAATTGTTCGAAGAGTTGAAAAAGTAAAAACGCCAATCGATAGAGCGTGAAAAAACAATAAAAACTGTATGCTGTCATTTTTGAAAACACTTGCATTCAAAAGTTATGTGCAACAAACTTTTCAAAATTAGCGAAAAACAGGGAAAAGTGTTACGTCTGTAAAACGAAAAATATTCGTTGTGCACAAAATTGAACAGTTTTTGTCGATAAGGGACCCTCATACAATTTTATGGGTGGAGATGTCACATTCTAAAAGACTTGCATTTAGAAGTTATTCCCAGCAAACATTGGTGCAATTAGCAAAATACGCTGAAAAATGTTTTTGCTTATAAAACGAGAAATTGTTCGAAGAGTTGAAAAAGTAAAAATGCCAATCGATAGAGCGTGAAAAAACAATAAAAACTGTATGCTGTCATTTCTGAAAACACTTGCATTCAAAAGTTATGTGCAACAAACTTTTCAAAATTAGCGAAAAACAGGGAAAAGTGTTACGTCTGTAAAACGGAAAATATTCTTTGACCACAAAATTGAACAATTGTTCTCGATAGAGGACCCTCATACAATTTTGTGGGTGGAAATGTCACATTCTAAAAGACTTGCATTTAGAAGTTATTCCCAGCAAACATTGGTGCAATTAGCAAAATACGCTGAAAAATGTTTTTGCTTATAAAACGAGAAATTGTTCGAAGAGTTGAAAAAGTAAAAACGCCAATCGATAGAGCATGAAAAAACAATAAAAACTGTATGCTATCATTTTTGAAAACACTTGCATTCAAAAGTTATGTGCAACAAACTTTTCAAAATTAGCGAAAAACAGGGAAAAGTGTTACGTCTGTAAAACGAAAAATATTCTTTGTGCACAAAATTGAACAATTGTTGTCGATAGAGGACCCTCATAAAATTTTGTGGGTGGAAATGTCACATTCTAAAAGACTTGCATTTAGAAGTTAGTACCAGCAAACATTTGTGCAATTAGCAAAATTCGCTAAAAAATGTTTTTGCTTATAAAACGAGAAATTGTTCGAAGAGTTGAAAAACTAAAAACGCCAATCGATAGAGCGTGAAAAAACAATAAAAACTGTATGCTGACACTTTCGAAAACACTTGCATTTGTAATAAAATAGTTTTTATTTATTTTATTATTTTTGTCTTAGAGCTTGTGTAGTTGGAGCTCCTAAGACAGATGATTTATTAATTGTATTATAAACTAAATGACATTGGCTTATATACTAATTATGAGAATAATTCTTAGGGGTACCTTAACATAACGAGTAAAAGAATAGAAATATATATTATTGTTGGGTAAGCATATTTAGCTTCCAACTATTTATGTATGGCATGTGTTTAAAGTCCAACGAGTGCATACTTAAAAGCAACAGATACTTTGTGTACTTTGTAATGCAGTTAATAAATGTGATTAATTTAAGTGCATTGTGCTGCTGCACTTGATTAACCGTACAAGTGTCAAATTACCGACACACAAAATATCTTGCTTGCAGTTTGTCAATGCTTGCATGTTGCGGTACTATTGAATCGCAATGCATACTACACAGTGTTGGCCACATGCTACACCTCCACCCCTTACAAGAATGTTCATATAACGTTAGTTTTATGGACATTCTTTTACAAATAGTTTTTAATTAGTCTAAGTATAAGTGTAATATAATATTTATTTTGTTTTTAAAAAAAAATTATAATATTTAGATGTACTTATATTCTAATTTTATATTAGTTTGGACGTCCAATAATATTAAATGTTACATATCTTAAGTCTATTTTTATGAACTACTTGTTGTTTATTGGTTTTCTTATCTACTATGGTAACATTATTTCTTAAATCTATTTTCTTAATTTTATACGGACCTTTATATTGATTTTCCAATTTATGCCCTGAATTATTCCTAAGTAGAACTAAATCTCCTATTTTAAAATTATGTTCCAAAAGGTTCCTATCATAATTTAATTTTTGTTTTATTTTATTTTTATCTAAAAGTATTTGCGCGCGCTTATGTGCTACTTCTAACCTAAATTTTGCCTCTTTGGCATAGTTATCCACATTGTATAGTGGTGTCACACTATCTACTTTAGCAAATTGTCTAAAATTGTTTGGTAATCTTGAAAATACTAACTCATAAGGACAGTAGTTATGTGCCGTTGATGGCGTCGTATTAAAGCAGTAAGTGAAATATCTTAACCATTCGTCCCAGTCCGTTTTGTCCACAGATATATAAGAACGAACATATTCGTTAAAAGTTCTATGACTTCTTTCTATTGTTCCTAGTGTTTGATGGTGATGTGCTGTGGAAGTTATATTTTCAATTTTTAGTAGTGTGCATAGTTCCGTCAGTATAGAATTTTTGTACTCTGTTCCCATGTCCGAAATGAACGTTTTCATTGGACCATAGGTTAATACAAAATTTTCAAATATCGCTTTTGCGATTGTTCTTGCAGATTTATCTGGTGTTGGTATTGTTACCAAATATTTAGTAAGATCACATATTAAAGTAATTGCATACTCATTTCCATTAATCGATTTTGGAAATGGCCCTATTTTATCTACATACACCGTGTCGAATGCTTTTTCTGGTGTTTCTGTTATAGTCATAGGACTTTTATTATGGTTTACTGTTTTTGATTTTTGGCATTTTTGACATGATTTAACATATTTCGTTATGTCTTTTATCATATTTTTCCAATAGTAATACCTCTTTATTTTTTCTATTGTTCTATATATTCCACAATGTCCTCCCTCTATCGGATCATCATGGTATTTCAGCATTATATCAAGAATTGCCTTAGCATTCTTATCATTTATATTGGTCACCTCATTAAGTAGCGCTACTTTTAATTTATTTAAATATTTATTGCCCATATTTTTAAATTCATTTATGGAGATAAATTCGAAAATTTTCTCACTGGGTGCCATTTGTAGTGTCTCTACACTAAGTTTACCGGCCACTTTCTCAAGCCTTGGGAAAAATTGTCCTAGGTCAATATTCCCATTAGTAAACAAATCATTTATATTTATATATGTAATAATAGATTTTCCTCGTTTGATGTAACATTTTACAGGAGTAATCTTTAATTTATAGTACTTTCTGACGTCAGTGTTCTTTAGTGGTACATATATATTGGGCTTTTTATCATTATTTTTAATTTGATGCTGAATATTTTCGGTATTACTTTGTTGTTTCTTTTTATATGCCATAGATCTTGTTGTAATTTTTAACACCGTATTAGTTTTTATATTTATATCTTTTAAGTCATCAATCGTTATTCTTGATAACGCGTCTGCAACATAATTATCTTTTCCCCTAAGATATTCTATAGTAAAATTGTATTCTTCCAAATCTAACCTCATTCTTGTTAATTTTGAACTTGGGTTTTTCATAGAAAATAAATATGATAATGGTCTGTGATCAGTACGAACAAGAAAATGTTTACCATATATGTATGGTCTGAAGTGTGTAATAGCCCAATGGATAGCTGTCAATTCCTGTTCAATTGTAGATTTATTGCTTTCACCTTTGGTAAAAGATTTTGATGCGTATGCTATTGGTAATTGCTTTCCATCATATTCCTGTGTTAATACGGCTCCACAAGCTTGTTTGCTTGCGTCCGTCGTTATACAAAATTCTGTTGTGAAATCAGGGTATTGAAGTAGTGTGGGTTTTATTAGAGCTTTTTTCAGATATTTGAATGCATTGTCACAATCTTTAGTCCATTCAAATTGTACTCCTTTTCTTGACAATTTCGTTAGATGTCTGGAATATTCTGAGAAGTTTTTGATGAATCTTCGATAATAATTACAAAATGCAACGAATCGTTTTGCACTATCCGCATCCTTAGGTGTTGGATAGTTTTCGATAGCTGCGTATTTACTATCATCAGGTAATATTCCTTTGTCTGTACATTTGTGTCCAAGATAAGTAACTTCTGTCCTGAAAAATGAACACTTTTCTGGATGAAGTTTTAAGTTGTGTTTTCTACACAAATCAAATACCTCTTTTAAATTTGAAAGCATATGTTTTTCTGAACAACCCAAAACCACTAAGTCATCCATGTATAGGAAAGCCTGGTTTGGTTTTAAACCAGCAAAAGCAAGTGTCATCATTCTTTGAAACGAATTTGGAGCTATTTTTAAACCATACGGTAATCTAGTAAATCTGTATGAGCCATTGTTTGTTGAAAATGATGTTAAGTCCCTAGATTTGTTCTCCAAGCCAATTTGGTGAAAACCTGACATTAAGTCTAAACAAGAAAAATATTTTGCTCTGCCGAGCTGGTCTAGAATATCGTCTATTCTAGGCAATGGAAACTTATCTGCAATTAGTTTTTTATTTATTTGCCTGTAGTCTATAACAAGTCTCCATCTTTTCTTATCAGAATTGGGCAGTGATTTCTTTGGTACGAGTAATATTGGACTGTTGTACTCAGAGTACGAAGGCTCTACAATTTGATCATCTATTAGCTTTTTGACCTGTTTATCTATTTCTTCTTTATGTGTATGTGGTATACGATAATTTTTAATGTATACCGGTTCTTTATCTTTTACCCTCAACTTTTGTTCATAAAAATTATTTATTGTTATTTTTTCTGATTCCAAACCGAAAATATCACTGTATGTTGAGCATAATTCTGTTAATGTATTTTTAAATTGTTCCGGGAAATTTTTCTTCAAAATTTTTAGTATTTCGGATTTTCTTGATATATTTTTGCAAGAATTTTCTTTTATTATATCATAATCAGAGATGTTTTCGGTTTTTATGTTACTTTTCTTAATTTTGGCATTAGTGTTATTAGTGTTTAGAAAACGAACGTATGCTTTGTTAGTGTTAACTATTGTGTTTGGAATGAAGACACCTGGTGCAATTTCTTGATTAGGAATTAGAATTTCACTGTTTAAATTTTTAAATTTTATTTGATGTATTATTTCACATCTTGGTGGTAAAGTTATTTCGCTATTGAATTTATGTGGTATTAAAAATTTTTCGAATTTTAGATCAAAAAATATACTTCCCATTGATTTTATATTGCCCTGTCCTATTCCACTAAAAACTGTAGTGTCATTATGTGCAACAAACTTTTCAAAATTAGCGAAAAACAGGGAAAAGTGTTACGTCAGTAAAACGAAAAATATTCTTTGTGCACAAAATTGAACAATCGTTGTCGATAGAGGACCCTCGTACAATTTTGTGGGTGGAAATGTCACATTCTAAAAGACTTGCATTTAGAAGTTATTCCCAGCAAACATTGGTGCAATTAGCAAAATACGCTGAAAAATGTTTTTGCTTATAAAACGAGAAAGTGTTCGAAGAGTTGAAAAAGTAAAAACGCCAATCGATAGAGCGTGGAAAAACAATAAAAACTGTATGCTGTCATTTTTGAAAACACTTGCATTCAAAAGTTATGTGCAACAAACTTTTCAAAATTAGCGAAAAACAGGGAAAAGTGTTACGTCTGTAAAACGAAAAATATTCTTTGTGCACAAAATTGAACAATTGTTGTCGATAGAGGACCCTCATACAATTTTGTGGGTGGAAATGTCACATTCTAAAAGACTTGCATTTAGAAGATATTCCCAGCAAACATTGGTGCAATTAGCAAAATACGCTGAAAAATGTTTTTGCTTATAAAACGAGAAATTGTTCGAAGAGTTGAAAAACTAAAAACGCCAATCAATAGAGTTTGTTGCACATAACTTTTGAATGCAAGTGTTTTCGAAAGTGTCAGCATACAGTTTTTATTGTTTTTTCACGCTCTATCGATTGGCGTTTCTAGTTTTTCAACTCTTCGAACAATTTCTCGTTTTATAAGCAAAAACATTTTTTTAGCGAATTTTGCTAATTGCACAAATGTTTGCTGGTACTAACTTCTAAATGCAAGCATTTTAGAATGTGACATCTCCACCCACAAAATTGTATGAGGGTCCCTTATCGACAAAAACTGTTCAATTTTGTGCACAACGAATATTTTTCGTTTTACAGACGTAACACTTTTCCCTGTTTTTCGCTAATTTTGAAAAGTTTGTTGCACATAACTTTTGAATGCAGGTGTTTTCGAAAGTGTCAGCATACAGTTTTTATTGTTTTTTCACGCTCTATCGATTGACGTTTTTAGTTTTTCAACTCTTCGAACAATTTCTCGTTTTATAGGCAAAAACATTTTTTAGCGAATTTTGCTAATTGCACAAATGTTTGCTGGTACTAACTTCTAAATGAAAGCATTTTAGAATGTGACATCTCCACCCACAAAATTGTATGAGGGTCCCTTATCGACAAAAACTGTTCAATTTTATGCACAACGAATATTTTTCGTTTTACAGACGTAACAATTTTTCCTGTTTTTCGCTAATTTTGAAAAGTTTGTTGCACATAACTTTTGAATGCAGGTGTTTTCGAAAGTGTCAGCATACAGTTTTTATTGTTTTTTCACGCTCTATCGATTGACGTTTTTAGTTTTTCAACTCTTCGAACAATTTCTCGTTTTATAGGCAAAAACATTTTTTAGCGAATTTTGCTAATTGCACAAATGTTTGCTGGTACTAACTTCTAAATGAAAGCATTTTAGAATGTGACATCTCCACCCACAAAATTGTATGAGGGTCCCTTATCGACAAAAACTGTTCAATTTTATGCACAACGAATATTTTTCGTTTTACAGACGTAACAATTTTTCCTGTTTTTCGCTAATTTTGAAAAGTTTGTTGCACATAACTTTTGAATGCAGGTGTTTTCGAAAGTGTCAGCATACAGTTTTTATTGTTTTTTCACGCTCTATCGATTGACGTTTTTAGTTTTTCAACTCTTCGAACAATTTCTCGTTTTATAGGCAAAAACATTTTTTAGCGAATTTTGCTAATTGCACAAATGTTTGCTGGTACTAACTTCTAAATGCAAGCATTTTAGAATGTGACATCTCCACCCACAAAATTGTATGAGGGTCCCTTATCAACAAAAACTGTTCAATTTTGTGCACAACGAATATTTTTCGTTTTACAGACGTAACACTTTTCCCTGTTTTTCGCTAATTTTGAAAAGTTTGTTGCACATAACTTTTGAATGCAGGTGTTTTCGAAAGTGTCAGCATACAGTTTTTATTGTTTTTTCACGCTCTATCGATTAGCGTTTTCAGTTTTTCAACTCTTTGAACAATTTCTCGGTTTATAAGCAAAAACATTTTTTAGCGAATTTTGCTAATTGCACAAATGTTTGCTGTTACTAACTTCTAAATGCAAACATTTTAGAATGTGACATCTCCACCCACAAAATTGTATGATGGTCCCTTATCGACAAAAACTGTTCAAGTTTGTGCACAACGAATATTTTTCGTTTTACAGACGTAACAATTTTTCCTGTTTTTCGCTAATTTTGAAAAGTTTGTTGCACATAACCTTTGAATGCAAGTGTTTTCGAAAGTGTCAGCATACAGTTTTTATTGTTTTTTCACGCTCTATCGATTGGCGTTTTTAGTTTTTCAACTCTTCGAACAATTTCTCGTTTTATAAGCAAAAACATTTTTTAGCGAATTTTGCTAATTGCACAAATGTTTGCTGGTACTAACTTCTAAATGCAAACATTTTAGAATGTGACATCTCCACCCACAAAATTGTATGAGGGTCCCCTATCGACAAAAACTGTTCAATTTTGTGCACAACGAATATTTTTCGTTTTACAGACGTAAAAATTTTTCCTGTTTTTCGCTAATTTTGAAAAGTTTGTTGCACATAACTTTTGAATGCAAGTGTTTTCGAAAGTGTCAGCATACAGTTTTTATTGTTTTTTCACGCTCTATCGATTGGCGTTTTTAGTTTTTCATCTCTTCGAACAATTTCTCGGTTTATAAGCAAAAACATTTTTTAGCGAATTTTGCTAATTGCACAAATGTTTGCTGGTACTAACTTCTAAATGCAAGCATTTTAGAATGTGATATCTCCACCCACAAAATTGTATGAGGGTCCCTTATCGACAAAAACTGTTCAATTTTGTGCACAACGAATATTTTTCGTTTTACAGACGTAACACTTTTCCCTGTTTTTCGCTAATTTTGAAAAGTTTGTTGCACATAACTTTTGAATGCAAGTGTTTTCGAAAGTGTCAGCATACAGTTTTTATTGTTTTTTCACGCTCTATCGATTGGCGTTTTTAGTTTTTCAACTCTTCGAAGAAAATCTCGGTTTATAAGCAAAAACATTTTTTAGCGAATTTTGCTAATTGCACAAATGTTTGCTGGTACTAACTTCTAAATGCAAGCATTTTAGAATGTGACATCTCCACCCACAAAATTGTATGAGGGTCCCTTATCGGCAAAAACTGTTCAATTTTGTGCACAACGAATATATTTCGTTTTACAGACGTAACACTTTTCCCAGTTTTTCGCTAATTTTGAAAAGTTTGTTGCACATAACTTTTGAATGCAAGTGTTTTCGAAAGTATCAGCATTCAGTTTTTATTGTTTTTTCACGCTCTATCGATTGGCGTTTTTAGTTTTTCAACTCTTCGAAGAATTTCTCGGTTTA
The DNA here is from genome assembly GCA_947311025.1 of Lypha dubia. Lineage (NCBI taxonomy): Eukaryota > Metazoa > Arthropoda > Insecta > Diptera > Tachinidae > Lypha > Lypha dubia. Next base: position 73,057,452 of record OX371261.1, on the reverse strand, counting down.
TAAGCAAAAACATTTTTTAGCGAATTTTGCTAATTGCACAAATGTTTGCTGGTACTAACTTCTAAATGCAAACATTTTAGAATGTGACATCTCCACCCACAAAATTGTATGAGGGTCCCTTATCGACAAAAACTGTTCAATTTTGTGCACAACGAATATTTTTCGTTTTACAGACGTAACACTTTTCCCTGTTTTTCGCTAATTTTGAAAAGTTTGTTGCACATAACTTTTGAATGCAAGTGTTTTCGAAAGTATCAGCATTCAGTTTTTATTGTTTTTTCACGCTCTATCGATTGGCGTTTTTAGTTTTTCAACTCTTCGAAGAAAATCTCGGTTTATAAGCAAAAACATTTTTTAGCGAATTTTGCTAATTGCACAAATGTTTGCTGGTACTAACTTCTAAATGCAAGCATTTTAGAATGTGACATCTCCACCCACAAAATTGTATGAGGGTCCCTTATCGGCAAAAACTGTTCAATTTTGTGCACAACGAATATATTTCGTTTTACAGACGTAACACTTTTCCCAGTTTTTCGCTAATTTTGAAAAGTTTGTTGCACATAACTTTTGAATGCAAGTGTTTTCGAAAGTATCAGCATTCAGTTTTTATTGTTTTTTCACGCTCTATCGATTGGCGTTTTTAGTTTTTCAACTCTTCGAACAATTTCTCGTTTTATAAGCAAAAACATTTTTTAGCGAATTTTGCTAATTGCACAAATGTTTGCTGGTACTAACTTCTAAATGCAAGCATTTTAGAATGTGACATTTCCACCCACAAAATTGTATGAGGGTCCCTTATCGGCAAAAACTGTTCAATTTTGTGCACAACGAATATATTTCGTTTTACAGACGTAACACTTTTCCCAGTTTTTCGCTAATTTTGAAAAGTTTGTTGCACATTACTTTTGAATGCAAGTGTTTTCGAAAGTATCAGCATACAGTTTTTATTGTTTTTTCACGCTCTATCGATTGGCGTTTTTAGTTTTTCAACTCTTCGAACAATTTCTCGTTTTATAAGCAAAAACATTTTTTAGCGAATTTTGCTAATTGCACAAATGTTTGCTGGGAATAACTTCTAAATGCAAGTCTTTTAGAATGTGACACCTCCACCCACAAAATTTTATGAGGGTCCCTTATCGATAAAAACTGTTCAATTTTGTGCACAACGAATATTTTTCGTTTTACAGACGTAACACTTTTCCCAGTTTTTCGCTAATTTTGAAAAGTTTGTTGCACATTACTTTTGAATGCAAGTGTTTTCGAAAGTATCAGCATACAGTTTTTATTGTTTTTTCACGCTCTATCGATTGGCGTTTTTAGTTTTTCAACTCTTCGAACAATTTCTCGTTTTATAGGCAAAAACATTTTTTTGCGAATTTTGCTAATTGCACAAATGTTTGCTGGTACTAACTTCTAAATACAAGCATTTTAGAATGTGACATCTCCACCCACAAAATTGCATGAGGGTCCCTTATCGACAAAAACTGTTCAATTTTATGCACAACGAATATTTTTCGTTTTACAGACGTAACACTTTTCCCTGTTTTTCGCTAATTTTGAAAAGTTTGTTGCACATAACTTTTGAATGCAAGTGTTTTCGAAAGTGTCAGCATTCAGTTTTTATTGTTTTTTCACGCTCTATCGATTGACGTTTTTAGTTTTTCAACTCTTCGAACAATTTCTCGTTTTATAGGCAAAAACATTTTTTTGCGAATTTTGCTAATTGCACAAATGTTTGCTGGTACTAACTTCTAAATACAAGCATTTTAGAATGTGACATCTCCACCCACAAAATTGCATGAGGGTCCCTTATCGACAAAAACTGTTCAATTTTGTGCACAACGAATATTTTTCGTTTTACAGACGTAACACTTTTCCCTGTTTTTCGCTAATTTTGAAAAGTTTGTTGCACATAACTTTTGAATGAAAGTGTTTTCGAAAGTGTCAGCATACAGTTTTTATTGTTTTTTCACGCTGTATCGATTGGCTTTTTTAGTTTTTCAACTCTTCGAACAATTTCTCGTTTTATAGGCAAAAACATTTTTAGCGAATTTTGCTAATTGCACAAATGTTTGCTGGTACTAACTTCTAAATGCAAGCATTTTAGAATGTGAAATCTCCACCCACAAAATTGTATGAGGGTCCCTTATCGACAAAAACTGTTCAAGTTTGTGCACAACGAATATTTTTCGTTTTACAGACGTAACAATTTTTCCTGTTTTTCGCTAATTTTGAAAAGTTTGTTGCACATAACTTTTGAATGCAAGTGTTTTCGAAAGTATCAGCATTCAGTTTTTATTGTTTTTTCACGCTCTATCGATTGGCGTTTTTAGTTTTTCAACTCTTCGAACAATTTCTCGTTTTATAAGCAAAAACATTTTTTAGCGAATTTTGCTAATTGCACAAATGTTTGCTGGTACTAACTGCTAAATGCAAGCATTTTAGAATGTGATATCTCCACCCACAAAATTGTATGAGGGTCCCTTATCGACAAAAACTGTTTAATTTTGTGCACAACGAATATTTTTCGTTTTACAGACGTAACACTTTTCCCTGTTTTTCGCTAATTTTGAAAAGTTTGTTGCACATAACTTTTGAATGCAAGTGTTTTCGAAAGTGTCAGCATACAGTTTTTATTGTTTTTTCACGCTCTATCGATTGGCGTTTTTAGTTTTTCAACTCTTCGAACAATTTCTCGGTTTATAAGCAAAAACATTTTTTAGCGAATTTTGCTAATTGCACAAATGTTTGCTGGTACTAACTTCTAAATGCAAGCATTTTAGAATGTGACATCTCCACCCACAAAATTGTATGAGGGTCTCTTATCGACAAAAACTGTTCAATTTTGTGCACAACGAATATTTTTCGTTTTACAGACGTAACACTTTTCCCTGTTTTTCGCTAATTTTGAAAAGTTTGTTGCACATAACTTTTGAATGAAAGTGTTTTCGAAAGTGTCAGCATACAGTTTTTATTGTTTTTTCACGCTGTATCGATTGGCTTTTTTAGTTTTTCAACTCTTCGAACAATTTCTCGTTTTATAGGCAAAAACATTTTTAGCGAATTTTGCTAATTGCACAAATGTTTGCTGGTACTAACTTCTAAATGCAAGTATTTTAGAATGTGACATCTCCACCCACAAAATTGTATGAGGGTCCCTTATCGACAAAAACTGTTCAATTTTGTGCACAACGAATATTTTTCGTTTTACAGACGTAACACTTTTCCCTGTTTTTCGCTAATTTTGAAAAGTTTGTTGCACATAACTTTTGAATGAAAGTGTTTTCGAAAGTGTCAGCATTCAGTTTTTATTGTTTTTTCACGCTCTATCGATTGGCGTTTTTAGTTTTTCAACTCTTCGAACAATTTCTCGTTTTATAGGCAAAAACATTTTTTAGCGAATTTTGCTAATTGCACAAATGTTTGCTGGTACTAACTTCTAAATGCAAGTATTTTAGAATGTGACATCTCCACCCACAAAATTGTATGAGGGTCCCTTATCGACAAAAACTGTTCAATTTTGTGCACAACGAATATTTTTCGTTTTACAGACGTAACACTTTTCCCTGTTTTTCGCTAATTTTGAAAAGTTTGTTGCACATAACTTTTGAATGCAAGTGTTTTCGAAAGTGTCAGCATTCAGTTTTTATTGTTTTTTTGCGCTCTATCGATTGGCGTTTTTAGTTTTTCAACTCTTCGAACAATTTCTCGTTTTATAAGCAAAAACATTTTTTAGCGAATTTTGCTAATTGCACCAATGTTTGCTGGCAATAACTTCTAAATGCAAGTCTTTTAGAATGTGACATCTCCACCCACAAAATTGTATGAGGGTCCCTTATCGATAAAAAACTGTTCAATTTTGTGCACAACGAATATTTTTCGTTTTACAGACGTAACACTTTTCCCTGTTTTGCACTAATTTTGAAAAGTTTGTTGCACATAACTTTTGAATGCAAGTGTTTTCGAAAGTGTCAGCATTCAGTTTTTATTGTTTTTTCACGCTCTATCGATTGGCGTTTTTAGTTTTTCAACTCTTCGAACAATTTCTCGTTTTATAGGCAAAAACATTTTTTAGCGAATTTTGCTAATTGCACAAATGTTTGCTGGTACTAACTTCTAAATGCAAGTATTTTAGAATGTGACATCTCCACCCACAAAATTGTATGAGGGTCCCTTATCGACAAAAACTGTTTAATTTTGTGCACAACGAATATTTTTCGTTTTACAGACGTAACACTTTTCCCTGTTTTTCGCTAATTTTGAAAAGTTTGTTGCACATAACTTTTGAATGCAAGTGTTTTCGAAAGTGTCAGCACACAGTTTTTATTGTTTTTTCACGCTCTATCGATTGGCGTTTTTAGTTTTTCAACTCTTCGAACAATTTCTCGTTTTATAGGCAAAAACATTTTTTAGCGAATTTTGCTAATTGCACAAATGTTTGCTGGTACTAACTTCTAAATGCAAGCATTTTAGAATGTGACATCTCCACCCACAAAATTGTATGAGGGTCCCTTATCGGCAAAAACTGTTCAATTTTGTGCACAACGAATATATTTCGTTTTACAGACGTAACACTTTTCCCAGTTTTTCGCTAATTTTGAAAAGTTTGTTGCACATAACTTTTGAATGCAAGTGTTTTCGAAAGTGTCAGCATACAGTTTTTATTGTTTTTTCACGCTCTATCGATTGGCGTTTTTAGTTTTTCAACTCTTCGAACAATTTCTCGTTTTATAAGCAAAAACATTTTTTAGCGAATTTTGCTAATTGCACAAATGTTTGCTGGTACTAACTGCTAAATGCAAGCATTTTAGAATGTGATATCTCCACCCACAAAATTGTATGAGGGTCCCTTATCGACAAAAACTGTTTAATTTTGTGCACAACGAATATTTGTCGTTTTACAGACGTAACACTTTTCCCTGTTTTTCGCTAATTTTGAAAAGTTTGTTGCACATAACTTTTGAATGCAAGTGTTTTCGAAAGTGTCAGCATTCAGTTTTTATTGTTTTTTCACGCTCTATCGATTGGCGTTTTTAGTTTTTCAACTCTTCGAAGAATTTCTCGGTTTATAAGCAAAAACATTTTTTAGCGAATTTTGCTAATTGCACAAATGTTTGCTGGTACTAACTTCTAAATGCAAGCATTTTAGAATGTGACATCTCCACCCACAAAATTGTATGAGGGTCCCTTATCGACAAAAACTGTTTAATTTTGTGCACAACGAATATTTTTCGTTTTACAGACGTAACACTTTTCCCTGTTTTTCGCTAATTTTGAAAAGTTTGTTGCACATAACTTTTGAATGCAAGTGTTTTCGAAAGTGTCAGCATACAGTTTTTATTGTTTTTTCACGCTCTATCGATTGGCGTTTTTAGTTTTTCAACTCTTCGAAGAATTTCTCGGTTTATAAGCAAAAACATTTTTTAGCGAATTTTGCTAATTGCACAAATGTTTGCTGGTACTAACTTCTAAATGCAAGCATTTTAGAATGTGACATCTCCACCCACAAAATTGTATGAGGGTCCCTTATCGACAAAAACTGTTCAATTTTGTGCACAACGAATATTTTTCGTTTTACAGACGTAACACTTTTCCCTGTTTTTCGCTAATTTTGAAAAGTTTGTTGCACATAACTTTTGAATGCAAGTGTTTTCGAAAGTGTCAGCATACAGTTTTTATTGTTTTTTCACGCTCTATCGATTGGCGTTTTTAGTTTTTCAACTCTTCGAACAATTTCTCGTTTTATAGGGAAAAATATTTTTTAGCGAATTTTGCTAATTGCACAAATGTTTGCTGGTACTAACTTCTAAATGCAAGCATTTTAGAATGTGACATCTCCACCCACAAAATTGTATGAGGGTCCCTTATCGACAAAAACTGTTCAATTTTGTGCACAACGAATATTTTTCGTTTTACAGACGTAACACTTTTCCCTGTTTTTCGCTAATTTTGAAAAGTTTGTTGCACATAACTTTTGAATGCAAGTGTTTTCGAAAGTGTCAGCATACAGTTTTTATTGTTTTTTCACGCTCTATCGATTGGCGTTTTTAGTTTTTCAACTCTTCGAACAATTTCTCGTTTTATAGGCAAAAACATTTTTTAGCGAATTTTGCTAATTGCACAAATGTTTGCTGGTACTAACTTCTAAATGCAAGCATTTTAGAATGTGACATCTCCACCCACAAAATTGTATGAGGGTCCCTTATCGGCAAAAACTGTTGAATTTTGTGCACAACGAATATATTTCGTTTTACAGACGTAACACTTTTCCCAGTTTTTCGCTAATTTTGAAAAGTTTGTTGCACATAACTTTTGAATGCAAGTGTTTTCGAAAGTGTCAGCATACAGTTTTTATTGTTTTTTCACGCTCTATCGATTGGCGTTTTTAGTTTTTCAACTCTTCGAACAATTTCTCGTTTTATAAGCAAAAACATTTTTTAGCGAATTTTGCTAATTGCACAAATGTTTGCTGGTACTAACTGCTAAATGCAAGCATTTTAGAATGTGATATCTCCACCCACAAAATTGTATGAGGGTCCCTTATCGACAAAAACTGTTTAATTTTGTGCACAACGAATATTTTTCGTTTTACAGACGTAACACTTTTCCCTGTTTTTCGCTAATTTTGAAAAGTTTGTTGCACATAACTTTTGAATGCAAGTGTTTTCGAAAGTGTCAGCATACAGTTTTTATTGTTTTTTCACGCTCTATCGATTGGCGTTTTTAGTTTTTCAACTCTTCGAAGAATTTCTCGGTTTATAAGCAAAAACATTTTTTAGCGAATTTTGCTAATTGCACAAAAGTTTGCTGGTACTAACTTCTAAATGCAAGCATTTTAGAATGTGACATCTCCACCCACAAAATTGTATGAGGGTCCCTTATCGACAAAAACTGTTTAATTTTGTGCACAACGAATATTTTTCGTTTTACAGACGTAACACTTTTCCCTGTTTTTCGCTAATTTTGAAAAGTTTGTTGCACATAACTTTTGAATGCAAGTGTTTTCGAAAGTGTTAGCATACAGTTTTTATTGTTTTTTCACGCTCTATCGATTGGCGTTTTTAGTTTTTCAACTCTTCGAAGAATTTCTCGGTTTATAAGCAAAAACATTTTTTAGCGAATTTTGCTAATTGCACAAATGTTTGCTGGTACTAACTTCTAAATGCAAGCATTTTAGAATGTGACATCTCCACCCACAAAATTGTATGAGCGTCCCTTATCGACAAAAACTGTTCAATTTTGTGCACAACGAATATTTTTCGTTTTACAGACGTAACACTTTTCCCTGTTTTTCGCTAATTTTGAAAAGTTTGTTGCACATAACTTTTGAATGCAAGTGTTTTCGAAAGTGTCAGCACACAGTTTTTATTGTTTTTTCACGCTCTATCGATTGGCGTTTTTAGTTTTTCAACTCTTCGAACAATTTCTCGTTTTATAGGCAAAAACATTTTTTAGCGAATTTTGCTAATTGCACAAATGTTTGCTGGTACTAACTTCTAAATGCAAGCATTTTAGAATGTGACATCTCCACCCACAAAATTGTATGAGGGTCCCTTATCGGCAAAAACTGTTCAATTTTGTGCACAACGAATATATTTCGTTTTACAGACGTAACACTTTTCCCAGTTTTTCGCTAATTTTGAAAAGTTTGTTGCACATAACTTTTGAATGCAAGTGTTTTCGAAAGTGTCAGCATACAGTTTTTATTGTTTTTTCACGCTCTATCGATTGGCGTTTTTAGTTTTTCAACTCTTCGAACAATTTCTCGTTTTATAAGCAAAAACATTTTTTAGCGAATTTTGCTAATTGCACAAATGTTTGCTGGTACTAACTGCTAAATGCAAGCATTTTAGAATGTGATATCTCCACCCACAAAATTGTATGAGGGTCCCTTATCGACAAAAACTGTTTAATTTTGTGCACAACGAATATTTTTCGTTTTACAGACGTAACACTTTTCCCTGTTTTTCGCTAATTTTGAAAAGTTTGTTGCACATAACTTTTGAATGCAAGTGTTTTCGAAAGTGTCAGCATACAGTTTTTATTGTTTTTTCACGCTCTATCGATTGGCGTTTTTAGTTTTTCAACTCTTCGAAGAATTTCTCGGTTTATAAGCAAAAACATTTTTTAGCGAATTTTGCTAATTGCACAAATGTTTGCTGGTACTAACTTCTAAATGCAAGCATTTTAGAATGTGACATCTCCACCCACAAAATTGTATGAGGGTCCCTTATCGACAAAAACTGTTCAATTTTGTGCACAACGAATATTTTTCGTTTTACAGACGTAACACTTTTCCCTGTTTTTCGCTAATTTTGAAAAGTTTGTTGCACATAACTTTTGAATGCAAGTGTTTTCGAAAGTGTCAGCACACAGTTTTTATTGTTTTTTCACGCTCTATCGATTGGCGTTTTTAGTTTTTCAACTCTTCGAACAATTTCTCGTTTTATAGGCAAAAACATTTTTTAGCGAATTTTGCTAATTGCACAAATGTTTGCTGGTACTAACTTCTAAATGCAAGCATTTTAGAATGTGACATCTCCACCCACAAAATTGTATGAGGGTCCCTTATCGGCAAAAACTGTTCAATTTTGTGCACAACGAATATATTTCGTTTTACAGACGTAACACTTTTCCCAGTTTTTCGCTAATTTTGAAAAGTTTGTTGCACATTACTTTTGAATGCAAGTGTTTTCGAAAGTGTCAGCATACAGTTTTTATTGTTTTTTCACGCTCTATCGATTGGCGTTTTTAGTTTTTCAACTCTTCGAACAATTTCTCGTTTTATAAGCAAAAACATTTTTTAGCGAATTTTGCTAATTGCACAAATGTTTGCTGGTACTAACTGCTAAATGCAAGCATTTTAGAATGTGATATCTCCACCCACAAAATTGTATGAGGGTCCCTTATCGACAAAAACTGTTTAATTTTGTGCACAACGAATATTTTTCGTTTTACAGACGTAACACTTTTCCCTGTTTTTCGCTAATTTTGAAAAGTTTGTTGCACATAACTTTTGAATGCAAGTGTTTTCGAAAGTGTCAGCATTCAGTTTTTATTGTTTTTTCACGCTCTATCGATTGGCGTTTTTAGTTTTTCAACTCTTCGAAGAATTTCTCGGTTTATAAGCAAAAACATTTTTTAGCGAATTTTGCTAATTGCACAAATGTTTGCTGGTACTAACTTCTAAATGCAAGCATTTTAGAATGTGACATCTCCACCCACAAAATTGTATGAGGGTCCCTTATCGACAAAAACTGTTTAATTTTGTGCACAACGAATATTTTTCGTTTTACAGACGTAACACTTTTCCCTGTTTTTCGCTAATTTTGAAAAGTTTGTTGCACATAACTTTTGAATGCAAGTGTTTTCGAAAGTGTCAGCATACAGTTTTTATTGTTTTTTCACGCTCTATCGATTGGCGTTTTTAGTTTTTCAACTCTTCAAACAATTTCTCGTTTTATAGGGAAAAATATTTTTTAGCGAATTTTGCTAATTGCACAAATGTTTGCTGGTACTAACTTCTAAATGCAAGCATTTTAGAATGTGAAATCTCCACCCACAAAATTGTATGAGGGTCCCTTATCGACAAAAACTGTTCAATTTTGTGCACAACGAATATTTTTCGTTTTACAGACGTAACACTTTTCCCTGTTTTTCGCTAATTTTGAAAAGTTTGTTGCACATAACTTTTGAATGCAAGTGTTTTCGAAAGTGTCAGCATACAGTTTTTATTGTTTTTTCACGCTCTATCGATTGGCGTTTTTAGTTTTTCAACTCTTCGAACAATTTCTCGTTTTATAGGCAAAAACATTTTTTAGCGAATTTTGCTAATTGCACAAATGTTTGCTGGTACTAACTTCTAAATGCAAGCATTTTAGAATGTGACATCTCCACCCACAAAATTGTATGAGGGTCCCTTATCGGCAAAAACTGTTCAATTTTGTGCACAACGAATATATTTCGTTTTACAGACGTAACACTTTTCCCAGTTTTTCGCTAATTTTGAAAAGTTTGTTGCACATAACTTTTGAATGCAAGTATTTTCGAAAGTGTCAGCATACAGTTTTTATTGTTTTTTCACGCTCTATCGATTGGCGTTTTTAGTTTTTCAACTCTTCGAACAATTTCTCGTTTTATAAGCAAAAACATTTTTTAGCGAATTTTTCTAATTGCACAAATGTTTGCTGGTACTAACTTCTAAATGCAAGTATTTTAGAATGTGACATCTCCACCCACAAAATTGTATGAGGGTCCCTTATCGACAAAAACTGTTCAAGTTTGTGCACAACGAATATTTTTCGTTTTACAGACGTAACACTTTTCCCTGTTTTTCGCTAATTTTGAAAAGTTTGTTGCACATAACTTTTGAATGCAAGTGTTTTCGAAAGTGTCAGCATACAGTTTTTATTGTTTTTTCACGCTCTATCGATTGGCGTTTTTAGTTTTTCAACTCTTCGAAGAATTTCTCGGTTTATAAGCAAAAACATTTTTTAGCGAATTTTGCTAATTGCACAAATGTTTGCTGGTACTAACTTCTAAATGCAAGCATTTTAGAATGTGACATCTCCACCCACAAAATTGTATGAGGGTCCCTTATCGACAAAAACTGTTTAATTTTGTGCACAACGAATATTTTTCGTTTTACAGACGTAACACTTTTCCCTGTTTTTCGCTAATTTTGAAAAGTTTGTTGCACATAACTTTTGAATGCAAGTGTTTTCGAAAGTGTCAGCATACAGTTTTTATTGTTTTTTCACGCTCTATCGATTGGCGTTTTTAGTTTTTCAACTCTTCGAACAATTTCTCGTTTTATAGGGAAAAATATTTTTTAGCGAATTTTGCTAATTGCACAAATGTTTGCTGGTACTAACTTCTAAATGCAAGCATTTTAGAATGTGACATCTCCACCCACAAAATTGTATGAGGGTCCCTTATCGACAAAAACTGTTCAATTTTGTGCACAACGAATATTTTTCGTTTTACAGACGTAACACTTTTCCCTGTTTTTCGCTAATTTTGAAAAGATTGTTGCACATAACTTTTGAATGCAAGTGTTTTCGAAAGTGTCAGCATACAGTTTTTATTGTTTTTTCACGCTCTATCGATTGGCTTTTTTAGTTTTTCAACTCTTCGAACAATTTCTCGTTTTATAGGCAAAAATATTTTTTAGCGAATTTTGCTAATTGCACAAATGTTTGCTGGTACTAACTTCTAAATGCAAGCATTTTAGAATGTGACATCTCCACCCACAAAATTGTATGAGGGTCCCTTATCGACAAAAACTGTTCAAGTTTGTGCACAACGAATATTTTTCGTTTTACAGACGTAACAATTTTTCCTGTTTTTCGCTAATTTTGAAAAGTTTGTTGCACATAACTTTTGAATGCAAGTGTTTTCGAAAGTATCAGCATTCAGTTTTTATAGTTTTTTCACGCTCTATCGATTGGCGTTTTTAGTTTTTCAACTCTTCGAACAATTTCTCGTTTTATAAGCAAAAACATTTTTTAGCGAATTTTGCTAATTGCTCAAATGTTTGCTGGTACTAACTTCTAAATGCAAGCATTTTAGAATGTGACATCTCCACCCACAAAATTGTATGAGAGTCCCTTATCGACAAAAACTGTTCAAGTTTGTGCACAACGAATATTTTTCGTTTTACAGACGTAACACTTTTCCCTGTTTTTCGCTAATTTTGAAAAGTTTGTTGCACATAACTTTTGAATGCAAGTGTTTTCGAAAGTGTCAGCATTCAGTTTTTATTGTTTTTTCACGCTCTATCGATTGGCGTTTTTAGTTTTTCAACTCTTCGAACAATTTCTCGTTTTATAAGCAAAAACATTTTTTAGCGAATTTTGCTAATTGCACAAATGTTTGCTGGTACTAACTTCTAAATGCAAGCATTTTAGAATGTGACATCTCCACCCACAAAATTGTATGAGAGTCCCTTATCGACAAAAACTGTTCAAGTTTGTGCACAACGAATATTTTTCGTTTTACAGACGTAACACTTTTCCCTGTTTTTCGCTAATTTTGAAAAGTTTGTTGCACATAACTTTTGAATGCAAGTGTTTTCGAAAGTGTCAGCATTCAGTTTTTATTGTTTTTTTACGCTTTATCGATTGGCGTTTTTAGTTTTTCAACTCTTCGAACAATTTCTCGTTTTATAAGCAAAAACATTTTTTAGCGAATTTTGCTAATTGCACAAATGTTTGCTGGTACTAACTTCTAAATGCAAGCATTTTAGAATGTGACATCTCCACCCACAAAATTGTATGAGGGTCCTTTATCGACAAAAACTGTTCAATTTTGTGCACAACGAATATTTTTCGTTTTACAGACGTAACACTTTTCCCTGTTTTTCGCTAATTTTGAAAAGTTTGTTGCACATAACTTTTGAATGCAAGTGTTTTCGAAAGTGTCAGCATACAGTTTTTATTGTTTTTTCACGCTCTATCGATTGGCGTTTTTAGTTTTTCAACTCTTCGAACAATTTCTCGGTTTATAAGCAAAAACATTTTTTAGCGAATTTTGCTAATTGCACAAATGTTTGCTGGTACTAACTTCTAAATGCAAGCATTTTAGAATGTGACATCTCCACCCACAAAATTGTATGAGGGTCCCTTATCGACAAAAACTGTTCAATTTTGTGCACAACGAATATTTTTCGTTTTACAGACGTAACACTTTTCCCTGTTTTTCGCTAATTTTGAAAAGTTTGTTGCACATAACTTTTGAATGCAAGTATTTTCGAAAGTGTCAGCATACACTTTTTATTGTTTTTTCACGCTCTATCGATTGGCGTTTTTAGTTTTTCAACTCTTCGAACAATTTCTCGTTTTATAGGCAAAAACATTTTTTTGCGAATTTTGCTAATTGCACAAATTTTTGCTGGTACTAACTTCTAAATGCAAGCATTTTAGAATGTGACATCTCCACCCACAAAATTGTATGAGGGTCCCTTATCGACAAAAACTGTTCAATTTTGTGCACAACGAATATTTTTCGTTTTACAGACGTAACACTTTTCCCTGTTTTTCGCTAATTTTGAAAAGTTTGTTGCACATAACTTTTGAATGCAAGTGTTTTCGAAAGAGTCAGCATACAGTTTTTATTGTTTTTTCACGCTCTATCGATTGGCGTTTTTAGTTTTTCAACTCTTCGAACAATTTCTCGTTTTATATGGAAAAACATTTTTTAGCGAATTTTGCTAATTGCACAAATGTTTGCTGGTACTAACTTCTAAATGCAAGTATTTTAGAATGTGACATCTCCACCCACAAAATTGTATGAGGGTGCCTTATCGACAAAAACTGTTCAATTTTGTGCACAACGAATATTTTTCGTTTTACAGACGTAACACTTTTCCCTGTTTTTCGCTAATTTTGAAAAGTTTGTTGCACATAACTTTTGAATGCAAGTGTTTTCGAAAGTGTCAGCATACAGTTTTTATTGTTTTTTCACGCTCTATCGATTGGCGTTTTTAGTTTTTCAACTCTTCGAACAATTTCTCGGTTTATAAGCAAAAACATTTTTTAGCGAATTTTGCTAATTGCACAAATGTTTGCTGGTACTAACTTCTAAATGCAAGCATTTTAGAATGTGACATCTCCACCCACAAAATTGTATGAGGGTCCCTTATCGACAAAAACTGTTCAATTTTGTGCACAACGAATATTTTTCGTTTTACAGACGTAACACTTTTCCCTGTTTTTCGCTAATTTTGAAAAGTTTGTTGCACATAACTTTTGAATGCAAGTGTTTTCGAAAGTTTCAGCATACAGTTTTTATTGTTTTTTCACGCTCTATCGATTGGCGTTTTTAGTTTTTCAACTCTTCGAACAATTTCTCGGTTTATAAGCAAAAACATTTTTTAGCGAATTTTGCTAATTGCACAAATGTTTGCTGGTACTAACTTCTAAATGCAAGCATTTTAGAATGTGACATCTCCACCCACAAAATTGTATGAGGGTCCCTTATCGACAAAAACTGTTCAATTTTGTGCACAACGAATATTTTTCGTTTTACAGACGTAACACTTTTCCCTGTTTTTCGCTAATTTTGAAAAGTTTGTTGCACATAACTTTTGAATGCAAGTGTTTTCGAAAGTGTCAGCATTCAGTTTTTATTGTTTTTTCACGCTCTATCGATTGGCGTTTTTAGTTTTTCAACTCTTCGAACCATTTCTCGTTTTATAAGCAAAAACATTTTTTAGCGAATTTTGCTAATTGCACAAATGTTTGCTGGTACTAACTTCTAAATGCAAGTATTTTAGAATGTGACATCTCCACCCACAAAATTGTATGAGGGTCCTTAATCGACAAAAACTGTTAAATTTTGTGCACATCGAATATTTTTCGTTTTACAGACGTAACACTTTTCCCTGTTTTTCGCTAATTTTGAAAAGTTTGTTGCACATAACTTTTGAATGCAAGTGTTTTCGAAAGTGTCAGCATACAGTTTTTATTGTTTTTTCACGCTCTATCGATTGGCGTTTTTAGTTTTTCAACTCTTCGAACAATTTTTCATTTTATAAGCAAAAACATTTTTTAGCGAATTTTTCTAATTGCACAAATGTTTGCTGGTACTAACTTCTAAATGCAAGCATTTTAGAATGTGACATCTCCACCCACAAAATTGTATGAGGGTCCCTTATCGACAAAAACTGTTCAATTTTGTGCACAACGAATATTTTTCGTTTTACAGACGTAACACTTTTCCCTGTTTTTCGCTAATTTTGAAAAGTTTGTTGCACATAACTTTTGAATGCAAGTATTTTCGAAAGTGTCAGCATACAGTTTTTATTGTTTTTTCACGCTCTATCGATTGGCGTTTTTAGTTTTTCAACTCTTCGAACAATTTTTCATTTTATAAGCAAAAACATTTTTTAGCGAATTTTGCTAATTGCACAAATGTTTGCTGGTACTAACTTCTAAATGCAAGTATTTTAGAATGTGACATCTCCACCCACAAAATTGTATGAGGGTCCCTTATCGACAAAAACTGTTCAATTTTGTGCACAACGAATATTTTTCGTTTTACAGACGTAACACTTTTCCCTGTTTTTCGCTAATTTTGAAAAGTTTGTTGCACATAACTTTTGAATGCAAGTGTTTTCGAAAGTGTCAGCATTCAGTTTTTATTTTTTTTTCACGCTCTATCGATTGGCGTTTTTAGTTTTTCAACTCTTCGAACAATTTCTCGTTTTATAAGCAAAAACATTTTTTAGCGAATTTTGCTAATTGCACAAATGTTTGCTGGTACTAACTTCTAAATGCAAGTATTTTAGAATGTGACATCTCCACCCACAAAATTGTATGAGGGTCCCTTATCGACAAAAACTGTTCAATTTTGTGCACAACGAATATTTTTCGTTTTACAGACGTAACACTTTTCCCTGTTTTTCGCTAATTTTGAAAAGTTTGTTGCACATAACTTTTGAATGCAAGTGTTTTCGAAAGTGCCAGCATTCAGTTTTTATTGTTTTTTCACGCTCTATCGATTGGCGTTTTTAGTTTTTCAACTCTTCGAACAATTTCTCGTTTTATAAGCAAAAACATTTTTTAGCGAATTTTGCTAATTGCACAAATGTTTGCTGGTACTAACTTCTAAATGCAAGTATTTTAGAATGTGACATCTCCACCCACAAAATTGTATGAGGGTCCCTTATCGACAAAAACTGTTCAATTTTGTGCACAACGAATATTTTTCGTTTTACAGACGTAACACTTTTCCCTGTTTTTCGCTAATTTTGAAAAGTTTGTTGCACATAACTTTTGAATGCAAGTGTTTTCGAAAGTGTCAGCATTCAGTTTTTATTTTTTTTTTCACGCTCTATCGATTGGCGTTTTTAGTTTTTCAACTCTTCGAACAATTTCTCGTTTTATAAGCAAAAACATTTTTTAGCGAATTTTGCTAATTGCACAAATGTTTGCTGGTACTAACTTCTAAATGCAAGTATTTTAGAATGTGACATCTCCACCCACAAAATTGTATGAGGGTCCCTTATCGACAAAAACTGTTCAATTTTGTGCACAACGAATATTTTTCGTTTTACAGACGTAACACTTTTCCCTGTTTTTCGCTAATTTTGAAAAGTTTGTTGCACATAACTTTTGAATGCAAGTGTTTTCGAAAGTGTCAGCATTCAGTTTTTATTTTTTTTTCACGCTCTATCGATTGGCGTTTTTAGTTTTTCAACTCTTCGAACAATTTCTCGTTTTATAAGCAAAAACATTTTTTAGCGAATTTTGCTAATTGCACAAATGTTTGCTGGTACTAACTTCTAAATGCAAGTATTTTAGAATGTGACATCTCCACCCACAAAATTGTATGAGGGTCCCTTATCGACAAAAACTGTTCAATTTTGTGCACAACGAATATTTTTCGTTTTACAGACGTAACACTTTTCCCTGTTTTTCGCTAATTTTGAAAAGTTTGTTGCACATAACTTTTGAATGCAAGTGTTTTCGAAAGTGTCAGCATACAGTTTTCATTGTTTTTTCACGCTCTATCGATTGGCGTTTTTAGTTTTTCAACTCTTCGAACAATTTTTCATTTTATAAGCAAAAACATTTTTTAGCGAATTTTGCTAATTGCACAAATGTTTGCTGGTACTAACTTCTAAATGCAAGCATTTTAGAATGTGACATCTCCACCCACAAAATTGTATGAGGGTCCCTTATCGACAAAAACTGTTCAATTTTGTGCACAACGAATATTTTTCGTTTTACAGACGTAACACTTTTCCCTGTTTTTCGCTAATTTTGAAAAGTTTGTTGCACATAACTTTTGAATGCAAGTGTTTTCGAAAGTGTCAGCATACAGTTTTTATTGTTTTTTCACGCTCTATCGATTGGCGTTTTTAGTTTTTCAATTCTTCGAACAGTTTCTCGTTTTATAGGCAAAAACATTTTTTAGCGAATTTTGCTAATTGCACAAATGTTTGCTGGTACTAACTTCTAAATGCAAGCATTTTAGAATGTGACATCTCCACCCACAAAATTGTATGAGGGTCCCTTATCGACAAAAACTGTTCAATTTTGTGCACAACGAATATTTTTCGTTTTACAGACGTAACACTTTTCCCTGTTTTTCGCTAATTTTGAAAAGTTTGTTGCACATAACTTTTGAATGCAAGTATTTTCGAAAGTGTCAGCATACAGTTTTTATTGTTTTTTCACGCTCTATCGATTGGCGTTTTTAGTTTTTCAACTCTTCGAACAATTTCTCGTTTTATAAGCAAAAACATTTTTTAGCGAATTTTTCTAATTGCACAAATGTTTGCTGGTACTAACTTCTAAATGCAAGTATTTTAGAATGTGACATCTCCACCCACAAAATTGTATGAGGGTCCCTTATCGACAAAAACTGTTCAATTTTGTGCACAACGAATATTTTTCGTTTTACAGACGTAACACTTTTCCCTGTTTTTCGCTAATTTTGAAAAGTTTGTTGCACATAACTTTTGAATGCAAGTGTTTTCGAAAGTGTCAGCATTCAGTTTTTATTTTTTTTTCACGCTCTATCGATTGGCGTTTTTAGTTTTTCAACTCTTCGAACAATTTCTCGTTTTATAAGCAAAAACATTTTTTAGCGAATTTTGCTAATTGCACAAATGTTTGCTGGTACTAACTTCTAAATGCAAGTATTTTAGAATGTGACATCTCCACCCACAAAATTGTATGAGGGTCCCTTATCGACAAAAACTGTTCAAGTTTGTGCACAACGAATATTTTTCGTTTTACAGACGTAACACTTTTCCCTGTTTTTCGCTAATTTTGAAAAGTTTGTTGCACATAACTTTTGTATTCAAGTGTTTTCGAAAGTGTCAGCATACAGTTTTTATTGTTTTTTCACGCTCTATCGATTGGCGTTTTTAGTTTTTCAACTCTTCGAACAATTTCTCGTTTTATAGGCAAAAACATTTTTTAGCGAATTTTGCTAATTGCACAAATGTTTGCTGGTACTAACTTCTAAATGCAAGCATTTTAGAATGTGACATCTCCACCCACAAAATTGTATGAGGGTCCCTTATCGACAAAAACTGTTCAATTTTGTGCACAACGAATATTTTTCGTTTTACAGACGTAACACTTTTCCCTGTTTTTCGCTAATTTTGAAAAGTTTGTTGCACATAACTTTTGAATGCAAGTATTTTCGAAAGTGTCAGCATACAGTTTTTATTGTTTTTTCACGCTCTATCGATTGGCGTTTTTAGTTTTTCAACTCTTCGAACAATTTTTCATTTTATAAGCAAAAACATTTTTTAGCGAATTTTGCTAATTGCACAAATGTTTGCTGGTACTAACTTCTAAATGCAAGTATTTTAGAATGTGACATCTCCACCCACAAAATTGTATGAGGGTCCCTTATCGACAAAAACTGTTCAATTTTGTGCACAACGAATATTTTTCGTTTTACAGACGTAACACTTTTCCCTGTTTTTCGCTAATTTTGAAAAGTTTGTTGCACATAACTTTTGAATGCAAGTGTTTTCGAAAGTGTCAGCATTCAGTTTTTATTTTTTTTTCACGCTCTATCGATTGGCGTTTTTAGTTTTTCAACTCTTCGAACAATTTCTCGTTTTATAAGCAAAAACATTTTTTAGCGAATTTTGCTAATTGCACAAATGTTTGCTGGTACTAACTTCTAAATGCAAGTATTTTAGAATGTGACATCTCCACCCACAAAATTGTATGAGGGTCCCTTATCGACAAAAACTGTTCAATTTTGTGCACAACGAATATTTTTCGTTTTACAGACGTAACACTTTTCCCTGTTTTTCGCTAATTTTGAAAAGTTTGTTGCACATAACTTTTGAATGCAAGTGTTTTCGAAAGTGTCAGCATACAGTTTTCATTGTTTTTTCACGCTCTATCGATTGGCGTTTTTAGTTTTTCAACTCTTCGAACAATTTTTCATTTTATAAGCAAAAACATTTTTTAGCGAATTTTGCTAATTGCACAAATGTTTGCTGGTACTAACTTCTAAATGCAAGCATTTTAGAATGTGACATCTCCACCCACAAAATTGTATGAGGGTCCCTTATCGACAAAAACTGTTCAATTTTGTGCACAACGAATATTTTTCGTTTTACAGACGTAACACTTTTCCCTGTTTTTCGCTAATTTTGAAAAGTTTGTTGCACATAACTTTTGAATGCAAGTATTTTCGAAAGTGTCAGCATACAGTTTTTATTGTTTTTTCACGCTCTATCGATTGGCGTTTTTAGTTTTTCAACTCTTCGAACAATTTCTCGTTTTATAAGCAAAAACATTTTTTAGCGAATTTTTCTAATTGCACAAATGTTTGCTGGTACTAACTTCTAAATGCAAGTATTTTAGAATGTGACATCTCCACCCACAAAATTGTATGAGGGTCCCTTATCGACAAAAACTGTTCAATTTTGTGCACAACGAATATTTTTCGTTTTACAGACGTAACACTTTTCCCTGTTTTTCGCTAATTTTGAAAAGTTTGTTGCACATAACTTTTGAATGCAAGTGTTTTCGAAAGTGTCAGCATTCAGTTTTTATTTTTTTTTCACGCTCTATCGATTGGCGTTTTTAGTTTTTCAACTCTTCGAACAATTTCTCGTTTTATAAGCAAAAACATTTTTTAGCGAATTTTGCTAATTGCACAAATGTTTGCTGGTACTAACTTCTAAATGCAAGTATTTTAGAATGTGACATCTCCACCCACAAAATTGTATGAGGGTCCCTTATCGACAAAAACTGTTCAAGTTTGTGCACAACGAATATTTTTCGTTTTACAGACGTAACACTTTTCCCTGTTTTTCGCTAATTTTGAAAAGTTTGTTGCACATAACTTTTGTATTCAAGTGTTTTCGAAAGTGTCAGCATACAGTTTTTATTGTTTTTTCACGCTCTATCGATTGGCGTTTTTAGTTTTTCAACTCTTCGAACAATTTCTCGTTTTATAGGCAAAAACATTTTTTAGCGAATTTTGCTAATTGCACAAATGTTTGCTGGTACTAACTTCTAAATGCAAGCATTTTAGAATGTGACATCTCCACCCACAAAATTGTATGAGGGTCCCTTATCGACAAAAACTGTTCAATTTTGTGCACAACGAATATTTTTCGTTTTACAGACGTAACACTTTTCCCTGTTTTTCGCTAATTTTGAAAAGTTTGTTGCACATAACTTTTGAATGCAAGTATTTTCGAAAGTGTCAGCATACAGTTTTTATTGTTTTTTCACGCTCTATCGATTGGCGTTTTTAGTTTTTCAACTCTTCGAACAATTTTTCATTTTATAAGCAAAAACATTTTTTAGCGAATTTTGCTAATTGCACAAATGTTTGCTGGTACTAACTTCTAAATGCAAGCATTTTAGAATGTGACATCTCCACCCACAAAATTGTATGAGGGTCCTTTATCGACAAAAACTGTTCAATTTTGTGCACAACGAATATTTTTCGTTTTACAGACGTAACACTTTTCCCTGTTTTTCGCTAATTTTGAAAAGTTTGTTGCACATAACTTTTGAATGCAAGTGTTTTCGAAAGTGTCAGCATACAGTTTTTATTGTTTTTTCACGCTCTATCGATTGGCGTTTTTAGTTTTTCAACTCTTCGAACAATTTCTCGTTTTATATGGAAAAACATTTTTTAGCGAATTTTGCTAATTGCACAAATGTTTGCTGGTACTAACTTCTAAATGCAAGCAATTTAGAATGTGACATCTCCACCCACAAAATTGTATGAGGGTCCCTTATCGACAAAAACTGTTCAATTTTGTGCACAACGAATATTTTTCGTTTTACAGACGTAACACTTTTCCCTGTTTTTCGCTAATTTTGAAAAGTTTGTTGCACATAACTTTTGAATGCAAGTGTTTTCGAAAGTGTCAGCATACAGTTTTTATTGTTTTTTCACGCTCTATCGATTGGCGTTTTTAGTTTTTCAACTCTTCGAACAATTTCTCGTTTTATAAGCAAAAACATTTTTTAGCGAATTTTGCTAATTGCACAAATGTTTGCTGGTACTAACTTCTAAATGCAAGCATTTTAGAATGTGACATCTCCACCCACAAAATTGTATGAGGGTCCCTTATCGACAAAAACTGTTCAATTTTGTGCACAATGAATATTTTTCGTTTTACAGACGTAACACTTTTCCCTGTTTTTCGCTAATTTTGAAAAGTTTGTTGCACATAACTTTTGAATGCAAGTGTTTTCGAAAGTGTCAGCATACAGTTTTTATTGTTTTTTCACGCTCGATCGATTGGCGTTTTTAGTTTTCCAACTTTTCGAACAATTTCTCGTTTTATACTTCACTTCACGAATTTCTAAATGCAAGTCTTTTAGAATGTGACATTTTCACCCACAAACTTGTATGACAACAACTGTTCAATTTTGTTATTTATTTATTGACTTTTACGCTTTATCAGTTTTTATTGGTTATTGCATTATTATATTATTAGCGAAAACTTTTTCATTAATATATTATATTACCAAAAAGTTTTCTGTATATTGACCTTATACACACAGAAAGGTGCTAAAAAAACGCTACATCTCTACATTAAAAAAGTTTGCCAAGTATAAGTACGGTTTTATCGTCTCTGAAAAAGTTTTTTTAGTGCTACTACTAGTTTTTTCAGCCCGGAAAAAAAGTTTGCCATCTGCTACTGCACTTTTATCAACCTTGTAAAAAAGTTTACCATTTTTTCAGTTTGTTTTCTTCTCATCCGTATAAATGATTCGTTGCAACAATTCAGGATCAGCTGTTTTCTATGTATCTGTCGTTTCCAACATGGTGGAATAATAAGGTGCGCGTAAGAATACAACAATAAAAAACGACATGCATTTTGTTTGTGTAAAATTAATTCAAAATTGTCAAAACAAAGCTGTATACAAAACAAAACAAAAGTTGTTTTGTATGTATTTATTGGTTATGCAAAAACAAAAAGCATAACGTAAACAAAAATATTCATGATGGCGGCCAAAAATGTAAACAACTTTTGACAAGAAAAGCATACTTTTCCATTTTTTTAACGGTCAAAACACAGCCCTACAAAAAACCATATTCCTTCTTGCGCACACCTGATTATTCCACCATGGTTTCCAAAATAATTAAGTAGCTGTCTACACGGCTAAAACTGCAGATAGCTGCATTTGTAGTCGCGTGTTCGTGTAGTCTCCCTGTTGACAAATGTGTAGCTAGCTACAAGAAACGCTAACTTTTAAATTGATTTTTCTAGACTAACTTAAAGCTAACTACAATACAATGCAGAATGTAACCAAAATCAATTAGTAGGTTGAGTATATATATATATTATACTCATATTTATAATTGAATATGGTGAGCGCCAACAAATTTACTCATTTAGGAACTCTTAAAATTATTTCAAGTATTTCATAACTTCTTGTCGTCAATATTTAAGTGCTAACTTAGCTGAGTCGTATGCGCGTTGACTGTTAATCCAATGACCTGTGGTTCGAGTCCTAGCACAGCATCGGTGAAAAAAAATTTGAAGAAAAATTTATTATTACAATATTACTATAAAACTAGCGAATATAGAATTGAGAAAATAAAATAAAAATGAAATATATTTTATTTTATGTATATTAACTAACTACATTTTGACTTTTTAAAACTATCTTAAAGTTAGCTACAAGTAGTGGAAAGAAAAACTGACTTTTCCCTAGGACATCGCCATGTTAAAAAAGTTAGTTATTTTCAAACATTCAAGTTAGTTTAAAGTTAGTTTTGTTTCCGACAGGGCTGCTGCGGCGAATGTGTTCATTCCTTCATACGAGCACAAGCAGCACAAAACTAATACATACACACTTACGAACACACAGTTTCTGTGTTGTTACCGTTGTGCCCCTAAAGAGGCACTTTGCCCCTTTTCTGACTGCAAAGCTCCTTTTTGGGCCCCTTTAATTTAAATCCCTTATTGGATCAATATGATTTATTTTGTGCCCCTTTTTGAACAAAAAAGAATACATTTTAGAAAGAAGCATAGAAAATATTGATTTTTTAATGTTTTACATATTAAAGATACTTTTAATATATGTATATACAGTGAACTCGCAGAAACGTGAACATCCAGCAACGTGAACTACCCAAAAACATGAACAAGTTTTTTTTTCATTGACTAGTCTAAAACGTGAACAAAGGTTAAATAAAGGCCCTAAAACGTGAACTTTTTTTCCAAACGTTTATATTTAATATTGTAAGCCTATTTAAAAATTTTGGGTTTCACCGCTACAGAATTTTTGAATATCCATCCACTAAAATTATTTTTAATATGTTATATAAAGCATTTGAATGAAATAATTTTAACAGAGCGTTTTTATTTTAAAAGATTAATTATTTTTCTTACAAAAAGTAGTATCGAAAAATGTTTCATAGCTAAAACACCACGTACTTTATTTTAATATAAAAAAAACGTCACAAGAGACTGCAAAAAGTGATAAAAAATGCAATCGAAAACGTGAACAAAATCGAAAACGTGAACACCCTCGTTAAAAATTAGTTCACGTTTCTGCGGGTTCACTGTATATTGGCCATGAAGCCGAGCTAGAAATAAATACTAACGAGATCTCAAGGAGTGATATTATGAATATTAAAAGCAAAATATTGCTTTTTTACGTAGTAGAAAGCAAAGCGAATGTCAAAAGCTATGAAGAATTTTTAAAAATATGTAAGCCTGAAACTTTTGGCATGAAATAGGAAATTTAAAAAACTGTTTGGACGACAAATTATATCCAAACTTGTATAAATTTGCGTCATATATATTTACTTTGCCACATAGTACTGCTTCTGCTGAACGTGTTTTTTCGAAGTTAGCATTACTAAAAAATAAATTAACAAATAGACTGAAAGTAGACACTACACCTTTTTCAATTGTAATTCAGAAAGCGTCAACTACATTTCAGAAAGCGTCAATTGTAATTCAGATTAGTCAACTTTAATTCAGAAAGCGTCAATTGTAATTCAGATTAGTCAATTGTAATTCAGAAAGCGTCAATTGTAATTCAGAAAGTATCAATTGTAATTCAGAAAGCGTCAATTGTAATGGAGAAAATAGTAAATATAAACACCTAAATTTTCTGAGCAAAAATTACAGCATAGTAAGCCGTGAATTTTGTTTTCAGTAACAACAACTGAATTCATTTGCAGAATAATTTAACATACATAGTTTATTCAAAATAATAACGAGTTTAGCATCAAGTATTTGCATAATCCCATAAGGAAAATTGTGTGATTTGCCAATCTGTAATGACAAGGACTCCAGTTATACGATTGCTGCCATGTCTACATTTATTGCATAAGAAATGCGCACAACCCTTTGCCGATATTGTAGATAGTGCTTGCCCTATCTGCAGAACAGTAATGATTGGAAATGAAGAAATTAAAAGAAAAAAATACAGAAAAAATAGGGAAAAAGACCGTGAAAGGATAGTAAATTGTGCTAATAGAGGTGATGATTGGAAAGCATTGGCTTTAACGCTAGAAATTAAATATAAAACCGCGAATTTTTGGATCCAATCTGGGGTTGACAAAATGTTGCCAAGAGGTGGTGCGAAGGCAAAAATTCTTTGTGATGATCAAAATGATTTGATGCTTTCGTGGATTGAAGAAGATTCTACCATAACATTAAAGCGTTTAAAAGAAAAGGTTATGAGTACTTTCAACATATTGATATCTGTGTCAACAATAGGTAATTATTTAGAATGCAGACTGTTCACTACAAAACAAGTACACTGTGAACCAGTTACGATGAATTCTGAGGCGAACAAAACAAAACGAGCTGAATATGTTCAATCCTTGAACCAGTACATACAGCAGGGAAAACAAGTTGTTTGGATGGATGAAACAAATTTTAATTTGTTTTGTCGTCGAACGAGAGGCCGTGCAAGAGTCGGCAATAGAGCAGTACAACACCTTCCTGCATCAAGAGGTCCTAACATTCATTTGATTGGAGCAATTTCAACCACAGGATTCATATATATAGAACGCAGAAGGGGCTCATTTACTGCACAGTTAGCAAATGATTGGGTAGTTAGTTTAATGCAAAAGTGGCAAGATACGGGAAATCAATTGGAAGATTTAGTGATTGTTGCGGACAACGCACCTTGTCACTCAAAGCTCGAAAGAGTCATCAATGGTACGCCAGCCTCTCTTTTAAGGCTAGGACCCTATTCTCCGATGCTAAATCATATTGAGAATATTTGGTCGAAAGTTAAATCCCACGTCAAAACCAACATTCATGTTCCAAACGTTGTAGGTCCAGGCGTGATAGAACAAAGGTTAGTATATTTGGAGGGTATTATAGACCATGCAACGACCACCATTACTGGGGGTGATTGCGCTCGTGCTGTGCAACATTGTGCAGTTCACCAAGCTACTGCTTTGGTAATGAATGATATGGCAGTCGATGTTTAATACAAATATACATATACATACATATGTACATACATATGTACTTACTAATATTTTTAGATTTTCATAATATATTTTTTTTTATAATAAAATGTATAATAAATAAAATTTGTTTCTGAATTACAATTGACACTTTCTGAATTACAATTGACGCTTTCTGAATTACAATTGACTGATCTGAATTACAGTTGACGCATTCTGAATTAAAGTTGACTATTCTGAATTACAATTGACGCTTTCTGAATTAAAGTTGACTAATCTGAATTACAATTGACGCTTTCTGAATTACACAT
Source organism: Lypha dubia (assembly GCA_947311025.1). NCBI lineage: Eukaryota > Metazoa > Arthropoda > Insecta > Diptera > Tachinidae > Lypha > Lypha dubia. The sequence continues at coordinate 73,031,743 of OX371261.1, read as the reverse complement.
GGAAAAGGTGTAGTCAGTCCTTGCTATCCGCCTTAAATTTATTTCAAAATGACTTGGAAGATTGGATTCCTAGTGATAAACTTATTCAAAAATACAGAAAAACAGTTTCAAAAAAATAGGTATTGAGTGCAAAATTATATGACTATTATAGTGCCAACCCTGCATTATTTATAACATATATACTTACTTATTACAACTCTATTTAAAAATACTCTTTTACCTAACCATGGGTATAAGTGTTATACTATAAGGATAGATATAAGAAGATAATAATAAAGCAATACAGTTGATATTGAACCAGAAGACAAGCTAGTTTGTTTCATTTAGTTTGTTCGATATTAAATGGCGACCGTGAAGGCGTGGAATATTCTAGCAAATATACATATGTACATACATACCAAGATGTATGTCTAGAATATTCCATTAGAAAAAAAAAGAAATTTTGTGTTGTAGACACAACAGGGAGTGGCAGAGTGAATTAACACAAAACTAAAATAGAAAACAGAATACTTAAAAAAAAAGAGTCATTATTGGTCAAAGTGAAAAGTAATTGAAAAGGCCTTATTATTTCATACATAAGTTGAAAATCTCAAATTTAATTAACAAACTTTCTAAAAATCTAACAAGTTATTGCAATCATTTCTTATGTTGAAAAATATTTTAATAATCATACAGCCACACGCACCTAAATGCATACGTAAGTATGTTGTATGTTAATGCTTGTATACATATGAAAATAAGTAGATAACATGTGTGCCAAAAGTTGGGAATTTTAATGAAATAAGCTGAAAAACTGAACTTTCCACAAAAAAACATTAATTTGAATAAAAAGGTCTTAAAGTGAATATCTTGAAAAATGTTGAATTTGTTTAATAATTGCAAAAACATTATAATACAATTCCTAACACAAAGTGCTAAAGGCAAATATTGTTAAATTTTTACAATTTTAAATAAATATCAAGTTAAATAAAAAAGAAAGAATTTTGAACTTTTGAATTTAATAAAAAAAGAAAAACTTCCTACAATGTAAACTGTAAAAGTGAAATCCATAGATGCAAGCAATTCAAGTGAAACCTAATTATAATTACACACATATATACATACCTGAAATTTTTCATATTTGTATGTCACCCCTTTGTTTTTTAACACTCCTGATTAAAACAACATCAAAATGGTACAAACGTTATCCGAAAAAAGATGGCAACCGAAAGCACAAAAAAAAATTACACATAGTAACAAATAAAACTGAAGTTAAAATAAAACTACATGAAAACGAAACAATAAGCATCAAATAAAATAATAAAGAAGAACTCATAACAAACAATAAAATAGGAAGACTTGAAAACGATAAATTTAAAAAACATCACAAGAACAAAAATGAAAGTAAAATGAGAAAAACAAGAAATTAGTAAGTACAGTCACGTAAAAATAAAATTTGAAAAACTAAAAACACATAAGAGAAATACCAGTTAAAAATAACTGTAGACAAAAAAAAAACATAAAAAGAACCTTAAAACACAGAAAAAATCTAAAAACAGGTACCTACAAATAAATTAAATAACACTTAGTAACAAGTAAACGAAAATGAAAAGAAACTAAATGGAATTGAAACAAAATTAAAATAATACAACAAAAAGAAATAAATATTGTAATTTAATTAACAAAAACAAAATATTGGAAAACTGAATAACAAAATTAAAATGAAATTAAAAGCAACGAAAACCACAAAACTACAAAAAAAAAAAGAAACAGTGATGGAAAGATACATACATAGGTACATAAACTAAAACAAGAAAACTGAATTCGAAGAAAACAAAAATACAAAAAAAAATACATAACAAAATATGTACATAACCAACTAGTATTAATATGTACATACTTAGATACATATATCTATATGACAACGAAAATAAACAACACTCAAATAAAATAGCAACAAATAAAATAGCCTAATAGCCTTTTTCCACTAGCATACATTTTAGAGGAATGAATGGAATATGTTGAAAATATCAAATTGCATTTCCATTGGCAACATCTAACATCTACCATCTTCTCAGCTGTCAAAAATATAAAAATACTTACAGCATAATTTTTTGTGGAAAAAAAATAAATGTTAAATTAAAATGAATTTTGAAGAAACATTAATAATTGGACTCGTTCATGCTTTACAAGAACAAACACAATTGTTAATGCAGAAAATTTGCGATCCATTATGAAAGATGAATATGAAGATAATTTATGTATGTATGTATGTCATTCATGTACATATGTCATTTATGTATGTCATTCACAAAAAATGAAACTATCAATATGTATGTATCTGTCATTTTGCTAGAGATGACATTAAAATTATCGGAAGATGTTGATTGGAACAAAATGATATAGGAACATCTTTTAAAGATGTTGACTTTTAGTACTGTGTATTTCTTATGGGAAGATGTTAACATCTTCTCAAATTGATGGTAGATGTTAAATGTTGCGTAGTGGAAAAAGGCTATAAATGATGAAACAGAACTGGGGCTTGACGTTTTTCTTCATACAATTGTAGTGCCATCTCTGGCACTTTGCATATAATCGATGTTATCGAGACTCGACGAGACTCGATGGCATCGATGTGTTGTAGGTATATAAAGAACAATGAAGAAATAAATAGTACATTCGTATCATAATCTTTAAAGTAACAACAAGTGCATTTTTATTTTACGGAGTACAACATGGCGACCGTGACGAAAAAAATGAACAATAAAAAAGAAAAGTGGAAAAGAAGAAAAATTAAAAAAAAAAAAGTTATACATACATATTTAAACATATTTAATTATACTACAAAAACTACTAACTAGACTACCTACTATGTTATAACATAAAAAACAAAAATAATCATTATTAATAATCAAACAAATTTAAACATTCCTGTACAAAAACGAAAAGACAAGATATGTAAAATGTTTAAACAACAAAAAGTACAATCAACTAAAAACCAAAAAAAAAGTAAGTACAGTCACGAAAAAATAAAATTTGAAAAACTAAAAACTCATAAGAGAAATACCAGTTAAAAATAACTGTAGAAAAAAGAACATAAAAAGAACTTTAAAACAGAGAACAAATCTAAAAACAGGTACAAATAAATTAAATAACACTTAGTAACAAGTATACGAAAATGAAAAGAAACTAAATGGAACTGAAACAAAATTAAAATAATACAACAAAAAGAAATAAATATTGAAATTTAACTAACAAAAACAAAATATTGAAAAAATGAATAACAAAATTAAAACGAAATTAAAAGCAACGAAAACCACAAAACTACAAAAAAAGAAACAGTGATGGAAAGATACATACATAGGTACATTCATAAACTAAAACAAGAAAACTGAATTCGAAGAAAAGAAACATACAAAAAAAAATACATAACAAAATATGTACATAACCAACTGGTATTAATATGTACATACGAGTATGTACTTATATCACAACGTTACACTCTTAACATACCATCCAACAACAGCAGTTGCCTCTTCTTTATAATACAATTAAACGAAAAATTGAAATTTACAGAAAAAACAGTAACTTAAAATAACTGAAAAATAACAAAAAAAAAAAGATGAAAAGAAACAAAACAAAAATGGAACAACTAGCAGTTGTCACTTACTTATATAGCAGTTATCACAAACAACAACAACAATACAACTCTAACATCAACATGCAGTACAGCGAAGAAAACACAATAACGAGGGCCGAAGCAAAAAGAACCAAAAGTGAAATACATATAAGACAAATTTTCAAACAAGACATAAGTACATACCTAACTTTATATACAGAATAATAAAATTACAAAATTAAAAAAAAAAAAAAATTTTTTTAATACTTACAACTACAAAAAAAAAACTACAATACAAAATAAGCAACATAAAACAGACTTATATAAATAATCTTAATTGTTAAGTTTTTAAAAGTGGCAACAACTACAATAAATTGTAATATATGTATGTATAATACCAGAAATAACGGAAGCTACAAAAATACCAAAACAAAAAAAAAATTAATATAAAAAAAACAAATTTTGAAAATACTAAGAAAGAAACACAAAAAAAAAAAAAACATCAAAAATAAATAAATACGAAGCAATATAAAATGACAATGAAACGTAACAAAATGAAATAGAAAATAAAACGAAGAAAAAAAAAGAGAAACAAACTGAAATTTAAAATTATATACATTAAGAAAAAAAAACAAGACAACTAAATGAAAACGAAACAATATGAAAGAAATAAAATAATAAAGAAGAACCCACATAATAAACAAAGAAAATATAAAGACTTGAAAAAAAAATTAAATTTAAGAACATCACAGAAAGAAGAACACTAAATGAAACGATAAAACTATATGTGAAACATGAAATTAACCATCAACATACAATATATGTATACAAATAACCAAATGTTATAACAGAACACAATAAAAAGAATAATAAATATTGTAAGATAATTAAACAAAAACAAAATATTGGAAAAACAAAATATTGAAAATAAAGTATAAATATTATACGTATATGTACATACATATGTACCTATCTACATAAACAAACTTAAACAAAGCAAGAACATAACATAAAAAAAAAGCCATAACAAACAACGAAAATACGAAGAAAAAAAAACTCAACAGAAAATTTATGCGCACAACATAACCAAAAACAACAGACACAACAACAATAACAACATTAGAATTCAACGAAGAAACGGAAAACAGAGAAGACAACGTCAACAAAAGTCTACAACGCAGTGGCAACACACAAGCAACAAGAGAGATGACAACAAGAGGCTTAACCAACAACGAAAAACGGGTATCATATATATATATAAAAAAAAAAAAAACATACTTATACAATATATTTATACATATACATACATATGTATTCATTTTTATTAAATTATATATACATACACTTATACAAATATACAAACATACAAACACCATCCAACACAATCAAATACATACATAGTTAAACACAAAACACACAAAAATATACACACATAACCAACACAAAGAAAATTTCTATATAAAAAAGTAAAGTAAAACCCTAAAATTTTATTTATTTACTATATGTATTTACTACTATATAAATGAATAAATAAATAAATAAAAAAAAAAATATTTTTTTTTGAAATGAAAAAAACCTCTTGCATTGTTTTATGTTGGAAACTGTGTATATTTATACAAACTAGATGTACACAAGTGTGTGCTATGAAAAATAACGAGCAAATTTAAGGGTTGTTTAGTAAACATAGTACATAAGTATGTATGTATAAAAATAATTTGTCAAAAGAAAAAACAAACAAGAAACAAAAAAAAAAAACATTACAATAAAAACATACATACATACATAAAATCAAATAAACATACATATGTACATGTATGTCAGTTCAATCAAATTGTTTTTCTTTTTTTTACAATTTTATTATTGCAAGAATATTCGGTTTTGGCTATGGAAAGGAAAAAGGTAGTAAATAAGACATCCCAGCGAACATAATAACATCATCATTCTTTGTACACTAATAACAATTTAAATTTGAAAATTTATGATACATTCTCGCACTAAGAAAATAGCAAAATTTAAGACAGTAATCCATAGATATAATGACGATATTATAAAATTTAGCATATATGCATATAAAAGATTTAAAAAACTGTTGTGTGTGGACTTCGAATTTGTTAACGAAACACCAAGCTTAGGCTTCATGCTTTCGAGGTTAGAAAACCAACAAACTCGGAATTTACCATGCAGAGTTATATATATATAAAAAAAAAATCGATTTATTTTTCAAAATTTTTACCATACAGGATCTAAAGGATCAGGGTAATAAAACATTAAAAATCTTAGAGATATTTCTTACTGAACTGATTGATAAACATAAAGAGAGAAGTAAAGTGTACTTTGATAAATTTTCAAAACCAATATTGTTGGAATTGAATGATGTTGTATATTTGCAAAAAGAACATTCTGATAACAAAATAAAATACATGTAAAAAAAAAAACCAATAATAAAACAAAATTTGTATGAATTTACAAAAATTTTTTTTTTTATTATAATATAAAATAATAGAATATAAAAGTTATGAAATTTAAGGAAAAATATTGAAAAGTATAAACAAATAATATGAAAAATACAAATTTTCAAGTGTATAAAAAATAAATTATTTTTTTTTGCAATTAATTAAATTAATAAAAAAAAAACTTTTATACAAAATCTTTAAATTTGTTTATTTAAAATAAAACTTGATAAATATACATATATAGATACTTACTTTTAATCAAATTAATTTAATCAAATCATATTACTTTTAATTTCATTACTTTCAATCAAATTACTCTAAGTATATTACTTTTAATCAAATTAATTTAATCAAATCATATTACTTTTAATTACATTACTTTCAATCAAATTATCTTAAGCATATTACTCTTAACCAAATTAATTTAACCAAATACCCATAATTCATATTGCTTTAAAATTGTTTCTACTTTTAAAATAAAAAAAAAATTATATTTAAATTTTGTTTACATATTTTTTGAAAAATGTAATATTCTGTAATCTATAAAAACACATTAAAGAAAATATTGAAGCAAACAAGATTGATCACCTTATTTGTTTCAACATTTTTTTATAAAAAGGGAGGTGCATAGGTAGGTGGACAATGCCTGTGTCTCCAAACTTTAAAACTTAATTTCCATATAATAACTTAATTGTAAAACTTTTTTAAATAATATTTAATATGTAAGGTAAAAAAAAATAAAATTATATTAAAAACGTTTTTTTTATAAAATGGGAGGTGTAGTGCCATCTCTGGCACTTTGCATATAATCGATGTTATCGAGACTCGATGGCATCGATGTGTTGTAGGTATATAAAGAACAATGAAGAAATAAATAGTACATTCGTATCATAATCTTTAAAGTAACAACAAGTGCATTTTTATTTTACGGAGTACAACACAATTTGGCATATAAAAGACGCGGCTGAAAGCAGTCGTGAGATAGAATCTATTTTATTTTGCCAGCGACTTTGCTTATGCTCTCACTCTCAGAGTAAAATTCTCTCAACAATGCTACCACACTTTTATTATATTTCATACAATTTGTAAACAAAACCAAAGAAAAATAAGAACAAAAGAAAATCAAAAAAACATTTGAAAGAGCAATTTAATTATAATTTTCTAAATTTGTAAATAATATGAGTAATATTGTCGAAAAATTGATTGCAGAAGTGCATAAACATGATTTCATATATAATTTGCAGTAATCAATGTACAAAAACAAGACTTGTGGATAAAAATTGGAAATGTGAATGAAGTTGAAGCCGACGCTTTAATTCTGCGCATTTTTTCTCTGAGAGTCGTTTTTGCTTCAAGTTGCGGACGTGTTCTGTTTCATCATTAAAGTATACGATGTTGAGCCATGATGGAAGATGAAATCGGAGGACAACAACAGCACACAACAGCAACACAAGAGAGACGGAATCAATCAACAACAGCACCATGGGTATTATTATATTATATTACAATTATTATTATTATCATTATATTAGAATATTACATATATACACATATCTCCACATAAATACAAACATATTCAAACATAAACATAACAGACAATACACATAATACATATATACAAACCTCATCAATTTTAACAAAAATATATATGTATACATGAAAGAAAACATAATCAAACAAAATAAAACTTAAAAACAAAACCTTAAGATGGAAAATTTTTTTTTGGAAGTTGTACATACATATGTACACATACACATATACTCACATACATATATGTAATTGAGAGAAGACAATTAAGGGTGCGTACAGAGTGGTCGCTTGTTGCCGAGCCGAGCTGGCTGACGCTTATTGCGAGAGCTCGTCATGCGAGAAACAAGTTTGAGTGTGCATAGTGGATGCGAGAATCAGAGCTGATGTTTTATATATTATTTGTGTTTTATGTATGAATTTCTTCAATTATTCTTGAAATTTTTATTGAATTTTTTTTATAATTGTTATAGTTTTATTTAATGTTTATTAGTTATTTGAATTTTTATTTTTTGTTTCATTTTTATTTTCTTTTTAATTTTTTGATTGCATGTTTTATTTACTTTTTCTTAAATTTTTGTTTTTAATATTTTTATGCTTTCCAAACAAGTTGAAATCATAACAACATAACATAAATAATGTTTTCGGCGCTGAAATACGCTTTGGAACTGTTTTCTCGCATTCAATCAGCTTTGCGTTCTGACCAGCTCGACATCCACTATGACCTGTTCGCGCTTGTTTGTACTAATTTGTATAGTACCAGTTTTCTCGCATTGGTTCTCGCAATAAGCGTCAGCCAGCTCGGCTCGGCAACAAGCGGCCACTCTGTACGCACCCTAAGTGTGTTTGACTTGATATTAAATGGAGAAATATGCATTTAAGAGAAAATTTAAGAGCGAAGTAAGAAAATTATTAAAATCAAAATTTAAGGGTTGTTTCACCGAGAAAAAAAAGTGATGTCATATGAAAATATTTATAATTTTTAGTTTTAAATAGAAATATTTTTATTTCAATAAATTTAGATTCTCAAACAAGTAATAAAATAAATAAATTTAGTTTTGCGAAGTACAAGTACATTGTAGATTTTTAAAATGATTATGGAAAAGCATATGACAACATTACAAATAATTAAAAGGTAATTTTTTTAAATTATAAAAACAACATTTCCTATACAAAAAGAAATTACAAGAATATATTTTTAATGAAGACAATCATACAAATGGAAAAGAAATGAGAAATTAAAATTAAATTTAGAAAAATTTAAATTTTCTTGAAAAATTTTTTAAAGTAAAAGCAAACAAAAATAAAACATTTTGTGTCATATGTCTGAATTTGACAACGGAAAATTTGTTGAATTGATTAACAATTTTTACAGTGTTAAGAAAAGAATCCTTCAAAATCGTACAATTTCAACAAAAAAAACTAAAATAATCGAATACGTTAGTTTATTAATGGAAACTTATAATTCAATATTGGAATACGTAAAAACATATTCTGAAAATTTATCAATTGTCACGAAAACACCAATTTTTTCTAAAATAAGACATTGTCGTGAACTTTTAGTGAGATGCTTTGGCAAACTTAATTGTAAAGTAAGGGTTCCAGAAAACATAGAGCTGTTTGAAATTGTAAACAAAGACGTTCTGACTGATAGTGAAAGCGATTCAGAATATAGTGAGTCGGAAATTGAGTCAAATACTGATAATAAAGATAGTTTAGACATTGAAAATAAAATGGCAACGACGGAACAAAAAAAAGCATATATTAGTATGTGTTCAACCATTCTTAGAGACAACTATGATGGTAATCCATTAGCGTTAGATTCATTTTTAGACAAGATCAGTTTAATTGAAGACCTCACAGATGATAACCTAATAACTACTCTTTTACGCTTCATTAAATCAAAACTGGAAGGGAAAGCTAGAGAAGCATTACCAGAAAATATTATGACGGTAAACGATATTACAACTGCGTTAAAAAGTAGGATCAAACCAGATAATTCCAAAGTTGTTGCTGGTAAGATAGCAGCTTTAAGCGTTAGAAATAACAATGATTCAGAATTTTCTAAACAGGCAGAGGAGCTTGCAGAAGCATTTGAACGTTCGTTAGTTATAGAGGGAATAAATAAAAGTAAAGCACATGAAATGGCAGTCGAACAAACTGTAAGCATGTGTCGGTTAAATGCGAAGTCTGATTTAGTAAAATCAATATTAGCATCATCTGTTTTTTCAGACCCCAAAGAGGTAGTAGCAAAGCTAGTTGTTGAACAGGCAACAGAAATTAAAGAACATCAGGTTCTTACTTTCCAAACTAGTAACCGTAATTTTAGAACTAATGCAAATCAAGCAAATAATTTCACTCAGCGTCGTAACAATTATAGCTATCGTGGAAGCAATCGTGGAAATTTTCGTGGCAGGAATTTTCACACTGCAAACAATCTCAATAACAGAAGTTTTAACAATAATCAAAATAATTATCGGGGTAATAACCAGTGTTGCCGTTTTGGTTATTTTTAACCAAAAATGGTAATTTTTTTTTCCAATGTGGAGATGTGAACTTTTTTTTCATTTTGGTAACTTTTTTGGAAATCAAAAATATGAATGTTTTTTTATCTAATTAATTTAATAAAACGTTTTTTATTACGTTGTTTTGATGACACTGTAAAATTTTACAAAAGTATGTAGTTCATTTTACTTAATAACCAACTCTGCGTTACCAAAATATGCATGTCTGTTCATTTTACTTAATAACCAACTCTGTGTTACTTAAATATACATGTCTGCACAGCATGTCTACTTTGATTGCCGGCATTTTATCAAAGAAAAAGTTACTGTGAATTGGCAAATGTTAGAAAAAACATATAATTAAACAAATGCACAATGGATAAGTAAGTATTAGTATTTTTTCATATTTGAATCTCTTTAAATTCAGTAATAATTTTTAACTTCTTTTTAGGTTTTTATTGAAGAAGACTGCAAGTAATGGAACCGAAGAATTATCATCTGAAAGCGAAAATGAAAGGAGGTAAAAACAATACTTTAATTTTTCATAAATTTTTGGTATAAAAAAAATATTTCCAATTCAGTGAAAATAAAAACAACCCTAAAAGAAAGTTTCGGGCTGCATGGCTGCAGGAATTTCCTTGGCTAATAAATAAAGATGGGAGTGGGTATTGTACAGCTTGTGATAAGAAATTGTGCAATCACGTAAGTTATTTAAGGAAACATGCATCAATACGTATTCACATACAATATGTGGAAAGGAAAAAAACCAAATCAAAATAAATTCTTTTGTAAATGCTGAAAAAGGAAATCTTGCTAAACAAGTATACCAAGCTGAACTAGCACTTGTTATGTTTCTAATTTACCACAACTTGCCATTTATATTAATGGATTATTTACCCGGCTTATTAGTGCTATGCTGTCCTGACTCTAAGATAGCACGGAGTATTAAATGCGGTAGAACAAAAGCAACACAGCTAGCAGATACGTTGGCGAATAAATCTAAAAATGATATTGTATCTATATTGAAAACTACAAAATTTTCTTTAATATTGGACGAAACTACAGATCTATCTACCAAAAAATCCCTAGTCATAGTCGTTCGATATATGGACAAATTGTGCCGAAATATTTATGACAGGTTTTTATGCCTTATAGAGGTTGTAAACTCAGATGCCAAATCACTTTACGACATCATAAAAAATTTCTTTGAAGAACATAATATTCCTCTAGAGAACATTATTGGGTTAGCAACTGATGGTGCCAACGTAATGGCTGGAGAAGTCAATGGGTTGCAAGCTAAATTTAAGAAAGATATTGATATATTTTATATTAATTGTACGTGCCACTCACTACATTTATGTTCTGCTTATGCTTGTAAGAAACTTCCTGCACAAATTGAAATTCTTTGTAGGAACATTTATAACTTTTTTTCGCATAGTCCAAAACGTATTCTTGAATTTAAAGAATTTCAAGATTATTGCAGTGTAGAGCCACATAAAATATTAGGCATTTCTCTAACCCGTTGGCTGGCACTAGAAAATGTAATCAATCGTGTAATTGAGCAGTGGTCTCCCTTGCATTTACATTTTATATCGTTCTACTTCGAAGTAAATGGCATAAAAGCTTGTGAATTGGGTGAACTAATGGGCGATACTAGCTTAAAAGTGTATTTTTTATTTCTTTCATATATTCTCAATATAATAAACAACCTAAACAAAGAATTTCAGTCAGAAAAAGTGCGTCTTCCGTATGTCTATAGCTAATTGGAATTAAATTTTAAATTAATTTTAAGCAATTTTACCAAAAGTAGTTTTGTTAAAAGTTTAATTTCGTTAGAAACGGTAAATTTATTTGATGAAACAAATTACTTAAACATAGAAAATATTTTTATTGGCCGTAAAGCTGAACTATGTATGCAGGAAAGTAACTTGTCCAACTTAAAAAAATATGAAATTAAAAAAAATATACAATCTTTTTATATAGAACTTTTAAAAGAAATTTCAAAACGCTTTGATTTTTCAAGAAAAGATTTAAAACATCTTGCCATAATAACACCTAATAAAGTTTTAAATAATTTAGAAATTTCTTTGGAGCCTTTATTGTCAACTTTCCCAAACTTAACAGGCGGTAATGAAGAAGAAATTTTAAACCAATGGAAGTTATTAAGATTTGCGAACATTACAGAGCTAAAGAGTGACATGGATATAGTTGAATTTTGGGATAAAGTATCCAAATACAAAAATGGAATGGATGAAAAATGTTTTGAAGACCTAATTAATTTTGTTCAAAATTTGCTGACATTGCCACATAGTTCTGCTGATGCCGAAAGAAAATTTTCTCAACTTAATTTAATAAAAACTAAGTTTCGAAATAAACTTGACTTTAAAACTATTAATAATATAATGCAATCAAAGGAATTGTGCAAAGACCAAAATAATTCACACTATGTGTGGTCTGCCAATGATATGTTTTAACCTTATCAATTAATTTTTTATGTCATATTACACAGTGATAAATTTTACCTGTAACTAATTTGTTGATCTCTATATGTAATAAAATTACATATAAGTTTTTTAGTTGTTTAGTATTTTTTATGTAAAAGAATTTATTTTTTATTTTTTGTTATCTCTGAAGTACAAATTAATTTTAAACATGTAAATATATTTAATATTATATATTATTTAAAAAAAATAATAAAAAAAATGAATTTTAAACATGTAAATATATTTAATATTATATATTATTTAAAAAAATAATAAAAAAAAAATTTGGTTATTTTTTTTTCTCGTTTGGTAAGTTTTTGGTTACATAAATTTTTTGGAAGTGGCAACACTGGTAATAACCGAGCTAATTTTTCGCGAGGCTTGAACAACAGAAGAGTTTCAGTTAGGCCTTTAAACGTGGAGGCCCCTCAACAAACACTGCTGTTGGGGGAGGAGACTTTAAAATAGAAAAACCAAAACCTTTTAAATCAATTTATAGTCTAAATCCTAGCTACGCAGACTTTATTCAAATAAATTTATCTAACATAGACAGACCATTTACTTTTCTCGTAGATTCTCAAGCAGACGTTTCGTTAGTCAAAGTTTCAAGTTTAAGCCAAAATATATCATTAAAGGAAAATGAGAAAATCGGTATAACTGGTATAAACACATTTGCCATATCGTCATTAGGTACAATTTACACAGAATTAAATATTTCAAATTTTTCAATCCCACAAGTTTTTCACTTAGTCAATGATGACTTCAACATTCCTTCAAATGGTATACTTGGAAAAGATTTCCTTAAAAATAACAAGTGTAATATCGATTATGATACCATGATATTCTTGCATAATTCCGCCGAGATGTGAAGTCTATAGAATTTTTAATTTCAAAAACATTAAAGAGCCAATGTACATTGACTCTCAGGAAGTTTCTAAGGGAGTATTTATAGGAAAAGGCATTGTAGACTCGGAGAATTCTATTTTACGCGTAGTTAACACAACAACCGAAATAAAAATTATTAAAAATTATGATATTCAAGCGCAAAAGCTACAAAATTTTTACATTTACGCTGTAAATAAAACCGTTCGCAATCCAGAACGTATATCAAAGCTCAAAAACGTATTGCAGCAACAAATGCCAGATAATGTTAGAAACGATTTATTACCAATTTGTGAGAATTTTTCAGATATTTTTGCATTGAAAGATGACAAAATGACAATCACAAACTTTTATGAGCAAAAACTACGTTTGACCGATTCTATACCAGTCTACATTAAGAATTATCGACTAGCACACGCCCAAAAAGATGAGATTAACAAGCAAGTTAAAAATTTACTGGAAAACGATTTAATAGAACCAAGTACCTCTAACTATAATAGTCCTTTAATATTAGTACCAAAAAAGAGTTTAAGTGTTAAAAAATCCTATAGAATGTGCGTCGACTATCGAGCCTTAAATAAAAAGTTAATTGCCGACAAATTCCCATTGCCTAGAATAGACGATATTTTAGACAACCTTGGTCGAGCGAAATATTTTTCAGTGCACCCAGATTCTCGTGATATTACGTCTTTCAGCACTGATAGCGGATCCTACCGTTGGAAAGTTTTACCTTTCGGACTTAATATAGCTCCAAATTCTTTTTCCAGAATGATGTCTATTGCTTTTTCAGGCCTTGCACCAAACAAAGCTTTTCTATACATTGATGATGTTATTATCATAGGTTGTAGCAAACAACATCACATTCAAAATTTGAAAAACGTTTTCGAAATTTTAAGAAACCACAATCTTAAGATAAACCCATATAAATGCAATTTCTTTCGACCTGAGGTCACATTTCTAGGACACAAATGTACTGCAAGAGGCATTTTGCCAGATGATTCTAAATTCAGTGTAATAACAACGTACCCGATTCCTACAGATAAAGATGCAGTAAGACGATTTGTGGCATTTGCCAATTATTATCGAAAATTTATCCCGAATTTCGCTATTTTAGCAGCACCATTGAATTTCCTCACAAGAAAAAATGCAACATTTAGCTGGACTGAACAATGTCAAAATTCATTTAACAAATTAAAATCAGCCTTATTATCTCCAAGAATACTTCAGTATCCCGACTTTAAAAAGCCATTCTTAATTACCGTTGATGCCTCAAAAACTGGTTGTGGAGCCATATTAAGCCAGAATATTAATGATAATGATTTACCAATTTATTTCGCGTCTAGAACATTTAGCCCATCCGAACAAAAGAAACCCATAATAGAACTAGAAGTGTTAGCAATTCATTTTGCGATTATTCATTTTCGGCCATATATTTATGGTACTTCCTTCATAGTGCGATCAGACCATCGACCTTTGGTTTACCTGTTTAATATAAAAGATCCTTCCTCTAAGTTAACAAAAATTAGATTAGAACTTTCCGAATACAATTTTACCGTTGAATACATAAAAGGAAAAGAAAATGTAGTAGCGGATGCTTTATCCAGAATTTCCATTAATGAACTAAAAAATCTAAACAATAATGTATTTTCAATGACAACTCGAGCAATGTCAAAGAAAACTAACAAAAACAAAAATGATTTAGAACAACAAAAAGATTCCATTCAATTAAAAATTTACGACAAGTTTGATAAAAAAGTTTCAAAAATTAAAACAGAGTTATTTTATATGAATCAAAAACTTACTAAAATGCGCATAAATATACATAAAAAATTTAAAAAATTGATATATATTGATTTTGAGATTGTTAACGAAACAATTTGTTTAGACAATTTGCTTTCGAGGTTGCAAAAAGAAGCCAACATTCAAAAAATTTTTATAGCAGAATGGTCCAAAAGTGATCCATTTTTTTCGATTTGTTCAATTCAAACTCTAAAAGATAGTGGAATAAAAATATTAAAAACTCTGGAAATAGTCCTAACGGAACCAACGGAAATAATAACAGACGAAAACGATAAACTAAAATTGATGGAAATACACCATAATGATCCTTTAATTGGTGGTCACTGTGGTCAAAAGAAGTTATACGCAAAAATTCGTACAAAGTACTATTGGAAAAGAATGACGAAAGATATTGCAAAATTTGTAAAAAATTGCAACGAGTGTACTTTAAATAAAGTCAGACCAGGCAATGTCGAAAAACTAGTTCTAACTCCTACACCAAGTAAAGCATTCGATATAGTTGTTTTAGATACTATAGGTCCTTTACCTCAGTCAGCTTTTGGTAATAAATATGCAATTACATTAATATGTGATTTATCTAAATATTTAGTTACCATTTCAGTTCCCGATAAATCAGCTCATACTATTGCGCGTGCAATATTTGAAAATTTTATTTTAATATATGGGAGAATGAACACCATAAAATCAGATCAGGGTAGCGAATTCAAAAATGAACTATTCACCGAACTGTGCAAATTATTAAAAATTGAGTTGAAATTTTCAAGCGCATATCACCATCAAAGTCTGGGCACAGTCGAACGTAATCATAGGGTATTCAATGAGTATATACGAGCTTATATAAAAGAAAACATGACTGATTGGGACACATACCTAAAATATTTCACTTTTTACCATAATACTACACCAAACACAGTCTTTGATAACCAATTTGCACCTTTCGAGTTAGTTTTTGGTAAGAAAGTGACAATGCCAAGTGAAGTACAAACAAATTTAGAACCGCTTTATAATTTAGATAATTATAGCAAGGAGATTAAACATAGATTACAAAAAACCCATATCCTTGCAAAAGATTTAATCAACAAACATAAAGAAAGGAATAAAAAACTACATGACAAATTTGCTAAACCAGTATCATTACAGGTTGATGACAGCGTTTTAGTGAAAAAAGAGCCCTACGAAAAGCACAAAAGTATTTACGAAGGTCCTTATATTGTCAAAAATATAAATGGTGTTAATATAGAAATTTATAAAGCTTTAGTGTTAAACAATAATATTTACAAATCATTTAACAAAATTTGGAAATATTTCAGAAATTAAATTAAAATAACTAAATAATTAAGTAAGGTGATCACCCTATCTTAATTGTATGTAATATATAAATATTTTATAATTTTCAAAAAAAAAGGGGAGGTATCTACCCATATAATTACTTGTAAATTATCATACCACATTTTATTTTTAATGCTTGTGTTTATAAATATATTATAAATATGTTTATAGATATATTATAAATGATATATTGTAAATGAAGATTAAATTAAAAAAAAAGGGAGGTATAGTGCCAACCCTGCATTATTTATAACATATATACTTACTTATTACAACTCTATTTAAAAATACTCTTTTACCTAACCATGGGTATAAGTGTTATACTATAAGGATAGATATAAGAAGATAATAATAAAGCAATACAGTTGATATTGAACCAGAAGACAAGCTAGTTTGTTTCATTTAGTTTGTTCGATATTAAACTATACATATATTTAAATTTGCTTATATCTTTTAATTTAATAATGAGATGTATAGAACATTTACACAATTGTCTTTCTCTTGCAAATCGTATGTTTCATTTGTTATTAACACTAAATGCTTTTCCTCTAATAAATTTAGGTATCTGTGTCTTATCCCTTAGAAAACTTAAGTACGTTTATACATATTGTTACCATGAACTATATTTTATTTTTCGTAGCTATATTTTTTTCATAAAATGAATACATATATTTTCGAATGTACATACATATATTTTATAAAAATACTTTTAATGAAAATGTTTGTTAACCTTTGTTTTTAGAAATGAAACGTGTTTAGTTGCTTTATTTTTTCTTGTTTTTGAAGATGACACTTTTTTCCATAGAAATCCCCTTTTTGTGACCCTTTTTTTTTTGGTAAATCCCCTTTTTGCGCCCCTTTTTGAAAATTGTCAACGGTAAAGCTATAAACACATTCGCCACAGCAGAGTACACGAACGCAAGACTACAAATGCTGCTAGCTACAGTTGTAGCCGTTTAGCCAGCTACTTAATTATATTGGAAACGACAGATACATAGTAAACAGCTGATCCTGAATTGTTGCAACGATTCATTTATGTATATTACAGTGGTGCATATTTACCGATTTTACTTTTTTAAAGTTCGCTGGGGTGAATTGAATTCAGCGAGTTGAATTCGCCACTTACATCACTTTGTATGGATTCGCTTTGACATAACCCGAAAAAAAATTCATCTCATGGATCTCTTTTGGCTCCGGAGTTACAGGGTTCAAAACTTATTTTTTATTGGCCATAACTCCTAGAATATGAAACGGCTATAAGCGATGTGGATATCACTCTAAACTTCTCTAAAATACCTTTATACTGGTATACAAATTTTTTAAAACAATGACTGACTTCCTAAATGCATGTTGCTTTGTAGTAATACATTGTAGGGTATTCGCAAATACAACCATGCAAATTTTAGCAATGTAGTTTGTTCCCATTTGCAACATTGTTGTATTTAATATGTAAGAAAAAAACCAAGAGAGGCATCCAAATAGATTTAAATGCAAAATAAATACAACACGCAGCACAAGACAGCAAGTCGTTTATGTTTTGGAGTTTTCTTCTTCGCACAAATCAAACAAATTTTCAATATTATGATTTACTATGAATGATACATTGCAAATATATGTTCTTAAACAATTTCAGGGCTACAAAGTATTAGTGTGCAACAACGTATTAAATGAGTAACTACACAATGTATCAACTTGGTATTAATACTATATTGAGGAGTTGGCTGAAGTGGTTTGCGCGTTGACTACTAAGCAAAGAATGAAATGGGGCCTGGGTTCATACCCTTGGCAGAGCAAGTCAATCAACATCATTAATTTCTCTAATGTGCGTTAGTGAGACATTGTATTAATTGTCGTCGGACTATTTAAGTGATGAAGGCATAGCACTGGTCACTAAAAAACTGTTCCGACAGCGATTGATGCTGTGCTAAGCTAATGTATGTACGCAACATCGCCCTCCTTCGTCGGTTAGCAGAAACATCGGTGAAGTAAAACAATTAATAAAATGCCTGCTAATATAGCTTAACAAAGTTAATGCGTCTACCTAACACCGGAGGCGCCTCAACACTGCTGTTATGCTGGGTTTCATCGTTCAAACCACAGAATATACACAGAAAGGACCCGGCCATCTAGCGGTGTGCACGTGAACTAAAAAAAGTACAAATGGCATCACAATGGCATCACCATGATAACCCTAAAAACATTAAAGGTCAGAAAATTTTGTTTGCATACGTCTGTCTCTTTTAGTTCTGTGGGTTAAAAATAAATTCTTTATTTACAGATTTTTCAGCAAATTGGCGCCAAATTTTTGGGAAATCCGTGTTTTGGCGGACTTTTTGACAGATTTCCTTAATTATTTTGCGCCATTTAGCTTGTGTGTTAGTTAATAGTGGATGATAACTGAAGTGAAGAAGACAAAAAAGTATATTCTATAGGAAAAATAACCAAGAAAATGTAAGTATGTTTTTAAAACAATTAAAAAATTTTCTAAACTTTATTTCTTTTCAGGAGTCGCAAATGTGTTATGGGATGCCAAAATATGGACAGTCTTCATCGTTTTCCGAAGAATCCGACAAGGTAAGTGATAGGGTTTTTTATTTCCAATTGTTAAAAAGAAAACCAATTGGAAAGTTTGTGCAAAGTGCAAGTGCAAGTGTAAAAGGTCTATTTAAGACATCAGTAACGTCCCGTCAGTGCCATACGTCCAAAGCAGTAATATTTTCCACCGCGAATACTGCTTTGGTACGTTTTTGTTATTGGTTTATGAAAATAACAGGCGTATTAGGACGTGGAACCAATATTTGGAATTGGTATCATTGGCGGACGTGCACTTGCTTTGGCATGTTACTGACTTATGCAAATAGACCTTTAATCGTTATACGTGTATACTTAAAGCGTTAAAAGGTTTTAAAATAATATTCCTCTCGGAATCTGATGTAGATGTAGCAAACAAAAACCATAATTTCAATATAAATATTAGAATGAAGTGAATTAATAAAATTTGTTAACGGCAAAAACATGTTAAGAAGTTTTACAATTTTACATTCTCCTGGCATTCATCTTTAAATTTGGTTTATTTGGTCACCCATATCAGCACTTTGAGAGGAATATTTTCGTAAAATCTTTTAACGCTTTAACTGCTGTGTGTCTGTATGTAATCAAACATAACAGAAAGGGTTGTAAAATATATAAAAACAACACTAGAGCTCAAGGTATATAACACTAGGGCTCAACTTTCATATAGCTTATTTTGTCATTTATAATTCGATTTTAAATGTTTTTGCAGTTCTGAATAGCTTATTAGTTATGCTCTTAGACTGCAATAAAAAGTTTTTAAATTAAAAAACCGTGTGCCAATGTAGTAGCAAAACTATTTTTTAAATTTAAATTTTTTAAAAAATTTTTTCATAGACTGTCTTTTATTTCACACTTTTTACTCCAAACCATGTTAATATTTTTACCTATTCTAAACGTATATTGTGTATAGAAAAAAACAAGACATAAATTTTGAAAATCGATTGATAATTGAAAAAGTTGTACAATTTTTTAAACAACCCTAGTACTCACGGTATTATAGCTCTTTTGTCATTTATAAGTCCATGATCTAGACTAAAAAATTCCAAAAAAAATCAGCTTCATATTTAGTATATATAAATGAATTTAAAAGTGAAGTTTATTCAAAAATATAATTTGTACATATAAATATATTCTTTAATTAATAATTCATTTCTTTCTATTATAAAAATATGTTTGTTTCCCTTCATTTCCGGTAGCCAATTCGTTTGAAAACAGGTTTGCAGCAATCAAATGGTCCAATTGGTGAGCTATAAATATAAATAAAAGTAAACTTTTTAATACAAATAATCAATATTATTCTTTTCAGATAATATTGTATACTCACAATTTGTTTCCCTTCATTTCCGGTAGCCAATTTCTTTAAAAACAGATCTGCAGCGTTACAATAGACCTTATAGTAACTTCGGTCCAGTTGGTAAGCTGAAAAATAAGTAGTTTAAGTTTTTATTCACAGATCATTTTCGGTTGCGGCCAATTGGATCTGCAAGCTCGTGGCATCTTTGTTATTTTCGTAAACATCTTTGTTGTTTTCATGTAGATAAAAGTTTCACCTATTTCTGGCTCACTAGAAGCTCAGTAATTACCACCTTTTGTCTACTACTCACCTACATTAAGCGGACTTACATTTGGTATATTCATTTTGGATTTTAGAAACTCAATCGTAAAAGATTTGGCAGGGAGCATTGTCGCATACCAAGACGAGTTGGGATAACTGATTCCCCAAATCCTCCCATTTCTCAAAAAGTCCTCTGACCCATTCATTTGCAGTATCGGCGTTGAATGAACCTCTACGACTATTCATTTGGACAAAGCCTGATGTACAAATTGCACCTATTAAATGTATATTGGGGCCACGGGAAGTGTACTGTACGGAATCCAACACGAGACCAAAGTTGAAGTTAGTCTCATCTATCCAGACCACTTGTTTTCCAGCTCTGATAAAGTCGTTAATTTTGTTGACCAAAAAATAATTGAAGTTTATGTAATATGTTTCAATTATTTTTTGCCTTAAGTAATATCACAATTGATTAAAGTTGTGTAAAGTTTACCTATTTGTTTAAAACAAATCAATTTCTTAATATTATATCTAAATTTCTCAATTTCATTTGAAATTTTCCCAAATTCATTTGGAATTTTCTGAATTTAAACGTGAAATTCTCAATTTTAATTGGAATTTTCTAAATTTAAACTTGAAATTCTCAATTTCATTTGGAATTTTCTGAATTTGAATGTGAAATTCTCAATTTTAATTGGAATTTTCTGAATTTAAACTTGAAATTCTCAATTTCATTTGGAAGTTTCTGAATTACATTGAAAAATGGTGTAGATATGTATGTATACAATCTCTTTTAATATTTTCTTCATTAAAACTGTAAATTTTAACCATATTTATAAATTTTATACAATTTTAATAAAATCAAAAATTTTCAACCCCAATGTTATTTTGCTTGTTTACATTTTTATTTTTTTTTCACAGTATTTGGTAATGTATGGTTGTTGTCACTTTCTTATTAAATTTTTAGATTGCCACATATATTTTTACTACTCATAATTAAGGGTTATCACCACATGATATGGCCACTTGACACCTGCCAACGTTGCCATATCTGTTTACGTCTGTGGTTCAAACTAGAATGATCTATTCTTTATTTTATTTTAGGTTGGTAGCGAATAATACACATAGCATAAGGCAGAATACAATTAGAGTAAAGAGAGAAACTATATGTTAAGTCTTAAGAATAATAATATAGGTATAAGAATGAGTAAGGTAGGTATATATAACTTATGTCTACATCGAGTCTCTATTATTAGAGTTGTTAAATTAAGTACTTATAGTTTACTACTATTGCCAGCGATAGCAGTGTCAGTGATGCCACTACACTGCTATAAAAATAAACATAACACGCAAAGCAGAGTTGTAAAAGAGTTAAGCCTTCTACATTTTTAACATCTATCTTCTCTACTCTCTCCCTCTCTCTGAGTTCCGGCACAATGCACTGCATACGTCGGGGTCATCCACTGAGTGCTGGTCCTAATTAAAAAAAAAAATATAAATTTAGGAAGTCAGCCAAATTTACCCATTGCGAGTGAAATTCAATTTTAAAATTTTTTTATCTGACTTTTCACTTTTACAGAGATTTTTTAGGTAAAAAAGGGCTATACCCCTATGAGTTTTTTTTAATCTTTAACAATGTTTTTATTTTTGACTCCAGTCAATATTATATCTACATATATAATTTCCGTAAATTTTTTTTTGTCTTTCCAGAACTTTCTGAAGCCACCAGTTGGCCTAGGAAGCTGAAAATTGATATACTTATAGTACTTACCGCGACGAAGAACCTAACGAAGCCGGATTTGCGGTGCGTGGAAAAAAACATTTTTGAGAATTGCCAATTTTTTCACATGCCTAATGTTTTCGCCTTTCCATAAGGTTTTAAGGACACCAGTCAGCGTAAAAAGCTCAAAATTGGCATATTTATAGAACTTATCACAAGGAAGAACGTAGCATAGTTGGGTTTTCGATACTCGGTCTGATATTCAGTCTGTGGGCTGCGGAGCGTGGTAAAAACTAATTTTGAGAATATATAATTTCCGAAAATTTTTTTTTGTCTTTTTGGTTTTTTACACCTTCCTCATTTGTTTGACTTTCTACAACTTTCTGAAGCCAACAGGCGGCGTTGAAAGCTAAAAATTGATATACTTATAATACTAACCGCGATAAACAACCTAACGAAGCCGGATTTTGCTTCCTAATTTCTTTGTCTTTCCAGAGCTTTAAGTCGGCCTAGACCTTATTGCCAAGGAAATTGTAGGTATTGATTGACAAAATGAAAAAAAAGTCGACGTCAGTTCATATTTAATAATATTTGTCTTACTAACAAAATTTAATTAAACAAAAAGTCACACGTAAGTCGAATGTACGTGAGTAAACAAAAAAATTAAACTTATTCGCAAGAATTGAAAAACAACAATAAAATATCGAGGTAAAATTGCAATACAATAGTCGCTACGATTTGTTATAATACACTTTATTTTCAGCTGACTAAACCATCCGCTGAAATCTATGAGATTTTCATTAAATATATCAATAAATAAAATTTTATGTGCTTCTATAAAAATTTTGAAAGCTTTGATGGAAATTTGATCCCGATAAAGTCTTCAATAAATTAGTTTAACAAACGCATGAGTCTCACTTATGATGCCTGGAAAAACGGTACCCATTTCAAATTTTTGTTAATTTTTACATACACCGCGGGTAGTACGAATTTGGGAATGTAAAAATTTATGTTAGAAGTCACACCATTAGACTTGCCAACCAAGAAGATAAAAAAAAAGTATTTTCAAATCGAAATAATTTGCAATCTTCATATATATTTTGAAATTCAAAACCACTAATCTTTTCAGTATTTTAATTAATAATTTTTCGTGATGGATGTTTTGGACGGTGTGAACCATGTTATATTCCCAATTGAGGAAGATGGAAACTGCCTGTTTGCATCTCTTGCTCATATAGTTTATGGCACAGCTTGCAGAGGAATGGAGGTTCGAGCTATGATTGTAAATTATGTTGTCACAAATTGGAACAGATTTCATATTTTGTCGAGTACATCAGTGGGTCATAATCACGCTAACACTAAGGAGTATATATGTGATATGAGTAAAAAAGAAACATACGGTACAACATGTGAACTTCAGGCTGCCGGGGAAATTTTTCCATACCTGATTCGAAATTTGGAGAAATGGTAGCGTATACTATTGCTTTGGAAATGAACAATATCCTGTAAGGCGGCTTCGATTTTCGGGAGTACTAACTGGTGGTCATTTCGATGTTTATGAGCCACTGTTATCACAATTATCCTTACATTCACCAGAAAGAGCGAGCTTGAACAAACCTGAACACCCACTTCCTAAACGAAAAAAATATAAAAAGTCGCTCTTAAAAAAAGACAGGGAACGAAAACAAGTTGACAAAAGAAGAAATGAAATAATTCGTTTCACGAAAACTTTTTGTGTTAGAATTAAACGTTTACATAGCCAAAACATATGACCTGCAATTCAAAGGTTAAATAAAATAGAAGAACAAAACGCAAAACGGGTGAAAGAAAGCCAACAACGAACGGCAGCTCCAAAATTTAATAACACAGGACAGCAAACTAAAAATAGATTAGACGAAAGTAGAACAAGAATGCCAGATGGAATACTGAAGGAGGAATCTGACCCAAAGAAAAGGAGGTTAAATAAGACAAATGATAGAACGTTCATTATCCCTAAACGAAAAAAGTCTATAAAGTCAATCTTAAAAAAAGACAGCGAACGAAAACAAGCTTATTTTAGTCAGGAATCACCAAAAAGTAAAATTATACGTTTGCAAAATGACAAAAAAAGAAAAGAAATACTTCGTGGCAAGAAAACCATTTGCGTTAGAATAAAACGTTTGCATAAACAAAACAAATTAACTGCAACTCAAACATTAAATGGGACAGAAGAACAGGAAGTAAACCGGGTGGAAGAGCCAAAGAAACGGTGGTTAAATAAAACCAAGGGCAGGACGGCCGCTACTCAAAATTGTAGAAAGGGTAGACAGGACATCAATTGTAAGAAAATTGAAGATAAAATAAACGAGCATTATTGTGGAGCAATGAGCATTAAATGTCCTTTTTGTGCAGCCAAACATTTTTTAGGAGAAAGTCCAGTGAATACTACGTTTTCAAATTGCTGTCAAAAGGGCAAAGTCGATCTTACAAGCTTAACACCCAACCCTTTCCTCTTCTTTTCAAAAATCTTTTAACAGGAAAACATTCACAGTCGAAAAATTTTATGACGCATGTTCTTTCGTTTAACAGCGCATTTTCCTTTGCACCATTGGGAGCCCAAGTAAAAGCACAACCACGCTATGGTCCTTACTGTTTTCGTATTCATGGTCAGATTTACCACAGATCATTAACCCTATATCCTGCTTCTGGTGACACCAGGAAATACGCACAGTTGTATATTTTAGATCCAGATGAAGCAACTGATCAACGATTAAAAATTCCAGGAAATACCGGTTGCAGCAAATCCATTATGGGAACTTTGGGTAGTTTCCTTAATCGGTATAATCCACTTGCAAAGGCTCACAAGATGTTATATGAGGTGGAAATGCAAGCTGAAGCAAGACGAAAAGGTATCACGCCAGCAGTAGTTACCATGGCAATATAGCATGACCGATTGCTTGATAACAGGAGATATAACGCGTCTCGAGTGAATGAAGTAGCTGCTATATTTAAAAGTAATGATGGCAAACCTCCATTTGAGCGAGACCTTCTGATTCATTTGAGGCCAGATCCATCAGATCCAAATCGCGCCAATACTAAACGAATCAGCATTCTGCATCCAAGTTTAGAACCCATGACTTATCCCCTTTTATTTCCATATGGGGAATCTGGGTGGCATCCTAATATTCCACTGAAAGAATCTATTTCAAAAACAAAGCGGAAGCGTGTGTCTCAAATGGCGTATTACAGTTACCGTATAGCAGTTAGAGAAACTTCCAATCAATTTTTAAGTGTAGGAAAACTAACGCAACAGTACTTTGTAGATTCTTACGTCAAAATGGATAAAGGATCACCAGAAAGAACTTCGTGCTGAGAGCTACCAGGGACTGATGGATTTTTTACATTCCAAAGCCCAGGAGGAAGGTTTTGTTCCCGGTAAACCGATCATATTACCATCATCGTTTTTAGGAAGCCCAAGAAATATGCAACAAAATTATCAAGATGCAATGACTATTGTTCGTAAGTTTGGAAAGCCAGACATTTTCTTAACAATGACATGTAATTCAAAATGGAACGAAATAACAGAAAACATGGAATAATACCAAACAGATCGACCTGATTTAGTCGCGCGCATTTTCGATCTAAAACTCTCAGAGCTTATTACCGATATTTACAGAAGGCATGTTCTTGGTAATGTAGTTGCTAAAATCCATGTAATAGAGTTTCAAAAGAGAGGTTTACCCCATGCCCACATGCTAATCATGCTGTGTGATGGCGACAAACCACATGATAGAGACGCTATTGACACAATCGTTTCCGCAGAGATACCAAATCCGGAAAACTCTCCGAAATTTCACGATATTGTGTTAAAGCATATGGTTCATGGGCCTTGCGGATCCGCAAATATTAACTCACCTTGCATGGAAAATGGACAATGCTCCAAAGGCTTTCCTAAGCAATTACAGGAAGAAACCTTATGTAACCTTGACGGATATCCTAGATATCGACGTAGAAACATTGAAAAAACTTATAGAACAAAAAATGGGTTTGAAGTGAATAACCAGTGCATTGTGCCCTATAATCCATATCTCAGTCTTAAATATAACTGCCATATTAATGTTGAAGTGTGCGCATCAGTTAAAAGCGTTAAATATCTTTTTAAGTATGTTTACAAGGGTTACGATTGCGCTAATGTACAGCTTACAGAGGGAGCAAATCTGACCCGTGATGAAATTAGGACATTTATATGTAGATGCAAGATATGTTAGTGCGCCAGAAGCGGCATGGCGAATTTTGGCTAAACCAATGCATGATCAGTCACACAGTATCATACATCTTGCAGTGCACCTACCAAATCATCAAACTGTTTTGTTTAGAGAAAATAGCGTTCAGCTAGCTATCAACAGTATATCCTTAACTGATACTACACTCATGGCATTATTTCATCTCAATCAAAACGACATTAATGCGCGAAAATTGTACTACTTCGAAGTACCGGAACACTACGTCTTTAATAAGAAGAATGGTTGGCAAAAGCGGAAACGAGGCGGAAGTAGTTTGATTGGTCGAATGTATACCGTAAGTGTATCCGAGGGTGAAAGATACTACCTCCGACTGCTTTTACTTCATATCCCTGGTGCAAAAGGGTTTTGATGATTTAAAAACAATAAACGGGATAAAATATTGCGGTTTCAAGGAAGCAGCAAAGGCCTCCTTCAGGACGATGCAATGTGGGAGTCAACTCTTGAGGAAGCTGCGGCAATGAGCATGCCTTACACACTTCGGTACCTAACTGTTCGCGTATATCTGTGTATTTGGCAGTCCCATAGATGCGCGAAAGATTTGGGACAAATTAGTGGAATATTTTGTTGAAGACTTGGCCACCCAGCACAAAAGCCATTTAAATGGCTGCGAGAAATGCGAATATATTGCACTTCAGCAGGTACAAAATGTACTTATTTTGCATGGCAAGACATGTGCCGAGTTTGGCCTAAAAATACCTCCTTCAAATATTCCTAAAGACAACGAAGATGTCTATAATATGATACAAGAGAGAGCAGAAGCATATAGGCTTGAGTCTTCTTTAAACCCTGAACAGAAAAACGTCTTCCAAGCCATAATGGATACCATATACATTCAACAGAATAGTTCAAACTGTTTTTTCTCGATGGACCTGGTGGAAGTGGAAAAACGTATCTGTACAAAACCTTCCTGTGTGCGATCAGAGGCAAGGGAGATGTTGTCTTGCCTGTAGCTTCAACAGGAATTGCTGCAAACCTGTTAACAGGAGGCCGAACTTACCACTCTCAGTTTAAACTTCCAGTGCCGTTAACAGAGACTTCAACTTCAAATATGAGAGAAAACTCAATGGATGCCCAGATTATTAGAAAAGCGAAACTTATAATATGGGACGAGGCGACGATGGCGCCAAGTCACGCACTAAATTAGGTGGACAAATTATTAAAAGCAATAATGAAAAATAATAAATCATTTGGAAAAAAGTTTTGCTGTTGGGGGGTGATTTCCGTCAATGTTTGCCTGTGGTGCCATATGCTCACAGAGCTGCTATTGTGCAAACGTCATTGAAATATTCACTTCATTTGACGGGGTTTAAAACCTTAACGTTGAAAACCAATATAAGAGCTGAAGACACATCTTATAGAGATTGGCTTCTAAAGATAGGCAATGGAGAGTTGAGCACAGAGTTTGGAGATGACATCATTAAGATACCAAACGAAATGTTGGCGCAAGACTCAATTATAAGGGAAGTTTTTGGCGAAAGATTGAAACCCTGTGAAGTAAAAAGCTTTTCAAAATCAGCAATTCTTTGTCCTAGAAATGATGATGTATGCCAAATCAATGAGGAGGTATTATAAATTTTAGAGGGAGAGCTTTATACTTACTTGAGTATTGATAAAGTCGATTGCAATATCGAGGCCGAACGAGAAAATTATCCTGATGAATTTTTGAATAGCCTTTCACCTTCGGGAATGCCTCCTCATAAACTAAACCTTAAGGTGGGTGCTATTGTGATGCTTCTTCGAAACTTAAATACGAAGAAAGGACTATGCAACGGTACAAGATTGCAAGTGACAAAACTCACAAAGAATCTTATTTGTACAACAATTTTGACAGGCACTGCTGAAGGAAACTCGGCGTTTATTCCAAGAATAGATCTTGCTCCCATAAATCCAGATCTTCCATTCATTTTGCACAGAACACAATTCCCAATAAAGCTGGCCTTTTCCATCACTATTAATAAGGCGCAGGGTCAAACATTACAAAAGCCACTCTTTAGTCATGGTCAACTGTATGTTGCATTTTCAAGGGTTAGAGCCATACATGATGTTACCGTTAAGGTGATTTATGAAGACGGAAAGCAGGGTATGATTTGTGAGAAAAGTACCGATATCTTTACAAAAAATATTATATACAAAGAAATTTTTTGACTTATTTTTTTTTTCTATATAAATCTGTTTAATAAAGTCGCACTAAACTTCCAAAATTAGTTTTTAATACAAGCCTTTATTTTTAAATTGCTTTTATATTAAAAAATATATATTGATACCTGTCATGGACAGGCTTATATACTAGTATAACAATAAAGCTAATAAGAATTCTTGGTGCATACATATTATAACATTTAAATTTTGTTATTTTTTTTTTATTTTGCAATAAAAAATATTTCTAATCACTAATTTGCTTTACAAATTTTGTCATATTGTCAACACTGATTTGGTTTTGTAGCCATCAGAAATAGAAATTAGTTTAATTTGACTACACGACAAAAGTAGCATGGACAAAAACCTTTTGCCGTGTTGCCTTGCTGTCTTCAATATAATCATTCTCATATGCACACATGTATTCTAATTTTGACAGGTGGTAGTCGGTAGCCTGCTGTGGCGAATGTGTTTATACCATAATGCTGTCTGTATTTTCTTTTTTACAGATCGTATTTAGTCGTTGGTTAGCTATCGTCGAGTGAACATGAATTTCAAAGAAGAAGAGGGTTGGTCACGCCAACAAACTTTATGTATTTATTTTTTAATAAAATTTAGTATGAAACATTCTCAATTCATTTTGAATTTTTTTTTATAGGTATTTTATATTTATTTATTTTAATAAATTTGTGAAGTTTTTATTCGAACTGAGTGATGTTTAATCAAAGAAATTTTTAATTTTTCAGGCTTAAGTTCGTTTTCTCTAAATTTTATTTTATTTTAAATTATTATTTAAATTAGAAAGAAAGACAAATCTAGTGGCTCTTAATACTTGAAATAGACAAAGAAAAAGTTTTTTGACTGCGCGGAGGGTTGAACTGACATCGATGTTTCGAGAATAACCACAGTCTCATCATCAGAGTTGTCTACCGCTTAGACCTCACTGCCACCACGGCAGCTGCAATCACACCAGTTAAAGATCCTCTACATTAATTGAATCTGCTGAATTACATGTAAGTTTTACACTACAGCTTTTTATAATTTTTATGGGTTGGAACTTTACTATACTTTTTTCAAAGTCTATCTTGTTCAAGTTGAGCTTTATTCTAGTGTCTCTGCCACCTGGGAATGAAATAAGAGACACTAGAATAAAGCTCAACTTGAAAAAGATAGACTTTGAAAAAAGTATAGTAAAGTTCCAACCCATTAAAATTATAAAAAGCTGTAGTGTAAAACTTACATGTAATTCAGCAGATTCAATTCATTCAAATTAAAAAAATTATTTATAAACATATTCTTGTGTTTATTTAAAATTTTTGCTACACACATACATATGTACATAATATGTATATATACATATGTACATAATATGTATATATACATATGTACATACATACATACATATGTACATTATCTGTTGATTTCTGTTCCACATTTATACATACGAATTAAAAAATATTTATGTATATTTATTTATGAGGCGGACATAACCCATCTGTTGGGTTAATAGTTTAGTAAATACAGAAATTGCCCCTTCCCTACTCTCATCGTTCCCCTAGCAATTTAAAATATACTTTTGATCCTATTCTCATATCTACCAAATATGCATAAAAAATTTCATTAAAATCGGTCCAGCCGTTTCGGAGGAGTTCGATAACAAACATCGTGGCACGAGAATTTTATATACATACATATGTATTAGAAGATTTAAGGCCCAACCATAATATGCATAAGCTGGCTTAAGCTAATGTCAAAATTGAACGAAAAGTCTGTCAAATGCTTAAGGAAATTTGCAGAGACTTTTAGGTGGCTATAATGTACTTATGCGACTTAAAATTTAAGTAGTCATAGTTGCACACATATGTAGCATAAATAATTTTTCGAAAAATTTGTATCTTCTTATTTATCCTAAACAAATTGAGTCTTGTACTCAAATGTATATAAAACGATTGTAATTAAAAAAAAAATATGCTAAAATATACGTATGTACATATATTATTATTTTTACTAATAATAAGAAAAGATACAACCGAAATTATGTACTTTGTAGTATTTATTTTATTTAAAGGCAAAAGTACTAAAATATACATTAGTGGAAATAAAATATGTTAAATAAAATATATATGTATATGAAATGTCACTTTCGTGTACAGACACTTCTTTTCTTCCACATTTTCTATTAAATTTTATATGTAAACTATTTCGTCTTCTTTTTCCATTTTCAAAATTAATTTATTTTTACGTACAAACATACATATGTATGTATGTATTAGTAGAAAAGCTGATTCCGTACGGAATGTGCGTTCAGTTTCGCACTTTGCTTAAGCAAATGACGTTTCATAAAACTTAACGAAAATTTTGCTTTAGTTCATTATAGTTGCCACATACGATTTACATGTATTCGCACAGTTGCTTAAGCTGAATTAAGCTAGATTATACATATTATGGTTGGGCCTTTACTTTTCATATGTATATTTACATATATGTATTTATTTAAATTTTGATTTTCTCGCACCAATTTGAAATGTGAGTCAGGGATGATAAAGTTGATACTTTGGTATTTTTTTTGATACTTTCTGATCTTCCGAAGTACCTTGGTACCCCAGTGACACATTTGATACTTTTTTGTACCATCTCAAATAAATACGTGATATGGTAACATTTTTTTTACTTCATCTTCTTTGCTGAGGTTTTCGTAACAGTTGATGAAATGTGTATGCTTTTTTCCAATGACAATTGCAAACGTCTTCAGTTGAGAACGAATTGTTGCATTTATTGATCGGCTTGTTACAGGTACGAAGAAAAAAACCAACATATTTTTCATCTTCTTTGTTGAGGTTTTCGTAGTAGTTGATAAAATGTGTATGCTTTTTTACAATGACAACGGCAACCGGCTTAAGTTAACAACGAATTGTTGCATTTATTCATCAATTTTCATTGAATAAATTCTTAAAATCTTAAAAACATGTAATATTGAGTATAATTTGAAAGACAGTGAAATATGTGCATAAAATATGTATTATTAGAAAATTGATACTTTTTCGACATGAAAAGTACTTTATTAAAACTTTTTTAGTACCAATTCATCGGTCTCATTTATCATCCCTGATGTGAGTTATTTTGACACTTCTTGTGAGAAACTTTCCGCAAAATGTTGTTACAGAAACACTTTTTCTCACATACTTCCAATAATTGCTGGAAAATTATTAAAATGACAGATTATTCTCGCAAAATACATATACAGAAACACTTGTGTGAGAAAAACCATATTTTGTTTCATTTTACACTGTTTTTGTTGCAATACACTCGTTTCATGCGGATAACTTTACGATGCGAGAAATACACAAACGAGCTACTGAATTGTTGAAACAATTCATTTATGTATATTACAGTGGTGCATGCTTAGCGCTTTTACTTTCTTAAAGTTCGCTGGGGCGAATTGAATTCGCCACTCACATCACTTTGTATGGATTCGCTTTGGCATAAACAGAAAAAATTCATCTCATGGATCTCTTTTGGCTCCAGAGTTACGGGTTCAAATCTTTTCTTTTATTGGCCATAACTCCTAGAATATGTAACGGTTATAAGCGATGTGGATATCAATCTAAACTTCTCCAAAATACCTTTATACTGGTATTCAAAATTTGTAAAACAATTTACCCATTGCGAGTGAAATTTAATTTTAAAATTCTTTTATCTGACTTTTCATTCTTAGAGAGAACTTACCATGCTTTTATTTGGTGTATATTTGAAAGCTGTCACCGATGAAATTCGTAAGTTATGCTTCTTTAATGACGATTTTAAGAATTGAATGAGTTATTTAGAGCATTTGAAATGATACCTATGTCGTTTATAGTCGTTCTATATTGTAGGACTTATGATCAATAATATATTAATGTTTTGAAACCCGTAACTGCGGAATCAAGAGAGAGCGCCGAAAAAATTATACAAACATTTTTAGGTAAAAAAAGGGCTATTACCCTGTGAGTTTTTTTTTAATCTTTAACAATGTTGGTATTTTTGACTGAAGTCAATATTATATATAACAATAAAGCTAATAAAAATTCTTGATGCATATATATTGTAAAGGTTTGTCTTTCCCTATAGCCCCTTTTTTATTTTAAAACAGCTGAGGGGGTCCCAGCTAAAACTTAGGCGTTCAAAAGAACTGCCAAAAGAATGGAGATTAAAACAAAAGGCAAACAAGTGCCGAATTCAGTTGCTTGTAATAATCTGATTTTATTTACAATTTGTTCTAGCTTATATACTAAAATTTCTTAGGTCATTGAGTGATTTCTGAGTCACTCGATATTTTACAAATTTATAAATAAAAGAAAATAGAAATTAAAGTTACTATTATCAAATATTATATTACATCTTAAATTTACATGTGCCAACAATAATGCAAGCAAACAATATTCTTTTGACCCACTTCAACATTTGTAACCCAAGCGTTTATTGTTTGTTGGTTGCACTACTTTGTTGAAGTTGGTATGTATACATTGTGCATATTGTATGGCGACATGGGTACACTACACCCTCAACGCTAAGAGAAAAATTAGGGGATTGATTTTTCTTGATATTCATAGTACCGACAATATATGTAAAATAATTCTTAATTTCTATTTACATATGTTATAGTTTTACAAAGTAATTCTTAATATAGTTATAATTTTATAATTTACATAATTCTTAATGTAGTATTTAATATTTTTATAATTTTTAAAATAGTATTC
Source organism: Lypha dubia (assembly GCA_947311025.1). Lineage (NCBI taxonomy): Eukaryota > Metazoa > Arthropoda > Insecta > Diptera > Tachinidae > Lypha > Lypha dubia. Next base: position 72,998,163 of record OX371261.1, on the reverse strand, counting down.
TTATAATTTTTAGTGTTTATTGTGTACTTAATTATTGTTTCTACAGCCTATATATGGTTTTAATTGATTATTATGGAATTCTTTTTCAATTCCGTGGTAGTTTATTATAGTATTTACACCGTTATGTCTAATTATTTTATATGGGCCTTTGTACGGGCTTTGATTCTTTTTCCTATTTTCTACTTTTATTAAAACTAAATCTCCTATATTTAGATTTAAACTATTACTAGATATATTTTCTATGATTCTTTTCTCTTTTGTTTTATCTGTAAGTTCCTTAGCTCTATTCAAAGAATATTTTAATCTTTGTTTCAGCTCTTTTGCATAGTCATCATAATTGTATATTTTGTTATTTTCTGTGTCATAAAATTCTGATGGTAAGCATGGCAATCTACCATATACTAATTCAAATGGTGTGTTACCAGTGTCTATGTGTGGTGCCGTGTTGTAGGCAAAAGTAAAGTAATTTATCCACTTATCCCATTCGTAATCGTTTGCTGATGTAAGCAAGAATTCATTGAGAACCCTGTGATTTCTTTCTACCGCACCCATTGTTTCATGGTGGTAAAGGGCTGAGAATGTTTGTTTGATATCAAGTAACGAGCATATGTTGCGCATTAAGGTGAGTTTACATGGTAATACAAAGTAATAACACTTTGTAGAATCAAAATATTATGAAATTCTCTTTGTGTATAAGAAGAGAGCACAAAAGTCTGTTGCAGGTATTTTTTATATTTACACGGATAATATTAATACAATGAAAAGTCTGCGCTACCAAATATCTGGTGGTTACAGTTCTACAATATTTACAAAAACAACATGAATTTGTTTTAGTTGTTTTTGTAATTATTGTATAGAAATGATGCCACCTTCAATATATACTCTTAAAGCTGCCAATGTTAACTTAAAAATACACCTCTGATAAAATGAGTATACGTAAGTTTCTAAAATGGTTTAGAAAATAAACATTTTTTATCCGTATTCTCTCTTAATCATAACAATTTGCGTTTACATGATAAGATTTTTTTCAATTTTTGACATACCGATATACATGTATTACCATGTAAAGAGGCCTTTAGTTCGTTTTTAAATTCTGCCCCGTTGTCTGATTTGGGCACTTTAAATTTACCGTATTTCAAAATTAATTGTTCTACTAGTGTTTTGGCAGTTGTAAGTGCGTCTTTTGTTGACATTGGGTGAGCAATAACGAATTTCGTTAGTTCGTATTGCATTGTCAATATGTATCGGTATCCGTTTGAAATACGAAGAGGTCCTACAGTATCAATTGATATTATCTCAAAACTGTTGCTTGGGGTGTCCGTTAATGTAAGTGGTTCTTTAATGTGTTTGGTTTTTTTGTTTATGTTACATTTGTCACAGTATTTTACGAATTGCTTTACCATCTTATTCATGTTTTTCCAAATGTACCGCTGTTTTAATTTAATAATTGTTTTTCTTATTCCTAAGTGGCCTGCGTGTGTGGCATTGTGGAATTCATCGATGAGTTTATATTTCAGTATGTCATCTGTTATTCTTGTTGGGGCGTTATATATTAATATTTTTAGTTGAGGTCTTTTGTTGTTTATTCTTATCCTTGCATATGCTTCTTGATTGTATATATTTTAAATATCACATCATTTTTTGCTAGCGCTAATTCTTTAATATTTTCTTTACTAATTTTGGATAACAGTTTCCTCAGAATCGAATCTAGTTTCGCTGAGTTATCGCTGAATCTTGCATGCATATTATCTTTATTCTTGGAATGTAACTTCTTCATAATCAAATCTTGTTTTGATGAATTATCGTTACTTCCCTCATTCATATAATTACTCTTTTGGGTACGTGATTTCTTCATAATCGAATCTTGTTTCGATGAATTATCGTCACGTCCTATGTGTACAGTATTATTTTCAATTGTTATGTCGACTTCCTCTGTATTTTCAAATTTATTAAACTGTAATTTCATCATATTCATGACGTCATTTATGGATGTGCATTCCCATATTAGAAGTTGATCAGACTCCTGAGAGATGCATCTTCCCATGTTATTCCTATTCGCGAGCGCTTTATCTATTTTTTTATTATCATCAACTTTATTTGCCTCGTTTTTTGTAACTTTATTTGCCTCTTTTTCACTTCTCTTTGTCATTGCCCTTGTGCTTATTAGAATTCTCTTTTCTTTTTCATCATTTTCCAACGGTATCATTTGTTTTAGTATGTCTGAGTTTATTTCTATTCTTGATAATGCGTCCGCATTAGTGTTAATTTTTCCTTTCTTATAAATTATCGTGAAGTCATAATCGCTTAAATCTAGTCTAATTCTTGTCATTATGTTTTAATTTCAAGTCATCCAAAAATTTGTTGAACCGTTCGTTGTCGTTTATATTGTTGAAATTTAATATGTCATAGTTTTTTAGAGAGTCAGTTTGAATTTTAATGCCCTGTAAAGTTACTTAATCGTTCGTTGTGTTTAAAATTTTTAAGTGTGTCATGCCGCTTTTTTTTTTTTTGGAGCTATTGAATTACTCAAAAATACACCTGGTTTCAATTCATTATTAACAATTACGTTGTCTCCATTTATATTTAATTTTAATGGTTGTATGATTTCAATTAATAATATCTTGTAATATCTTAACCTGATTTATTTAATAAGAAGACTTGGTTTGTTGATGGTTAAGTAAAGAGTATGTGTACATGAATGTTGAAAGTTGTGTGTATTTGTGTGTAAGTTAAAAAAATGTTAAGAAATAAATAAAAATGTATATATGTATGTATAATTAATTTATATTTTAAACTACATATATATAATAATAATATTCAAGAGGTTTTCATTTAAATATTCATTCTTTCATTAAATTCCCATTTGTTTTTATATATTCAATTAATTAATTTGTAAGTAAAATTAACGTATGTACATATGTATGTATTTATAATTCAATTTCTTTTGTATATTTTTTGTTTTTGCAATTCATTCATATTATTTGTTGTGCTTGCTTTTTTTTGTTGATTTTTATATTATTTTAATGCTGTTTTAAGTTAAGTTTGTATGTATGTATAATTGTAAATTATTTAAGCAAAACTTAAAATATTGAAACTAGGGAACATCTTACATTTGCGATTTTTATAAACCAAACCCAAACGTATTTACGTCGTTTTAGATTGTCAGTGCTTTGTTCAGCCAAATTTTTGGTGTTCTTTTGACAGGCTAAGTCACGTTGATTTCCACGAGTCACGATTGGTACTTTCTATTACTAGCACATTTTTAATTTCTGGATTCTTTATTCTGGACAATTTATTTTTAATCAAACAATACTTTTAAACAATTTTACGACTGTGTCCGTTTTTGGTTTTCTTCTATTCTACTTTTTGAATTGTAAATACACATTGTAAATAAATCATCTTTATGTGGTGTCGGCAGGATCAGTTCGAAGTCCGAAGGATTGTAAGATTTTTGCAGGATCATAAAATTTTTGATAATAAAATTTTTTTTTTGTATGGTTGGTCCGAATCGGCAGGATCAGTTTTCAGGTTTTGTAGGCAGGATCGCCATGTAAAGGTTTGTCTTTCCCTATAGCCCCTTTTTTATTTTAAAACAGCTGAGGGGGTCCCAGCAAAAACTTAGGCGTTCAAAAGAACTGCCAAAAGAATGGAGATTAAATCAAAAGGCAAACAAGTGCCGAATTCAGTTGCTTGTAATAATCTGATTTTATTTACAATTTGTTCTAGCTTATATACTAAAATTTCTTAGGTCATTGAGTGATTTCTGAGTCACTCAATATTTTACAAATTTATAAATAAAAGAAAATAGAAATTAAAGTTACAATTATCAAATATTATATTACATCTTAAATTTACATGTGCCAACAATAATGCAAGCAAACAATATTCTTTTGACCCACTTCACCATGTGTAACCCAAGTGTTTATTGTTTGTTGGTTGCACTACTTTGTTGAAGTTGGTATGTATACATTGTGCATATTGTATGGCGACATGGGTACACTACAATATTATAACATTTAAATTTTGTAATTTTTTTTTATCTTACAATAAAAAATATTTCTAATCACTAATTTGTTTTACAAATTTTGTATATTTTCAACACTTCAACACAAAACCAAATGGCCATCAGAAATAGAAATTAGTTTAATTCGACTACACGACAAAAGTAGCATGGACAAAAACCTGTTGCCGTGTTGCCTTGCTGTCTTCAATATAATCATTCTCATATGCACACATGTATTCTAATTTTTACAGGTGGTAGTCGGTAGTCGGCTGTGGCGAATGTGTTTAATGCTTAACACACAAAGCTGAGTACACGTTTACATTTTATGCCAGATCAATCATGATCAGAGTTGGTCACTAAGAGAGGAAGAGAGAATCTAGGTAGTAGTAGTGTTTATGAGTACCCAGCGGCGAACTTTGCATACCACATCACGCCTCTTCAATGAAGTATGTACAGGGCTGGGCAGTATTTGAAATACATGTATTAAATACGTATTTTGTATTTTTATTTTAAATACATAACCTGAAAGTATTTTGTATTTTAAATACATGTCCTGCATGTATTTTGTATTTTAAATACATACAATAAATACATACAAAAAATGGCAGTGTTTTGTATTTTAAAAACATAGCTAACAAAATATATTTTGTCAGTTTATTGATAGTTGTTCGCATTTTGATCTATTTATAATGTATCATGCGTCAAACCAATAACCAAAAACCGGAATCGCTAAAAAACGTAACTATACAAATTCTTAGAGTTGGCATCAACGCAATTCAGTTGTCAATTCTAAAGCATTTTTTCACAATGCGATTTCATTTTGCAGGTACTGCTGTTACGACAACAAGTTTAACAATAAAAAAATAACATGGTTCTTTTTGCATTGGGAGTCAATATGAAGTAGCATACACACTGGCAAACTTGAGTGACAGTCAAAAATTCTTCATTTTTGAAGGATACGTTTGACTGTCGATCATGTTCCACACTCAAACCGTCATTTTATAATCATGTTTTGTTCAAAAACAAGTATGCATTGGTTGGCTAAGAAAAAAAAAATTTGTTCATTACGCACGTTACATTACGCACGTGACACTTTTTACCTTCATACATATTTTAGTAATTTAACATATATTTTCAGAAGTTTTTAAGAAAAAATTAAACCTTTATTCAATAATGGAAAATAAAAAATAAAAATATACTACAAAATTAATCCAACTTCATTTTTTTCTTAAGTGAGTATATATATATATATATATCTGAGTAAATAAAATGGTCTTCAAAAGTATAAATATAGTCCCTAAAATTTATTGCAAAAAAGTGTATATATTATTATATCGCACTTGTGTAACAATACTGTAATAAATCAAAATTTAAAATTTTTCACTAGAGACAAAGAACTGATTAGGTATATTATTAGTTAAAGCAAAAGTTGATAAAATAATATACTAGATTTCTTTCTTTTTTGTTAATCGGCTGCAAAGAGAATATGAGATTTTGTGTTACTTTTGAAAAAATAATTTGAAAATGATTTCGAAAAATTTCCTAATTCGAAGTAGGAAAACGTGAGTTATTACAGTATTGTAAAAATTTCGAGTTATTACAGTACTGTTAAACAAGTGCGATATGTAAATAAATAAAATCATTCTTTAAAAGCATAAATATAGTCCCTAATATTTGTGTGTTCGTAGTTTTGGTATTCATTAAGTTCTTCAACTTCTTCCTCTTGACTATTAAAGTCTTGCAAAGGCGAATAGAGAATTGTTTGGGGTGGTATCAATACCTCATGAGGTGACGATGGTGACATGTATGTTTTGCTTTGAGAGTTTGGTTCTAGCGTGCATAGGCTGCGGAAATGTTTATAGGAAGGAATTCTAGTTCGGTGTAGAGCTTCGCGAATAGAAACTTTTTGAAATTGTCGAGGTAGGCCTTATATTTTGATTGTTTGTACTCAATGTAAGCATTCCTACATCTCCTTGGAAAAGGACCTCGCTAATAAGTCTTTCTGCAAGTTTGCTTTGGGATGATTCCATTTTTCGCAGTTATGCTGCCCAAGCTATCCCCAAATGTTCAAAGCTGTCACTTTCTTTTTCCAAATAGGACATTGCCAGATTCAGCATTTGTACTTGTTTTTTTTTTTGGGTCCTTTCTTCTTTTATCTGGTGGTTCACTAATACTGGTAATACTGGATAGATCACAGGAGCTGGTATCAAAGAACTAAAATGAAAAGAATATTTTATAAATATGTATATGTATGCATGGCTGTGTAATAATAAAAATTAATTTTTCAGATGCCGACATCTGAGCATGAATGGAGAAATGTTGCTGTCATTTCGGAAGGAAATGGAATTTTTATCACTGCCTGGGATCCATTGATGGCAAACATGTTGCCATACGTAAGCCCGCCAGTACAGGATCAATGTACTACAACTACAAGCAATTTTTCAGCATTGTTCTCATGGCTGTAGTTAATGCAAACTATGAGTTCATCATGGTGGATGTCTGCGCAAATGGTAGAATGTCAGACGGGGGTGTAATGTTTTACACAGAATTTTGGCAACGATTTCTTAATGGGAAGCTCAATTTGCCAGCTCCACAGCCACTTCCAGGGGTAGTTGATGAAACTCCAGACGTATTCATTGCAGATGATGCGTTTCCGTTGTCACGAAATTTGATGAAACCATATCCGTTTGCACACCTGACAAAAGATCAAAGGATTTTCAATTATAGACTCAGCCGAGCAAGGCGTGTTGTGGAAAAAGGCTTTTGGCATGCTTTCCGCAAGATTTGGTGTTTTTCAAAAGCCAATGCATTTGGAACCCAGCAAAGCAGCGATTGTCTCATTGACATGCTGCTATTTACATAATTTTTTAATAAAACACAACAAAAAGGAATATGCCACACATTCTGTAATGGTTCATGAAAATATCGGAAGTGGTGAACTACTGCGGGGCAATGATTTTGACAACTCGACTCTAACACGAATGCAGCCCACCAAAGTCAATTCATCTTACGAAGAAGCAAAAAACGTGCGGGAATCATTTTGCTATTATATCAATAATGTTGGCCAAGTTCCGTGGCAATGGGATATTGTAAACAAATAATTTTTTGTTGATTCCTGAGTTCCGCAGATGAATTATCTTTGCCCTGGGAAAATAGTGCTATTTTTCCACAATTAGTAGCTTAATTTGAAATTTTCTTAAAACTTTAATTAAAAAAGTCAACTGCCTGTTTATGTAAATAAAATACAAATTTACGTTAGGGAATTTATATTGAAAAACAATAACAAACTCAAATTTGTTTTTGTTTTAAATTCAAAGTCGCTAAAGAAAATTTTCATTTTATTTACAAAAACAGGCAATATATATGAAATCACTAAAATTGTATCAAAACATTGATTTTTATTTATTTTATTATTAATAAAATATATGAAATAAATTATAAGCTCTTTTCATGCTATTTGTAATCAAATTTTTTTCTGTGAACATATTATTGGGTCGAACGCACCTCTAAAACATTGTTGCTTCACCTGCACTTCTTGTGTCACTTCTGTGACTATTTCTGGGAGATTACTCGCTAGTTCTGCTCCCAGTAAGTAATGACACTTGAAATTACAATACAAAATAAGAATAATAATACTCACTGTTTCTTCATTTATCAATGTTGTTATACCTCCATTTGGTTTCATATTTTTGCAGGAATTTACAATAATAAAACCACCACACTCTTGGCTGATACACATTATCAGTACCGGCACTATAAGATGCTGATCGTTTTAAATTTTTCAGTTCTCTTCTATAGGACGATCGAATTGTATTTATTTTTTTCTTCACATCCTCAAAAGTACAATTTTTTTTATATTTTTTCATAATATTTAGTAGGTCCTCGTAGGATTTTGTTTTCACATCCCGCATCATATACTCTGGGATTGTTATGTCCCAGAGACAACGTTACATTTCGTAGCAACATATAAATTCTATTAGGAAATGACTTTCCGCGTCCATTTTTCCAATAATTTTTAATATTTGTTAAATGTTCGTGCTACAAAAATAATTCTTGACTGACACTTTTTGGTACACACTAGCAGTCAAAAACCAATATGGCCGCTGACTGTCACTCAACCGCAAAAATTTTTACCTGCGAGAAGTTAACAACCCTACAAGAACAGTGACGGTCATATGACCTATCATTTGACTGTCATTACTGACAGAAATATCCATCATCGCGTAGAACAAAGTTTCTATCACATTCTTAAGGCCAATATGAAGAATGTGATGGAAACTCTTGTGTACATGTGAGTCAGCGTTGATAGAAATATTGGTCACATTTGATTAATCAAAATTGACGGATTTAGCAGTCACATTTGACTAATCAAAGATGATGAATATACAGGTCATAGTTGACTAATCACACTTGATGGATTTACCAGTCACATTTGACTAATCAAAGGTGATGAATATACACGTCATAGTTGACTAATCACACTTGATGGATTTACCAGTCACATTTGACTAATCAAAGGTGATGAATATACACGTCATAGTTGACTAATCACACTTGATGGGTATATTCGTCACTGTTAACGGAGATGGTAGTAGAAATAAAACACAATTTAATTCATTTCAATTCATTTTATAATTAAATACATACATATGTACATAATACTATTATTAAAATATTGCTTAAATAACTAATGTTAAAAAAAGAAAATTAATTCATTTAATTCCATTGAAAAATATAAATAAATAAAATTAATTGTTATTATATTATTATTATATTATTATTATATTGTTATTATATTATTATTATTAAAAATATTGTTGAAAATATATAAATAAATAAAATTATTATATTATTATGATTATATTATTATTATTATATTATTATATTATTATTATTATATTATTATTATTGTTATAAATATTGTTGAAATATATAAATAAATAAATTTAAATAAAATTTTTATACATTCTTATGGGCTGATTTGCCCATCAAATATTTTTTTTGTTTTAACCTGTGGTGGGCACGATCCACCGCCTTCTTAACGTGCTTTTCAAATTCAATGCCTTGGCTTTGAAAAACTTCTGAAATTTGGAGAAAAGATTGAAATTAAAAAAGCATACAGGAAGTTCTATAGATGTGAATGTTTCTACGTACCTCTTAATATTTTGTTAAAAAAAATAAGGCTTGCCAGAGGGAGTTTGTCCCACCTGCCATCCCAGTTATATTTTTCTAGCAGGTCATCCGTGAAAACAGCACGAATGACTCTGCCGACGTCCTCTGACACCCCTTTTATTTTTTGCACGTACAAATTCTAGGAAGTTATAAAGTTTTGTAAAATATATATAGTAAAGTATGTAAAATTATATTAGTTACCGTTGCTCGGGCAAAATCGCAGGAATCTAATTTTTCTTCCATTTCTTTCACTGCCGCTACGGTCCGCAAGGGGAGCATGCTTGCGACCTCTTCCAATCCGTCATCGCACGTCTCCCCCGTCAGTCGGCAAAGCATTTCTTGCGATTTCTTAGCCATTACTTTAACCTCCATCATGAGCTTCGACTGGGCCATCATTTCGGGCTTTGATACTACCTGAAGGGCGTTAAATGTTTAAAAAAATGGAAAGCAAGACTAAAGATGCCAGATACTTACATTTGCCTCTATGTCTTCCAATTTTTTTGCCAAGTTTTCTTGGTTGTTATTAATGGTGCCTTGCCCTTGACTCAGAATAACTTGGTTTTGTTCGAGTCGTTCGAGACGGGCGGTTATTATTTGTTGGCCTTCCAAAATCTTTTGGAGAGCTTCCAAAATGTCTAAAATAAAATAAAAAATTGTAAATTCAACACGATTAAAAAAAAAACGGTCTCTAGATTATTTACCTGTATTTTTTTTAGCTTCAATTGTATCATTTGTGTACAATGTGTAACACAATCTCGGAAGTTTATCCTGGGCCGGCTTTAGTCCTTCCTCCAGTCCGGAGCAGTCTTCCCCATCAAAAATGTCATCTATATTGCTCATGTATAATTTTTCATAACTTGTTATTACTCTTATATAATTACTTTTATAATAATTAAATATATATACTATTATTATGATTATTAATATTTTTATCACTACTCTATTACTATTTTTATAATTCTATATACATTTTTATTGCTATTATTACGACTACTATTATTATTAATATTATTTCTATTATACTACGAATATTACTTTCAAATATTTTACTATTGGTACTTTAATTAACTACTTTAATACTACTCTTGCATTTATTTATTTATTTTTTTTTTCAATATATTATGAAGAAAATTCATGGAAAAGGTGATGTAAGAGAGGTATAAGAAGAAACTTATTACCTAATGGAATACAAAAATATTTATAATCTATATCATCCCTTTTGGCTACCAAAGTTTCACTACTTAAGTCACTTGCAACAGCTATACCTAGATCAGTAAAGGACTTAAAGGGTTGTTCAAAAAAGTTCTCAGTTTTACGGAAAACTTTACATACAAATTCTTCTGATTCCTTGCCAATTATTTTTATAGGCCCTAACTCTTTGCTGAAGCAAAAGCTATCTTTTTCCTTTTTATAATTTATAGTGAAGCTAAAAACATTCTGACAATCCAATTTTAGCCCATGTCTTTCTTGAACCCTACGATATATCTGCTGCAGAATTTTGTTGGGCTTGTTAACTATCTTTTTTATGTATTGCATATAATTTTCGAATTTATACGCTGAAAAAGAGTTCAGCGGCCCAAATTGTTTGGCGCAATCTGCTAAATGTAGAAAACCATGTACATTAAAACTAACTAACTCGTCACCATATAAATTACCGAAAAAGTTTACGAAATCTTCTAATAGCTTTTGCGAAGTATCTGATTCTAAATTATGCGATCTTTCGCTAGACAAAAGCCTTATAGCACTGTGTAAAAGTAAGAAGTGGTAGTATTGGTCACTACTGACACAATCTTTCAGAATGAAAATACCTGTATATAACAAAAATTGCCGAAACTCAGTAGATTTCCAATTACTTAGTTCGCTTAAACTCCTAGGTGCACGACAAAATTCCGATGGAACATATTTAGCGATAAAATTAAGTTTTTCATTAATTTTTGCTGTATTTGTTTTAGAAATCAAAAGTTTTAGGAGCTTTTTAGTAACTCCTAAATCAACTAAGTGCATGCTATCTATAGGAAACTGGGAGACCATTCCGAAACCTGAATTTTCTAAAACACTTCTTCTGACTTTAAACTCGTCTCTGTGGTGAGAAGGATTAGATATAGAATGAAATCCTACATCCGTTCTTGGAAGACCCACTTCTTTTAAGAAACACACCCTTCTTTCCTTATAAAACCCTTCCTGACAAACATAGCAATTGTACAGAAATTTTTTTTGCTCTCTTCTGTTTCAAAAAAGGTGCTGCCAGACAAACAGTAGTAGCTGCTAGCGATTTTCAGAACTGAATATGATAAAATTATGATTGAAAACCTCTAAGCTAACACCACTGATCCTGCAAAGTTTGTTTTTACGATGAACAAAGAATATGTTCATTTATAAAATATTACCAAAAAAAAAAAGACGAAAAAAAACAATATAAAAATTTAAATAAATAAAATAAAACCATAGAAATATACATAAATATTAAAACAGTGAAAAAATATTAAAATTGTATTATAAATTGTGTAATGTTGCCTAAAACTCCGAAAAGTGGTTTCTGGAAATTCGTTAAAGGCAGTGCCAAGATTCTTTTTGTTATATATTTGGCCAAATAACGCTTAGAAGATTCAACCACATTTGCATAAAACCAACCACGATGTAGGCAGAAAGATGGACACGATTACCAAAAGATAAAGAAATTCAATTTTTGTGACCGGTAAATATGTATAAGTCTCTTGCCCGATGAATTAGAATAGAGAGGTAAAAGTAATTCAAATGGTGATGTATCAGTCGCCGTAGACAAAAAACCAGTAATGAGTATGGGTCAGGCTCTGGACATGATGATTGTATCGATGAAAAGCGTATGGTGGTCTTCACGAATTTGTGCCAGCTTCGCAAATAAAAGGCATGGAAGATTGGATACCAGACCATTACCGATATTATCAAACAACTACAGACTTCCTGTTAAAAATAGAACCAGAGACTGATTTTTTCTTTCCTGAACACTTGTCTTCTGCAACTACGAAATTGGAAACTGTTACTAAAGTTTAGTAAAACAAAAAACATTAATGTGATTCAAAAGGTAAACAAACAACTTTGTACTTTGAATGGGAAAGATTACATAAATTAAATTATTTATATTTTATTAAAATATTTGTGTTATGAAAAGTATTTAATCGATTACCGATAAATAAATTGTTTAAATATCCAAAAATGTAAAAATGTAAAAATCTCAAAATTTTATATTATTTTCTGTCCTTTGCAAAATATTTTAATGAAAATTATTTACTATTCTATTTGGTTTATGATAAATATCAAAAATAAAAATGTTCTGAGATAAGATAAAGAATTGTATGAAATAAATGGTAGTTACAAAAACAAAAGACATTCAAGTGTTTTTATTAAAAAGGGGTTTAGGATATACTGCAAGGTTTTTATATATTAGATCTATGCTATATTAATAATAAATAATTAAATCAATTATTCATAAGCCTACTTTTATCACTTATTGTTGTATATGAAAAACACTGTTTCAAACAAAATAAAAACAATAATAAGCTATACAACTAGGCTTGTGAATTAAGTTTTTATTAATTGTGTAGGTTTCCACACAACCATTGAGGTACTACACTCAGTGCGTTGCCAATTATTTTTATGGCTGGCTTCCCCAGTAGGCCTAAACCATTATAAATCCAAACTATTACAAATGTACCTTAAACTTTCTTCAAATTCTCAATATCTTCAATCAGTTTAAGTTACCTTTCAATAATTTGGATTTTGTTTTAATAAATTGTACAGTTTTATATGTTTCACTTCACTTTGATAGATTTTATCCTTTGGCTGTTGAAAGCTTCAAAAATTAATAATTCAACACTTGGCCACTGCTGTTGCTGCTTCTGTTGGGTGTTTCTATATGTTTCACTTCACTTGTACAAACATTATTTCTTTGTTGCTGTATAGCACATATAATTTTTTTTTTTCATTTTTATATTCCTAAGCCTTTATTAGTTATTCCCAATCTTTTTTGGGATTTGATTTTCACTTCACTTTTACACAATTTTCATTCTAATTGAAAATGTTCGGAACTCATGACAGGCACGATTACTCTTAAGCTGGATTCACCCATTGTTTCGGAACAAAATTTTTGTCCGGACAAAATTTTTTTAATATGAAGTTTGAGGTTTCTCTTTTTGAGAGTGAGAGAAAAAGAGAACAAAATTTGTTCGGAACATTTTTTGGTTGAATTGGTTTAATTTTAAATTTTGTCCGGACAAAGTTGAAATAAGCTGCCACCTATTTTATTTTCTCAGCCAAAGTTGAAGCGAGCTGCCACATAATGTTATAAGTATGTATAATAAAAGCACATAGTAACTTATATCCAGTAAAATAAAAATAAAGTAAAGCTCATTTGCTAGTAAAAAAAACTAACTGACTTTTATTAATTTTTTTAACATGTAATTTTCTTATTAAACAATAAAAAATAAGTGCGTTTGACATACATATAAAACACAAAATTTAATTCATCTGTCACTGTACTGCCACCTTATAAATTTAATAAAACACATGTATTTCATACGGTAGCTTTGATTTTCCAGAAAAATTGTTCGAAATGAGTGAATCGAGTTGCAAAAATGTTTCAGAATAAAAAATTTTGTCCGGACAAAAATTTTGTTCGGAAACAATGGGTGAATCCAGCTTTAAAATAAAACCCGCTTAATTGAATTTTTTTGGTTAAAAATAAGCTAATTTATATAAAACAAACATTATACTTTAATGGTGACAATACTTTTTAGCGGCTGAAGAAATAATTTTTCATTCTATACCAAAACTTTATCATTAATTATTTGTAATGCTTTACTTTTTACTAATAACACAGGGGAACAAAATCGAAAAAATTTTAAACGCTTTAATAACCACTATATAAATTTGATGCATTATGGATACATACATTATTACGAAAATGGTAAAATTTTTCAATTCTATGGATAAGTTTTTTTCTTTAATTTTTTTTCTAAATTTTGGAATTTTCGAAGGGGCAGATTTACCAATTTTATTATAACTATGAAACGACTTTTTCATTTTTGTCACAAAACATACTAAAAAACTTGAAATGAAATTACTTTTAAGCCATGCTAATATTATTTTTTTATAAACTCAACGGTTTCGGAATTATTTAGACTGCAATAACTAAAATTAATTTTTTTTAGCAAAATTGGTAAATTTTTATTCTTAAAAAATATATAAAAAATCGAAAATGGCACAAACTTCATATTTTTATTACATGATTAGAATGGTGGGTATATTCCAAATAAAATAAACTTTACTTCATGAAAATCGATGCATAAATGTTGATTTTATTCAGAATATTAAAAGTATTTATATATCCTATTGTGAAAATTTAATGACGATCGGTCCAGTAGTTAAAACTATATTACGATTTTTAATTTTCCTAAAAAGGGGCGTGGTCCCTCCCACTTTTCTCCTGGTACGTATTCCAAATTATGCCAATACCATATGCACCAAATATCATCGACGTAGGTCAAAAAATGCCCAAAATATGGCGATTTAAATTTTTGGGTTATATGGGTGGCGCCACGCCTCTTTGTCGAATCAAAACTTCATATGGCCTATTATTCCTTCCACAGTCACAGTAACATGCTGTGAAAATTTTCGGAAGATCGGTCCAAGGGTTTGGTTTGCCTAAAAAGGGGCGTGGTCCCACCCACTTTTCTCCTGGTAAGTATTCGTATACGTATAAATACCAAAATGAAAGAGAAACTCAAAATATTTTTTTTCTACTTAAGACTTAACGTTAAAGATTTACAACTTTCAACGTAAATATGAAATCAAGTGATAATTTTGTGTCATATTCCAATATTTTAAGAATCAGCTTGAGGCGCAAAATAACAACATATTCATTCATTTCCAATCATAACTGATACGATCGTTGTTAGAAAATAGTTACCCTACAAGTAAATCATCACTAAGAATCATTTATATGATTTTCTAATTAATTTTTGAGTAATTTCCTGGTAGAAATTCCAATATTTTTCGTCTCACTTTTCAATCGTAAATGATACAGTTTTTCATTACTATTCAAATCGTTTTTTAATCGCTTACGAGCTCTTTTCGGATCATTTTTTGATTATATTTTATATCGCTTATAAGCCTTTTTTGACTTTCGTGTCTGTCATGAGTTTCACATCCGTGCGAAAGTGAATCTTTTCCGAATATTTTGGTGTCCTGACATTCACTTCCGAACAATTTTTTCGTTCTACTTTCGACTGCACTAAGCTGAGTGAAAGCAAATAGAATCTCATTTATTACACAATAAAACTAAAATTTGAAAAAAATCTCTTTTGAATTTAAGTTTGATATCTTATCTACCGAATTCGGAAATAAAAATCAATATATGTTTGATAAAAACACATGGAAAAGGAGTTTTAAAAAAATTCCCACATTAGCCAATGAAAAAATTTTATATGTTGTATTTTAGCACCCTTAACAACGTTTGTTCTACGACTTTTCACAATTTTGAGTTTTGGACATTTTAGGGGAGGTTTTGTGTGTTGGTTCTTTGAAGAACCACCAGGCACTCCTTTGACAAGTAAAATGCATATGGTTTATATATGAAATTTTTTTTATTTTCATTTAAATTATATATATTTATATAAATTATATATAATTATATATATTTCACTTCTCTAATGAGTGCCTACTGGTTCTTTGAAGGACCGTTTGAACTTTTACGAAAAACACAAACAAAAAAATTTATATTGCTAAAAAGATACTTACATGGTTTGAATATAGTGCACAAATAATAAAAATGAATTTTATTTGGTTCTTTTGGAGCAAAAGTTTTGATTTCAATCAATTTGAATAAGCACGATTTGTTCACTTTGAAGCTTTTGTGTGTTTTTCTGATAAACGTCAAAAATCAGGTGCTCAGCACCGAAAAGCATATGATTTTCTTTTCCGCTAGATGGCATACATTATAAAGAGAATATTTGCTGAATAAACATTGCGCAAAAAATGTAACAGTTTTGAAAAACAAGTCTCTAAAGTTGAGGTTCCTGAAGGGACCACCATGTAGTTTGCCCAACTCTGAGTATGTAACACCAAAGACTATAGGTGTAATTCATAAACGATTCATAAAGTTAATGTGCACATTAAAACCGGTTTTCTCATACAAAATTCGTACATTAACGCCACAATAACTTTAATAATCATTTATGAATTACACCTTATAAATATATAAAGATATTGCACGTAGAACATTGAATAAAAACAAAAATTGTTTGCGTTTATTGATGCTGTGGGGGGAAGTAGCAAGAGAAAAGACCACAAAAATTTTAAGGTATAAACACATTCGCCACAGCAGACCACACGAACACAAGAACACAAATGCTGGTAGCTACCGATGTAGACTGGATATAAATAATAATATTTTTTAACATAAAAAACTCTTAGGAATTTTGAATTTTCATTAATTCAATAAACCTGAACTTGAGCCTGATAATAATACTTTTCCTATGTACGTCAATATAAGTTCGAATAATAATTACGTTTAATTGTAATAATAATAATATAAAAATAAAAAAAAAATTTTTTAGGTAAAAAATTATAGCCCTGTGAGTTTTTTTAATTTTTAACAATGTTGGTATTTTTGACTCAAGTCAATATTCTATATAACAATAAAGCTAATAAAAATTATTGGTGCATATATCTTATAACATTTCAATTTTGAAATTTTCTTTTTTATTTTACAATGAAAAATATTTCTAATCACTAATTTGCTTTAAAAATTTTGTTATATTGTCAACACTGTTTTGGTTTTGTGGCCATCAGAAATAGAAATTAGTTTAATTCGACTACACGACAAAATTAGCATGGACAAAAACCTGTTGCCGTGTTGCCTTGCTGTCTTCAATATAAACATTCTCATATGCACACATGTATTCTAATTTTGACAGGTGGTAGTCTGTAGTCTGCTGTGGCGAATGTGTTTAATGCTTAACTCTACTAGAAATTATATTCCACAGAAATTATGGTTTGTTTTTGTTGTGTACACATATAAATGATGCTTATTGAGAAATGTGTTTGTGTGTGTGTTATATTTCTTGTGCAAAGCACATTCAATAACAATATTAACAACTAAAAGCAGTTTCTTGTTTTCATATAAATCATGTGCAAATAAACAGTGCAAAACCAATGCGACCGATTTCTATGGCTGTAGGGTAAAATTACGTTTTTTGTTATTGTACTATTGCATTTATGTTGATTCGCACCGAACTATGTATACTCATTTGTTTTATTAAATATTTTATTTTAGAATTTTCAATTGTATATGTAGTTAGAATATCTACGATATGTATGTATATGCATAAATCAAATAAAACGTGCGCTTACCTGAGCTCGAAAACCATAAAATTTATTTATGAAAAGTAATTTTATCAGGCTCAAGTTCAGTTTTGTTGAATTAATGAAAATTCAAAATTACTAAGAGTTTTTTTGTGTTGGAAAATATTATTATTTATATCCAATCAGTTTTTAGCAGAACGTATCAGTACTGATTTCAAGGCCGCTACACCTCTCATCAGCGTTCAATTGTCCATCTTTACAATTTTCGTAAAGTGGATACTAATTGAGAAGAATATCAACTATTTAACCAGTTTTCAACAGAAATAGAATATGAGAATTAATTTTTAATTCAATTTTTATTCTACAGTGAAACTGCTGGTTAGTACGAAATTCCCTCATTACTGTTTGGAACTAATAATCAACACAAACTCATAGTCCGTTATCATCAAAGTATTCTACTTTGTATTTTAACGTTTTTGTTGTTTTTACTCTATATTAGGGAAATTCACATCTTACTGTGACCCCTGATATTAGGGTATTTATAGCTCGTGCCCAAGCGGAATTAATATTTTTTTATATTATTATTATTATTATTACGAATAAACGTAATTATTATTTGAACTTATATTGATTTACATATGAAAAGTAATATTATCAGGCTCAAGTTCAGTTTTGTTGAATTAATGAAAATTCAAAATTACTAAGAGTTTTTTTGTGTTGGAAAATATTATTATTTATATCCAATCAGTTTTTAGCAGAACGTATCAGTACTGATTTCAAGGCCGCTACACCTCTCATCAGCGTTCAATTGTCCATCTTTACAATTTTCGTAAAGTGGATACTAATTGAGAAGAATATCAACTATTTAACCAGTTTTCAACAGAAATAGAATATGAGAATTAATTTTTAATTCAATTTTTATTCTACAGTGAAACTGCTGGTTAGTACGAATATAATATATATAAGTTCAAATAATAATTACGTTTATTCGTAATAATAATAATATAAAAAAACATAAAATTTATTATTTTGTTTACAAAACTATTATAAAATTTATTAAAATCTTAATAATAATAAGTTTTAAATGTAAACGCAAAATTCAAATAACGGTAAAGTGTAGCATGTGACCAACAGTGTGTAGTATGCATTGCAATTAAATAGTACCGCAACATGCAATCGTTGACAAACTGCAAGCAAGATATTTTGTATGACTGTAATTTGACACTTGTGTGTTTAATCAAGTGCAGCTGCACAATGCACTTAAATGAATAACATTTATTAACTGCATTTGTTTAATTGTAAATATAAGCAACCCAAAGTATCTGTTACTTTTGGGTCTGCACTCGTTTAGACTATTGAACTGTTGAACACATGCCAAACGTAAATAGTGGGAAGCTAAATATGCTTACCCAACATTAATATATATTTGTATTCTTTTACTCTTATGTTAAGGTACCCCTAAGAATTATTCTCATAATTAGTATATAAGCCAATGTCAATTAGTTTAAGAAATCAATCATAAAACCTCAAGCTTAGGAGCTACTAGATAGCTCGAAGTAAATTATAAAATAATAAATAAATTGAGAGCTCCTAGAGAGCACTACAATAACCCAAAGACTTTTAATTATATTACATGGCGATCCTGCCAGTCCTGGTGCTTTAAAATTAGCACGAAATGGGTCCTGACGGACAGCCAAGTCTCCGTCAGAAGAGTGTTTTTTGCCTAAAAACACTAAGAAGGAAGCGCCTGGCCAAAAGGCAACAGCAAAAAAAAAAAAAAAAATCAACAACTGGGCCAAACAATATAACAACACAACAAAGATGAAACTGAAGAAAGGCACAACACTACAAAAATTTAGAAAAATGCAGCAACTGATCAACTCAACACAAAAAAAAAATTTATAATAAGCAAATTAATTCTTCTTTTCTTTTTTTAAATTAAAGAAGTGCATAAATTGCTGTGCACTCTCAGGTCGGTAGGCGTTAACCGCCGTTGACAAACTTTTTTTTTTAAATATGGATTATTAAATAGTTCGTATCCTCATAACATTAAAATAATTACAATGTTAAGTAGGACAAAAATTAACACTTAAAGATGTTTAAATTTTTCAAAAAAATTTATAACTTTATAATGGATAAAAATAAAATTTAACTTAATTTACGATCATAAAATTGTAAAATTAAATTTTAATTAGAATAAAATAATTAAAGTAAATTAATAATTACATTTTACTTTTTAATAATTTTAAGACAAAAAGAAGAGAGGTGTCTTAGGACACCCGGTTATAGCTTTGCTCATTTTTTTTTTATAAGGAACGAAGGCGAATAAGAAGAAGTAAGTATGTACATATGTATGTACACATAATATTTTCGGTTTTTTGTTAAAGTTGAAATCAAAATAAAAAAAAAATCTATTCCCATATGTCAATATTCGGATAAAATCCATGTAAGTACGTCAAATATTGTACCCTTTTGCATTCATCATACCTCTCTCATAAACAAACTCAAATGTTGACTGGTATGGACAGGCACTAAGGAAAATTTGATCAAGTGATATGTTTTCAATATTTATGTATATGTACTGGATTTTTATTCTAATAAATTGTTAATATAAGTCTCTTAATTGTATTATTATGAGAAAAGTATGCAATTTTTCGAATAACAGAAAAAATCGATTTTTCACAATAATGGATTATTTATTAAATATAAATCTATTATTAATTAATCGATTTTATTTACTCAATAT
Source organism: Lypha dubia (assembly GCA_947311025.1). NCBI lineage: Eukaryota > Metazoa > Arthropoda > Insecta > Diptera > Tachinidae > Lypha > Lypha dubia. The sequence continues at coordinate 72,977,902 of OX371261.1, read as the reverse complement.
CACATCCCAAGTAGGTACATCACAAAAACAAATTTTATACATGCACTAGATGGCCCGGCAAACGTTGTTTTGGCATGTAAATAATTTCTAGAGAATTTCTAGATGGCCCGGCAAACGTTGTTTGGCCATGTAAATAATTTCTCGTGCCCCTAGCGATTAAAAATATACTTAAGAACCTATTCTCATTCCTACCAAATATGCATAAAAACTTTCATAAGAATATGTTATGTATATGTATATGTTGTACATGTATATGTATATGTACATGTATATGTATACATATGTACATGTATATGTATGTATGTTTATATGTATATGTATGTATGTTCACTTATTTTATATATATGTAAATATGTGTATGTATATATATATGTATGTTTATATGTACATATATGTACATATATGTATGTTTATATGTACATATATGTATGTTCACTTATTTTTGCGTATATGTGTATGTATGTATATGTATGTTTATATGTACATATGTATGTATATATGTTATACTCGTTGTATATGTATATGTATACATATGTATATGTATATGTATGTGCATAAGTATATGTATAAGTGTATGTGTATGCATAAGTATGTTTATATGTACATACATATATGTAAATGTATATGTAAATGTATACATATGTATAAGTATATGCATATGCATCTATATACGTATATGCATATGTATACAATGTATGTGTATGTATATGTATATGTATGTGTATGTATATGTATGTATATGTATATGTATACATATGTATATGTATAAATATATGTATATGTATACATATGTATATGTTTATGTATATGAAAATGTATATGTATATGTATAAATATATGTATATGTATACATATGTAAATGTATATGTATATGTATGTGTATAAGTATATGTGTATGAATAAGTATGTTTATATGGACATATATGTAAATGTATATGTATGTTTATATGTATATGTATATATCTATGTATATTGATATTTGTATGAAAGTGGCAACACTGAAAATTTCAAAAATTTCCAAAGCGGCAACGCTGTTAGTCATCCTACATAGATATTACAATCCATGTTTTTGACAATAAAAAATCATAATATGGAAAATAGAGGGCATTTTGTTGATATTTGTATGGAAATATATAGGAAAATCTAAATGCCATATCTCCGGAACCACGGAGCCGATTTCATGTAAACATCACATAAACCATCTACAGATCAACCCCAACGTACCCTGAAATTTTGGTGGAAATCGGTTAACCCGTTTTCGCAGTTAGTGGTTACATCAAAGTGTACACTTATTTTTATATATATAGATACATAGTTCATTGTAAGTACATACATACATATTTGTTTTTAATATTCAATACTTTTATACGAATTGGATAATTTACTAATGCTCTCCATCGTATGAAAAAATATATCACCATGAAGTATGTTTACGACCGATAGTGTATCTTCCTATAAATTTATTAAAGTTCTAAGTTAAATTGAAAATTGAAAAAGTTTACCATAAAAACGTTTATCATAAACTTTAACATAAAATTTTTGAGAAATATTTGTAAATTTATCATGAGCTTTTTTTGATTCTCAGTGAAATTTTTTCAATGTATGTAAATTAAGGCTTTAATGAATTTATATGACAATAAGCATATGAGTATATCGATGATCACAATTAGAAAGGCTCTAACTTGAATAATTTTAACTTTACAGGAGAAGGTAAAAACATAATAGAAACTGTAACGATCTCAATACAACTATGATTCTACAATTGCTTGTAAAATCGTTAATTTTACACTATTGCAATAAATTTTTGTGACGAGGTGTATTTGAGTGAAATGTATTCGATTCATTGAAAAACTCAATTTCGTAAAAAAAAGTTAGGGCCTTTCTACTTATGACCATCAATATTCATACATATGTATATATAAATGTTTAAGTATATATATATATATATATATATATATATATACATATATATAAACGTTGCGGCCGTTGGTACAACTTGAGCATGTGGTTCAACCCAGTTAGAACGTTTGTGAATCTTATTTACATACATACATACATTATTTTATGTATTTAGCACCTGTATTTATTATTATTGTTGGGATATCCTAACAGTGAACATTTAATGGTAATATTATTTTCGGATGACAGACGCAACAATATTTAATACCATCTTTACTTTGTAAATACATACATACTTTGTTCCAAAATGATGTTGTACATGAGATCGCACGCTTAATTATATTGCTTGTGGAAAAACATACAATTTGATTACTAGATGAGTTGTACCAACGCTCACAACTTCTATGGTATGCTTAATACTTTTTATTTAATGTTTTTACTCGCTCTGCCCTGGTTTCTTCTTTTTTTATTTTTGTCCCGGGTTGGGCCGCTTCTTTTCCTTTGACTTTTTTGCCTCGGTACTCCCTACATTTTTGAGCATTGGTTTTTATTGTTGATTGCATGTTTAATTATTTATTTGTATCCAAATTAAACCATTTGGCAAACTTACAGCATATATGTACGAATGTATGTATGGTTATAAATTTAATATCCAGAGCATGCTGTAATACTTATCCATTTTTTTGCAGATTATTTAACGGTCAAAACACAACCCTACACAAAACCATATTCCTTCTTGCGTAGACCAAGGCGAATTAAAGACCAGGTGGCCTCATTAGCCAAAACATAGACCAGCTGTGAATCTGAGATGTCAAAAATTGAGTATGTTTAAAAGTTGGGTTAGCTTTTTTTTATTGTTTACAATACATAGTGAAGGAATAATGAATTAATTTGGAAAAATAATAATAAAAAAAACAAAATAATATCAAAGCTAACGAATTTCAACAAAGTTTACATATTAATATTGAATTTTATACCACACATTCACACACATTGACGCATTTGTTTTGACAACTCAGATCAAAGCGAAGTGTCTAATTCGCCTTGCGACTACCTGGTGTTAATTCGCCTTGGCGTAGACCTGATTATTAGACCATGATACAGAGTATATAAGCACACATTAAATTGTTTTATTACTTTATTTTCGAATTACCTATATGCCGTAAATACTTAATATTATTAAATATTATTAAATTTATTCTTGTATCTTTTTCACGATGCCAGTTTATGACAAATAAAATATGATTCAAGTCCAAGGCGAATTCATTACCAGATGGATGCAGTGGCGAATTCGGATGAATGTATCCATTGCCCACACTGTCAAATTTGGTGCATATTTTCCGGTGCCATTTTTATGTAATTTTTTATGCATGGAGAATTTTGACAGCGTAGGATATGAATTCGCCGTTTACACAAACAAAATGCCGGTTGTTTGTTTTGTTGTTGCAATGTTGTAGTCGTGCATATACCTGGTAATGAATTTGCCTTGTCCAAGACAATTTTTTTTTTCGTCGCATCTGGTTACCTGCGTTAGTTAATATCAAGGCAAATTCATTACCAGGTATATGCACGACTACAACAATTTAACAACAAAACAAACAACCTGCATTTTGTTTGTGTAAACGGCGAATTCATATCCTACGCTGTCTAAATTCTCCATGCATTCAAAATTACATGAAAATGCCGCCGGAAAATATGCACCAAATTTGACAGTGTGGGCAATGGATAAATTCATCCGAATTCGCCACTGCATCCATCTGATACTGAATTCGCCTTGGCCAATATAAATGGATTATTATATTCGCCCCTCAAGGAGAAATAACAACTAGATGTCGCTATTAAAGTGTTGATTATTTTTGGTCGTGTTCAAGGCGAATTTATATAAGGTGGGAGCAATGGCGAATTAAAAAATGCAAATTGAATTAGTCTTGTGTGGGAAGAAAAGAACAAAAATTGTGCGACAAAAATTCATATCGTGTGTGAACGCTCATTGTAGTTGTGAAAATATTCAAGTTAAAGAAACATCGTGAAAAAGAGACAACATTAGTGTCTTTGTTATGAAAGTATACAAAACAGAAAGCAAAAAAAGTTCAGTTTTTAGTGGAAAATGATACATGAAAGCACGCTTAAATTTAATAAAATGTAATAATATTTAGTATTTACGGCATATAATTCGAAAATAAAGTGATAAAACAATTTAGTGTGTGCTTATATACTCTGTATATTAAATTTATATACATACGTACATATATGCTGTAAATTTGTCAAATGGGGGTGGTTTTTTACTTGCATACACATATGTACATACATATATACATACATACTTGAAAAAGTCTGATATATTGCAGATATTATAGTGATAAAATACAAACGATCACTGAAAACAAACTTTAATTAATTAAATAATAAAATAAATATTTCACATACATACATATGTATTCACATGAGTATATTTATTGTTTTGTTTTTGTTATTGCGGTTGAATGTGAGTAACACACTATATATGTATGTACATACATATTTTCTCGTCTTGATTTTAAAAAACAACAACAAAGTCGCTTTTAGAGGATGAGCTAATCAAAACAAAAAAAGAAAAACATAACGGGAATAGTGTTGATTATTTATATTACGAAAAATAAAATTCAACCCCTACCGCGCCATAAATAGCAAAGCTATAATAATATACGTAAAAATATTATTAAAATGGAAAAAGAACAGTCAAAAGTAATATATTTACTGTTAATAACTATACTTCTTACTTTAAGTTATAGAAAAAAGAACATTTTTTTAAACATGCCAAAAATAAGATATAAGGCAAAAATATACAGCCAAGGCATTATTCGCCTAATGTTAAAATCTGTTATTCATCAAATAATAATATTAGAAATAAAAAGTCACCATAAATAAACATACAACCCATTTTTGTGGCAGTAAAAGATAAAGAAATTAATACAGTATTAAAAATCACAACAAAATCTATGGCATATAAACAACAAAGTAATATCGAAAATATTCAGCATCAAATTTAAAATATGACGTCAGAAGAAAACTATTTACTAAAGGGAATCTTGACTTAGGACAAGTTTTCCCTAGGCTTGAAAAAGTGGCCGGTAAATTATATATAATGTTCATTAATGGGAATATTGACTTAGGACAATTTTTCCCAAGGCTTGAGAAAGTGGCCGGTGAACAAATAGGCACCAAACGAGAAAATTTTAGAATTTATCTCAATTAAATAATTTATAAATAAAAGGGCATAAAAGTAGCGCTACTACTTAATGAGGTGACCTATATAAAAGATAGGAATGCTAATGCAATTCTTGATCTAATGCTGGAATACCACGATGATCCGATAGATGGAGGACATTGTGGAATATATCGAACAATAGAAAAATAAACAGGTATTACTAATGTAAAAATTGATTAGAAATATGCTAAGCTTTTCAAATTGTTGTACACATTTAAAACTCTCAATATAACTTGGAGAAGTCTATTGAGACACATTTTACTACTGCCATAAAATTCAAAATTCTAAAAAGGGTTAAAGGTTGACAATATAAAATTATTACAATAATTTTTGGGTAATAATCATTTAAAACTGTTTTATTCTTGCCTAAAAGTCTAATGAAGACGTTCAATTTAGTCAAAGGTACAGAGTGAAAAGTTATTTGATTTTCAAACTATTTTAACAACATAAAATTTATGAATATACACATACATATATTTTTCTAATTAAAATTTTATTATTCAAGAAAAAGACTCAAAATAAAGAAAAAGTAAAACAAAATTGTAATTAAGATAAAAATATAATAGAAGAAAATTAATCAGAAAATCCTTTATATTGATTTTAGTTTTATTGGTCCGTATAAAATTAAGAAAATAGATTTAAGAAATAATGTTACCATAGAAGATAAGAAAACAAATAAACAAAAAATAGTTCATAAAAATAGACTTAAGATATACAATAATAACTAACATTCAATAATATTGTACGTCCGGACTACTATAAAATTAGAATAGAAGTACATCTACATATTAAAATTATTTTTTTCCGTAATATAAAAAAAAAAAAAAAAAAAATATTTTTTTTCTCTTTAAAAACAAAATAAATATTATACTTATACTTAGACTAATTAAAAACTAATTGTAAAAGAATGTCCATAAAACTAGCGTTGTATGAACATTCTTGTAAAGGATGGAGGTGTAGCATGTGACCAACAGTGTGTAGTATGCATTGCAATTAAATAGTACCGCAACATGCAATCGTTGACAAACTGCAAGCAAGATATTTTGTATAACTGTAATTTGACACTTGTGTGTTTAATCAAGTGCAGCTGCACAATGCACTTAAATGAATAACATTTATTAACTGCATTTGTTTAATTGTAAATATAAGCAACCCAAAGTATCTGTTACTTTTGGGTCTGCACTCGTTTAGACTATTGAACTGTTGAACACATGCCAAACGTAAATAGTGGGAAGCTAAATATGCTTACCCAACATTAATATATATTTGTATTCTTTTACTCTTATGTTAAGGTACCCCTAAGAATTATTCTCATAATTAGTATATAAGCCAATGTCAATTAGTTTAAGAAATCAATCATAAAACCTCAAGCTTAGGAGCTACTAGATAGCTCGAAGTAAATTATAAAATAATAAATAAATTGAGAGCTCCTAGAGAGCACCACAATAACCAAAAAAAACTTTTAATTATATTACAAAAGTAAAGTCTGTATGCCAGCTATGCATGGTTGCCAATGTAGCGGTTTTTAATGCCTAAAAAGTCGTTTTTTTTTGGCCCAGCGCATTCTCAAAAGCCCCTTCCCCCAAATTGCGCTTTTTATATACTTACATATGTATATATGTATATATACACATATATACATATGTATATACTTTTATATATCTTGTCACGTTGCTATACTCTTTCAGAGAGGAGAAAGAAAATTGTTTTATAAATAGCGGAGTTATTAACAGATTTCCAAAAATAAATTTATGAGACCCTACTGCAGGCAACACCTTTCAAACAAAACAATAATTTTGAAAATCTGTTTATAAATGACCAGGTTATTCAAAAAGCAATTTTTTCTATTTCAAATTCAAAATAATACATATATAGCCTATATTTCAAGTTATACACTGTTAACATATCTGCGCGAAATTTCATTTAAATCGGTCCAGTAGTTTCGGAGATTAGCGAGAACAAACGTCGTGACATGTTATTTTTATATACATATGTATGTACATATACATACATAGTTATATAAGTTTCTAATTTTAAATAATATTAAATTCGGTGCGAATCGATGTTCTTGCAATAGTACAACAATAAAATACATACATTTGCCATTCAAATAAGAATCAGCGACATTAGCTTTACGTATCTTATGTCCATATACATATATTGTGCGAACACAAAACGAGCCTTAGCTTCAAAAGCGCCATAATTCAAAATATGTCATTTTTGAGCTAATATAAAACTAATCGCGATATCAATTTTTATATTGTGCAAAATTTTCATACAAATATGAAAGATATTTGTATTTTATTATTCTTTTGGGAGAAGAATATTTTACCATTGATTTATAGGTGTCCCGAATGGCTCTCTTTTCGTAAAATAAAAAAAAAACAAATCAACACATTTACATAAACAAAACTAAAAATTCTTATTTATTAACAAAAACAATAATAATACTCTTTAAAAAAAAAAAAACAATAAAAACATAGTTCACAATATTACGCGATAATTCATGTGTGCTGCTAGAATTCTATATGTTGACTGCCACATATACGCAGATTCAACTTAAAATGTCAACAGCCGAACCTTGCAGACATCACCATTTTTATGCTGGTTCATCTTTAGTTGCCACATGTGACAGCTCGGCCATTCCTGACTCCGAATCGTCCTCGATTTCAGACTCATTACCGACTGGTTAATTTTCGTCTAAGTCGGGATATATTTTACACCAGGGTTTCAATTTGTCTGACGCGTGAATCGAACTGTACTTTCGGGAAGTCACTTGAAGACCTGGTATGTCTTCTATTAAATATCGATCATTACCTAGTACTCGAGCAACAATATACGGTCCTCTGTATTTTGATACCAATTTGTGACTATCACCAGTGGCTCCAGGTTCGAACTCAACTACAACTAAGTCATTCTCAGCATACTGTTTGGGAGTGGTGTGTTTCGCATCGAATCGGGTTTTCCATTTGGTTCGCTCTTTATTAATGTTGTTTAGTGCTATTTTACGTTTTTCCTCTGGCGGCTTCAAAGTGTTGGAGTCAGCTAAATCATCCTGAACTGCAGTTACAAGATGATTTTGTACTACATCTCTAATTTTGAAATTGTAAACCAGTTCGTGTGGTGTTAACCCGGTAGTGGAGTTAATTTGGGAATTCACAATCCATTGAAATTCGTTTAATTTTACATCCCAATTTCGAGGATCATCAGCAGTTGTCCGAATAAAATTTAAAATCGTGGAGTTTGCCCTCTCTACTTGTCCGTTGGCACGAGGTGTATGAACCGCGGTTTTTATATGACGAATGTTGTTGTCTTCACAGTATTTTCCAAATGCATTCGAAGTAAAAGCTGTCCCTCTATCAGATACAATTTTTCTTGGAAGGCCAAAATAACCTGACAATTCGGAGAGAATATTCAAGACGGGAGTAGTTTTGGTATTTTTTACTGCCTTTACTACCAAAAACTTTGAAAATGCGTCGGAAATTGCAAGGATGTGTGTGTTACCTTTTTTTGAACGTACAAACGGGCCTAGATGATCGATGTGAACTAAATAGAAAGGTATCGGCTCTGGGGGCTCAAAATGCAAACGACCTTCAGGTTTTCCTGTGTGTGTCCGATTATAACAACATATTACACAAGAAGCAATATAATCCTTCACATATTTTCTCATCTTTTCGAACCAAAATAATTTTTGAATCCGTAGTAGCGTTTTCTCAACTGCGTAGTGCCCCATATCATCATGGAAGTGCTTAACGATCCTCCATCTTACAGCAGTTGGTACTACAAACTTTCGTTGACTGTTAACCTTGCGATACAAATGGTTGCTAAATATTTCGTAGTCCTGCTGTATCTGCTTTTCCTGTATGGACTTTACCTTCCCTGATAAAATCGCCATAATATGGTTCAACCTTTTGTCTTGCAACTGCATCGTTAATGCCCAATCTTCGATATCATCAGCAACAGTGAAGACAAAACCCGCTGGTTCTACGACATTTGAAGGTTCGACAGGCTTAACGCATCAACATGAGTTAGTTTGCTGCCCTGTCTGTGTACTGTTTCAAAATCAAAATCAAGCAACTTTAACCACCATCGAGTGATTCTTGATTTTAATTCCTTTTTCCCACGTACCTGAGCAATAGCTGAGCAGTCAGTCACTAGTCTAACTGTTTCCCTAACAAATATATTCTGAAACGCTCTAAGGATTCTACCACAGCTAATACTTCCAGCTCATAGCTATGGTAACGCTGCTCTTCGTTGGTACAGTGCCGACTAAAATAGAAAACGGGCCTAAAACTTTTGCCATCCTTAGATTGAAGTAGAATTCCGGCAAGTCCCACAGAACTTGCATCCATATGTAATTCATGTTCCGCCGTAGAATCATACAAAGCGAGTAATGGAGCATTGACAAGCATAGATTTTAACTTTTCGAACGCAATACGTTGCTCTAAACCCCAGATAAAATTATTTTTTTCAGATTTATGAGTAAGTTGTGTAAGCGGCCTTGTAATTAATGAGTATTCTGGTACGAATTTCCGGAAGAAACCAGTAAGCCCCAGAAAACGTCGTGTTTCGGTTATGTTGGTCGGTTCTTTAAAACCTTTTATTGCGCAAATTTTCTGCTCGCCTGGTCTTATACCCTCACTGTTAATAATATGACCGAGATAAATTAATTCACTTTGTAAAAAGTTACATTTTTCAAGTCTTAACGTCAGACCATATTTCCCTAAAATTTTCAACAGTTTCTGTAGCAGATGTAATCCATCTTCAACGGTTTTGCTTGGAATAATAACGTCATCCAAGTATACCAATATTTCACCACGATCCATTTCGGCAACAATTTGGTTCATCAGATTTTGAAAACAGGCAGGAGCATTAACAAGTCCAAACGGCATTCGATTATATTCGTAGTGCCCATCTGTGGTTATAAACGCCGTGTATTTTTTCGAGGATTCTTCAATTTCGAGTTGATGATAACCCATTTTCAAATCGAGGGTAGTGAATATTCTGTTCCCAGCCAATTGTGCAAATTGTTCATCTAGTACGGGCATAGGGTATGGTGTTCTAATAGTTACGCTATTTAAGAGACTATAGTCGACGCATAGTCTACTTTCGCCGTTCTTCTTGTCAACCAGAACAACTGGAGAAGCGTACGGCGAGTTTGATTGTCGGATGATTTGACATTTCAAAAGATCATTAATTATATTAGAAACTATAGTTCTTTTAGCAAAAGGTATTCGATATGCTTTTAAGTTGATTGGCTCTTGCGTTTTTAATTTAATTTCCATTTTAGAGATTTTGCACTTACCCAGTTCAAAAATATTTGCTGCGAAACACTTACGATTAGCAGAAATTATATTTTTCAGCTTAGCTAATTGTTGTTGATTGATGTTATCGCCCACATTAATTTTATTGTCGGCTTCTAACCAACATTCGTCACCTTTGATCACTAAAGTGTTTCCATCGCGGCATAACACATCTCGTCCCAGTAACACGTCTTCAGGAATGATATTATTTTCCACTACAAACAATTCTGCATTTAACATACATATGCCCGTCCATTTCGATTGATAAGATGATCTTCGCGGAGCACACATATTTACCGCCAGCAAAACCGCTTAAAGTTTTCGAACACGTCTGTATATCACCCAAATTAACGGCTAGTTTTTCGCGAATTAAGCTGACTTGGCTTCCCGAATCTACGAAAGACTTTATTTGGATTCCGTTTATACAAATTACTTTAACAAAATTGTCCGGTTTATCGTCTAAAATTTTATTTACGTTTGCTCTAGGTTGACTCGGCAACTTTCTTGAGCATTCTTCACTTTTATGGTTCGTTTTTTGACAATATACACATCGCGATTTACGTTGCGGTTCCGTGCAATTGATTGAAATATGTCCTTTTTGGCGGCAATTGAAACATTCGACATCACGACTAATTCGTTTATTTTCCACTTTTAAATTATTTGACTCGATATTATTATTAATAAAATTTTTATTTTTGTAATTATATACATATCTAATTTAATCAAGCTTGAGGTCTTTTTTTATAAAAATTAACAATAAACTTAATTTTTATTTTCTCTCGATATTTCGCCACACCGTTGGGAGGCTTCTTCAGGGGAAAAAATTATTATTGTTTTAATTTTCAAAACACCAATGAAATTTGTGAAAAAATTATTTGACAAAAAACATAGATACATACATTCATAAGTTTTTCCCTCTTTTCAAAAAATTTTTAAAAACAATTTTACAAAAACAAAAAACAATAAAATAAAATTATAAATTTTTGGTGTTATCATATTTACAATATTATTATTATTATTTTTAACTCTTCTATATTGGCGTATCAATTTACTAATCAATCCATTTGGAAAACTATTGTCACTCAATATGTTCCTAATCTTTATTTGATTATCCTTGTGAAAAACTCTGTCACTAATTGTTAGAACTTTTTCTATCAAATTTTTAGCCGTGTTTATAATAATTTTCTTTGCGTGTTTTGAATAGTAATTAATTATCCTACCTGATGCTGTTGGTTTCTGATACCAGTCAACTACTAAACTATTTTTATCTCTTATTAATAATGTGTACAAGTATGGAAGTCTTGAATCTAATTCCTTTTCTACGGTAAATTTAATATTATGGTGAAAATTATTAAAAGTTTTTAACATTGTGTCAATTTCTGATTCCGGAACTATACAAAACAAGTCATCTACGTACTTAGTCATTAATCTTGGCTTAACGCGTAATTTCTCAATAGATAAATCTAAGAGTCTCTCCATTACGATATCAGCCACAACTGAAGAAGCTGGAGATCCCATTGGAAGTCCTTTCTGCTGAGTGTATATGTTACCATTATATTGAAAATACCTATTATCTTCTATACAAAATTTTAAAATACGTAAAAATAATGGCTTCTCAATTTTCGTATGATCCTTCAATATATTCCATTTTTCTCCTATTATACTTATTGCTAAGTCAACTGGTATACTAGGAAATAGTGATATCACATCCAATGAAACTAATGTTTCATTTAACTGTATACGTTGATTCTTTATTCTATTTTTAAGTTGTATTGAGTCTTTAATGTTATATTTAGAATGTTCATTAATTTTTCTTAAAATATTTGTAATATATTTGCATAAATTGTACAATTTGTAAATGTACAAAATTCTTCTCATACTGAAACAAAAAATTGTGTTTAATATGATTTGGAGCCACCCACAATTAAAAAACGCACCAAAATTAAAGAAAAACCGCACCAAGCACCAACTCAGATATTTTTCGCACAAAACATTTAGAAAAGCACCAAAAAAGGTGCGAAACACACCAAGTTGACAACGCTGTTTGCCGTACAATGTATGGCAGTGTTACATCTTCATATATTTATAGTTTTTGGTAACACTTTGTAATCAATCAGTGTCATTCACAAACGTTTTATTGGAGGCTAATAAACAAAATGCGCTAAAGTAGTATTCACAAACGTTTAATAGCACTATGACGCGGTTATTACACGCTAACAGCCATACCTAAACAAGAGCGGCAAGCGTTTTTTAGCAGTCAAAAGTTCTCATGCCCATACAATTTGTATGGAGCATCCCGAAATAACGCGGCGGTAACGCGGCGGCAAAATTTTGCAATTGGAAAATCCGATTTTGACAGCGCGTTTAATAGTGAAGTTAGCTGCAAAACACAAACACTCATGATACAATGACTATAAGGTAGTCTTACAAGCCCAGCTGACAATTCTTGTAAATTACTTGTTTTTTATTTCAAGTGTTAAATTTTGATTTGTATTTATTTTTTCGTATTTGAATGAATAATTTTTATTTATATTTTTGTCACAGGTTGAAACATACACACATACACATTTATACTTTTGACTTCTGAGGAATTTTTTTGTTGTGTTTGTTGTAGAGATGCATGTATTATTAGGTTATGAGTATACTATTATAATCAGGGTTGTTATATATTTTGTAATAACCCTGTTTTTATGACAAAGCGTTGACGCTCTTGTTTAGGTATGGTATTTCAGCGTTAACGCTAGGCGGTAGAAAACGTTCCGCTCTCCGCTCTTGTTTAGGTATGGCTGTAATATACTCGAAAATTTTATTGTAGGCATCACGCTACTTTAGCCGTTTAATATTTACTTCAAAAAGTATGAAAAATAAAACAAATATTCGAATAAAGTAAAGATTGTAATAAATATAATTATGATATTCGTTAGTATTATACAAACAGTGTTATTCACAAACGTTTTATTAGAGGCTAATAAGCAAAATGCGCTAAAGTAGTATTCACAAACGTTTAATAGCACTATGACGCGGTTATTACACGCTAATAAACTCGAAAATTTTATTGTAGGCATCATGCATCTTTAGCCGTTTAATAAGTTGACATTTGCATTTTTTAAAGTAAAAAAATCACTATTTACTTCAAAAAGTATGAAAAATAAAAAAAAGATTCGAATAAAGTAATGATTGTAATATATATAATTTCGACATTCGTTAGTATTATACAAAATATATATACATAAAACTATAATTTTTTTATTAAATTAAATATTTTGCAGATAATGTATTTCAACTCTCCCGATTCTTCCAGTCCTTCTGCAATGTTTACATACATATGTATGTATGTACGTAAAATTAGAAAATTCAAGAAGAAATACATAAATCTGAATGTATGTGAATATGTGCATACATACATACATATGTATGTATGTACACAAATGTGTCTGTATGTACTTATATGCATGTACATGCATATTTGTTCACATGCGTACATAACTTAAATTCTACCTGCTCTTTGAAATAATATTATTACATCTTTTTTTCATGATTTTGTGCATAATTTGTCACATTTCAACCACAACAAGATTAAAAACATTTCCAAATAAATAAAGCAAACATAAGTATTAGTGGTGTGTAATCAATTGCAACGAACACGATATTTGAATACTTTTGTAATAACTTATGAAAACACATTGCCAGTGTTATGAGTCATTTTCCCCTAACCAACAGAAGTATCAGCGACAGCAGAACATACGCTACATACACATACTGACGTTGAGTTATTTTCCCTCAACCAACAAAAATACCAACGGCAGCAAAATACCGCTGCATGCATTACTGACGTTATTACCAGTAATTTTCCTACAGACATATGCTGACGTTGCAATACCGCTGCATACATATATATGCCAGTAATTTTCCTACAGATATATGCTGACATTGCAATATCGTGAGAACCGCAATCGGCTGGAAGTTCCACGGGTATGAATATGCTGAATTTGCATACTAACACACTTAGCAATGACCACGCCGGCGGCAGCGAACATCAGCAGCATCGTTCAATCAGACAGCGAAATTGGGTATAAAAGCGGAGGGTGATTTGGTATGAAGTCTAGTCTAGTCTATGCCAGTTCAGTTCTATTCTAATCAGTTCTCTTTAACACGTAACAAAAACCTGATCAAACACCAGCCTTAAAAAGCGGGTCCCTGAGATGGTTATAATTTAATAAACATAGAATAGAAAACAAAAATGAAAATCTAAATAAACTAAATTTAATAACTAAAATCAAAACAATCCTATTGTCTTGTGTTCTTAATTTCAAATTAATAATTAATCAAATAATTACATCAAATAAAATAATCCTTGTAATTGATCTTGCAACAGAAAAAACTGTCCGGTGTAGCAAAACCAACAATACCATAACGTCTAAACTCTAGCAACCTTGTATTGTTGCATCCTACATTAGACAGTGTAGAACTGTACAAGAGCCGACAAATTGATTAACGTCTAAACTCTAGCAACCGTCATATTGTCATGGCTTAGTGCAGGACTTAGAGCTAAAGGAGATCAGAATAAAGAATAATCAATTTGATCGTAAAAATTCTTCGCGGTTGCGAACAAAAAAAAATAAAAAAAAAAAAATAATATAAAGTGAAAATAAGCCAAAACCACAAACTACTATGAAGATGACAAACAGCGGAATATGGGTAAGTAGAAGACAGCTTTAATGGACAACCCACAGACGCAGACAAACAAATTAATAGAACGACAATTATAGTTATTAAATGGACAGTCTACAAGTTCTTGCGTGGACACAGCCCACTATCAAGATGATTACCAGCGGAACATAGAAAGACGATCACCGTCACCCCAGCAAAACCATACTACTGAGAGAGCGGAAATTGAAAGGATCAAAATGGCTTCGCTGTATGAGATTATTAAGATAGTTAACAACACAGTCCCATCATTCTTCGGGACCGATGGGCCTGACTTACCATCAGAAGTATTCAGGTACATACAAGGATGCAAGATGGTAGAAAGAGAAGTACTCACAGGTGCAAATAACGTTCTAACACAAGATGTAATACAATGCCTGAAACTGAGACTCCTAGGGGGCGCCTACTCAAGAATTTCCCAGATGAATTTCAGTTCCGTGGACGCGTTATGTAATGCGCTCAAGAAATATTATCTAAAAAGCAAGAGCTTAGATAAATTAAGGGAACTAATATTGGCTTGCAAACAGAGCAGAGAGTCAGCATGCAAATTTGGAGAACGCCTGGATAACCTATTGAATGAGGCAAAAACAACTATAGAGAACGAATGGCCGGTGGGACCTGGCCGGGAAACCATGCTGAAGGACTTCAAACGGATAGCAGTGAGAAGTTTCATCAAGGGGTTGAAAGACCATGCTCTCAAAGCTCGATTTGTGGGACAGGAAGAGGAAGAGCTAACTAAGTTGATAGAGATAGTGGAAAATGCAGAGGAATTGTTTGGCGAACCAACGCACAGTATCAACGTAATAAATTCAGAAGTCCCCTGTAGTTTTTGCAACAGAATGGGGCATGAATGGAATAGCTGCAAAAAGCGGCTAAACACACCATACTGTATGAGCTGTGGAAAATATGGCCATGAAATGGGGCCACTGTGCAGGAATATCGTGAGCTGTACGTTCTGTGGAAACAGCGGGCACGATGTGGAAAACTGCAGAAAGAGATTAGGCTCCTTATACTGCCGATTGTGTAGGATAAACGGTCACAAGGAAACCCCTTTCTGTGAGCCAAGAAGAAACCTATCCAACCAAAATCAATCGGATAGAAGGACGGCAGAAAACAATAGGAGGATAACAAACACAGAATTCCGTGGAAGCCCACAAATAGCGATGGGACAAAATAGAAACATTGGTACACGACCAACCTGTTTTAAATGTCAGCAACAGGGACATTTTGCACGGGACTGCAGAAGATATGTCAGACAAACTCAGGCAGTAGGAACAGGGATCTACCAACAGGTGCAAAGTAGCAAAAATGGCAGGGACCTAGCTAACAATGCCGTAGAGGCCCATAGCAACACAAATCGGACATATGCTCAGGGAAACGAAATTCGGCCCAGTTATCGCCAATAACTGGTGTCCCGCAAATTAACAGAAAATTAGATTGGCATAAAAAAGAGGACAAATACAAGTATAATAAAGAAACAGAAACAAAGACTCAGGTAAATAAAGATGATACGGAGACTGACTCAGAAACAGAGCAGCCAACCAGGATAGTAACCGAGGCAGTTGTACACTCGGTAAATAAGGAGAACGGGCGCACTATAGAAGAAAATACTGCAAAAGATAATAAATTAAACAAAAAAAGGAGGAAAAAAGTGAAGAGATAATGCCAAATATAAATAGTAGTACTGAATCACCGGGCAATGTGGACACAGTTTTTATTACGCTACCCTGCCAAGGAGCTAGGGAGCGAAAATTGGTCTTACTTGTAGATACGGGAGCAGTTACTAAAGTGCCGGTTAATATCATATCAAGAGATAAAACCGTGGTTGTGCATAAACAGGCAAATCAAAAGAACGGGCAAACTTTGGAAGTGAAAGCAGAAAAAGACAAAGTATTAAAACATAAATATGAAGAGAAACAAAGTGAAGAGATAATGCCAAATATAAATAATAGTACTGAATCACCGAGCAATGTGGACACAGTTTTTATGACGCTACCCTGCCAAGGAGCTAGGGAGGGAAGATTGGTCTTACTTGTAGATACGGGAGCAGTTACTAAAGTGCCGGTTAATATAATTTCGAGAGATAAAACTGTGGTTGTACAAAAACAGGAGATTTCCCCTGGAGTTTATGTTGGAAATACTGTGGTCAACATTAAAAAGGGAGGCACAGCAGTACCCATACTGAACGCAACCGAGAAAGATATCCCATGGAGGAAGGAGATCCAGTCGAGATTTTCAAAATTCAACCACTACACGCAGTATGGAGGAACACAACAACACACATTGTCATTGGCAAAACAGGAGGAAAGAATAAGGCGTCTAAAAACCAACATTATGACGGAAATGAATTGGAAAAAGAGAAGAAGGAAAAACTCACTGCAATATCGACGGTATTGATATTTAGGGTCTTCAATGGCTGAAATATAAAAGAAATACATATTTATACAGGACTATAATAAGAAACAATGGAACATACCTTGAAGGGACAATGGAAAAATTTCGTCAAGATGGTTCCAACTTGAGGAACCGGGGACCCAGGTTGACGTCAAGGATCTGAAAGAAGCAAAATAATTAGTAAAAGGGAAAGGTTAAAAAAAGGATGGAACGCTACTTACACGGTATCACCTTCTAATCGACCAACGGATACTTTTCTAAAAATAAAATTAAGCAGACAGATTAGTTAGAAGCCGCAACAGATTAACGAAAACGTATTAAAATAAGAATAAATAAGAGACGTATAAAATTTTTTTTAATAATATTTAAATTCTAGAAATTTTGCGAGCAATGAAAGTTTTTAAAAATATTCTTCAAAAATGAAACTAAAGAATGTCCAAATGAATTTCACTCCAGATTATTTTGTGTTGAAAGCACGAATTACACTCACTATCTTGCGGGACATGAAAAAAATTGGAAACCGATAATCACGAAATCACGTCCGATTACTTATTTAATTATTGCAAAACACGTCCGATCACTTATTTCTTTTTTATTTTTGTTTTCTTCTCCCCAAATAAAATCATTTTGTCATTTTGTTTTTTATTTTTGTTTTCTTCTCCCCAAATAAAATCATTTTGTTGGACAATAACATTGAGGATTTTTATAGGAAAAACCAGTAAATAAATTAAAGAAAAACTATAAAAAGTAAAAAAAACAATATTTTGAAATTAAAATACTAATAACTCCTTTAATAAAATATTATAGGAAAAAGCAGTAGATAATTCAAGAAAAACTATAAAAAGAAAAAGAACAATATTTCGAAATTGAAATATTAACAAGTATAAATCAAAACAAAATAAAATCATTTTGTTAGACAATAACACTGAGGATTTTTATAGGAAAAAGCAGTAAATAAATTAAAGAAAAACTATAAAAGGGAAAAAGAACAATATTTTGAAATTAAAATACTAATAACTCCTTTAATAATATATTATAGGAAAAAGCAGTAGATAAATTCAAGAAAAACTATAAAAAGAAAAAGAACAATATTTCGAAATTGAAATATTAACAAGTATAAATCAAAACAAAATAAAATTATTTTGTTAGACACTGAGGATTTTTATAGGAAAAATCAGTAAATAAATTCAAGAAAGACTTTAAAAAGACAAAGAACAATATGTTGAAATTAAAATATTTAAAAGTATAAATCAAAACGAAACACCAAATTTAAGGGAAACCGAGAGAAACCAAAAATTAAAAAACAGCAACCACATAAACAGCATAATTTAACAGCAGAACCTATAGTCAAATACACACTAGTTTTTAGCACGAAGTTCAACAGATTCTACACCAATTTAATGAAACATATCGGAAAGATTAAATTAATAACAAATAAAACAAAAAGAAAGAAAAGACCGATATAATTTAGAGGAACGAGTTAATGCAGACATTCAAATTACTTGTATTACTGCGTTTTTTTTTATTGGACATTTTTTTTTTACTTCTAGACGACCGGCTGCTGGTGTTGGTTGATTTGCAGCTGGTGAAAATTCCTTTTGGGTGGAAGTATTCTTATCATTATCTGTTGATATGTTTGTACACTTCACTTGTGTATAATAAACTCAATATTTGGCTTAGTTTTATCAAAAAATTATTTCTTTTTAGTGCCCATAGATCTTGTTTTTTTTTTCAATTTATTAAAAACTTTTTGTCACTTCATGAAACAATTTTTTCTTCTCAGTTTGTAATTGTATAAAGTTTTTACAAAACACGCACTTAATTAAACTTTCCACAATATTTTCACTTGTAACCGCACCGTTTCATTTCGTTTTCAAGACTGCACGATGAGATTTAATTTTTAAATTTGTGCATTAGTGCAGTTTTAATGTTATCCAAAATTATTGTATGGGATACACTGGAACTCAAAAGTGATGTGACGGACATGAAAACAAGTGATTGTTCAAATGCTGACTATTGTTCTCAATTGGTACAGCGCACAAATAATAACATAGCGAGAAAAGACTACCAATTGAGAGATTTAGTTGATATTTTTTTTTGCATAACTGTAGTTGAGTAATTGGCTATGAAACATGATTCCACGGCAAAATTTTGCCAGACAATTTCACGGCCAATGACAACTAAATCAAACTGCATAGTTTAATGTGAGTATGTGCATATGTATATGTACGTATATGTGAGCATATGGAGATGCAAACAGTAACAATAATAAAAAACTTTTTTTTTCTGTTTGTTGTTGATTTGAAAATAATTGTACGCGTATGTATAATTTTTCTTTCAGATCAACAGAAACAACAAAAGTATTAAATTTCTTTCGCTAACAAAATACTAACAAATGCAACTGAACTCACTTTTTAATAAAAAAAAAAAAAGTTTAATCAGTTGAAATTTTGTAAATTTTTTCCTACTCATTTTTGCAACGTTTTAAAATGTTTAAAAAAAAAAAAAAAATTTCAATTTCGTGTAAAAGTTATTTCAAGGTTAAGACAAAAGATAAAGCCAATGTTAAAAATTTTATCAACCAAAGAATTTGTCACACATACATACAATTTAATATTTAGTAAAAATTAAGGTCATACTCATACACAATACACTTATATAAAATTCATATAATTTTGAAAATAACTTGAATCGAAAAAGATTACACTAACATTCTTTTCTCTATCTGTAGGCAGAAGATCTTATTTTCTATTATTTAGTACTTACATTGATAAGAAAAAATCTTACTTAATTCCTTCTTGAAGAGAAAACTGCCACATAAAAATAAAGTTAATAACTTTTTTAAATACCTGTAAATGTTGTCCTGTAAATTAACAGTCAAGACTGGTATTAAGGCCGAAAATTTTTTTTTAATAGAGAAAATAAAATACCTATGTACTAATCGTAAAAGTAGATTAAGAAAAATTGGATTTATATTAAATTTGTAAAACAAAATATGATTTATTATTTCAGGCATACATACAATTTAAAGTTGAAAATTATAAGAATTATATTTTTAACACAACTCTTCTCAACTAGTAATAAGTAATTGAGAGAAATATATACAAAAATAAAAAACCAACCAAAAAATGATACAAACTTAACTTATAAAACTTAGAAACAAATAACAAATATTTGAAATTTTTGATCAAAATGAGTAGAATTAAAAAACGCAATAAGCAAATACATATATGTAAAAAAATGTTTTGAAATCATAAAAATAAAATCCTGTAACTGGTTGAGTATAACAAATCCAAAATATTCAATGTAATAATAATAAGAAATAATAGTAATAAGAAAAAATTGTAAGAAAAGAAATTTTTATATAAGTATATGTAAGAGAAAATTGTTAGTTATAAGATTAAAAATATTAACCCGTGTTTTAAAATCAACCAACAATCATCATCCCGTTAACAATAAAGAATCCAACAATCATCAACAGCAGCCTATATCTATCAACCTCACACAACCGCAAAACCTATATGCGATACCACAACACATACATAGACGGAATGGCCAGTTCCGTTGGAAAGGGGGAATCACTACAACGCCAATAACAACTACAAAGTTAATAACAACCGCAGTAGTTCACAAGCAATATCATATTTTTTCCTTGGTGACGCAGCAAACGTACCAAGTCGACAGACACTTAGCAGTCACCAACTAATGGTAAACTGCGAACCTTCAGGCAATCGAGGCTCGGGAGATAATTACATATTACTCCGAGAGCTGCCAAAGCTGTATCGCCAAGGTAGTCGGATGCATACACACATCTATTTTGACTTGATTCCAGAAGGATGGCTACGAAACATCATAAGACAGGATGTTTCTTGTCCGTAAGGGGGGAGGGATGTTATGAGTCATTTTCCCCTAACCAACAGAAGTATCAGCGACAGCAGAACATACGCTGCATACACATACTGACGTTGAGTTATTTTCCCTCAACCAACAAAAATACCAACGGCAGCAAAATACCGCTGCATGCATTACTGACGTTATTACCAGTAATTTTCCTACAGACATATGCTGACGTTGCAATACCGCTGCATACATATTATATATGCCAGTAATTTTCGTACAGATATATGCTGACATTGCAATATCGTGAGAACCGCAATCGGCTGGAAGTTCCACGGGTATGAATATGCTGAATTTGCATACTAACACACTTAGCAATGACCACGCTGGCGGCAGCGAACATCAGCAGCATCGTTCAATCAGACAGCGAAATTGGGTATAAAAGCTGAGGGTGATTTGGTATGAAGTCTAGTCTAGTCTATGCCAGTTCAGTTCTATTCTAATCAGTTCTCTTTAACACGTAACAAAAACCTGATCAAACACCAGCCTTAAAAAGCGGGTCCCTGAGATGGTTATAATTTAATAAACATAGAATAGAAAACAAAAATGAAAATCTAAATAAACTTAATTTAATAACTAAAATCAAAATAATCCTATTGTCTTGTGTTCTTAATTTCAAAAATAAGTTACAAAATAAATTGTAACACTAGCAATATCAATACAACACATATTAAAAAATTTTAATATTTTTTGATATATTATAAGCAATACTCTATTACTCTAACTTGTTTAAATATAATTTATATGACATTATTTTCACATTTTCAAACCATTAGAGACTACTTGCTTATCGAGTATGTTATTGTACACAACACTAATTATAACTTGAGAATTAAAATGAAACAATGTTGCTAACACAGAATCACAAAACTGAAAAAATCACACAATAGTTAATTTGGCTTTATTAAACGTTTGTGAATAATGTGTATTATTACCAGGTAATAACACAAAAACTGATTATTAACTAATGTGTACATTATCTCTACAATAAGAATTTTTTATGAATAACACTGAATGAATTCTAGCTTACAAAGTGTATGGAATTTAAAAAATGAATTTCGTTCATTTTTATATGTATGTGCTATTTTGTTGTTTGATATGTACATGTATAATACTTACATACATACATACTTATATGAACGTGCATTGTACAATTCTTGGACGTGTACATTCGCTAATATATAAATATACATACATACATACATATGTATGTATATATTTTTGTTTTTCATTTGCTACTTTGTAAAGTAGTTTATTTTTTAGTTTTCTTCAGTTGTAAATCAAAAGTGTGGAAAAGCTAAAAATGGATAAATATCCATATACATACATAGATCCAGTAATATAAGACATTTAATGAAAAAACGAAATCAAAGTAATAAACAAAAAAAATGAACTTAGTTGTATTGAAAAAATCGTGAATAACACATTAGAAATATCTGATCGCAATTATGAAACGGTTGAAAATTTGAATAATGAAAGTGCAGGAAATGTCAACATAAGTGAAAAATTAAAGTGTTGCAGTGTTATTCACAAACGTTTTATTAGAGGCTAATAAGCAAAATGCGCTAAAGTAGTATTCACAAACGTTTAATAGCACTATGACGCGGTTATTACACGCTAATAAACTCGAAAATTTTATTGTAGGCATCACGCATCTTTAGCCGTTTAATAAGTTGACATTTGCATTTTTTAAAGTAAAAAAATCACTATTTACTTCAAAAAGTATGAAAAATAAAAAAAAAGATTCGAATAAAGTAATGATTGTAATATATATAATTTCGACATTCGTTAGTATTATACAAAATATATATACATAAAACTATAATTTGTTTATTAAATTAAATATTTTGCAGATAATGTATTTCAACTCTCCCGATTCTTCCAGTACTTCTGCAATGTTAACATACATATGTATGTATGTACGTAAAATAAGAAAATTCAAGAAGAAATATATAAATGTGAATATATGTATGTAAATATGTACATACGTATGTATGATTGTTTACGTATGTATGTATGTACACAAATGTGTCTGTATGTACTTATATGCATGTACATGCATATTTGTTCACATGCGTACATAACTTAAATTCTACATGCTCTTTGAAATATTAATATTATTACATCTTTTTTTCATGATTTTGTGCATAATTTGTGACATTTCAACAACAACAAGATTGAAAACATTTCCAAATAAATAAAGCAAACATAAGTATTAGTGGTGTGTAATCAATTGCAACGAACACGGTATTTGAATACTTTTGTAAAAACTTATGAAAACACATTGCTAGCAATAACAATACAACACATATTAAAAAATTTTAATATTTTTTGATATATTATAAGCAATACTCTATTACTCTAACTTGTTTAAATATAATTTATATGACATTATTTTCACATTTTCAAACCATTAGAGACTACTTGCTTATCGAGTATGTTATTGTACACAACACTAATTATAACTTGACAATTAAAATGAAACAATGTTGCTAACACAGAATCACAAAACTGAAAAAATCACACAATAGTTAATTTGGCTTTATTAAACGTTTGTGAATAATGTGTATTATTACCAGGTAATAACACAAAAACTGATTATTAACTAATGTGTACATTATCTCTACAATAAGAATTTTTTATGAATAACACTGTTGGTATTTAAATTTTTAAATAGAGCAATATTTGGTAAAATTTTACCCGAGTGTTTAAAAAACTGCAATAACTTTCATTTATTTTGATTTGACTTCTGCTTGTGCTTCTGAAATTAGCGACAGTTACATTCGAAGCAAAATCACAAAACGAATAAGCAACAGTTGCGAGATGCTTTTGCCAGCAGATGTTTTAAAAATTTTGATTTTGATTTTCTTTTCTTTTGATCGGTATCACAAGTAAAAGTACAATCAGTCTTCTTGCTTTTGCAAGTCGCAAACAGTCGCAGAAGCAAAAACTATTTTTTTGATCTTATGCTGGGAACACAACTGGGACGAACGCCGAATTTCGTCTAGCACGACGAATTCGTTGGAAAAAGTTCGTTGCGTAAATTCGTCGTGTGGCGCACAACTAGGACGAACAAACAACTGCTGTCATAATAATCCAAAAAATTGTGTGTATTTTTTATTAAAAATTTGTTTTTATATACATACAAACATAGCAACGATAGTGTTACCGTATAAAGAAAATAATTCCTTTATAAAATTAAACATTAAAAAAAACTATTAAAAACAAATTTCATCATTAATAATTATGTATATTTAACTAAAATGCTCTATATCATAAAAAGAAGAACTTATTAAAGTAAAAATTAACATTATTTACTAATATATTTTAAAACTAAAAAAAACATGGTAACGCTGTTCTGATTTCTTCGTCGTTCGTCGGCGTATGAAATAGAAATAAATCTATCAGAGAATTCGTCACGTACGACGAATTTCGTCGACGTCGGTGCTATGTTCACTTTCATATGAATGCATGTGTTCTATTTTTGACGACGAATATTCGCAACGAAAAATTCGTCGTTCGTCCCAATTATGTTCCCAGCATTACTGCTCGTGTTTTAGACGAATGATTTTTTTTTTTCAAAGAAGTCATTCTGCTTTTTTAAACATAACGATTAACAATGAACTTTTAGTTTCATTTGGGATATCAATATATGTATGTATGCACATGTGTATGTGTGTATGTTTGTACATAGTTATACTATGGCGAAAAAAAATGAAATTTGGAAGTAATTTGAAAAAATTAAAAACGAAGGTTTAGGAATTTCTAAAATATGCAAAAATAAATTTAAAGGTAATAGTTTCCAATTTAAAGACGCATTTATTTAAATTGCATAAAATTCAATCAGAGTCATCGATTTTCTCAAATAATGGAGCGAAAACAATTAGAAAGAAAAAAAATTAAAATTGAAATAAATAAAAAACAATTTTTAAGGTCATACATCGGATTGGTAATATTTAACATGACATACATATGTACATTGTACATACATACATATGTACATGCATATGTCCTTACATACATATTTCATGAAAATAAAAACTTTGTTCCTTTAACTATTTTTGCGTTTTCGAAAAGTAAATTTAATAAAATAAACATACATACATACTTATGTATGTATATGAGTAAGTGTAACTGTAATAAAATTAAAGAAGAGAAGAGAACATTTTTCTGCTAAAAATGTACAAAACAAAAAGAACGCTTGCTTTTAAAGGCTGCTTTAGCCGACCGTAACTCTAGAAATGTAAATGCTGATGTGTCAGCTGATTGCTTCTGTTATATGCAAAAGCTATGAAAATACTTACTTGACTGAAATGAAATGTTGCCGTAACGTACCAACCTGCAGAAAATAGAATTTCATTACGAGGTTACGTGACAATTGTAGACAGTGATGGGATGGTTGTATTTTGAATTGCAATGGGGCACAGAAGTCCTTTGTTAGTACTTTTTTTTTGTTTTGACTAGTTTTAGTTGTTAAATATGTACACATGCATGCTTTATTGAGTAAAGAAAGTTTTCTAAATAATTTGTTTTCAATATCTAGCAAGAGACTGTACCGATCGTTTGTGCTTATATATTTTATTGTAATGAATTTGATAATTGTTTAAATTATAGTTTAACATTCATATCTATGTATGTATGTACATCATAGTTTTGATTATTAGTGTTACTTATTATTTAAAAGATTTTTTTTGTATACTTGAATGTATGTATGTATGCACATATGTATGTATGTACATAGGTACAATATATGAAATTACAAAGTGAGCATATCAATTTATGTACATACATACGTACATACATACATCCAAGTATACAAAAAAAAACCTTTTATATAATAACTGCCTTGCACATGATGTCGAACGAATTTTTCTTTCGTACAAATTACATTTACTGCCTGTTCGCCGATGTCGAAGTAGTTCTTTCTTTCGAATAATTACATATAAAACAAAAACAAAATTTTTGAATTTGTTTTTGTTTCAAATGTAATTATTCGAAAGAAAGAAGTTCTTCGTTATCGGCGAACAGGCCCTTAAAACAAAAACAAAATTTTCAAAATTGTATGTACATATGTACATACATAAATTGATATGCTTACTTTGTAATTTCATGTATAGTGTACTTATGTACATACATACATATATACATACATACATACATTCAAGTATACATAAAGAAATCCTTTAAATAATAAGTAACACTAATAATCAAAACAATGATGTACATACATACATATATAGATATGAATGTTAAACTATAATTTAACCAATTATCAAATTCATTACAATAAAATGTGTAATAATATGATTCGGTACCTTTTAAATAATATCGTACTATTTCCGAACAATCACAATTATTGTAAACATTTGGAACTTCCATCAACGTTTGGAACAGCTGTTTTGTATTTTATTTATAATTTTCAAAGTGATAAAAAGTTGCAATGGACGACAAGAAATTAATACTACTGGTGAAGGAAAATGAACAATAACAATTCTCCGGGGCACAAGATTTCGGAGAAGAACAGAAAAATATGATTTAATATGTTTAATAAGAATTTTTGTTCTTTTTATGTATGTATGTACATCCATATGCATGTCTGCACATTCATGTGTCACGTGACACGTTTTTAAGCATTCTATAACTACAAAAATGTTGGCTCTTACATTACATCAACATTTAGCTTACATCTACGATTTCAACCGTCGGCTAAATAGGCCTTTACAATTTTCATCGCAAACGTTAAATAATGTTCAACAACGTTACAGTCAAGTTGATAAAGAGGCGTATGCCATAATTTTCGGTGTGCGTAAATTCTATCAATATTTATATGAAAAAAGGTTTATTTTGGTGACTGATAATAAAGCGATTTCACAAATATTTTCACCTAAAAAGGGTATTCCTGTCTTATCAGCGACAAGAATGCAACACTATGCCATTTATCTATCACATTTTGATTACGAAATTCGTTTAAAAAGGTCAAAAGACAACGCGAATGCAGATGCCATGTCACGACTTCCAATCAGCGAAATCTATGAGAATATTGAAGAAGTAGATGTAATTGAGTGGAGCACTATTGAAAATCTATCAGTTACAGTAAAGGAGTTGAGTGAGTTCACTAAATCTGATAAGGAAACAGCAATTTTACGCGAATGTCTGATGTACGGTAGAGAATGTGATGGTGTAAATCGGTTTGGTGTACCCCAGGCGGAGTTTACATTGCAAAAAGGGTGCCTACTGCTCGGTAAACGTGTATACATCCCGGTACCATTACGGGAAAATGTGCTTCGTGAGCTTCATACTGCTCACTTTGGAATTTCAAAAATGAAAAGTTTGGCAAGAGCGTACTGTTGGTGGAGTGGACATGTCTAGGACATCGAAAAGATGGTTTCCAATTGTGTCCAGTGTCAAATGGTTAAGCCAAATCCTACGAAATTGAGCCCAGTACATTGTTGGATGCCGGCAAAGCGCGTTTTTGAAGGGGTTCATGTAGATTTTGCAGGTCCGTTTCTTGGCAAATATCTATTTGTAATGGTGGATGCCCGAGGTTCATATTATACCGAATATTACCGCTGAAACAACAATTCGTAAATGTGAGGAGATATTTGCAACGTTTAGGATACCCAACATTTTCGTAAGTGATCATGGTACGAAATTTATTTCTATGGAGTTTCAGAATTTTTTAAGACGTAATGGTATTCAACACAAGCAAGGTGCACCATATCATCCGGCAACAAACGGACAAGCAGAAAGGTTTGTTCAGACGGTGAAAAATAAGCTAAAATCCGCGAATTGTACTTCTGCGTCCATGAATAAGGATTTATCCAAAATTTTGATGGCATACAGGCGAGCTATGCATCCTGCTACAAACAAATCTCCAGCCATGTTAATGTTTGGTAGGCAGATACAATCACGATTGGAACTTTTGTTACCAACTAATATTGTCGAACATCCAATAAGACAACAAGTTTTAAAAAAGTTTACTGTGGGTGAAAAAGTAGCAGTCGGGTTTGGAAAAGACATGTTGAACAAATGCGAAGTATTGGTGAAAATTTAAGTACTACAACAAACACAATTCCGGTAGTAAATTCTTCAAACCCTACAACACATCAAAATTTAACGAGAAAAGAGCCGACATTCCAGAAAATATTGATGGTAATATACAACCTCCTGTTAACATCGAGGAACCTGAAGCAGTGTCCCAACAAAATAATGAATCTGAAACTTCTTGTAGTAGTGGTAGAGGATAATAATCTTCGTCGATCAACGAGGGAGAGAAGACCTCCTAAATATTTACAAGATTATACAAAATGATTTCCATGTATATATTACTTAAATCATTACTATTTCTTAAATCATTTATATTACTTAGATCATTTATTTTATTAATCAATCAATTTCACAGTTTTCATATTTAATAATTCATTTACATTTTCAATTTAATTCTTATAAATATCATATTTTCATTGTATAATAATACATTTTTATATTAATTAAATTCCATTAAAGTTTATACATTGTTTTTGAAAAAAAAAATATATTTGAACTTTGAAATAATCTTAGGGGGTGAAGAGATGTCATATACATATGTTCGCACCAAATGTCAAATCTAAGAGAAATGTCAAATGTAATGAATATTCAAATATAAAGTTTTATGTTAGTCTGAAAAGAGAACTAAAAGCGTGTATTTATTTGTAACATTTACATTGTCGGATTCTTCAGAAAACGATGAAGACTGTCCATATTTTGGCTACCCATAACACATTTGCGACTTCTGAAAAGAAAGAAAGCTTAGAAAATTTTTTAACTATTTTAAAAATGTACTTACATTTTCTTCGTTATTTTTCCTTAGCGTACACTTTTTGGTCTTCTTCACTCTAGCAACCATTCACAATTAACTAATAGTAAAGCTAACTGACGCAAAAAAATTAAGGATATCTGTCAAATAGTTCCCAAAAATTTTGCTCCAATTTGCTGAAAAATCTTTTTTATTAATATGTAAATAAATAATTTATTTTTAACCCGTAGAACTAAACGAGACAGATGTATGCAAACAACATTTGCTGTCCTTTAATGTTTTTAGGGTTATCATTGTGATGCCATTTGTACTTTTTTTAGTTCACGTGCACACCGCTAGATGGCCGTGTTCCTTTTGTTCATATTCTGTTCTTTAAACTTACTGTTTTATTATATTTTTTTACTATTAAAACCTTTACTATTAAAACAACTACAACATTACAACAACAATTGAAAATTGACCCCTATGCTTATATCCACAAATTTTAATGCCAGTAAAGAAAAAACATGAAGATATCAAACCGGATGTTATAGTTTTTATGTTTTTTAAATGCAAAATGTAAACAAAAGATTGAAAAAACATTACGACTTTGAATGCAATAATTTTTAAGTAATGTAATATGTGTGGCTAAAATTACTAATACAATACTTAATGTAAGATTCACTACACCCTACCCCTTAAGAAAAATTTTACAATTTTAAGAATTAAAATTTTAAAATTTTTTATTAATATTTTGACGATTGATATTTTTTTTAATTATTATTGTGTATTTCTTTTATTTTGTATTTTATATCTATTACAGAATTTACTCCTTTCGTTTCAACAATTTTATATGGACCATGGTAACGTGGCTGATTCTTTTTTCTATTAAAATTTTTACTAAGACCATGTCTCCTATATTTAAATTTAATGTATTGAATTTATACACTGGTCAACGCGTTTGATTTTAGATATTTCAAATAGTTCTTTTGCTTTTTGCAATGAAATTTTTAACCTTGCTTTTAATTCTTTTGAATAATTATCTATATTATGTACTGGTTCGAAAGTCAATATCTTGTCATTAGGCAAATTTGGTAATCTACCAAATATCAATTCATATGGAGTGTAATTAGTATCCATATATGGTGTTGTGTTGTACGCAAAATAAAAATAAGGGATCCAGTGGTCCCATTCATTATCTTTACAGAAGCCTAAAAGAAATTCATTTAGCTCTCTATGACTCCTTTCAACTGACCCAAGAGTTTCAAGGTGGTATGGTGTACTAAAAACTCGTTTTATTTATAATAACTCGTTTACGAATTCAGTACCTTTGTCTGATTTGAGAACTTTGAAGTGCCCGTACCTTAAAATCAAGTTTTCTACTAGAGCCTTTGCAATAGTCTTAGCTTCTTTCGTACCTTAAAATCAACTTCTACTAGAGCCTTTGCAATAGTCTTAGCTTCTTTCGTTTCAATGGGACATGCGATGATGTATTTAGTTAAATCGAACTGTATAGTTAGTACGTATCTATAGTTATTCGAAAATCTAAGTCGGCCTACCGTGTCTATTGACATTGTTTCAAAACTTGTCCCTGTTGTATCTGAAATTAACTATTCTCTTTAGTGTGCTTTGTCTGCTTATTGATTTTGCACTCTTTACAATTTAATATATATTGTTTAATCATCCTATACATATTCTTCCATACGTATTTTTGTTTAAGCTTTAACGTTGTTTTTCTAACACCTAAGTGTCCTCCTATCGTTGAATTATGGTACTCACTAATGAGACTATTCTGTACCTCTCTATCTATACTCCTTCTGGTTCTTTATATATAAGAATTTTCAAAATCGATTTACTTTTACTTATTACTGCTTTAAATATTTCTTTAAACGGTTCTTTTGTAATTAACTTAAAAATTTCATCTTTAGCATTTAATGCTAGTTCTTTCACGTTCTTTAATAGCATTTTTGATAATAGCTTCTCCAAATACATCCGTGTGTTAGTTGGATTATCACCACACCTCACTACTATTTCCAAATCGTGTATTACTACTTGTATTAATTTACTCTTTTCTATTATTTCAAACTTGAGTTTCTTCATCGCTTTAATATCAGAGATTGAAGTGCATTCCCAAATACACTCTTGTTCATGCTCTTTACTGGAAGTATTAACTCTATGGTCTATATCTTCTCGCGCGTTTAATTTATTCTTCATATTTCTAGTTACAACTAGTATATCTTTAAGTGTTTATTAACTTTCGGTAGGGATTAATATTTTAAACGATTCGCTATTTATAACAATTCTAGATAATGCGTCGGCATTGGTATTAATTTTACCTTTTTTATATGATATTTCGAAATCTTAGTCACATAAATCCAATCTTATTGTAGTCATCTTTGATGACGGATTTCTGTGAGAAATTAACGATACTAAGGGTCTATGGTCAGTAATTACGTAGAACTTTCTACCATAGAGGTATGGCCGGAAAAAATTTATTGCCCAATGTATGGCTAATAATTCTTTTTCTATAATGGGTTTGTTTATATCATGTTTATTTAACGATTTGCTCGCATATGATATTGGTAAATCTGACCCAAATTAACCTTGCGACAAAGCTTCTCCTAGTGCAATTGTATGCATCTGTTGTTAATATAAAAGGTTTTCTGAAATCAGGATACTGAAGTATTGGTGGGTTAATTAATTTTGACCTTTGACAATTTTCATCCCACTTAAAAATTCCATCTTTTTTTAATAAAGTGTTCAAATCCTTAGCTATTTCTGCAAAATTTTTAAAAAAACGCCTGTAGTAATTACAGAACGCCACAAAACGTCTGACCTCATCAACATTCTTAGGAACTGGATAGTTTTTTATTACATCATCCTTTGTAGGGTCTTTACATATCCCCTTATCAGTTATTAGGTGACCTAGATAGGCTACTTCTGTCTTTCAGAAACAGCATTTATTTGTATTTAGTTTTAAATTATATTGCCTCAACTTTTCAAAAACTTTTACTAAATTTTCATGATGGTGTTGTATACTACAACCAAACATAATAATGTCATCGACATATAAAAATGCTTCAGCATCTAATCCACTCAATTCAATTGTGAGCATCCTCTGAAAACTATTAGACGAAGGGTAAACGAGTAAATTGAAAATGACCATTTCTAGTAGAAAACGATGTTAACGGTCTAGAGTCTTTATCTAAATTGATCTGGTGGAAGGAACTAGTCATGTCTAGTGTAGAAAAATATTTAGCCCTACCTAGCTTGTCTAATACGTCTTCAATTCTTGTTAATGTAAACTTATCACTTATGATTTTTTCATTTATCTTGCGGAAATCAACTACTAATCTCCACTTCTTCGTGTCATCTGCTGATTTTTTTGGTATCACTAACAATGGAGAGTTGTACGGACTCACGGATGGTTCAATAACATCATCTTCTAACAGCCATACCTAAACAAGAGCGGAAAGCGGAACGTTTTCTACCGCTGAAATACCATACCTAAACAAGAGCGTCAACGCTTTGTCATAAAAACAGGGTTATTACGAAATATATAACAACCCTGATTATAATAGTATACTCATAACCTAATAATACATGCATCTCTACAACAAACACAACAACAAAATTCCTCAGAAGTCAAAAGTATAAATGTGTATGTGTGTATGTTTCAACCTGTGACAAAAATACAAATAAAAATTATTCATTCAAATACGAAAAAATAAATACAAATCAAAATTTAACACTTGAAATAAAAAACAAGTAATTTACAAGAATTGTCAGCTGGGCTTGTAAGACTACCTTATAGTCATTGTATCATGAGTGCTTGTCTTTTGCAGCTAACTTCACAATTAAACGCGCTGTCAAAATCGGATTTTCCAATTGCAAAATTTTGCCGCCGCGTTACCGCCGCGTTATTTCGGGATGCTCCATACAAATTGTATTGGCATGAGAACTTTTGACAGCTAAAAAACGCTTGCCGCTCTTGTTTAGGTATGGCTGTAATACATGTATGTCGGTATGTCAAAAATTGAAAAAAGTCTTATCATGTAAACGCAAATTGTTATGAGTAAGAGAGAATACGGATAAAAAACAAGCGTTCGGTAAATGTTTGATTTCTAAACCATTTTAGAAACTTACATATACTCATTTTATCAGAGGTGCCTTTTTGAACCCTAGAAGGGTACTGTGAGTAAAATTTACTAACATAAGGAATAGATTTGTTCGTAAATCAGCAGGTTGGCTACACTAAAAGTCAAGCCACTAGCAGTGCTTGACCCACTCTGTCATTAGTCGGCTGCCGCAAGCATTGAATGGTGTTGTTTGATTTATCGCGCTTGTGGATTTACAATTTAAAAAAAGTTAATTTGTAAAATTTACTTATCGGTACCCTTTACGTACTAATTTGGGTGAGTCATATTTACTTATCAGTAACTTACTACGTGCCTAAAAAATATATTTTGTGCTGAATTATGACAATTATGTTTTTGTTTTGTATTATGTTACCGTAAAGAAAACTATAGAGCGTACAAATGGCAGGTCGCGGCCTATCAGAACAAAATATTTTGGATGCAATACTTGAACTAGAATCTGGGGAAGTAGACAATTTGGAGTTGGAGCTTTGGAACTTTGATGAGGATTCTTGGGACAGTGTTTCAGATCCCGAATAACAACCAGAAACGGAAGAATTAAATGATGTCGAAGAAAATTTGATACACGGAATCATAAATGCAGAAGAAGCTGAAAAGGAAGAAAGGGAGGAAACACCTGGAAGCAGAAAACGTAAAAAACAGAAACTTAGTAAGGGGAGAAGAAATGAAAGATCAGCTGCTCAAGAAATTCGTGAAAATAAAGAGGTAATAACAATTATTATACCTAGTACCAACAATCCGATCGGAAAAGATGGAAATGTTATTTGGAGTAAGGAACCTGTTGCTGCGCTAGGTCAAAAAACTCCCTCAAAAATTATTGTTCACATTCGCCCGGGCCCAACAGCAAATGCAAAAAATTCGTTGTCCTGCCAGCTGCTTCAAACTGTTTTTTACCGCAGACATATTGGAAGAGATTTTGGTTTATACAAATAAAGAAATAAACATTCAAAGGGAGAACTATAACGATAAATCTCATGCGGTTTTGTCAAATTGGAAATGGACGAACTTGAAGCATTTCTTGGTTTGTTAGTCTTGTCCGCTGCTCTCAAAAATAATCACTTGGCAACACATATGATATTTGACACTACCTATTGTGGGGAAAGGTACAAGGCAACTATGCCTGAGAGAAGGTTCAAATTTATCCTAAATTAACTAAGATTCGATGACAAAGAAACAAGAACTGCTAGAAGAGAAATGACCAAACTAGCTCCAGTTTCTTCTATCTGGGACAAACTTCTAAACAATTGCAGAGTGAACTATAAATCTGGAAGCTATATAACCATTGATGAGCAACTAGTTGGATTTAGAGGCAAATGTCCATTTAGGATGTATATTCCCTCTAAACCCAACAAGTATGGGATCAAAATTGTCATGTCTTGTGATAGCGGAAAAAGTATGGCTGACTTCCAAAACGTTCGTATACAAAGTTTGTATACAGTATTGGTACTGTATTTAAATCACATACATATGCAAAGTTCCCAAACAATGCAACAACTATAAAACCGATGCCTTGTTTGCTTTCTTACAGCGTTAAAAATACTTGGCGGCGGCGTTTTGATATGGTATACATTGTATAATTATTGTACTGCGGCGTTATGAAATGTTATGCTTTGTTCAAACACAAAGCAATTGACGTTTTGGAAGTCTTCCTATATGTTGGTTACCATTGTTTACCTTGGAAAAGGAAGTTTACCTCCTGTAATGGCTGCTGGTGAATATTATGTTGTTGAACTGCTGAAAAATGTAAAGGGCACAATCGAAATGTCACGATAGACAATTGGTTTACGAGTGTACCACTCATTCAACGTCTCCGTCATGAATACAAAATAACAACTGTTGGCACAATAAAAAAAAATAATATAATAAATAATATTGAAGCTACAGATATAAAGTTTCAAAAACGAGCCGCATCCACTTTATTGTTTATATTTCATGAGGATTTGACAGTTGTATCATACAAGCCCAATAATAATAAACTTGTATTATTGGCGTGTAGTATGCACAGTACGGTTAGTATACATGAGACCACTGGAAAACCAGAAATAGTGCATGTGTACAACTCAACAAAAGGAGGAATTGACAGCTTTGATCAGATGTGCCAAAATATTAACCTTGGCAGGAAAACCAGAAGGTGGCTTCTAGCATTTTTCCAAAATATGATGAACATAGCTGCTTAGGCGCAAGCTAAGAGGCCCATAGTAATTTTTGTATGTATACCAAACGTAGCTACACCACCACTTGTTGCAATTGTGGTTTAGCTATTTGCGGTGAACATGCACAAAAAAAGTGCCCAACTGTGCTTGAAAAACAATTTTTATGTATTCATAATCGCCAAAAATCAATAATAAAGTATTATTTTTGTTTATTTTATATATTTTAATAAAAAATTACACTTATATTATATGCTGGCTTTCAATTTTTTTAATTTAAAACTACTACTTTACAAAATAAATCAGATAATAACGTAATAATTCTGAAGTGAGTAAAATTTACTCATCGGTACCTATAAGCGCCTACAATTTAACCGTATCCTTCTAGGGTTATGTAAACATTGGCAGCTTTAAGAGTATATATTGAAGGTGGCATCATTTCTATATAATAATTACAAAAACAACTAAAACAAATTCACGTTGTTTTTTGTAAATATTGTAGATTTGTCTGCAGACATGTACGATGACATACCAAAACTCACTGTCTAATAGCATGTACGTCGAGTACGTCAGACATGTATGTTGGTTTTCAAAAATTTTTGATTTTCTTTTGTCTGTCGCACACCAACATACACACAACATATATAAGTACTGAAGTATGCCATCAGCGTTCGATAGTGTAATAACAAAACGCAAAGTTTGCCATCGTTCATGTCTGCAGGCAAGTATGTGTGTCTAATAGCACTTTAAGGTTACGGGAAGGGTAAATCAAGAATGTGCTATCGCTTAAGTCTTCTCACTTCATTAGTATGGTCCAGTAAAGACATCGCCAATGGGTTACAATGATTCATTAATCTTTGTTGATAATTTTCGCTGAACTTGTTGATTTCATCTTTAATTTTTGAAAATTAATCTCAAAGTATTGTTTTGGTATCGTTGGAGAATTTCAATATTAGAGTTGCTTGCAGTTCTCCACAACTGAATGCCGTAGGTCGACACTGGATTGAGTATAGTCTTATATATTATTAGTTTAGTTTCAATATTTAATTCGGACTTAGGGCCCAGTAACCAATATAGCCGTTTAGTTTTAATTTTAAGATGTTCTTTTTAGCTTTTATATGCGCTTTCCACGTTAATCTTTTATCGATATGTAGACCAAGATATTTTACACAGTCTTTTGGGGAATTTCACTATTATTTATAGTTAATCGAGGACAGACTCCTTTGCGTAATGTGAATACAATATGAACCAATTTTTCGGTATTGACTTTAATGTTCCATTTGAACAACCAGTTTTCAATTTGATATAGCTCATTTTGAACGAGATTCGATACTTCTACTGGACAAGAGCTAGAAGCTAATACAGCGGTATCATCTGCATAAGTTGCAATTAAAATATTGTTAGTTAGTGTTGATTTACACACGTCAAGTTTCCTTGATCAAGTTTTAATTCAGCTGGGAGAAAGACAGAGAAATTTTTTTTGCTTTCTTTGTTTTTCTCCCAGCTGAATTAAAACATGATCAAGGAAACTTGACGTGTGTAAATCAGCACATACAGGCATATCTGATGTAAAAACTGTGTATAATATTGGCCCAAGAACGCGGAACGCCTGCATTTATATTATATATGTTTGATATTTCATCATTTACTTTTACATAGAACTGCCTTTCGCTTTAATATGACTTTAGTAACAGATATAATGGAGTAGGTAGTAGTTTTTTGAGTTTAAAAAGTAATCGATTATGCCATACTTTATCAAATGCTTGTTGCACATCCAAGAAAACAGCAGAACAATATTTTTTATTTTCCAGCGTATCTTTTATTAGAGCTATTATACGGTGGCATTGCTCGGGCGTGCCATGATTATGCCTGAAACCAAATTGGTGTTCAGGTATGATGTTATATTTTTCCAAGATTGGTGACAATCTGCTCATTAAAATTCTTCCTTTAAACAAAATAAAAAGTAAATTAAATATTCATAATTCATTTTCGGCAAATTAAATAATACAACATACATACAACATATATGTGTACTACTGAAGTATGCCGTCAGCGTACGATAGTGTAATAGCAAAACGCAAAGTATGCCATAGTACATGTCTGCAGACAAGTAGTGCTGGCAAATTCTACTACTTTTCATTACTCAATAATATTCGATACTTTTCATTTGGGTACTCAATACTACTCGATACTTTTAACGGATTTTTTGAATTTGTAACGCATAGTTTTTATCTGCATATTGAAGTAGTTTCTTCAAAAATAAAAAATTAAATATCTACAACTATTATTGGTTTTGTATGTCTGTATTATTAAATCAAAAATAAATGTAAAGCTAACTTTTAATTCAACGTTAACAACCTAAGAAATAATTTAATTGTTATCAAAAAAAATTTTGTTACGCATATAAGGGTTCATTGGAAAATTAATGTTTTGATTTGTTTAAAGAATTGAAAATATTTACAAATGCATGAACATACATATGTGCCTGCATGTGTAATACATTGTGTATGTATGTAAAAATTAATATATAATATTTACATGTATGTATATATACATATTTAACTAATATACATTTTTAAGTACATTTAAAATGTAATTTATCACATGTGGTTGTTCTATTTTATTGACAGCTTTACTCGTATTTTGGCGGTTGGTTTAATTTTGTACAATGATGTACATATTTTTATACACTATTTTAGCCACTCAACTGCTTAAAAATACAACTCTGAAAGTATCGAGTAACTACTTTTGAGTATTGAGTATCCAAAAAAAAGGGCAAATACTCGATACTCGGTACCCACTACTCAATACTTTGCCAGCACTACAAACAAGTATGCGTGTCTAATTGTCCTTTTATACAAAAAGAGAATTTCATAATATTTTGATTCTACAAAGTGTTATTACTTTGTATTACCAGTAAACTCACCTTACGCAACATCTAAAGAACCCCATACACAATTCAATCCAATTGTCAACTGAGTCGGTTGTTGTTCAAATCAAAGCCTGTATGACTATGTCAATTGATTAGTTTGGCCGTTGTCGAGTTGGTAGAAGAAAAATCAAAAAATTTTGATTTTTCAAGTTGGCTAGCAAGTTTTTCAATTCGATTGTGCTGTGTGTGCTCGAGTCTGTTGTTAATCTGCGTTCACACGTAAAAGTTTTTTTTCATGAAAGTGGTAGTTTGTGGGTGAGAGGGGAGATAAAAATGGTGTCGGGTACCATTCTCCTAACCACTTCATGGAAGAAAACTTTCTCGTGTCAACCCAGACATAAGCTGTCAACATTTATGTCTTTAGCATGATGAAATAATACAGGTTATATTATTAGGGCAACAAATACATACAAATCGAGAAATTTTTGACATAATGCTGGATAAAAATGCTAGAGCAAATTGACAGTTGAATGAAAATCTTTCAATTCAGATTATGAAGTGTGTGGCCAAGAATCAATTCAATTGAAAGACTCAATTGACAATTGAATTGAAACGCGTATGGGACGCATAACATATACCATAAATTTGAGAAGACGTTAACACCATAGACTATTCATATTCCGTGCTTAAAACCTTCCCATAAGAAATACACAGTACTAAAAGACGCGTGTGAAGAAAAAAACATGGAGTGTTTAACCGGATGTTATGGTTTTTATGTTTTTTATATGCAAAATGTAAACAAAGAGTGAAAAAAATTACGACTTTGAATGATTTTAAAGTAATATTTTAATAAATTAAATATATAATAATGAGAATATATAGCAAAAGTCCTCTAGTAGCAGATTTTACGACTGTCATTATGGACATTTTAATTATAACGAATATATCCGGAGGTTTCTGCGAACAATTTTCAAAACACTATTTCATTGATAGCTCAGAAACTAGAGAGGGTGCGCATATGACAATACACCCAATCGATTGAGGTTTAAAACACGCATCGGTTGTGGGTTAACTATTTTCCCGGAGGATTTCTGAGAAAAGTTGTATACTTATCAATATTTTTTTTTTACAAAAAAAAAATCAGAAAAAAAACACTTTTAGTAATTTGCAATTAACTCATAAAGTAGATGGGGTGCGCATATGACACTACACCCAATCGAATGAGGTTGAAAATACGCATCGAGCAAGTTGTATACTAATCAACATTTTTATATTTTTAGTTTATTAAAATATTAACTTAAAATTATTGCATTCAAAGTTGTAATATTTTTCACTCTTTGTTAACATTTTGCACGCTGAAAAGTTAGCAAACTGGATGTGTGGTTTTGTACCTCACTATTTCCGGTTTGCATAAATGTTGTTTTCTTCTCGCCGATTACTAAAAGTAAACATCTTTTTACCATAGACAACACAATATTCTGTGCTTTTTACATCTTTAAAAGATGTTCCTTTATCATTTTGTCCCAAGCAACATCTTCCGATAATTTTAATGTCATCTCTAGAAAAATGACAGATATATACATATTGATAGTCATGGTGGAATAATCAGGTGTGCGCAAGAAGGAATATGGTTTTTTGTAGGGTTGTGTTTTGACCGTTAAATAATCTGCAAAAATATGGTAAGTTAATTCGGTCTTGTCAAAAGTTGTTTACATTTTTGGCCGCCATCATGAATATTTTTGTTTACGTTATGCTTTTTGTTTTTGCATAACCACTATGTATGTTATGTATACAGCTTTTTTTTGACAACATTGAATTAATTTTACACAAACAAAATGCATGTCGTTTTTTATTGTTGTATTCTTACGCGCACCTTATTATTCCACCATGATTGATAGTCTCATTTTTTGTCAATTTGCTTAATTTTTTTTTTGTATTGGAAATTTTTATTTAATTTGCCGAAAATGAATTATGAATATTTAATTTACTTTTTATTTTGTTTAAAGGAAGAATTTTAATGAGCAGATTGTCACCAATCTTGGAAAAATATAACATCATACCTGAACACCAATTTGGTTTCAGGCATAATCATGGCACGCCCGAGCAATGCCACCGTATAATAGCTCTAATAAAAGATACGCTGGAAAATAAAAAATATTGTTCTGCTGTTTTCTTGGATGTGCAACAAGCATTTGATAAAGTATGGCATAATCGATTACTTTTTAAACTCAAAAAACTACTACCTACTCCATTATATCTGTTACTAAAGTCATATTAAAGCGTAAAGCATTAAACACATTCGCCACAGCAGACTACCGACTACCACCTGTCAAAATTAGAATACATGTGTGCATATGAGAATGATTATATTGAAGACAGCAAGGCAACACGGCAAAAGGTTTTTGTCCATGCTACTTTTGTCGTGTAGTCAAATTAAACTAATTTCTATTTCTGATGGCCACAAAACCAAAACAGTGTTGACAATATAACAAAATTTGTAAAGCAAATTAGTGATTAGAAATATTTTTTATTGTAAAATAAAAAAGAAAATAACAAAATTTTAATGTTATAATATATATGCATAAATAATTTTTATTAGGTTTATTGTTATATAGAATATTGACTTGAGTCAAAAATACCAACATTGTTAAAGATTAAACAAAAACTCACAGGGTAATAGCTCTTTTTTACCTAAAAATTTTTGTGTACTTTTTTCGGCGCTCTCTTGAATCCGCAGTTTCGGGGTTCAAAACTCTAATATATTATTGATCATTAGTCCTACAATATAGAACGAATATAAACGGCATATGTAGGTATCATTTCAAAATGCTCTATATAACTCATTTAATTCTTAAAATCATCATTAAAGAAGCATATCTTACGTATTTCATCGGTGACAGCTTTCAAATATACACCAAATAAAAGCATGGTAAGTTCTCTATAAAAGTGAAAAGTCAGATAAAAAAATTTTAAAATTGAATTTCACTCACAATGGGTAAATTGTTTTAAAAATTTTGTATACCAGTATAAAGGTATTTTGGAGAAGATTGATATCCACATCGCTTATATCCGTTCCATATTCTAGGAGTTATGGCCAATAAAAAATAAGTTTTGAACCCGTAACTCCGGAGCCAAAAGAGATCTATGAGGTGATTTTTTTCGGTCAATCCATACAAAGTGATGTGAGTGGCGAATTCAATTCGCCGTATTCAATTTGCCCCAGCGAATTTTAAAAACTAAAAGCGCTGAATATGCACCACTGTAATATACATAAATGAATCGTTGCAACAATTCAGGATCAGCTATTTACTGTGTATCTGTCGTTTCCAAAATAATTAAGTAGCTGGCTAAACAGCTACAACGGTAGCTAGCAGCATTTGTGTTCGTGTGTTCGTGTAGTCTGCTGTGGCGAATGTGTTTATACCTTAAGGCAGTTCTATGTAAAAGTAAATGATGAAATATCAAACATATATAATATAAATGCAGGCGTTCCGCGTTCTTGGGCCAATATTATACACAGTTTTTACATCAGATATGCCTGTATGTGCTGATTTACACACGTCAAGTTTCCTTGATCATGTTTTAATTCAGCTGGGAGAAAAACAAAGAAAGCAAAAAAAATTTCTCTGTCTTTCTCCCAGCTGAATTAAAACTTGATCAAGGAAACTTGACGTGTGTAAATCAACACTAACTAACAATATTTTAATTGCAACTTATGCAGATGATACCGCTGTATTAGCTTCTAGCTCTTGTCCAGTAGAAGTATCGAATCTCGTTTAAAATGAGCTATATCAAATTGAAAACTGGTTGTTCAAATGGAACATTAAAGTCAATACCGAAAAATTGGTTCATATTGTATTCACATTACGCAAAGGTGTCTGTCCTCGATTAACTATAAATAATAGTGAAATTCCCCAAAAGACTGTGTAAAATATCTTGGTCTACATATCGATAAAAGATTAACGTGGAAAGCGCATATAAAAGCTAAAAAAGAACATCTTAAAATTAAAACTAAACGGCTATATTGGTCACTGGGCCCTAAGTCCGAATTAAATATTGAAACTAAACTAATAATATATAAGACTATACTCAATCCAGTGTCGACCTACGGCATTCAGTTGTGGAGAACTGCAAGCAACTCTAATATTGAAATTCTCCAACGATACCAAAACAATACTTTGAGATTAATTTTCAAAAATTAAAGATGAAATCAACAAGCTCAGCGAAAATTATCAACAAAGATTAATGAATCATTGTAACCCATTGGCGATGTCTTTACTGGACGATACTAATGTTGGTTTGCGACAGACATCAGAAAATCAAAAATTTTTGAAAACCAACATACATGTCTGACGTACTCGACATACATGCTATTAGACAGTGAGTTTTGGTATGCCATCGTACATGTCTGCAGACAAGTATGCGTGTCTAATAGCCCTTTTAGGGCCAAATTTACAGTAATTAGTTAGCTATTAGTAAACTAAAATGATAACTATTGTTTAACTAATACTTCATATTCACAATGTATCTCTGTCTTTCTCCCAGCTGAATTAAAACTTGATCAAGGAAACTTGACGTGTGTAAATCAACACTAACTAACAATATTTTAATTGCAACTTATGCAGATGATACCGCTGTATTAGCTTCTAGCTCTTGTCCAGTAGAAGTATCGAATCTCGTTCAAAATGAGCTATATCAAATTGAAAACTGGTTGTTCAAATGGAACATTAAAGTCAATACCGAAAAATTGGTTCATATTGTATTCACATTACGCAAAGGAGTCTGTCCTCGATTAACTATAAATAATAGTGAAATTCCCCAAAAGA
Organism: Lypha dubia; assembly: GCA_947311025.1. NCBI lineage: Eukaryota > Metazoa > Arthropoda > Insecta > Diptera > Tachinidae > Lypha > Lypha dubia. Next base: position 72,934,676 of record OX371261.1, on the reverse strand, counting down.
CTGTGTAAAATATCTTGGTCTACATATCGATAAAAGATTAACGTGGAAAGCGCATATAAAAGCTAAAAAAGAACATCTTAAAATTAAAACTAAACGGCTATATTGGTCACTGGGCCCTAAGTCCGAATTAAATATTGAAACTAAACTAATAATATATAAGACTATACTCAATCCAGTGTCGACCTACGGCATTCAGTTGTGGAGAACTGCAAGCAACTCTAATATTGAAATTCTCCAACGATACCAAAACAATACTTTGAGATTAATTTTCAAAAATTAAAGATGAAATCAACAAGCTCAGCGAAAATTATCAACAAAGATTAATGAATCATTGTAACCCATTGGCGATGTCTTTACTGGACGATACTAATGTTGGTTTGCGACAGACATCAGAAAATCAAAAATTTTTGAAAACCAACATACATGTCTGACGTACTCGACATACATGCTATTAGACAGTGAGTTTTGGTATGCCATCGTACATGTCTGCAGACAAGTATGCGTGTCTAATAGCCCTTTTAGGGCAAATTTACAGTAATTAGTTAGCTATTAGTAAACTAAAATGATGACTATTGTTTAACTAATACTTCATATTCACAATGTATTATTTAACCAAAACTCTTAATATGAATAAAAAATGGTAACCCTATCAAACTATCAACTTTCAGTACTGGCAATTCCGTTATAGCATATGGTTTTTGTTTACTGTTGATGTATTATTTCTTAAAAAATAGTCCTCGTTGGAGCACAACTACAAATGAATTCTTAAAATTTATCTAATTTGCTTATTATCCTAAATAGGATAGATTGTAAATAAAGTTATGGAATAAAAAAAAAAATTGTTTAATGTATTTTGATATTTTAATGATTTATTTATATTTTCATTTCTATATATCATAATTTTTGCTATGCATATAAAAACTTTAAATAAATAAAAAAGCAAAGAAGTTCGTTTTATTAATTAATACGGGTATAATTATTTTAATTATGATTTTATATTAAATAATATTATTCGCATAAGAATTGCTTATAGCCGTTCTGACATTTTCTGCAGCCACGGATTGATTATCTTCACATTCATCTGCTTTCATAATGGATCGCAAATTTTCTGAACACTGCATTAACAATTGTGTTTGTTCTTGTACAGCATGAACGAGCCCAAATATTAATATTTCTTCAAAATCCATTTTATTTTTTTCCACAAAAAATTATGCTGTAAGTATTTTTGACAGCTGAGAAGATGTTAGATGTTGCCAATGGAAACGCAAGTTTCACATTTTCAACATATTCCATTCATTCCTCTAAAATGTATGCTAGTGGAAAAAGGCTATTATGGCACTATAAAGAAACACTTTTAAATGCAATTACCTCTTAAAAAATACCCAAAACAAACCAGTAAATAGAAAAACATGAACTATGTGAACGCTTTGACAAAATAAATATTATTGTTAGTCAGAACATGAACATCTGTCAGTATTCGCCGACGTTATGATCATGTCATGTTCATGGTCTAATAATCAGGTCTGAGCAAGAAGGAAAATCTCTGAAAACAATATGTGCACAGCCCCATTTAAACATTTTAAACATAAAGGGTAAAACATCTACTGATGAGTTGGTATGACAACCAACGAAATATATATTTAGATATTGCTAACCCGCAACAAATAAATAAAATTTAAAAACATAAATACTTGAGTACATGCTCAAGTAAATGTAAAATATTATATTGAGCGATTATACGCTAAAAACTCAACACTTCAAGCGAAATAAACCATGCTTAAAAATCATAGTATAAATGCAAGAGGCTTTACGAAGATACTTTCAAAGATAAGATGAAAAAATTCATGAATATTTAATCGTCGTGTAAATTGGGTGTAATTATGCCCAGCGTTACCGTTGATAATTTTCAAAAAGGGGCACAAAAAGGAGATTTCTATGAAAAAAAGGGGCCTCTTCAAAAAAAAGAAAAATAAAGCAAATAAATACGTTTCATTTCTAAAAACGAAGGTTAACAAACATTTTCACTAAAAGTATTTTTATAAAATATATGTATGTACATATAACGAAAAACAAGCAAGAGAAAACAAAATTTCTCATATGGTATGTACATAAATTTAATATAAAAATATATATAAAATTCGAAAATATGTGTATTCATTTTATGAAAAAAAAAATATAGCTACGAAAAATAAAATATAGTTCATAGTAACAATCTGTATAAACGTACTTAAGTTTTCTAAAGGATAAGACACATACCTAAATTTATTCTCTTAGAGGAAAAGCATTTAGTGTTAATAACAAATGAAACATATGATTTGCAAGAGAAAGACAATTGTGTAAATTTTCTATACATCTCATTATTAAATTAAAAGCTATAAGCAAATTAAAATACATGTATAGTCATATAGTTTTGCACTCAATAGCTATTTTTTTGAAACTGTTCTTCTCTATTTTTGAATAAGTTCATCATTAGGAATGCATTCGCTTTGCTTTCTAATAGCTTGAACTCAGTTACAAATTCGTCTGGTTCACTAATTATATCACTAAAAATAGAAACAATTTCAAAGTAGTTAATGTCCTCAACTGATTTGATAAAAACTGGATCTAAATACTTCAATAGAAACAGTCTTTTATCGCTAATATTAACTCTTGATAAAATTTCCCTACACAATTTTTGGTAAATCAGCAATATTTTGCAACGGTAACGCTGATTATGCCAGCATAAAATGAGCGTTTGCGAGAGGGGTGAAGAGAGCGGTTTTTCGTTGGCTCAATTTTTCAACCAGCCTGAACCCCGCATTAAGCTGGAGTTACATACCACGCGTTATACGCGTCGACGCGTTTCATGCGTCTGTCAGAAAAGTAGAATCAGTGCATTTGCATGTGATAAGTTACACAGCACGACGCGTAGAACGCACGCGACGCATGCGACGCGAAAAGTAGATCTACTTTCTACTTTTGTACGCGTCAGACGCGTCATATAAATAAACACAGCTGTATTTGTTAGTCATGGATGATAAATAATATTCAATTTCCAATGGTATCGACAAATATTTTTGTGTCGTGGATAAATTGTTTAATTTTTTTTTCATAAAAAGTGCTGAATATAAAAAAATATTTTGTAATTAAGCTTTTAAATATTGAACACAATAATAAAATGCATTTTAATGCACATTTTACTACAATTATGTAATCAACAAAATTTGCATTTAATTATCGATAACTTTTAAGTTGTTTGTATCATCTCCATTGCATGTTTATTAAGAACAAGTGTAAAATATTGTGTGCGAAATGGAAGAGCAATTAATAAATTCTATTAATTCTTTTAAAACATCGATTTCACTGTCCATTTTTGCCAAAACAATTTACTTTATTTAACTGGTATGTATGTATAAGTAAACAAGTTCACTTTACTTGATCAACAGCTGATCAATACGAACAGTTTGGCGCATAGAAAGCGTTGCATGTAACTTGAATTTCAAAAAAGTGTACAACGCGAAAAAAGCGTAGAACGCGTGACGCGTAGGACGCGTGGTATGTAACTCCAGCTTTAGAAGCACAAAACTAATACATACACTCTTACGAATACACAGGTTTTGTGTTTTCTTTTTCACAGACCGTATTCAGTCGTTAGTTAGCAATCGTCGAGTTAACGTGAATTACAAAGAAGGAGGGGGTAGGTCGCGCCAACAAACTTTATGCATTTATTTTTTAATAAAACAGTATGAAAAATTCTCAATTCATTTTTAATTTTTTTATAGGTATCTTAATGTTTTTATTTTATTTATGTCAATAAATCTTTTAAAAAACATACAATTTTTTAACGATTAATTTTAAAAATCTCAGAATTTACTTAAAAAACTACAAAAGTTCTAAGCGAATCAATAAGTTACATAATTAAATTAAAAATGTTGGCTAACGTTTTTTATTAGTATAGAAGTTGTGAAGCAATTTAAAAATTCTTTATATTGATGTTTAAAGATTTCCCTCATTGCAAAAATATTCAGTAAACTCGCTTCTTATACTTGAAATTCCTCCTAAAATAATCATCACTTATTCTCGCCATATATCTGTCAACTATGTTCCGTATTGTGTACAATGAAAGCCAAACGTGAAATGAATACAAAAAACACTAACGCATACAAAGCTGAGTACTCGTATACATTTTATGCCAGTAGAATTAGACTCGTGTGAGAACAGAACTACAAATATTTTGCGGCTTAAAAATTCATCCCGTGTGAGGAAGACCAATGGGAGAAGAAAAAATACGCCATCTTACTAGTTTTTTGTTCCAAGTGCTCGAATCCAATTTTCGAAGTCTGAGTACACATGTTGTAGTTGCTTGCCTAAAGCTCTCTAAGACTTCTTTTAATTTAGAATTAATTGAACTTAATAACTACTAATTTTTAATTTAAACACAACAATAAAATTTTCTTGTTTTATTTATCATTAAATATTTTTCCTGGTTAAGTGGCTTCGCTTGTACTAAGAACAAAAAAAAAAATAGAAAATATATATCTGACTGGCGTGATAACAATATCACAATGTAATACTATCACTAAAATAGCATATTTTTCATATAAATGTGTTGAAATACATAGTCTGACTGGTCAGATACACGTGCTACTTATGTGGCTATCGGAACAAGTGCATAACAGAGGGTTAACTCATTCTTCAATTCTTTATCCACTTTTTTTTATATAATTTTATTAACTATTGAATCTTTAATTATAGATTGAAACATCAATAACTTTTTTATCCGTTTTTATAATCGAATAATAACTGAATATTAAAAATTATAAAAAATTTAAAGTCACAAAAAAATACAAAACAGAACATTTATTAAACAGTTATTATTACTGGTTTTGTTTTATGTTTTGTTGCATGTAATATACATAAATGTAAGGGTTAATATGCAGTCAAACACATTTGGCAACCCAGTACGGAGTAGCGTGTGCTGTAGGGAAGAAATAAAACAAGAACATCGAGGAGGGCAAGTCGAAAAATAACGTTGAACAGTGGCAGTCCAACATAAGTCGTTTGGTTACGGTTGATATTTTCAAGTTGTTTAATCTGAAAACTTTGTATTTTAAAAAACATTTCTTTAAAGAATTGTTATCTCTTTAAATTTGAACTTTATTGCATTGCTTTGCAGTAAACTTTGACAAGGTATGGCATTCCTAAAGTTATCTGTTTCGCAGCTGATATGCAAATAAACGCCACTAGCGCATTATTTAAATTTTGCATGCTTTTTATAAACAATGACGGAAAAAGATTTTTAACGAAAATGAAAAGTAAAACTCTCCTTTACAAATTTTATTTTGCCTTATAAATACTGTTAATGGCAACCAGCGGTTGTCTAATTGTGTAGGTGTAGAAAAGTGAACACATTCATAATGGAAAATTATTTGTTGTGTGTGTTTGAGAAATTTTTGAAAGCTATTTTTATGCTTTGCAAAACTATATTGGTGAGTTTTTTATAAATAGATGAGCTTTAGAATTTTTTAAACATAAAGGGTGTCGTGGAGTTTCTTATTATTATTTACTGTTTTGTATTATTGTTAAGTGATTCTTTTAATACTCTGATTTGAATTTTGAGATTGTAATACTCTGGTACTCTGTATTTTCGTTTTTCTTTTTTGATATGTAAACGTAGTTGCAACACTGCCACTCATTATAGTTTTTGTTGAGCTGCATGAATGTTGAGTTGCAACGACGGTAAGAAAAATATTTTTGTAATGAAATTGTTTGTATGAATATACTTTTGTTTTTATAGAAATAAAACGAGCGCAACGTGTTGTGCAAACATTGTTAATTGAACAATTGTGTTTAAATTTCGAAACTCAACTTTTAATCCTCGACAAAACCTTTTATTTCGTCTTGTGAGCAATAAATTTGTTTGCAAATGGTGGATAATTTCTTGGAAATGCCAAAGGAGGACATACCACCCCGAAGAAGCGCATGATTAGCCGGCGAAAGTGGTGAAGCGAATGCGGAAAAGTTTACTACACCACCAGACACCCCCAATCTACAATGGATTCTGAGAATCATAAAGAAGAAGCCAGCCAGGCAACAAACAATTTGGAAAACCAACAACATCCAAGCACATCTGCAAACGGGTTATACCCTTGTTCATCAGCCGCCGCAGACAGCAACAATTTTGTTTTACCCAGCCAGGGGAATATTGGATTAATATACTCGACGCCTTATAACAACACAATGTATAACCCTACAGTGACACCGTCTCCACAACAGGATAATAATGAAAATAGAAGTACTTGAAAGAAAGCTGAAAAGTTCATTGGAATTGCAGCATCATCAAGGTATGGCATATAATAACATGCCTATCAACCAGCGTCACAATATGCGTCATCAACAAGGCAAGCCATGTCTTGTCGTCTACAACCGTTTGGATTTGAATTTGGTAATTTCGGAAATGGCAATGCTGTGGTAAGTAGCAGTGCTGCGACAAGTGGCAACATTGACAATCTACAGCGCCGCGTATATGCGGGTAGCAGCGTTCATCAAAATGTTAGTGGCAACATTCAGCAAAATGGTAATTTTGACATTGGCAACATGAATAATAATCCAATTGGATTTACACGTCAGGCGGAATTGAATGAGAATTTGCAGCCAAGAGCGCCGACTGCCATAAATTTCGGACAAAATTATTCGATTCCGAAAAAATTAATGGATTTACCACAATTCGGTGATGAGCCGGAATTGTGGCCGATGTTTTTCGTTGCGTATACTGAGTCTACGCGCAATTATGGCTACACGAACTTTGATAATTGCCAAAGGCTTCAAAAGTGTCTAAAAGGCGGGGCATTGGAAACGGTTAGATCGTTACTGATACATCCAAATAATGTATCAGCTGCTATGGAACAGTTGGAAAATCGTTTTGGTTGCCCCGAGTAATTAATAGCAAGCCAATTGAAACAGATAAGGTAAATAAACCCCGTATCTGAGGCGGCCGTAGATAAATTCATATCATTTGCAACTAAAGTTAAAAATGTATCTGTTTTCTTACAGTCTGCTGGTGCCCAACAACACCTGGCTAATCCCACATTAATGGAGGAATTAATTTCGAAGTTGCCTCTGAGTCGTAAAATTGAATGGGCGAAATTCTCAGCCAGCATTAAACCATATCCTACCGTAATTGATTTCAGCAACTGGATGGATGAGGCAGCAAATATACTGTGCACGATTTGCGACAATAAGCCTGACCAAACGGATTCGAAGAGAAAAGCCGTAATGCATACTCGTACAAATGTTTCAACAGTGGTTAAATCAAATGAATGCCCTCAATGTGGCAAAGATCATATAATGTATAAATGCGAAATTTTTCTGAAAAAAAGTGTGGATGATAGATGGTCAGAGGTGAAACGTTTGAAGCTATGTTTTTCTTGTTTGGGAGCACGCCATTCCAGCCGTGAGTGCAAATTGAAACGGGAATGTGCCTACGCGGATTGTAAGAGGATGCATAATAAACTTCTCCATCAGGACCGTTCGCCAGTCCCTCTGCCGGCAGAGACTGCTAGTAATGGTCAAACAGTTCTTAACTGTACTACGGCGAATATACAAACATCGAAATTATTGTTCAGGGTCGTACCTATAATACTTCATGGTCAAGGGAATACTGTCTCCACATACGCACTTGTTGACGATGGCTCATCGGTTTCTTTGTTGGATAAATCGTTGGTAACTGAATTGGGACTTAAAGGGGAATCAAGTAGCCTCGATTTACAGTGGATCGGCGGAAGGGCTGCTGAAGAGAAAACAACTATTGTTAAAGTTATGATAAGTGGTGCCAATGGCAAACGAAAATATTTACTACGTGGTGCACATGCCATCGATAATCAAAGCCTGCCAGTACAGAGCCTTGAAATGTCTGATATGGAGACATTTTTGCCTACGATAGGTACACTCCCAGTCGGAGAATATTGCAATGCCAGACCCAGAGTGCTCATAGGTCTTGATAATTATCATTTGGGTCTTGCCACTGAAATAGTTGAGCTGCATAGTGACGGTCCATTCGTAACGAACACGAAATTGGGATGGATCGTTTTTGGTAAAACGAACAAGAAAGACAGAGCGTTGAACACATGTCTTCACATGCGTACAGTTGATGAGCAATCCCTAGATGAAATGGTAACCGATTACTTTTCTACTGAAAGTTTTGGAGTTCGCCCAGCACCGCTCGTTGAATGCGATGATGATGTGCGTGCCAGTTATATTTTAAAGACAACAACCGAATATTTTCATGGTAGATTCCAAACGGGTTTACTCTGGGGAGAGGACAATGTACACTTGCCTGACAGCCTGCCCATGGCAATGAAAAGATTAAAGAATATAGAAAATAAAATGTATCGTGATTCGGACTTTGCAGCCAAGTACAAAAAGGCGATAAATAATTATGTTGAAAAGAGTTATGCCAGGAAACTGACACCGTCTGAAGCAGAAGAAATAAAACCAACCACTTGGTACTTGCCACACTTTGCCGTCGTGAATCCGAATAAACCAGGAAAGCTGCGTCTGGTTTTTGATGCAGCGGCCGCAGTTAACGATGTATCTCTGAACTCGTTCCTTCTCAATGGTCCACAAGAATATCAGCCATTGCCATCAGTATTGTTTACCTTCAGAGTGGGTTCAGTGGCGGTATGCGCCGACATCCGAGAGATGTTTCACCAAGTTCTTGTCAGACCTGAAGATAGATGTGCCCAAAGGTTTTTGTGGCGTAATGGATGCCAAGATCGACCACCGGAGGTGTATGAGATGTCGGTGATGACATTTGGGGCTGCCTGCTCCCCGTGTTCTGCCCAGTTTGTCAAGGTTGAAAATGCTAAGAAACACACACAACATGATCCTCGAGCTGTTCGTGCTATTTTGGAGAACCACTACGTGGACGACTATGTCGATAGCTTCGGGTCAATAGAAGAGGCCATCCGTATTTCAGAACAGGTAAAGGAGATACACAGTAATGGTGGATTCGAGCTGTGTGGATTTATTTCTAATTCCAAAGAGGTGGTAAAGGCCCTAAATGGGATTAAAGATGCTACAAAGGTTGTGGAAGGAGCGGCCCTGTCTACAGAAAGAGTGTTGGGTATGTATTAGTATCCAGATAATGATGCCTTTCGTTTTTATTTGAAGTTTAATCGTGTCGATGATGAGGTCGTTTCTGGGGGAAGGGTTCCAACGAAGAGGGAACTGCTTAGCATAATCATGTCTGTATTTGATCCACTGGGCCTTCTTGGTCACCTGATGATAACTGCCAAACTAATTATGAGGGAAGTCTGGAGATGTAGCGTTCAATGGGATGAAGTAATACCTGTTAGCATCCACAAATCTTGGCTTGAGTGGAAGAATAATTTGAATAAGGTCACTAAACTTGAAGTGCCTCGGAATTATTTCACTGATGGTTTAGTTGGAAAAGTGGAACTCCACATTTTTGTTGATGCAAGCGAAACCGCATGCGCCGCGGTAGCTTACTGGAGGATAATTGGTAATGATGGCAACGTTGATGTGTACTTTATATGCTCCAAGAACCGATGTGCCCCTATGAGACAATTATCGGTGCCACGAATGGTACTGCAGGCTGCCGTTTTTTTAAATGGATTCAGTCACCCAATCGCCGATATAAGCAGTTTGTTGCACACCGAATTAATGAAATTTTAAACGCCACTAGTATTCGAAATTGGAAATGGGTATCAACACAAAATAATGTAGCCGACGAAGCCACCAGATTGCGTAACAAAATCGAAATTAGTTCTGGTTCTAGATGGTTTACTGGTCCAGCGTTTTTGAAAAATGATCGTGAGTTTTGGCCTGCATATGCTGATCGGAATCAATCCACCGATGATGATGAGTCTGAGGTGTCAGTGGAATTTATACTCGTTGCGATACAATCGACGTTATACGATTTGAAACATTTTTCATCATACCTTAAACTTAAGAGGACAATTGCTTGGGTTGTACGTTTCATGGAGATAAAATGTAATGGTAAAAAATATGAGGAAACCGTCTTTTCTGTCGAAGAGTTGCAGTATGCCGAAAATGTTATCATCCGCCGTGCCCAGGCACAGTCATTTTCTAAGGATATCCAACATATCGAAAAAATGGGATACCTTCCAAAGGGGTCTTCTTTGCGTACACTTTTGCCATACAAGGATATGAATGGGGTCTTAAGGGTGAGCAGCAGATTAAACTCTGCTACATGGCTACCATATGATCTGAAGCATCCTATTATATTGTCACCTAATCATGAGTTAACATTTTTTATCGTACAATGGTACCATGTCAACATGAAGCACCAAAACCAGGAGGCAACGATTTCCGAAATCAGGCAGCGTTTTTGGGTGCCTAGAATACGTCAAGTTTTAAGAAAAGTGATCAGTAGGTGCATAAGGTGTAGAATTGCGAATGCCAAGCCCGTTACACCCGTTATGGGTCAGTTGCCAGAGGATCGTTTGATGCCGTACGTCAGGCTATTTACATACACCGGCCTTGATTACTTTGGTACTGTTTATATAACAAATGGATTGCATTATTCGCCTGCCTAAGTGTTCGAGCTATACATCTTGAAATAGCATGAGCTATCTTCCAAAAACGTACAATGGATATTTAACTGCCCATTAAACCCATCAGGGGGAGGCGTCTGGGAGCGAATGGTACAATGCGTGAAGAAAGTTTTGAAGCAGACCATGCATGAAGTTGCACCCCGGGAACATACGTTCCAAAGTTTTTTAATCGAGGGCGAAAATGTGGTTAACTCGCGGCCATTGACTCATGTGCCGGTATCATCATATGATGAGGATCCTATAACACCGAACCATTTTTTGTTGACCGTTGCAAATACTACCCAGACGCCGTCATTGGATAACATTGAATCTCAGACTAAAGTATTGCGTAAGCAATGGAGAATATCTCGCCAATTGAGAGATCACTTTTGGAAGAGGTGGATAGCAGAATATCTGCCTACATTAACCCGTCGGGAGAAATGGTGTGAAGCCTCTCGATCTATGAAGGTCGATGACTTGGTATTGATTTGTGATGTTAATGTTCCTAGGGGACAGTGGCAAAAGGTACGCGTTTTGAAGGTGATTTCTGGAAGCGATGATTTGATACGAAGAGCTGAAATCCGAACCCCACATGGCGTTTTAAGTCGCCCTGTATCCAAGTTGGCTATCCTGGATGTGGTTTGCGGTGAATCTGAGTGATTCACGGGGGAGGGGATATCGTGGAGTTTTTTTTATTATTATTTACTGTTTTGTATTATTGTTAAGTGATTCTTTTAATACTCTGATTTGAATTTTGAGATTGTAATACTCTGGTACTCTGTATTTTTGTTTGTATTTTTTGATATGTAAACGTAGTTGCAACACTGCCACTCATTATAGTTTTTGTTGAGCTGCATGAATGTTGAGTTGCAACGACGGTAAGAAAAATATTTTTGTAATGAAATTGTTTGTATGAATATACTTTTGTTTTTATAGAAATAAAACGAGCGCAACGTGTTGTGCAAACATTGTTAATTGAACAATTGTGTTTAAATTTCGAAACTCAACTTTTAATCCTCGACAAAGGGTAAAACATCTACTGATGAATTGGTATAGCTACCAACGAAATATAAAAATAAATAATTTAATTTAAAATAAAAAATATTAAATAATTTATAAATAAATAAAATAAATTTATATAAAAATAATAATAAATAATAATAATTCAAAAATTCCGAATTTTTGTAAATTTTTAAATTTTTAATTTAATTAAAATATATTATAAAAATTAAATATATAATAAAATTTATACTAAATAACAAATATAAATAATTTTTAACTTAAAATGAAAAAAAAATATTAAAATAATATATATAAATATATAAAATAAATTACATAAAAATAATTAAAAATAATAATATAAAAAAATTTACAAAAATTCGGAATTTTTTTTTTTTTTTTTTTTTTTGCCATGTAAAATTTTAAAAAATAGTTAAATTTGCATTCTAAAAAATTTTTATATTATAGAGTGCAAAATTTTTCATTCAATACTATACTAGAGAGATTAATATATAAATATTTAGTTAATTAATATATATCTATTAATTTATATTCAAAAAAAAGAAGTTCAATGAAGGATAGCCTAAGTTAAATTCTCACATATAGATTTATCTAACAATTATGCAGAAATGTAGTAATATAATAAATTTGCTAATAGTCCCATATATATATAAATGTATAAAATAAATTATTTATTAATTATTAAATTATATCACATGAATGACATAATTTAATATTTCTATAAATAATGTATATGTTGAGGTGCAACGACGGTAAGAAAAATATTTTTGTAATGAAATTGTTTGTATGAATATACTTTTGTTTTTATAGAAATAAAACGAGCGCAACGTGTTGTGCAAACATTGTTAATTGAACAATTGTGTTTAAATTTCGAAACTCAACTTTTAAGCATTAAACACATTCGCCACAGCAGACTACCGACTACCACCTGTCAAAATTAGAATACATGTGTGCATATGAGAATGTTTATATTGAAGACAGCAAGACAACACGGCAACAGGTTTTTGTCCATGCTACTTTTGTCGTGTAGTCGAATTAAACTAATTTCTATTTCTGATGGCCACAAAACCAAAACAGTGTTGACAATATTACAAAATATGTAAAGCAAATTAGTGATTAGAAATATTTTTTATTGTAAGGTAAAAAAGAAAATTACAAAATGTAAATGTTATAATATATATGCATAAATAATTTTATTAGCTTTATTGTTATATAGAATATTGATTTGAGTCAAAAATACCAACATTGTTAAAGATTAAAAAAAAACTCACAGGGTAATAGCCCTTTTATACCTAAAAATTTTTGAGTAATTTTTTCGGCGCTCTCTTGATTCCGCAGTTACGGGTTTCAAAACTTTAATATATTATTGATCATAAGTCCTACAATATATAACGAATATAAACGACATATGTAGGTATCATTTCAAAATGCTCTATATAACTCATTTAATTCTTAAAATCATCATTAAACAAGCATATCTTACGTATTTCATCGGTGACAGCTTTCAAATATACACAAAATAAGAGCATGGTAAGTTCTCTGTACAAGTGAAAAGTCAGATAAAAAAATTTTAAAATTGAATTTCACTCGCAATGGGTAAATTGTTTTAAAAATTTGTATACCAGTATAAAGGTATTTTGGAGAAGATTCCACATCGCTTATATCCGTTCCGTATTCTAGGAGTTATGGCCAATAAAAAGTAAGTTTTGAACCCGTAACTCCGAAGCCAAAAGAGATCCATGAGATAAATTTTTTCTGTTTATGTAAAAGCGAATCCATACAAAGTAATGTGAGTGGCGAATTCAATTCGCCCCAACGAACTTTAAAAAAGTAAAAGCGCTAAATATGCACCACTGTAATATACATAAATGAGTCGTTGCAACAATTCAGGATCAGCTGTTTACTGTGTATCTGTCGTATCCAAAATAATTAAGTAGCTGCTAAACGGCTACAACGGTAGCTAGCAGCATTTGTGTTCTTGTGTTCGTGTAGTCTGCTGTGGCGAATGTGTTTATACCTTTAATCCTCGACAAAGGGTAAAACATCTACTGATGAATTGGTATAGCTACCAACGAAATATATATCTACATCAATGATGTTCAGCCCATACAACAATTGTTTGAAAAAAATTCATACACATTTGTTACGCTCTTTTAAAAACTCATTCATTCATCGTTGAGCAAGCGACGAAAACACATGCGTCGAAGTATCGTCATGTTTTTCAGGAATTTATCAAGCATTGTTGTTGGTTTTTGTTGAAAAAAGCACAGTAAACACACACGATTCAATTACAATTGAACACACAAAAATCAAAGTAAAAAAAATAAAAGCTACACGTCTACGAAATGAGATGTGAACGGTATTTTATGATAAATGATGCTTTTCATAACATTCAATGCCTTTTATGCTACAAAATATTTAAGGCTGGAAATGAAAACGTTGTGAAAAGACATTTTTATTCATATCATTATGAAATTGAAAAAATAAATTGTAAAGAGAAGGAGGAGCTTCTTAATGAAAAGAAGAAAATTTATTTTTTCCAATTAAAGGAATGGCTTAATGGAATTGAAAACAATTCAGAAAATCAGAACCTAAAAAGTGGAATATCAAGCTTAGTAAGTTTAAATGTCGTCTGGCATGGAAGACCTTTTTCTGATGGGATCTTCATTAAAGAAGTTCTTATAAAGATTTTTGAAAAGCTAAGCTACAGTACTGACTTCATTAAATCTATTCCTTTATCCCGATTTACTCTAGTTCGGCGCACTACACAAATAGGAACTTCTTTAGAACATTTTATTACTGAAAAATTGAAAAGTTGCGAATTCTTTTCAGTCTGTCTAGACGAAAGTACCGACATTAACGACGTTTGTGAACTTATAATTTGTATTCGTTGTGTAGATGCCAATTACAACGTTTTTGAAACAATGTTCACCCTTGCAAGTTTTTATGCAAACGTAACAGGCAAGTTATTGTTCGACATCGTTAGTGACAAACTATTTTCAATTGTAGACACAAACAAGTTTGCAGCAGTTTGTACAAATGGTGCCAGCGTAATGACTGGTAGATATGAAGGCGTTATCGGACAACTACAAAAACATGGTTTGTCAGTTCAAAATTTTCACTGCATAATCCACCAAGTAGCTCTTGCGTCAAAATTTCTTTCAGAACATTCTGCTATGAAATCAGCAGAGCGCATAATTAATAGAATACGTGGTGAACATAATTCCCTTACGCATAGGAAATTTGTAACCTTTTTAAAAACTAGAAAAGCTGCATATCATGACCTTAAAATGTACACTGACTTTCGATGGCTTAGCCGAGGTGATTGCCTAAATAGACTGTTTGACTTAAGAAAAGAGGTGGTAGAGTTTTTAGAGGTAGAAAATATAGATATATGTGAAGTAAAATTACTAAAAGAATATGAATTCATCTTAGATTTACCATTTTTGTCAGATATAACTAACTTCTTGAATGATTTTGATTTACAACTTCAAGGAAAAGATAAAAGTATACTTGATATGTCTGAATTTCTGTTGAATTTTAAAACAAAATTATTTTTGCTGCTAACAGAAATTCGATCTGACGATTTCTCTAGTTTTACCAAAACTTCTCCTATATATAACAAACAAAATTATACTAAAAACTTGATTATGTATCATTATTAGAAACCCTTTTTTTAATTTTGAAGACCGATTTAACGATTTTGAATGTATACAGCCTTTGCTTGATGTATTCAAAACCCCTTTAAATTGTGACATAAGCAAGTTCGATTTACACATTCAATCAGAGATAATAATACTTACAGCCAAACCCACGATATCGACCGACAAGTCGAGCGAGCGACAGCAAGTCACTCATTATCGTTCGCATAAGCGACCCACTAACTATCGACATGTCGGTCGACAAGCTTTACGTTGTTAACGTAATCTATTTGCTCATTGTCAAATTTATATATTGCCACATCAAAAGTGTCACATATCAAACGCTATATTGAAAAGAAAAAGCGCCGAAATGTGAAAAATGTTGCACTCAAAATGAAACTCTGTGCTTCTTCAACTTGTTTATATTTTAATAAAGTGACAAACATTTTATAAATAAACCAAAAAAAAATTTTGTGATTGTGAATTTGTGTTATTTTAGCAAAATAGAATTTACATACATACATAATTTAAAATAAAATTTGTATGTATATAATAAAAAGTGCATTAATATGAACTTAAGTGTTGCAGTCTATTTTTTGGATGATGCCAATGAAGTAGTGGAGGAGGAGCGTTTGTCTCGCAGGCGATTGCGAGATAATTCAAATGTATTGGATATGGCAACGAATGAGTAAGTACTCGTACATGTGCATTCCATAAACATAATATAATACAAACATAATATAATAATAGGGGAAATCACTCTTAGTATTGTAATGATTGCATATCTTGCAAGTCTAGCTTATTTTCATCAGTTTACAGCAATGTAATAACAAAATATGTAAATAAGCTAAACATGCAAGATCTGCAACGGATGCAAGAGTAGTTTTCAACCAAGAGTGATTTCCGCTAATATGTATGTATGTATGTACCCTGTCGGAAACTAAGTTAACTTTAAACTAACTTTAAGCTAACTATTTCGCAACTAGTGGCGACTGACACTTGGATTACTTTATATGTAATTAACTAACTATTTTAACATTGCGATGTCCTAGGAAGTAGTCAATTGCCCGACTCTGCACTACTTGTAGCTAACTTTAAGTTAGTTGGAATAAGTCAACCGGTAGTTAGTTAGTATACATATATAAAAAAAAATATTTTTCATATTTATTTTATTTTCTCCATTCTATATTCAGTAGTTTTATATTAACATTGCAATAATAAATTTGTTTTCGAATTTAATTTTCCAACAGATGCTGTGCTGGGACTCGAACCACAGGTCATTGGTTTAACAGTCAACGCGCATACCACTCAGCTAAGTTACCACTTAAATATTGACGGCAAGAAGTTATGAAATACTTGAAATAATTTTAAGAGTTCCTAAATGAGTAAATTTGTTGGCGCTCACCATATTCAATTATAAATGAGAGTATAATATATATATATACTCAACCTACTAATTGATTTTGATTACATTCTGCATTGTATTGTAGTTAGCTTTAAGTTAGTCTAGAAAAATCAATTTAAAAGTTAGCTTTTCTTGTAGCTAGCTACACATTTGACGACAGGGTATGTATATGTACATAAATAATAAAGTGCTGCATTATCTACGTATGTACATACATATTTTAAGTAGAATAGATCATCGTGTTTGTATGTAGCTGTTCATAGTGTGTTCATGCTTATAACACATGATCCACTTTGTGTTTATGTTTAGTTCGTAGTTGATCGCTAGTCTTTATAGTTCGGCCATGTGTACTAGAATGCTGCATAAATAGATGTGTAGCTAAGAAGTTCACGTGTACTTCCAAAGCATGAACACTTACTCGAAATGAATTACAGAAACAATGTTCATATTTTTGAGAACACCAAAAACTTGTTGTCACTTCTTGTTGTTACTCGACTTAGAGTGTGTAAGTTCACTGCTTGTGTGTTTTGCTATCATACTCGCAACATGTATGAACAGAACGAGGTGAACATAATGCAACAGCCAAACTTCACTTGGTACTTGCAGTACTACGTGAAGTTTGGCAAATAAAAAAAAATCTTTCTGGTGAGTGTAGTAAAAAATGGAATTAAGTGAGGCAAGTTTATACATAATATTATTTATTTAGATTTTTGTTACTTAGTTACTAATTACTTATGTTTAAAGGTATTAAAAAATAGGCATTTTTTCCTTTTCAAAAAATGTTAATTGAATTTATGAAAAAAAATCATACATATGTATGAATAATTTTTCCATTATTTATTTTGAAGACTTAAAACGCCGGCATATTAGCTAATGTGGATATTAAGGCTAAAATTGAAAATTTTAAAAATTCAGCATTGCATGAAAAATTCCTGAAGTACCACATGAAGTAAACATAGTTTTTAAGGTGCTTCTTTTTTGTTGGCTACGGTTTTGTATGTTCATATTTTTCGGTACTCATTTAATTTGCGGTTGCTACTGGTTAGTATTTGTCAAATAAACAATCTCTTCTCTTCACTGCTTGTGCTCTGAGCGACAGAGCAAATATCTACTGTATTCGACAGCGAGTTTCACATATGAAGAAAAAAGTTACTCGTTGCAGCCCTTTAATGTGTACTCATCGTGGCATCACCACAATGAACACAGTATGTATGATGTAAAGAACAACCCAAACAACATCAAACATGCCTTTCTTTCTACAACGTTTATATATGTATGCTCATACTTACATAGGTATGTACGTATGAAAGTTTATGCCTTTATTAACCATATATATACATATGTACATACATACATATGAATGTATGTATGTATATATATGTATGAATACATATGTATGTTTTAGATTTGTGGGAAATTTTCGTGTGTCAAAAGACATCTTCGTCCTGCTGTTGGAGACGTTGCAGCAGAAATGGACACCAGCATCCCGCAGCACCCAGATTCGGCCAGATATAAAACTAGCCACGTTTTTGCGTTTCTTGGCTACAGGGAGCTATCAACGCACTGTTGGCAATGAAAAAATCTCCTCAACAGCTAGATCAACAGTTCAAAGAACTATTTGTGAATTTAGAGCTGTTTGAGGATTGGATTTGTCCACAATGGATTCAGATGCCACAAACGGAAGAGGAAAGCGAAATAAAACGAAGTTTTTATGACCGTTCTGGACTACCGGGTGTAATAGGATGCGTTGATGGAACGCATATTCGCATAAAGTCCCCAGGAGACCAAATTAAGCGCTTATATTATAATAGAAAAGGTTACTATAGTATAAACGCAATGATGGTAAGAATATTTACAGCATATTGTTGATTTGTTTACCATTTTTTTCTTTTACATACATAGATTTGTGACCATAAAATGAACATCATGTTTGTTGACGCCAGGCATCCCGGCTCTAATCATGATGCGTTCATATGGGAACACAGTTTGCCCAACCAAAAACTACAAGAATCCTTCCAAGAAGGAAAACGCAATCCTTGGATACTTGGTAATGCATTTGATTTATTTAGACATACATACATACATACATACATACTTACATACATACATATGTATACATACTTATAAAGAAGGAAGAGCTATTAAAATAATTTTGTTTTTTTATAATAGGGGATGGTGGTTACAAGCTGAAACCGTATCTGTTGACACCATTCAGGAACCCAAGAGACGGCCATGAAAGACGGTTTAATGCGAAGCACATAAGTTCACGCAACATAGTGGAGCGATGCTTCGGTGTTCTGAAGAGCAAATTTAGATGCATTCTGGGCTCACGAGGACTGCATTATTCCCCTGAACAATGCACAAAAATAATAAACGCGTGTTGTGCGATTCACAACATGTGTATTAAATATAGATTTGTGGAATAAATTGTGGAAACAGAATTGCGTGATGACACTGCTGAAGGAAATTACGAAGAAGAGGAGGACGTTACTGCGGCTGAAATTCGAAGGAGCGTTGCTGTAAATTTGTAAAATTATTTCATAAAAGGCCCTTTTCAGGGTCACCATAAAGATTTAAAAAAGAGATAAATTTGTCAATTCAATTGTTTGTTACCTATACATATATACATACAAGGCTAAATACCAAGTCATTAGTAGATATTTACCATTCATGTTTAAAAAGTTCCAAAACTCATACTCATACATAAACTCGTAAATTATATTGACGAATTAGTAAAGCACATGCAAAATCGTTTTTAAAAAACTTAAAAACATCATAACAAATAATATTTTTCATTCCATATGAATCTGTTTACTTTTTTTTAACTTTTTAAACCACCAACGAAATGCATATGTATGTATGTATATGTACATATGTACATAGATTAGCTAACATTCAACATTCTTTGCGAAACATTGTCATAAGTTCTCATTAATAAAGTAATTATTAATTAGTAATTTGTAATAAAGAATTACAACTCGAAGGTCTTGTTTTATTTATTCACAGCGTGGTTAATTCAACACTATTGTTACTTTTTTTAAAAACAGTTCAAGAAAAAAGAACAACAAAAATAAATAAATAAAAAAATGATCAAACTGCTTTTTTCTCCGCCAGAGCCTTTGCAATACTCTCTAAGGCAACCAACACTTGCTGGCTTATTTCATTTTGCCTTTTTGTTGCTGCAGCCTGAGCTTCTGCAGCATCCGCAATTTTCTTTGCACTTTCAGCAATTGCTTTCGTAGCTTCAACCAACTTGATTGTAGCATTCGTCTGCTCTTTTGCAGCTGTCTGTTCTCCAACTTTTATCTGGCGGCGAATGAGGCTGTTTTGGTCCTCCGTTGTTTTCCTCTTTTTTGAGGAAGAACACAATGGAACATCGATGTCCTCCTGCCGTCTTTTTTGATGTTGCAGCTGCTGCAATTTTATAGAGGGAGTAACAACGGCTACTTCTTTGCTACTCCTGGGTGGTGTATCTATTAACTGTGTGAAGCATATTTCTATTGGATCAATGGTTTTCGAACTTGTTTTTGTCACAAATCCATTTTTTGTGTGGTTTTTTAGTGGTTTATTTTAACAAAGTAAATTTTTTTTTATAATATAATGGCTTTTGAGTATTTGGCATTAAATTTAACACGGAATGAGCCAATGATAAATGCACCAACAGTAAATCGTCGTCTTCTCCGTGATGTAGACAGTGCTTTTCATTTAACAGCTGCAGAGTTTCAAAAACTCTACCGATTAACTCCAGAATTGGCTGAAGATTTAATTTTTCAGCTTGATGGCCAATTAAGAGGGTCGAGGATAACGGTAATATCTACTGAGAAAAAGGTAAATTGTGGAACATTGAAGGTAATTTGAAATATCAGCTAATAGATTTGTATTGCAAGGTGCTAGCAGCTTTGCGATTTTACGCAACTGGATGCTACCAGCGGCCTGTAGGAGAACAGTGGGGAATATCCATGAGCCAGTCATCCATAAGTCGATGCATACATGGCGTAACTAATGCTATCAACCATTGCATGTTTTTTAAAAACGTGAGGTTTCCAATGACCCAAGTTGAGCGACAAGCTGCAAAGGAAACTTTTGCTTCAGCTCCCTCGTCTTTTGTAAGGGGCACTATTGGAGCTGTGGATTGTACACACATCTCGATTTTGGCCCCAAAAAGTCATGAGGAGGCTTATGTCAATCATCATGGTTACCATTCTCTCAATGTACAAATGGTAAGAATAAATTACATATGTACATATGTATTTGGTTTCCATAATCATTTGCTAATACTTACAGATATGTGATCCAAATTTAAAAATACTAAACGTAAATACTAAATACCCGGGAGCACGACATGACTCATACGTATGGAGTTGCTCTGCAGTGCGAAGAGTCATGCAAAGGAGTTTTGAAAATGGAAACCATAATATGTTTCTGATTGGTATGTTTCATCATAGAAATCAACCTTAAACTAATTGTATTTAAAATAACTACAAAATATCTACAGGTGATTCCGGATACCCATTGGAACCATGGCTGATGACCCCTTTACCAAATCAACCAGAGATGAGTCCCAAATTTCTTTACAATGAAGCACTGTGCAAGGCTCGCAACCCTATTGAAAAACTCTTTGGTGTTCTTAAAGGCACTTGGCGATGTTTATCACAACAAAGAATGCTGTTATATGATCCTGAAATTACTGGAAAAATAGTTAATGCTTGCGCAGTATTACACAACATTCATTTAGAAGAGCATAGGAACATATTTAATAATGAGATCTACGAGCCTCAAACAGGTAGTCTTTTGGAAATCCAAAATGCACCATCATCAACAGCAAAGCGCGTTCAAGACCGACTAATTGCTAATTTTTTTACCTAAATAATATATGTATGCGTGTATAAGCTGTATTTAAAAAATTTTAATTAATAACTTGAAAATAAAATGCCAAGTTATACAAAAAAAATTCATTTATTTATCACATTCGGTTGACAATACCTAAAAATTAAAAAAACAATTTTTAAAAACTAACAATGGTTTTAACAAAAACGATTTTTAAAAAAATAAAAAATAAACAACAAAAACAATTCTTAAAAAACTAAAATAGGAACTTCATGTACATATGTACATATGTATATAAATTCTTATTACAAAAAAAACCAAAACAATTCTTAAATAACTAAAAAAAGGAACTAAAGCAAAACAATTCTTAAAAAACTAAAATAGGAACTTCATATATGTACATATATAAATTCTTATTACAAAAAAAAACCAAAACAATTCTTAAATAACTAAAAAAAGGAACTAAAGCAAAACAATTCTTAAAAAACTAAAATAGGAACTTCATATATGTACATATGTATATAAATACTTATTACAAAAAAAAACAAAAACGGAACTTCATACATTAAAAAACTAATAAAAACTTACAACAAACTATTACTGCAAACGGTTGATGGAAGTCGCTAAATTATTGAATGCATCGGCCACATGCTTCAGCCCTTCTCCCATCGTTTTAATTGCCTCAGCCATTACTTTGGTGTTTTCAACATTCTGCTTGCTATTTTCAACATTCTGCCGATTACTTTCAGCCAGCATCTATTAAAAAATGATATGTATTAAAAAGTATATTTAGTACATACATACATTAAAAATACCTCTAAAGCAATAGCCTGTCGTTTGGCTATTTCTAAAAATTTGTCCCGCGTGTCGTCCTCCTCCAATCTTTTCCTCTTCAGGCATCTACGCGGGGTCTTCGGTGTTTTTGGAGTTTCCACATCGAACTCGTCTCTTGATGATGCCTTTATTTCAAGCATCACGTCCTCGTCACCATCTTCCAAACGCAGTTGTAATTCCTTACAATGAAAACAATTGTAAAAAAAGGTATAAGAAAATTTATTTAATTTGAACTTACCTCTTCCAATGGCACATTTTCTGCGACGAATTCATTACCCTTGATATAATCGGTCCCAATCAAAGATACCACCCTACTCTCTAGCTCCGAAACTGGTTCCTGGTTGATGGACCTATTTCCGGTAAGAGCTTGTTGTCGTCTACGATCTCGCACTTTCGTACTAGTGCGACTTTTTAAGTCTTTCCATACCTTTTTGTACAAATTTTATTTAGCCAAAATTTCATATCTAAACCAATGTTTACTTACCGAATGCCACTGCTCAACAGTTTTCAATGCTCCACCAGCACTGTTAAGCTTTGCTGATAGCTCACTCCACTTCTTCTCCTGTTCATATTTGCCGTGCATCTTAGCAAATTTGCCTGCAGCTAATCCCGGATTTTCAACTAAAAAGTCTACCATGGGACTTAGCTGCTCTGCTGTGGCGCGGCTTCGCTTCACGTTTGCTGTAGGGTTCATTCTGAAAACAACACATACATACATATGTACATTTAATAATTTAGAAGTAATAATATTACATTATAAATACTTACTTTGTCCAGAAATAAAAAAATAGCTTAAAAATTAAATAAAAGCGTCTGCGCGCAATGTAAGAATATTTTATTTGTATTCTCTTTTGTGCTTTTCGTTATTTTGACATATGGTTTAGCAGAGATGCCACTTGATTTCAATTTTTAACCAGCAGTGTTAACAAGGTGTTACTGAATCGCACAATCGTTAATGCAAACAGCCACACAGGCGTTATATATTAACAGATAACGAATCTTTAAAAGTTACTGAATCGCACTACAGGTCTGAAATTGCATTAGATTTAAAATATTTTTTTTATTTTTATGAAAATCCTCACCTTTTTCCACTCAGCAATTGTACGCACAGGAGGTCCATGGGAATTCAATTTATTTGTTAAGAGTATCCACTGCTGCTCCATAGACATCTTATTGCTCCCAAACACGCAAGATCCTCTAGCGAAGTCAGGATTTTCCTCCATATGCTCAACAAGCACCTGCAACTGCTGCAAACTTGATTTTTTTATGCTAAACAAAAAATACATACATATGTACATACATTTATATGTAAGTGATTATTAAAAATAACTTTATTACATATTACAATACTTACCACTTATTTTCCATTTAAAAAGTATTATTATTTAAAAATTTATATATTTATTTAAAAATTCAATCAAATTTAAGTTGTCGACAATAAAATACAAGTGCCTCATTTTAACAGTTGTCGTCGCATGTTATTTCATAGTGGGTTCCAAATTTGTATGAAAATGCTTACGTTATCGCTCGCTTTCATTGTCGATCGACTTGTCGTGCTGAAAAATTTTAGTGGGGCGCAAAACAGCTGGTTGTCGTTGAAAAAGCAAGCGAGCGATATCGATCGAAATCGTGGGTTAGGCTGTTAGATCTGAGGTAAAAGCTTTCGATAAAATTAATTCTCTTGAGTTTTGGAAATATGTAGATGGTGCCTTATGTCCTCAGCTCAAACGAATGCATTTAAAATATTTATCATTTTTTTCCTCAACATACTTATGTGAACAAATTTTTTCAGACATGAAAAACATTTGCTCCAAGCAGCGCAATCGCATGACCTCGGTGAACTTAAAAAATATTTTGCTAATTCGCAATTGTCATGCAAGTATTAACACGGAAAGTTTAATTTAAAATCTTCAAAGCGATTTTAAAAGTTGTAATAATATTACGTTTTAATAATTAGAGACCGAAAATATTCATTATTGAATTTATTTTACAAAACAATACAATACAATACAATATTACATCAAAGCTATTCATTAAAAAACAATTTATTTGAAAAAACATTATAATGGTTACTGTCTCTGTTAAAAACACCTTTTTATTCATATCATTATGAAATTTGTTTTAGGTGTTTGCCAATATGTTTGCTGGGAGTTAGGGTTGCGAGAGCGAGCGCTAATACATCTCATTTTTATTTTTGATCATCTATGATCAACATATTGCTAATCCGGGGTGAAGAGAGCGGTTTTTCGTTGGCTCAATTTTTCAACCTGCCTGAACCCCGCATTAGAAGCACAAAACTAATACATACACTCTTACGAATACACAGGTTATGTGTTTTCTTTTTCACAGACAGTATTCAGTCGTTATGGCTTCGTTATAGAGCTGTGCCAAATCGTTCCTTTTGGTGAGCGCTCCTTTTCGTTCAATTCAGAGGACCGGACCCGTTCGTTCATTTCGTTCCACCGCTCCTTTCGTATCAAATGCAACACTATTCAAACTAAAGTATTGTTTTGTTTACAATATTTACATACACACACACTTATATCCAAAGAAATGATAAAAAAAAGTTGTGTATTATTGAGAAAGTTTGCAATATTTGCATAAATTGTTTTAAATCCGTAGCTTATCAGTAATAAAGTTAAAGTTGAACCTACTTTGTATGTGAAATTGTATTAAATTAACAAAATTGTATTCTGTTTTGTATTTAGCGACAAGGTTCCGGATAAAAAACACTAATCTTAAGCTACGTTCACATTTAACAAACATTTGCCGGAAAAAAACGTAACCAAGAAAGAAGCTAATTAGTTATTTCTTGTAATTCGGATATTTTTTTAATTATGGGTTCCTATTTTTTAAAAATACTGGCTTAAATCTAGTTTAGTGACGCAGCTCCAAATGAAAAAAAAAATTACATAGGGCGATAGAAAATCGAAAAATAAGACGAAAATTTAATGTGGTAACTTTCTCGGAAACGCATAGTTTTCGAGTTATTGGCCTCTGAAGTTTGTATATATAGGTGCGATTTCCCTTTGCATTTCTCAACGTATAAGGCCAATTTTGGTATCATTTGAAAGCTTCTGACTAGATCTATATGAATTTGTTAAAATACAGAAGATTTTAGTGATATTTAAAAAAAAATTATTGTTTTTGGACCCAAGTGGGCTAGAATCTAATTTCCAGCAACCTGCTAACCTACAGAAGTATATTAAAATAAATTAGTGTGGATAATATCTGTCAAACACTTCCTCCAGCGTACAATCTGATGTCATAGATATTATATTTTCTATATCATTGTGTTGGTGTACAAGGTGGAGAAAATCATTAGGCCCGGCCAAAGGCCGGCTATAAAGAACATCTATTCTATATACCACCGTGTCGGGAAATACCATGGTGGAGAAAATTATTAAGCCAAGCCGAAGGCCGGGTATGATGAAAATCTATTCTATATACCGCCGTGTCGGGATATACCATGGTGGAGAAAATCACTAAGCCCGGCCGAAGGCCGGCTATGCAGAAAAACTATTCTATATACCGCCGTGTCGGGATATACCATGGTGGAGAAAATCATTAAGCCCGGCCGAAGGCCGGCGATGCAGACAATGTAAAAAACTGCTTTGACACCTAAAGATTTTAAAATTTGGTGTACAAGGTGGAGAAAATCATTAGGCCCGGCCAAAGGCCGGCTATAAAGAACATCTATTCTATATACCGCCGTGTCGGGATATACCATGGTGGAAAAAATCACTAAGCCCGGCCGAAGGCCGGCTATGATGAAAATCTATTCTATATACCGCCGTGTCGGGATATACCATGGTGGAAAAAATCACTAAGCCCGGCCGAAGGCCGGCTATGATGAAAATCTATTCTATATACCGCCGTGTCGGGATATACCATGGTGGAGAAAATCATTAAGCCCGGCCGAAGGCCGGCGATGCAGACAAATGTAAAAAACTGCTTTGACACCTAAAGATTTTAAAATTTAAATAGAAAATTTGCAAATTCATATAGATCTAGTCAAAAGCTTTCAAATGATACCAAAATTGTCCTTATACGTTGAGAAATGCAAAGGGAAATCGCACATATATATACAAACTTCAGAAGCCAATAACTCGAAAACTATGCGTTTCCGAGAAAGTTACCACATGAAATTTTCGTCTTATTTTTCGATTTTCTATTGCCCTATGTAATTTTTTTTTTCATTTGGAGCTGCGTCACTAAACTAGATTTGTTCCAAAATACTTTTTGTAGAATGATTAATTTTATTTTGTAACATAAAAACCAAGTTAAATGACACTATCCCTCAGCAAAACTAATGGTTACGTTTTTTTACAAATATTTAATAAATGTGAACGTAGCTTTATGTGATAGAAAATTTAATTCTAAAATATATGTTATGTATAAAAATACGGCGAAAGTCAATAAATAAATGCTAGAAGATATGTAAAAGGTTTTAAATCCGTAGCTGTATCGCTTAACTAACTTAAGCCTATTTTATATTTAAAATTTTATTACGCAACTGAAATAAAATATTAGTTAATATGTCTACATTTTAACTACATATGTATATAAAAATTATAAAGGCTGGACATGTAAATGCTGGTGTACATGCAGATTAAAAATATGTACCCATTGAACTATAATCACCCCTATCGCGAATATTATGGGAGTAAGTTGTTTGGGAGAAAAATTGTATTCCCATCCCCAACAAATTGCTATCGCGAATATTTTGGGAGTTTAAGTATCTATTGTGAATTACTTGGGAATAAAAGTTTTTATTTTGAATTGTTTGTTTTGATTTAACAAATAATTTTTGGTGGATTTATTTTGTGGTGTATGAATAAAAGAAATTAAAGTTAATACGGCAAAAATTATGAATAGCGTTTATTTGAGTTTTCTGTTGCTGGAAAAGGAAAATCAATCCATAGAACGACTGCAGCGAAGACAAATACGTGATGAATCTGATCCGCTTTGTTTTGTTGCGGTTTTTTTGTTTTCAGTCAGTTTTTTTCTTATGTTCCGTTTTTGGTCGATCCTCACTTATGCATGAAAAACTTAAGTTACGCTTATTAAACTAATAATTAACACCATTTACAAAAGCTTAACTCGTTTCAAAATTTACCCACGTCCTCTTTTTTATCCTTTTGGAAACGTTTGCCATAGTCTTTATTCGCATACATTGCATCAACCAGACAATTAATTTTTTCTTTATTAACACTCCTGTGTTAATAAATAAGAGAAAAAACTGATTACATGAAGTTCTGGATTAAAAAACAAATTGCTACTTACATGTTCACTTCTTGTTCCCACTTTCAATTGTTGTGAATAATTTTAGTCAAATTATTCGCGGGAGTAAGCATTTGCGATGCCATATTTGTAAGGTATGGGAATTCATTCCCAAAAAAAATTTATGGGAATCATTCACGATAGTAAAACAAAAAATTTGGGAGTTTTTTCATGGGAATGTTTATTCGCGATAGGGGTGAATATAAAAAAAACTAACAAATATTTACGCTAATAATGTAATTTCGTGTTGGTCACACTGAAAAGCAAAAGCTAATCATAACAAAATACCATATGAGCGAACGAATGTACGAAATGAACGATGAAACCAAAACACCAAACAAAACCGCTCACTGAGCCAAAAGCGCTCCGTAAAGTAACCGGCTCCCTTCGTTCACTTCAGTGATTCGTTCCTTTGTACCCGTTCGTTCCGGACCGACACAGCTCTACTTCGTTAGTCAAATCGTATGGTCTTACTTTTGAAGTTGTCGTATCGTTTAAGTTCGGATATTAGTTAGTAAAAACGTACGGCTACCAATAAATGTGTCATGTGTGTGTGTATGTATGCAAGCCAAAATTTGACGTTTGGCACGTAAAAATCTATTTTCTGTAGATTTTTACGTAGCAAACGTTGCCAATACATTTTCAATAAGCATGAACATGTTTATTAAATGTTACGGATTTTGTCAGCTGATACGCAACTCCACGATACGATTTGACTAACGGAGCCATTAGTTAGCAATCGTCGAGTTAACATGAATAACAAAAAAGAAGCGGGTTGGTCGCGCCAACAAACTTTATCCATTTATTTTTTAATAAAATAGTATGAAAAATTCTCAATTCATTTTAATTTTTTTTATAGGTATTTTATATTTCTTTATTTTATTTATAAGCTGAAAATATTTTTTGTAAATAAGGCGGTTTATGTATGTTAATTGATTAAATTTGTAAATAAATCTATTAAAAAACATAAAATTTTTTAACGATTTATTATCAAAATTCTCTGAATTTACTTTAAAAAATACAAAATTTATAAGAGAATCGATAAGTTACATAGAAAATTAAATTAAAAACTTTGAAAAATGTTGCCTAAAGTTTTTTTTATTAGTATAGAAGTTGTGAAGCAATTTAAAAATTTTTTATATTGATGTTTAAAATTTTCCTTCATTGCAAAAATATTCAGTAAATTCTCTTCTTATCATAGTACCAAAAAAACGCAGCGCAGCAAAGAGCGGAGCCAATTTATTATCGCGCTTGCTACGAGCAAGCGCAAAAAGGGTTTAAAGTTAGTTTTCTTATTTTTATTCATTATACTAGCGACTAGTGAGAAAATATGATCCGTTTCCATTTTTGATAGTAGAGAAAATAAAAATATTTAACTGATAACAAATAAATTTCCAGTTTTCTAAAAAAAATTTTGTATCTACTTAACAACTAGTAAAATTTTTTACTAGCCCACAAAATGAAAATAAATTCTCTGTAATACATTGTTCAGCAACAATTTCTTGTCAATAAAAACTAGCCATCCACACGAAAATGCAAAAACACACATATATAAAATAATTTTTTCATACAATATGCCACTATCAAACATACCAAACAATAAAATATATGCCAGTCCAACCAAAAAGGGCTATTAGACACGCATACTTGTCTGCAGACATGTACGATGGCATACCAAAACTCACTGTCTAATAGCATGTATGTATGTGGAGTACGTCAGACATGTCTGTTGGTTTTCAAAAATTTTTGATTTTCTGATGTCTGTCGCACACCAACATACACACAACATATATACATAAGTACTGAAGTATGCCATCAGCGTTCGATAGTGTAATAGCAAAACGCAAAGTATGTCATCGTACATGTCTGCAGACAAGTATGCGTGTCTAATAGCCCTTATACTATGTTCACACGAGAAGATGAAGCACTTGCTTCGCTCTCTGAAGCATGTTTATGAATCTAGCTGTTCACACGACTCATGTATTTGCTTCGATTTGACAGTTCTCTTTTTAATAGCAAATAAAATCTAAAAAAGACAAAAAAATAAGTTAAAATTATTACGCATTTTTAAAAATGCACAAACATATTTTTTGTTTCCATTGTTGTTTTATCTTTATAGTTTTAAATCAATTTTTCTCTTTTAATTAAAGTTTTTGTTGTTTTTTTTGCAGCTAGTTCAGATAAACTTCCGATAAACTCCGATAAAATTTAGAGCAGACAGCAATTTTTCATGCTTCACAAGTAGATTCAATATGAATCTACATGCTTCGCTCTCACAATTTTGTATGACGAAGCATATTGCTTCGCTCATGACTGGGGTGTGAAGCATGAATAGAGAGCGAAGCATGTTCCGTGTGAACGTAGTATTAAACACAACTTCGACTAGTTGACAAACATGCCAATCTTACAATGACTAGTATTTAAAAATTTTTCTCCTTGAATCAACAACCAGCAAGCCAAAAATTTCACAAAATATATGTTGAAAAAGGCGACGGATAATGTATGACCGATTCTATGTGTCTCGGCCTTTAGTCACAGATAACCAGAGATGACACGAGACGGAAGATTTTGCATACTTGTTTGTATACACTCACACAATCGCGGGTTTTGGTTTCTTTCTTTGCGCTGTCTTTCTATCCAAATTAAAATTAT
Source organism: Lypha dubia (assembly GCA_947311025.1). NCBI lineage: Eukaryota > Metazoa > Arthropoda > Insecta > Diptera > Tachinidae > Lypha > Lypha dubia. The sequence goes on along the minus strand of OX371261.1, from coordinate 72,904,458 downwards.
ATATCACAAAACTAATTAAATATCCATATATTTATATAATTCACATTCAAAATAATAGTAATTAATTAATTTAAGTTGGTTTTCACTGATCGTTTGTATTTTATCACTATAATATCTGCAAAATATCAGAATTTATCAAGTATGTATGTATGTATGTGTGTATATAAGTTAAAAACCACCACCATTTGGCAAATTTCCAGCATATACATATGTACGTATGTATATAAATTTAATATACTGAGTATATAAGCACACACTAAATTGTTTTATCACTTTATTTTCGAATTATATGCCGTAAATATTTAATATTATTACATTTTATTAAATTCAAGCGTGCTTTCATGTAGCATTTTCCACTAAAAACTGAACTTTTTTTTCTTTTTGTTTTGTTTACTTTCTTAATAACATTACTGATGTAGTCTCTTTTTCACGATGCCGGGTTATGACAAATAAAATATGATCCAAGTACAATTATTTTTTTTTTCGTCATATCTGGTTATCTGTGGTCATACATTACTACTAAACGCGCAAAAAATGAATCAGCTGTTTAAGCTGGATTCACTCATTGTTTCCGAACAAAATTTTTGTCCGGACAAAATTTTTTGTTCTGAAACATTTTTGCAACACGATTCACTCATTTTGAACAATTTGTCCGGAAAATCAAAGCTACCGTATGAAATACATGTGTTTTATTAATTTTACAAGGTGGCAGAACAGTGAAAGATGAATTAAAATTGGTGTTTTATTTGTGAAACGCACTTATTTTTTATTGTTTAATAAGAAAATTACATTTAAAAAAAATTAATAAAACTCAGTTAGTTTACTGCTAACATTATGTGGCAGCTCATTTCAACTTTGGCTGAAAAAATAAAATAGCTGGCAGCTCAATTCAACTTTGTCCGGACAAAATTTAAAATTAAACCAATTCAATCAAAAAATGTTCCGAACAAATTTTGTTCTCTTCTTCTCACTCTCTCAAAAAGAGAAACGTCATACTACATAAAAAAAAATTTTTGTCCGGACAAAAAATGTATCCCGAAACAATGGGTGAATCCAGCTTTAGTTGCATATGCTTGATATAAATTTACTTTGGTCTAGTGCATAGTTGCTAGATTTGACGATTTATCATCATTTTGACGATTTAGGGTCCTAAATATGGCAAGGTGACGATTTATACTTTAATTTTGACGATTTTAAATAATTCAAGCTTGCAACATTTATTTGTATTATTAAATCAATCTTGAACTAAAAATTGTAATTAGAAACTTTTTTAAAACTAGTTTGCTTAAAACTGAAATCTTCAATTTAATTGATTATTAAAACAAAAACAATTTTTTAAATTTTGCGGACATTTATTTAGGAATATTTAACAGAGACGTATTGGAAGAAGCACAAATAAATGCAAAAAAAAAAAAAAATATGATATTATTAATTATATTGTTAATTTTTATATAGAGCTTTGTGGTCAGATATTATCAAGATTTGATTTTGAAAAGATATATAAAGCTCTTGGCCAAATTATTAATATTTTAAAAATAATATTATTAATAAAGAAAAAAGTTAGTTTTCTGACATTATAAAAGAATTTTCCTATTTTGTTGAAGAAAGTGAATATTAAATACAAAAGATTATTTAAAGCTAAACAAATGTAGCTGATATCATCTAACAGTTGTACCTGAATTAATCAATATGTTTAATTGCAATATATATGTATTTGTAAAATATATTATACATATATGTATATACATAAGTCTATTTTCTTTAACATCTATATTTTTATTGCAAAAATTTTATTGTAGTTCTTATACATTTGTAGAAAAAGTGTTTCCAAAAACGAAATCTAAAATGCATATTTTACTAAATTGGAAGAAAAAAATAACTAGAGGATTGAATTTTTTTATTTTTTTCATACAATGTAGTAGTAGTAGTAGTAGTAGTAGTAGTAGTAGTAGTATTTATTTAGTAGTATTAAATATACTTTTACAATATTTCAATATATGCATTATACGCTTTGATGAATATTATCAATTTTCAAGAATTTAACAATTTTATTTTTAAAAACATTTGAATTAGTTTCAACTTTAATGTTGTTTGGAAGACTATTATATAATTGAAGTCCTTTATAAAAGAGTGACCTCTGCATCCCTACATTTAAAGCTCTCTGTATCCTAAAGTTTTCAGCGTTTCTTAATGGATATGGTTGTGTTTCTCCAACAAATCTCAGCTGTTCAGTCAGGTACTCGGGTGCGTTACCAGTTTTCATTTTTTGTATGAGGATAAGCGTATTCATTTTCAATCGGTTTTGTATATCAAACCATTTTAAAGTTTCTAGCATGAAGTTTATTGATGTGTAACGATTACATTTTAATATTGCACGCATTGCTTTATTTTGCAGCTTTTGAAGTCTATTTATTTGGGTTGCTGTACAGCTAGTATATAGTATTGCTGACCCAAATTCGAAATGAGGTTTTATTATCACATTGTATATATTTATTGCTGTAAGTATCGCAGTTTTATTTCTAATACGTTTGAAAAACCCAATTTTTTTACCGATTTTTCTACATATATATTTAATATGTTCTTTAAATGTTAGATTTTTATCTAATATAAATCCGAGATATTTAATTTGATCAACGTTCTCTATATTTTTATTATTAATTCTAAAAAACTATTTAATTTTCACATTTATTTGCATTATTTTCGTTTTATTTTCATTTAGTTTAAGTTTATTCATTTTCAGATATATATTCACATTATATATATCATGTGTTAAATTATTTTGACATTGCTCGTCTGAGCCCGCTTCGGTGTATATCAATGTGTCATCTGCGTAAAGAACCATTTCACATTTTTGTAGTACATTAGGTAAATCATTTATGTATATAATAAATAACAGTGCTCCTAGAATTGAACCTTGCGGAACACCAAATTCGTTCTTTATTGTGTTTGATATTATATCATTTACTTTAACCATTTGCATTCTGTCAGTAAGATACGATTTAAACCACATCAACTCAATTCCTCTGATCCCATACATGTAAAGTTTTTTTATCAAAATTTTTCTGTCAATAGTTTCAAACGCTCTCTTGAAATCCAAGAAAATTGCCATAATCTTATTGCTCTTGACTCTATTCTTCCATCTGTTAACAACATAGCTAACCGCTGTTTCACATGAGAATTTTTTTCTGAATCCAGATTGGTATTTTGATAAAATGTTGTTATGCTCCATATACATACGTTTCTAATTGATGTTTTACAACATTTTCCAGGATCTTTTCGCATATTTTAAGAGTGTTTATCGGTCGAAACTCTTCACATTTTGTCGTTTTTGATACCTTTTCAATAGGGGTTATTACAGTTATTTTCCAATTATCAGGAAAAATTCCTGTTTCCAAAGAGTTATTTATTATATGCATTAGGTTATTTCCTATAGTGTTCCAGTTATCGAGTATAATTTTGATTGATAGCTTGGTGTAGTCTGGTTTTCCATTCATTTTGTTACATATTTGTCTCAGCTCTATTAAATTTACTGCACGGAATTGAAATGTCGAGTTTATCACAGGGATTTGATTCGCATATTGCACTTGATCTATATCTGTTCCAATTAATTTAATACTATCGACAAAATAGTCGTTGAATTTATTAGCTATGCTGTATTTATCTTTAATTTCTTCTTGATTAAATATCACAGTAGTTATCACAGATTTGTTTTTCTTCAGTATTAGATTTTTTATTGCTCTCCACATGGATTTTTGGTCATTAGCGTTACTTATTGTGCTGTTAATAAATTTATTTTTTTCATATTCGCTTTTATTCTTATAGATGTTTCGAATTATTTTGTAGTTGTTCCAAGCTGTGACTGTATTATCCCTTTTAGCTATTTGGTATTTTACTATTTTTTCGCGTTTCATATCTCTTAGCTCTTGTGTAAACCACTTATTAACATTATTTTTCTCTATGATTTTTTTCTTGATTGTGAATTTTTTTATTGTATTTTCCATAAGAGTGTCGAATATTCGTACATTATTATTTAAATCAATATTATCGTTGTAGTTTAAAGCTCCATAGATTTCATTATTAAATAACCTCTTTCTGTATTTAAACATTTCAATTTCTCGCTTTGCTGTTTGCTCTTGCGTATTAACGTCCAACGATATTTCAATCGTTTCATAGTCAGCTATCTTATTTTCATCATTGTTTACCGCCAGTATATTATCATTGTTTGTTATAACATAATCTATTAATGTTCTGGTATTCGCCGTGATTCTTGTATATTCGGTTACAATTTGCCGCAATCCATTATCGTTTAATATTTGTTGAATTCTATTTTTATATGTTCCCTCTTTCATCCAATCAATATTGAAGTCTCCCGCTATAACAATATCATTATTTCTTTCGCATGTTTCCTCAACAATTTCTTCAAAAGCGTTAAGCTGGAGTTACATACCACGCGTCCTACGCGTCACGCGTTCTACGCTTTTTACGCGTTGTACACTTTTTTGAAATTCAAGTTACATGCAACGCGTTCTATGCGCCAAACTGTTCGTATTGATCAGCTGTTGTTCAAGTAAAGTGAACTTGTTTACATACATACCAGTTAAATAAAGTAAATTGTTTTGGCAAAAATGGACAGTGAAATCGATGTTTTAAAAGAATTAATAGAATTTATTAATTGCTTTTCCATTTCGCACACAATATTTTACACTTGTTTTTAATAAACATGCAATGGAGATGATACAAACAACTTAAAAGTTATCGATAATTAAATGCAAATTTTGTTGATTACATAATTGTAGTAAAATGTGCATTAAAATGCATTTTATTATTGTGTTCAATATTTACAAGCTTAATTACAAAAGATTTTTGTATATTCAGCACTTTTTATGAAAAAAAAATTAAACAATTTATCCACGACACAAAAATATTTATCGATAACATTGGAAATTGAATATTATTTACCATCCATGACTAACAAATACAGCTGTGTTTATTTATATGACGCGTCTGACGCGTACAAAAGTAGAAAGTAGATCTACTTTTCGCGTCGCATGCGTCGCGTGCGTTCTACGCGTCGTGCTGTGTAACTTATCACATGCAAATGCACTGATTCTACTTTTCTGACAGACGCATGAAACGCGTCGACGCGTATAACGCGTGGTATGTAACTCCAGCTTTACAAAATTCAACTTCACTGCTGCTAGGTGATCTGTAAATTGCCATAATTACTAGCGTAATTTGTTTAAGTTTCGCTATATATGCACATATCCAGTATTTGGACTCTGCAGATTTTTCACATATAAGTGTTAGTTTCCACCGCTTTCTAAAATACATTATAACCCCACCAGTTCGACTTGAGTTTGACAATACGCCATAATAGTCATACCCACTTAATATGTACTCTCTATCCTCTACATCACTGGTTAAATGCGTTTCGGATAAGATGATGAATTCTGGTTTCTTTAATTCTGCCATAACTTCTATTTGGTTAAAATTATTGATTAACCCTTGAACGTTTGTATATGTTCCACTCAATTTCTGTGGTTGTTATATATTAAACCCCATTCTTCTCTTTTTTACACTGATTTTATTTTGATATACCGGACATGATCTGCTTGTCGTGAAATGATTTTCATCCAAGTCTAAATGCAGTTTATTGTTCATTCTGATGCAGTTTATGCATTTCGATATAATTTCATTATTGCATTCCTTTGGCTTATGGTTTCCATGACACTTATAACATATTTCATCATTTCTACATTCACTTGCTTTATGATTGTATCCGTAGCATTTATAGCACCTTATTACATCTATTCCATTAAACACTCTGCATATTTCCCATCCTATATTTATTCTTCTGGCTGTCATAAGTTTTGCGTGAATTTCGCTATCAACTTTAATTTTAGCATTATAAATTATTTTATTATATTTTTTTGTTTCATAACACGTAACGACTTTTACTTCACTATCTTTCAACGCCAGATTTTGTTTCCTAATTTTTTCCACCAAATCTACTTCACCATATTTAAATGTCATATCTGTTATTATTACTTCCATATCATTTTTATTGGGTACTTTTATTTCATAGTTTTCGCTCATTTCTGATTGCAACGCGCTTTTTATTTTTTCTCTCTCTCGATCATTTTCAATATTGTTCCATTATTTCTATTTTCAATGTTTGTTATTTTCAGACCACTAGGGTCCACCTTATTATTTAAATCGTCTTTTGTTTTTTGTAGCTTTTGTTTTTCTTTTGGTTTAATAATTATTGGTACTTGTGTATTTATTTCTGGCATAATTGTTTTGTTCTTCACTGTTTCGGCGAACGTTGGTTTGTTTTGTTTTACACTTGTTTCTTTTATCGTTTTTTTTATTTCGTTACACACCTTCATGCTATTTTCTTCACAAACTTTTTTTATTTCTTTTACATTTAAGTCACAGAATTTTTGAGCATCATCCAATTTTTTAAGTCTTTCACCATATCTTTTTTCAATTGCCTCAAGAAGTTGTTTAATTTCACGCTCATTTTCTTTTAGTGCGTCTTTAAATTCTCCCTTATATTCCGCCAAATTTTCTTTGTTTTTCTTCACATTTTCTTGTACATCACGAAGCACTAAGTCTACATTATGGATATACTGGACACAATCGTCACACATAAAGCGAATAAAACCTCCAGAATCTAATATTCCACGAGCGTACTGTACTGATCAATTCCAGAACATTTTTTAGCACTGTGGTATATTTTTTTACATACTCCTTCACACATTAGTCCCGATTCACCACGTATCGCGGTTTTGCACTGATGGCATTCAGCCATATTAAATTTTTGTTTTTAGCAGCCAATAGTGTTTTTTTCTTCGAAATTTTTATTTCCATAAACAATAATAATAGTTATTTTAAGTTTTAATATTAGTGTCGTCTATTTAAAATCACTTTAAGTATTTTATTTTAATAATTTATCAGGAGCTGTTTTTGATGCGTTGTGTTTTATCGTTTACCGTTATTATTTTATTATGTATATATACATAATATATGTATATATATTTCAAGGTATTGAAAAACATGCAATCTATTTACATTTCTTTTTATTGTGAATTCTAATTGAAGTATCTGATCTCTGTATTCAGATTTGTTGATTTAAGACTTTTGTTATGTTTTGCCTCTAATAAAATATGTGTTGTTGGTAAAAAAGCGCTTTTTTAATTTGACGTTTTTGTGACGATTTCAATAACTTATATTGACGATAACGACGATTTTTGCCCATTAACATGACGATATTACCTCTAAAAAATCTGGCAACTATGGTGTAGTGTGTGAATAGGGGACCAAGAATTTGTAGCTTAAAAATTCATCTCGTGTGTGGAACCCCATTGTATCATGGTATAGTCACAGATAGTTATCTGTGGCACAGAATATGTATTAGTAGAATATATATTAGTCTATGATCTGTGGTATAGTGTATGGTTGAATCATAGACTATATAATTCATATTCTGTCATAAAGTCATATTCTGTGGTTGAATCGCTGAGGTACACGTTCTAAAAACTAAAGAATCTTAATATTTCATTTAAAAATCATTGAAATTTTAGAATGGCTGCGGAGATAAAGCCTTCCCCGAAAAGGAATGAACGTTTTAGTGCAAAAAAACCGGAGTTATTAAGCAAATTAGAAGGGAGTAGCGACGACATTAATGCAGCAATATTAGTTCCTGGTGAAAATGGAGTTATTAGTGTTTCAGACGACAAGTAAGTGCGTTTAGAGCTTCGGCTAATGTTAATTGGTAAATATTGATTATTTTAATTATTGTAATTGTTTTATATTAAAGAACTATTCGCGTTTGGATAAAACGCGATTCTGGTCAATACTGGCCTAGCATTTGCCATTATATGCCATCAGGATGTACATGCATTTGCTACGACCAGGAAACAAGGCAATTGTATGTTGGGCAGGAAAACGGCACAATTACGGAACATATATTATCCGAGGATTGCAATAGAATTTCTTTCTTGAGGGACTACTTAGCGCACCAAGCTCGCGTTGTTGCTGTAATATATTCCAAAGCTCATAATTGGTTATTATCATGCAGTAAAGATAAACTATTTGCTTATTATTGCACAGAAACAACTAGGCGCATGGGGTCATACAGTTTTGAGACACCATGCACTGCATTGCAGTAAGTTAGACTGAGATGTGCTTAATTTTTGTATTAAATTAAGTTTAGTGACATTGCTCAAATTATTAAGAAAAAATTATCCTCAAGAAAAAAATGACGTCATTCCGTTGTTTCCGAGTTATGGGCAGCTGAAGTAACGGTACAAATATGATAATCAGGTATGTGAATAAAATCGATCGATTAAAAAAGTACATTGACTTGCATGTGAAGATTTTGATCGATTTCATATCCACTGTTGGGAACAAATCTAGTTTAGCGACGCAAATAAAAAAATGAGACGAAAATTTAATGCGGTAACTTTCCCGGAAACGCATAGTTTAAAAGTTATTCGCCTCTGTAGTTTTCATATAAAAGGGAATATCCAATATATTTCTGAATGAATTCGGTCTAAAACAAAAACAAAGGGCCTGTTCGGAAATGCATCTGCGCCGCAGAGAGTGTATGTTTGAAAAGTTTTTAAAGACTATTTTTATGCTTTGTAATTCACAAACTTATTTGTGAGTTTTCGTATAAGTGGATGAGCTTTAAAATTTTTTTAACATGAAAGGGTAAAACATCTACTGATGAGTTGGTATGGCTACCAACGAAATATATATTTATATATTGCTAACCCGCAACAAATAAATAAAATTTAAAATAGTGAAATCTTTTGTATTTTAACAAATACATTAAAATCTAATCAAAAGCTTTCAAACGAAGCCAGAATTGGTCTTATACGTTGAAACATGTAAAGGGAAATCGCACATATGTATGAAAACTTCCGAGGTCAATAACTCGAAAACTATGAGTTTCCGGGAAAGTAACCAAATCTAATTTTCGTCTTAATTTTCGATTTTCTATCGCCCTATGTAATTTTGCATTTGTAGCTGCGTCGCTGAACTAGATTTATGCCTACTATTGTTTTGTTTCCACATGTCTTTTCCAAATACAAGTCTATAAAATATAATGGAACTCTATACGGCGTAAAAAAGGCATCACCAGTAGAACAGTAAAAACTTCAATTACCTTCTAATGCAAAAGACTCGATTTAAATTTACAGAGTACCTATTATTCGGGTCTGTTCTAGAATCCGAATTCATTCGAAAGTGGATTACTTTAGCATTTTTGATGTTCTGCAATTCACATCCACATGTTTTTATTAATAAAAAAGTGAATTCGGATTCTAGAACAGACCAGATTATTTATGAATTTTTTCGGGAGCCTTTGTTCGAACGTTAAACTTATTATTATCGAGTATATGCCCGAAAAAAATTTTATATTTGTAAACTCATTATAACTACATATGTATGTATATTATTTTGTTAATGTTCCCGTGGGGGAATTAGTTGTAGGTAGTTTTTTGAATGACATCTTTCACATTGAGGTTTGTATGTATTTTTTCAAACTACACCCATAACAAAAAAAAAAAAAATCGATCTCTTAATAAATTTTGATCGCAGTTCCAGCAGAAAGGAACTGAATCCGCCGGTTGCATTGCATTAATTGAAGAGTGATTTGTCTTCCGAATCAGTATTAATAGGGTTGATTGTTTGATTGATTGATTTATTAGTAGTATTATAAATACTTTTAGACATTTCATAACAAAGTAACAATTTACAAATTTTAAAATTTTGCTTTCCAACATTACAAGTAGAAATTCTGTGACATATTACTTTTTACAAATTGTACACATTTAAGATTAAAATTTTTAAAATTTGGATCATTTTTAGCATCTTGTGGTAACATGTAGTATAAATTTAAGCCCTTGTAAAATTGATATCGCTGCATTGCATTAGTTAAAAATCGCTGTAGTCTAAAGTCTTGTGCATTTCTGAGGTAATACGGTTGTAATTGTCCAACATATTCATGGTGTTCACATAAATACTGAGGTGCGTCCCCCATTTTCATCTTTTGGATAAAATTTAGCGTGTTCAGTTCTAGCCGTTGTTTTATATTTAGCCAATGTAGCGTATTTAACATAATTTGAATTGGTGTGTATCGGCTGCATTTTAAAATTGATCGCATTGCCTTATTTTGTATTTTTTGAAATCTTTCTATTTGGGTTTTTGTACAGCATGTATATAATATTGTGGATCCATATTCAAAAATCGGTTTAATTATTACATTGTAAATGTTTATTGTGGTAATTATAGAAAGTTTATTATGTAATCATTTAAAAAATCCGATTTTCTTGCCAATTTTTTTACACATATTTCCATATGTTCTTTAAATTTTAAGTTCTTGTCTATAACAAAACCGAGGTACTTTATACTTTATATTTCTATATTATTCAGGCATGTTTTAGAAAAGTAAAAGTAAATGAAGTTTACTTTTTACACTCTTTATTTTCAATTTTACATAAAAAACACGGATCACTATCACTATTTCTGCTTTCGTATGGAATTTATATACATTATGTATATTCATTACAAACAGCAAACTTTTGGTTTTGCAAAAGATCAAAAATAAAAAGTTTGAAAACTAAAGTTCATTTACTTTTACTTTTTTGGAACATGCGTGATTAATTTTTATTGCTAAATCACTGTCCATATTTAGTTCCATTAATTTAGTTTTACTTTCACTTAATTTCAATTTATTCATTTTTAGCCATTCATTTACATTTTTTAAATCGTGGTTTAGGTTAAACTGGCATTGCTCTTCATTTTCCGCTTCCGTAAATATTAGGGTATCGTCTGCATAAAGTACTATTTCACATTTCTCTAATATATTGTTATATATATTATGAACAATAATGATCCTAAAATTGAACCCTGTGGTACGCCGAAATCATTAGTTGTGTTCATTTACTAAAAATTTTTACAAATTTGTAACAGTTGTTACTAGAAAGCGTTCATTAACGCAAAAAATTTGCGACGAGAGAGCGTCGAAAGAGCGTAATAAATTGAGACAGAAAAATTCTTACAAGTTTTTACAAGTAAAATTTTTACTTGCAAAAATTATTCAAACAGCTGTTTTGCGTTTGTGTTTACAAAACAATATTTCTAAATTAAGATGAAAATAAAAATATTTTGAAAAATTTAAGAAATTGTAAGTAAATGTAAAGTTTTAAAACGATAAAAAGTATTAAAAAGATAACAAATTTAGTTTTGTGTAACTTAGGAACAACAGAATCAAAATAGGATGTCTAATGGAATTGAACTAAGCAACACAGTATAATATTATGAGTACCTAGATACTCGGTACTTTACACTAAGCAGGCAAATATTTCAATTAGTTCAGAATAAATTAAATTATTTTTAAAATTAACTTTGAAATAATAATGCTTTTAACTTTCAAATTCTATTTCTAACACCATATGTTCACTGTGGAGCACAGAGAGATTTATTTGCACTTATATTGCGAAATGATTGTTCGAACTTATTTTCTCTTATTGTGAAAAAGCGATCGAACTCAAAATTTGGAACTTGTAAATTTAAATCAAATTAGGTAAATTCGCAAAAGCTATTGGTTGATAGTATGTACCTATGTCCCGAAATTTAGTCAAACAAAACGGTCAAACCCATCATGAACTTCAGTTCGTATGAGGAATCAACACGATAATTTGCATATATAAATAATGTTTTTTCGATTTTGTCTTTTAATAAAGCCTTTGAAAATATTTATAAATAAGGCTGTAAATAACATCCGGTAGTGGGTTAGGAAACTTTCGCCCCATAAGTATCCTACCATGCCTATCCAAGATCTTGGAAGTAATCTTAAAGGATCAGATAGTAGACTATTTAACTACAAATACTCTACTTAGCAAGTGTCACTTTGGGTTCCGAACTGGTGGTAGCACTTCATTCCTTCTACTTAACTTAACTGAAAGCATACGACAAATATCTAGGCGTTCACCTTGATCGCCGTTTAACATGGTAATCGCACATAGACGCAAAGCTGATCCAAATGAAATTAAAAGCAGTCCAAATGAATTGGCTTATTGGAAGAAACTCTATACTAAGCCTTGACTGTAAACTTCTCTTATACAACGCGATCCATAAACCAATATGGTCCTATGGAATCCACTTATGGGGCACTGCCTCAGCATCGAATGTAGAAAAAATTCAAAGGCGACAAAATAAAATTCTACGTACTATTACAGCAGCCCCCTGGTATAACCGAAATCAGCGAATTCACAAAGACCTTGATGTTCCGTTGGTGAAGACAGTATTTTCAAAACACACGAGGAAATATATTAAAAAACTTGAGTGGCACCCAAATCCACTTGCGCAAAATATTCTACATTATAGAGGCCACACCCGGCTGAAAAGAATGGATACTCTTTTTCTCAGCCGTAGTCGAGAGATGTAAAATAACAAAAATCAACCGTTGAAATTAAAAATTTTGCTTAGCAGTGGCTAAACATATAATTAATATTGTCATATTTCAGATTTGAAAAATTTATTGATGTTTCAATTTATAATTGAAGATTCAATAAGAAATAAAAGTTAAAAAAAAGTAAATCGAACTTTCTAATTTCTTCCGTAGGAGAATCGCGAAACAATATACGCTGAAATGGAGTATGGGCATGATTCAGTTTCATCTGCCGATACATTTGCGTAATATCACAATTAAATACATACGAGTATGTATCTGAAAAGTCGCCAACGTAATATAAGAAGAACTAAATCCGCCTGTAGTGTAGGTCCAACATACAGGCAATCGTTGAGACTATTCCCGCTAGAAGTTTTATTAGACGCGTTAAATACAACCCTTAGTTTTGTAGTTTTTCTATCCATTTTTATTATCGGATGATGAGGTAAATAACACGACATATTTGAAACAAAATTTTTCGCTACAGGCCTCATGTGATTTAACGACAAATAATCCATCACCACGTCATCATGCATCTGTTTACCTAAGGTTTTCGTAAAAGCGTTGATTCATTTCTTAAGAACTGCGACATCACATTGTTCTTCGACAACCCTAAAGAAAGTTTATCAGGAAATTCCGTTTTAAAAGGAAGGGTCACTATGTATTTACCATCAGCTCCTCGACGAGTCGTATATTTAATTAACCTCACAAAGCAAATCAAATTTTGACATTATTTTCCGTTGTGGTTTTTCTTCTACCTCCCAAAATCGATGTAGATTGCGATTCAAGTATCTTCTTCAGAAAACTCAACCCTCGTAGAATAAACATGCAACGAAGATTGCTCTACAGGGCCCGTAATAAGCCACCCGAAGACCGTCTATTGTTTGTTTGTTTGTTTGTTTATTTCAGTCTATAGACAAAAAAGTCCTTACAGACTAAGATAATATAATATGTATAATATAATATAAATAAATAAAATTATGGTTATCTAGCAACAAAATTTAAATCAATATAAAATAAAATAAATAAGAAAGAACAAATAAAATCGCACCAAACATAATCACAGTAGATGTAAATGTAAAAATAATACTTAAGTGTGCATATACATGACTCTTTTATTAAGACGATTTGAGCCAAACTATTTTAATACACTAAAAAGTAACAATTTAAACTCAATTTTACCAGTGCTGAATTCGATAAATGAGTTAGAGTCTCTTTGCAAATTAAAATTTAAGTCATTTAAGAGGCCAAACGCGCGGGTTAGGGTACCATTACGTGCATAATCAGTACGACGAAACGGAACATCGAATAGCTTAGCTAACCTTAGATTCCTCGGCGGAATATAGAACCGTATAGCGTTAAGCAAATCTGGGCAATCAATAGAGCCATTGATAATGTCGTACAGCAGCAGGGCAGATTGAACTTTTCTACGTGATTCCAAAGTACGCAAACCAATAAATAAACATTTTGACTCATATGGAACCGCAGACAAATAAGATAGCGAGCGCGTAGCAAACTTAACAAAAATACGTTGAATTCTCTCCAAACGAGTGATAAGATTAGCTACGTGAGGACTCCAAATAACAGAAGCATATTCCAACTTAGACCTAACAAATCTATATATATAAAATACAAAAAATGTTTGTACCCATGTTCGCTATAGACTCGGAAACTATCCAACCGATTTGACCCAAACTGGTGTCATTCAAAAGGGAATTTATAGAGGATGGTTTTAGGCTTTTAATATTTCAAGTGGGCGTAGCCCCTCCCACATAAATTGAATAACATCATATATCTTGACTATTGTGATAGCAAGAGTTTTGAAACATTGCAATAGTTCATATGTTACTAATGTGAGTAATCACGACAAAAATGGGCGTTATCTGACAAGTGGGCGTGGCACCACCCATATAACCCAAAAATTTAAATCGCCATATTTTGGGCATTTTTTGACCTACGTCGATGATATTAGGTACATATGGTATTGCCATAATTTGGAATACGCACCGGGAGAAAAGTGGATGGGACCACGCTCCTTTTTATTAAAATTAAAAATCGTAATATAGTCTTAACTACTGGACCGATCGTCACAATAGGATATATAAATACTTTTAATTTTATTTTATAACGAGGGGGGTATCGAAGTACACCGGGATCAGCTAGTGACGTATAAACATACTTAAGAGTGTATGGGTCAGCAAACTCAGAACAAGTTCTTTTCAGAAAACCCAGCATCTTATAGGCTTTCGGAACTATGTATTCCACATGAGCAACAAATGACAAGGAATTATCAAACAATACGCCTAGGTCAAGTTTAGAATTAGATTTATTCAACATAACTCCATCAATATAAAATTCCACCGCAGTAGGGGCAAGAGACCTATGAAAAGAGACATGTACACATTTATTAATGTTCAAACACAAACCATTAAGACGACACCATTCACTTAACTTATTGAGCTCCATTTGCATAATCTGCGCATCATGTATAGAAACTAGTTTACCATAAAACTTTAAGTCATCAGCATATAAAAGATGGTTAGATTTAACGAAACAATTACTGATATCGTTTATGAAAAGGTTAAACAACAACGGGCCTAGTATACTACCCTGAGGTACACCTGACGTTTGCAAATAAGTGACAGAACTAAACCCTTCAATTGTAACTGAGCATAATCTATTGGGCAAATAGGAATTAATCCAAACTAGGATTTTAGTAGGAAATCCCATTAACTTCAATTTAGATACCAACACCGCGTGTGATACCTTATCGAACGCTTTCGAAAAATCAGTGTAAATCACCTCAACTTGATATCCATTCACCAAGGCATCTAAACAAAATTCATTAAAGAGAACCAAATTCGTTACAGTAGACCTACCAGCATAGAAGCCATGTTGATAAGGGGTTATCCAGCTCTTAGTAACAAAAAACATTTTATGAATAATGTGTTCAAAAATTTTAGAAACACATGATAATTTAGATATAGGCCTGTAGCATCTAACATTGTCTCTCTTCCCATCCTTATAAACGGGAGTGACCGTCGCATATTTCCATCTATCAATAAATTTACCCTCATCAAGTGACAACTTGAAAATATAAGTCAGTGCCGGAATAAAAGCCGAGGCAGCCTTCTTCAATTAGTACATACATAGGCCATCAACATCAGATTTCGTCGAGATCTTAGCCTGAGCGATTGCTTCAGCTACATCATCCTCCAACAAAACAAAGGATCCCAGATTTAAGTTAGCAAGAACCCCCGAAATAGGAAAATTAATGCCTCCAGCTGGCTCAAAGTTAGATTTGAAAAAGGAAGCGAACATATTAACAGCCTCATCACAAGAGCTAGAAACTTTACCATCAAGACAAACTATCGATGGAATATCAGATGATCTTTTCTTTGATTTTATGAAAGACCAGAAGGCCTTGGGATTACTTTTTATCTCTTGTTCCTTGGACAAGAGAAACTGCTTATAAAGAAATTTATTCAGAAAGTTAAATTCCCGGCGGTAATGAATAAATTTTGCTTCATATTCAGAGTCACCAACATCTAAAAACTTCTTATGATATTTGTTACGCAAATTCTTTAGCTTTTTTAAACCTCTAGTATACCACGGAAGCTTAAAAGGCTTAACGCACTTAAAAGGAATATTACTACGGCAGATATCACACACTTTCTGTACAAATACATCGTAGCACTCATTAGTATTTAAACCCGCAAACAAATCGATCCAATCTGAGGACTCAAATATGGAATTCAGCACATCAAAATTACATTGATTAAAATTAAAATCTTTAAAAATTGTAGTTTGGGAATGTTTAAAAAATGTTAGGTTATAAATTTCAATCACAAAAGGCTGATGATGGATATTAGGTTGAGAAATCCACAGGAAAGGAACATAAATTTGGTAATCAAGACACTCAGACAAAAATATAAGGTCCAGAAAGCGATTTAATTGATTAGCAAACTTGTTAACTTGGCACAGATTCAGCGAAAGTAAGCTGTCAATAAAATTTATTTCATGACAATGATTAACATTATGAGGCATTAGCAAAGAGCTGTCCCCAAGCTTTGACCAAGAAATATTTTTTAAATTGAAATCACCAAGAATAAAGAGGTTATCATTAACTGTGAAGTTCTCACCTACCGATAACATGTTAGAAATATGAGCATTATATAAACAATCAGAGCTATTGGGTGGAATATAAGAAGCACATACTAGAAAAGAACAGCTTAAATCCGATATCGTTACAATTACTTGGTCAACCAAGCCATTAAGATTATTAATGTTGCAAACAGATGACTTAAAACTATTTTTTACAGCAACTAAGACGCCTCCTCCCAAAGATAGGCCAGTAGAAGACTCATCCCTATCTTTGCGATACACCATCCAAAGATTAGGATCAAAAAATTCAGAATCCGAAAAATCACTTTTCAGTTGGCTGTCCGTTATTTCCCAAATTGATTTTTTTACAGCGATCGCCCCCTGAATTTTTAGTTTAAGATATAAAAAAAAATATCCAATACAATTGAGCTCTTAATTTTGGAATTATACCGTGCCCGAATCATGTTACTTTTACCATGTAAATAACATGGGATTTTTTGACTTTTTACTTTTAATTTTATTTCTCAGAAACAAATGAATAAAAAAATCTAAAAACAAATTATTCTGACGTAAAATTTAACGCTCTACAAAAAAGGTCTCGTATGAATTTTCGATAAAATCACTTCATTAATAGTTATTCAACATTTAACTTGTGTCTAATATTAATCTTGCAATATTTTCGACTTTTTGCTTATTTTTACTCTTTTTGACTCTAAAATCATTGGAAAAGAAGATAAAAATCATTATCATTGGAGCACCAGTGATTATTAGTGTGAATTTTTAGGCTTGAACTGAAAATTTAACAGAAAAAATATATTTTTGAGAACGAAATAAAACAAAATATTTTTCCTCATGTTATAAGTGGGTTTATTATCATTTTTAAAATTTTTTTGTTAAACAAGCTTTAGTCGGATTCGGATATTTGGTTTTGTACTCCTGCACAACTTGTATTAAGTACTGTTTTTGGTCTTCTCGTGTTGTTAAAATGTTAATATACTCTTGGGTCAATTTAATGGCTCTTTCGGCGACATCATTGATAACTTGTAGATTTTCAACAATTCTTAAGCCCTCCAAATAGTCATTATTGCTAGCCCAGGTCTGAACATCCAAATTCAAAAAATCCGCATAAATAATCACTGGTGCTCCAATGATAATGATTTTTATCTTCTTTTCCAATGATTTTAGAGTCAAAAAGAGTAAAAATAAGCAAAAAGTCGAAAATATTGCAAGATTAATATTAGACACAAGTTAAATGTTGAATAACTATTAATGGAGTGATTTTATCGAAAATTCATACGAGACCTTTTTTGTAGAGCGTTAAATTTTACGTCAGAATAATTTGTTTTTAGATTTTTTTATTCATTTGTTTCTGAAAAATAAAATTAAAAGTAAAAAGTCAAGAAATCCCATGTTATTTACATGGTAAAAGTAACATGATTCGGGCACGGTATAATTCAAAAATTAAGAGCTCAATTGTATTGGATATTTTTTTTTATATCTTAAACTAAAAATTCATGGGGCGATCGCTGTAAAAAAATCAATTTGGGAAATAACGGACAGCCTACTGTTCAGCCAGGTTTCCACCAATACAAAAACATCGAAATCATACTGTGATGAAAAATCATAGACAGTCTTAGACTTGGACCGCATTCCCGAAACATTATGAAAATACACCTTCAACCCATTACTCCCATTAACTATTTTTGCTGATTGTGAGGCAACGACCTTTGAAAATTTACGAAGGGTCGAACTTTAATACCAGCTGGCCAAATTTCAGGCTTTAAGACTTTATCATAAAGACTATGCGAAATACCAATTTTAAAATTAACATGTTTTATGGCAGACAGATCAGCATCGTTTTTAACCAACTTAAAGCATGCCATATGGCATTTACTAACATTTGCAGTTTTTTCAATATAGCTTAGAATTTGGTCAGTCGTAACAGTTGCCTTAAACGACGAGATGTGGATCCATTTTTTGTAGGAGAAAACACTCAGGTCACTAGATGAATTGGCGCCATAAATTACAGGGCCTTTACTAAAGTTAGCCTTGCTCTTACTGGTACGTACGGGTGAAAGTTCATTACCGGCATGTGAAATTGGTTGGTTTATAACACCAGCGTAATGAGACGAAGTCGGTGGCGACAGAGAAGCAGGCAAAACAGGCTGCTTACCACCCTTAGCAGGCACTGAAGTATTACTGGCAGGAGAGACAATTAACTCAGCAAGTGTATTACCACCACGATAACTATTAATGTTAGATGGCTGATGCTGAGAGAAAGACGGAGATGAGCTATAAACTAAAACTTCATCTTGGCGTGGCGAAGCTAAAACAGCATTATTCGAATCAGACAATGCCATATTGCTCTTGACAACGTCAGCAAAAGACCCTTTACAGAAATCAGCAGTTGTTTCTTTTATAGTGTTTTTAATAACACTACAAATTGTGCTGTTATTTTCAGTAATTGCGCAAGCAATTTCCTTGTTGTTAAAGTGGTATTCCTTCATCGATTCGCATAAACTATTAATCTCCTTGAGATTACGAGCACAAGACTTTTGAACATCATCCAGCTTATTCAATCGCTCAAGATACCTTTTTTCTATCGCTTCCAACAACTTTTTAATTTCAGTCTCATTCCGCTTTAAGCAATCTTTAAACTCGCCCTTGTATTCCGCCAGATTATCGCCATTTTTTTTAACGCCAGCTTGTACTTCTGACATTACCAAATCCACATTGTGAATGTATTGGAGGCAATCATCACATAGGAACCTGATGAAACCAGTCGAATCAAGTATACCCCTAGAATATTGATCCAAGCCAGAGCACTTTTTGGAAGCATGGAAAACCTTCTTGCAGACACCCTCGCACATAATGCCACTTTCACCGCGAATTGCACTTTTACAGTGATGACAATCCGCCATATTCACAACTTACCAATGTGTACGGGCAGACTTATCAATTTTTATTCGCAACACCCGAAGAAAATAATTTTAAACACTGCTATAAATTTCATTGAGAGGGTTTTGAAAATCAGTGATGAGTCCTTTCATCCAAAGAATATAAACAAAATTAAAAACATTTTAATAAAGAACAATTTCCCAAAGAAAACAATCGACGATTTATTGAAGTATGTAGAACATAAATCAAATAATGTGAACAATAAAGATGAAAAACCATCAATAATATACAAGTCAACAAACTACATCCCTGGGTTTTCTGAGAGACTGAAATACACGGACATATATGACAAAGATAAAAATGAATTGGCTTTCAAAACAACGAACACGAATATGAAACTGTTCAGTCAAACAAAATCGAAATTAGATATTGGAGAAAACTCGAATTTAGTGTACCAAATAAATTGTGGTGCAGATGGGTCTAATTTATGCCAAAAAATCTACGTTGGTACTACTAAAACAAAATTAAAAACTAGAATGGCATCACACAAATGTGACATTAAATAAACCCTTCTCACAAAAAACAGCACTTGCGGCCCACTGTGCTGAAACCGGTCATAAGCCAAATTTTGAGAAAGTTAAAATATTAACAAAAGAGAAGAATTACAGAAAGAGATATATGCTTGAAATGTTACACATTATAGATGTACCGACAAGTAAGAGATTGAATTATAAAGCTGACACAGAGAGATGTGCACAAATATACAGACATACAATAAATAAACACAGATCAAACTAAAATAAATAAACAAATAGGGAAATAACCATTTGTTAACTACTAAACTATCTGAGTAGAAGTAAAACTTTATTAAATTACAATATAATTTTAAAAATTTTTAAATTGTTTAAAATGTAAATATAAAACAATTTTATTTATTTGTTGCGGGTTAGCAATATCTAGATATATATTTCGTTGGTAGCTATACCAATTCATCAGTAGATGTTTTACCCTTTATGTTTAAAAAAATTTCAAAGCTCATCTATTTATACAAAAACTCACAAATATATTTTTGTGAATTACAAAGCATAAAAATAGCCTTTAAAAAATTTTTCAAACACACACAACAATAATTTTCCATTATGAATGTGTTTACTTTTCTACACCTATACAATTAGACAACCGCTGGTTGCCATTAAAAGTATTTTATAAGGCAAAAATGAAAAGCAAATCTCCCCGTTACAAAATTTTTACATTTATTTGAGCATGTACTCAAGTATTTATGTTTTATATTTTATTTATTTGTTGCGGGTTAGCAATATCTAGATATATATAAAAAAAAAAAAAAAAAAAAAAAAAAAAAAATATATATATCTAGATATTGCTAACCTGCAACAAATAAATAAAATATAAAACATAAATACTTGAGTACATGCTCAAATAAATGTAAAAATTTTGTAACGGGGAGATTTGCTTTTCATTTTTGCCTTATAAAATACTTTTAATGGCAACCAGCGGTTGTCTAATTGTATAGGTGTAGAAAAGTAAACACATTCATAATGGAAAATTATTGTTGTGTGTGTTTGAGAAATTTTTTAAAGGCTATTTTTATGCTTTGTAATTCACAAAAATATATTTGTGAGTTTTTGTATAAATAGATGAGCTTTGAAATTTTTTTAAAAAATATATATCTAGATATTGCTAACCCGCAACAAATAAATAAAATATAAAACATAAATACTTGAGTACATGCTCAAATAAATGTAAAAATTTTAAAACAATTTTACTTATAACTTTATATTTGTATATTTAAATTGAAAATTATCAAAATAATTATAATAATTTTTGGTGTTATGTGTTGTATATGTACATATTTTTAGATCCCCTGATGATGATCAACGATGTTGATCGAAATATTGGGAAATAAATAAACAATAAAAAACTAAAATTATTGTATTTTTAATGACCTCAAGCTGAACTAATTGGAATTGTTTAAGGATTGGTTTAAAATTTTAATTAAATTATAATTAATTGAATCAAAATTTAAATCAAATACAAAGTATATTAAAAATAAAAACCAATAATATTTTCTTCAACAAGCAAAGTTTTAGTCAAACTGACCGGTGGGTGATAGGGTTAAACTTGTAGTAAACGAACACCGACAAACACGTATTTAATCTAATACATTTTATTTTATTAAAATTCCGTCCGTCCACGTAAACAAACGCACGGTAAGATTTTTTGCGTAGCAAAGAAAATTGTATAAAGCAAATGTCAAGAATTGTGAAGCGATGTGAAGCGATCGCAACAGTTCCGAAAAATTAACTATGTATGTGTGTATTTTTTCTTATATACACAACAATTGGTAATATATTTTAATATATTTTCCAAAATAAAAATCACGCACTTTATATATGTGTATACAATTCCGCACATTTTTTCTGCAATTTGTTTTATTTTGCAAAGTGAAATATGTAGGTATATCTACTTATATTGTTGGTGTTGAAAAGATGGCGATCCTTGAGGTAGGCACGGCAAATCCTGCGTGACGAACGTTACATTCGTACGCATTTTCACATTAATATATACAAATTTTTTGGTCTTTCAAAAGAGGTACCTTCAACTTATACATGGTGTTTAATGGGATATAAGTGTACTTTTGCATGGCATCAAACATAATTTTTTAGCAGGTATGTGTTGCGAAATAATTGATTACAAAGTCTTGTGACGCACGCTACAAAAAACGGAAGTAACTTTGAAACTTGAATTGTGTTTTCGTAAATTTTTAGCGAATTTTGCATAATAAAGCACACAAAATCTAGTTTCTAAAAGAAATATGAATATAAGAGAAATCTAAAATAACTTATTTGCAGCCAAAAAAATTTGTCGTTTTTTATCAAAAGACGTGAACCCTTTGTGACGGACGCTACGTGACGCACGCCATATTTTTTGTAGTAGCATATAAATAAACACATTTGTAATTATTTTAACAAATTATATTTATAATTTAATTTATATTTATTCATTTATAACATTTTATATCTAGTCTAATATTCCATAAAAAAAACATAAAAATAAGTTTGATAAATTTCAAAAAATGTAGGTTGGTGGACTGTTTCTGGGATTTACCCATATATGCCCAGAATCCGGCTCGAGTTGACCACAATGTTTGCGTGAAAACTTTATGTATTTATGGATGTATATAAATTTCGTAGAAACTTTGATGAAACTCGTTGAGTTATTAATGTTGGAAGTTTTAAGTAGAATTTTGTGTGTAACACAACCAGCGTTCAAATTACAAGTAGAATAATAATATAATTAAAATTTTACGGAGCAAAGTAATGTGTGCAATGCTCAAGACCGTTAGGTATTTATTCGTTAGAATTTGTGTAAAAACTCCCACACAAGGGTGAAGAAAAACGGAGTGATACAAATCCTAACGAATTGCCAATTATTATAAACAAAACATTAAATGCATGCAATCTAACTTAAACACCTTCCTATTCCTCCAGTAATGATTAGCTCTGGGGGTAGATTCTGGTTCTGCGATAACGTGAAATGTAAACAGTTTTCTAGTTTACATTTTGTTTCTGATTCCCGTTCTGTGAAGAAATTAAAACAAATTAAAATCTTTTCACAATGAGAGAAACAAATGGAATGAAACAATTTTTCTCTCAGTTTCACAGCAAAACTGATTCTCGTTTTATGTAACTGCGAAAACAAATGTCAAAACATTTTTATATGACGCGTTTTTTTTTTCACTCAAAATTTGTCAGCGAAAATGGTAAAAGCAGCAAAAGGCATGCGCACAAGCATAAATCAAAAAGAATTTTTTATTAATTTTTAGAACATAAATGTCGATATTGCAAACGATAAATATGTATGTATGTAAGTATGTACATAGATATGTATGTATAGAGTTCAAAAATAAAAAAAAATCATTTAAATAATTGATTTATGTATACATGCGTATGTACATACATACATACATATGTACATATGTATGTATATGTATTTACAGATTTGTTACTGCATATAAAAAAAATAATGCATACATTTTCAACATCTTCACATTTATCCCAATGTACAACGTAATTTATTTTTGTTGTTTGACAATTGTACAGACCCAAGCAGAGAGAAAGTTGGTGTCGGCTTAAAAAAAATTTACTAAGAGGCGGCTTAAACTTATTTTGGAGCCGGCTGCTTAAAAAATACATAAGGCGATAGAAAATCGAAGAGTAAGAAAAACTTATTTTGCAGTAAATTTCGGAAACGCATAAAATTGAATATCTAACACATTTAAATAAACTCAGGCCAAAACTAGAAAGCAATTAGCATATGTTATGGAAAATGTATCAATAAATAGAAATAATTAAAAAAAAATTGTATTCGAGTTAGTGCTATTTTTTCTGCTATTGATATTTCTGATTTTACTATCGATTGAATGTTTGTACTTAAGTAGGAAAATTTTAACTAATTATAATTATTCAGGCAATTCGTTGTTATTACTTTATTTAAATTACTACCTGCAACCGCGGGTCTTGTGCAATTTTGTCAAAAAACAAAAAAATACATGCCTTTGACACTGTTTATACACAAAAATACCAGAGCATAAAATTAACAAGTATGCGTGTGCTGCCATCTTTTTACTTCGATACAAAACAACTGACATTTTCTTTGTCAATCACAATTGGAGACTATCAAAGTAATATATCACACGATTATGGTTTTCATCAATCAGAGCCGACAACGTATACGTGTACCCGAAAAATCACCACTGCACGCACACACTTAGAACGTTGATGTGTTTTTTATCGTCTCCAGAGGGCACAAGAGAAAGTTTAAATAAAACATTTTTAAAACATCTAGAATTCATCCCGTTTAAAAATTTGTTGCTCTTCGCAACATACATACATACATACGAGTATGTAATTTGAAAACATATCATTTTATTAAAAAAAAAATGAAAAGTAAATAAATAGAATTAAACTAAAGTACCGGTTCAAAACTGTATTTTAAATATTATCGATACCGATATTTATACCTATAGGTACATATGTATATAGATATATCTATATTTTCGATATTTTTAAACTATCGACTTTCATTTTCAGAGTTTTTACCATTTGAAATTATAGTATAAAAGTGTGATTATACACTATTTTTCGATTATATTTTTTTGTCAATAAGACATTAAATAATATCTCCGATTATACATACATATATATATATATATATATATATATATATACAAATATATATATATATTTATTCCTTATTCAAGTTGTAGGATTAACTCAGTATCTGTAATGATAGACTATTAATAAAATTGCCTACTTATGTAATTCATACAATTTCTTCACCACCGCTAATTTGTTTACTTAATATTTTCTAATTTTTATTAAATTTCCAAAATTTCAATGAAGAATATATGCATGCTGTAAAAGCCGCAAAAGAAAATATATATTTGCATGCGGCCTTGCACCGCATCGAAGTAGTACAACTTCGTTCCCTGTGTGTGACATTTCAAGTTGAATAACATGGATATAAAGTTACACTGCAACAGATGGAATGAAACACTTTTTCATAATATAAACGGGAATCGCATTTTGTGCAACTGCGAAAAGATATTACGTAAAGTTGTAATGAAAACGAAAATGAAACATATTTTTACATTTCACGTTATCGCAGAACCAGAATCTACCCCCTGTTTATAACCCAATTCCTGGGTTTCCTATAGTAGTGACCGATTGGAGCTTTTACCGATCTGTCACTAACTTCCTCATTTAGTGCTGACCTTTACCATGTCAGTTCATCAGCGATTTCGTTTCCCACCCAACATAGCCTATCGCTATATTTGTCTATAAGCAAATTAAGGGCCCGCCTACACTTGCTGACTAGCTTCGATTTGGCATTGTATCATTTCAATGCTTTCAGCGTCGCGTAACTACATTATGTTGTTAATCGCAGTGTTAACTGTAATGTTGATGATCAGCAAAACTACATAAAGTGATATTAACATGTCATTTTTGTCCATTTGTATATTTTGTAGTTGGTGTTTTAGTTGAAAAGAATTTCTTACGTTATATTCCTCTGAAATTACATTTTTAAGAATTTTTTCTATGTATTTGCTAATTTGGTAGCATGGTACTTGTGGTGACGACACAATGGGTCTTATGCTATGTTCACACTTATGTGTTTAACGTCTCATTCGTGTTTAAGAGCTTAAACACTTCGATTTTGATATGTTTTACCATACATTGACTTGTTTTGTTAAACATCTCAAATGACAAGTTTTAGATTTAAACATCTCGCTAAACACGCAAAAGGCAGGGTTACAAATATATTTGGAGTATGTTCAGTGCGTTTTTTGACAACTCTGTAATGTTTGTATTGCTATTAAATGGCGCCACGTCAAAAATTTTTCACCAACTCTGTCATTTTGCCATGCTATTATATGACGTCACATCAAAAAAATAAAAATTCCATTTGCATATAACATATATTTCACCTTTTAATAGGCTAGCAATTTTACTAATTTCATGAGAAAGAAAATAATAATATAAATAATAGTTTTTTACTGATATTTCTTTCCAGTTGTAATATAATATTAGTTTCTCAAACGCGCAATATTACAAAAACACAATAATCAGCTGACGAAACGTTAACCTTAAACATCTCAAATGTAATGTGAACGGTTGTGTTTAGATTCTAAAACATTTGCCTTAAACACGTTTAAAAACACAAGTGTGAACTTAGTATTAAGGGCATATTAGATTTGTGTATCTTTGGTAGCCCATAGATTCTGGATGCAGTTGTTAAAAACTCCGTGAACGGTTTAAATTAAATTAAACAAAATATGTTTATTACAAGAAAGTTTAATTAGGAATAAGGAAAATAATTTTAATAAAATTATTTTTACAAATTAGAAAATCAAAAACAACTTAATGTAAATAAATATTATTTATAAAGTTGTTAATATGCAAAGTAGAATACGAGTGTTCTCCCACACCCTTCCTCAATCGGATTCAAGTCCAAGTAGAGATCGTAATTTTGAAAATGCAGGCTTCGGCAATGGCTTTGTCATAATATCAGCTATCATGTCATTTGATGGACAGTAGGTACATGTTATATGCTGCTTGTCAATATGATCTTTAACGAAGTGAATTTTTGTGTCAATGTGCTTAGTTCTTGCACTTAACTTCTGTTCTTTTATCAAATGTAAGCAACTTTGGTTATCTTCATATATCAAAGTTGGGTTCTTTTGCGTAAGAAACATGTCATCTAAAATTCGTCTTATCCAAATAGCTTCTTTGCACGTTTCAGATAGTGAAATAAATTCAGCTTCTGTTGACGATAAGGCTACAAGGGTTTGTTTTTTACACGACCAACTTATTGTTCCTCCGTTTATCTGAAAAACATAACCAGAATTAGATTTTCTGTCTGTTTTATCTTCGGCCCAATTGGCATCGGCATATCCTTTTAATATGTGAGATTTAACAGTATTAAAACTCATTCGTAAAAAATAATTTTCAGTGCCCTTTAAATACTTAAGCACTCTCTTAAGCTCAGACCAATCGTTTTGAGTAGGAAAACTAACTTTACGTGCAAGTATTGAAACGCTGGCGGCAATGTCTGGTCTTGAATAAACACTTATATACAGTAATGATCCAAGCAATTGCTGATATTCTTGATTATGAAGTAAATTTTCTGACTTTGTTTTACCATATCCGGGATCTAGTGGGTATTCAGATATTTTTGAACCATCCAAACCAAATTTTTTTTACTAGGTTTCTTATATACGTGGATTGACGAATACAAAAATTGTAATCTTTATCTTGAAATATTTCTATTCCCAAAAAATGCTTAGCTCTTCCAAGAACGCCCACGATGCAAGAGTCTTTCTGACCAGAAACCAAAATGTCATCAACGTATATCAATATATAGACTAGCCCTTCCTCGTTGGTGTATTTTGTGTATAAGCAGGGATCAGCATCGGATTTCTTATATCCCCCTGAACACAACAAATTGTCTAATTTTTGGTTCCATACATATGCAGCTTGTTTAAGTCCATAAATGCTTTTCTTCAGCTTACATACGCGCTTATTCCCTTCCTCAAATCCAGGAGGTTGTTTCATGAATATAACTTCCTTAAGATCACCGTTAAGAAAAGCGGATTTCACATCAAAATGGAATACTGACATATTTTTTACTCCAGAAACAGACAACAAGACTCTTAATGTTGTTTGTCTAATAACAGGTGCATAAATTTCGTCATAATCTTCTCCAAATTTTTGTGTAAAACCGCGAGCAACCAGACGCGCCTTAAATCTGTGTATTTTTCCTACTACATCACGTTTTACTTTATATGTCCATTTACAACTAATAATATTTGCACCAGGTGGAGCAGTTACCAGTTCCCATGTATCTAAGGATTTAAGCGTTGTGTATTCTTCTTTCATTGCCGCAACCCAATTATCTTTATCTTCAGATCTTAGAGCTTCTTCGTAATTTTTTGGTTCTATTAAATCTTTATAAACAGCACTACACCCAAAACGATTTGGATGCTTACCTTTATTACTTCGTGATGATCTACGAACTGCCTGGGAATTTTGTGCTATCGAGTTTTCATCTACTAAAGAACTGATATCACCTTCTCTGACTTCGATATTTTCTAGACTTTGAAACGATATGTTATCATCATCAGATAAAACTTCTTCTTGCCAACAACTTTTATTATTTTTAAAATTTCTATTTAATATACCAACAGGAATTACATGATCTTCTACTGGATTATCGTTTTTGATATCAAAAAAATCTTTTTGCTCGATAAATCTGACATCCCGACTTATTGTGACAATATTAGTATGCACATCAACCATTCGGTAGCCTTTTGAGTGCTCATCATATCCCATAAAAACTAATACATTAGTTTTGCTATCTAGTTTTTGACGTTTTTCACCAGGTATAAGAACGTGCGCTTTCTTGCCAAAAATTTTAAACTTAGATATGTCAGGGATTTTTTCTTCCCATAGTTGATATGGAGTATTATCTATAACCTTGGAATAACACCGATTCTGAAGAAAATTTGCTGTATTTATAGCTTCTCCCCAAAATGTTTTTGGTAGCTTAGCTTCAGTTAACATACATCTAGCCATTTCGGTTAGACTTCTGTTCTTTCTTTCAGCTATACCATTTTGCTGCGGACAATAAGGAACAGTACATTGGTATTGTATACCTTTCGATTCAATGTAACTACGGATTTGCTGAGATGTATATTCTCCACCATTATCGAACCTTACACTTCTTGGATATCTGGAGAACTTATTCTTAACAAATTCAAGATAGCATTTAAGCTTATCAAAAACTTCGTTCTTCCTATTTAGCAAGTAGACAACTGTATAACGGCTATAGTCATCAATAAACGTCAAATAATATCGTTTCTTTCCAGGTGTCATCGTTTGCATTGGCCCGCAAACGTCAGTGTGTATTAATTCTAAAACTTTATTTGATTTGGACTGACTTTGTTTCTTAAAAGGAGCCTTTGTCATTTTACAATTAATGCAAACATCACATGTCTTTTTCACACCACAATCAATTAATTCCAAATGACTCACCAGTTGCATTTTTTTTCATTTCTTTTATTGCTTCAACATCACGATGACCGAACACTTTGTGCCAGTAATGAATGCAATTTTTCAAATGGCATGATGAAACCATTGCTCTTGGTTTTACCTTTTGTTGCAATTGATATAATCCATTTGATAGCACAGCCAAACCGATTTCTTTACCACTACTAGTACAAACGATTCCACGATCATTTTCGAAATTAACTTGAAACTTGCTTTTTAAAATCTTATTAACAGATACTAGGTTTCCATAAAACGATGGAATGCACAGCACATCAGTCATTTCAACATCAAAAACTTCTCCCTGGGAATTGCGCAATGCTATATGACATTTACCTTTACCAGTGCTTAATACACTCTGGCCATTAGCTACTGTTACCTTTTCACGAAAACTGAGATCCAAAGTAGAGAAACTGTTACGATCTGAGCATATATGACAAGTTGCACCAGAGTCTAAAATCCATGACTTAGACCCAATGCCTAACGAGAAACAAAAGTTTTCCGAGTTGCTGATAGATGCAGTTACCTCGTTAGCCTTATTATTATTCCTCGACTTCTTAAATTTCCAACAATCACGCTTAATATGACCTTTTGCTTTACAAAAATGACAAACTTTCAAACAACGAGCATCTTTATAGTTTGAAGTTTTCAATACAGAGTATTCTGGAATATCTGATGAACTTCGATGATTTTCTTCCATTAAACAAGTTTCAACCACACTTAAAGTTAGTTCTTCCATCTTTATAGCTTCCAAAGCAGTAACAAGGCTATCGTAAGAGGGTGGCAAACTGCTTAACAACATGGCCACTAACCACCGCTCAGAAAATTTTTCACCAATAGCTGCCAATTTTTCGAACAACAACTTCATTTTTAAAATATGCTCTGAAATTTTTGCGCCTTGAGAATATTTCATTTGGCAAATCTGTTTCATAAGCCGTACACTAGACCCAAGAGTGTCCTTCTCATGATGAGTTCGCAAAGTTTCCCATGCTTCTTTAGCATTTTTAGCATTTTTAATCAATATTAATTGATTATCTTCCACAGATAATCCAATCATCACAAAAGCTTCTTCATCTTTACGTTTCCAATTGTCATTTGGATCGGAAGGTACTTCTCCAATCACATGATTCCACAAACCGTCCCTTCGTAACACCAGTTCCAGCTTAAATTTCCATAAATGGTAGTTGTCAGCATTAAGTTTAGCAAACGAAGTCTTCATTAAATCCATTGCGTGAAACTGGGCCCATAACCTGTTAAAAACTCCGTGAACGGTTTAAATTAAATTAAACAAAATATGTTTATTACAAGAAAGTTTAATTAGGAATAAGGAAAATAATTTTAATAAAATTATTTTTACAAATTAGAAAATCAAAAACAACTTAATGTAAATAAATATTATTTAGAAAGTTGTTAATATGCAAAGTAGAATACGAGTGTTCTCCCACACCCTTCCTCAATCGGATTCAAGTCCAAGTAGAGATCGTAATTTTGAAAATGCAGGCTTCGGCAATGGCTTTGTCATAATATCAGCTATCATGTCATTTGATGGACAGTAGGTACATGTTATATGCTGCTTGTCAATATGATCTTTAACGAAGTGAATTTTTGTGTCAATGTGCTTAGTTCTTGCACTTAACTTCTGTTCTTTTATCAAATGTAAGCAACTTTGGTTATCTTCATATATCAAATTTGGGTTCTTTTGCGTAAGAAACATGTCATCTAAAATTCGTCTTATCCAAATAGCTTCTTTGCACGTTTCAGATAGTGAAATAAATTCAGCTTCTGTTGACGATAAGGCTACAAGGGTTTGTTTTTTACACGACCAACTTATTGTTCCTCCGTTTATCTGAAAAACATAACCAGAATTAGATTTTCTGTCTGTTTTATCTTCGGCCCAATTGGCATCGGCATATCCTTTTAATATGTGAGATTTAACAGTATTAAAACTCATTCGTAAAAAATAATTTTCAGTGCCCTTTAAATACTTAAGCACTCTCTTAAGCTCAGACCAATCGTTTTGAGTAGGAAAACTAACTTTACGTGCAAGTATTGAAACGCTGGCGGCAATGTCTGGTCTTGAATAAACACTTAGATACAGTAATGATCCAAGCAATTGCTGATATTCTTGATTATGAAGTAAATTTTCTGACTTTGTTTTACCATATCCGGGATCTAGTGGGTATTCAGATATTTTTGAACCATCCAAACCAAATTTTTTTTACTAGGTTTCTTATATACGTGGATTGACGAATACAAAAATTGTAATCTTTATCTTGAAATATTTCTATTCCCAAAAAATGCTTAGCTCTTCCAAGAACGCCCACGATGCAAGAGTCTTTCTGACCAGAAACTAAAATGTCATCAACGTATATCAATATATAGACTAGCCCTTCCTCGTTGGTGTATTTTGTGTATAAGCAGGGATCAGCATCGGATTTCTTATATCCCCCTGAACACAACAAATTGTCTAATTTTTGGTTCCATACATATGCAGCTTGTTTAAGTCCATAAATGCTTTTCTTCAGCTTACATACGCGCTTATTCCCTTCCTCAAATCCAGGAGGTTGTTTCATGAATATAACTTCCTTAAGATCACCGTTAAGAAAAGCGGATTTCACATCAAAATGGAATACTGACATATTTTTTACTCCAGAAACAGACAACAAGACTCTTAATGTTGTTTGTCTAATAACAGGTGCATAAATTTCGTCATAATCTTCTCCAAATTTTTGTGTAAAACCGCGAGCAACCAGACGCGCCTTAAATCTGTGTATTTTTCCTACTACATCACGTTTTACTTTATATGTCCATTTACAACTAATAATATTTGCACCAGGTGGAGCAGTTACCAGTTCCCATGTATCTAATGATTTAAGCGTTGTGTATTCTTCTTTCATTGCCGCAACCCAATTATCTTTATCTTCAGATCTTAGAGCTTCTTCGTAATTTTTTGGTTCTATTAAATCTTTATAAACAGCACTACACCCAAAACGATTTGGATGCTTACCTTTATTACTTCGTGATGATCTACGAACTGCCTGGGAATTTTGTGCTATCGAGTTTTCATCTACTAAAGAACTGATATCACCTTCTCTGACTTCGATATTTTCTAGACTTTGAAACGATATGTTATCATCATCAGATAAAACTTCTTCTTGCCAACAACTTTTATTATTTTTAAAATTTCTATTTAATATACCAACAGGAATTACATGATCTTCTACTGGATTATCGTTTTTGATATCAAAAAAATCTTTTTGCTCGATAAATCTGACATCCCGACTTATTGTGACAATATTAGTATGCACATCAACCATTCGGTAGCCTTTTGAGTGCTCATCATATCCCATAAAAACTAATACATTAGTTTTGCTATCTAGTTTTTGACGTTTTTCACCAGGTATAAGAACGTGCGCTTTCTTGCCAAAAATTTTAAACTTAGATATGTCAGGGATTTTTTCTTCCCATAGTTGATATGGAGTATTATCTATAACCTTGGAATAACACCGATTCTGAAGAAAATTTGCTGTATTTATAGCTTCTCCCCAAAATGTTTTTGGTAGCTTAGCTTCAGTTAACATACATCTAGCCATTTCGGTTAGACTTCTGTTCTTTCTTTCAGCTATACCATTTTGCTGCGGACAATAAGGAACAGTACATTGGTATTGTATACCTTTCGATTCAATGTAACTACGGATTTGCTGAGATGTATATTCTCCACCATTATCGAACCTTACACTTCTTGGATATCTGGAGAACTTATTCTTAACAAATTCAAGATAGCATTTAAGCTTATCAAAAACTTCGTTCTTCCTATTTAGCAAGTAGACAACTGTATAACGGCTATAGTCATCAATAAACGTCAAATAATATCGTTTCTTTCCAGGTGTCATCGTTTGCATTGGCCCGCAAACGTCAGTGTGTATTAATTCTAAAACTTTATTTGATTTGGACTGACTTTGTTTCTTAAAAGGAGCCTTTGTCATTTTAC
The DNA here is from genome assembly GCA_947311025.1 of Lypha dubia. NCBI lineage: Eukaryota > Metazoa > Arthropoda > Insecta > Diptera > Tachinidae > Lypha > Lypha dubia. The sequence goes on along the minus strand of OX371261.1, from coordinate 72,871,376 downwards.
AATTAATGCAAACATCACATGTCTTTTTCACACCACAATCAATTAATTCCAAATGACTCACCAGTTGCATTTTTTTCATTTCTTTTATTGCTTCAACATCACGATGACCGAACACTTTGTGCCAGTAATGAATGCAATTTTTCAAATGGCATGATGAAACCATTGCTCTTGGTTTTACCTTTTGTTGCAATTGATATAATCCATTTGATAGCACAGCCAAACCGATTTCTTTACCACTACTAGTACAAACGATTCCACGATCATTTTCGAAATTAACTTGAAACTTGCTTTTTAAAATCTTATTAACAGATACTAGGTTTCCATAAAACGATGGAATGCACAGCACATCAGTCATTTCAACATCAAAAACTTCTCCCTGGGAATTGCGCAATGCTATATGACATTTACCAGTGCTTAATACACTCTGGCCATTAGCTACTGTTACCTTTTCACGAAAACTGAGATCCAAAGTAGAGAAACTGTTACGATCTGAGCATATATGACAAGTTGCACCAGAGTCTAAAATCCATGACTTAGACCCAATGCCTAACGAGAAACAAAAGTTTTCCGAGTTGCTGATAGATGCAGTTACCTCGTTAGCCTTATTATTATTCCTCGACTTCTTAAATTTCCAACAATCACGCTTAATATGACCTTTTGCTTTACAAAAATGACAAACTTTCAAACAACGAGCATCTTTATAGTTTGAAGTTTTCAATACAGAGTATTCTGGAGTATCTGATGAACTTCGAGGATTTTCTTCCATTAAACAAGTTTCAACCACACTTAAAGTTAGTTCTTCCATCTTTCTAGCTTCCAAAGCAGTAACAAGACTATCGTAAGAGGGTGGCAAACTGCTTAACAAAATGGCCACTAACCACCGCTCAGAAAATTTTTCACCAATAGCTGCCAATTTTTCGTACAACAACTTCATTTTTAAAATATGCTCTGTAATTTTTGCGCCTTGAGAATATTTCATTTGGCAAATCTGTTTCATAAGCCGTACACTAGACCCAAGAGTGTCCTTCTCATGATGAGTTCGCAAAGTTTCCCATGCTTCTTTAGCATTTTTAGCATTTTTAATCAATATTAATTGATTATCTTCCACAGATAATCCAATCATCACAAAAGCTTCTTCATTTTTACGTTTCCAATTGTCATTTGGATCGGAAGGTACTTCTCCAATCACATGATTCCACAAACCGTCCCTTCGTAACACCAGTTCCAGCTTAAATTTCCATAAATGGTAGTTGTCAGCATTAAGTTTAGCAAACGAAGTCTTCATTAAATCCATTGCGTGAAACTGGGCCCATAACCTGTTAAAAACTCCGTGAACGGTTTAAATTAAATTAAACAAAATATGTTTATTACAAGAAAGTTTAATTAGGAATAAGGAAAATAATTTTAACAAAATTATTTTTACAAATTAGAAAATCAAAAACAACTTAATGTAAATAAATATTATTTATAAAGTTGTTAATATGCAAAGTAGAATACGAGTGTTCTCCCACAGCAGTGGCTGCGGAACACATAAGTACTTTTTTCGTCCAGTTATCTATATATTCTTTTTTGATTAAACTTATGATGATCTTATTGTTGGTTTTTATAAGTTTAGTTGTAGGGTCTACTCTTATTACTCTGTATATATCTTCATCTTCTAATAACTCCTTCATTTTGTTATAGTATTCCTGTTTATATATTACAACTGTTTTATTACCTTTATCTGCTTGTTTGAGTATTATGTTATTTTGTTTTCTCATGAAACCTTTTTTATTTCTCAAAAAAGGCTAATATTAGTTTTTCTGTCTGACTGTTTCTTTTAAAAGATATTTATGGATGTATATAAATTTCGTAGAAACTTTGATGAAACTCGTTGAGTTATTAATGTTGGAAGTTTTAAGTAGAATTTTGTGTGTAACACAACCAGCGTTCAAATGACAAGTGGAATAATAATATAATTAAAATTTGACGGAGCAAAGTAACGTGTGCAATGCTCAAGACCGTTAGGTATTTATTCGTTAGAATTTGTGTAAAAACTCCCACACAAGGGTGAAGAAAAACGGAGTGATACAAATCCTAACGAATTGCCAATTATTATAAACAAAACATTAAATGCATGCAATCTAACTTAAACACCTTCCTATTCCTCCAGTAATGATTAGCTCTGTTTATAACCCAATTCCTGGGTTTCCTATAGTAGTGACCGATTGGAGCTTTTACCGATCTGTCACTAACTTCCTCATTTAGTGCTGACCTTTACCATGTCAGTTCATCAGCGATTTCGTTTCCCACCCAACATAGCCTATCGCTATATTTGTCTATAAGCAAATTAAGGGTCCGCCTACACTTGCTGACTAGCTTCGATTTGGCATTGTATCCCTTCAATGGTTTCAGCGTCGCGTAACTACATTATGTTGTTAATCGCAGTGTTAACTGTAATGTTGATGAACAGCAAAACTACATAAAGTGATATTAACATGTCATTTTTGTCCATTTGTATATTTTGTAGTTGGTGTTTTAGTTGTGTTTACCTGGAGCTGTTGTTGTGCTGATGTGGATGATGGTGATAGTGACGAGCAACTATATTGGTGTTGCGGTAGATCAGGAATATTTCCGGGCGACGTCCACTTGCCCTTGCGTGTGTTATCTTGTCTATAGTGTTCCTTTGTTTTTAAATAAAAAGCCTCTTCGTTGTTATTAGTTTTTATTTTATTTTATTTCTTTTATGTTTTTTATGTTTTAATTTGAGATAAATTTAATTTAATTTTATAAAAAACTTCTTTTTCTTTCTACAAATCAATACTCTTTTCTTCAGCTATTTCACGACGAGTGGTTGTTACGAGTAAAACCACGTAGCCGTCAACTTTTTGACGGCGGCAGTTAGCAGACGGCTAACCTAGGGTACGTTTAGACGGTCAGTGTCACCAGCAGCTACACGTGCAAACATACCGCCGGCCTTGCAACGATGGTGCAACAAGTTAAAACATATATAATTTTATTATTTAAAAAAAAGGATTTGTAAATTCACAAATACATAAAAAATACTATTAATTCATAAATGCATATATATATTTTATATGTATAGATATTTTTAAAATAGGATGAGGTAAATTATACATAGTATTCAAACAATTTATAAAATGAATTAAGAGAAAAAAAAATAATGGGCTACGATAAGAAAAAAAAAATGTTTCAATGCATCCATGGCAAGAGCAGACATGCAAGTACACTTCACTGCGCCTTTCGCGCCTCGCCAAACTGCGCCACCCCGAATATGGTGTCCTGGCTATACAACGTGCCTGGGCGACCTCTAGCAGGACCACGCAATACCTGCGCCTGGACATCGGCCCCCAGCAACATGTAGATGGGTAGGCTTCTATGCCACTGCCGATTGGCATGCCCGGGCGTGGCTCTGGTTTCGGCTACCGCCTCTGTGCTCGGGCTGTGTTCGTACGGCCCCTCCTCCACTGCACATTCCACAGTGACATAGCAGCCCACCGCTTCCTTATGGGCGACGAACACCGTTGTGCGCCCATTTCGTATTACGCAACCTAGACGATGAGCCTCAGCTCGGGTCATACTTGACCGGGCTGCGTTTGGGTCAATGATAGCCCGTGATCGGCGACCCTCTCGACCCTGTTGGAGGCTGACGCGCAATACGGCCGTCATGCGCACCCATACGTGGGTTTCGGGGAGGGGGTGTAGCCAACTGTTGTGATCTTGGCGGCATCTGACGCACCGATCACGGCTGGGGCATTGTGCGTGTGTGTGGGACTGTGCCAGGCAGTTTGAGCACAAGCCCAATTGAGCCACGATGCGTAATTTTTGTACCACTCCCATCACCATGAACCGGGTGCAGAGCCGGATCGCATGGAACCGGTTGCAGAGAGGGCACTTATAGTTCTCATTGAACAGGCGGGCGGCCATGACGATCTAAGAGCGATATAACATAAATTTATTCAGTAAAGTAAGGATTTTTATAAAGGGTGTGGCGCAATTTTTTAATTATTACATGGCGGGAGGGCTACTAATTTATGGATCGGGCGTGTGATTAAACCATTTTGCGTTTTGATTTCGACCACACGTACCTTGTTGTCTGTCCCATGAAAAGTTTTTATAATACGCCCTAGACGCCATTCTGAGGGGGAAGTAGGCTCATTTTTTAGAGCTACTAGATCATTTATTTTTAAATCGATTTGTGGTTGTTTCCACTTATTGCGTTTGTGCAATTCTTTCAAATATTCCGCCTTCCATCGACGACACATTTCTTGTTGCAGAGCCTTTACCTTTCGCCACCGATTGGTTATACTGAGCGGGGACGACAACTCTTCAGGTTCGGCTGGAGAAAGTAAAGAAGAGCCTATCAGGAAATGGCCTGGAGTGAGAGCCGTTATATCATCGAGATTATCAGATAAAGGGCCAAGGGGACGAGAGTTGAGACATGCTTCAATTTTCGCTAGAAGGGTGGAAAACTCTTCAAAAGTGAATTTCATCAGCCCAGCTGATTTTTTAAGATGCGTTTTGAGGCTTTTGATACCTGCCTCCCATAAACCTCCCATATGAGGTGCCGCAGCGGGAATGAAATGCCACTCTAGGCTATGATGGCCATATACATCGACAGCAGAATCACGTAACTCTTTTACCACTTTGTTGAAGTTGGTCTTAATTTCACGTGCGGCGCCTACGAAGTTTCGGCCATTGTCCGAAAAAATACGACTAGGGCACCCACGACGCGCAATAAAACGAGCTAAGGCCGCCAGAAAAGCAGGGGTAGACAAGTCACTAACGGCTTCAATGTGGATTGCTTTAGTAGAGAAACAAACAAAGAGACACACATACCCTTTCGTAATACGGCAATAGCGGCCGGTAAAACTCTTTACTTCAAATGGGCCGGCAAAATCTACTCCAGTATTAGTAAAGGCCCGATTTAAAGTAGTTCTTTCTAGCGGTAGTGATCCCATAATTTGTCCTTGAAGTCGTTTGCGGTGCAAGACACATATTTTACAATTGTGTATCACGGTTTTGATGAGATTTTTCACCTTAAGTATCCAGCATTCTTGTCGGACCACAGACAGCACCAGACGAGGGCCACCGTGATGAACGAGCTTATGTATGAACTCCACGTAAAGACGAGCGAGCCTACTGTTATATGCCAATATAATAGGGTGTCGTTCATTGTACGATAAACAGCTGGATGAACTGAGACGGCCATTAGATCGAATGATATCATCTTTATCCAGAAAGGGCGTAAGGGTCAACAAAGGGCTTCGAGAATCAATTTTATTCTTCGCTTTTAGCCTATTAAAATCGTGCGCAAAATGTGACTGCTGGGACAGTGAGAACAGACGATTTCTGACGAAACGCAATTCATGCGCCTGAATACGTAGCGTATTGAAATTATGAGCTACACGCCTAGATTTGCAGGATAGTGTAACAAAACGAAATACGTAGGCCAACACATGTAACGCTCGAGGTAAATCGGAAAAACGGTCCAGCAAATCTTCTTTTTCAGCCGATATAGCAACGAATACTTGATTTTTTCTGGATTCTTCTGATGTTTCTGTCTGAGGAGGACCTTCGGGCCATTGAGACTTTTCTCGACGCAACCATTCAGGACCGTGCCACCAGATTATATTTTTACACAACTCCGCAGGAGTCATCCCCCGGGTTGCTAAATCGGCAGGATTATCCTGGGATGAGACATGAGACCAGTTTTTGTTACCTATCTTTTCTAATATTGTTGCCACTCTATTTGCCACAAAAGTTTTCCAATTACAGGGCGGTTTTCTAAGCCAAGCCAACACGATCGTCGAATCAGACCACAAATAAATTGATTGAGTATTTAGCTTAAACGGGGGAATCACACTATCCATAAGGTTGGCTAACAGCACTGCTCCACATAACTCTAAACGAGGCAAAGATGGCTTTTTTACTGGAGCCACTTTTGTTTTACATACGAGCAACTGTGTTGATATTTTATTCCCTAAGCTGACTCTTACGTATATTGCAGCTGCGTATGCCAGCTCAGAAGAGTCACAGAAGCCATGAAATTGTACTTCACAACCTGGCGTATATTGAACCCATCGCGGCAGCTTAATTGTCTCAATATCTGCATAATTTTTAATGAAATTTTGCCATTTTTGTAGAGCTACTGGCTTTATCTCTTGATCCCATTCTATTTTATCAAGCCACATTTGTTGTAATAAAATTTTCGCCGTGATTACTACAGGTGCTAACCAGCCTGCGGGGTCAAAGAGCCTAGCAATAATTGATAAAACTTCTCGCTTGGTGTACGATTGTTTTATATGGAATGCCTCTGCTGTGAAGAAAAATACATCTTCAGCTGCATTCCAGTGAACGCCTAATGTCTTCGTGGTACTTTTATCATCGAGCGACAGAAAGGTTGTGTTTAGTAAGTAGTCTTGGGGCAAATTTTTTAAAATTTCTTTGGAATTTGAGGTCCATTTTCTTAACTCAAATCCCCCCATCTCTAATATACCAATTAATTGGTCACGTGCCTCTAATGCGTCTGGAATTGAGTGCGCGCCCACTAGTGCATCGTCGACATACATACACTCGCGTAAGATTCGAGAGCCAAGAGGGAAACACTTTTCTTCATCATTAGCCAATTGAAGTATTGTTCTGAGGGCTAAATATGGGGCACAATTTATACCAAAAGTCACTGTTTTGAGTTGGTAATCTTCAATCTCGCCGCTTTCCGAATCACGAAAAACTATTTTCTGAAAGGGCCTTTGAGCTGGTTTTACTAAAATCTGGCGGTACATTTTTGAAATGTCCGCATTAAATACAAACTGAAAAAATCGCCATTTTAATATTAGATGTACTATTTCAGCTTGCAGAATAGGGCCAGTGTACAACAAATCGTTCAAGCTTTTGCCATTCGAGCTTGGGCTGGACGCATTAAAAACCACGCGTAGTTTTGTTGTTGTCTTTTCTGGCTTAAAAACACCATGATGAGGTAAATAGTAACCTGGGCCACTTGCGTTGCTCTCAACCTTTTCCATGTGCCCTAGTGTTAAATATTCTTTTAAAACCTCCTCATACATTGTTTTTCTTTCTGTGTTTTTTAGCAATGAGTTTTCGTTGCGTAAATATTGGCTTACAGCCATTTTCCTATTTTGACCGAGCGACAGAATATTTGACTTAAAGGGCAGACTCACTATGTATCTCCCTTCAGCATTTCTTGTGGTAGTAGAACGATAGATCTCCTCACAAAGTTTATCCTCTTCTGATAATACCCGTCTTCGAGAAACTTCTTCTAACTCCCAAAATTTAGTCAACTGGTCGTCTATAGAGCTTTTGGTTAAATGTGACCTCGTCACCATACGTGGAGAGACACCGCTGGTTGGGCCTGTTATAATCCAGCCAAATATTGTTTCTTGAGCCACGAGAGACTCAAAAACACCATGCTGAACTCCTCCACGAAGAATTAGGGGATATAAATCACCACCTAATAAGATATCTATTTCCCCACTTTCATAAAAGTTGGGGTCTGCATAATTTAATTTTGGCAAATTAAATCCTTTTAAGGGCTTAAAGGAATGTGTTGGCACATTTCCAGTGACTCGCGGAACTACGATAGCTTGTAATTTGAGCGAAATGCTTTGGCATGATATCGGCTCAATTACCAACGTTGCCATCTTGTTTGATTTGCTAATAACCTCACCACCTAAGCCTGTAACCTCCGCTGAGATTGCTGTAGTGGGCAACTTTAATAATTTTTGTATTTTCTCAGAGATAAAGCTTTCATCTGAACAAGGGTCAATTAACGCACGCGCCTTATAAAAGGAACCACAATGAACGATATTTACCCAGGCAGTAGCAAGAATGACTTTTTTCGCGACTGAAGCGTGATGAGATTGAACAACTTCTGGTGGAGTTGTATTGTTAGTGGACTGTATTCTGTTTTCTCTATTTTCATTCCTACTTTTATTTTGGGCCACAAAATCTTTATGTATAAGCGTGTGATGTTTTCTACCACATTTGCCACACGTGTTTTGGCTTTTGCATTCACTATATAAATGACCAGTTGCTAAACAATTAAAGCAGTAGTGAAATTTTTTCAAAACCGAAACACGAGCTCTGTAGTCCATGCTTAGGAATTTACCGCAAACGTAGATCTTGTGATGTTCATTACATAAATTGCATTTTGTAGGGCTAAGTTTTGTATGATGGGCCTTATATTGTTTTGGTTTTGTTGAAACTTGATTATTACTGCTTTGCGAAAATGTTTGGGAACCACTGGCAGCAGTATTTGACGATATTATGTCCGAGACACTTTCTAAAGCATGAAACCGATCAGTGAGAAAAGAGTTCAATTCATCCCATTTGGGAACCTCTGTTTTATTTTTCACTGATTGTTCCCACAGATGTAAAGTGCTTTCTGAAAGTCGTGATGAACATTGAAATACGAAAATAGGGTCCCACGATTCTATATTTACTTTATATAATTTCAGAACCGCAATACAGTTATTAATTTCCCTTTGTAGTTTTTTAATTTCTGGGGCAGAATCATGTAAACAAGGGGCCAAGTTGAAAAGAGTCTTAAGCTGACTATTTATCAGTACGCGCTTATTTTCGTATTGATTTTTTAAATTGTTCCACGCTATCTCAAAATTGTCACTGGTTAAAGCCACGTTTCTATTTATATCACGTGCTTCCCCATCAGTTTTTCTAAACAAGTAGAATAATTTTTCAACTGGGCTAATTCTGCTATTGTTTATATAAATGGCCGTAAACATGTCTCTGAATGTAGGCCACGATACATAATCCCCATGAAAAACACCAGTATCACACGGAGGTACTGCCACTGAACTACAAATGTTGAGAGTGTCCGAACTATTCTTAGTTGCTTCTACCTTTGCTTTTGAAATGGCATTCAAACAACGAACGTAACATTTTCTCACTTGAGCATATTTTGTCTGAACTACCACTGAATCTTTTTTCTTTCCCGCCGTATCTATTAAACTTTCCTCATACAAGCTCTTAAATTCTTCCCATGCCTTGTCTACTTCATCTTTTTCAAATTGCAGTGCCTCACTCATATATGCAGACAAGTTTTCTTCGTTTAAGTTGGCCTCCAACGTGATTAGTCGGTCTGCCGCCTGTATGTAATTTTCAATAATCGACATTTTGAAATGAAAATTTTATTGAAAACCGCAATAGAAAAAGGGACACTTTTTTAAAACCACAAAGTTCAGCTAGTATGTTTGAGAAAAATATGTATCGCACAGCAACAATAAAATTCGTGCACCGTAATGAAGGTCACGATATTAATTTCAAGGGCAAAGAAAAGATGGCTGCCAAAATTTTGATCAGTCAAAGCAATAAAAGATGGAGCCCAATATAACGGACCGCAACACTTGTGTGAAAAAAATAATTTGCGCGTTTTTAATTTTAAGGTTTTCTAACCTCACTTTCACCGAGCCACAAATTTTGAGCAACACAGTATCACCAAATAATTTCTTAAAAAATTTTACGCACCTGTTCTGCTTTTTTCCGGAGAAGGACCAAAATGTTTACCTGGAGCTGTTGTTGTGCTGATGTGGATGATGGTGATAGTGACGAGCAACTATATTGGTGTTGCGGTAGATCAGGAATATTTCCGGGCGACGTCCACTTGCCCTTGCGTGTGTTATCTTGTCTATAGTGTTCCTTTGTTTTTAAATAAAAAGCCTCTTCGTTGTTATTAGTTTTTATTTTATTTTATTTCTTTTATGTTTTTTATGTTTTAATTTGAGATAAATTTAATTTAATTTTATAAAAAACTTCTTTTTCTTTCTACAAATCAATACTCTTTTCTTCAGCTATTTCACGACGAGTGGTTGTTACGAGTAAAACCACGTAGCCGTCAACTTTTTGACGGCGGCAGTTAGCAGACGGCTAACCTAGGGTACGTTTAGACGGTCAGTGTCACCAGCAGCTACACGTGCAAACAAGTTGAAAAGAATTTCTTACGTTATATTCCTCTGAAATTACATTTTTAAGAATTTTTTCTATGTATTTGCTAATTTGGTAGCATGGTACTTGTGCTGACGACACAATGGGTCTTAAGGGCATATTAGATTTGTGTATCTTTGGTAGCCCATAGATTCTTGATGCAGTTGTTAAAAACTCCGTGAACGGTTTAAATTAAATTAAACAAAATATGTTTATTACAAGAAAGTTTAATTAGGAATAAGGAAAATAATTTTAATAAAATTATTTTTACAAATTAGAAAATCAAAAACAACTTAATGTAAATAAATATTATTTATAAAGTTGTTAATATGCAAAGTAGAATACGAGTGTTCTCCCACACCCTTCCTCAATCGGATTCAAGTCCAAGTAGAGATCGTAATTTTGAAAATGTAGGCTTCGGCAATGGCTTTTGTCATAATATCAGCTATCATGTCATTTGATGGACAGTAGGTACATGTTATATGCTGCTTGTCAATATGATCTTTAACGAAGTGAATTTTTGTGTCAATGTGCTTAGTTCTTGCACTTAACTTCTGCTCTTTTATCAAATGTAAGCAACTTTGGTTATCTTCATATATCAAAGTTGGGTTCTTTTGCGTAAGAAACATGTCATCTAAAATTCGTCTTATCCAAATAGCTTCTTTGCACGTTTCAGATAGTGAAATAAATTCAGCTTCTGTTGACGATAAGGCTACAAGGGTTTGTTTTTTACACGACCAACTTATTGTTCCTCCGTTTATCTGAAAAACATAACCAGAATTAGATTTTCTGTCTGTTTTATCTTCGGCCCAATTGGCATCGGCATATCCTTTTAATATGTGAGATTTAACAGTATTAAAACTCATTCGTAAAAAATAATTTTCAGTGCCCTTTAAATACTTAAGCACTCTCTTAAGCTCAGACCAATCGTTTTGAGTAGGAAAACTAACTTTACGTGCAAGTATTGAAACGCTGGCGGCAATGTCTGGTCTTGAATAAACACTTAGATACAGTAATGATCCAAGCAATTGCTGATATTCTTGATTATGAAGTAAATTTGCTGACTTTGTTTTACCATATCCGGGATCTAGTGGGTATTCAGATATTTTTAAACCATCCAAACCAAATTTTTTTTACTAGGTTTCTTATATACGTGGATTGACGAATACAAAAATTGTAATCTTTATCTTGAAATATTTCTATTCCCAAAAAATGCTTAGCTCTTCCAAGAGAATTGATTTCAAATTTTGATGCTAGTAACTTTTCTACGCCCACGATGCAAGAGTCTTTCTGACCAGAAACCAAAATGTCATCAACGTATATCAATATATAGACTAGCCCTTCCTCGTTGGTGTATTTTGTGTATAAGCAGGGATCAGCATCGGATTTCTTATATCCCCCTGAACACAACAAATTGTCTAATTTTTGGTTCCATACATATGCAGCTTGTTTAAGTCCATAAATGCTTTTCTTCAGCTTACATACGCGCTTATTCCCTTCCTCAAATCCAGGAGGTTGTTTCATGAATATAACTTCCTTAAGATCACCGTTAAGAAAAGCGGATTTCACATCAAAATGGAATACTGACATATTTTTTACTCCAGAAACAGACAACAAGACTCTTAATGTTGTTTGTCTAATAACAGGTGCATAAATTTCGTCATAATCTTCTCCAAATTTTTGTGTAAAACCGCGAGCAACCAGACGCGCCTTAAATCTGTGTATTTTTCCTACTACATCACGTTTTACTTTATATGTCCATTTACAACTAATAATATTTGCACCAGGTGGAGCAGTTACCAGTTCCCATGTATCTAAGGATTTAAGCGTTGTGTATTCTTCTTTCATTGCCGCAACCCAATTATCTTTATCTTCAGATCTTAGAGCTTCTTCGTAATTTTTTGGTTCTATTAAATCTTTATAAACAGCACTACACCCAAAACGATTTGGATGCTTACCTTTATTACTTCGTGATGATCTACGAACTGCCTGGGAATTTTGTGCTATCGAGTTTTCATCTACTAAAGAACTGATATCACCTTCTCTGACTTCGATATTTTCTAGACTTTGAAACGATATGTTATCATCATCAGATAAAACTTCTTCTTGCCAACAACTTTTATTATTTTTAAAATTTCTATTTAATATACCAACAGGAATTACATGATCTTCTACTGGATTATCGTTTTTGATATCAAAAAAATCTTTTTGCTCGATAAATCTGACATCCCGACTTATTGTGACAATATTAGTATGCACATCAACCATTCGGTAGCCTTTTGAGTGCTCATCATATCCCATAAAAACTAATACATTAGTTTTGCTATCTAGTTTTTGACGTTTTTCACCAGGTATAAGAACGTGCGCTTTCTTGCCAAAAATTTTAAACTTAGATATGTCAGGGATTTTTTCTTCCCATAGTTGATATGGAGTATTATCTATAACCTTGGAATAACACCGATTCTGAAGAAAATTTGCTGTATTTATAGCTTCTCCCCAAAATGTTTTTGGTAGCTTAGCTTCATTTAACATACATCTAGCCATTTCGGTTAGACTTCTGTTCTTTCTTTCAGCTATACCATTTTGCTGCGGACAATAAGGAACAGTACATTGGTATTGTATACCTTTCGATTCAATGTAACTACGGATTTGCTGAGATGTATATTCTCCACCATTATCGAACCTTACACTTCTTGGATATCTGGAGAACTTATTCTTAACAAATTCAAGATAGCATTTAAGCTTATCAAAAACTTCGTTCTTCCTATTTAGCAAGTAGACAACTGTATAACGGCTATAGTCATCAATAAACGTCAAATAATATCGTTTCTTTCCAGGTGTCATCGTTTGCATTGGCCCGCAAACGTCAGTGTGTATTAATTCTAAAACTTTATTTGATTTGGACTGACTTTGTTTCTTAAAAGGAGCCTTTGTCATTTTACAATTAATGCAAACATCACATGTCTTTTTCACACCACAATCAATTAATTCCAAATGACTCACCAGTTGCATTTTTTTTCATTTCTTTTATTGCTTCAACATCACGATGACCGAACACTTTGTGCCAGTAATGAATGCAATTTTTCAAATGGCATGATGAAACCATTGCTCTTGGTTTTACCTTTTGTTGCAATTGATATAATCCATTTGATAGCACAGCCAAACCGATTTCTTTACCACTACTAGTACAAACGATTCCACGATCATTTTCGAAATTAACTTGAAACTTGCTTTTTAAAATCTTATTAACAGATACTAGGTTTCCATAAAACGATGGAATGCACAGCACATCAGTCATTTCAACATCAAAAACTTCTCCCTGGGAATTGCGCAATGCTATATGACATTTACCTTTACCAGTGCTTAATACACTCTGGCCATTAGCTACTGTTACCTTTTCACGAAAACTGAGATCCAAAGTAGAGAAACTGTTACGATCTGAGCATATATGACAAGTTGCACCAGAGTCTAAAATCCATGACTTATACCCAATGCCTAACGAGAAACAAAAGTTTTCCGAGTTGCTGATAGATGCAGTTACCTCGTTAGCCTTATTATTATTCCTCGACTTCTTAAATTTCCAACAATCACGCTTAATATGACCTTTTGCTTTACAAAAATGACAAACTTTCAAACAACGAGCATCTTTATAGTTTGAAGTTTTCAATACAGAGTATTCTGGAATATCTGATGAACTTCGATGATTTTCTTCCATTAAACAAGTTTCAACCACACTTAAAGTTAGTTCTTCCATCTTTATAGCTTCCAAAGCAGTAACAAGGCTATCGTAAGAGGGTGGCAAACTGCTTAACAACATGGCCACTAACCACCGCTCAGAAAATTTTTCACCAATAGCTGCCAATTTTTCGAACAACAACTTCATTTTTAAAATATGCTCTGAAATTTTTGCGCCTTGAGAATATTTCATTTGGCAAATCTGTTTCATAAGCCGTACACTAGACCCAAGAGTGTCCTTCTCATGATGAGTTCGCAAAGTTTCCCATGCTTCTTTAGCATTTTTAGCATTTTTAATCAATATTAATTGATTATCTTCCACAGATAATCCAATCATCACAAAAGCTTCTTCATCTTTACGTTTCCAATTGTCATTTGGATCGGAAGGTACTTCTCCAATCACATGATTCCACAAACCGTCCCTTCGTAACACCAGTTCCAGCTTAAATTTCCATAAATGGTAGTTGTCAGCATTAAGTTTAGCAAACGAAGTCTTCATTAAATCCATTGCGTGAAACTGGGCCCATAACCTGTTAAAAACTCCGTGAACGGTTTAAATTAAATTAAACAAAATATGTTTATTACAAGAAAGTTTAATTAGGAATAAGGAAAATAATTTTAATAAAATTATTTTTACAAATTAGAAAATCAAAAACAACTTAATGTAAATAAATATTATTTATAAAGTTGTTAATATGCAAAGTAGAATACGAGTGTTCTCCCACACCCTTCCTCAATCGGATTCAAGTCCAAGTAGAGATCGTAATTTTGAAAATGCAGGCTTCGGCAATGGCTTTGTCATAATATCAGCTATCATGTCATTTGATGGACAGTAGGTACATGTTATATGCTGCTTGTCAATATGATCTTTAACGAAGTGAATTTTTGTGTCAATGTGCTTAGTTCTTGCACTTAACTTCTGTTCTTTTATCAAATGTAAGCAACTTTGGTTATCTTCATATATCAAAGTTGGGTTCTTTTGCGTAAGAAACATGTCATCTAAAATTCGTCTTATCCAAATAGCTTCTTTGCACGTTTCAGATAGTGAAATAAATTCAGCTTCTGTTGACGATAAGGCTACAAGGGTTTGTTTTTTACACGACCAACTTATTGTTCCTCCGTTTATCTGAAAAACATAACCAGAATTAGATTTTCTGTCTGTTTTATCTTCGGCCCAATTGGCATCGGCATATCCTTTTAATATGTGAGATTTAACAGTATTAAAACTCATTCGTAAAAAATAATTTTCAGTGCCCTTTAAATACTTAAGCACTCTCTTAAGCTCAGACCAATCGTTTTGAGTAGGAAAACTAACTTTACGTGCAAGTATTGAAACGCTGGCGGCAATGTCTGGTCTTGAATAAACACTTATATACAGTAATGATCCAAGCAATTGCTGATATTCTTGATTATGAAGTAAATTTTCTGACTTTGTTTTACCATATCCGGGATCTAGTGGGTATTCAGATATTTTTGAACCATCCAAACCAAATTTTTTTTACTAGGTTTCTTATATACGTGGATTGACGAATACAAAAATTGTAATCTTTATCTTGAAATATTTCTATTCCCAAAAAATGCTTAGCTCTTCCAAGAACGCCCACGATGCAAGAGTCTTTCTGACCAGAAACCAAAATGTCATCAACGTATATCCTCGTTGGTGTATTTTGTGTATAAGCAGGGATCAGCATCGGATTTCTTATATCCCCCTGAACACAACAAATTGTCTAATTTTTGGTTCCATACATATGCAGCTTGTTTAAGTCCATAAATGCTTTTCTTCAGCTTACATACGCGCTTATTCCCTTCCTCAAATCCAGGAGGTTGTTTCATGAATATAACTTCCTTAAGATCACCGTTAAGAAAAGCGGATTTCACATCAAAATGGAATACTGACATATTTTTTACTCCAGAAACAGACAACAAGACTCTTAATGTTGTTTGTCTAATAACAGGTGCATAAATTTCGTCATAATCTTCTCCAAATTTTTGTGTAAAACCGCGAGCAACCAGACGCGCCTTAAATCTGTGTATTTTTCCTACTACATCACGTTTTACTTTATATGTCCATTTACAACTAATAATATTTGCACCAGGTGGAGCAGTTACCAGTTCCCATGTATCTAAGGATTTAAGCGTTGTGTATTCTTCTTTCATTGCCGCAACCCAATTATCTTTATCTTCAGATCTTAGAGCTTCTTCGTAATTTTTTGGTTCTATTAAATCTTTATAAACAGCACTACACCCAAAACGATTTGGATGCTTACCTTTATTACTTCGTGATGATCTACGAACTGCCTGGGAATTTTGTGCTATCGAGTTTTCATCTACTAAAGAACTGATATCACCTTCTCTGACTTCGATATTTTCTAGACTTTGAAACGATATGTTATCATCATCAGATAAAACTTCTTCTTGCCAACAACTTTTATTATTTTTAAAATTTCTATTTAATATACCAACAGGAATTACATGATCTTCTACTGGATTATCGTTTTTGATATCAAAAAAATCTTTTTGCTCGATAAATCTGACATCCCGACTTATTGTGACAATATTAGTATGCACATCAACCATTCGGTAGCCTTTTGAGTGCTCATCATATCCCATAAAAACTAATACATTAGTTTTGCTATCTAGTTTTTGACGTTTTTCACCAGGTATAAGAACGTGCGCTTTCTTGCCAAAAATTTTAAACTTAGATATGTCAGGGATTTTTTCTTCCCATAGTTGATATGGAGTATTATCTATAACCTTGGAATAACACCGATTCTGAAGAAAATTTGCTGTATTTATAGCTTCTCCCCAAAATGTTTTTGGTAGCTTAGCTTCAGTTAACATACATCTAGCCATTTCGGTTAGACTTCTGTTCTTTCTTTCAGCTATACCATTTTGCTGCGGACAATAAGGAACAGTACATTGGTATTGTATACCTTTCGATTCAATGTAACTACGGATTTGCTGAGATGTATATTCTCCACCATTATCGAACCTTACACTTCTTGGATATCTGGAGAACTTATTCTTAACAAATTCAAGATAGCATTTAAGCTTATCAAAAACTTCGTTCTTCCTATTTAGCAAGTAGACAACTGTATAACGGCTATAGTCATCAATAAACGTCAAATAATATCGTTTCTTTCCAGGTGTCATCGTTTGCATTGGCCCGCAAACGTCAGTGTGTATTAATTCTAAAACTTTATTTGATTTGGACTGACTTTGTTTCTTAAAAGGAGCCTTTGTCATTTTACAATTAATGCAAACATCACATGTCTTTTTCACACCACAATCAATTAATTCCAAATGACTCACCAGTTGCATTTTTTTCATTTCTTTTATTGCTTCAACATCACGATGACCGAACACTTTGTGCCAGTAATGAATGCAATTTTTCAAATGGCATGATGAAACCATTGCTCTTGGTTTTACCTTTTGTTGCAATTGATATAATCCATTTGATAGCACAGCCAAACCGATTTCTTTACCACTACTAGTACAAACGATTCCACGATCATTTTCGAAATTAACTTGAAACTTGCTTTTTAAAATCTTATTAACAGATACTAGGTTTCCATAAAACGATGGAATGCACAGCACATCAGTCATTTCAACATCAAAAACTTCTCCCTGGGAATTGCGCAATGCTATATGACATTTACCTTTACCAGTGCTTAATACACTCTGGCCATTAGCTACTGTTACCTTTTCACGAAAACTGAGATCCAAAGTAGAGAAACTGTTACGATCTGAGCATATATGACAAGTTGCACCAGAGTCTAAAATCCATGACTTAGACCCAATGCCTAACGAGAAACAAAAGTTTTCCGAGTTGCTGATAGATGCAGTTACCTCGTTAGCCTTATTATTATTCCTCGACTTCTTAAATTTCCAACAATCACGCTTAATATGACCTTTTGCTTTACAAAAATGACAAACTTTCAAACAACGAGCATCTTTATAGTTTGAAGTTTTCAATACAGAGTATTCTGGAGTATCTGATGAACTTCGATGATTTTCTTCCATTAAACAAGTTTCAACCACACTTAAAGTTAGTTCTTCCATCTTTCTAGCTTCCAAAGCAGTAACAAGACTATCGTAAGAGGGTGGCAAACTGCTTAACAAAATGGCCACTAACCACCGCTCAGAAAATTTTTCACCAATAGCTGCCAACTTTTCGAACAACAACTTCATTTTTAAAATATGCTCTGAAATTTTTGCGCCTTGAGAATATTTCATTTGGCAAATCTGTTTCATAAGCCGTACACTAGACCCAAGAGTGTCCTTCTCATGATGAGTTCGCAAAGTTTCCCATGCTTCTTTAGCATTTTTAGCATTTTTAATCAATATTAATTGATTATCTTCCACAGATAATCCAATCATCACAAAAGCTTCTTCATTTTTACGTTTCCAATTGTCATTTGGATCGGAAGGTACTTCTCCAATCACATGATTCCACAAACCGTCCCTTCGTAACACCAGTTCCAGCTTAAATTTCCATAAATGGTAGTTGTCAGCATTAAGTTTAGCAAACGAAGTCTTCATTAAATCCATTGCGTGAAACTGGGCCCATAACCTGTTAAAAACTCCATGAACGGTTTAAATTAAATTAAACAAAATATGTTTATTACAAGAAAGTTTAATTAGGAACAAGGAAAATAATTTTAATAAAATTATTTTTACAAATTAGAAAATCAAAAACAACTTAATGTAAATAAATATTATTTATAAAGTTGTTAATATGCAAAGTAGAATACGAGTGTTCTCCCACACCCTTCCTCAATCGGATTCAAGTCCAAGTAGAGATCGTAATTTTGAAAATGCAGGCTTCGGCAATGGCTTTGTCATAATATCAGCTATCATGTCATTTGATGGACAGTAGGTACATGTTATATGCTGCTTGTCAATATGATCTTTAACGAAGTGAATTTTTGTGTCAATGTGCTTAGTTCTTGCACTTAACTTCTGTTCTTTTATCAAATGTAAGCAACTTTGGTTATCTTCATATATCAAAGTTGGGTTCTTTTGCGTAAGAAACATGTCATCTAAAATTCGTCTTATCCAAATAGCTTCTTTGCACGTTTCAGATAGTGAAATAAATTCAGCTTCTGTTGACGATAAGGCTACAAGGGTTTGTTTTTTACACGACCAACTTATTGTTCCTCCGTTTATCTGAAAAACATAACCAGAATTAGATTTTCTGTCTGTTTTATCTTCGGCCCAATTGGCATCGGCATATCCTTTTAATATGTGAGATTTAACAGTATTAAAACTCATTCGTAAAAAATAATTTTCAGTGCCCTTTAAATACTTAAGCACTCTCTTAAGCTCAGACCAATCGTTTTGAGTAGGAAAACTAACTTTACGTGCAAGTATTGAAACGCTGGCGGCAATGTCTGGTCTTGAATAAACACTTAGATACAGTAATGATCCAAGCAATTGCTGATATTCTTGATTATGAAGTAAATTTTCTGACTTTGTTTTACCATATCCGGGATCTAGTGGGTATTCAGATATTTTTGAACCATCCAAACCAAATTTTTTTTACTAGGTTTCTTATATACGTGGATTGACGAATACAAAAATTGTAATCTTTATCTTGAAATATTTCTATTCCCAAAAAATGCTTAGCTCTTCCAAGAACGCCCACGATGCAAGAGTCTTTCTGACCAGAAACCAAAATGTCATCAACGTATATCAATATATAGACTAGCCCTTCCTCGTTGGTGTATTTTGTGTATAAGCAGGGATCAGCATCGGATTTCTTATATCCCCCTGAACACAACAAATTGTCTAATATTTGGTTCCATACATATGCAGCTTGTTTAAGTCCATAAATGCTTTTCTTCAGCTTACATACGCGCTTATTCCCTTCCTCAAATCCAGGAGGTTGTTTCATGAATATAACTTCCTTAAGATCACCGTTAAGAAAAGCGGATTTCACATCAAAATGGAATACTGACATATTTTTTACTCCAGAAACAGACAACAAGACTCTTAATGTTGTTTGTCTAATAACAGGTGCATAAATTTCGTCATAATCTTCTCCAAATTTTTGTGTAAAACCGCGAGCAACCAGACGCGCCTTAAATCTGTGTATTTTTCCTACTACATCACGTTTTACTTTATATGTCCATTTACAACTAATAATATTTGCACCAGGTGGAGCAGTTACCAGTTCCCATGTATCTAAGGATTTAAGCGTTGTGTATTCTTCTTTCATTGCCGCAACCCAATTATCTTTATCTTCAGATCTTAGAGCTTCTTCGTAATTTTTTGGTTCTATTAAATCTTTATAAACAGCACTACACCCAAAACGATTTGGATGCTTACCTTTATTACTTCGTGATGATCTACGAACTGCCTGGGAATTTTGTGCTATCGAGTTTTCATCTACTAAAGAACTGATATCACCTTCTCTGACTTCGATATTTTCTAGACTTTGAAACGATATGTTATCATCATCAGATAAAACTTCTTCTTGCCAACAACTTTTATTATTTTTAAAATTTCTATTTAATATACCAACAGGAATTACATGATCTTCTACTGGATTATCGTTTTTGATATCAAAAAAATCTTTTTGCTCGATAAATCTGACATCCCGACTTATTGTGACAATATTAGTATGCACATCAACCATTCGGTAGCCTTTTGAGTGCTCATCATATCCCATAAAAACTAATACATTAGTTTTGCTATCTAGTTTTTGACGTTTTTCACCAGGTATAAGAACGTGCGCTTTCTTGCCAAAAATTTTAAACTTAGATATGTCAGGGATTTTTTCTTCCCATAGTTGATATGGAGTATTATCTATAACCTTGGAATAACACCGATTCTGAAGAAAATTTGCTGTATTTATAGCTTCTCCCCAAAATGTTTTTGGTAGCTTAGCTTCAGTTAACATACATCTAGCCATTTCGGTTAGACTTCTGTTCTTTCTTTCAGCTATACCATTTTGCTGCGGACAATAAGGAACAGTACATTGGTATTGTATACCTTTCGATTCAATGTAACTACGGATTTGCTGAGATGTATATTCTCCACCATTATCGAACCTTACACTTCTTGGATATCTGGAGAACTTATTCTTAACAAATTCAAGATAGCATTTAAGCTTATCAAAAACTTCGTTCTTCCTATTTAGCAAGTAGACAACTGTATAACGGCTATAGTCATCAATAAACGTCAAATAATATCGTTTCTTTCCAGGTGTCATCGTTTGCATTGGCCCGCAAACGTCAGTGTGTATTAATTCTAAAACTTTATTTGATTTGGACTGACTTTGTTTCTTAAAAGGAGCCTTTGTCATTTTACAATTAATGCAAACATCACATGTCTTTTTCACACCACAATCAATTAATTCCAAATGACTCACCAGTTGCATTTTTTTCATTTCTTTTATTGCTTCAACATCACGATGACCGAACACTTTGTGCCAGTAATGAATGCAATTTTTCAAATGGCATGATGAAACCATTGCTCTTGGTTTTACCTTTTGTTGCAATTGATATAATCCATTTGATAGCACAGCCAAACCGATTTCTTTACCACTACTAGTACAAACGATTCCACGATCATTTTCGAAATTAACTTGAAACTTGCTTTTTAAAATCTTATTAACAGATACTAGGTTTCCATAAAACGATGGAATGCACAGCACATCAGTCATTTCAACATCAAAAACTTCTCCCTGGGAATTGCGCAATGCTATATGACATTTACCTTTACCAGTGCTTAATACACTCTGGCCATTAGCTACTGTTACCTTTTCACGAAAACTGAGATCCAAAGTAGAGAAACTGTTACGATCTGAGCATATATGACAAGTTGCACCAGAGTCTAAAATCCATGACTTAGACCCAATGCCTAACGAGAAACAAAAGTTTTCCGAGTTGCTGATAGATGCAGTTACCTCGTTAGCCTTATTATTATTCCTCGACTTCTTAAATTTCCAACAATCACGCTTAATATGACCTTTTGCTTTACAAAAATGACAAACTTTCAAACAACGAGCATCTTTATAGTTTGAAGTTTTCAATACAGAGTATTCTGGAGTATCTGATGAACTTCGATGATTTTCTTCCATTAAACAAGTTTCAACCACACTTAAAGTTAGTTCTTCCATCTTTCTAGCTTCCAAAGCAGTAACAAGACTATCGTAAGAGGGTGGCAAACTGCTTAACAAAATGGCCACTAACCACCGCTCAGAAAATTTTTCACCAATAGCTGCCAACTTTTCGAACAACAACTTCATTTTTAAAATATGCTCTGAAATTTTTGCGCCTTGAGAATATTTCATTTGGCAAATCTGTTTCATAAGCCGTACACTAGACCCAAGAGTGTCCTTCTCATGATGAGTTCGCAAAGTTTCCCATGCTTCTTTAGCATTTTTAGCATTTTTAATCAATATTAATTGATTATCTTCCACAGATAATCCAATCATCACAAAAGCTTCTTCATTTTTACGTTTCCAATTGTCATTTGGATCGGAAGGTACTTCTCCAATCACATGATTCCACAAACCGTCCCTTCGTAACACCAGTTCCAGCTTAAATTTCCATAAATGGTAGTTGTCAGCATTAAGTTTAGCAAACGAAGTCTTCATTAAATCCATTGCGTGAAACTGGGCCCATAACCTGTTAAAAACTCCATGAACGGTTTAAATTAAATTAAACAAAATATGTTTATTACAAGAAAGTTTAATTAGGAACAAGGAAAATAATTTTAATAAAATTATTTTTACAAATTAGAAAATCAAAAACAACTTAATGTAAATAAATATTATTTATAAAGTTGTTAATATGCAAAGTAGAATACGAGTGTTCTCCCACACCCTTCCTCAATCGGATTCAAGTCCAAGTAGAGATCGTAATTTTGAAAATGCAGGCTTCGGCAATGGCTTTGTCATAATATCAGCTATCATGTCATTTGATGGACAGTAGGTACATGTTATATGCTGCTTGTCAATATGATCTTTAACGAAGTGAATTTTTGTGTCAATGTGCTTAGTTCTTGCACTTAACTTCTGTTCTTTTATCAAATGTAAGCAACTTTGGTTATCTTCATATATCAAAGTTGGGTTCTTTTGCGTAAGAAACATGTCATCTAAAATTCGTCTTATCCAAATAGCTTCTTTGCACGTTTCAGATAGTGAAATAAATTCAGCTTCTGTTGACGATAAGGCTACAAGGGTTTGTTTTTTACACGACCAACTTATTGTTCCTCCGTTTATCTGAAAAACATAACCAGAATTAGATTTTCTGTCTGTTTTATCTTCGGCCCAATTGGCATCGGCATATCCTTTTAATATGTGAGATTTAACAGTATTAAAACTCATTCGTAAAAAATAATTTTCAGTGCCCTTTAAATACTTAAGCACTCTCTTAAGCTCAGACCAATCGTTTTGAGTAGGAAAACTAACTTTACGTGCAAGTATTGAAACGCTGGCGGCAATGTCTGGTCTTGAATAAACACTTAGATACAGTAATGATCCAAGCAATTGCTGATATTCTTGATTATGAAGTAAATTTTCTGACTTTGTTTTACCATATCCGGGATCTAGTGGGTATTCAGATATTTTTGAACCATCCAAACCAAATTTTTTTTTACTAGGTTTCTTATATACGTGGATTGACGAATACAAAAATTGTAATCTTTATCTTGAAATATTTCTATTCCCAAAAAATGCTTAGCTCTTCCAAGAACGCCCACGATGCAAGAGTCTTTCTGACCAGAAACCAAAATGTCATCAACGTATATCAATATATAGACTAGCCCTTCCTCGTTGGTGTATTTTGTGTATAAGCAGGGATCAGCATCGGATTTCTTATATCCCCCTGAAAACAACAAATTGTCTAATTTTTGGTTCCATACATATGCAGCTTGTTTAAGTCCATAAATGCTTTTCTTCAGCTTACATACGCGCTTATTCCCTTCCTCAAATCCAGGAGGTTGTTTCATGAATATAACTTCCTTAAGATCACCGTTAAGAAAAGCGGATTTCACATCAAAATGGAATACTGACATATTTTTTACTCCAGAAACAGACAACAAGACTCTTAATGTTGTTTGTGTAATAACAGGTGCATAAATTTCGTCATAATCTTCTCCAAATTTTTGTGTAAAACCGCGAGCAACCAGACGCGCCTTAAATCTGTGTATTTTTCCTACTACATCACGTTTTACTTTATATGTCCATTTACAACTAATAATATTTGCACCAGGTGGAGCAGTTACCAGTTCCCATGTATCTAAGGATTTAAGCGTTGTGTATTCTTCTTTCATTGCCGCAACCAAATTATCTTTATCTTCAGATCTTAGAGCTTCTTCGTAATTTTTTGGTTCTATTAAATCTTTATAAACAGCACTACACCCAAAACGATTTGGATGCTTACCTTTATTACTTCGTGATGATCTACGAACTGCCTGGGAATTTTGTGCTATCGAGTTTTCATCTACTAAAGAACTGATATCACCTTCTCTGACTTCGATATTTTCTAGACTTTGAAACGATATGTTATCATCATCAGATAAAACTTCTTCTTGCCAACAACTTTTATTATTTTTAAAATTTCTATTTAATATACCAACAGGAATTACATGATCTTCTACTGGATTATCGTTTTTGATATCAAAAAAATCTTTTTGCTCGATAAATCTGACATCCCGACTTATTGTGACAATATTAGTATGCACATCAACCATTCGGTAGCCTTTTGAGTGCTCATCATATCCCATAAAAACTAATACATTAGTTTTGCTATCTAGTTTTTGACGTTTTTCACCAGGTATAAGAACGTGCGCTTTCTTGCCAAAAATTTTAAACTTAGATATGTCAGGGATTTTTTCTTCCCATAGTTGATATGGAGTATTATCTATAACCTTGGAATAACACCGATTCTGAAGAAAATTTGCTGTATTTATAGCTTCTCCCCAAAATGTTTTTGGTAGCTTAGCTTCAGTTAACATACATCTAGCCATTTCGGTTAGACTTCTGTTCTTTCTTTCAGCTATACCATTTTGCTGCGGACAATAAGGAACAGTACATTGGTATTGTATACCTTTCGATTCAATGTAACTACGGATTTGCTGAGATGTATATTCTCCACCATTATCGAACCTTACACTTCTTGGATATCTGGAGAACTTATTCTTAACAAATTCAAGATAGCATTTAAGCTTATCAAAAACTTCGTTCTTCCTATTTAGCAAGTAGACAACTGTATAACGGCTATAGTCATCAATAAACGTCAAATAATATCGTTTCTTTCCAGGTGTCATCGTTTGCATTGGCCCGCAAACGTCAGTGTGTATTAATTCTAAAACTTTATTTGATTTGGACTGACTTTGTTTCTTAAAAGGAGCCTTTGTCATTTTACAATTAATGCAAACATCACATGTCTTTTTCACACCACAATCAATTAATTCCAAATGACTCACCAGTTGCATTTTTTTCATTTCTTTTATTGCTTCAACATCACGATGACCGAACACTTTGTGCCAGTAATGAATGCAATTTTTCAAATGGCATGATGAAACCATTGCTCTTGGTTTTACCTTTTGTTGCAATTGATATAATCCATTTGATAGCACAGCCAAACCGATTTCTTTACCACTACTAGTACAAACGATTCCACGATCATTTTCGAAATTAACTTGAAACTTGCTTTTTAAAATCTTATTAACAGATACTAGGTTTCCATAAAACGATGGAATGCACAGCACATCAGTCATTTCAACATCAAAAACTTCTCCCTGGGAATTGCGCAATGCTATATGACATTTACCTTTACCAGTGCTTAATACACTCTGGCCATTAGCTACTGTTACCTTTTCACGAAAACTGAGATCCAAAGTAGAGAAACTGTTACGATCTGAGCATATATGACAAGTTGCACCAGAGTCTAAAATCCATGACTTAGACCCAATGCCTAACGAGAAACAAAAGTTTTCCGAGTTGCTGATAGATGCAGTTACCTCGTTAGCCTTATTATTATTCCTCGACTTCTTAAATTTCCAACAATCACGCTTAATATGACCTTTTGCTTTACAAAAATGACAAACTTTCAAACAACGAGCATCTTTATAGTTTGAAGTTTTCAATACAGAGTATTCTGGAATATCTGATGAACTTCGATGATTTTCTTCCATTAAACAAGTTTCAACCACACTTAAAGTTAGTTCTTCCATCTTTCTAGCTTCCAAAGCAGTAACAAGACTATCGTAAGAGGGTGGCAAACTGCTTAACAACATGGCCACTAACCACCGCTCAGAAAATTTTTCACCAATAGCTGCCAATTTTTCGAACAACAACTTCATTTTTAAAATATGCTCTGAAATTTTTGCGCCTTGAGAATATTTCATTTGGCAAATCTGTTTCATAAGCCGTACACTAGACCCAAGAGTGTCCTTCTCATGATGAGTTCGCAAAGTTTCCCATGCTTCTTTAGCATTTTTAGCATTTTTAATCAATATTAATTGATTATCTTCCACAGATAATCCAATCATCACAAAAGCTTCTTCATCTTTACGTTTCCAATTGTCATTTGGATCGGAAGGTACTTCTCCAATCACAT
Organism: Lypha dubia; assembly: GCA_947311025.1. Classification (NCBI taxonomy): domain Eukaryota; kingdom Metazoa; phylum Arthropoda; class Insecta; order Diptera; family Tachinidae; genus Lypha; species Lypha dubia. Next base: position 72,845,106 of record OX371261.1, on the reverse strand, counting down.
GATTCCACAAACCGTCCCTTCGTAACACCAGTTCCAGCTTAAATTTCCATAAATGGTAGTTGTCAGCATTAAGTTTAGCAAACGAAGTCTTCATTAAATCCATTGCGTGAAACTGGGCCCATAACCTGTTAAAAACTCCGTGAACGGTTTAAATTAAATTAAACAAAATATGTTTATTACAAGAAAGTTTAATTAGGAATAAGGAAAATAATTTTAATAAAATTATTTTTACAAATTAGAAAATCAAAACCAACTTAATGTAAATAAATATTATTTATAAAGTTGTTAATATGCAAAGTAGAATACGAGTGTTCTCCCACAGCAGTGGCTGCGGAGCACATAAGTACTTTTTTCGTCCAGTTATCTATATATTCTTTTTTGATTAAACTTATGATGATCTTATTGTTGGTTTTTATAAGTTTAGTTGTAGGGTCTACTCTCATTACTCTGTATATATCTTCATCTTCTAATAACTCCTTCATTTTGTTATAGTATTCCTGTTTATATATTACAACTGTTTTATTACCTTTATCTGCTTGTTTGAGTATTATGTTATTTTGTTTTCTCATGAAACCTTTTTTATTTCTCAAAAAAGGCTAATATTAGTTTTTCTGTCTGACTGTTTCTTTTAAAAGATATTTATGGATGTATATAAATTTCGTAGAAACTTTGATGAAACTCGTTGAGTTATTAATGTTGGAAGTTTTAAGTAGAATTTTGTGTGTAACACAACCAGCGTTCAAATGACAAGTGGAATAATAATATAATTAAAATTTGACGGAGCAAAGTAACGTGTGCAATGCTCAAGACCGTTAGGTATTTATTCGTTAGAATTTGTGTAAAAACTCCCACACAAGGGTGAAGAAAAACGGAGTGATACAAATCCTAACGAATTGCCAATTATTATAAACAAAACATTAAATGCATGCAATCTAACTTAAACACCTTCCTATTCCTCCAGTAATGATTAGCTCTGTTTATAACCCAATTCCTGGGTTTCCTATAGTAGTGACCGATTGGAGCTTTTACCGATCTGTCACTAACTTCCTCATTTAGTGCTGACCTTTACCATGTCAGTTCATCAGCGATTTCGTTTCCCACCCAACATAGCCTATCGCTATATTTGTCTATAAGCAAATTAAGGGTCCGCCTACACTTGCTGACTAGCTTCGATTTGGCATTGTATCCCTTCAATGGTTTCAGCGTCGCGTAACTACATTATGTTGTTAATCGCAGTGTTAACTGTAATGTTGATGAACAGCAAAACTACATAAAGTGATATTAACATGTCATTTTTGTCCATTTGTATATTTTGTAGTTGGTGTTTTAGTTGAAAAGAATTTCTTACGTTATATTCCTCTGAAATTACATTTTTAAGAATTTTTTCTATGTATTTGCTAATTTGGTAGCATGGTACTTGTGCTGACGACACAATGGGTCTTAAGGGCATATTAGATTTGTGTATCTTTGGTAGCCCATAGATTCTTGATGCAGTTGTTAAAAACTCCGTGAACGGTTTAAATTAAATTAAACAAAATATGTTTATTACAAGAAAGTTTAATTAGGAATAAGGAAAATAATTTTAATAAAATTATTTTTACAAATTAGAAAATCAAAAACAACTTAATGTAAATAAATATTATTTATAAAGTTGTTAATATGCAAAGTAGAATACGAGTGTTCTCCCACACCCTTCCTCAATCGGATTCAAGTCCAAGTAGAGATCGTAATTTTGAAAATGCAGGCTTCGGCAATGGCTTTGTCATAATATCAGCTATCATGTCATTTGATGGACAGTAGGTACATGTTATATGCTGCTTGTCAATATGATCTTTAACGAAGTGAATTTTTGTGTCAATGTGCTTAGTTCTTGCACTTAACTTCTGTTCTTTTATCAAATGTAAGCAACTTTGGTTATCTTCATATATCAAAGTTGGGTTCTTTTGCGTAAGAAACATGTCATCTAAAATTCGTCTTATCCAAATAGCTTCTTTGCACGTTTCAGATAGTGAAATAAATTCAGCTTCTGTTGACGATAAGGCTACAAGGGTTTGTTTTTTACACGACCAACTTATTGTTCCTCCGTTTATCTGAAAAACATAACCAGAATTAGATTTTCTGTCTGTTTTATCTTCGGCCCAATTGGCATCGGCATATCCTTTTAATATGTGAGATTTAACAGTATTAAAACTCATTCGTAAAAAATAATTTTCAGTGCCCTTTAAATACTTAAGCACTCTCTTAAGCTCAGACCAATCGTTTTGAGTAGGAAAACTAACTTTACGTGCAAGTATTGAAACGCTGGCGGCAATGTCTGGTCTTGAATAAACACTTAGATACAGTAATGATCCAAGCAATTGCTGATATTCTTGATTATGAAGTAAATTTTCTGACTTTGTTTTACCATATCCGGGATCTAGTGGGTATTCAGATATTTTTGAACCATCCAAACCAAATTTTTTTTACTAGGTTTCTTATATACGTGGATTGACGAATACAAAAATTGTAATCTTTATCTTGAAATATTTCTATTCCCAAAAAATGCTTAGCTCTTCCAAGAGAATTGATTTCAAATTTTGATGCTAGTAACTTTTCTACGCCCACGATGCAAGAGTCTTTCTGACCAGAAACCAAAATGTCATCAACGTATATCAATATATAGACTAGCCCTTCCTCGTTGGTGTATTTTGTGTATAAGCAGGGATCAGCATCGGATTTCTTATATCCCCCTGAACACAACAAATTGTCTAATTTTTGGTTCCATACATATGCAGCTTGTTTAAGTCCATAAATGCTTTTCTTCAGCTTACATACGCGCTTATTCCCTTCCTCAAATCCAGGAGGTTGTTTCATGAATATAACTTCCTTAAGATCACCGTTAAGAAAAGCGGATTTCACATCAAAATGGAATACTGACATATTTTTTACTCCAGAAACAGACAACAAGACTCTTAATGTTGTTTGTCTAATAACAGGTGCATAAATTTCGTCATAATCTTCTCCAAATTTTTGTGTAAAACCGCGAGCAACCAGACGCGCCTTAAATCTGTGTATTTTTCCTACTACATCACGTTTTACTTTATATGTCCATTTACAACTAATAATATTTGCACCAGGTGGAGCAGTTACCAGTTCCCATGTATCTAAGGATTTAAGCGTTGTGTATTCTTCTTTCATTGCCGCAACCCAATTATCTTTATCTTCAGATCTTAGAGCTTCTTCGTAATTTTTTGGTTCTATTAAATCTTTATAAACAGCACTACACCCAAAACGATTTGGATGCTTACCTTTATTACTTCGTGATGATCTACGAACTGCCTGGGAATTTTGTGCTATCGAGTTTTCATCTACTAAAGAACTGATATCACCTTCTCTGACTTCGATATTTTCTAGACTTTGAAACGATATGTTATCATCATCAGATAAAACTTCTTCTTGCCAACAACTTTTATTATTTTTAAAATTTCTATTTAATATACCAACAGGAATTACATGATCTTCTACTGGATTATCGTTTTTGATATCAAAAAAATCTTTTTGCTCGATAAATCTGACATCCCGACTTATTGTGACAATATTAGTATGCACATCAACCATTCGGTAGCCTTTTGAGTGCTCATCATATCCCATAAAAACTAATACATTAGTTTTGCTATCTAGTTTTTGACGTTTTTCACCAGGTATAAGAACGTGCGCTTTCTTGCCAAAAATTTTAAACTTAGATATGTCAGGGATTTTTTCTTCCCATAGTTGATATGGAGTATTATCTATAACCTTGGAATAACACCGATTCTGAAGAAAATTTGCTGTATTTATAGCTTCTCCCCAAAATGTTTTTGGTAGCTTAGCTTCAGTTAACATACATCTAGCCATTTCGGTTAGACTTCTGTTCTTTCTTTCAGCTATACCATTTTGCTGCGGACAATAAGGAACAGTACATTGGTATTGTATACCTTTCGATTCAATGTAACTACGGATTTGCTGAGATGTATATTCTCCACCATTATCGAACCTTACACTTCTTGGATATCTGGAGAACTTATTCTTAACAAATTCAAGATAGCATTTAAGCTTATCAAAAACTTCGTTCTTCCTATTTAGCAAGTAGACAACTGTATAACGGCTATAGTCATCAATAAACGTCAAATAATATCGTTTCTTTCCAGGTGTCATCGTTTGCATTGGCCCGCAAACGTCAGTGTGTATTAATTCTAAAACTTTATTTGATTTGGACTGACTTTGTTTCTTAAAAGGAGCCTTTGTCATTTTACAATTAATGCAAACATCACATGTCTTTTTCACACCACAATCAATTAATTCCAAATGACTCACCAGTTGCATTTTTTTTATGACAAGTTGCACCAGAGTCTAAAATCCATGACTTAGACCCAATGCCTAACGAGAAACAAAAGTTTTCCGAGTTGCTGATAGATGCAGTTACCTCGTTAGCCTTATTATTATTCCTCGACTTCTTAAATTTCCAACAATCACGCTTAATATGACCTTTTGCTTTACAAAAATGACAAACTTTCAAACAACGAGCATCTTTATAGTTTGAAGTTTTCAATACAGAGTATTCTGGAGTATCTGATGAACTTCGATGATTTTCTTCCATTAAACAAGTGTGGTTGAACACACTTAAAGTTAGTTCTTCCATCTTTCTAGCTTCCAAAGCAGTAACAAGACTATCGTAAGAGGGTGGCAAACTGCTTAACAAAATGGCCACTAACCACCGCTCAGAAAATTTTTCACCAATAGCTGCCAATTTTTCGTACAACAACTTCATTTTTAAAATATGCTCTGTAATTTTTGCGCCTTGAGAATATTTCATTTGGCAAATCTGTTTCATAAGCCGTACACTAGACCCAAGAGTGTCCTTCTCATGATGAGTTCGCAAAGTTTCCCATGCTTCTTTAGCATTTTTAATCAATATTAATTGATTATCTTCCACAGATAATCCAATCATCACAAAAGCTTCTTCATTTTTACGTTTCCAATTGTCATTTGGATCGGAAGGTACTTCTCCAATCACATGATTCCACAAACCGTCCCTTCGTAACACCAGTTCCAGCTTAAATTTCCATAAATGGTAGTTGTCAGCATTAAGTTTAGCAAACGAAGTCTTCATTAAATCCATTGCGTGAAACTGGGCCCATAACCTGTTAAAAACTCCGTGAACGGTTTAAATTAAATTAAACAAAATATGTTTATTACAAGAAAGTTTAATTAGGAATAAGGAAAATAATTTTAACAAAATTATTTTTACAAATTAGAAAATCAAAAACAACTTAATGTAAATAAATATTATTTATAAAGTTGTTAATATGCAAAGTAGAATACGAGTGTTCTCCCACAGCAGTGGCTGCGGAACACATAAGTACTTTTTTCGTCCAGTTATCTATATATTCTTTTTTGATTAAACTTATGATGATCTTATTGTTGGTTTTTATAAGTTTAGTTGTAGGGTCTACTCTCATTACTCTGTATATATCTTCATCTTCTAATAACTCCTTCATTTTGTTATAGTATTCCTGTTTATATATTACAACTGTTTTATTACCTTTATCTGCTTGTTTGAGTATTATGTTATTTTGTTTTCTCATGAAACTTTTTTTATTTCTCAAAAAAGGCTAATATTAGTTTTTCTGTCTGACTGTTTCTTTTAAAAGATATTACCATGCTTGCCATTTTTGCCCTGGTAATCTCCTTTTCGACATATATAGTATCCTCTGATTTTTGTATACATACATCGTTCTGCATCTGCTATGACTTCGATTAAAGAGAAACTTTATTTATTAACAGGCAAAGCAAATTTTTTCCCTATAGATAGTAGCCATTTGCATTCCCAAAGTATTTCCATACCCGTTCTGTTTTCAAACCAGTTTTCATTATATAATAGTCCTTGTTTTTTTAATTGTTTTTCTTTTGGTGTATTTAGTTTTCCAATTTGCTTCTGTTTGGTTTTCGTCTTTATACCTTGAACTCATTCAGTTTCAACTCTTGTAGTGTACAGACGCGTTTTTATAATCGTCGCAACTTAATATTAAAAATTTATTGAAAGAAAATTCACAAAAAAAAAATATACAAAAACAAAACATTTATTAAACAGTTATCTTACTGGTTTTATTTTATCTTTTGCTTGTGTGTAAATACATAAATATTTGCATACACCAACTCATAAGTGAACACAAAAAAGAGAACTCTAAATGAGTTCACCTTCTAACAACAACAATAAACCTACAAGCAGTAGGAATGTACAATATATAACTTTGGTTGCTAACGACGACAAAAAAAAAATGAAGTAAACACAAACCTGAATTTAACAGAAAACACAAATACTCGTGCGCGATCATTATCTCTCAACATGTTAAATAGCGTTCAAGAAGCAACAACAATTGCACCTATTAGCAAACTTGTCAGCTTAGCTGTACAATCAAACAAACAAACAATAAATACCCAGGTGACCAACGTGCACAAAATTGTAAATGCAGTGAGTGAAAATAGTGATAATAAAATCCAAACTGGTATGGACAGATACATAACCGTGCTAAAAAGGGGAAGAAGTCCCAAATCAGCTGAAATAGCGTCAACGGCGAAAATGCCCAAAGATGGGAAAAACAATATTAAACATTCTGAAAATCGTTTTGTGATTTTGAATGAACAAGTCGATGAAGCCACAAGTACAACAAGGTCCACTAAACCACCGCCGATATATTTAAGAGAACAGAACTCCAACTTCTTGGTAAAAAGCCTTATCTCATTAATTGGAGAAAATGAGTTCTATGTAACTCCAATTAAGCGTGGCAAAATCAACGAAACTAAAATTCAGGTAACACGAGAAAATAATTACAGGAAAATTGTCTCAGATTTTGAGACTAAAAACAAAAACTTTTATACATATCAACTGAAGAGTGCTAAAGGCCTAACAGTAGTTATAAAAGGAATAGATTCAAGCGTGGTTCCGGAAGAGGTAAAGTCTGGCCTTGAAGATAGTGGCTTCAAAGTAAAAATGTTTCAAACATTAAAAACAGGAAAAAAATCCCCCAACCTATTTTTAGAGTCGAGATACAGCCAGGCGACTTGAAAATTAAAAAAAATGAATCGCACGCAATCTATAGCTTAAAATACTTGTTGCATCGAAGAGTTACCGTTGAGATGCCACATAAAAAAACTGGACCTATCCAATGCATGAACTGTCAAGAATTTGGCCATACCAAAACTTATTGCAAGTTGCCTACCGTTTGCATTGTATGTGGCGAGTTACACAGTACCGCTAACTGTGACAAAATAAAAGGTGATACCAAAGCAAAAAAATGTAGTAATTGCGGCGGAAACCACACTGCTAACTATAGGGGCTGTCCTCTTTATTCTCTTTTTAAAAATTCGTCGAACAGAAAAACAAATGCTACTCCCGCTCAGCCCAACACTCCTTTAAACTAACCACAGTTAGCTCAACCGTCGTCTAGCCATAATCAATATTCAAATGTTTTAAAGTCTAACACGACTCTTACTCAACAAAAACCTAATAGTCAATTTTCATACGCTAATATTTTAAAGAGTAACCAGATTCCGGCGCAAAAAACTGTACCAGTAAATGGAGAATCAGGGCATAATTTTAGTCGTATTGAAGCCTCAATAGATATCCTTATACAAACAGTAAATACATTCACTCTCAACATGTCCTGTATGATGCAGGAAATGTTGAAAATGCAGTCTATCTTGTTGCAGGCTGTATTGAACAAACTATCAACTTAAGAATCTGTTTTTGGAACGCAAACGGCATCTGCCAACATAAAAATGAAATTGAATATTTTCTTCTGGATAAACAAATCGATGTTATGCTTATCTCAGAAACTCACTTGACGTCCCGAAGCTATTTTCGAATTAGTGGATATAATTTCTACGACACCAAGGATCCTCAAGGTAGAGCTTGTGGTGGCTCTGGAATCCTAATAAAAACTCGAATAAAACACTACCTACTAAACGACCTTCGTGAAGAATATCTTCAAGCAACGAACATCTGCATTGAAAATTTTTATCAAAAGCTTGTGATATCATCTGTTTACTCTCCTCCCAGGTTTTCAATTTCAGAGAGTCAATATACCGCATTTTATACAACACTGGGGTCCCGTTTTCTAGCAGCTGGCGACTAAAATGCTAAACACACTTTTTGGGGCTCACATTTAATCAGTCCCAAGGGTCGTGTTTTGTTTGACACAATTTCAAAAATGGGTTTGAATGTAGTTTCAAGTGGTCAGCCAACATATTGGCCAACGGATCGTCAAAAAATTCCTGATGTTATCGACTTTGGGATTATGAAAGGCGTGTCCAGCGAAATGATTGAAGTAGAAGCATCTCTGGATTTGTCTTCAGATCACTCGCCTACTATTATCACTATTTACTCACACACAACTACAACACCAACATGTGATTTACCGCTGACACCTGCACGTATTAACTGGCTGAAATACAAAAAATATTTGAGTGCTCATTGCACGGAAAATATGCCATTGAGAACACCTGCTGACATAGAAAATTCTATTAGGTTGTTTGAAGCACATGCTAAACAAGCTGCTCTTAATGCTTTTTTAATTCAACCAAATCAACAAGCGAGATTTAACAATATTTTTTGTGCAGATATAGAAATGCTATTGACTGAAAAACGGAGAGCTCGACGAGAATGGCAACGTTACATATCGCCTCAGCTAAAATTAAGGCTTAAGGAGTGTACGAAACAGCTAAGAAAAGTTTTACAATCACAAAAAACAGCTTCGCTGCAAAAATTTCTGCAAGAACTCGACTTAACACCATCAACAGATTATTCGCTGTGGCGTGCAGCCAGAGGACTTAAAAGGCCAGTGATTTGCAAACCACCATTACGAGCCTCTAATGGTGACTGGGCAAGAACTGATGCTGAAAAAGGTGATCTATTTGTTAAGCACCTAGAAAAAGTATTTACCCCGAATATTTCTGCTGATATTGTTGAACTGCCACCAGTCGTCTCTTTACCAGAAATACCGATGAGATTTAACATGACGGAGATTGAAAATACTATTACTAGTCTTAACACCAGAAAAGCCCCAGGTGTTGACAAAATAAGCAACAAAATGCTTCAACAACTGCCTTATATTGCAAAAAGAGTTATACTCTTCATTTTTAATAGTATTCTACGGCTGCAATACTATCCTGCAGAATGGAAGGTTTCGATGATTATTATGATACCAAAGCCCGGCAAGGATCATACGAAGGTTGAATCCTATCGGCCTATTAGCTTATTGCCCAACATTTCAAAACTATTTGAAAAGCTGTATATGAGCAAGCTGATGCCTATAGTGACTAGAAGTGGATGCATTCCAGATCATCAATTCGGTTTTCGCAGACAACATAGCACTATTGAACAAACTCACAGACTTGTGAACGTAGTTAGAGACACCTTTGAAAAAAAGAAATTTTGCTCTGCGCTCTTTATAGATGTTTCTCAAGCTTTCGATAAGGTATGGCACGAAGGTCTTATCCACAAATTAACACGCAATCTCCCCGCAAACATCGTCAAGCTTTTAAAAAGCTATCTAAAGGAACGAAAATTTGTAGTTAGGGAAGGCAATTTTTTAAGCCCTCCGCAGTCGATCGAAGCCGGAGTTCCCCAAGGCAGCATCTTCGGTCCCTTACTTTATTTAATTTATGCCTCTGACTTACCGTTAAGCAATAACATTCATACATCAACATTTGCTGATGATACAGCTTTTTTAAGCGTCCATGAAAATCCAGTAGAAGTTTCCATCAACTTACAAGGGTATATATCCAAATTGGAAAAATGGCTTAAACAATGGCGTATAAAAGTTAACGAGCAGAAATGTGTACACGTCACTTTTACGTTGCGAAGGGAAACATGCCCGCCTATACAAATCAACACCGAGACTATTCCGCAACATACTGTAGTCAAATATCTAGGCGTTCACCTTGATCGCCGTTTAACATGGAAATCGCATATACACGCAAAGTTGATGCAAATGAAATTAAAAACTTCCCAAATTAATTGGCTTATGGGAAGAAATTCTATACTGAGCCTAGACTGTAAACTTCTACTATACAACGCGATCCTGAAACCAATATGGTCCTATGGAATCCAGTTATGGGGCACTGCCTCAGCATCGAATGTCGAAAGAATTCAAAGCCGACAGAATAAAATCCTACGTACAATAACAGCAGCCCCCTGGTATGTCAGAAACCATCGAATTCATAAAGACCTAGACGTTCCGTTGGTGAAGACAGTATTTTAAAAACACGCGAAAAAATATATAAAAAAACTTGAGTTGCACCCAAATCCACTTGCGCGCAATATTCTTCATTATAGAGGCCACACCCGGCTGAAAAGAAGGGATAGGCTGACTTCCAAAACGTTCGTATACAAAGTTTGTATACAATATTGCTTCTGTATTTAAATCACATACATATGCAAAGTTCCGAAGCAATGCAACAACTATAAAACCGATGCCGTGTTTTCTTTCTTACTGCGTTAAAAATACTTGGCGGCGGCGTTTTGAAATGGTATACATTGTACAATTATTGTACTGCGGCGTTATGAAATGTGATGCTTTGTTCAAACACAAAGCAATTGACGTTTTGGAAGTCAGCCATACTTTTTTCTCAGCCGTTCACGACAGATGCAAAACAACAAAAATTAACCGTTGAAATTAAAAATTTTGTTTAGCATTGGCTAAACTTACATTTAATATTTTTTAGATTTAAGATTTGAAAAACTTATTGATAATTTAATATAAATAATTAAAGATTCAATAAATAATAAAATTATCAAAAAAAAAATACCTTTAACTCTATTTGTCTGGTTTGTAATAAATGTTTCGAAATCTTCTACAGTAACAAAATTTTTAACATCTAATCTGAGTTGCTGAATTCTCCTATTTATTAATTTTAAATCATTGTTAGCTTCTGATATTTCTAAATTTAGTATTTTTTGTGGAAGTTATATTCTATATTCTCTAATTGTCTTTTTACCGTCCAACAATCCAATAAGTGTGTCAATTTTGCTGTTGTGTGACTTGTGTGGTTAGGTATTAGTTAGAGTTGTCAATTATTCGCCTTTCAACTTTGTTCGAATAATTCAAATAATAGTTTTTGTTCGTTCGATCAACGATTAAAGCTAAAAATTTATTCGATTAATCGATGAGAACAACGAATAAAAAAATGCTTAAAAATAAATTATTGACAAAAAATAAATAATTGTCATTAACACAAAAATGAGTTCCGGCACAGTGCACTGCACAAGTAGGGGTCATTCCCTGAGTGCTGGTCCTAATTAAAAAAAATATATATATTTCGTTGGTAGCCATACCAACTCATCAGTAGATGTCGTACCCTTTATGTTTAAAAAATTTTAAAGCTCATCCATTTATACGAAAATTCACAAATAAATTTGTAAATTATAAAGCTTTAAAATTTTTTTAAAATAAAGGGTAAAACATCTACTGATATGTTGGTATGGCTACCAACGAAATATATATATATTTTTTTTAATTAGGACCAGCACTCAGGGAATGACCCCTACGTGTGCAGTGCACTGTGCCGGAACTCAGGGAGAGGGATAGGATAGAGAAGAAAGATGTTTAAAATTTAGAAGACTTAACTCTTTCACAACTCTGCTTTGCGCGTTATGTTAATTTTTAAGGCAGTGTTGAGGCGCCTCCAGTGTTAAGTAGACGTATTAACTTTGTTAAGCTGTATAAGTAGGCATTTTATTAATTGTTTTACTTCGCCGATGTTTCTGCTAACCGACGAAGGGGGGCGATGTTGTGTACATTAGCTTGGAACAGCATCAATCGCCGTGGGAACAGTTTTGTTAAAGTTTTTTATAAAAAAATAGTGACCTAAAGCCTTAATAAATAGATCAATATAAAATTTAAGAAGGTCGAATAAAATAGAAGAATAATGATCCTATTTATATTTATCCAGGGTTCTTGATAGCCACGACTACCTGGGATCAGTTCACGTTCACTATCGATTCGGCCGAGGCTGTCTCACTATGGTACTAGTTAATCTAAAGTTAGATAAATTTTTAATAAATTTATAAACAGCTTATTTTTCATATCTTCTACATCAAACGATACTAAAATATGGTGACATATTGAAGTCCATGAAAGTAATATATGTATGCGTTATAGATATGTATATATCCCTAAGGATTTTCTCCTCTATCGACATATGTCGAATAATGGTTTCGCTATGTAAAAGCCTTCAGCTGGTTTTATTGATTTTATCCTCTATGTACATACATACTCGTATGAATGTCGAAGAGTGGCTTCGCTGAGTAAATATTTTCTGTCTAGTGAAAACATTTCTTGATCTTCATATATTGGGAAATTACATTATATTAATAAATTTAGTCATATATATTTTTTAATATAAAGCATAGATGAAAAAGTTGGTACAATCGTATATTTTAGCACTATTTGAAACTCAACAGCACCTCAATGACTAATTAAGTACTATTGAAAAATTTTCTTTTATATAACATGGTACAAAATTATTTTAAAGTATTTTGTTTCATCATTTTCTTTTAAAATAAAAAATGATGTAAATGTGCTGAGGTTTTCTGAAAATTTAATTTTGTACTTTAATTAACACACACCTAATTTTAAGACATTCCGCGCTTTATTTGTACAGATATATCTATATTTTTCCCTTGTCCTACCGGCACAAAATTTTACTGGAAGTTGTATTTTGTTCTTAAAGTAACACCAGCCGAATTTTAATACATTCTGTTCATTAGTTGCATACTCGTAGACATATTAATATTTTACATTTATGATGGTTCCACAACATTTAGCAGAAAGTTTAATTTTTGTTCTTAAAATAACACAACATGCAATTGCGTAATCTTGTAGCCGCAGTCACATTACATTGCATCTTCTGTACCCAAGCTAAATGCATAGGTCTGCCATATAATGAATACTGCTCTAGCTCTAATGATGAGGAAGAAGAAAAAAATATCACACACCTTCTATGCCTCTGCCCAGCTTTGGAGGATCACCCCGTCACTCTTTCGCTCATTCTTCTTGACCCTTTCTAGACTCTGCTACGCATAATCTTCTTTTCTACTCTTCTTCCCCACAGGTAACCCAATGGGGCCACAATAGGACCCAAGTGAGCTGGAATTAATTTTCTTTCTTCCCTTCTTTAAAAAAGCAAATGTTTTTGAATTTAAATGTACTTAGTGCAAAAGCCTAATGGGTACCAATATACAAATAAAATATAGCTTATTTTACTCTGCCTGTCATCAGCAATATGCTTCCGAAATTTTAAGAGTATCGGTCTTTCCGTTTGGCTTTCCATAGAGAACATGCAGACGGACAAACAAACATACAGATTAAATACATTTATACATATACTAGCTGTATCCGGTGCTCTTCGCTGCCTAAACTTGTTCTAAAATAAAAGAAGCGCTTAAAATAAGAATAAATAATTGATTCTTCTATAGCTTATTTGTATGGGGAAGCCCGTTTCCCTCGTCCTACTGCCCCAAAATTTATGTAGAAGCTGTGTTTTGTTCTTAAAGTATCACAGGCCGAGTATTAAGACATTCTGTGCTTTATTTGCACAGATATATGAATATGAATATTTTATTTGTATTGGGGGTGCCTGTTCCCCTCGTCTTACCGCCCCAAAATTTAGGAAGATGTTGTGCTTTGTTTTTAGAGTGTTACACGCCGAATTTTAAAACACTCTGCGCTTTAGTTGCACAGATATATTAATAGTATATTTTTATGGTGGGTGCCCGTTCCCCTCGTGTTGTTGAAACACACAATTTTGAGACATCCTGTGCTTTAGTTGCATAGAGATATAAATATTAACATTTTATTTGTATGGTGGTGCCCGTTCCCTTCGTCCCACCGCCCCAACATTTTGCTGAAAGATGTATTTTGTTCTTAAGGTAACACATGCCGAATTTTAAAACATTTCGTGCTTTAGTTGCACAGATATACATATGAATATTAATATTGTACTTTTAGGGGGATGCGTCTCCCCCTTCCAATTTTATTTTCCCTGTCATCAGTAATATGGTTCATGAATTTCAAGACGATCGGTCTTACCGTTTGGTTTCCTATAAGGTACATGCAAACAAACAAACATACAAACTAAATTCATTTTTATATATATAGATATATGTAGATATAAAACTTATACATATGGATAAAATTTTTTTGTGGTACTTGCTACAGGTTTTATAAATTGAACCATCTACTTGAAGATCTTGTCAAAAGTTTTAAATTATACCAGTATTACCAGCGTTAGATGTAAATACACAATAAAATTACAACTTTGTACTTCAGACGGTAATAATTCGGAACCTGAGGATTGGCGACATTTTTATAAATATATTTTTTCGCATTCTTTGATTTTCTATTGGATAGTAGCGTACATCTTAATTATTTGAGCAACATCACCAAACTTCGTTTAAAACTTAATTTTTACATAAAAGATTTGATGGATTGGCGAAATATGCCTTTGTTGGCGATTATGCTGGCCAAATCACAATGCTTCGATGTGATGTAAAGGGGTCTCAACTAATTACAACATTCAAAGGACATACAGGTAATTTAAGCTAAATTATTTTGTACCCATCTTGAAACCTGACATTTTAAGCATACAGAGCATATATTTGGTCCCATATCAAAGAGATAGTTTTCAGAAACTTAGTCTGTTCTCAAAATAATGTCTAGATAAGTGTAGAAATCTTTCAAAGGTAGATTACTCTTTAACAGTAAACATAACTGAAGTTTTTAATGCCTTAAACGTCGATGAAACAAAAGACTTTAAGTTCTCTTTTAAAATAAATTTAGTTGACAGCTTTTTTCATTTCAAACGCCTAATTGTTCGCTTTAATAATTCGTTGGTTACAAGCAATAAGCACCTAAGTCGACATATGAAAGAATATACAGCGAAAGCTCCCTTAGCGGACAGCTCTTATAAGCAGACATCTCTCCAAAGCGGACAATTCCTAAATCTTTAGAACCTATATCATAAACCCGAACAAAAAACATTCCTTAAAACGGACGCTCCCATAGCCAGCGGCGGACATGAGAATATCATTTTTTTTTTGCCTAAACATTCTAATAAGCGGAAAATTAAAAAAGAACCAAAACATGTAGAACTAAAAACTGTAATAAAACTGTCAACCAACTGTACAATAAATAATTTTCAGTGTTTCTACTTTTATTGTGTAAGCTATATATTCAAAGTCCATTATAGAACTGAAATAATAAAAGTTTATTATCAAGTTTGGAATTTAATGATTCTGCAAAAACTTTAAAGAAAACAATAAATATTCTTGATGCTTTGTATATTATTAAAAAATCGTGGGAAAAAGTAACATCCGAAACCATTAAGAACTGTTTTGGCAAAGCAGGATTTATGAAAAATTTTGATAATGCAGAATTAGACGCAGAGGCTGATATCCCTTTATCTATTCCCTCGAGATTGGTTAGACAAAAAGTAGAATATAGTGAGTTTACTACTATTGATGAAAATATTCTAACATAATCTGACACTATAGAAATTTTGGTAGATTAAGTGGAAATAAGCTCGTCAGAAAATAATGATACAAGCATCTTAGAAGAAGATCATAACAATATATCTTCGTATTTATTATATATATTATATAAATCAATAAAAAAAAAAAAAAAAAAAAAATCAATATTAAAATTTCAAATAATTTATAAAATTTTCCTGAAGATGCTAACAAATTGTTAGCGAAATATCGAAAATAAATATAAATATAAACAACAATATATATATATATATTAAAATAAAAGGACCTATAGCTTAAATAAACATTCTAATAAATATAAAGAAAAGGTCAAATAAAATAGAATATAAATATATCTTCGTTTAAAGAAGCCTTAGAAGAAGTAAGACGCTTATTAAAGTTTGCAGAAGAAAACTATACAGGATTTGAGCCCTTGAAACATGTAGAATGCTATTATGGAGAAAAAATGATTAAAGAAAGTGAAGCAAAATTAAAACAAAAATATATTTAAAATTTTTTTCCAACTTTGTAACTTTTTTGTTTAATAAAAATAATTTAAACTTTTAAAATGAAACAAAATTCTAAAAATTATATTTTATGCCATTTCAAAAAACGGACATCTCCACTTCGCGGACAAAATCTTCGCCGACGGAAGGTGTCCGCTTATGAGAGATTTCACTGTAGTTTATATGTTGCCGTATTCTGTTCACAGAACTGTATGTTTTCGTCAAATCCATAGCTTTCTAACATTTTTTTTCTTAAATTTTTATTGAGATATTGGCTTAAGTCTTGAGGAGTCTATTAAATTATACAATAAGCACCAAAATTAACTTGAGGATATGTTGAATAATATTTTGTTTTGTTTAAATAGTTTAAAGTGACTAGTTGTTATTGCAAATTTTCATAAAGAAGAGTGCTATTATAAGAAGTAAACTAAAGGTAAGGGATTGTTGGAAATTGAGAACGTTGTTATACATGTTTAATTTTGTTTTGTCTCATCTACAAGATCCCTTTTGACGAAGTATGTGGATGATATTTTCGTAATTGTAAAAAGATATATGGGAGATGAGACTTTAACAAAATTAAACATGTATAATAATCAAATAAAATTGGCGATAGAGCTGGAAAAGGACAATGAGTATGAGTACATTACCTAGACTGTGTATTTAACAGAAATATGAATTCACTGCAAATATGTATGTATATTGTATGTACCAAAAACCCACGTCTGCAAATAGGATAATTAATTTTATTTCATAATTAATACAGCAACCAATTTTTTTAGAAGAGTAGTTGATATAAGAGACAACAAACTTCATAACGAAAATAAACAAAGAATTGGAAACATTTTACAAACATAACCATAAAAGAGCTTATGAGATTCATTGAGTCCAAGCCAAATAAATCAGACAATAACAACAATGCTGTCAAAGCACACAGAAGTGTTATTTTGTAGCTCTGTGAAATTTGGATTTTTTTACATAAAATTTAAATAAAATTTATTACATAATTGTATAATTTTTTGCGACCACACTTCGGATAATAACCAAGAAGAAGTAGGGATTTAAGCTGCAGAAATGATGGGACAAGATGTTACAGTTTATCTGAATATGAGATTGGATCGATGATAAAATGCAACAATATGAAATTTATTTATGATGAATTTGTGAATTTTATTGAAGTAACAAATGTAAATTACAGAAACTTAATTAAGCGTAAGAGATAGAGTAAGAGAGGTAAAAGCAGAAATCGCCAACAAATTTAAAAAAGGGTGTAGAAAAAATGCAAAATAATCTTATGCAAGTAAATTAGAAAACCCAGTAAGCAATATACCTGTTATTTTAAAACCAAAAAATAAACAAGATAGTGAACAAACAGAATGTTGATGTTATCCAATAAAAGAAAACAAGAAACTGATATATATATATATATATACAATATACCTGTTATTTTAAAACCAAAAAATAAACAAGATAGTGAACAAACAGAATGTTGATGTTATCCAATAAAAGAAAACAAGAAACTGATATATATATATATATATATATATCAGTTTCTTGTTTTCTTTTATTGGATAACATCAACATTCTGTTTGTTCACTATCTTGTTTATTTTTTGGTTTTAAAATAACAGGTATATTGCTTACTGGGTTTTCTAATTTACTTTTTATTTATTTTTTATTTATTTTATCTTTGATTTTCTTTTTAATGTCTTTTTACAAGTATACATTTTTTCTCTATTAAATAGAAACTCTGTCAAGCTGCACATATTAAATTCTTTTCAAATAAATATTGTTCTTTCAATGAATTATATATATATATATATATTATATATATATATTATATATATATATATAATTCATTGAAAGAACAATATTTATTTGAAAAGAATTTAATATGTGCAGCTTGACAGAGTTTCTATTTAATAGAGAAAAAATGTATACTTGTAAAAAGACATTAAAAAGAAAATCAAAGATAAAATATTGCCAGACTAGAAGCTTGCAGTGTTTTTCTTCAACACTTCCTACAAAACGGTGCATACTAATTATCTGCACCTTGCGACATTCCAATACTTGAGCGAGGACAAATAAATCTACTGACATCTACTGGTTTCGTAAAGTTGATTCTCGCCGGCAATGTGTTCATGTTTCACCTCTGCATTTACATAATATTCTCGAACAAAGAAATGTCGAATGTCTATATGTTTAGACCTTTTATGGAACTCTTTAGTCTTTGTGAGTTTAACGGCACTAGCGTTATCGATATAAAGAGTTGGAAGTTCTTTATAATTCCGATAATAATCGCTTGATCCATATAAGTTCCTTAGCACCTTCACTTGCGGCAATTATTTCAGATTCCGTTGTTGAAAGAGAAACCGGTTTTTGTAGTTAATATATATATATCAGTTTCTTGTTTTCTTTTATTGGATAACATCAACATTCTGTTTGTTCACTATCTTGTTTATTTTTTGGTTTTAAAATAACAGGTATATTGCTTACTGGGTTTTCTAATTTACTTGCATAAGATTATTTTGCATTTTTTCTACACCCTTTTTTAAATTTGTTGGCGATTTCTGCTTTTACCTCTCTTACTCTATCTCTTACGCTTAATTAAGTTTCTGTAATTTACATTTGTTACTTCAATAAAATTCACAAATTCATCATAAATAAATTTCATATTGTTGCATTTTATCATCGATCCAATCTCATATTCAGATAAACTGTAACATCTTGTCCCATCATTTCTGCACCTTAAATCCCTACTTCTTCTTGGTTATTA
Organism: Lypha dubia; assembly: GCA_947311025.1. Classification (NCBI taxonomy): domain Eukaryota; kingdom Metazoa; phylum Arthropoda; class Insecta; order Diptera; family Tachinidae; genus Lypha; species Lypha dubia. Next base: position 72,826,284 of record OX371261.1, on the reverse strand, counting down.
TCCGAAGTGTGGTCGCAAAAAATTATACAATTATGTAATAAATTTTAATTAAATTTTATGTAAAAAAATCCAAATTTCACAGAGCTACAAAATAACACTTCTGTGTGCTTTGACAGCATTGTTGTTATTGTCTGATTTATTTGGCTTGGACTCAATGAATCTCATAAGCTCTTTTATGGTTATGTTTGTAAAATGTTTCCAATTCTTTGTTTATTTTCGTTATGAAGTTTGTTGTCTCTTATATCAACTACTCTTCTAAAAAAATTGGTTGCTGTATTAATTATGAAATAAAATTAATTATCCTATTTGCAGACGTGGGTTTTTGGTACATACAATATACATACATATTTGCAGTGAATTCATATTTCTGTTAAATACACAGTCTAGGTAATGTACTCATACTCATTGTCCTTTTCCAGCTCTATCGCCAATTTTATTTGATTATTATACATGTTTAATTTTGTTAAAGTCTCATCTCCCATATATCTTTTTACAATTACGAAAATATCATCCACATACTTCGTCAAAAGGGATCTTGTAGATGAGACAAAACAAAATTAAACATGTATAACAACGTTCTCAATTTCCAACAATCCCTTACCTTTAGTTTACTTCTTATAATAGCACTCTTCTTTATGAAAATTTGCAATAACAACTAGTCACTTTAAACTATTTAAACAAAACAAAATATTATTCAACATATCCTCAAGTTAATTTTGGTGCTTATTGTATAATTTAATAGACTCCTCAAGACTTAAGCCAATATCTCAATAAAAATTTAAGAAAAAAAATGTTAGAAAGCTATGGATTTGACGAAAACATACAGTTCTGTGAACAGAATACGGCAACATATAAACTACAGTGAAATCTCTCATAAGCGGACACCTTCCGTCGGCGAAGATTTTGTCCGCGAAGTGGAGATGTCCGTTTTTTGAAATGGCATAAAATATAATTTTTAGAATTTTGTTTCATTTTAAAAGTTTAAATTATTTTTATTAAACAAAAAAGTTACAAAGTTGGAAAAAAATTTAAAATATATTTTTGTTTTAATTTTGCTTCACTTTCTTTAATCATTTTTTCTCCATAATAGCATTCTACATGTTTCAAGGGCTCAAATCCTGTATAGTTTTCTTCTGCAAACTTTAATAAGCGTCTTACTTCTTCTAAGGCTTCTTTAAACTAGGATATATTTATATTCTATTTTATTTGACCTTTTCTTTATTAGAATGTTTATTTAAGCTATAGGTCCTTTTATTTTAATATATATATATATATATATTGTTGTTTATATTTATATTTATTTTCGATATTTCGCTAACAATTTGTTAGCATCTTCAGGAAAATTTGAACATACGTTTGAGATTACTCCAGTCCATTTCTGTTGGATTTTCCATAGATCGTGCAGCTTTGCTTACGCTGAACGCGTTATCTGGACGAGTTGCAACCATAAGATACGTAAGACTGCCTACAGCTTCACGATAGGGTACATTTTTGTTGACTTGGGCTATTTTCAACTTCTTCCTTTCCGGCAGGAGTTTTTATCGCATTTGAGTCACTCATTTTAAAGCGTTCAAAAATTTTATTGATATATACCTTTTGATTAATGGTTATTGATCCATTATCATGGTGTTGAATCTGCATACCTAAAAAATTTTGCGGAGATCCAATGGTGATACTAAATTCGGTTTCCAAAAGCTGTAGAAAATTTTTCATTTCTCTTGCATCAGTGCCTATCAGCAACCCATCATCTACATATATAGCTGCATACAAAACACTTGACTTTATATTTATATAAAAAACACAAGGATCTGCTGTACTTGTTTTAAAACCGCCTTTTTTCATAAAATCAATAAAGCGCCTATTCGAACAGCGTGAAGCCTGTTTCAAGCCATAGAGGCTTTTATTCAAGCGACATACTCGGCCAGTGCCATCTTCAACTCCCTCAGGCTGCTCCAGATACACTTCCTCCTGAAGGGTACCATACAAAAAAGCTGTTTTGACACCAAATTGTTTCTTTTCCATTCCTTTGTGTGCAGAAATGGCCAAAAGAGTTCGAATTGAGTTAAAGCGAGCAACCGGGCTGAACGTTTCATCGTAATCGATACCCTGGTTTTGTTTTCGCTACTAATGTGGCCTTAAATCGGATTTTACCATCATTCTGTGGCTTCATACGAAAAACCCAACGGTTTTTACAACATTTATGTTTACAGGTCGCTGTACAAGATCCCACGTTTCATTTTCTTATAAATATTCTAATTCGTCGCCATTGCTTTTTTCCATTCTTCGCGCTGCTATTATAGCTTCAGCGAATCTGTTTTGTCGTCACGTTTGTTGTCGATGCTGTTATATTTTCATCAACATGACTCATAATTTCTTAGACCTACTACTGCAAACAGCTTCAGATTTAAACAAAACATCATGGCTATTAACTATTTTATTTCTGGAAGGAAAAAATATTCTATACCCGTCTTTATTATTTACATATCCAACCATATATCCAAACACTGCCTTGTTATCAAACTTTGAACAAATTGGTTTGGAACGTGCACATAACAACCAGTACCAAATATTCTTAAGTGTTTTAAGTTCTATATATTTCGATTATACCAGAGCTCACTCGGAAACTTATTGTTAATATTTGTTTTATCTGTGGGGTTCAACACATGAACAGCGGTATAACAAGCTTCAGCCCATAAGCATTTTGGCAATTTGCTTATACTTCTACAATGGTGCTATTTTCACGCTCTGCTGTTCCGTTTTGTTGAGGTGTGTACGGTGGTGAAATTATGTGTTTGTTCAATCCCTCTGCGGCTTAACAAATCGGGAACCTCTTTATTGACAAATTCTGTCCCACCATCAGATCGAAATCTTCTTACCGTGTGACCCCTTGCACTTGCTTAATTTAAAAATATTTCAAGGTTCCTGTATACTTCGCTTTTATATTTCATAAAAATAATTTTCATGCGTTGTAGTATTTGCTTAATGTGTCTTTTATTCTGATGAGCAAGACGTTCATGAAAAAGTTGCTCACTATCATTTCTCATGCAAGATTAACATGTTCAAATTGTACTGAATTTACAGCACACATATTCAAAATATACAGCTATTCGCTTAAATATCCTGTTGCAGCTAATGTGTTGTTGTCCTACTATTTTTACTGAGCTTTCATCAAACGCTGTCTTAAAACCATTTTTTCCTGCTGCTTTCACTGAAAATAAATTTACACTGGCATCTGGTACATACTAAACATTTTTCAGTTCTGCTTCTTTCCACTCATCGTTGTAAAAAACTTTTACAATAATATTACCGCAGCCATACGCTAACATTACAGCATTTTGTCAGGAACAATAAACTTAGTGTAGCTTTCGAAATATTGCATACTCGGGGTAATATGCCTAGAAGCACCACTGTCAAAACACCAAATATCTGAAGAAGTGTTAACATTACAGTTTACTTTCAAGCTACACGCTAGAAATGCATTGGTTTTATTTTTGAAATTAACTTTTCTCGTTAGCATTTGAACCCATTGTACTTAAACATTCGGCTGCCCAATGACCAGTTTTGTTGCAGGGGAACTTTTGCTTTGCACGAGCCATTTTGTCTGCACTTTTGTTCTTTTTAAAACATAATTTATTTTTACTTTTGACATCTTTTGTCATAAAAGCTGCTTCGCTTATTTCAGTTTTATCCGATCTTCTTGACTCACGAGCTTCCATTGAGCAAAGTTTTTCAATAAGAAGATTCAACTTTTGCTGGTCAGTAGGAATGATATCCCATAAATCTTTGAAACTATCATATTCCTTTCCAAGTGTTGACAAAATTCTACCGTTCAGCATTCGTCAGACAATTTGTTTTCCTTGTGTTTTTCCAATTCACTGTTCAAATCTACAAACAGTGCAGTTTCGCCACATGTATACTAATATCTTCTCTCTCTCGTCACGCTTTGCTTGAAAAAACAACTCTAATCAGCGTATTTAGACGTTGAGTACTACTTATTTCAAAACGAGCACATAGCTTATCTCATATTTCAGCCGCATGTGTACAAGTTAGTACTAAGTCTGCCGTTGATTTATTTTTGCACTTGCAAATATACTTGCAGCCGGTAGCCACTTCTGCAGCGCTGCTTTGCTTTCAGGAGTTGTACCACCATCTGGACGCTTGCTGATACCATTTACTATATCTTCAAGTGCATGTGCACGAAACATCATGTTTATTTGCCATTTCCATTTTGCCCAGTCTTCAGGACCTTCTAATTTTTCCACTTGTACTTTCAAATCTGCGCTTGACGACATTTCGGATATATATATATATATTTTTTTTTTTGGTACTTTTAATATTTATTGAATCTTCAATTATAAAAATTGAAACATCAATAAGTTTTTCAAATCTTAAATCTAAAAATACTTTAATATATGTTTAGCCAGTGCTGAACAAAATTTTTAATTCCAACTGTTGATTTTTGATGTTTTACATTTCTCGTGTACGACTGAGAGAAAGAGTATCCCTCCTTCTCAACCGGGTGTGGCCTCTATAATTTAGAATGTTGCGCGCAAGTGGATTTGGGTGCAATACTAATTTTTTTTTTTTTTTGCGTGTTTTGAAAATTCTGTCTTCACCAACGGAACATCAAGATCTTTGTGAATTCGCTGATTTCGGATATACCAGGGGGCTGCAGTAATTAAACGTAGAATTTTGTTTTGTCGCCTTTGAATTTTTTCTACACTTGATGCTGAGCCAGTGCCCCATAACTTTATTCCATAGGACCATATTGGTTTCAGGACCGCGTTGTATAACAAAAGTTTACAGTCAAGACTTAATATAGAATTTCTTCCAATAAGCCAATTCATTTGCGCTGCTTTTAATTTCATTTGTGTCAACTTTGCGTCTATATGCGTCTTCTATGTTAAACGACGATCAAGATGAACGCCTAGATATTTTACTACAGTGTGTTGCGGTATAGTCTCGGTGTTGATTTGTATAGGCGGGCATGTTTCCCTGCGTAAAGTAAAAGTAACGTGTACACATTTCTGCTCATTCACTTTTATCCGCCATTGTTTTAGCCATGTTTCAATTTTGAGATGTGCCCTTGTAGATTCCGGGAAGCTTCTACAGGATTTTCATGAACGCTTGGAAGAGCCGTATCATCAGCAAATGTTGATGTATGAATGTTACTGCTTAACGGTAAGTCAGAGGCATATATTAAATAAAGTAAGGGACCGAAGATGCTGCCTTGGGGAACTCCGGCTTCAATCGACTGCGGTGGGCTTAAAAAATTGCCTTCCCTAACTACAAATTTTCGTTGATATAGATAGCTTTTTAAAAGCCTGACGATGTTTGCAGGTAGATTTTGCGTTATTTTGTGTATGAGACCTTCGTGCCATACTTTAGCGAAAGCTTGAGAAACACCTATAAAGAGCGCAGAGCAATATTTCTTTTTTTTCAAAGGTGTGTCTAACCACGTTCACAAGTCTGTGGGTTTGTTCAATGGTGTTATGCTTACTGCGAAAACCGAATTGATGATCTGGAATACATGCACTGCTAGTTACTATAGGAGTAAGCTTGTTCATGTACAGTTTTTCAAAACGTTTCGACATATTGGACAATAAACTGATAGGCCGATAGGATTACACCTTTGTATGATCCTTACCGGGCTTTGGTATCATAGTAATCATCGAAACCTTCCATTTCGTATATTGAATTTTTTTTTTCTTTATATCCGTCTGAATTTTCTTTTAATTAATTATGGTGCCTGGGCCCATAACCTGTTGATGTTATCCAAGTTAATATAAAAGAAAACAAGAAACTGTAATTTATTGAAACAACAATATTTATTTTAAAAGAATTTAATTTTGCAACTTGACACGTTATAACGAGAGTTTCTATTTAATAGAAAAAAATATGTATACATAGTTGTAAAAAGACGTTAAAAAGAAAATCAAAAATAATATATTGCCAGAATAGAAGTTTGCACAAAAAAAGAACTAAAAGAAAAAATTAAACCATCAACCTTGAATATAGAAGTAAAGGCACTGTCAAAAAGACTTGATGGTATGGTTGCCATCAGATGTGAAAATGACAGAAACATCTTGTCGGATGAAATAAAGTAAAAAATGGGAAGTAATTATGAAGTAAAAATACCAAAATTGAAGAACCCAAAAATATTAATTGCCGGTATAAATGTGGAGTTGGGAAAAAGTTAGATAGTTGAAGCCATTAAATATCAAAGCAACATTGAATGTACACATTTTGTATGTTTCAAAGTTTATAAGTCCTAAAAAATCTTAATGTGTACAAAGCACTTATTGAAACCTACGGGCTTGAAAAAATTATGGGTAAAAACAAGATTAATATTGAGTGGGACATGTGCCCATTATACGAAAGCTGTAAAGTATTGCGTTATTATAAATGTTGGAGTTTCAATCATACATTTAAATATTGCAAAAGCGATGTTCAAATATGTGCTAATTTGGTGAAAGTAACCATTCTGAAAAGGATTGTATAAGTGATGTGTTTAAATGCATTAACTGTGTGAAAGCAAAGGAAAGGCTTAATATAGTAGAAGTTGATTGTAATCATGATTGCAGAATTGAAAAGTGTAGAATCTTGCAAAGGAAGAATAAATTGCAAGCAGAAAGAATTGCGTATTAGCAATTAAATTCAATTAATGGGCTATATTTAAACATCGGTGGTATGTCGGCCAACTTAACCCAGTTAGAAATTTTGTTTTTGGAGGAAGAGTTCTATTTTATCAGCCCAATTATGAATATTCCCGGGGAATTAATTTTCCCGGGAATAAAACTCCCTTATTCTAAACAGACGGGGAATTGAATAAATGGGGAGAGGGAATTCGAATTTTCGCAGTCAGCTGTTTTGCTTTAAGCTGTGTTCATTTTACTTAAAATTTGCAAATATTTTAAATAAATAGCAAGTGTTAAAAGTGAAATATAATTAAAAAAGTGAAATATAATTAAAAAAAGCTTTAAAAAGTATTTAATATGTTTAGTGTAGCATTTATAATGGTAGCTGAAGGAGAAAATGCTGAAGCGCAGAAGCAACATAAGCATGAACAAAGGGTAGCAAGAAGGAAGTTACGTGATGCCACAAACCCACTTGAGTTGCCTCAAACTTTGTAAGTATATGAAGAAATTATTATTTCATTTTAATAATGAGAATCTTCCTTTTCGAAGGTTTGAAAAATATTACAGGGTAAACAAACCGGCCCTCAAATATCTGTTGGACGTGTTAACTTCCCACATTCAGCCAACACGTAAGTCGTTTGAGGTATCCCCAGTCGTTAAATTAAGTGCTGCTCTACATTTCTTTGCCGAAGGTGGGTACCAAACGGGTATAGGGAAAGATTGCGACGTGTCTGTGGCCCAGTGTAGTCTGAGCAAAGTTCTGTCTGAAGTGGTGAATGTATTTGAGGAACATTCATGTCCAAGATGGATAACTTTCTGCAAAACGGAAGAGGAAAAAAGAAAAATTTCATTAGCATTTTATTTAAAACATGGCATTCCTAGCGTTATAGGATGCGTTGACGGAACCCATGTCCGCATTATTGCTCCCGCTATTAATAAGCATTTATACTACAATAGGAAGGGGTACTACAGTTTCAATGCAATGCTGGTAAGTACTTTCGCTGATTTTCTATTTTGATTTATATAACTTTAATCGGGATGATCAATAATTAATTTAAAAAAAAAAATTAAAATATATTTACAGGTCTGTGATCATGAGCTACGGATTCAGTACGTTGACGCCTCCCATCCAGGTGCGTGTCACGACTCCTTTATTTGGAATTGCAGCGAATTGCGCGCTCACCTTGAGAAAGAATATCTGAGACGCGGCAGCAATTATTGGCTTCTTGGTACGGTTTTGAATGATAACAGAAAGAATTCATAAATTAATAATGCATTTTTTTACTAGGTGATGCGGGATATTCTCTATAGCCGTGGCTTATGACCCCCCATAGAAGTCCGCAGGATGAGTCCGTTGAAATAAAATTCAACGAAATTCATTGCAAGTGCCGTAATGTAGTTGAACGGACGAATGGCGTCTTGAAAAATAGATGGAGATGCATCCTTGGCGCTAGGGAGCTGCATTACACTCCAGATAAGGCTGCCAAGATAACAAATGTTTGCTGTGCGTTGCATAACATTTGCATTCATTTCAAATGCAACAGATCTGTGAACGAAGTAGAAAATGTTGACTGTTTAAGCGAACACGATAGTGACGTAGTAGCTTTAACTTCACCGCAGTATTTGTCCGTTGCACAAAATATTAGGAACAATATTGGAAACAATCTTTTATAAATTTATATCCTAATCAATCCTAAATCAATTTAAGCCATTTACTAAATTCAACTCATCACATTTTATTAAAAACTAAAAACATAAAATACAAAAAGTAAAATAAAACTTATGAATATCTTAAAACTACTTTTTCGTGTTTCAACTCTCGTAGTGAACAGACGCGTTTTTATAATCGTCGCAACTGAATACAAAAAAAAAAATTAAATAAAAAAAATATTTTCAAGTCACAAAAAATATAAAAAAAACAAAACATTTATTGAACAGTTTTACTGGTTTTTACTGGTTTTATTTTATTTTTTGCTTGTGTGCAATATACATAAATATTTGCATACACAAACTAATATAAGTGAAAATAAAAAAAGAGAACTCTGATGAGTTCATCTTCTGACAAAAACAACAATAATCCTACAAGCAGTAGGAATGTACAATATATAACTTTAGTTGCTGATGACGACAATAAAAAAAATGAATTAAACAAAAACCTGAATTTAACTGGAAACACAAATACTCGTGCGCGATCATTATCTCTGAACATGTTAAATAGTGATCAAGAAGCAACAACAATTGCACCCATCAGCAAACTTGTCAGCTTAGCTGTACAAACAAACAATAAGTAACAAGGTGACCAACGTGCACAAAATGGTAGATGCGGTTAGTACAATAAATGATAATAAAATTCAAACAGGAATGGACAGATACATAACCGTGTTAAAAAGGGGAAGAAGTCCAAAATCAGCTCAAATTGCTTCAACATCGAAAGTTCCTAGAGATGGAAAAAACAATATAATAAATTCCGAAAATCGTTTCGCGATGTTATCTGAACAAGGCGATGAAGGCACAACTACAACAAGTTCGAGTAAGCCCCCACCCATATATTTAAGAGAGCAGAATTCCAGTTTGCTGGTTAAAAGTCTTATCTCATTAATTGGAGAAAATGAGTTTTATGTAACTCCAATTAAGCGCGGAAACATCAATGAAACAAAAATTCAGGTAGCTCATGAAAATAATTACCGAAAAATTGTTTCAGATTTAGAATCTAAAAATAAAAACTTCTACACGTACCAATTAAAGAGTGCTAAAGGTCTAACAGTCGTAATAAAAGGTATAGACTCTAGCGTGGATCCGGAAGAGGTCAAGTCTGGCCTTGAAAATAGTGGCTACAAGGTGAAAAATGTCTCAAACATTAAAAATAGAGAAAAAATCCCCCAACCAATATTTAGAGTCGAGTTACAGCCAGATGGCATAAAAATAAAAAAGAATGAAGCGCATCCAATATATGACTTAAAGTACTTGTTGCATCGAAGAGTTACTGTTGAGCTTCCACATAAAAGAGCTGGACCTGTTCAATGCCTGAACTGCCAAGAATTTGGGCACACGAAGACTTATTGCAAGTTGCCTACAGTCTGCGTTGTATGTGGTGAGTTACACAGTACTGCTAACTGTGATAAAATAAAAGGTGATACCAAGGCGAAAAAATGTGGCAATTGCGGCGGAAATCACACTGCCAACTATAGAGGCTGCCCCCTTTACTCGTTTTTTAAGAATTCATCAACCAAAAAAACCAATGCTACTCCCGCTCAACCTAAAACCCCTATTAACTATCCACAGTTACCTCAACCGTCCACCAGCCAAAATCAATTTTCAAACATTTTCAAGTCTAACGCGACTAGTGCTCAACAACAATCTAACAACAAATTTTCATACGCTAGTATTTTAAAAAGCAATCAGAGTACGGCGCAAAAAACCGTAAATGTAAATGAAGATTCGGGGTATAATTTTAGTCGTATTGAAGCCTCAATTGAGAGCTTAATACAAACTGTAAATACATTTACTCTCAACATGTCCTGTATGATGCAGGAAATGTTGAAAATGCAGTCTACCTTGTTGCAGGCTGTACTAAGCAAACCATGAACTTAAAAATCTGTTTTTGGAACGCAAACGGCATCTGCCAACATAAAAACGAAATAGAATATTTTCTTCAGGATAAACAAATCGATGTTATGCTTATCTCAGAAACTCATTTGACATCTCGAAGCTGTTTCAGAATTAGTGGATATAATTTTTACGACACCAAGGATCCCCGTGGCAGAGCTTGTGGTGGTTCGGGCATCCTAATAAAAACGCGAATAAAACACCACCTGTTGAATGAGTTTTGTGAAGATTATCTTCAAGCAACGAACATCTGCATCGAAACTTACTATCAAAAACTTGTAATATCATCTGTCTATTCGCCCCAAAGATTCACAATTACCGAGAGTCAATATACGGCTTTTTATAAATCACTGGGCCTCCGTTTTCTAGCAGCTGGCGACTACAATGCTAAACACACATTTTGGGGTTCACGTTTAATCACACCTAAGGGACGAATTTTATTCGACACAATATCTAAAATGGGTTTGAATGTAGTTTCAAGTGGACAGCCAACATATTGGCCAACAGATCGACAAAAAATTCCTGATGTTATCGACTTTGGAATTGTGAAAGGCGTGCCCAGCGAGATGGTTGAAGTTGAAGCATCTTTGGACTTATCCTCAGACCACTCGCCTACTATTGTCACTATTTACTCACACACAACATGTGATTCAGCGACGACATCTGCACGTATTAACTGGCTGAAATACAGAAAATATCTGAGTGCTCATTGCTCGGAAAAAATGCCGCTGAGAACACCTTCAGACATAGACGATTCTCTCAGGTTGTTTGAAGCGCATGTTAAACAAGCGGCTTTTAATGCTACTTCAAATTAAATAAACCAACCAGTGAGATTTAACAATATTTTTTCTGTAGATATAGAAAGGCTATTGACTGAAAAACGGCGAGCTCGACGAGAATGGCAGCGCTACAGATCGCCCCAGCTAAAATTAAGGCTTAAGGAGTGTACCAAGCAGCTTAGGAAAGTTTTGCAAGCTCAAAAAACCGCTTCCCTTCAAAAATTCCTTCAAGAGCTAGATGCAACACCACAAACAGATTATTCACTGTGGCGTGCAGCCAGAGGACTAAAAAGGCCGGTGATATGCAAACCCCCATTACGAGCCCCAAATGGTGACTGGGCAAAAACTGATGCTGAAAAAGGTGCACTCTTTGTTAAACACTTAGAAAAAGTTTTCACTCCGAATATTTCTGCTGATATTGTTGAACTGCCACCAGTCGTCACTTTACCAGAAATACCGATGAGATTTAACATGACGGAGATTGAAAATACTATTACTAGTCTTAACACCACAAAAAAAACCCCAGGTGTCGACAAAATAAGCAACAAAATGCTTCAAGAATTGCCTTACACTGCAAAAAGAATAATACTATTCATTTTTAACAGTATTCTACGCCTAGAACACTATCCTAAAGAATGGAAGGTTTCGCTAATTACTATGATACCAAAGCCCGGCAAGGATCATACAAAGGTTGAATCCTATCGGCCTATTAGTTTACTGTCTAACATTTCAAAACTATTTGAAAAGCTGTATATGAGCAAGCTGATGCCTATAGTGACTAGTAATGGATGTATTCCAGATCATCAATTCGGTTTTCGCAGACAACATAACACAATAGAACAAACTCACAAACTTGTGAATGTCGTTAGAGACACTTTTGAAAAAAAGAAATACTGCTCTGCGCTCTTTATTGATGTCTCACAAGCTTTCGATAAAGTATGGCACGAAGGTCTTTTCAATATATTAACACAAAATCTACCAGCAAACATCGTAAAGCTTTTAAAAAGCTATTTGATGGAACGTAAATTTGTAGTTAGGGAAGGCAATTTTTTAAGCCCTCCGCAGTCGATTGAAGCCGGAGTCCCTCAAGGCAGTATCTTCGGACCCTTACTTTATTTAATATATGCCTCTGACTTACCGTTAAGCAGTAACATTCATACATCAACATTTGCGGATGATACAGCCTTTCTAAGCGTTCACGAAAATCCTGTAGAAGCTTCCCGCAACTTACAAGAATATATATCCAAACTGGAAAAATGGCTCAAACAATGGCGTATAAAAGTTAACGAGCAGAAATGTGCACACGTCACTTTTACGTTGCGCAGGCAAACATGCCCGCCTATAAAAATTAACACCGAGACTATACCACAACACACTGTAGTCAAATATCTAGGCGTTCATCTTGATCGTCGTTTAACATTGAAATCGCATATAGACGCAAAGTTGACTCAAATGAAATTAAAACCAGCTCAAATGAATTGGCTTATTGGAAGAAATTCTATACTAAGCCTAGACTGTAAACTACTATTATACAACGCGATCCTGAAACCAATATGGTTCTATGGAATCCAGTTATGGGGCACTGCCTCAGCATCAAATGTCGAAAAAATTCAAAGGCGACAAAATAAAATTCTACGTACAATTACAGCAGCCCCCTGGTATGTCAGAAACCATCGAATTCATAAAGACCTAGACGTTCCGTTGGTGAAGACAGTATTTTCAAAACACGCGAAAAAATATATAAAAAAACTTGAATTGCACCCAAATCCACTTGCGCGCAATATTCTTCATTATAGAGGCCACACCCGGCTGAAAAGAAGGGATACTCTTTTTCTCAGCCGTTCACGAGAAATGTAAAACAACAAAAATTAACCGTTGAAATTAAAAATTTTGTTTAGCATTGGCTAAACTTATATTTAATATTTTTTTAGATTTAAGATTTGAAAAACTTATTGATAATTCAATTTAAATAATTAAAGATTCAATAAATAATAAAATTATCACAAAAAAAAAAAAAAAATCTTAAAACTACAAAACAAAACTACTGTCCGATTTTGCTTACGGGATTTAAATTCCAGGGCAAAGTTCAATATTAAAAACTGCTAGTAATAAAACACAAGTGGTTTGTTCAAGAATGTTATAATCAAGAATGAAATGTTTTATTATTGCAAATTCAATTTATGCACAATATGTTTCGAACCGGTACTTATGTACAAGTAAGTTAGTTTTTTGTAATGCAACCGGCTTAGGTAAATTTTTGACGAAGATTTTTAAATGAAGACAAAGGCGTAGAAAAATTGTTTTAAACGTTTTAAGTGGGAACATAATGTTGATTAGTATTTGGGTGTGCGATTTATATGATATCTGTATAATAATGAGTATGATAATGTTATAAGATTTACTTAATAGCAATGATGGAATTAATATGTAGAAAAGTTAATTAAATGATTAATCGAATTTGAGATCGGCGTGAACAACTACTAATTCAGCACATTTTATTAAAAAAAAAACTAAGAACATAAAATACAAAATACAAAAAGAAAAACAAAATAAAACTTATGAATATCTTAAAACTACAATACAAAACTATTAATTATTTAAGGCTATAATTCACTTTTATCACAGCTGTATATTTTACACTTAATGATTATGTTTTCGTAAGTCTTCTATTTCCAACAGTCGCCGGTTTCTCTCAATTTTATCTTCCACTTCTCTTATTCGCAATTGTTCCATCACTAAGTTGTGCCGTTTTTGCTCCTTCAACTCGTCCTTCTTTAAATCGCAACGGCGATCGATAGAGCGATATACTTTTTTAGTATTTTGCTGCTGTTCTATCATCGCTTCCAGCATTTTTTTTTGGATGCAGATCTCCTCTGCAATTACATCGCTAGGAGAGACGTGTGCGCTTGAACCACTTACTTTAATTTTTTTCGCCGGAGGCTTATGGGGTGTATCGCACTCACTTTCCTCTACGTCTAACAACTCTAGCAATGCTGTTGGAACGCTCTCAGGAGTTTGTTTTGTGGTTATTGATGACCCTAACCCAAACTTGTTGGCCATACCTTCCACAGACTCCTTCATACCAATTAAGTTATAAATCGCCTCTTCGTTTGGCGAAAACTTCTGCTCCATATTGGGGCCACCACCAGTACCTCTAGAGTACTTTAGATTTTGTGCCGCTTTGTGCCGTACGTATTTTTTCTGGTCGCACCATACCTGAAAAATGTGTACATATATTACAAATGACCAATTTCACTATCCATACCTTCTTTCACTCGGCAATAGTTTTTGATGGTGGTCCTGCTGCATTCAATTCCGCCTCCAAATTGCGCCATACCCGGTTTAAATCATCTTTACATCCCTTAAACCATCCACACGCAATGCCTGGGTGCATTTGCATCGTGTTTAAGAGAATGTCGAATTGTTTTTTGTTTGTTGTTTTTGACCTGAAAGTAAAACTAAGGGATATTTATTGCATTTTTTATAAAAAATATTAAATACTTACATTTTTTTGCACAACTCCCTGGCAATTTTTTGGCGGAATTATTCCCAAAATTCGTTATCACATTCTCCCTTTAATTGACATTCATAATACCTACTTTTTTCCCGGGGAAGAGTTTCCCATTTTCGAAGTTCGTTTAGAATAAGGGAAAAGGGAGAAGGGAGAAAATTCCCTGGGAGATTTTATTTAGAATGGGGGAACAGGGAATAGGGAAAAAATTCCCGGGGAATTGTTATTTAGAATTGGGGTGCATATGTTTAACTGAGACTCCTTTAACAGATGATTTAAGTGATGATGAATTCATGCTAGAAAACTATAATATGTTCAGGTGTAATAGTACGTCAAGGCCTACAGGAGGTGCTCGCTTCTACATAAAGAACCACTGGAAGGTAAAAGTTGTTAAGAGTATTGGGATAGACAAACAGATTTGGTGGTTATCAATTGAAATACAAAACAAAACCATAAAATATATAATTTAGTTGCTATATACAGGTTTTCGGATCCACAACAATCACCGGAAGATAATTTTATCAAGTTTTTTGAAGACGAAATGGAGAAATGCAATGGAAATGACATGTATCTGATAATGGGCGATATTAATATTGACCGGTTGAGAAATGATAGACATAAAGTAAGATTACAAGAAATAATAAATGAAAATTTTCTTAAACAAGTTGTAAATCAACCCACAAGAATAACGAGTAGCACATCTACCTTAATTGATTATGTTGTAACCAATATCAGAAATATGAGTGCAGAAACTAATTTGAACATGAAATTAAGTGATCACGAGTCGTTAATAATAACAATACCAATTCAACGAGAAATTATTTTACCAATAAGAAAATTGATAAAAAAAGATGCATTTTAACAATAGATTTTCGAAATAACCTAAGGTTCCATCTGTAATGTAACTTCGAAACTTTCATGTAATGAATTATCTAATGTAATTGTAAATAGTATTAAGGATGCATTAGGCACAATGATAAGTATAAGAAATACAACAAGCCGTAAACAAAAGCAATGGTATAGTCAATTAAAATATCTGAAAGAAACGAAAATACAACTTTACCAGAGCATTGTGGCATAACATCGAGTTTCACTAAAGCAATTAACAAATAAGAAACAAATACAAGTCTCAACTTTCAAGGGCTACAAAAATGCATGTGGTTAAATCTTAAGGGCCGATGTTGATTTTGAATAAAACACAAATTATTTAGATAATTATTTCTTTTTATTATGATAATATGGTATGGTTCAATTATGTATGGAACAAAATATCGGCCAAATGGCCGCCGCGACCTCGGCGACACACCTCCATCCGATGGCCCAAATTTTCGATGACGCTGAGGCATAATTGAGATTCTATGCCGTTAATGTACCGAATTATCTTATCCTTTAGCTCTTGAATTGTTGCTGGCTTATCGACGTACACCTTTTCTTTCAAATAACCCCAAAGTCCAACGGTGTCAAATCACATGATCTTGGCGGCCAATTAACATCCCCACCACGTGAAATAACACGGCCATTGAATTTGTCGCGCAAAAGAGCCATTGTTTCGTTAGCTGTGTGGCAAGTGGCACTGTCCTGTTGAAACCACATATCGTCCACATCCATATCTTCCAATTCGGGCCATAAAAAGTTCGTTATCATCTCACGATAGCGAACACCATTCACAGTAACTGCCTGACCGGCCTCATTTTGCAAAAAATACGGCCCGATGATGCCGCCAGCCCATAAACCGCACCAAACAGTCACTCTTTGTGGGTGCGTTGGTTTTCCCATAATCACTCTTGGTTATCATTCGCCCAAATGCGGCAATTCTGCTTATTGACGAATCCACTGAGGTGAAAATGTGCCTCATCACTGAAGATGATTTTCTTCGAAAATTGATCATCCACTGTTGCCATTTCTTGCCACCATTCTGACCATTGACGACGTTTGGAATGGTCAAGAGGATTTAGATCTTGAGTCAATTGCACCTTGTAAGCGTGGAAATGCAAGTCTTTATGCATAATGTTCATCAACGACGAGCGTGAGAGGTGCAATTGTTGGGCACGAGGACGAGTTGAGGTGGACGGCTCTTTAGCCACACTATCGCGAACAGCAGCAATATTTTCTGCAGTACGAGCAAGCACTGGTGTTTTCACATCTACTACAGCCCCCGTTTGCTGAAATTTTTGTGCAGAAAAAAACTTGACGTTTAGGTGTGGTTCACATTCAACATCGGCCCTTAAAATTTAACCACCCTTTAGAACCCAAAGAACAAAATGTGGTCAGTATATATTAGCAATCAAAGATATAAACATAGGTATACCTCAAGGTGTAGTTTTATGAACCTTGCTATTTTTTTATATATATAAACGACCTGGAAAAAGTACTAACAAAATGTAAAGTATGTTTGTTTGCAGATGATGCACTAATTTATATAAGCGGCAGAAATCCTGAGGAATGTGTGAGTCATTATTTTGGAATTAGAATTGGTGATGAAATATCTGAATATAAACAAATTAAAACTTAATGCAATAAAAACAAAAGCTATGATTATAAATGGAGAAAGTGATGATAATATAAGAATAAATAGTGTGGATATAGAACAAATTGTTGAAATAAAATATCTGGGTGTTATAATAGACAAAAACCTTAAGTTTGATCGGCTCTAGAACTATATTTGCAAGAAGATTGCTAAAAAAATTGTTTTTCTAAGAATAATCCGAAATAATGCAAAAGCTCCAAAATAAAGGCATGAGATGTATTTTAAGGGAACACAGACGATCTCATCAAACCGATATGTTACAAAAATTACAGTGGCTATCGGTCAATTAAAGATTGGTAATGAATCTGTTAATTTACATATTTAAAATGAAAAATGGAATGTTGCCGAACTACACGCAAAAACAATTAACATATGTGGTGGATGTTCAACCATACAATCTGCGTAATGCAAGTGATTTTAGGCTAAACTTCTACCGAACAAATTTTTGCCAAAACTTAGTATTTTATAATGGCCTCAAAATATGTAATAAAATTCTTCAAATTTAAAAAATTAAACTAACATTTATATTTTTAAAATAGAAATAGATTGTACTAGTGTATTAAAATCCATAGATATAAGAAAATTTTATAAACTAAACTAAAAAAAAAAAATAACGTACATATGTACCAGGTCTATAGGAGACGATAAAAAACAAGGACATATATGGCAATAACGAATTTGAATTAGTTATTAAAACAAATAACTGTTTAAAGAAAATATTAAGTAACACAAACGCCCTTCCTAAAGAGGAAAATTATGAACTAAATTGTATTGGCGACGACAAAAATATTTGTAATAACACGTAGGTTGGTACGATAAACAAAACTGAAAACAAGAATATCATCTCGTAAATCTGATATAGAACAAAATAATAAAATACTAGAGCAAAAAACCGCACTTCCTGCTTACTGTGCAGTGAGCGTTCATAAACCAGATTTTAATGTGAAGCTTAGTCTACACGATATGTTGAATCAATAAATGTATGCTTACACCCATTTGCTTCAAAATAACAGCAAATGACTATCAAGATATTCAATATGTTAAGCGTCTACACGATATGCTTTTTATCATTCAACATACATATGCCAGCAAATAATATTTCAACATAAGATTTACCATACATTTTTTGCGTCTACAGGATATATCCTATATGTTAAATTTCGTATGATGATAAGTTTGTTAAGTAGTGAGAAAATTTTTTTTAAATGGCATCTAAATTTAAGAGTACTCTTTTCTATTATCAACACGACGTAGAATTTCACTAAAACAAAAATGAGTTGAAAGAAGAGAGTAATTCTGTGTTAACACGTAAAAGTTTTCTTTCATGAAAGTGGTAGTTTGTTGGTGAGAGGGGAGAGAAGAATGGTGTCGGGTACACCCTTTCATGATCTCTGAAATTCTGTTTTGTTTTGTAGTTCGTAATTGTACACCAGGGGTGATCAAGATAATTCTAATGTTGTGTAAGTGAGCGAAAAAGATAAGCACACAGGCAGAAAAAATTTGCTGTTACTAATATAGTTGTTTAATTTACTCGTCGCAGAAACAGCGTGGAAAGAACATGTTAGGCGGAGTGTCGCTTCTTTTTCTAAATATGATTTGAAAAGTGGAAAGAAAACACATTTGTAATTATTCTACATACATACATAGTATATAGGAAAAATTTTTATAATTTAATAATGGGTCGATTATGGATGGCAACCGAACCAAATTTGCGTTGCCAGTTGCTGAGAATTGTATTACGGATGGCAACTGGCAACTGACAGCTGCCAGTTTCATTTACTATTTAGTGTTTCTCTGGCAACCACAAATTTACAGTTGCCTGCTGGCAACGCAACTGAAGTTCGGTTGCTATCCATAATATCGAATTCGGTTGCTATAATAATAAAGTAATTCTTATATGAAATTTCTTTATGATAGAATGTTTTTCTATAAAACTTTGATTTTTTCAAATAAAGTTTCATATTTTAATATTTTTGTTGCAGTCTCGCAACAAAAGTATATTTTTAAGTTTATTGAACTCAATTTATTACGCTGTTTAGAACAAATAAAAAATGTAAATCCGAAAAGATATTTCTCACAAAGATAAGTGGAAGGAAAAATTATAAACATATTAAAGAAATTTTTTTAATTTCGGGATATGAGTCGGAATCCACATTTCTCCAAAATTCGATATTATCGAATTGTTCTGGAACTACGACTTCTTTACGAAGTATTATTAGCTCTGTCTTGATTTTCAATTCATACATCGAAATTTCGTTTTTAAATTATAGAATTATCAACCAATGCACATTAGGTCAAACGACACATTTTTCTGTGCGAAAGTCCAAAAATAAACTTCCAGTTTTACTATTGTTGTTGTTGTTTTTTAATTCTAAAGACTTCAGAATAAAAAAAGTGATTTTTGTTTTGACTAAATATAAATAACCGTTATACAGCAGCGTGTCGAAGTCAACTGATTAAATTTTTTTATATAATTGTGTTCCTAAGTTAAGTAGTGCGTGGTCAACTTTAAGTGCGTATATCTCGGACTGTGTTTGTGGTAATTTATTAGAGTAAAATGGAAAAGAAAGAGCCAAGTAAGTAGATATATTTTTAATTTTAACTGTTTTATATATATGTCGCTATACTTAATAAATAACTCATTAGCGTAAACATCTATAAATAGTTAAATTTTTATAAAATTTTTATATTCTGAAAGCTTTTAAAAAAATATACCCCATTTCTCCACTCTCAAATAGCATAAAATAATTAGAATATTATCTAGTGAGTTATATGGTATTTATCAAAAATTGCGATTTTTTGCGTTTTGCGAGTAATGCCTCTTTTTGTTAGGTAACCTCTGTATAAAAAAGATTGATCTTTTTGAAGTATGGCGAAAGGAAAGTACAAAAAACAAAAATTTGATGCCGTTTTGAAACACGTATATGACAAACTTGAAAGCTCGTCGATTTCTGATGAAATTGTGAAACAAATTACCAAAAAAATTAATTTGTTCTGCGTAAAACTAGAACAGAAGTGGAAAAAGTGTCATAGAAAGACAAATGTATTAAAAGCCAAAACCAGGCATGGCTAAATGCTGAATTAAACATTGTGGTAGATGGCATTTTAGAAAAGGCAACAAGTGGCGCTGTTGGACGTCCTCGTGTACCATTCAGCGAAAAATCGGAATTTGGAAAAAGAAAAGAAGCGGCAGAGCTTTCAAATGCGAAAGCTGATACAAGTCTTCTCGTTCGTGCAGCAGCAACATCAGCACGTAAAGAAGGTGATACCGATTTGGCTGCAATACTAAAAGAAAGTATTCAAAGTCCAACAAGACCATCAAAAATGCGTAAAATTTGTGATGAGCATCCTAAGAAGCCAATTCCATTTACTGCGGATGAGGCTTTAGCCTTCCTCCTTGAACATAATTTGTCTAAAGAGCAGTATCATGCAATACGCCAGGAAAGCAAATTAAGGAATTGTGATATATATCCTCATTATAGTAAAATAACTGCCGCGAAAATGAAATGCCGTCCTGAGGGTACAAAAGCAGCAGAGAACCTTGTGAATGTTCCTCTTCAATCTATTCTATCGCAAACAGCAGAAAGAATTGTACAAATGCAAAAAGAAGTTTTTATTGCTGAAATGGAAGAGGAGAAGACTGAGTTTTTAAGCACAGAACTAATATTTAGTTACGGCTTTGATAGTAGTACTGGTCAAGCCCAGTTTAAGCAAGCATTTAGTGAACAAAGTTTGTCAAGTAGCCGTAACGCGTCCCTTTTTGCTACCACAGTTATTCCCTTAAGATTAGCGCCACAATCGGGAAAACCAATCTGGAATAATCGCACACCGCAGTCTGTAAGATTTTGTCGTCCTATTAAACTGGAGTTCACAAAAGAAACGAAAGAAGTGGTTTTAAAGGAAAATTTGGACCTACAAAAAGAAATTGACAATTTAAGAAACTTGCAAGTATCACTTGGTGATGGAAAATTCGTCGAAGTAACATTCAAATTATTTTTGACATTATTTGATGGAAAAATTTTGAACATTTTAACCGAAAACAAATCAAACCAGGCTTGCCCTATTTGTTATGCTACACCAAAACACTTTATGAACACGTTTGATTTTAAAAGTGAAATATTCCGTGCAAAAGAACAAAACCTAAAGTTTGGGCTTAGCCCACTTCATTGCTGGATAAGAGTTTTTGAGTTTCTTTTACATATAGGATACAAATGTAAGGTACAAAAGTGGCAAATACGAGGAGCTGACAAGTCAATTGTATTGAAAAGGAAAACTGATATACAAAACGATTTTTGGAAAAAACTTGGACTTCGCGAGGATATGCCCAGAATAGGTGGCTCAGGATCTATTAACGACGGAAACACTGCTCGCCGAGCTTTCGCTGAACATGAAATTTTTTCAGAAATAACTGGTGTAGATAAGGATATTATATTAAGGTTCAAAATAATACTGTTTTGTTTATCCTGTCAGTTTGAAATAAATTTAGAGAAATTTGAATTATATTGTTTTGAAACAGCAAAAGTTTTTCAGGAGCGATATCCCTGGTTGCCAATGTCTTCTACGGTTCATAAAATTTTAATTTACTCAAAGCAAATAATAGAAAATGCTCCACTTCCAATTGGATTTTTTGGAGAAGGAGCTGCTGAATCTCGTCATAAAATATACAAAGCCGATCGCTTACATCACGCACGTAGAAACACCCGCTTCAATAACCTACTAGATGTGTTTAATACAGCCATGGATACTTCAGATCCATTAATTTCCACAACATTTTTAAACAGAGGCATTCAAAAAAGAACACGTTCCACGATACCACATGAAGCAATTGAACTATTATGTTGCTGCGAACCAACAGAAGAACTTCACCATAACGAACAAGACGACGAAATTAATGAAAGTGAAGAAGCCTCCTTTGAATTAATTTTTCAAAATGAATTGGATATAAACCATTAATAAATATTTTAGTATTAAAAAACAAATTAACTAATTCTATACACTGTGTTTAAATTAATGGGTGCTAGAGGGTTAATTTTTGGTCACTTATGGGTTAAATTCCATTTTTTTATTGGAACCATCCATAATTATATAATCCATATAATAACTGTTTCGATTACTCTTATAATGAAGTCGTAATTAATTTTGCACAGAAAAAGTAGTCATTTGACCTAATGTGCAATGGTTGGATACTTTCAAAGTCCTAAAACCGATCTCTAAAGTTATAAAAAAGTGTTTTAAATATACCTAAAAACTCATCCCTTTTAAAGCATTTCTCCTTATCATAAACAGTCAGAGTTTTTGGGTAGCTAGAAATGTCTTTTGAGTCAATTAGTTCTTTAACAAAAATATTTTTGTTTTAAAGTCAAAGTATTTTTTGTTACTTCACTAAGATTTTTTTCTTTTCCTAACATAAAATACTTTTCATACATTGTATAAAAATAATTAAATAATTCTGAACAATAACACCCGCTAGGCATGTGTATTCGTCGCTGTTTCAGTGAAGATAAAATTTCTCGCAGTGCGTTTGAGAAAAATGAGTAAAAAGATAAGCAAAAATTTGTCTCAGATAAGGCTAAATGAAAGAGAATAAGAATAGTGTGAACAGTGTAGCCAGGTAAATATTGTCTAATGTCCCCAAATTAAATAGTGTTGTCCGCAAAAATCCCCATTTTAAAACTGGAAATCCCCAAATTTATATGTACATATATTAAGCATCATAAAAAACAATTTTTTTTATTAACTTTGTTACATACATTTATTTAAGTTAATACATTCGTATGTGCTCAATGGAACTTTTGAATCCATAGAATATTTTAAAATTCCATACACGAAATCAAATTTATACTTTTTTCTGTGCTTTCGAGTTGTAAATTTATAAATAACTCAAAATTTTCCATACTCTCAGTGGATATTTTAAGAGTTTCTTTTGCTAGTACAGTTAAGTAATCTAAAAAAATTTGTTTGAACTCCTTCTGCTTGTAATTCCTTTGAACATTCTATGCCAACATCAATTTCAGCA
Source organism: Lypha dubia (assembly GCA_947311025.1). Lineage (NCBI taxonomy): Eukaryota > Metazoa > Arthropoda > Insecta > Diptera > Tachinidae > Lypha > Lypha dubia. The sequence continues at coordinate 72,803,207 of OX371261.1, read as the reverse complement.
ACAATAATATACTTTCCTAAAGGCGAGTTTACATGGTAATACAAAGTATTAACACTTTGTAGAATCAAAATATTATGAAATTCTCTTTGTGTATAAGAAGAGAGAAAAAAAGTCTGTTGCAGTTATTTTTCATGTTTACACGGATAATATTAATTAAATCAAAAGTCTGCGCTACATGAATTTTTTTTAGTTGTTTTTGTAATTATTGTATAGAATTGACGCCACCTTCAATATTGAATAAATAATAAAAGTAAAAAAAAAACATTGTTTTCTCATCAGCTTCTATTACCTATAATAAACTGCAAAAATTTAGCGGCAAAATTTTATTGTAAAAGTATTTATTAAAATTTTTTGTTCAAATCTTCCTCACATATTTAGAAAAGAACGAAATCGCTTTTAAATCTTATATATAAAACCGAATGTGTGTTTGTTTATTTGTTTGTTTGTGTGTTTGTTTGTTTGTTCCTTATAGGAGGCCAAACCCTTGGACCGATCTTCCTAAAATTTTCACAGTATTTAACTGGAACTCTCGGACGAATTATAGGCTACTTTTTTTTAAACCACACCCACTTTTACGCCCACTTTTTAAATTATGTTACTCCTACCACGTAGTTTTTAACAGATTTTATAATGTAAAGTGAGCATAACTTCGCCATTTTTGAGCCAATTTTCGAAATTCTTTTTGCATATAGAAAAGGTCCAGAATATGTTTTTGTTTTTAGTAATTGTTTGTTGGATCGGGGGGAAGGGTAGGGCTGATCACTAAAAGCTATTCCGACAAGCGATGGATGCTGTTCCAAGCTAATTTAGACAACATCGCCCTCCTTCGTCGGATAGCAGAAACATTGTCGAAGTAAAACAATTAATAAAATGCCTGATGATACAGCTGCTAAACACCAAAGGCGTCTCAACACTTATAAAAATGAACATATTGCACAAGGGAAAGTTGTAAAAGAGTTAAGCCTTCTAACTTTTCAACATTATCTTTTCTACCCTATTCCCTCCCCGGGTTATGGACAATGCATTACATAAGTAAGTGTCATCCCCAGAGTGCTGGTCCTAACAAAAAAATTCAAATGTTCTTTTCCAGACGAAGAACGCTTTAAAAAGAGTAAAGAGGGCAGCCTATATAGTTAGCAGTGTGGTTGCCACACTTTTTGTCCTTAGGATCACCTTTAAATTCTTAAGCATTTGCTCGAATAAATGTTATATTTTGTAAAAGGGAGGTTAGCTATTCATTTCTCCTTGTGCTTGTGCTTTAGTAATTCGCAGATATTATTTATCGAGCTTATTTAGGAGTAGATGAGAGTTGAAACTTTTCAAACATAAATAGTAAAGATCTACTAATGAGTTTAGCTACCAACGAAATGCATATAAGTTTTCTAACTAATCTATATATATATGTATATGGAAAACAAAATGTATCAAGTATTGTACCTTTTTTGATTTAAAAAAACCTTTGGACTGATCTCTCCAAAACTACTTAGTGCATTTTTTTAACACAGTTTTGTTTAAATTTTAAGTAACAATTTCGCAAAATGTGAGATTTTCATTGTGAATTCGGCAGTTGCAATGCGAATTCTTAACTTTTGTGACAACCAAAAGTCGGCCCTCGTTTTTGGTTCATCGCACGTGGTTAAAATTGAATTAATATTTTTATTTCTTATCTATTATACACAAATATTATTAAAATTGAATTAATATTTTGCTCTTATCTTATTCATACATAATTATTGCCTGTAAATAATATTATTGTTTCTTATATATTAGTTCTGCATTTCTTTATATACAATGAATTTATACTGTTTCGTTTGTTATTATTGTCTGCACAGAAGTATATATAATGAATTTATACCCCTAATTGTTTATTCTTTTACACATACCTACTGATATTTATTTTAGTACAACGCATTGAGAATTTGAGAGAAAGCACATGTTCGCTGCCTGTGCACACATACACACACGGTGAGTAATATGTTTGACACAGGATATGATGGTACATGCGTGTGTGTATTGTTCGTACAGGCAGTTTTGCTATAAAAGGCTGAACACAGAACATGAAGAGTTAGTTAGTCTGCGTATCGCAAGGTAGAACAACCACTGGTAACTGCGCTTCATTACCATTTCTTCGTGCGACTCGCACTCATATAAAATATTGGTGGCGACGTGCAAACAATATTGTCTTTGTAGTAAGGCTCGAATAAGTATTAGTAGCTGGATACACTGCTATTACTTATTCTCTTTAATTTGGAGAGCCAACATTTTCTCGCGGACGGTTTGAAGGCTCGAATAAGTATTAGTAGCTGGATGCACTGCTATTACTTATTCTCTTTAATTTGGAGAGCCAACATTTTCTCGCGGACGGTTCGAAGGCTCGAATAAGTATTAGTAGCTGGATACACTGCTATTACTTATTCTCTTTAATTTGGAGAGCCAACATTTTCTCGCGGACGGTTTGAGGGTCAAACAAGTATTAGTAGCTGGTTACACTACAAATACTTGTCCCCTCTAGTTGGTAAAGCCAACATTTTTCTCGCGGTCGGCTTGAGTTCGAACAAGTATTAGTAGCTGGAACCACTACTAAGATTTGTTCTCCCTCTCTCTCAAATTTCGGGTTAAACAGTCGTTTGGTTTGTACAGTCGCTACCTCGCACGTAGTTTATATTGTATATATTTCTTTTGTCTTTCTATATACTAATATTTAAAAGAAGAATTACATTACAACGGTACCAGAAGAGTACCGTACAATTTACCGTAGAAACTTAAAGAAAAATTGTTTAAATAAATTTATTATTAATGAAAAGAAAAAGATTTATAAGAAAATATTTGTGTTTTCATTATTTTTGCAACGACTCTGAGCCCCGCTGAGTTCTACCCCAGCACCCAGCGAAATCGTGTCGTTACACTTTGGATAAAAGAAGCATAGGTTAGGTTAGGAAGGGTAGTGTGAAACACACATCCAATTGGACACCCAATTGGATCCATTGTGATTCCCTTCATTTTTAATTCATTGACTAATTAGTCTCCTTACTGCCCAGGGAGAAACAAAGAGCCCTTATCATCCATCATTCAGCCCCTTAATTCCCATGATAAAGCCCCTGATATCCTCAAGTTTGCACTTCGTGATATCACTAATGCCCTCATGGAAACGTCTGCTCAGCCATTTTGGCCTATGCCTATGCTCTAAAGTTTCTGTAGTATGTGTACATCACTATGTGCTAAATTTGTGCACACTGTTGTTTGACGCGCAGTTGTAATATGAACTGCTTAATAAAATAAGCAAAATTCGTTTATTGTCCTTGACTGAATAAGTGTGCTGTCAGCAAGTTCCACGGAGTTCATTAATGTATTTGGACTTTTAAACATAATTGATTTCGTGGAATTGTGCTAGGTAATAATTTAGAATAAAATTTAGTATATAAGCTGAAACAAAATTTAATAAACTTTAGAATTAATTTGACAATCAATAGAATTGAAGTCTATTAATTTTCATAAAATCGGCATTTTAATTCTGGAATAAAGCGGATGAAAAGCTTAGCAAATACACACTTTTAATCTACATAAATCGGCATTTTAATGCTGGACTAAAGCGGCTGAAGACCTTAGCAAAATACACCACATGGCGATCCTGCCAAACAAAATTTTCGATCCTGCAAAACAATTATTTTTATTAGCAAAGAAAATTTTTTATCCTGCAAATCAATATTTTTATTGTTAAGTAATAGATTAAACTATACAGGCTTTCAAGGTCATTTTTATGTTCAAACTAATGTAAACAAAAAACTATTATTACATCGTTTTATCCGACGTTTCGCTGGCATTTTCCAACTTCTTCAGGGGTAAATATAATTAAATCTGGCACCTATTCCAAAGTCGATGACAACAGAAATTTTTTGTCGATCTGTTGCCCAATATGTTTGTTGAGCACATGAAACTACATCCAAATCCATTTTAGTAATTGTGTTAAACAACTCACGACCCTTAGGAGTAATTAAACGTGAACCCCAGAATGTGTGTTTAGCGTTGTAATCACCAGCTGCTAGAAAAGGGGGCCCAGTAAGTTATAAAAATCCATATATTGGCTCTCGGTAATTGAAAATCTGGGGGGGAATAGACAGATGATATTACAAGTTTTTGATAATAATTTTCAATACAAATATTTGTTGCTTGAAGATATTCTTCACAAAAATCAGGTAATAAGTAGTGTTTTATTCGCGATTTTATTAGAAGTCAAGTGGGTGCGATTCATTTTTTTTTATTTTCAAGTCACCTGGCTATAGCTCGACTCTAAAAAGAGGTTGGGGGATTTTTTCCTTATTATTAATGTTTGAGACATATTTTATTTTAAAGCAACTATTTTCAAGGCCTGCCTTAACCTCTTCAGGATCAACCCTAGAGTATATACCTTTTATAACGCCTGTTAGGCCCTTTGCACTCTTTGTTGGTATTTGTAAAATTGTTTATTTTTTGACTCGAAATCAGAAACTATTTTTCGGTAATGATTTTCTTGAGTTACCTGAATTTTTGTTTCTTTGATTTTGCCGCGCTTAATTGGAGTTACGTAGAACTCATTTTCTCCCATTATTGAGATAAGGCTCTTAACCAACAAATTGGAATTCTGTTCTCTTAAATATATGGGTAATGGTCTACTCGACCTTGTTGTTGTTGTGTCTTCATCGCCTTGTTCAGTTAAAATCGCGAAATTATTTTCGGAATTTTTAATATTTTTTCCATCTCTAGGAACTTTTGCCGTTGACGCTTTATGCGCTGATTTAGGATTTCTTCCCCTTTTTTAGTACGGTTATGTATCTGTCCATACCTGTTTGAATTTTATTATCACTAACTGTACTCACCGCATCTACAATTTTGTGCACGTTGGTCACCTTGTTACTTATTGTTTGTTTGTTTGCTTGTACAGCTAAGCTAAAGAGTTTGCTAATGGGTGCAATTGTTGTTGCTTCTTGATCACTATTTAACGTGTACGGAAAGCATGATCGCGCACGATTATTTGTATTTTGTGTAAAGTTTAAGTTTGTGTTTAAATTATTTTTTTCGTTGCCCTCATCAGCAACCAGGGTTAAATACAAATTCCTACTGCTTGTAGGTTTATTGTTGTTGTTGTCAGAAGGTGAACTCATTTAGAATTCTATTTTTTTTTTGTGTACACCATATGAGTTTGTGTATGCAAATATTTAAGTATAGTACAAGCAAAAGAAAATAAAATAAAACCAGTATAATAACTGTTTAATCAATGTTTGTTTTTGTTTTTTTTTATCTGATTTTAACTTTTAGTAAATTTTTAATATTCAGTTGCGACGATTATAAAACGCGTCTGAACACTGCGAGAGTTAAAACTGAATGAATAATATATATATATATTAGGGCGTGTCGATTTAAAAATCGCACAAATTACCAGGAAAATCGTATTCTAGGGATTAAAATAAGAAACTTTGCCGAAGAAACCATACCTCTACAACGTATTTTGATTTTGAAAAATCTCACTTTGACCCATTTAGAGTGCCTCAATCGAGTCAAAATGTATGACCGACCCCCACTAACTTTGGAGGGCCGGCCCACCTATGTCAGTGGCACACCCCCTGGGGGTTCCCCATACAAACATTAAAAAAATACCATTTTTGGCACTTTACAAAAAAAAAATCAGCGAAAATGGTTATCTCTTTTAATTTTTGGGGTTTATATTTCTCTTTAGAAATTTATTTAGTCAGAATGAAATGAAAAAATGAATTTTACTTAGTAATAGAAGAGAAAGTAAAAAAAAAATATTGTTTGAAGGCTTTTTTGCTTTCAAGTCTGTGCAAAGCTATTCTTTTTAATTCTGCTCCTGGACTTCATATTTTTTTTTATAGTGTTATAATTGATTATGTGGATCAGCTCTGCTATCTTAGACTTATTCTAGATTCTAAGCTTAGTTTTACTCCTCATATTGACCATTTACATGGGAGAATTTTATTTACTTTGCGCAGACTTTTTAGTTCCTATGTATTTTTTTTTATTGTCTCAGATTAATTATGAACTGGAGGTAATTTCAGGAGTTTTTGCCTTTAATTTAGCTAAATTGAATAGATAGTTAATTATATTGTACGTTTTGTCTATAAAGTCAAAAGACGTGAGCTCATTTCGCAACATTTTATTAATTTCTTAGAATGCTCTTTATAATTATGTGAGGTTGACATGTATACTTTTGTTTTATAAGGTGGATAAAGGTGGTGTACCTTTACCTTTGTTGAGTTCTTTTAGATTTGCTCGCTCGTCTAGGCATCCTCAGCTTATTACTCCTAAATTTTCCCACAATAAGTGATAATAATAAAATTCAAACAGGTGTAAAGTACGCACACTTAGTCACCAAAAATATAACACTAAGCAATCACAAATTAAATAAAACAAAATATGAGCACAAAAAAAAATAATAAAATAAATAAATAAAGTAGACCAACGAAGCAGCCTACTAACTAGCTCAGAACACACTTGAGCTACAAATAAACCAAAGTGCTATAGGGAAAACTCTAACACTTTACACCAATCATTACATGGCGATCCTGCCACTTTAAGGTCCTGATACTACAGAAATTATAATCCTAGGGAAATTCTGATTCTTTCGTCCTGCAACTTTAAGAAATTCTGATCCTAGGGAAATCCAGATTCTTTCATCCAGACTTTATTGAAAAGAAATGCTGATAGTTGAAAGTTTTGAAGCAGACAGGCAAAAAATCGACCAGATCTTCAGAAAGTGGGAAGAATATTTGAATCCATACATCCCAGAACCAGTATCACAAAACAACCCAAATCCTCCTGTGTATAAGCCCACGAAGAGAATTACGATTGAAGAATATCGCCAGCGCCAGCGCCAGCATAAACAAGACAGAAGCACAGTCCACGTACCAAAACCAAAAAAGAAGAAAACTAGACGGTCCGGTAAAGCATTTAAAAAAAGGAAGGAATTAGCAATCGCGTATCGTGATCTAAACCTTGCTATAAACAAAGTGGATAAACTGAAATATAAAACCCAGATAAAGGAAATCAGGAAGCGTATAGCAGAATAATGGGGGGATGGTTCTCTAAAGAAGCCATTATCACCACTAATAATAATGGGTCTGCAGTGTTGACGGTTACGTCCGATCACATACAACAAATAACTTTATTGATATTGATAATTTTATTTCTATTTAAATGAATATTATAAATACTATATGAAAAAAAAGCTCTTAAACTTGCTACCACTCAAACGGTATAAAGATATAAAGCAAATATTATAAAATAAATGGTATAAAATATATAAAATATTATAAAATAAATTACATGAATTATAGATGGGAATATCAGAATTACAAAGCTTATTGAATAATTTAAAAAAGGCTCCAAATAGAACTTATAGTCCTGCTTACATTAAGGAACAGGAAGAGTTAATACAGCAAACTCGCGAACAGATTTATAAGACCACACCAGTTGATCTGTTAGATGAGCAAGTGGCAATATTAGAACGACTGATAGGACAGATACGGACATTACTCAAAGATAAAACATGAGAAACAAACAATTCCGACACTATGGCAAGTTTCGATTTAGTTACAGCTTCTAAGCTAATTCATGAGTTCACAGGTAGCCACAAAGAACTTTAAAATTTTTTGGGGGTAACAAAATTTTATTATGACACATTGACAACAGCGGACAAGCCTAACCTTATTAAATTCATAATAGCTACAAAGCTATCAGAAAAAGTTAAAAACAAAATTGTTTCATACCAAACCCCAACATATTACGAGGCATTGTCTACCTTATTAAAGAATTGTTTCAAATCATTTAAAACCACTGCAACTCTGCACGCTGAACTAGCCCGAGCACATCAAAATAACCAAACGATAACTGCGTTTGCTACACACATTGAAGGACTGATAGCAGCACTGAACGAATTACAGATATTAGAGCAGGGATCAGAACATAGACAAATAATTACAAAACTGAACGATGAAATTGGTTTAACTGCTTTCAAGAGTGGCTTAAAAGAAACGCAAAAATCGATAGTTATGGCATCTAGACCCAAAAACTTACAAGAAGCAATAGATATAACTGTTGAATCCACGACATCAAACACACAAAGTAGTATTATGTGTGATTATAACAATAGAAATTATGGAAGTAGATATACCCATAACCGAAGAAGCCATAACAGCAATACTAGAACAAATTATAACCAAAGAACTAATAACAACAGTAACTATAATAGGAACCACAACAACCAAAATATCGACTATAGAAATACCAATAACAGAAATTACAACAATAGAAATAACAATAATTACAGGAACATTGACGATAGAAGAACGAACAATAATCGTAGCAGACCAAGTAATAGAAGAGTCTACCTTACAAATCAGGGAAACGGGGAAAACCCCAGTACCACAAACAACGAACATTAAGTAAGGGTATAGGGGAAAACACACATATAATTTACGAACATATACTACATACAAAGAGATTCCACAATATGTAATACTGACAACAATTGAAGGTACGAATCTAAAATTTTTAATAGATACGGGCGCGGATATTTCACTTTGCAAAGAGTCGTGTATAGAAAATAAAGACATAGAAAAGAACAAATCGTGCAAGCTAACTGGTATTACTAACGAGGCAATAACCACAGTAGGAGAATGCAACTTAACATTTAAATTTCCAGAGTCGCTGGAACAGCATTCATTTCAGGTAGTAACTTCTGATTTTCCACTCTTATTAGACGGTATCTTAGGTAGGGATTTCTTTACGAAATTCATGTCAAAAATCGATTACGAGACAGCAACAGTATCTTTACTTTCCAACAATATAGAATATATCTTACCTGTGAGAAATAAATCAAATAATATATATGTACCACTGAAGTACTACATCCTATTGAATTAAATATAAATGAAGACAGTATAGTCTGCAGTAGCGAATTAACAAAAGGCTTATTCCTGGGTAACACTATCATCCCTAAAGAAGGAATTCAGCACATTAGATAGCTCAACGCAACAAACAAGCCTATAACAGTCTCGAATCTACAACTATCCTTATTACCTTTATCACTGTTCAAAATTATTAAGCCGGTAAAGTACGGCAATAAAGAGGAAAGGTGGAAAAAACTAAGAGAAAAGTTAAACATAACCACACTTGAATTATCAGCAACTGCCTGCATTGAAAACATCTGCGAAGAATTTCAAGATATATTCCACTTAGAAGGAGAGAAATTATCTACCAACAATTTTTATAAACAACATATACAAACTTCAGATAAGACTACAGTCTATGTTAGAAATTACAGGTTACCTCATATTCAACAAGAGGAGATCCAAAAACAAGTTCAAAAATTGATAGATGACGATCTAGTAGAATCCTCCACAAGTCCATACAACTCCGCACTACTTGTAGTACCAAAAAAGAGTTCTGATGATACTAAAAAATGGCGATTAGTAGTCGATTACAGGCAACTGAATAAAAAGATAGTCGATCACAAATTCCCTCTAACACGCTTGGATGATGTTTTAGACCAAATCGGTAGTGCAAAATATTTTACTACACTGGATATGACAAGTTCATTCCATCAAATAGAACTTGATGAAGAGTCACGACCATTAACTGCATTTTCTACTAACAACGGCCATTACCAGTTCAAACGACTACCATTTGGCATCAAGATATCATCAAATAGCTTTCAAAGAATGCTAACGATAGCATTAGCGGACCTCTCAGCAAGCGCATTCATATACGTTGTCGACATCATAGTTTTTGGTTGTTCACTAAATCATCACAATAAAAACCTCATAAGTCTTTCAACGTTTGCGAAAACATAATTTGAAATTAAACCCTGAAAAATTTAATTTCCTCAAACCAGAAGTTATATATCTAGGACATCTAATAACAGATAAAGGCATAACTGCAGATCCCAGTAAATGCGAGGCTGTGAAAAAGTATCCTAGACCAACAAACTCAGACGAAGTTAGAAGATTCGTAGCTTTCTGTAATTACTATAGAAGATTTGTAAAAAACTTCGTCAACATAGCAAAACCACTGAATGAGTTGTTGAAGAAAAATAAAGAATTTAGTTGGACTAATGATTGTGAGAGATCATTTGAAAACCTGAAAGAAATAATAACTAACCCACCAATACTGCAGTATCCGAATTTCGAAAACGAATTTATTTTAACAACAGACGCATCCAGTTACGCGTTTGGTGCCATTCTGTCACAAGGAGATATAGGAAAAGACTTACCCATATCCTATGCAAGAAGTCTTTAAACAAGCATGAATTGAATAAACCCGTGATAGAAAAAGAACTATTAGCGATTCATTGGGGAATCACATACTTTCGACCATACCTTTACGGTAGAAAATTCACGGTTGTAACAGGCCATCGACCCCTCATTTCTTTATTCACTCATAAAAACCCATCTTCACGATTAACACGTATTAGGTTAGATCTAGCTGATTACGATTTCAATATAGTTTTTAAACAGGGAAGGATTAATACTAACGCTGATGAACTATCTAGAATACAATTAGACTCTACTGCATTAAAGGAAATGTTACCTAAAAATATAGATTTAGTGACCAGGAGCATGGTGAAGGATATAACAAATACAAAAGAAGATAAAAGCAAATCTCGAGACAAGGATACAGAAAGAATTTATGACACAGAGCCTGATCAACTCCACATGTGGAATAGTATTTCTTTTTCTGATATCAAAGGTATACCTAGATTGAAATTTGAAATTATAAAGAAAAAAAATTTGAAGCGCGCCAAAGTTTGCCAAAGATTACAATTAATGATAAAAGAAACGTTACTGTTATAACACAGTGTAGTGATAATGCATATTTAGACTTAGGTAAAATCTTGCAGAAGCTCACAATAGTGTTATCTGATAGTAACATCGACAAAATTTCGTTAGCAAAAGACGATATGATATTTGAATATATAAATGAAAAAGAGCTCATTAAAACATATAATAGCATGCAAAATGAATGGAGGGGTTGGCAAACACCTACACGAATTTTATTATATAATCCACCGCTAAAGGTGCAAGATAAAAGAGAACAGATGAAAATTACAAAAGAATACCATGACTCACCAGGAGGACGTCACGTAGGAGTAAAAAGAACAATTATTAGAATAAAACAAAAGTATATATGGAAACACATGAATAAAATGATAAAGGAATATATTAAACAATGCATAAACTGCGCTAAAAAGTAAATAACTAAGTACAATAAAGATCCCTTAACAATCACCAGCACACCAACAACACCATTTCATACTATTCAGGTAGATACAGTAGGTCCATTACGCATTTCCAATGGATATAGATACATACTGACTGCACAATGTGAACTAACTAAATAAATTGAAACAATTCCAATTGAAACAAAAGAAGCAAATGTAATAGCCAAAGCAATAGCGGAAAAAATCATTCTTAGGTATGGCATTTTCAAAACATTAAAAACAGATAGAGGTACAGAATTTGTAAATAACTTAATGACCAGAATTTGTAAGTTACTCAAAGTAAATCATTCGAAATCAACAGCATACCATCACGAAACATTAGGATCTATAGAAAGAAACCATAGAGTACTAAACGAATACATTTTATCTTTCACTGACAACTATAACTGAGATGAATTTTTACCTTATTACGCCTTTGCTTACAACACTACCCCACACACCACTACAGGTTACTCACCTTTCGAGCTAGTCTTTGGTAAATTAGCCACACTACCGAAATGAAATACACGCAGAACAAACGTTCTATAATTTTGACGATTACTTGACAGAACTTAAAACAAAATTGCAACACGCCCAACAAAATGCTTATGAAAAACAAAACAATACAGAAAGCAAGAGTAGACAAATATTGTAATAATAACAACTTTAGAATAGGAGATCTAGTATTATTAAAAGTAGGTAATAGAAGGAAGAACGAGAGTCCATATAAAGGACCATATACTATAAGAGAAACCCGAAATGTAAATAGTGTAACAGAATTAAATGGAAAAAAACAAGAAGTCCATAATAATAGATTAAAATTTTTTAAACAATTTCAAACTAACTTATCATAACATTAACAATGTTCTACAAAAAAAAAATTTTTTCTTTCTTATAAAAAAAAAAATATATAAAATTTTTTTTCTCTAAAGGGGAAAGGTGTAAAGTACGCACACTTAGTCACCAAAAATATAACACTAAGCAATCACAAACAAATTATATAAAACAAAATATGAGCACAAAAAAATAATAATAAAATAAATAAATAAAGTAGACCAACGAACTCGTTTAAACTTTAGCAACTATGTAAAATTGAAATTTCTGTAATAAGATAGTTTTTAAGTATGTTAAGAAAAAAACTGCATAGTAGTAGATTTTAAGCATGCTAACAAAAATTAAGAAAAAACTGCATAATAGTAAATTTAATGTGTGTTAACAAAAATTGTATAAATAGAAAAGTTAATTGCAAATAAAATCAGAATCATACTGGCAATCAAAATCTGCTTTTGACTCTCATATTCAGGCACCTAGTTATTCACTAGTAGCAGCCTACTAACTATATCAGAACACACTTGAGCTACAAATAAACCAAAGTGCTATAGGGAAAACTCTAACACTTTAAACCAATCATTACACAGGTATGGATATATACATAACCGTGTTAAAAAGGGGAAGAAGTTCAAAATCAGCTCAAATTGCTTCAACAGCGAAAGTTCCCAGAGATGGAAAAACAATATAAAAAATTCGGAAAATCGTTTCGCGATTTTATCTGCACAAGGCGATGAAGACAGAACTACAACAAGGTCGAGTAAGCCCCCACCAATATATTTAAGAGAACAGAATTCCAGTTTGCTGGTTAAAAGCCTTATCTCATTAATTGTAGAAAATGAGTTTTATGTAACTCCAATTAATTACCGAAAAATAGTTTCAGATTTTACCGCCTACGAACTTGAAAGAGTTGAAAAGTTTTCTGGGAATGACTTTCTACTATAGGAGATTTATTCGCGACTATGCAAAGGTGGCAAAACCCCTTACAAACCTTACTAGAGGAGAACATGCCCAGATAAAAGCCAGTCAGTCTAAGAAAGTGCCAATTGCTTTAAATGATGAGTCTCTAAAGTCTTTTAATAGACTTAAATCTATGTTAACTACAGGTGAACTTTTGTCTTTCCCAGATTTTGAGAAACCGTTTAATTTGACGACGGATGCTTCTAACACTGCGCTAGGTGCCGTTTTATCACAAGGTGAAATCGCCAAGGACAAACCCATAGCATATATTTCTCTATCGCTCAACAAAACCGAGGAAAACTACGCTACGAACGAGAAGGAGATGTTAGCCATTGTATGGGCCCTCGATAATCTAAGAATTTACTTGTATGGTGCAAAAAAAATCAAGATCTATACTGATCAGCAACCTTTGACTTTCGCTTTGGGAAATAGGAATTTTAACGCCAAAATAAAAAGATGGAAGGCACGTATAGAGGAGTATAACCACGAGTTGATTTATAAGCCTGGTAAATCGAACCACTTGGCAGATGCCCTCTCGAGATTAAGAACCATTTCAAATCATTTATATCATTCTTCTACTGATACAGCTAGTGAAGGAATGGCTATGAGTGCAGATGAAACTCTAACTGCGTCAGAGGGTCGATAAGATGATAACCTTTCATCAGCGGCAACAGTCCACAGTGCAGAACAGGATGCTTCTGACTTAATACCCCATGTGGATGTACCTATAAACGTCTTTAGAAACCAGATTATACTAGGAATTGGAATTGACATGACAGCAATGGAGGAACCACACCGTGGATATATTAGACATTTTATTTCCTCAAAAAATTGGTCTAAGGAAAAACTCGTAACTTTGCTAAAGGAAAAACTTCGCCCAAATATCCTTAACGGAGTAAAAGCACCAGAAGGTCTTCTTTGTGTCATACAAGAAGTTTATATTGATAATTTTTCTAGATATAAAGTAAGAATTACGCAGAAGTTAGTCACAGACATTACTTCAAAAGAACGTCAATTTGATATAGTCGAAAATGAACATAGAAGAGCGCATCGCAACCCCAAAGAAAATGGTGAACAGATTTTAGAGCAATTGTACTTTCCGCATGTGCGCGCTAGTATTAGGAAGTATGTTGCCAGCTGCGACGTTTGTAATAGATGTAAGTATGACAGGAAACCTCCACAAATACATCACCAAGAGACACCTGATCCTAAATATCCATGCGAAATTCTTCACATGGACATTATGGAAATTCAGGGACAAAATTTCATTACCTGTATAGATAAGTTTGCAAAATTCGCTAAATTCTAGATCATTGGTATCAGTGAGGAAACAATTAATTAAGGTACTGCATTTTTTCACAGTGCCAAAAATTCTCGCTACTGATAACGAACGCAGCTTCTTAAGCCCTTTAATAGAAACTTTCATCAAATCACTATATCTTACGCCAGTACAAAGAAGTGAGGTGAACGGGCAAGTTGAGAGACTGAACTCAACAATAATTGAAATTTATAGATGCTTAAGAGTTGAATACCCGAATCTATCAGTAAAAGAATTAATTGAAATCTGTGTCAATAGGTACAATAATACCATCCATTCAACAACAAAGAAAAGACCCCGTGACTTATTTTTCAATAGAAATGTTGGAACAGACTACGAAAAACTATTATCAGAACAAAAGAAGGTTAATACAGATCTCAGGCATTTGCTTAAAAGAAATCCGGCAGCCCGCAATGCAAGAATGAATAAAAAAAGACAAAGCCCGAAAAAGTATAGAAAGGGTGATAGAATCTATGTAGCCAATTAAACTATTCAGGGAAAAAACAAAGCGCTATATAGAAAAGAAATAGTGGAGAAAGATAATAGGGTAACGGTGCTGACAAGGAGTGGAAGGAAAATTCACAAAGAACATATAAAAAATTTAAATGGGCAAAGTCCAAAGAAAAACGTTGTTTTATAATTAATTATAGATCCTTTTTCGTCTCACTTAATTAACCAATACTTCTCCAATTTTCTTAATAAAATAAAAGATGAAAAAAGGGGGGGAAGGGTACTTTTTAAGCAAAATAAAACCTTAAATCTAACTGTTTGTCATCTAAACATTTTCATTGTCATGCCACTGGCTCATTTTTATCGATATAATGAATTTATACTATTTTCAGAAATTACAAATTTTATAACCATGCACCTTAAGTTTATTCTCTTCACCGCATTCAACCTGATTGCGTTTGCGAACAGCGTACAAATCTATCGATATAAAACATCGCTGGTTTCATTAAAGATTGGCAATGGATGGATAGTCGATGGGAACTTTAAATTAGTACACGTTATCAACTTGGAACAGTACATGGAAATGGCTGCAAATATATCATCTATTATTCAAAGGCATATTCCACCAAGCACAAACAAAGACTTCATTTTGCGCCATATGCTGCAGGTGCAAGAACGTCTTAATGAATTGACAAATGTAAAAAGAAGGACGCTTAGATCAATCGATTGGATCGGATCGGCTTGGAAATGCGTTGCTGGAAGTCCTGATTCAACAGACTGGAATAATATACTAAGGAGCCAAGAAAACATTATCGAAAATAACAATGAGCAATACAAGATTAACAAAGAAGACGAACGAAGCTGTAAAATAGATCAACGAAATCATCACCAGATTAAACAACATCACGAGCGTTAAAGACTACACATTAATGAGGTCATTATCTTGAGGGACGAAATAAATGAAATTGTCCGCGCTTGTCAGCTGGCTAAGAGTGGTATTGTTAACACGAATCTGCTAGACCAATCGGAAATAAATAGAGTAATTGACGAGCTGGAAACGTTGCCTTATGGCAATGCAATAGAGGCAGTGGAGTACGGAACGCCATCAATGTACACAAATGGTTCATTACTGTTGTACATTCTGTCAATACCAAAACTCGAAAGAAGCTTTAATAATTTACTTCTCACTAGAGCTACTATTAATGAAGGAAAGCAAATAGATCTGCCGTTCGAGAGGGTGCTCGTTAGCGAAGCTGAGACCTATGGTATCAAAGGTAACTGCCTTTTAATAAGTAATTCAACAGTCTGCAAGAGATCATCCGTAACTAAATTGGAAGAAGATGACTGCCTCAACCGCATTCTTAAGGGCGGATCGGCAAGATGTAAATACAGACATACCCAAGAAGAAATTGTCGAGTTATTGAGCGACGATGTTATCTACGTCGCAAACTACAGGGGTTCAATTGAGTCAAATGGCAAAACCGAGTTTCTGAATGGCACCTATCTTTTGCAACTCTCCAATGAGTCTGAAGTGATAAAGAATCATACTTACTGAAACAGTTCAATCACGAAGGTTCAAGCCCTACCGCCGGTGCTTGCAAATATAACACACGACGACCTGCTGCTGGACATCAAATATGTCCATGAAGTAAGCCTCAATAATATAAACCGATTGAACCAGTTAGGGGTAAGATTCAATGGTACCGTTGGAATTAACGTCATGATTGCCTCCATGACCTTTTGCATCGGATGGCTTTGGTATAGGCAAACAAAAAGATTAAATCTCCCAAAGCTAAGTATTCAACTACCAACTTTAGACTCCCTGATCTGCGGGACGCAGACATTTGAGGAGGGAGGAGTTAATAACGGTGGCCAAAAAATAATTTAGCAAATTAAACACTTTTATTATTTTTAATTCAACACGCACATCCGATCCAATTACGAAATTCCCTTTTTGCTGAAACGGTGGGAAAACAATTTTGCATGATCAGCGTCTGCATACTTCGCATGTTGGTGCAACGTGATCCATGAATTCAACGAGCCAAGCAAGTTGGCGGAGAACATGCAGTCTTGGCTGCGGTGTACAGCGGTTCGAACGTGTTTTAGTTTCCTTTTTAATTTAGTTTTCTTTTAATTAAATAAATATTTAAAAGTAAATAAAGTCAAGTAAGATTGTATACAGTATAAAAGGCGCAGTGGAAAGCGCTTGAAAAATTAATTTTTTTAACTAACATCGTTTAGAATCCTTTAACTTATAAAACCGAATGTGTTTTTGTTTATTTGTTTGTTTGTGTGTTTGCTTGTTTGTTCCTTATTGGAGGCCAAACCCTTGGACCGATCTTCTTAAAATTTTCACCGTATTTAACTGTAACTCTCGGACGAATTATAGGCTATATGAAATTTTGATTGAACAAAAAGGCGTGGCACCGCCCATATAACCTAAAAATTTAAATCGCCATATTTTGGGCATTTTTTGACCTACGTCGATGATATTTGGTACATATTTTATAGGCATAATTTGGAATACGTACCAGGAGAAAAGTGGTTGGGACCACGCCCCTTTTTAGGAAAATTAAAAATCGTAATATAGTCTTAACTACTGCACCGATCGTCATTAAATTTTCACAATAAGATATATAAATACTTTGAATTTTATTTTATAACGGGGCGGGTAGCGAAAAACACCGGGATAAGCTAGTTTTTATATAAAAGTAGTGGATTTTTTACAAAAAAACAGACTTAATAATATAACTAACAATAAAATTTAAATATACATATACATATGTATATCATATAAACTTTTTGCAAAACAGATATTTTCTTAGTATATATTATACTCGTATATTACTTAAATTTTTATCTACATTCCTATCACTTGCTTTTGGCGCTTGGAATGTTAATAATTTTTTCATTTCTTGTAAATGTGAAATGTTACACTGCGTGGGCGGTTGCGTCAACACTTATATCACCATAGGCGTAAGCAATGTTAATAAAGACTAAACCTAATATAATTTCAGCAAGCATTCGCTCTCTTAAATGGGTTGAAGGTCCTGAACTACTTTTCAGTGGAGCTTGCGATCACTCCGTTATAGTATGGGATGTTGGTGGAAAACGGGGCACAATATATGAATTGCAAGGACACAAGTAAGTACAAAATTAAAGCAAAACATATTCATATGTATACATAAAGGGTATTCACTAGTGTAATGTTTTCTCGTTTAATAGAAAAATTTATGTCATATAATGTCCTATCAAATTATAAAATAGACAAATTTTATTGAAGATTTATTGAAGAAAATAACAAAAAAAAATTTTTTTCCAAGAATCTTAGATCGTGTCTATCACTGAATTAAATAAAAAAAAATAATAAGACAAAGTTGGGTTATAATGAATTCCGGAGGGGATCAAAATTTGGCGTACTGAAGTAAAGTTTTGGTACATATATTTTTGAATAGGATCATAAAAAAACTAGCTTTTACGCATGATTACCTTCAGCTACATGTATTCAAAATTTATCTTAAAAGCAAAAAGTATTGAAAGTAAAAATGTTTCTTTATTTTAACCCTTTAGAAAGTACACTGTTAAATTAATAAAATTATTTAAAAAAATTAAAGTACCAATTTGTCCCCTTCTTAGCCTTTGAAAAGGCACCTTCAATTTTAATATGGGTCATGCATAAGCTCTCCGTCTACCCAATTTCATCCTACTTCATTAGGCGGTTTTCGAGTTTTAGTGTAACAAATATCCAAACATACAAACTTTTACTTTTATAATATTCGTAGGATGTTTCGTACATTAAGCTAAGATCCTACTATCGGCGAAAACAGAACAATCTACGACAATATTTATAGTGCTATATCGGCACACATGTAAAACCATTGCACAATTTATTTTTGGGCGGTCCCATTATCGGCGCATATTGCGACAAGTTTTTTTGGTTCATATCGGCCAAATCTCAATTGCGGCAATAATAGGTACAATGCGATAACCATGAAAATTAAATCATATGTATGCGTTGCTAATAATCGTACTCCATATATACTACTATTGCCAGGGATGTCACTACAACGGGATGGAAAACCGAATTTTGAAATTGTTATGGGTTAGCTAATCTATATGCATTTCGTTGGTAACTAAATACCAACTCATCAGTAGATATTTAGTAAATACCGAAATTCTTGAGTATTTTCTAGAATAAAATGTTATATGTTGTAAAAGGAAAGTTTTTTTTTCATAACATATATGTTTAAAAGATAATAACAATTTATTTTTGGTACAACTAAGCTAAAAAAAAATTTAGTTGTAGAAGCCAGGTGATGCAATTTCAAAATTCGTTA
This sequence comes from Lypha dubia, assembly GCA_947311025.1. Taxonomy (NCBI): domain Eukaryota; kingdom Metazoa; phylum Arthropoda; class Insecta; order Diptera; family Tachinidae; genus Lypha; species Lypha dubia. The sequence continues at coordinate 72,784,063 of OX371261.1, read as the reverse complement.
TTCCATCCCGTTGTAGTGCCATCCCTGGAAATAGCAGTAAATATGAAGTACGATTATTAGCAACGTTACTCGTTGTAAATGAAATGTGAAAATAAGAAGCAAGCACTAAAGAATTCAATCATTAAACACCCATCAAAGCAACTGGTCGTATTTTCTGATAAACTAAATATTTCGCACAATATGGCGACCGAGAGGGCAGAATTTGCAAGTGCAGTGTTAAAATATTAAAAACATTAAGTTGTGAATTTTTTATTCGAACTGAGTGATGTTTAATTAAAGACATTTTAATTTGTCAGACTTAAGTTCATTTTCTCTAAATTTATGCCCCTATTGTCGTTCTCAACTCAACACAGTTTGGTTGTGTATGAGTCGACCCAACTTTCAAACCACCAAATTGTTTTTTTTTTTTTTTTTGTATTGTGATACACAACTGTTTTTAGTTGAAATTGTTAAAGCGTTACCAACTTAAAATATCCAGGGGCCAAATCACCGCATACGATATCGAACAGAATTTATCGAAATTTTTCATTTTGGTATTATCGCTTACGATATCGAATAAATTGTATCGTAATTTGACACATCGTATGCCATAATTTGCTTATTCGACACGTATCGTAATGTTATTCGATACGATAGTTAATTCGATATCGTATGCGGTGATTTGGCCCCAGTTTGACAGAAAAACACACAAATTCGTATAAAAATTAAAAAAAATATGTATATTATAAGAAAAAAGTGTTTTAAGTGTTTTATTCGAAAGCAAATAATTTCAATATGGATATATGTGTAGATTTATTTTATGAAAATGGAAACGAAAATGGTAGTATAGATGTGCTACGCATAAGGACGAAAATTAGTGATGAATTCAACCCTCTTGAACTACCACCTGCAAAGTAAAAATATTCAAAATATAAGTTACAATATAAGTAAGAAAATAATTTTTACAGATTTATTAGCTATTCCCGACTCAGTAAAGAAGCCTTTTGCTATCTTCTGGATGACATAAAAGATCAATTAAAGAAACCAATACGTACCTACATTAGCTATACCACCGATATTGAAACTGTGTTCTGCCCTTAGATTTTTTGCTGACGGGAGTTACCAGAAGTGCAGCGGCAAAGACTTCAATATAGGATTAGGTAACTCTACAATGTCACTTGTTTTAAAAGAAGTGTTAGATGTGCTAGAGCAGCGCATGATTTTTATTCATGCCAAATTTTGGTTTCCCCCGAGCAATCTCTGGATTTTTTCCATTAGCTGAACAAGTCTCTCAAATTGGGTTTTTGTAAATATATTAAATGCTGAGAAACTGCAATATTAAGCCAATAAATTTTTCTACTTAAGATCTCTTCACTTTTCTGCACTTAAGTCGAAGTAAACTGTACCCCAACTACTAATAAGCAGTTGTGTGTATTTATCGTTTTTGTCAATCAAACTTGTGCACAGTTGCAAATGACAATACCACAAAAAATAGTGAACACAATCAAAAAGTCCACCATGAGTTCAGTTGAGAATGGCAATGCGAAAACGACGACCAAATTGTTTCAAAAGTTGTCAACCGCAATAGGGGCATAAATTTAATTTTTTATAAATTAAATTATTATTTTAATTAGAAAGAAAAATCTAGTAGCTCTTAATACGAAAAAAAAATTAGACTGCTCGGAGGGTTGAACTGACATCATGATGTTTCGAGACTAACCACAGTCTCATCATCAGAGTTGTCTACCGCTTAGACCTCACTGCCACCACGGCAGCTGCAATCATACTAGTTAAAGATCCTCTAACATTAATTGAATCTGCTGAGTTACATGTAAGTTTATACATTGCAGCTTTATCATTATTAATGGATTGGAAGTTTACTATACTGTAGCATGTGGCCAACAGTGTGTAGTATGCATTGCGATTCAATAGTTCCGCAACATGCAAGCATTGACAAACTGCAAGCAAGATATTTTGTGTGTCGGTAATTTGACACTTGTACGGTTAATCATGTGCAGAAGCACAATGCACTTAAATGAATCACATTTATTAACTACATTTGTTTTATTGTAAATATAAGCAACACAAAGTATCTGTTGCTTTTAGATATGCACTCGTCGGACTGTTGAACATATGCCATACATAAATACTGGGAAGCTAATATGCTTACCCAACAGTAATATATGTTTCTATTCTTTTACTCTTATGTTAAGGTACCCCTAAGAATTATTCTCACAATTAGTATATAAGCCCATGTCATTTAATTAATAAAACAATTTATAAATAAACAGTCTTATGAGCTGCAACAATTAAAGCTGCTCTAAGACAAAATTAAATAAAATAAAAACTATTTTATTATATGGCGATCCTGCCAGTTTTCTAGGAGTGCTACTAGAATTGCACCCAGAAACAAGAGCAGAAGAAGGAGAGGGTCCGCCTAGCCAAAAGGCACCCCAACATGGCACTTTGGAAAAAAAAATAAAGGTCCGCCTGGCCAAGAGGCACCAAAAATAAAAGAGGGAAGAACACGAGCCCAAATGATCTGACAAAAGGAGCCCAACAAAAACAACATCAAAATTCTTTTATATGTATTTGTAACTTTTACATTTTTCCTTTCTTAAAAGATGTGCATAAATTGCTGTGCGCTCTCAGGTCGGTAGGCGTTAACCGCCGTTGACAAACTTTTTTTAATTGTGAATTACAAAAAGCTGAAATCTTTTAAGAGCATTTTATTTACAAAAACGTCAAAAGGCATAGAAATTAAATAAGACAAAAGTAACACTTAAAGAATATTTTTAATTTTTCAAAAAAATGTTTAACTTTATAATGAAAAAAAAAATTTTGAACTTAATTAAAGATAATAAAATTGTAAAATTAAATTAAATTTTAATAATTAGAATAAAATAATGAAAGTAAATTAATAATTACATTTTACTTTTTAATAATTTTAAGACAAATAATATACATACAAATATTATTAAAATGGAGAAAGCACAGTCGAAAATTAAAAAACTAAATGCTAACGTTGTAAACGAAGTACTTGTAGAGGATAATACCTCCGTTTTATTTGAAATCCGAATATATTTACTTCTTACTTTACTTATAAAAAAAAAATAAAAAATTTTAACATGCCAAAATTAAGATATAAGGCACAAATATACAGCCAAGGCTTTAATCGCCTAATGCTAAAATCTGTTATTCATCAAAAAATAATGTTAAAAATATAATATCACCATAAATAAACATACAACCCATTTTTGTGGCAGTAAAAGATACAAAAATTAATATAATATTAAAAATCACAACCAGATTTATGGCATATAAAAAGAAAGAACAACGTAATATCGAAAATATTCAGCATCAAATTAAAAATAATGATAAAAATCCCAATATGGCGTCAGAAGAAAACTGTTTACTAAAGGGAATCTTTACTTAGGACAAGTTTTCCCTAGGCTTGAAAAAGTGGCCGGTAAATTATATATAATGTACATTAATGGGAATATTGACTTAGGACAATTTTTCCCAAGGCTTGAGAAAGTGGCCGGTGAACAAATAGGCACCTAACGAGAACATTTTAGAATTTATCTCAATTAAATAATTTATAAATAAAAGGGCATAAAAGTAGCGCTACTACTTAATTAGGTGACCAATTCAAATAATACGAATGCTCAGGCAATTCTTGATCTAATGCTGAAATACTACGAAGATCTGATAGAGGGAGGACATTGTGGAATATATCGAACAATAGAAAATATAAAGAGGTATTACTATTGGAAAAATTTGATAAAAGACATAACGAAATATGTTATATTATGTCAAAAATGCCAGAAATCAAAAATAATAATAGAAAAATAATAAACCATAATTGATTAGAAAAATGCTGAAGCTTTTCAAATTATTGTACACATTGAAATCTCTCAATATAACTTGGAGAAGTCTATTGAGACACATTTTATTACTGCCATAAAATTCAAAATTCTAAATAGGGTTAAAGGTTGACAATATAAAAACAAAAAAAAAATAAAAAAAGATTATTTTTGGTCCACTCAACAATTGCTGAGTAAGAATCATTTAAAACTGTTTTATTCTTGCCAAAAAGTCTAAAGAAGACGTTCAATTTAGTCAAAGGTACAGAGTGAAAAGTTATTTGATTTTCAAACTAGTTTAATAACATAAAATTTATGAATATATACATACATATATTTTTCTAATAAAAATTTTATTATTCAAAAAAAAAACCCAAAATAAAGAAAAAGTAAAACAAAATTTTAAGGTAAAAATATAATAGAAGAAAATTAATCAGAAAACCCTTTATATTGGTTTTAGTTTTATTGGTCCGTATAAAATTCAGAAAATAGATTTAAGAAATAATGGGCCTTACTACGGTTCTCGATTTGACTTCGACTGCTGTAATAGATTAAAGAAAAATGTTGGTGTGTTCCTTTAATCTAGTACAACAGTCGAAGTCGATTCGAGAACCATAGTAAGGCCCAATGTTACCATAGTTGATAAGAAAACAAATAAACAACAAGTAGTACATAAAAATAGACTTAAGATATATAATAAACATTAAATGCTATTGTTCGGCCGAACTACTATAAAATTAGAATATAAGTACATCTACGAGGGCGGTTCGGAAACTTCTTAGCCTATCAATGAAAGAGAATAGTTAGTTTTTCAAATATATTTTTATTTTTCAATATAATCTCCTGAAACTTCAATACATTTAGTCCAACGCTTTTCTAGCAATTCTATCCCTTGATTAAAATAGTTTTCCTCAAGGTCTTCAAAATAGTGGTTTACAGCTGTAATTGCATCTTCATTTGAGGTAAAACGCTTGCCAGCAAGGAATTTTTTTAGATTTGGGAACAGGTAAAAGTCACTGGGAGATAAATCAGGAGAATAAGGTGGGTGGTCAAGCAACTCGTACTTTAATTCGTTGATTTTAGCCATTGTTAAAACACTCTTGTGCGCTGGTGCGTTGTCTTGATGAAAAATAATTTTTTTGTGTTGTAAGCCAGGACGTTTTTCTCGAATTTGTACATTTAATTGATCCAAAAGGTTGCAATAGTACTCTGAATTTTTTGTTTTACCCTTTTGCAGATAGTCAATCAATAAAATACCTTTGAAGTCCCAAAAGACCGTTGCCATAACCTTACCAGCCGATTGAATTGTTTTTGCTTTCTTTGGGGCACTTCCTCCAGCTACAGTCCATTGTTTGGATTGTTCTTTTGTCTCTGGAGTATAGTGGTGGATCCATGTCTCATCAACAGTTATGAAACGACGCTTAAAATCCATTTTATTTCGCTTAAAACGATCCAAACAAACTTGAGAAATGTTCATTCTTATGCGTTTTTGGTCGACTGTTAACAAATGCGGCACCCATCTTGCAGAAAGCTTTTTCATCTGTAGTTCTTCATGCAAAATTAAATGGACTCGATCATTTGAGATGCCCATGATATTAGCTATTTCACGCACTTTTATTCGTTGATCATTTAATACACTTCATCATTTTATTTGTAAAAGGTGGAGGTGTAGCATGTGGCCAACAGTCTGTAGTATGCATTTCGATTCATTAGTTCTGCAACATGCAAGCATTGACAAACTGCAAGCAAGATATTTTATGTGTCGGTAATTTGACACTTGTACGGTTAATCAAATGCAGCAGCACAATGCACTTAAATGAATCACATTTATTGACTGCGTTTGTTTGATTGTAAATATAAGCAACACAAGGTATCTGTTGCTTTTAGGTATGCACTGGTTGGACTGTTGAACACATGCCATACATAAATACTGGGAAGCTAATATGCTTACCCAACAGTAATATATATTTCTATTCTTTTACTCTTATGTTAAGGTACCCCTAAGAATTATTCTCATAATTAGTATATAAGCCCATGTCATTTAATTAATAAAACAATTAATAAATCAACAGTCTTATGAGCTGCAACAATTAAAGCTGCTCTAAGACAAAATTAAATAAAATAAAAACCATTTTATTACATAGCGATCCTGCCAGTAAAATAAATAAAAAACTGTTTTATTACAATACTTTTCAAAGTCTATTTTGTTCAAGTTGAGCTTTATTCTATTGTTTTTCATTTCATGCCTTCGGATACCAATAGTCTAGGGTTTTTTTTTTTTGTTTTAATGTGTTACGTTATATATACAGCTGTTTTATTTTATTGTATAAACAACTGTAATGTACAACACATTACTAGCTATGTGCCTTTGTTTTTATAATTAAGCTGTAAATTTTTCATTCGAACTGAGTGATGTATAATCAAAGAAATATGAATTTGTCAGGCTTAAGTTCGTTTTCACTAAATTAATTTTTTTTTTAATTAAATTATTATTTTTATTAGAAAGAAAAATCTAGTAGCTCTTAATACTTGAACAGACGCAGTTCGAAGAAAAAACATTTTTAGTAATTTGCTAATATCTCTGAAAGTAGAAGGTGTGCGCATATGTCACTACACAAACAATAATAATAAAAAAACAATACTACAGAAAGACGACATAATTTTTCATAATATACCATATGTACCAAAATTAACAGAAAACAAACTCTTAAACGAGATCATAAAAGTGGAAAAAACGAAAATAGCACACAAATCCAACAATACAATAAGGCATTTATTCACGCGCAAAAAAACAAAAATAAATAAGATGAAAATTGACAGTGTTGTGTACGAAATAAAATGTGGTGGCAACGATGTAGAAAAATGCGATAAAATATATGTGGGGACAACAAAAAGAAGACTAGAAACAAGAATAGCGGAACACACCACAGACGTTGAAAAGGGAAAAGAAAGCACGGCACTATCTCAACATATAAAAGAGTGCAAACATAATATGTGTTTTAAAGATGTAATAATTTTAGACAGAGAAATAAAACACAATAAACGTTACACTTTGGAGAGTCTACGAATACAGGAACGGATCAAACACGCAATGAACACAAAGGAAGACAAAGACAACACCAAATTACAATATGCAATAGCAATATTATCTGACTAATCTGTGATAAACAATTGAAACCTATGTATACTGTAATAAATTGTGTTGTGCCATATTTATTTACATACATATATATTTATTTATAAAAAAATTTTAATTAAAAAATGTAACTATATTGTGATGTCCTGGTTTTTTAATTTTAATAATTTTTAAAGTTAACTTATGTCGTGATGTCCACTTTTAAATTTTATAAACCAAATGTTTTAAAATAGGAAGTTTATATATAAAAATATACACATAAATATTTATGTTGTAATAAATCATTTAATTTAAATTTATTAGATTTTCAAAAATAAAGAAAGCTCCTGAAGAAGTTGTAAAAAAGCCAACGAAACGTCGAGCAAATGTAATATAACATCAACAATTACAAACAACATTGTTTTATTAGAATCGTAAAACAATAACTGACCAAAAAATCAGCCTGTAGGAAACCCCTAATAATACTAAAACTAATTATTGGTCATAACCAAAAAACTTATACACAAAATTATATTTAATTTATAAAAAGTAATATTATCAGGCTCAAGTTCAGTTTTATTGAATTAATGAAAATTCAAAATTACTAAGATTTTTTTATGTTGGAAAATATTATTATTTATATCCAATCAGTTTTTAGCAGAACGTATCAGTACTGATTTCAAGGCCGCTACAACTCTCATCAGCGTTCAATTGTCCATCTTTACAATTTTCGTAAAGTGGATACTAATTTTTAGCGTTAAAAAGGGGAAGAAGTCCAAAATCAGCTCAAATTGCTTCAACAGCGAAAGTTCCCAGAGATGGAAAAAACAATATAATAAATTCCGAAAATCGTTTCGCGATTTTATCTGAACAAGGCGATGAAGACACAATTACAACAAGTTCGAATAAGCCCCCACCCATATATTTAAGAGAGCAGAATTCCAGTTTGCTGGTTAAAAGTCTTATCTCATTAATTGGAGAAAATGAGTTTTATGTAATTCCAATTAAGCGCGGAAACATCAATGAAACAAAAATTCAGGTAGCTCATGAAAATAATTACCGAAAAATTGTTTCAGATTTAGAATCTAAAAATAAAAACTTCTACACGTGCCAATCAATTAAAGAGTGCTAAAGGTCTAACAGTCGTAATAAAAGGTATAGACTCTAGCGTAGATCCAGAAGACGTCAAGTCTGGCCTTGAAAATAGTGGCTACAAGGTAAAAAATGTCTCTAACATTAAAAATAGAGAAAAAATGCCCCAACAAATATTTAGAGTCGAGTTACAGCCAGATGGCATAAAAATAAATAAGAATGAAGCACATCCAATATATGACTTAAAGTACTTGTTGCATCGAAGAGTTACTGTTGAGCTTCCTCATAAAAGAGTTGGACCTGTTCAATGCCTGAACTGCTAAGAATTTGGGCACACGAAGACTTATTGCAAGTTGCCTACAGTCTGCGTTGTATGTGGTGAGTTACACAGTACTGCTAACTGTGATAAAATAAAAGGTGATCCCAAGGCGAAAAAATGTGGCAATTGCGGCGGAAATCACACTGCCAACTATAGAGGCTGCCCCTTTACTCGATTTTTAAGAATTCATCAACCAAAAAAACCAATGCTACTCCCGCTCAGCCTAATACCCCTATTAACTATCCACAGTTACCTCAACCGTCCACCAGCCAAAACCAATTTTCAAACATTTTCAAGTCTAACGCGACTAGTGCTCAACAACCATCTAACAACAAATTTTCATACGCTAGTATTTTAAAAAGCAATCAGAGTACGGCGCAAAAAACCGTAAATGTAAATGAAGATTCGGGGTATAATTTTAGTCGTATTGAAGCCTCAATTGAGAGCTTAATACAAACTGTAAATACATTTACTCTCAACATGTCCTGTATGATGAAAATGAAGTCTACCTTGTTGCAGGCTGTACTAAGCAAACCATGAACTTAAAAATCTGTTTTTGGAACGCAAACGGCATCTGCCAACATAAAAACGAAATAGAATATTTTCTTCAGGATAAACAAATCGATGTTATGCTTATTTCAGAAACTCATTTGACATCTCGAAGCTGTTTCAGAATTAGGGGATATTATTTTTACGACACCAAGGATCCCCGTGGCAGAGCTTGTGGTGGTTCGGGAATCCTAATAAAAACGCGAATAAAACACCACCTGTTGAATGATTTTTGTGAAGATTATCTTTAAGCAACGAATATCTGCATCAAAACTTACTATCAAAAACTTGTAATATCATCTGTCTATTCGCCCCCCAGATTCTCAATTACCGAGAGTCAATATACGGCTTTTTATATATCACTGGGCCTCCGTTTTCTAGCACCTGGCGACTACAATGCTAACCACACATTTTGGGGTTCACGTTTAATCACTCCTAAGGGACGAATTTTATTTGACACAATATTTAAAATGGGTTTAAATGTAGTTTCAAGTAGTCAGCCAACATATTGGACAACAGATCGACAAAAAATTCCTGATGTTATCGACTTTGGAATTGTGAAAGGCGTGCCCAGCGAGATGGTTGAAGTTGAAGCATCTTTGGACTTATCTTCAGACCACTCGCCTACAATTGTCACTATTTACTCACACACAACATGTGATTTAGCGACGACATCTGCACGTATTAACTGGCTGAAATACAGAAAATATCTGAGTGCTCATTGCTCGGAAAAAATGCCGCTGAGAACACCTTCAGACATAGACGATTCTCTCAGGTTGTTTGAAGCGCATGTTAAACAAGCTGCTTTTAATGCTACTTCAAATGAAATAAACCAACCAGTGAGATTTAACAATATTTTTTCTGTAGATATAGAAAGGCTATTGACTGAAAAACGGAGAGCTCGACGAGAATGGCAGCGCTACAGATCGCCCCAGCTAAAATTAAGGCTTAAGGAGTGTACCAAGCAGCTTAGGAAAGTTTTGCAAAATCAAAAAACAGCTTCCCTTCAAAAATTCCCTCAAGAGCTAGATGCAACACCACAAACAGATTATTCACTGTGGCGTGCAGCCAGAGGACTAAAAAGGCCGGTGATATGCAAACCCCCATTACGAGCCCCAAATGGTGACTGGGCAAAAACTGATGATGAAAAAGGTGCACTTTTTGTTAAACACTTAGAAAAAGTTTTCACTCCGAATATTTCTGCTGATATTGTTGAACTGCCACCAGTCATCTCTTAACCAGAAATACCGATGAGATTTAACTTGACGGAGATTGAAAATGCTATTACTAGTCTTAACACCAGAAAAGCCCCAGGTGTCGACAAAATAAGCAACAAAATGCTTCAAGAATTGCCTTACCCTGCAAAAAGAATAATACAGTAAGGCTTCCAAAACCTATTGGTGATAAAAGGGAGATTGGGCGGTATGAGTATCCTTGATTAGCGGGTTTATCAGGTTTTGGAATTGGGATTATCCTAGCAACTTTCTAGATATCTGGAATCGCCAGTTGGCGCGTTGAGAGATTTGGGATCCGTGCTAGGAAATCCAGTGCCACTGTTCCGAGTTTTATCAACATCTGCATTGAGATACCGTCAGGTCCAAGGGCCTTGGAGATAGTTCTCTCGACTTCAGTTGATGTGAAGGAGAGGCATTCCAAGTCCCGGTTTTAGGTTCTTGGTTCTCCTTATGACAGACCTTTTGGACCGGTTTTGCATGGAGGGGTGTTCAATAAATTGTCAGCAGAACATTGTAGCGCACTTTTTGACATCTGAGTGTTGTTGTTGTTGAAGCCAATAGCAGCGAGATTTTTCTGTTTACGTGAACCAGATAGACTTTTAATTGTTGACCATTGCTTTTTTGAGTCCATAGAACATTGTTTAAGGTGGGCTAACCATTATTGGGGCGGTGTTTATTAACTTGGGCAGTTATATATGTCGAGAGTTGTTCTATAAGTTCATCAGCTGGGTTGAATGCGCGTAGAAGATCGCGGGATCGTTAGGTCTTAAAACCTTTGAGATCCACGCCACATGTCCACCGTGGGAAACTAACACATGTTTACCAAACATTAATATATATATATATATATATAAATCGCACAAATTACAAGGAAAATCGTATTCTAAGGATCAAAATACGAAACTTTGCCGAAGGAACCATACCTCTACAATGTATTTTGATGTCCCGACTTTTGACCCGAAGGATCAAATTTTGAATATTCTCACTTTGACTCATTTAGAGTGCCTCATCGAGTCGAAATGTATGACCGACCCCAAATAACTTTGGAGGGCCGACCCGACCCACCTATGCCAGTGGCACACCCCCTGGAACCACCCCTGGGGGGTTCCATATACAAACATTTCAAAAAATTACCATTTTTGGCACTTTACAAGAAAAAATCAGAGAAATAGCTGTTTTTTATTTTTTGGAGTTTATTTTTCTCATTTTTATATTATTATTATTACGAATAAACGTAATTATTATTTGAACTTATATTGATTTACATATGAAAAGTAATATTATCAGGCTCAAGTTCAGTTTTATTGAATTAATGAAAATTCAAAATTACTAAGAGTTTTTTTGTGTTGGAAAATATTATTATTTATATCCAATCAGTTTTTAGCAGAACGTATCAGTACTGATTTCAAGGCCGCTACACCTCTCATCAGCGTTCAAATGTCCATCTTTACAATTTTCGTAAAGTGGATACTAAGTGAGAAGAATATCAACTATTTAACCAGTTTTCAACAGAAATAGAATATGAGAATTAATTTTTAATTCAATTTTTATTCTACAATGAAACAGTGCTGGTTAGTACGAAATTCCCTCATTACTGTTTGGAACTAATAATCAACACAAACTCATAGTCCGTTATCATCAAAGTATTCTACTTTGTATTTTAACGTTTTTGTTGTTGTTACTCTATATTAGGGAAATTCACATATTACTGTGACCCCTCTTATTAGGGTATGTTGTAAGGCAAATACAATGCATCACCCATTATTTATACTCACTTTATAATAAATAATATAGCTAACCTATTTACATAAATCATATAGCTAACCTACTCATGCATTATATTAATATGTACTTCTCTTACTTATTTATATTAATTCTATGTTAAATAATATAGCAGACCTACTTACACTTACTCTTAGTTCTTAATCAACATATTCGTTAAGTTTACTTATGTTACCTTCTTCGTTTTAAAATAAAGAACAACGAGTCAGTCGACTATTATTACTAAAAACGAGCACACCGTATTTTATTTAGAGAGTGCTCAGATGCATCCGTCACATGGCGACCGTGACAGTCGTGGCTAACAAAAATAATATAAAAGGACTCTGTATATTAAAAGGCCGGGTATATGAAATAAAACCAAAACAAATTTCATATGGTTTGGAGAAAAGATTTAATACAATTAATTTTAAATATGTATTTATAAATTTCCGTTTGCCAAGTGATAAAATTGGAAAAAAAAAAACTTCATAATTAAATTTTATAAAACATTACGTACACCAAAGGTGCAACAAAATTTTTTTACAACAACTAAAAATTGAAAAAATATTAAAACAAAAACAACAAAAATAAAAAGTGAAGACAAAGACCGTTAGAAAAAAAAAAAGAAAAAAAGTTCCCTTAGTAACAAAACTTATTAAAATAAAGTAATAAGAATGGAAAAAAACAGGCTAAAGAAAAAGGCAAATTGAAAAACTGAACGAAAGAATTCAGTAATGGAAAACTAGAAAAAAAAAATAAAACGTTCATAAAGAGGGAAAAAGGAAAACGTTCTTAACAAGAGAAAACAAAACAACAAAGCATAAGTTATAAAGTGGAAAAAATACAAAACAACAAAGCATAAGTTATAAAGTGGAAAAAATACAAAACAACAAAGCATAAGTTATAAAGTGGAAAAAATACAAAACAACTTTAATTTAAAAACCAAATATTGAACACCGAAAACAAACGACATAAATTGAAAAATGCGGAAAATATTTGAACGAATAATATTTAAAAACTGAAATGTCAACAACAATAATAAAATCAAAAGAAATTAAAAATTTTAATACCACTAAACAATAAGAATAAAACAAACATAAGAAAAATATAAGACTTAAAAACAGAAAAGAAAATAAAATCAAACAACTGAAACTTAAAATTACATACAACAAAAAAAAAAAAGGGGCAAGTACAAAGACAAAAGAAGTTAAAGAAGAAAAAAAACAAGAAGGAAGAAGTTGAAAAGCCAGAACAACTAACAACATGCTGCAGTGGATGTCAAGGCAGAACCAACGATACATACATACGTATTATTCTCTACAAAACAGGGTGAAAAATATTAACACCACAAAATTATTTTATTATTAAAAATATTTTCAGATTGGAATACTATATTCTTCTAATTATTTATATGTATATATATTTACTCCTAATTAGCATTCTATTTCCATTTATAATATTTTCAGAAAAATATAATAACACTTACTTACTCGGAAAAAAATTAACAGACTTATAAATATTTTTCCTTGTTTTATTAAAACTTTGAATTATTAACAAAGGAAAATTTATATTATACACATTATAAATATTTTTTTATACGTGTATACAAAAAAAAAAAAAAATACAAAATGAAATACATAATAAACAAATTTCCTTGTTACTCATTCACAGAACAGAAGAATTATTTTGATAAAACAAGAAAAATATATAAACAACAGTAAATGTCAAATCAGAATTTTGAAATTCAAAATTTTTATGAATTAATTTCAGAATTCCAAAAAATCAAGAAAAGAGTTTTACAAAACCGACCTATTTCTAGCAATAAAACTAAAATTGAAGAATACATAAAGCTCTTAATTGATGCTTATAACAATATATTGCTATATACGAAACCGCATAGTGACAAATTGTCCACAGCAGATAAACAAAAAGTACATAATAAAATTTTACATTGTAGGGAAATTTTATTAAGAAGTTTTTATAAATTGGAATGCAAAATCAAAGTTCCATATGGTGTCGATGTATTTGAAGTTGTACAAAAGGAAATTTTTAGTGAAGTCAATTCTGACAGTGATGAGGATAAACGTAACTTTGAAAAGAAATTAGAAGCTGATACAGAAAACACTAAGGAATTTGTAGAAACTATTAATAGAAAAAGCTCTGAAATGGCAACAATAGAAGAGAAAACAAAGTTCATCACAATGTGCTCAGGTATCATACGTGATAATTATGAAGGCAATCCTCTGACACTGAATTCTTTTTTAGACAAAATCGATTTGATCCAAGACCTTACTGCCGCTAACATAAATACATGTTTCATTAATTTCATTAAATCCAAATTAGATGGGAAAGCTAGAGAAATCTTGCCAGACAATATAGAAAGTGTAGCTCAGATTAAAAATGCCCTTAAAACTAGAATAAAACCAGATAATTCGAAGGTAATAGCAGGTAGAATTGCATCATTGCATGTTAAACAAAATAATTACACAGATTTCGGAAAAGATGTTGAGAATTTGGCAGATGCTCTACAACGCTCGCTCGTAATTGAGGGTATTACAAAAGAAAAGGCTCAGGAAATGGCGATAGAAGAAACAGTAAAAATATGTAGAAAGAACACTAAGTCGGAAATGGTGAAGGCAATCTTGGCATCAACTGTTTTTAAAGACCCAAAAGACGTCGTTGCAAAATTGGTTATAGAAGAAACAAATGTTGAGAAAGACAAACAAATTTTAACAATGCGTTACAGCAGAGTTAGAATAAACTCGAATTATCAACCGAACAACAATTTTCGTTTTTTTAGAGATAATAACAGCAACTATTCTAGGGGTAGATCGTACAATAGTATGTCCACGACAAATCATAGAAATCATAGCAATTTTAATCGATTTCAAGGACGTAACAACACTCAGGGTAGACATAATAGGGGAAATCATACTCCAAATGATAGAAACAACAACAACATTATAGCAAACAAACTGTTGAAAACCCATAAAGAAAGAAACAAAAACATATATGATAAATTTGCAAAACCTTCTAATTTAAAAATTAATGATAAAGTGTACATAAGAAAAGAACCATATGACAAATTTAATCACATATATGATGGCCCATTTATAATTAAAGAAATAAAAGGCGTAAATGCCACTGTATATAATGGCATAACAAATAAAGAAAAAACAGTTCACAAAGATAGATTAAGAATCGCTTAAAAACATTGACAAAACTATATTCCGTGAAATTTTAAGAAAAAAAAAACACTTTATAAAAACAAATAAATAAAAATTTTTTTATTTACAAAACTTTAAACATAATTTAACACATCTAAACAAACAAGAAAATTTGTAAATTCAATTTAGTATAAGATAAATATAAATGTAACGAATTTTTTTTTATTAATACCTATATACTTATATATGTATAAGAAAAAAAAAAAACAACAAAGATATAAGATAAGAAAAAAAAAATGAAATTAAAAGCGAAATAAAAATTTTTTTTTAACACACAAATATATTATTAGAAAAATATGGAATCAACAGATTGATCACCTGATTGATTCAACATTTTTTTTAAGAAGGGAGGTGTAAGGCAAATACAATGCATCACCCATTATTTATACTCACTTTATAATAAATAATATAGCTAACCTATTTACATAAATCATATAGCTAACCTACTCATGCATTATATTCATATGTACTTCTCTTACTTATTTATATTAATTCTATGTTAAATAATATAGCAGACCTACTTACACTTACTCTTAGTTCTTAATCAACATATTCGTTAAGTTTACTTATGTTACCTTCTTCGTTTTAAAATAAAGAACAACGAGTCAGTCGACTATTATTACTAAAAACGAGCACACCGTATTTTATTTAGAGAGTGCTCAGATGCATGTTTATTTAACTTTGGTTCATGACGACGAAAATGAAAACCTGAATTCTAATCAACACACAACTACTCGTCTTGCTCTCCAAACCTAAATATTGATCGAGAAGCAACAACAATTGCACCTTTTAGCAAACTTGTCAGCTTAGCTGTACAATCAAACAAACAAACAATTAGTAACAAGGTGTGAGTGATAATAATAAAATTCAAACAGGTATGGATAGATACATAACCGTGTTAAAAAGGGGAAGAAGTCCAAAATCAGCTCAAATTGCTTCAACAGCGAAAGTTCCCAGAGATGGAAAAAACAATATAACAAATTCGGAAAATCGTTTCGCGATTTTATCTGAACAAGGTGATGAAGACACAACTACAATAAGGTCGAGTAAGCCCCCACCCATATATGTAAGAGAGCAGAATTCCAGTTTGCTGGTTAAAAGCCTTATCTCATTAATTGGAGAAAATGAGTTTTATGTAACTCCAATTAAGCGCGGAAAAATGAATGAAACAAAAATTCAGGTAGCTCATGAAAATAATTACCCAAAAATTGTTTCCGATTTAGAATCTAAAAATAAAAACTTCTATACGTACCATTTAAAAAGTGCTAAAGTTGTAACCGTCGTAATGAAAGGTATAGACTCTTGCGTGGATCCAGAAGAGGTCAAGTCTTGCCTTGAAAATAGTGACTGCAAGGTGCAAAATTTCTCAAACATTAAAAATAGAGAAAAACTCGCCCAACCATAATTTAGAGTCGAGTTGACATAAAAAAATGAAGCACATTCATATTATGACTTAAAGTACTTGTTGCATCGAAGAGTTACCGTTGAGCTTCCACATAAAAGAGCTGGACCTGTTCAATGCCAGAACTGCCAAGAATTCTGGCACACGAAAACTTATTGGAAGTTGCCTACAGTCTGCGTTGTATGTGGTGAGTTACACAGTACTGCTAACTGTGATAAAATAAAAGGTGATCCCAAGGCGAAAAAATGTGTCAATTGCGGCGGAAATCACACTGCCAACTATAGAGGCTGCCCCTTTACTCGTTTTTTTAGAATTCATCAAACAAAAAAACCAATGCTACTCCCGCGCAGCCTAAAACCCCTATTAACTATCCACAGTCACCTCATCCGTCCACCAGCCAAAATCAATATTCAAACATATTCAAGTCTAACGCGACTAGTGCTCAAAAACAAGCTAACAACAAATTTTCATACGCTAGTATTTTAAAAAGCAATCAGAGTACGGCGCAAAAAACCGTAAATGTAAATGAAGATTCGGGGTATAATTTTAGTCGTATTGAAGCCTCAATTGAGAGCTTAATACAAGCAGTAAATACTTTTACTCTCAAAATGTCCTGTATGATGCAGGAATTGTGTAAAATGCAGTCTACCTTGTTGCAGGCTGTACTAAGCAAACCATGAACTTAAAAATCTGTTTTTGGAACGCAAACGGCATCTGCCAACATAAAAACGAAATAGAATATTTTCTTCAGGATAAACAAATCGATGTTATGCTTATTTCAGAAACTCATTTGACATCTCGAAGCTGTTTCAGAATTAGTGGATATAATTTTTACGACACCAAGGATCCCCGTGGCAGAGCTTGTGGTGGTTCGGGAATCCTAATAAAAACGCGAATAAAACACCACCTGTTGAATGATTTTTGTGAAGATTATCTTCAAGCAACGAACATCTGCATCGAAACTTACTATCAAAAACTTGTAATATCATCTGTCTATTCGCCCCCCAGATTTTCAATTACCGAGAGTCAATATACGGCTTTTTATAAATCACTGCAGCTGGCGACTACAATGCTAAACACACATTCTGCGGTTCACGTTTAATCAGTCCTAACGGACGAGTTTTGTTTGACGTGTTTTTAAAATGGGTTAAAACGTAGTGTCAAGTGGTCAGCCAAAATATTGGCCAACAGATCGACAAGAAATTCTTGATGGTATTGACTTTGGAATAGCGAAAGGTGTGTCCAGCGAAATGATTGAAGTTGAAGCATCTCTAGATTTATCTTCAGACCACTCGGCTACAATTGTCACTATTTACTCTCATAAAACTGCAACACCTACACGTGACTTACCGATAACATCTGCCCGTATTAACTGGCTGAAATACAAAAAGTATCTGAGTGCTCATTGCTCGGAAAGAATGCCGCTGAGAACACCTTCTGGCATAGATGATTCTATTACATTGTTTGAAGCACATGTTAAACAAGCTGCTCTTAATGCTTTGTAGTGCCATCTCTGGTGACACTAAGCAACTCTGGCAACTATGTATATTTTTAGAACATAAGACAACTAACAACAGAAGTAAAAGAAACCAATAAAGAACAGTCTTTACTCAATAAATAAAATAAAGTGCTTTTCAATTAATATCGGTTAAAGTTATTACAGCTTCTTCAAATAAAACAAATCAACAAGTGAGATTTAACAATACTTTTTCTGTACATATAGAAAGGCTATTGACTGAAAAACGGAGAGCTCGACGAGAATGGCAACGTTACAGATCACCTCAGCTAAAAGTAAGGCTTAAGGAGTGTACCAAGCAGCTTAGAAAGAAAGAAATATTGCTCTGCGCTATTTATTGATGTCGCACAGGCTTTTGATAAATTATGGCACGAACGTCTAATACACAAATTAACACAAAATCTATCCGCAAGGCAGCATCTTCGGTCCTTTACTTTACTTAATATATGCCTCTGACTTACCGTAACATTCACACGTCCACATTTGCTGATGATACAGCTCTTCTAAGCGTTCATGAAAATCCTGTAGAAGCTTCCCGCAACTTACAAGGGTACATAGCTAAACTGGAAACATGGCTAAAATAATAGTGGATAAAAATTATTGAGAAGAAATGTGTGCACGTCACTTTTACGTTGCGCAGTAAAATATCTATGCGTTCATCTAGATCGCCGTTTAACATATAAATCGCATATAGACACAATGTTAACACAAAACTAAAAGCAGCCCAAATGAATTGGCTTATTGGAAGAAATTCTATACTAAGTCTTGACTGTAAACTTTTATTATACAACGCGATCCTGAAACCAATATGGTCCTATGGAATCCAGTTATGGGACACTGCCTCAGCATCGAGTGTAGAAAAAATTCAAAGGCGACAAAATAAAATTCTACGTGCAATTACAGCAGCCCCCTGGTATATCCGAAATCGGCGAATTCACAAAGACCTTGATATTCCGTTGGTGAAGACAGTATTTTCAAAACACGCGAGGGCCACACCCGGCTGAAAACAAGGGATACTCTTTTTCTCAGCCGTACATGGAGATGTAAAACAACAATAATCAACCGTTGAAACTACGGAATTTGTTTTAGCATTGGCTAAACATATATTTATCATTTTTAGACTTAAGATTTGAAAAACTCATTATGATGTTTCAATCTATAATTGAAGATTCAATAAATAATAAAAGTAAAAAAAAAAAAAGATTGTTTTCTCATCAGCTTCTATTACCTATAATGAACTGCAAAAGTTTAGCGGCAAAATTTTATTGTAAAAGTATTTATTAAAATTTTTTGTTCAAATCTTCCTCACATATTTAGAAAAGAACGAAATCGCTTTTAAATATGTTATATAAGTATGTTTGAGAATGGATCACGAAAATTAAATAACGTAGCATAAATGCAACACTTTTGTCAGAAAAGAAAACGCCATTAGTCTGCACCAAATTGTATGTTTTCGGACTATAATATTGTTTAAATATGTACGTTTCACGCTGTCATGCTAAAATGTCGATATTTAGGTATTAAAAATTCTGATTTTTTTGTTTTCCTTATATATTAAAAGATAAAAAGAAAAGTTTTGGTGTAATTGGATTATGTGCATATTAAATATATTGCAATAAGACACTTTAATTTATTATTAATAATTTATTAGCAATTGCATATAGAAATATGGAAAAACAGAAAAATTCAAACTGCGATATAATTCTTTGTGAGGATTAAAAATAAAATATTGGTATAGTATTGTGATCAGTATTAATAGGCCATTCAGAATTTGAAGAAATAATATTTGTGACATTTTTCATGAACACGTTTCCAAAGGCTTGTGTTTATACACAAATATTTGATATTAGTTTGTTTCTTACATATACTCGAAATATGAATTATGTATATTGTTGTGTTATTTTGTTAAATTCACTCTACATTTAATATAATCTAAATATTATTGTTGATATTTTCTATGTCTTATGCCATATTTAAATAAACTCTTAATACCAAAGTTACGTTGTTTTGTTTTATGAAAATATCACAAAAGTTCCACCCCTAAACGGTTATGCTTTATCCGCGCCTGGCTAAGATAATTTACTCAACTCTCTCATCTTTTTTCTCAATTCTTCCACATCTTAGTATACTCGTAGATGACTTGTTGTTATTTTTCTCTTTCCACCCAAATGTATAAAACAAATTTATGGGGTGATTGTTTGGTTTTAACTTATATGAATGATTAACACGAATTTAGTAGTAGCAACTTTAAACGCTTATAACTCCCAAAATACCTCGTTCACTTCTGTTTTTAATTTGGTAGATGTCTTGTAAAAAGAGGATGCATAAAAAAAAACTAATTGCCTATTAATTATATAGATTCCCGAGCCACCGAAAGCTCTACACTACCTCGGGACAGTAAAGATATGGGCAATCTTTTGTCCCCTACAATAGCAGACATAGTACTAGACAACCTACTAGATGCTGCCTTAGACGAACTCAAACGTAAAAATATCCACGTAAAATACATAGCAAAATATGTAGATGATATCTTAGCTATTATTAATTTCGACGACAAAGATGAAATATTAAAAACACTCAATAGCTACCATCCCAAAATAAAACTTACTATTGAAGTGGAACAAAAACAAGAACTAGCATACCTGGATATCAAACTACACAAAGCCAATAATAAAATATTAAGGGTAATCACGATGGTGATTGTGAAAATATGCATTTTGCAAATTTGCTGTGCATATTAGTATACTTCGTGAGCGTACTTTTAAATTTATTGCATTTTAGTGAAGAGCATGTAATTTTGTTCAGAAAAATGTGGCAGCCCTGACTTCAGATGTCAAGTTACAAATGCATAAATTTATTATTTACTAATAAATTAAAAAAAGAAGACTAAAACTTTTAAAATTAAATTAAAATTAGTTACAAAATTAAATTTTCTTTTTCTAAACATAAAAATATGATAGTCTGTATGTCACAAGTTATTGCTTATTTTCGTTTGCAATTGATAAAATATGCACTACTATCTTTGCTCATGGTTTTTTTAGTGCAAACGAAGCAAAATTAAGCAAATTGCAAATACATACATTTTGTTGTTATGTTGTGCAAATGTGTGTATATTTGCACACATTTGCATCGTTTGCACACTTTGCACTACTCATCGTGATTACCCTTATTATTTGACTGGAATACAAAATGCACATCAACGGGTGGAATTATAAACAGAATTAAAAATTTTGTTCAAAGAGTACTAGATATCAGCGACAAACAATTTCACACGCAAAACATAATCAAAATTACAAAAATATTAACAAATAATAGTTTTCCAAAATCATTAATTAAATCCTACAAACCGACAATAATCAATAATCATGGCAACTCTAACCAAGATAAACGGTTTTTCAGTATAAAATATATACCTGGCCTTACCGACAAAAACACCATAAAAACAGCAATAGATAATAATAATATAAATTTTGGTTACAAACCAAATAAAACACTTAATACAATTTTTTCTAAAACTAAAACACCAATAGAGATATTACAACAAAACAACGTTGTATACGAAATACCATGTAATGGCGCAGACAATAACAGCTGTAATCTTGTGTACATAGGCACAACAAAAAGAAGTTTGGAAACAAGAGTAAAAGAGCATCAAGCTGACATAAACAAACACAAAGAAAACACTGCATTATCCCAACATATCACAAACTCTAAGCACAAACCAGACTTTGACAATGTAAAAATTCTGGACAAAGTAAACAATACAAGAAAGAGATATATAACAGAAAGCTTAAGAATACAGCAAAAAATAAGCAAAACAATGAACAGAGGACACAGACAATTTGAGCGCAAGCTATAAAATTGCAATCAAATAAGTTAAAAAGTTGTTTTTTACTCTTTTTAAAAAAATCTGTTTCAATTAAATTGATTCTTAAATATAATGTTTTTTAAAAAATTAAATTTAAAAGTGATATTCAACACACTAAATATTTAAAAAATTATATTCATGTGACGTCATAGTGTAAGCTATTGTACATTATTCTTTAATATTATTAAAAAATTTTTGATGTTTTTCTTTTTAATAGAAATAAAAAATATCCCTTGAAAAAGTGAACATACAATTCACGAAACGTCGGGAAAAATATGGAATAAAAAAATTTTACTTTTATTTACATAAAATACGGTAGGCCAATAGCTAAATTTATAAATAAAAAATAACAAAAGGAGTTACATCTGGCCAATAATAATAACACAAACAAAAAAAGATATTTACTGTTTCTATTTAGTCGTATTGAGGCTTCAATACGACTAAAGTTAGCGCCGGATACTTCATTTGCTGCTACCGTTTTTTGTGCTGTATTTTGGTTAATTTTTAATAGGTTGTTTCTTGAACTAAAGTCGTATTAGGCTTCAAAGTGTTTGCATATTGATTATAGCTTGTAGATGGTTGAGCTAGATGCGGGTAGTTTAAAATATCGTTAGGCTGAGAAGTGGTATTGGCTGAAGTGGTAAGCGAATTGACTACTAAGTACACAATGACTTGGGGCCTGAGCAAGTCAATCAAAAGCATTTATTTTTCTAATGTACATTGGTTTGGTACTGTGTTAATTGTTGTCGGTCTATTTCAGTGATGAAAGCATGCACTGGTCACTAAAAACTATTCCGAGAAGCGATGGGTGCTGTTCCAACCTAATTTAGACAACATCGCCCTCCTTCGTCGGATAGCAGAAACATTGTCGAAGTAAAAACATTAATAAAATGCCTGATGATACAGCTACTTAACACCAAAGGCGTCTCAACACTTATAAAAATGAACATATTGCACAAGGGAAAGTTGTAAAAGAGTTAAGCCTTCTAACTTTTCAACATTATCTTTTCTACCCTGTTGGTTTTTTACTTGTTGGTTTTTAACTTGTTGGTTTTTAACTTGTTTAAATAATAATTTTTAGAAAACAAACTATGTTCACTTTTTATATATTTTAAATTGAAAAATATTTTATTATTGAAAACCTTGTTGAATTGAAAAGAAGAAAAACAAATGTAAGATTTCTTTTTATAATATTTTTATAATACTAAATTGAATTTTTATTCGTAGTTAATAAACATTATTGTTAAAACGGTTTAAAAAACTAAACTTCTTTTTTTTGGATTATCAACATTTTTATTAAATTTGTTGGCGTGAGAAACCATTTAAACTGGATGTGGAAAAGAGTTCTTTTCGGAAAAGATAAACTAATAATAAGATCCTGTATATTATATTAGTCTGGCAGTAGCGCCCTCTCTTTTGTCTCTGTGAGAGAGTTACTCTGTGAAAAGAAAAGCTTGAAAATTGGCTCCAGTATGTTATATAGGAGAAGAAACTAAAAGAATTTTTTTTTGATGCAACTAAGAAATCGATACGTATCAAGCGATCACAAGATTATCAAACTGATAGTGCAAATGCGCTAGTCTTCCAAGATGATCCTAATTCTGAAGCAAGTCGGAATAGTATTGCAGAAGTTCAATTGAAAGATTGTCAATTAAATCCACCCCTGAATAATAACTTATATCAGGTAACACTAAATATAACTAAAAATATAGAAATGATGCAACGCCAAATCACTTCTATACAATCAATGGTATTGTCCACCAATGTCGAAACACAAAAATCCATTTCTTCCCTATCTAATGAAATAAAAAAGATTTCCACCCAAGACAATAATATCCACTGTACCTTTCCATCAACTTCAAACGATATTATGCATAATGCTTCATCCAACATCAATAATTGCTCTTCTAATAGTACTACTACTGTAGCAAATCCTTTATTCGGAAGAAATATTTTGTCAAATGAAACTCTAACTCCACCAATTCTACCACAAATTTCAACTGCTAATAATTCCTCAGTTGGTGGTACCGTTTCAAATATTGTACCAACCGTTATTTCGAAACACCAAAAGAAAATATACGCTTTGCCTAAATTTTCGGGATTACCAGAAGAATGGTTAACGTTCCACGAAACTTTTAAAACATCAACTATCGAATTTGAGTATTCGAACCTACACAACATTATGAGACTGAGGGATTCTCTTCAAGGCGTTGCTCGGGATACAGTTGAACCTCTTTTATCTAACTCAAACAATGTAAACTCCATCATGGATATTTTGGCAGAAACGTACGGACGCCCAGAGCAACTAATTAAGTCCCAAATTCATAAGATTCGTTCATTAGATCCAGTGGAAGAGTGGGACCTTAATTCTCTTATTGAATTTGCAAACAAGGTGACAAATATGAGGACGTTTTTAGATTCAGTGGGAGGAAATCATCATCTAATAAATCCGCTGTTATTAAGCGAGCTGGTGGCAAAATTACCCATTTCAAGACGCCTCCAATGGGCTGATAAATGTGTTAGTTTGGGACAAATGGCTACAATTGTGGATTTTTCCAATTGGATCAGTGAAATAAGAAAAATTGTGAATATGCCGATTCTCTTCCTCCTTGTAACGAAAAAACAAGATATGCCTGTGTGTCAGTTAAAATTAAAACGTGTAATAATTGTAAAAAGGAATGTAAGTCATTGTAGTTTTGCGAACAATTCTTAAAGCTACCAATAGAATCAAAATGGGAAACTGTAAAAAGTATGAAAGTTTGTTTTAGTTGTCTTAAAGTAGGACATCAAGCAGCAAAATGTTTTGCCAAAAAACAATGTGGACAAGATGGTTGTCCTAGCATTCATCACAAATTGTTACATACGAATCGTCTATAAATATCTGAACCTCCTGCGAACAAATTTCAAAACATTTCATTGCCAAATGATCCTCTTTTTCAAGCTCGAAACTGTTTAGCGGATACTAATGCTGAAAATAGTTCTATTCTTTTTCAAATTGTTCCTTTAAGATTATATGGGCATAAAAATAGTATTACTATTTATGCTTTTATTGATGATGGAGCAAATATTTCAATGATTGATGCTAGTGTAGTTAATCATTTGGGAATAACTGGTGAAAACAATTTTTTAGAGCTCCAGTGGATAAACAATCAAACTACTCGTGAGCACACGAAAGTTGTAAATATAACTATAAGTAGTGTAGATGAAAATTCTCCGAAATATGGTATCAAGAATGTCTTTGTAACATCTAACATGGATTTGCCTCGTCAGAGTTTTAATTCATCCATTATTTGTCAGGAGTTAATCGATCCAACTTATTCTAAAATTTTTCTTCATAACTATGACAATGTAAAACCCCAAATGATTTTAAGTTTAGCTCATGCCTTTTTAACTGTTGGAATTGAATTACCTAAAATGTTATCGTCAACAGGACCAATTATAACAAAAACCAGACTAGGATATATTGTATATGGACCAATAAATCAGTACCATCAAAGGTTTCGAAATTGTCACATATATAAATCGGAAAATGAGTCTGAATCATTTACGAAAGTTGAAAGTTTAATGAAAGGCTATTTTGGGTTAGAAACCCTAGGTGTTCGAGAACCTACTAAGCCATTATTATCTAGAGATGATCAAAGAGCTTTAATAATTTTGAATGAATCCACAAAGCGTAATGGAGATAGGTTTGAATCAGGTTTATTGTGGCGAGAGGAATTTTTAAATTTTCCTGATTCTTATCAAATGGCACTTAATCGTCTAATAACTGTGGAGAAAAAGATGACCAAAGATTTAAAATTTGCCAAAGAATATAGTAACAAGATAAATGAATATGTAGAAAAAGGATACGCTAGAATGCTGTTGGACGACGAAATCAATATTCGAACCAATAAAATATTTTACTTGCCGCATTTTGGAATTATGAACCCCAATAAAGAAAAACTTCGATTGGTTTTTGATGCAGCAGCAGAAATTAAAACTGTGTCGTTAAACAAAGCTCTTCTTTCTGGTCCTGATATTAATCAGCCTCTTTTGGCCGTATTATTTAAATTTAGACAGTCAAAAGTTGCTGTATGCGGTGATTTGAAAGAAATTTTTCATCAAGTAATAGTAGCTACTAAAGATCAAGATGCACAACGCTTTTTATGGAGAGATGTAGATGAGTCCAAACCTATAAAGACATACATAATGCAGAGGATGACATTTTGGGCTACATGTTCCCCAACTATGGCTCAATATGTAAAAAATAAAAATGCTCAAGAATTTATTACCAAATATCCCAGAGCCGTAAAAGCAATAATTGAAAGACACTATAGCTGCGTTCATTTACTAAAAATTGTTACAAATTTGTAACAATTGTTACTAGAAAGCGTTCATTAACCCAAAAAATTTGCAACGAGAGAGCGTCGAAAGAGCGTAAAAAATTAAGAGACAGAAAAATTCTTGCAAGTTTTTACAAGTAAAATTTTTACTTGTAATAATTATTCAAACAGCTGTTTTGCGTTTGTGTTTACAAAACAATATTTCTAAATTAAGTTGCAAATAAAAATATTTTGGAAAATTTAAGAAATTGTAAGTAAATGTGAACTTTTAAAACGATAAAAAGTATTAAAAAGATGTATCTTAGGAACAACAGAAGCAAAATAAGATGTCTAATGGAATTGAACTAAGCAACACAGTATCTGGTACATCAGTGGCAAAGGATGTTTTTGTTTTCTTTTTTCTTTAATTTTCACAGACCAGCTGTTACTTTTAGTATTGTAAATTTTATGAGTACCTAGGTACTCGGTACTTTACACTAAGCAGGCAAATAATTCAATTAGTTCAGATATATATGTATTTATTTGCAAATAAACTAAATTATTTTTAAAATTAACTTTGAAATAGTTTGGTTTTTAACTGTCAAATTCTATTTCTAACACCATATGTCCACATGTGGACCGCAGAGAGTTTTATTTGCACTAATATTGCGAAATGATATTTTATTTTGGATAAAGCTTTTTATTACAGTACCTACAAGGTAGAAATTTAGAAATTAAAAGCTACAATAATCTTACGAATAGCGTTTTTTTTCTAACAAATAAAGAAATCGGACAAAAAATTTATAATAATTTGTAAAAGTAAATCACGAAAATCATCCATTACAAAAATATATTTTGAAGGAACTACTATTATCTGGTATAATTTGTTAAATATGCCAGATAATATGTTATAGCGTATAAACTAATTAAAAACAAGTAAGAGTGCTATATTCGGCTGTGCCGAATCTTATATACCCTTCACCAATGCATATACATATATGTCATTCGCAGAATATAATAAGCCTGTATATCCTTTGTTATATAAATATAATATTTCAAACAATAGGTATAAAAAGTAAGTTAAAACTGCATACTTGGACACACTTTCATATTTTCTTCAGAGCTATATACTTATGTGACAGCGTTCTCCAATGGGCAGAATAGAATAGATAATTCCTCCCAATAAACAATAAAAAAATACTAATTGAAAAGATAAATACTATTTTATGATTTATTTTTTTTTTTTGGAAAATGTACCTACTCTGTGCAAATTATTCGAGAAATATTTGTAAATGAAATATGTAGAAATATGTAGCTATTATACATATTAGGTACAAATGTACATACTTATTATGTATGTACTTATATTATCCAATCAGCCTAACAGAACGTATCAGTTTATCGATTTCGAGAAGGGTAAAACAATATTCATTGTTCTAACGTAGGGCTATTTCAAATAGTAATTATGTAAGTTATTTATTCTTCGTTATTGACCTATTACATAGGTACTTATGTATGTACATACATACATATGTATCAAAAAACACCTCATAAAAGGAAAAGTTATTTTACTGGTGACAAAATACTTTTTAGCGACGGCTCATTTCAATTATGTATATATGTATATATATGTATATGTATATATATATGTATAAAATAACCTGTTTATTATTTTCAAATATAGTTTCAAGCCTACATATGTACATATATTTCAATTTTTAAAATGAAAAACAAATTGACAAATATACAACATTTTAAAAGATAAATACAAAAGCATTTTTAACATACATACATATAAATACATCAGAGTATATTTGTAATCATCAGTGTGCGACATTTTTTCCACAGAGTTTACTTGTCTGGTACGTATAGTGTTCTAAAAACGATGTGTGTGCATACATACATATTTATGTTTATAACGTGCTTTGGTGAAAAAAAATTTAAATTTTTATGTGTGTAGAACAGTGCTTGGTATCAGAGCTGCCGTTTTTTGTTATTTCTAACCAAAATTGGTAATTTTATTTTTCAATGTGAGATGCGAATATTTTTTCATTTTGCTTACTGTTTTTCGTTTGAATAATTTTTAACTATATATATAACTTGTTAAACTTTGAAACAATTTTTAAAATTTTTAATTACCTGTTCATAGTACGATTGGGTCCCAACACTGTCAACACCTCTCCGTACTACTAAAAGATCTGCTCTGTGTTATCAAAAAATATTCAATGATTCACATCTATCTAGACCTGACAACTTTCAAAGCAAAAATGGGATGAACGAAAAAACTTTCGAACAACTTTTTTATTTCGTACAAAATTTATTATCATTGCCACATAGTTCTGCTGCAGCCGAAAGAATGTTTTCACAGCTTAATTTAAACAAAACCAAATTTCGTAATAGTCTTGATTTTAAAACTATTAACAATATTATCTAATCGAAACAGTTGTGCAAAAATCAAAATGTTGCCCATTATTTATGGTCTGTCAAAGATATGAATTGAAAATTCGTATATAATTTCTAATCTCAATACTGTGAATTGTAAATCTATTGATTTTTTGATTTAAAAGAAAAATTTTGTAAAACAATTACATATTTTTCTGAAGTACAAATATTGCTTATTTTAAATAAATAAACACTTTAAAAAGTTTGTTTAAATTTAAGTTTCACTTATTAATAAGAATTTTATTAATATGTAAAAAAAAATTTCTTTTTTTCCTTTCTTATTTTTTATAAATGTGCAGTACAAATTTTGTTTATTGTAATGATCCTATTCAAAAAAAATTTTAATTTATAAACTTTCAATCAAATGAATTTTGTATAAACATTTGGCAGGTTTAACTCCTACAAAAAACTATTTTTACGAATAAGGGCTCAAATAAACAAAAACTGATTTCAATTTAAGTTTCTCCTTTTCATTTACTATTAGTATGAATTTTTTTTTTTGTTTTCTTGTTTTGCAATTATTATTTAACTATGTATAAAATGCAAATCAACTGTATGTAATGGAACTTTAAATAAATTTTAATTTTTTTTTAATAAAAAATGCATTTTAAATTTGGTTAATTTTTTCACATTTGGTAACTTTTTCAAAAAATTTGGTTGTAATATTTTTTTGGTCGTGGCAGCACTGCTTGGTATGTTAAAAGCAAATAACGATTTGAATGTGTTGATCTTTCAAAAGCAAATGCCTTGTATTTTTATTCTTACATGCTTAGATGTGTGACAAAAAGGGGTTTGTACGAAAAAATACGTAAAGTTATAATTAAGTTAATATACATTCAACACTAACAAGCCTCTGTAGCACAATGGTTAGTGGGTAGAATTATAGTGAGCGACTCCTCAGTTCAATACTGGAGCACATAAGTATTTATTTTAAATTTATTTTTGAAATGTTTATAAAATTGTATATATGTAATCAAAACTCAGAACCGAAATTTTATTTTTGCTAAAGTAAATTAAAACGCTATGGTATGGTGTAGGTACTACACGGTAAATATATGTGTATAAAGTCGAATTCGGATAAGAACGCACTGTTTATATGTAAAAATCGCTTAATTGAAAATAAAAATTGTTATTTATTATTTTTGATCAATCTCAAAGCACTTGCTTGCATTTGCTTAAAAGAAAACCTGCTGATTGAAACATATTTTGTTTAGAAATAATCTAATTTATATGAAACAAACATCCCATAAAAGGAAAAATGTTTAATTTCTGGTAACAAAATACTTACTTGTCGAATACGAATAAAAGTATATTAAAATAAGCAAATAGTCGAAAAATCGAATACGAGTATTCGTAACATTACTAGTACGTAGGTACATACATATGTACATAAAATAAAGATAATGGAAATTTTTTCAACATCAATCGACAGCTTTTATTATTTATTCATGGATAGCTAAAAATATATGTATGTATCAGATCAACATCAAGCTTAGTTAGAACTTTAAAATTCAACAAACATTAACATTTTCAACACAAATACTTACATACATATATATGTAATTCTGCTTCTGTGTGTATAAATATTATTGTTTGCAAGTATTTTAAATACCCTGCAGTCGGCGTAGCTAGCGAATGTCTAGCTATTTCGCGAGCTACCAGCCATTTCCACTAACTACCAGCCTAACAACTAGCAATGCACTCGACTGACGATTTTAACATACGGATGACATTGACGGTAATCACTTGACACGATCAGACCGATGAGATCACTGGTGAGCAACTCCCAACTATTTCTCTAGTCAAAATGTACCAGTTAGATCAACAATGATATTTCATAAATGAAAATACTACAGAAATTTAAATTTTTTTTTGATATTTGTTTATTCATCAAATTTCTTTTTCAATAGTTATAAAATATTCAATTAATTGTTCTTTTTCTTTGTTTATGCAACGTTTTAGTTGACTTCTGCTCATTTTACCTTTAAAAACACTTATTTTACATGTATATGTGTCAGAGATTCAAAGGCGAACTCTTGCATTACTTGTGGCCACTGTAGTATTTAGTCGGATTTTCGTTAGGGAAATACTTAACGATTTCGATTAAAATTCTACTTTTAAAACTGCAGGGTATGCCCTTTTTATGAAAACTTTCAGGCATACATACATATATATATACATACATATAATTATATAATATATATTTGTACGTATGGTTGGGCGCATAGGCAATAATACAAAATATTTATTTTGTTTTTCTACCGTAAGACATTTCTGTATTATGTCTGAAGTTATACCTATTTGATGTTTACAAGTTTTAAATTGAGTTTGTGAAGAGAAACATTTTTTTAAAAAATTTAATTATTAAGTAAGTATTGCAAAATCAGGTAAAATTCGTTAATACAGTCTTTTTCGGTTAATTGCACATCAAAATTTGCACAACTATTTGTTCAATTAACCGGGGAACCAATTAGCCGATACCCGCTTAATTGAACAATTCGTTCAATTACAAGAATCCCGTTTAATTGAACAATTTGTTCAATTACAGAAATCACGCATAATTGGAACTACATACATACTAATGAATTAAAAGAAATCGCATATGTGCACTTTAAGTTTTTCAAAATAATTTTTTTTTACCTTAAACAAAAAAAAGGCAAGTAACAGAAAAAAATGTACATATATGTGTATCGCAGGTATTTATTATTGTAGGTACATATGTACTATTAAATGCACTATTTGTGTGCACATGAGTTTTACAAAAAAATAAAATTTATAAACTAAATAAAAAACAATTCATAGGTATATTGGTTTTACAAAAAAAACATAAACTTAAACACAAATTTTTTCACAAATGATGTCAAATATGTATGTGCAAAAATGCCAGATTATTTTTCAATAATAATGCAATTAACCGGGTAAAAGTAAGAGGAAATTTATTTTTGATTACATGAATTTTGAACCAATTAAGCGGGAAAATCAATTAACCGAGTTCAATTATCCGAGGAAATTTACATGTGTTTTCGTATGCAATATTTTTTTGCCCGATCATGTGGTTCAATTAAGCGTGGAAACCAATTAACCGTAGGGTCAATTAACCGAAAAATACTGTATTATTTTTAGTTCAATAGATAAATATAATTAACAAGAAAAATTTAATAAAATTTACAAGATAAATAGTGTTTTATCACGTGCAGATCTTTAGTCAATTAAAAATGATTACGAAAACATTAAGAATAGTCTAAACGATATTGTTAAGACATTTTTTTACAAATCGAAACTTTTGAATTCGTTACAAAATCGAAGTTTTTGGTTTGATGGGTAACTTTGTTTTATATTTATACGCACATTTTTATATACATACATATGTACATACATATGTTGGCTTGTTACTTTCATTTCAGCACGGATTTAAAGTTGATATTGTTATACATATTGATATAATTGCTATGTAGGTACCTACATATGTATATTGTTATTTGTTACACACATACATAATTACCTATTATTTTAACTGTAGGTAATAATTTGATATTTGAAAAGTCAACACTATTTTGAGTTAGCTTAAAGCTTAGTACATACCTACTTGCTTAGAAGAAAATTCAAATTACTAGGGGGTTTTTAAAAACACATACATATGTATGTAGCTATTATACATATTAGGTACATACATATGTACTTACTTAGATTATCCAATCAGCCTAACAGAACGTATCAGTTTATCGATTTCGAGAAGGCTAAAACAATATTCATTGTTGTAACGTAGGGCTATTTCAAATAGTAATTATGTAAGTTATTTATTCTTCGTTATTGACCTATTACATAGGTACTTATGTCTGTACATACATACATAAGTATGTATCAAAAAACACCTCATAAAAGGAAAAGTTATTTTACTGGTGACAAAATACTTTTTAGCGACGGCTCATTTCAATTATGTATATATATATGTATATATATATATGTATAAAATAACCTGTTTATTATTTTCAAATATAGTTTCAAGCCTACATATGTATGTACATACATATATTTCAATTTTTAAAATGAAAAACAAATTGACAAATATACAACATTTTAAAAGATAAATACAAAAGCATTTTTAACATACATACATATAAATACATCAGAGTATATTTGTAATCATCAGTGTGCGACATTTTTTTCCACAGAGTTTACTTGTCTGGTACGTATGTATAGTGTTTGTGTGCATACATACATATTTATGTTTATAATGTGCTTTGGTGAAAAAAAAATTGAAATTTTTTATGTGTGTAGAATATTGCTTGGTATGTAAAAGCTAATAATGATTTGAGTCTGCTGATCTTTCAAAAGCAAATGCCTTGTATTTTTATACACACATGCTTAGATGTGTGACAAAAAGGGGGTTGTACAAAAAAATACGTTGAGTTATTATTAAGGTAATATACACAAATAACTAACAAGCCTCAGTAGCACGATGGGTCGTGTGTTGAATTATTGTCTTTGACACATATTCAATGCGCTTAACCCCGTATTCAATACTACTGAGGCACCTAGTGTATTTATAAATTTATTTCTGCAATGAATATATATATATCTTCATTTATTTGTATATATATCCATTTCAGAATCGATATTTTTATTTTTGCTGATTTTCAATACGAAGCATCCTTAGAAAAATCCCTACATTTTACTTTAAGAAACAATTCTCTAGCTCTTCTAGTGTCTTCAGAAAATGGATTTCACGTACAGACAGACGGACAGTAGGACCGACCGACAGACGGACAGACGGACAGGGCTCAGTTAACTTTTTTATCTATAAGGATCCAGAATATATATACTATACGGACTTCATATAAATATTGTGCAAATTACACACGTAATGACAAACCTATAAATACCCTTACCATTTTTGGTGAAGGGTATAATAGATATTTTATTCACTCATTTTATTCAAAAGTAGCTAGTGTATTTCGACTACGCCTAGTACTAGATTAAATAAAATTGCAAAACTTTTCATCATTCTATTACAAGCAGTACTCGAAAAACGCCAGTCACGACAATGCTGAATATAAATGACTATAATCACATTATTTTTATAATAATATACATATACTTATGTATAATTTGTCCAAAAAATATAGAGGTAGTTATTAAGTACTCATATATACCTATACATTACAACACTACTTTAACTTGCAAATTTTTACTAGTAAAGTGTTCATTTACTTTTTCACATTTTTGAGAGTAATTTTGGAAAAATTTTTGTTACTCTCTCGTTACTAATTTTTACTAGTAAAGTAAATGAACACACTTTATGTTGATGATTATGTAGATTGTTTTGACACAGAAAATGAAGCTATAAACGTTGTTCGGAGCGTTAATAAAATTCACAAGCCAGGAGGTTTTGAAATGCACAACATGGTAACAAACTCGAGCATTGTAGCAAAGCAATTGGGAATTGAAAACAACTATGGCACTGTCGATGTTGGAAAAAATGTGGAACGTATTTTGGGCATGCATTGGATCCCAAAACTTGATAAATTTATATATGTTTTGAAATTTCATAAAGTTGCAGTGGATGTTTTAAACATGAGAAGAATTCCAACGAAACGAGAATTGCTTTGTATTGCCATGTCTGTATTTGATCCCTTTGGATTTGTTGCTGATTTTATGATAAATATTAAATTATTAATGCAAGATGTTTGGAAGAGCGGAATAAATTAGGACGAAAAGCTACCTGGCGAAATTAATAGAAAATTTAAAAATTGGGTAGACAATTTAAATATTTTGAAAGAATTTAAAGTGTCAAGATTCTACTTTGATGCTTGTTTTGAAAGAAATATTCAGCTGCACATTTTTTGTGATGCAAGTGAGCAAGCTATGGCAGTTGTGGCATATTGGAGAATTATTTCACCTAATGGAATAAAACTTTCGTTCATAATTGGGTAAACGGCATGTGCTCCTTTACGTTTTCATTACATTCCAAAATTAGAGCTACAAGCCGCTTTAATGGCAGTTCGTTTAAAAGATACTATTTTCAACTATCATGATATACCAGCTGTCAATAAAACTATTTTTTGGACTGATTGAAATACTGTAATTAGATGGATACGTTCGAACCATAGGAAATATAAACAATATATAGCAAATAGAGTTTCCGAAATATTAGAAAGTTCAGAAGAGGTCCAATGGCGTTGGTGCTCAACTTTAAATAATCCTGCCGATAAAGGTACTAGAGGTTCATTTCCTTTCGAATTTAAAACAGAAGGAATGTGGAAAAATGGTCCAGAGTTTCTTTTACTCAAGGAAGAAGATTGGCCATTGGAATGTGGAGAATCCAAAAAAGTCGACAGGTCGGATGAAGAGCTAAAAACAAAATATCTTGTAATGTTTGTCACAAAGAAATCAGAAATAATAGATAACATTATCAATCGATCTTCGAAATATTTAAGAATTCCTAGAAGTGTAGCTTGG
This sequence comes from Lypha dubia, assembly GCA_947311025.1. Classification (NCBI taxonomy): domain Eukaryota; kingdom Metazoa; phylum Arthropoda; class Insecta; order Diptera; family Tachinidae; genus Lypha; species Lypha dubia. The sequence continues at coordinate 72,748,932 of OX371261.1, read as the reverse complement.
ATTTTTAGATTTCTTAACAACGTTCGTCAAAACAGTTTTAAGAACAAAGGTGAATTAAGTGTCGACGAGGAATTGTATGCTGAACAAATAATTATTCTTCAAATCCAGAAAGTTTGTTTTAGTGAAGAATATTCTTGTATGTTAACATCTAAGGTAATTCCGAAGTCAAGCGAAATTTTGACTCTCAATCCGTTTTTAGATAGTGACGGAATTATTAGAGTAGGTGGACGTCTTGATAAAGCCACATTCCTTCCACATTATACCAAAAGACCTATTATACTTCCAAAAACACATAGATTTTCTCGTATTATTCTTGAATACTACCACGAAAAAAATTGTCATCAAAATTCTTCGAAAGTTATATGTGATGTTAGCGAAAGGTTTTGGATACCATCAATTCAAATGTTATTAAAAGGCGTTGAGGCTAAATGTTATTTTTGTAAATTGAAGAAAGCAAGACCTGAACAGCCGCAAATGGGAATACTACCTAAAGATCGTGTAACACCTTTTGTTAGAGCATTTTCATACACTGGAGTAGATCTTTTTGGTCCATTCGATATCAAAATACGTAGAAGTAATGAGAAGCGATGGGTAGCTCTTTTTACTTGTTTAACAGTAAGAGCAGTGCAGTTAGAGCTATCAGACAATTTAGGAATAAAATGGATTTTCAATACTCCCTACGACCCAAGTTCAGGTGGAGCATGGGAACGTTTGGTGCAATCAATAAAAAAGACCCTACACGTATTAATGAAAGAAGTTGAACCAAAACTATGTGTTTTCCAAAGCCTTTTTTTTATTGAAGCTGAAAATATTATTAATTCAAGACCGCTTACTCATATTCCAATAACTCCTCAAGAACCCGAACCTTTGACACCTAATCATTTTCTATTGGGAAGCACCAGTTCTACTCAAACTCCGACCGAATTCGACCGCAAACTGTTGAACATGAGGAAGCAGTGGCGTATACTTCAGACTTTAAAAAACGGCTTTTAAGGAAGATGGATAAAGGAATATTTACCTGATCTAACTCGGCGTGCAAAATGGTGCTTACCTTCAAGATCAATGCAAGTGGGGGATCTGGTTTTAGTGTGCGATTTAAATCTTCCTAGATCTAAGTGGAGACGTGCGCGAATAATAAAAACATATTGTGGGTTGGACGGTGTTGTACGGTCAGCAGACATTAAAACCATCGATGGGATTTTCAAGAGACCTGCGTCAAAACTAGCATTTCTTAATACCGAAAATTAATTGTGAATTTATGTGTATAACTTCACGGGAGTGGGAAATTGTTGGTTTTTTACTTGTTGGTTTTTAACTTGTTTAAATAATAATTTTTAGAAAACAAACTATGTTCACTTTTTATGTTTTTTAAATTGAAAAATATTATATTATTGAAAACCTTGTTGAATTGAAAAGAAGAAAAACAAATGTAAGATCTAGGCGCACGGTAGTGCGCCAGGCCAAGTTCGGCCACACAGTGTGTATATTTACACGAAACAGTTCGAGCTGTTTTTACCCCCCTCATAACTTTGCTCCTCTTGATCATAATATAATGAAACTTGAAACATAAGTTCTCCCCACAGAGGTGACCTCACAGGTTAAATTTGAAAGTTCTACCGTAGAAGCTTCCCGAGATATTAAGGTGTGAAAAGTCCATATTTTAGTACATACTCACTGACTCACTGACTCATCAATATTATTGGGCACTTCCAGTATAGCTAGAAAGCTGAAATTTGGTACACAGGTAGGTCTTGGTGAGAAAATAACCAGAAAAATCTGAAAACGGGCACTTTCCTCCCAGGGGGACCTGAGTGCCCCTTCTTTGTATGGGGCATTTCCAGTATAGCTAGAAAGCTGAAATTTGGTACACAGGTAGGTCTTGGCGAGAAAATAACCAGAAAAATGTGAAAACGGGCACTTTCCTTCCAGGGGGGACCTGAGTGCCCCTTCTTTATATGGGGCACTTCTAGTATAGCTAGAAAGCTAAAATTCGGTACACAGGTAGGTCTTGGTGAGAAAATAAGCAGAAAAATCTGAAAATGGGCACTTTTCTCCCAGGGGGACCTGAGTGCCCCTTCTTTGTATGGGGCACTTCTAGTATAGCTAGAAAGCTGAAACTTGGTACACAGGTAGGTCTTGGTGAGAAAATAACCAGAAAAATCTGAAAATGGGCACTTTCCTCCCAGGGGGGACCTGGGGGGACCTTTCTAATATGGAAAGAATTCTTTGAAAAATTTTGCCAAGCTTATGGTTGCCTAGAAATGAGATGGAATTATACCTATCAAAAACTTGGTCCTTATTTTGATCTCATTACTTTTTACGGCCGAAACTTTTTGGATACGAACTTGGCCTTATTTTCACAGTTATGTTTTTGTGTGGATTTCTTTTTATAATATTTTTATAATACTAAATTGAATTTTTATTCGTAGTTAATAAACATTATTGTTAAAACGGTTTAAAAACAAAACTTCTTTTCTTTGGATTATCAACATACCCTATTCTCTCTCCGGGTTATGAACAATGCATTACATAAGTAAGTGTCATCCCCAGAGTGCTGATCCTAACAAAAAAATTAAAATATTCTTTTCAGAACGAAGAACGCTTAAAAAAAGATTAAAGAGGGCAGCCTGGTAGCAGTTTGGTTGCCACACTCTTTGTCCTTAGGATCACCTTAAAATTTTTAAGCATTTGCTCGAATAAATGTTATATATTGTAAAAGGGAGGGAGGTTAGCTATTAATTTCTTCTTATAAATACTTTTATTGGCAACCAAGTGTTGCCTAACTGTATAAAGGTTTGCAGAAAAGGAAACAGATTCATATCGAATGAAGAAAATTATTTGTTATGATGTTTGCAAAGTGTTTTAAAACGATATTTTGCTTGTGCTTTAGTAATTCGCAGATATTATTTATCGAGCTTATGTAGGAGTAGATGAGAGTTGAAACTTTTCAAACATAAATAGTAAAGATCTACTAATGAGTTTAGCTACCACCGAAATGCATATAAGTTTTCTAACTAATATATATATGTATATGGAAAACAAATGTATCAAGTATTGTACCTTTTTTGATTTAAAAAAACTTTTGACTGAACTCTCAAAAACTACTTAGTGCCTTTTTTTTCAACACGGTTTTGTTTAAATTTTAAGTAACAATTTCGCAAAATGTGAGATTTTCATTGTGAATTCGGCAGTTGCAATGCGAATTCTTAACTTTGGATAAAAGAAGCATAGGTTAGGTTAGGAAGGGTAGTGTGAAACACACATCCACTTGGACACCCAATTGGATCCATTGTGATTCCCTTCATTTTTAATTCATTGACTAATTAGTCTCCTTACTGCTCAGCCACTTAATTCCCATGATAAAGCCCCTGATATCCTCAAGTTTGCACTTCGCGATATCACTAACGCCGTCATGGAAACGTCTGCTCAGCCATTGTGGCCTATGGCGTTGTAGCATTGGGCAATGACAAATGATATGCTCTAAAGTTTCTGTAGTATGTGTACATCACTATGTGCTAAATTTGTGCACACTGCTGTTTGACGCGCAGTTGTAATATGAACTGCTTAATAAAGTAAGCAAAATTCGTTTATTGTCTTTGACTGAATAAGTGATCTGGAGCAAGTTCCACGGAGTTCATTAATGTATTTGGACTTTTAAACAAAATTGATTTCGTGGGATTGTGCTAGGTAATAATTTAGAATAAAATTTAGTATATAAGCTGAAACAAAATTTAATAAACTTTAGAATTAATTTGACAATCAATATAATTGAAGTCTATTAATTTTCATAAAATCGGCATTTTAATGCTGGACTAAAGCGGCTGAAAAGCGTAGCAAATACACACTTTTAATCTACATAAATCGGCATTTTAATGCTGGACTAAAGCATCTGAAGAGCTTAGCAAATCCTGCAAATCAATATTTTTATTGTTAAGTAATAGATTAAACTATACAGGCTTTCAAGGTCATTTTTATGTTCAAACTAATGTAAATAAAAAACTATTATTACATCGTTTTATCCGACGTTTCGCTGGTATTTTCCAATTTCTTAAGGGGTAAATATAATTAAATCTGGCACCTATTCCAAAGTCAATGACATCAGAAATTTTTTGTCGATCTGTTGCCCAATATGTTTGTTTAGCACATGAAACTACATCCAAACCCATTTTAGAAATTGTGTTAAACAGCTCACGACCCTTAGGAGTGATTAAACGTGAACCCCAGAATGTGTGTTTAGCATTGTAATCACCAGCTGCTAGAAAACGGGGGCCCAGTAAGTTATAAAAATCCATATATTGGCTCTCGGTAATTGAAAATCTGTAGGGGGGGAATTAGACAGATGATATTACAAGTTTTTGATAATAATTTTCAATACAAATATTTGTTGCTTGAAGATATTCTTCACAAAAATCAGGTAATAAGTATTAGTGTTTTATTCGCGACGTTATTAGAAGTCAAGTGGGTGCGATTCATTTTTTTTTTATTTTCAAGTCACCTGGCTGTAGCTCGACTCTAAAAAGAGGTTGGGGTATTTTTTCCCTATTTTTAATGTTTGAGACATATTTTATTTTAAAGCCACTATTTTCAAGGCCTGACTTAACCTCTTCAGGATCAACACTAGAGTCTATACCTTTTATAACGCCTCTTAGGCCCTTGCACTCTTAAGTTGGTATGTGTAAAGTTACGTCGAACTCATTTTCTCCCATTATTGAGATAAGGCTCTTAACCAACAAATTGGAATTCTGTTCTCTTAACCTTCGCACTACCAAAGAATTTTACATACGTAGTGTACCGAAACCCACCCAGGTGGGTTCTTCATATTTAACACATATATTATACAAAAAAAATGCATTTACTCGAACATTTCATAGTGGGTTAATAAAGAAGAGATGAAAAAAAGAATAACAACAAAAAACTAAAGAAATTACCGTTACAAAACATACCACCGAACATTAGCAGAAATATGCATATTAGAGAAATTGATCATTACTTGTTCAAACGTCTTGTAATTTGTAGCAAAAAAATATCAAAACAAGACACAATGAACAATAAAAAGCAATTATCTTATCTTTCTGCTGCTGCTGTTTCAAGGTGAGCAAGAATTACAATTTTATTATAAAATAAATTGTGTATGTTTTTATTGTTTAATTTTAAAACATTGAAAATTAATGTTTATTTATGATTTTGCTTACAAACAGATTGTCACATGAAAGAAGAGAAGAGTATTATATGAATCTGTTGGAACATACATCTGATGACGATCATCCAGTGTCGGAAGTTGTAGATGGTTCAGATAGTGATAGTGATTTTTTGCCAAATGAAAATATAGATTCCGATTGCGAAGATGTGGGGGAAGATATAGTTCCAGAGTTGAATGAAGAAAGTGACTCTGATGGCGATGATGGGGTTGACAATGACAGTGACAGAGAAGAACGAGCTGCTCCCTCGGAAAATGAATTTTTTGTTGGTAAAGATGGAATAAAGTGGTACAAAAATCCACCTTCTTTGCATCGCGTAAGAGCTCATAATATAATTCGATCTGCATTCATGGGTCCAACGCCATCGACCAAAAATTTGACAAAAGGCGATACGTTTAAATGTTTTATGAGTTCCGCCATTATTGATATTATTTGTAGACATTCCAACAAAAAAGCCGAAGTTGTGTATGCCCACTGGAATGAAAATAATCCCGAAAAAGAACAAGTGTGGACACCAATAACCGATGAGGAATTAATGGCATTTTTTGGAATTTTAATTGTTTCTGGCAGCCACATGTCCAACAAGGAATCGGTTCCGGAACTGTGGAAAAAAAATTCATGCCCGCTTTACAAAGCAACAATGTCCAGAAAAAGATTTACTGACATATTGAGATTTATCCGTTTCGATTGTAATCGCACTAGAGCTTCTCGTTTGCAAACAAAAAAGGACGCGCCAATATCAGATATATTTGAAATGATTAATTCAAATTTGAAATCTCATTGCCAGCCGCATGATTCCATTACTGTGGACGAACAGTTGCTTGCATTTAGAGGTCGCACAAAATTCACACAGTACATGCCCTCGAAACCAGCCAAATATGGCATAAAAATTTGGTGGGCTTGTGACTCTGCGACCTTTTATCCGTTAAATGGGCAAATATATACAGGTAAGGTTGGCACTTCTAGGGATGTGAATCAAGGCGAACGTGTTGTCAAGGATTTGGTTGCTCCATACAGAGGAACTGGTAGAAATGTGACTACGGATAATTTTTTTACATCTCTTCCACTGGCCAATGAACTGCTGTCTTGGAAGTTAACGTTAGTTGGTACTTTGAAGAAAACTAAAAGATATTTGCCAGAACAATTTAAGCCTTCAAAATTCCGAAGTGAAAACTCAAGCCTTTTTGGATTTTCAGAAAATGTGACCTTAGTATCTTACGTTCCCGCAAAAAATAGAGCTGTAGTTCTCTTGTCAACAATGCACCAGAGTAAAAATATCACTGGACCAAAAGAAAAACCAGAAATAATTATGTTTTACAACCAAACAAAGGGCGGCGTAGACACAATGGACAAAATGTTGTCTCAATATACGTGCAAGAGAGGAACACGACGCTGGCCTCTTGCTTTGTTTTTTAATCTTATTGATACAGCAGCTCTTGCAGCATACATTATATTTATGGAAAATAATTCAGAAGGAACAGTCAAAAGTTCTCGTCGTCGACTTTTTCTTGAGCAGTTGGGAGAAGAACTTTGTATTCCACACGTAAAAGCTCGCTCCAAAAATAAGGTGGTTGTTGGTAGATTTGGAATCAAGACAGCAATTGAATGCCTTTTAGGTATGTATTTAGTGAGAACTGGTTTAAAATTAGCTAATTTTATCACTTATTGCAGGAGAGCCAATTGGGGGCGCAAATGTCGATGAAGAATTTGTCGAAGACGAACCACCAGAACGTGATCTTACTGGCCGAATTAAACAGAAGGGAAAGTGCTACATGTGTCGTGAGAGCAAGAAATTGAGAAATACACGACAGTCTTGCATCACGTGTAAAAAACCAGTATGTGCTGAACATTCCTGTACCCAAACAAAGTGCGAACATTGTTATATGGGCCAATCCACTTCGCGCTACAATTTAAGATAATTTTGTAAAAATTTTATTATATTTTAAATAAAAAACTAATAAAAATAATGCTTTCTGTAATAAATAAAGACAATTCTTATACTGAAAAGTGATAAAAACACAATATTCTGAAACAAGTCACCTGGGTGGGTTTCGGGAGTTGACGTAGAAAAATTGAAAAACTTAAAAAAAAAGGTATAAAGAATAGCCGAATCTTGAATAATTTAACAGTTTCTGATAGAAATAAAAAAGTTTGTCACTGAGTCAAAAGCATTTTTTGTTTTGATCAAAAATCTTTAAGTTATCATCGATTGAAAATCTAAAGAACCCACCCGGGTGGGTTTCGGTAGTGCGAAGGTTAAATATATGGGTTGTGGTTAGGCTTGCCAGATCCAATTTGCCAAAAAGCTTGACATTGACCAAAAAAAAACTTGATTTTGAAAAAAAAACTTGACAAATAAATACACTCATACTATTGGTTTTTATTTAACTTTTTATTATTTTTTTTTTCATAAAAATTATTAGAATAAAAACAAAAATATCATAAAAAGTAAAAATAACAGAAACAATGTAAAAGAAACAAAAAACAATATAACAATAAAAATTCAGTCTTTATATATTTTAAAGAAAACTTAGGCGTTATTTAAAAAAAAATATAGGTACTATCTTAAGAAAAAAATATAGGTTCTATTTATTTTGCCACATATATTTCGTATTCTTAGATACAGAATTAATTAATTAATTCTCTACCATCTGAGTAATGGGGTAAATATCATTGTTGGCACTTTTATTATAATTGTACATACCTAAAGAGAACTATATTTTTTAAATTATAATTGCACAGAAAAAATTATATATCATATTAGTCCTTAGTTGTATTGATAGTAAAAATATTCTCTTTCGATGTGTTTTTTAGAAATTTAAACTTTTTTTTTTTAAATTATTACATATGTAGCTAGAATAAATTTGAGAAAAAAATTAACTTACAAAAACATTGACAAATCACTTTTTCACTTGACACTTGACGCGCATTAATAAACTTGACAATCAGGCCAAATCAGGCCTGTCTGGCAACCCTAGTTGTGGTCTACTCGACCTTGTTGTTTTTGTGTCTTCATCGGCTTGTTCAGTTAAAATCGCGAAATTATGAATATGATTAATGATAAAGAATTTTAAAGAATTGATTAACAAGACCAATGTTTTTATTAAACTATTAAAACTAATGATAATTTTAAATTGTTTTTCCAATCTCTAGGAACTTTTGCCGTTGACGCTATTTGAGTATATTTGGGACTTCTTCCCCTTTTCTGCACGGTTATGTATCGATCCATACCTGTTTGAATTTTACTTTCACTTACTGTACTCACCGCATCTACAATTTTGTGCACGTTGGTCACCTTGTTACTTATTATTTGTTTGTTTGCTTGTACAGCTAAGTAAAAGAGTTTGCTAATGGGTGCAATTGTTGTTGCTTCTTGTTCACTACTTAACATGTACGGAGAGTATGATCGCGCACGATTATTTGTATTTTGTGTAAAGTTTAAGTTTGTGTTTAAATTATTTTTTTCGTGCCCTCATCAGCAACCAAGGTTAAATTAAAATTCCTACTGCTTGTAGGTTTATTGTTGTTGTTGTCAGAAGGTGAACTCATTTAGAGTTCTCTTTTTTTTTTTTGTGTGTACACTATATGAGTTTGTGTATGCAAATATTTAAGTATATTACACGCAAGCAAAAGAAAATAAAATAAAACCATTATAATAACTGTTTAATCAATGTTTGTTTTTGTTTTTTTTTTATCTGATTTTAACTTTTAGTAAATTTTTAATTATCAGTTGCGACGATTATAAAAACGCGTCTGTACACTGCGAGAGTTGAAACTGAATGAATAATATAAATATATATATATATATATATATATATAGGGCGCGTCGATTTAATTACCAGGAAAATCGTATTCTAGGGATTAAAATAATAAACTTTGCCGAAAAAACCATACCTCTACAATGTATTTTGATGTCCCGACTTTTGGGTCAAATTTTGAAATATCTCACTTTGACCCATTTAGAGAGGCTAATTCGAGTCAAAATGTATGACCGACCCCCACTAACTTTGGAGGGCCTGCCCACCTATGTCAGTGTCACATCCCCTGGGGGATTCCCCATACAAGCATTTTAAAAAAAATTACCATTTTTTTGGAACTTTACAAGAAAAAAAATCAGCGAAAATGGTTATTTTTTTATATATTTGGGGTTTATTTTTCTCTTTAAAAATTTATTTAGTCAGAATGAAATGAAAAAATGAATTTTACTTAGTAATAGAAGAGAAAATAAAAAAAAATTATTGTTTGAAGGCTTTTTTGCTTTCAAGTCTGGGCAAAGCTATTCTTTTTAATTCATATGCTTCTCCTCCTGGACTGTTCATAGTGTTAGGATTGATTATGTGGATCAGCTCTGCTATCTTGGACTTATTCTAGATTCTAAGCTTAGTTTTACGCCTCATATTGACCATTTACATGGGAGAATTTTATTTACTTTGCGCATACTTTTTAGTTCCTATGTATTTTTTTTTTATTGTCTCAGATTAATTATGGACTGGAGGTAATTTCAGGAGCTTTTGCCTTTAATTTAGCTAAATTGAATAGATAGTTTATTATATTGTACGTTTTGTCTATAAAGTCAAAAGACGTGAGCTCATTTCGCAACATGTTATTAATTTCTTTGCATGCTCTTTTTATAATTATGTGAGGTTGAGATGTATACTTTTGTTTCATAAGGTGGATAAAGGTGGTGTACCTTTACCTTTGTTGAGTTCTTTTAGATTTGCTCGCTCGTCTAGGCATCCTCAGCTTATTACTTCTAAATTTTCCCACAATAAGTGATAATAATAAAATTCAAACAGCTATGGATATATACATAACCGTGTTAAAAAGGGGAAGAAGTCCAAAATCAGCTCAAATTGCTTCAACAGCGAAAGTTACAAGAGATGGAAAAACAATATAAAAAATTCAGAAAATCGTTTCGCGGTTTTATCTGAACAAGGCGATGAAGACACATCTACAACAAGGTCGAGTAAGCCCCCACCAATATATTTAAGAGAACAGAATTTTAGTTTGCTGGTTAAAAGCCTTATCTCATTAATTGTAGAAAATGAGTTTAATGTAACTCCAATTAATTACCGAAAAATAGTTTCAGATTTAGAATCTAAAAATAAAAACTTCTATACGTACCATTTAAAAAGTGCTAAAGTTCTAACCGTCGTAATGAAAGGTATAGACTCTAGCGTGGATCAAGAAGAGGTCAAGTCTTGCCTTGAAAATAGTGTCTGCAAGGTGCAAAATTTCTCAAACATTAAAAATAGAGAAAAAATCCCCCAACCATAATTTAGAGTCGAGTTGACATAAAAAAATTAAGCACATTCATATTATGACTTAAAGTACTTGTTGCATCGAAGAGTTACCGATGAGCTTCCACATAAAAGAGCTGGACCTGTTCAATGCCAGAACTGCCAAGAATTCTGGCACACGAAAACTTATTGGAAGTTGCCTGCAGTCTGCGTTGTATGTGGTGAGTTACACAGTACTGCTAACTGTGATAAAATAAAAGGTGATCCCAAGGCGAAAAAATGTGGCAATTGCGGCGGAAATCACACTGCCAACTATAGAGGCTGCCCCTTTACTTGTTTTTTTAGAATTCATCAAACAAAAAAACCAATGCTACTCCCGCGCAGCCTAAAACCCCTATTAACTATCCACAGTCACCTCATCCGTCCACCAGCCAAAATCAATATTCAAACATTTTCAAGTCTAACGCGACTAGTGCTCAAAAACAAGCTAACAACAAATTTTCATACGCTAGTATTTTAAAAAGCAATCAGAGTACGGCGCAAAAAACCGTAAATGTAAATGAAGATTCGGGGTATAATTTTAGTCGTATTGAAGCCTCAATTGAGAGCTTAATACAAGCAGTAAATACTTTTACTCTCAACATGTCCTGTATGATGCAGGAATTGTGTAAAATGCAGTCTACCTTGTTGCAGGCTGTACTGAACAAACCACGAACTTAAAAATATGTTTTTTAGACGCAAACGGCATCTGCCAACATAAAAATGAATTGGAATATTTTCTTCTGGATAAACAAATCGACTTATTTGACTTCTCGAAGCTATTTTAGAATTAGTGGATATAATTTTTACGACACAAAGGATCCTCGAGGTAGAGCTTGTGGTGGCTCGGGAATCCTAATCAAAACGCGAATAAAACACTACCTGTTAAATGATTTTTGTGCAGATTATCTTCAAGCAACGAACATATGCATTCAAAATTACTATAAAAAACTTGTAATATCATCTGCCTATTCGCCCCCAAGATTTTCAATTACCAAGAGTCAATATACGGCTTTTTACAAATCACTGGGCTCCCGTTTTCTAGCGGCTGGCGACTACAATGCTAAACACACTTTTTAGGGCTCACGCCTAATCACTCCTAAGGATCGCGTTTTATTTAATACAGTTTCTAAAATGGGTTTGAACGTAGTATCACGTGTTCACCCAACATATTGGCCATCTGATCGACAAAAAATTCCTGATGTTATTGACTTTGGAATAGCGAAAGGTGTGCCCAACGACATGATTGAAGCTGATGCATCTTTAGATTTATCTTCAGACCACTCGCCTACAATTATTACTATTTACTCACTTACAACTGTAACACCACGATGATACTTGGTACATATGGTATTGGCATAATTTGGAATACGTGCCAGGAGAAAAGTGGGTGGAACCATACCCCTTTTTAGGAAAACCAAACCCTTGGACCGATCTTTCTGAAATTTCCACAGCATGTTACTGTGACTCTGGAAGGAATAATAGGCTACATGAAGTTTTGATTGGACACAAAGGCGTGGCACCGCCCATATAACCTAAAAATTTAAATCGTCATATTTTGGGCATTTTTTGACCTACGTCGATGATATTTGGTACATATTTTATTGGCATAATTTGGAATACGTACCAGAAGAAAAGTGGGTGGGACCACGCCCCTTTTTTGGAAAATTAAAAATCGTAATATAGTCTTAACTACTGGATCGATCGTCATTAAATTTTCACAATAGAATACATAAATACTTTTAATTTTATTTTATAACGAGGTGGGTAGCGAAACACACCGGGATAAGCTAGTTTTTATATAAAAGTAGTGGATCTTTTACAAAAAAATATAACTAACAATAACAATATAATAACAAACAAAACAGAGAAATGTTTTGATGTAACAGCCAACACCTCACTGCAGTTCAAAATACAAAATACATGTAACATTTTCTTTTATTTTTACTACATATGTATGTAAGTTTAATTAAATTGTAAATATAAAATATTGCTTCATATGTATGTATGTATATGAAAAATAAAATATTGTGGGTAAGAATTTATTATGTTATAGTTGGTAACCATACAACTAAAATTATGTTGAGAGTTCTCTTCTTATAAATTGGCTTAAATTACATAAATAACCAACAATCTTCGTTTTAAAAATATTAAAATTTATTTTAAAAAATATTAAAGCCAATAAAACGCGTGTGAAGTGCTTAGGAAGTTGCAAAACAAAGAAAAATATTGAAAAAATAACGTAAACATGAAGTGCGCAGTAGGAAAATGCAATAATAGTAAAAAATCAAGTGAGAGTAACGGAATATTGAAGTTTTTGTGTGGTTAGTGAAATTTTTATGTGTTATCGCTTTAAGTAGTGGAAAGTCTGTATATTTTATTGCTTCCCGAAAGATACTGCACAAAAGGAACTACATATGGATAAAATTTTGCAATCGGAGCAATGCGGTAAATGCTCAAAATGAGAGAGTTTCAATTGAGAGCTTAATACAAACAGTAAATACTTTTACTCTCAACATGTCCTGTATGATGCAGGAATTGTGTAAAATGCAGTCTACCTTCTTGCAGGCTGTACTGAACAAACCACGTACTTGAAAATATGTTTTTTAGACTCAAACGGCATCTGCCAACATAAAAATGAATTAGAATATTTTCTTCTGGATAAACAAATCGATGTTATGCTTATCTCAGAAACTCATTTGACTTCTCGAAGCTATTTTAGAATTATTGGATATAATTTTTACGACACAAAGGATCCTCGAGGTAGAGCTTGTGGTGGCTCGGGAATTCTAATAAAAATGCGAATAAAACACTACATTTTAAATGATTTTTGTGAAGATTATCTTCAAGCAACAAACATCTGCATTGAAAATTAGTATAAAAAATTTGTAATATCATCTGTCTATTCGCCCCCCAGATTTTCAATTACCGAGAGCCAATATACGGCTTTTTATAAATCACTGCAGCTGGCGAATACAATGCTAAACACACATTCTGCGGTTCACGTTTAATCAGTCCTAAGGGACGAGTTTTGTTTGACGTAGTTTTTAAAATGGGTTTGAATGTAGTTTCAAGTGGCCATCCAACATATTGGCCAACGGGTCGACAAAAAATTCCCCATGTTATCGACTTCGGAATTATGAAAGGTGTGCCCAGCGAAATAATTGAATTTGAAGCATCTTTGGATTTATCTTCAGATTACTCGCCTACAATTATCACTATATACTCACACATAACCGTTGACACACACACATTTACCGTTGACACCTGCACGTATTAACTGGCTGAAATACAAAAAAAAAATATTTGCACGGAAAATATGCCGTTGACAACACCTTCTGACATAGATAACTCAATTAGGTTATTTGAAGCACATTTTAAACAAGCTGCTCTAAATGCTTTTTCCAATCAACAAGTGAGATTAAACAATATTTTTTGTGTGGATATAAAAAGGCTATTGACTGAAAAACGGAGCGCACGACGAGAATGGCAACGTTACAGATCTCCTCAGCTAAAAATAAGACTTAAGGAGTGTACCAAACAGCTCAGGAAACTTTTACAAACACAAAAAACAGCTTCCCTTCAAAAATTTCTTCAGGAACTCGATGCAACACCACAAACAGATTATTCGCTGTGGCATGCAGCCAGTGGACTTAAAAGGCCGGTGATATGTAAACCTCCGTTACGAGCTTCGAGTGGTTAGTGGGCAAGAACTGATGCTGAAAAAAGTGCTCATTTTTTTAAGCACTTAGATAAAGTATTTACCCCAAATATTTCTGCTGATATTGTTGAACTGCCACCAGTCGTCTCTTTACCAGAAATACCCATAAGATTTAATATTGTGGAGATTGAAAAGGCTATTACTAGTCTAAACACAAAAAGCCCCTGTTATTGATAAAATAAGCAACAAAATGCTTCAAGAATTACCTTATGTTGCAAAACGAATAATACTATTCATTTTTAATTGTATTTTACGGCGTCAATACTATCCAACAGAATGGAAGGTTTCGATGATTCCTATGATAGTAAAGCCCAGCAAGGATCATACAAAGGTAGAATCCTATCGGCCTATTACTTTGTTGCCCAACATTTCAAAACTATTTGAAAAGCTGTATTTGAACAAGCTGATGCCTTTAGTGACAGACAATATAACAGTATTGAACAAACTCACATACATGTGAATGTTGTTAGAGACACTTTTGAAATAAAGAAATATTGCTCTGCCCTCTTAGTTGATGTTGCACAGACTTACGATAAAGTATGACATAAAGGTCTTATCTACAAATTAACACAAAATATACCCGCAAACATCGTCTGGCTCTTAAAAAGCTATCTAAAGGTACGAAAATTTGTAGTTGGGGAAGGAAATTTTTAAGCTCTCCGCAGTCAATTGAAGCCGGAGTCCCTCAAGGCAGTACCTTCGGTCATTTTCTTTATTTAATATGTGCTTCTGACTTAACATGGAAATCGAACATAGACGCAAAGTTGATCCAAATGAAATTAAAAGCAGCCCAAATGAATTGACTTATTGGAAGAAACTATACTAAGCCTAGACTGTAAACTTATATTATAAACCGCGATCTTGAAACAAATGTGGTCCCATGGAATCCAGTTATGGGGTATTGCCTCAGCATCGAATGAAGAAAAGATTCAAAGGCGACAAAAGAAAATTCTACGGACAAACACAGCAGCCCCTGGTATAACAGAAATCTTAGAATTCATAAAGATCTAGATGTTCCGTTGGTGAAGACAGTATTTTCAAAACATGCGAAAAATATTTTTTTTATATTATTATTATTACGAATAAACGTAATTATTATTTGAACTTATATTGATTTACATATGAAAAGTAATATTATCAGGCTCAAGTTCAGTTTTATTGAATTAATGAAAATTCAAAATTACTAAGAGTTTTTTTATGTTGGAAAATATTATTATTTATATCCAATCAGTTTTTAGCAGAACGTATCAGTACTGATTTCAAGGCCGCTACACCTCTCATCAGCGTTCAATTGTCCATCTTTTCATATGTAAATGCGAAAAAATATATAAAAAGAACTTGAGTTGCACCCAAATCCCCTTTTAGAGTATATAGGCCACACCTGGCTGAGGAGGAGTATACTATTTCTCTCATCCGTACAAGAGAGATATAAAACCACTAAAATCAACCGTTGAAACTATAAAATTTTGTTAACATTGGCTTAACATATATTTAACATTTTTTATTTTTTAGATTTGAACAACTAATTGATATTTCAATTTATAATTGAAGCACAGCCGCGAATAACGTTTCAAATGCCATTTTTTGCAAAACATGTTTTTTTGCATATTACCGTTAACATTACTCTCTTACATTACTCAAACACCAAATTAGCCAAAATTATGCTCCTTATCGCTATCGAAATGCAATTAGAAAAAGACAGTCAGTGGAAGAACGTTGTAAGTTACATTCAAAATGATGCGAACGGAATTATCGAAAGTAATTGATAAGTGGAACAGAGGTACAAAAAGGAAAGTTGATGTTGAAAATTGGAAAGACAATAAAATTATAAGGTTGAGAAATAGTGGAAATGCGTATATAACAAGAAAAAATAAAAGTATACCTAAAAAAAATGCTCCAGAGCAGGTAACATGGAAGAACGTTTTAAGTCCGCAACATTTTATTTTTTATATTAATTTTTGTTATATAGGTTTGTGATTGCCAATGCTACTTAATTTGTAAAAAAAATTAGCATAAGTCAAATACAGCAACATTTTTATCATTTCTATGAAAAAAATACAATGAACAAACAGGTTTTTTATCGTCTTTAATCGAATTAATTTTCGAATTTAATTTTCTTGATACAAATTTTTGTTTTGATGTTGAAATAATTTTTATTTGTTATAAATATATAAAATTTTATATTTTATCCTTTATTTAAAGAATATAAATCAATTAAACAAAATTGTCTTTAATAGGAATGTTTTCTTTGCGACAATAACATTTTGCAACGTGGAATAACGTTTTAAAAGCCATTTTCCATGATGCTTGCTGTAGTGGAATAACGTTTTAACTGACATCGCGCTTTGGATATAAAACGTTTTTCCACTAAAAAAATGTTTAAACAGTAAATTAACATGTAATTTCAAATTAAAATTTCATGATTTTTTGAATATAAGTTTTTATTATTATCATTTTTGAGAAGGTAAAAAAAAAATTTAAAAAATATATAATTTTGCCTTGAAAAAAGGTTTTTTTACTCTCCTGAACAATTTGCAATTTGTCACTTACAACGTTATTCGCGGCTGTGCTTCAATTGAAGATTCAATAAATAATAAATTATAAAAAAAAAAAATACTATTGCTATTGGTTACATGAACCATGTCACATCAGTAACTGAACTACTTGTGTAAATTGTTTTTGGAATTTACATACATAAACATAAAAATACTCAACTGTGTGTTTGTTTTTTAAGAAAAACAATAACGACAACAACATGCTTGTTGATAAGCAATCACAGGAATTGTGTTACAATTATACTTTGTTACGCTCTTTTTACTGTAGCTCGTTAACAGTCGTGTTGTGTATGTAAAAATGACGAAAAGTTGGTCGGACCCACACACAATAGCCCTATTCACAATCTTGTGCAAATGGTCTTGCATCATTGCATTTGCAAAATGGTGTAGGATATTTTTACTCTACACTAACAAAATACAGAGAAATGTACACGCTATATCTTTGCAAATAAGCAACACTAAAAACCAATAGCATATATTTACTCTACTTATGCAACACTTAATTGCAAAACGACAGCTGATACGCAGTGAGCTAAGCCGATTTTGCTTATTCAAATATTAATAATTTTATTCAAAATTATAAAACAAAAATATTTCAAGCATAAGGAAATTAACCAGAGAAACAAAAATTAATGAAATAAAAAAAATGCATAACTTAATTATTGAAATGAAAAATTTTAATAACAAAAAGCAAAATTAGCAAAACGCAAAACATCTCAAATCAAATTGTTCAATTATTTAAATTTATATATTATTTAAAATCCTGACAAACTAACAAATTAATCATTATTTTTATAATAAAAATTAGAATTATTTGAATGTTTTGATACTTGAGTAATTTCTGATATGTATTTTTAGGCCAAAACTTCAGTGGAAAAAATTTTTTTTATTTATCAATCAGCTGTGAATTTTGTATTTTGCATCAAGCATTGCAACCTAACCCAAAGATATGATTCACAATCGATAAAATAAATGTGCAATTGCATAAATTTGCAATATCAAATGCACAAGATTGTGAATACGGCTAATGTTAAGATACAAACATCTTTGTATTTGCTTTTATTTGTTTATGTTAATATTCTACTGTTGCTGAGTTGTCTAAGGCGATGTGTTCCCAGTTACAATTAAGTTAAATATTAAAAATGTCAAGTCAAGAACCCATTGTGTTCCAGGATAAACTTTTATAAAATATTGATATTTTTACAATTTTTATTGGTTGTTTTTACTATTTTCTTTGGTTGGTGCAATTCTAACCAACAAAATTGGTTAAATCTACCCACATTTTTTTGTGTGTATCATTTGCATCTTAATTGTATTACAATTATGCTAAATTTCAGAAAAATAAGTTCTTTAATACTAGAACGCCTGGTATTATTTCAGTTATATTAATGTCTTGCATTGTTATCATTTCACAATGAGCTTCTTCAAAATTAAAAATATTTTGTAAACAATTATCATTAATTGGGATTAGATTTTCTTTAGATTCTCTTAACATCTGTATCATATATCTTATTCCCTGTATCTGTTAGTACTTCGTTATTTTTCAATAATATAGATTTGGTTTTAAAATTTGGTATTGGTTCAAACTTAATTTTTGACAATAATGTTTTCATTTTCATTTTTAATATTTGTGAAACTATCAAAACTGGTAATTAAATGTAGTTCTGTCTTTCTGGATTATTCCTAACTTTGTGGAAAAAATTATCTGTCCAATATCGTCGAAGTGGTCTGTCAAAAGTGAAATATCATTATTTATTTGATAAATGTGACCTATAAGTTTAACTTCATCCTTCAAATCTCTAATTTTGTTCTGGAAAAAGTTTTTAAAAGTCATTAAAATATATCCCTATTACTGTTTGCTTTTGGTTTATGTGGTTAGTAATATTTTGTATCTGGTAATTTATAAGATTGTTGAAAATTGAAAGGTTATTTACTTGAGTCGTTATTGAGTTAAGTGCATTATTTATTTGAATTTCGTCGTCATTGTCCATCTATCCTGCAATGTATTTCAGTCCTTTGCCTAACATGTTAATAAGTCCTCTTCTCTCTCTAAATGTGGGCTCAAATTACTTATTTTTCCGCTCAACAATTCGTAGTTTTTGATTATGGTATCAACCAGGGAGTTTGTTTCGGGGTTAGTTTTAGTAAGACTGTGATTTACTGTTTGTATATTTTTATATATTAAAGACAAACTATCGTTTTTACTTCGTGTGCTTTAATTAACGTATCCATTGTTATTAGTGGTCCTGGGTGTCTAGGTACTGTGCGTTTGTGGTGATGAATAAAGTGAGAATTATGGTCAAGGTTGTCATCTGAAAGTATATATGTATATGAAATCAATTTTCAAGTATCAAGTCCTATATTACGGGCATCTCTAGTCTGAAATTTTTTAAATGGTTTGACATGAGCCTTTTAATATTCAAGATTTGTTCTATTATCTCTTAAATGTCAAGTTTATTGGCATCAATTTTCCTATATTTACGGTGGTTTTTTCAACCTCGTATTTCCTTAATGAAATTCTTTTCTTCCTCCTATTTCGACATCGATTTTATTTTTGTTCAGAGCATCAATATTTCTTATTTTTTTTTTGTTTTTTTTTGGGATTAGATCGTAAAATTTTGTGTATATTTACCTTTTGAGATTTTCCCATTTATAAAAACAATTGGTTTTACCTTAGTAGTGCTATGTATTGTGTTATTGTAGAATCCCATTATTCTTAAAATTTTCTCTTCAACAGTTTCATGACGATTTCTTTCGTCATATCGCAAAAGTCTGATATGTCTTTCGATATCTGCATTTGAGGTATGATTGCTATTGGAGGTGTATTTCTACGTCTTCATCTCTTAAGAATTGTATTAATGGAATTGCCTTAAAACTTTTCCATACACGGAAAAGTACTGAATAAGTTTGGTCTTAAACTTAGTCCAAGTTCTCCCACAGATTCTGTAAGCTACGGCGAATTTTGTAAATTTATCTATTATGGTCATAAAGAGTTGCTTTTCCAAAGTGTAAAAAACATCGATGTGAATAATATCTCCAAGCTTAGTAGGAGTCCGTGTGATTCTGAAAGATATTTTGGGAGGTGTTCTATCATATTTCTCTACGTTGCAAATTACGCAAAAGTTCACGAATTGGGTTATCATTAATTTAAGTTGACAGTGTTTACGTGTTTTCAATTTCTCAAAGACTGCTGTGATACCTCTGTGATTGTTTTCCAAGTGCTCCTTTTTTATTTCTTCCATCAACCTCTCTTCGTCTTCTGTGTCCTCCGCCAAACCAAAACATCTCAATATTCGAAAGCTTTTATTAGTTGAAAATAATTCGTCGAATATGCTCTTAAAAATGGGGATAAATTCATTATCTATTAAAATAGCAGATTCCCTATCTAGTTCCTTTATAAAAATGGTTTTCCTTCCGTTTTAGTTTCTTATCCTTACAGATCCTGATGTAACTTTTCCTATAATTATTTGATTTTTGAATACGTTAATCGCTGACGAAGGTTCTCTTATTGTTACATCATTGAAATTCAATGCATTTACACTAACTGGTTAAACTTCTATCCTGGAAAAGGCGTCAGCATTACTGTTTTTTGTTCCTTTTTTATATTTTAAATCGTAATTGAATTCGGTAGGATAACAAATCGGATGGTTGTCGTGAGATGGAACTGTACCAAGGGGGCAGTTGCTAGCGTCCGTAGTAAGGGTGAACCTTTTTATGAAATCTGGGTATGTTAATATCTGTTCATTGACAAGTAAAGTTTTTAGTGTTTTGAAACTCTTTTCATATGTTGGATCAGAAATGTTTATCTTTTGATCCTTTTTTAGGTACTTCATCATGGGATTTGCTATTGCTGCGTAATCTTTGATAAACTTTCTATAATAGCCAGTAAGACCTAAAAATTAGTTATTCTATTTTGGAGTTTTGTGAATTGGAAAATTAGAGACGTATTCGACTTTTTAGGGTTTGGTTTTATTCCTTCTAATGTCACAATATGGCCTAAGAATTCTGTTTCTTTCTTCAAGAATTCTGATTTATCTAGTTGGATTTTTAAGTTAGCTTCTTTCAATCTTTCGAATATAATCTAATAGAATTTAGGTGTTCCTGTAACGATGTAGAAAAAATTATCATATCGTGTACATAAACCAGACATATTTTATTTATATAGTCCTTAAGGACTGTATTCATTAATCTCTAGAACTTCGCAGGGGCTTTCTTCAGTCCAAACGGCATTCTCACGAATTCATAGTGTCCCCTTCCACGCTGAAGGCGGTCTTATGAATGTCCTCAATTTCAATCTGATGAAATCCCTTTTCAAGGTCGAGGGTTGTAAAGTTCTGGCATCTTCCCAGTTTATCGATTTTTTCATCGATGTTTGGTATCGGATACTTATCATCAATAGTTACCTCATTAAGTTTGCGATAATCGATGACGAGTCTCCATTTAGTTTTCCCGCTAGTATCGGCCTTCTTTGGCACAATCCAGATTGGGTCTGAATAAGATCAATTGTTATTTCTAATTATATTATTTACTAACATATCCCGAATTTTTTCTTGAACTTTCCTTTTCTGTAGGGATATCTATAAGATTTTGTAAATGTTGGTACGTTGTTTACAGTCATGATTCTATGCTTTATAGCATTTGTGAAACTTAAATTTCTGTTTTCTTTAAAAAATATTGATGGGAATTTTCTTATAAGTTTTAATAAGCACTGTCTCTCCTGAATTGAGGTGTTGTGTTCAAATTTGTTGATTCAAACTATTATATCCTTCGTCTATATTATTGACATCGTTTACCTTCTGCGTAACGATGGTCTTATTAAGGGTTTCTTTGTACGCGCTTCAATGCTTCAATGTTGCCTATTAATCCATCATAATGATTATGAAATTTTATTACATAAAAATCTAGCGTTTCATTAGTCGTTTCGATCTTTTAAAATGCGGGAATCTTCACTTTTTTATCTACATAAACTTGACGTTGGAGGGTCTTAATAAAAATTGGGTTTATTTTATGTATCCACTTTAGGTGACAAATTCCTGGATTTATTCACCCTAATTCTATAAGACAACGGCAATAGAAGACAACACTGTTTTTTATCTTTTGTTGCCAATCGGTATTTTAGGTGGCAATATTGCCATTTATCGATAACTTTTACATGTATTTGGTATTTTGTAATCAAAATTGATGTTGATGTTGTATGTAATTGCCTACGATTTTGTCGTCGGCCATTTTGGTGCTGTGTTCCGTTGTTGTGTGTAGTGTTTGAAAAGTTAAACGTCAAAGTTGAAATTTATTCTACATTTTTTGTATTTTTTTATTTGTGTTGACTATTTGGTTTTTTTCTTTTTTTGTGAAATCAAATAATGGAAAAAATTAAAATTACTAAGAAATGCCAATTTGACCAGCTTGTACAAGAGCTTGAAAAGAATGCATCACTAGCCAGAGGATTTCGCAGGGGAATTGATCCTACTAATTTTAAGGAAGAGTGGAATAATATTGCTACAGTGCTGAATTCGCTTGGTCCACTAATTAGAACTGGTGATAGATGGCAAAAAGTAAGGTAAATTGTTTGTTTCAAAAATATGTTTTAAACGGAATTATTTTTACAGATTTGGAGGGACTTAAAGTTCAAAGTAAAAAGAAAAATGGCAACAAACAGAGCAGAGTGTAAAGATACTGGAGGTGGGGTATTTAAACAAATAATACAGAGCCCCTTAAAAGAAGCTGTGGCAAATCTGCTGCAGTTTGAAAAACAACTTAATCCCGAGGGTATGGTTCAGGGAGTTTCAGAAACTGATGGCAGTACTGATTTTCATTTTTTGGAATCAATTGAATTGGTAGGCCATATAGGTCTAATTTCTTGCGTTCTATTGATATTTTACTTAACAGGAAAGTGTACCTTCCATCAGTGGCAATGATGCTGCAACATCAACAGCATTTGCTCCATCAACATCAAAATCATTAGCATCTGCTCCATCAACATCAGAATCATCAGCGCCATCAACATCAACAGCATCTGCTCCATCAACATCAAAATCATCAGCTCCAAAAAACACCCGCAATGAACTTTTTAAAAGGTATATTGCTGAACAAGCCACAATATTAAGAGACTTGTCCACTTCCATAGCGTCAATAAAACGTAGCCTAAGGGAAGTTAGGGATATTGGAGCGAAAAGATTGAAATTGGAAGTAGAGAGAAGTAAAAGGGAAGAAGCACGGCACATGGTCGACATGAAAATTAAAGCAATTGAGCTATTAATTAAAGAAAAGGAGCTTGAATTGCTGAATAAATAAACTTCATATAATGTTCTTATTTAACTTACTTATTATTACTTTTTGTATTACTTACATACATATTTATTTTTTTTAATATTATTGTAACAAATGAATAAAGTTTATTTTTGTTTTAAATTTTGAAGTTAAAATATTTTAATAAAAGTGATTTGAATTGACTGATTTACAACTATTGGAAGCTGTTTTTTATTTGTTGTCTTCTTTGATATGCTTCAGTACTTTGTGTAGTTTCATGACCATCATTCCGTTCCATGTCGCTTGAGTAATTTTCTGTTTCTTCATTTGTCATATCTAACCCATATTCAACACAAATGTTGTGAAGTGCAGCACAAACATTTACAATTTGAGTAGCTTTCGATGGCTTGTAGTGAAGTAAACGTGCCCTAAGAAGGCAAAGAAATTTGTTTTTTAAGACACCTATGGTTCTTTCTATTACATTTCGCGCCTTAGCATGTTTGGAGTTGAAACAGCCTCTGCACTTCCTCCACAAGCCGAGCGGTATGGTGTCATCACATAAGCCTCTAGTGAATAGCCAGCATCACCTGATTAAAAAAGTTAAATTAATATACATATGTATAACATATAAATTAACATTAAAATGTTACCTAAAAGCCACGAACTACGATTATTTGCGTCGTAGCGGGTTTTCAAAATTCGTTTTGCATGACTCACGTTCCAAATTAAGGAATCGTGGCTACAGCCTGGTATCGGGCGTCCAAAAATCGAATCCGCATTTTGTGATCATAAATCTATGATAATATAAAATAGTTATACAAATGTATGTATATAAATACGAGTATAAAAAGAATAACATATATGTATAACCAACTTACAATCATGGCATTTAAGCTAAAGTATCCCTTGCGGTTAAAGTATAAATGCTGCTCTTCTTTTTTTGGGGCTAAAATTTTGATGTGGGTTACGTCCACACACCCAATTACACCTGGAAACTCTTTTCGAAAAAATGCAACTTATCTTAATTTTTTTCAGCATCCTTCAATTTAAACTTTATCCATTGTGGACAAACTTCCTTCTCCATCACAACCAGAGTCTCGGACAAAATTTTGGACACTGGCTGTGACAGTCCCAGGTTGAAATCATTTCCAACACTGAGCTGGTACGACCCCTGAGCCAAAAATCGCAATGTCGCTGCCAATTTTATGGTATTTGGAACAAAGGTTGATCTCGTTCCTTTTTTTAAATGAGGCTCTATTGTTTCGAGTAAATCTTTCAAAGGTTGTTTATTTAACCGAAAATAACTTTCAAATCTTAAAAAGAATAAAAAATGCATTACGTGAGAAATCATTGCATAAACTTTGTTACTTACTTCAAGTTAAAATACAAGATTTCTGTCTAAGCAGTTGTAGTGCATCCTAAATAATCTATTATTATATTTAAAATTATTTTATATGTAAGTAAACTTATTACACATACTGTTCTTATTATTATTTTTGCACACGGCACTCTATTAATATTACTACCATTTTTACAACAACCATTTATACCTTTAATACAATTGTTATTTTTTATATTACAACAATTGTATTGTTCGATACTGACATGTTTGTTATTGCTATACAACAATTATGTTTAATGTATTTTATATTTTTTTCTCAAACTACAATTATATTTAGTGAATAAGAAATTTTGTAGTTTTAGAATACAGTTAGTTTAGAATATAAGAGACAAATTTTTGAAAATAAAATTAATTAACACTTTGCCTTCAATCGGCATTATTTAATTCAAAAACATCAATTTTTATCTTTGCCTTAAATCGGCATGTTAATACTGGCATTCATCTGCCGTTTACTTTGCCTTGCCAGTGGCGTTTATTAGCGCCGGCAATTTAAATATATAAAATATATTCTACTCACCAAACCTTTACATGGCGATCCTGCCATTACACAGTCTTCTTTCCACTTTCAATTTTAGTTTTATTTTCTTCATCTGGAGTCAGAATCGACAAGAAACATCATTTTTATTTTAATGTATGCACAAAACTTTTATTTATTCAAAAACACTTGTACCGTCAACAGTCAAATAAATTAATCAGCTGACTGAAATTTTAAATATGTGTGTTGTATTTATCGAAAAACAGGCAACATCGTCACAATACTGTTTGGGAATATAAAGTTAGTATTGATGTTGTGTTCTATATGTTGCCTTAAAATTGCCGTCGTTGTTGCCGACGCGTAATAGAATAAGGGTGATTATTGAGTTAGTGGCTCCAGTATCCACTATTAGCTGTCCAATTTTGTTTTTAACTCTATATGTAGTAATGGCCTCTCGAGGCCGTATTCCTAAAACTCTCAGACACTTGATTAGTGTTGACATCGATTGCTTCCGGTTGTTGTGTGGGTTGGTAATTCTGGTTATTACGCCACGGTATATTTTCTGTGTAAGCATTTTGTTGTTGGTATTGGTTTGAACTGTTTCGCCATCTAGATTCGGGTACATTATTATATCCAGTGTTTAAAAAACTGCAATAACTTTCATTTATTTTGATTTGACTTCTGCTTGTGCTTCTGAAACTAGCGACAGTTTCATTCGAAGCAAAATCACAAAACGAATAAGCAACAGTTGAGAGATGCTTTTGCCAGCAGTTGTTTTAAAAACTTTGATTTTGATTTTCTTTTCTTTTGAACGGTATCACAAGTAAAAGTACAATCAGTCTGTTTGCTTTTGCAATTCGCAAACAGTCGCAGAAGCAAAAACTATTTTTTTGGATTTTACTTCTCGTGTTTTAGACGAATGATTTTTTTTTAATTAATAAAGAGCGGTCTCAATCAGAGTCATCGATTTTCTCAAATAATGCAGCGAAAACAATCAGAAAGAAAAAAAATTTAAATTGAAATAAATAAAAAATAATTTTTAAGGTCAAACATCGGATTGGTAATTTTTAACATGACATATGTATGTACATTGTACATACATACACACATATGTACTTACATACTTACATATTTCATGAAAATAAAAACTTTGTTTCTTTAACTACATATGTAAGTATAACTGTAAAAAAATATGTAGAAGAGAAAAGAGAATATTTTTCTGCTAAAAATGTACAAAACAAAAAGAACTCTTGCTTTTAAGACTGCAACTGCTGACAACTTTTAAAAACAAATACACTGCTTGTGATTTGGCTTTTGTTATTGAACAAATGCAGGGGTCTAATTACCGCTTTCGATATCGAGCTAATTAGATAGAAAATTTTTGATTTGGGATTATGGCATTCGGTATCGTACAAAAATAAAAAAAATTTGAGATGATGGCTTTCGATATCGATCGAGTTTTTATTTGCAAACATTGCTCGATACCAAAATGTCAATCGTAAACAAAACAAATGCACAGAGCCAAAACTGCCTAATAGAAGCAATAAGATTTTCTCTATGAAATGCTTTTAGGCTAAGGGGTATCCCAGCAGAAAGAAGCGAAGATTTTTTCGAAGAGATTCCTTATTGTTTTTATGTGGTAAATCTTATTAATTTTTTCAATAAGGAAACCACATAAAATCAAGAAGAAAACTTGTTATTTACAATTTTTTTTCACCCAATTTCCGTTATTTTTGGCACCAAAAAAACAAAACGCCACTGCCAAAATCTTCGTGATTATTTTCCGTCTGGCAAGGCCTTATATTTTTGTACTAAAATGTTATATTTGTGATTACCAACTTATAGATATTATAATTTAACGAAACAAAATACTTGCTTAGCCATATTCTTTATTAAGCCGGAGCCATTTTGTAATCACTAACAAGCTGCAGATGGTAAGGTTGGATCAAGAGCTGGCTCGGAAAGTTTCGTAATTAAAACTATTTTTAAGTTTCTAGTGGTTTCCATACCAAAAAGTATGTACCATAATATTATTTTTATTTTTTAAAATTCTGTAAATTCAATTATCTGTATATATTTAGGAATTTTAATATTTGTAATTGTTTAATACATGATTTGAATAAATCAAATTTTTATAAAACTTGTGTGTTCTTCATTGCAATATTCAAAATCCACGTGGAAGTCACTAGCGAGGCGTTTTCCTCTCCCAACATCTTAAAATTCTTTTTGTTTCATCGTAAGCCTGGGTCGTATTACTTCAACAACTTGCCAATCGCAGTAAGTACAAAATGTCTTTACCAAATTGTGAAGGTCAACCGCAAAATGAGCAACCTAAGAGTGATTGTTCACTTTGCCAAAATCCCCCTGAGAAAAACATGACAATCTGCGCCGTTTGTCATAATTCATTTCACAACAATTGTGTTAAGGCCGCTGAAGACATGACCTTTAACTATCCTTCGTGTTCAGCCGTGAGGCCAAATTCACCTCCATTAAGCACTACAAGTGGAGCTTCAAATCGTTCTCGCCATTCACAGTCTCGAAAATTCGAATTGCAACTGCAAAAACTAGAAGAAGAACGAGAACTAAATCAGAAATATTTAAATAGAAAATATCAACTTCTAGAAGAAGCCGAACAACATAGCGATACCTCGTCCATCAGATCCCAATCCGTACTAAACTGGGTAAATCAAGCGCATGGTGAGACACAAATATCAAACAGTTGTTCCAATAATACTTTAACAACCACTAATGTTGGTAATAACTCGGTACTTAATCGAGCAGCATATTTGACTAACGAAATTGCTAACGTGTCTACTACACCTGCCATACAAGTAGATAATAATATTAACACTGCAGGTAGTAATACATATGAACTTACATATGCAACTAACACTAACGTTAGTCAGAGACCAGTTCAACATTTGAGCAGCACAATGCAAAATTTAAATTTTGCGGAAGAAACTACTTACTTTACTAGTATACCAAATAACTCTTCATCAAATGTAAAAATACTACCACCTTGTAGTGCCACTAATATAATACAACAAAACTCCATGCATTCTGTACCACCAACGGTCAGCTTTGCTGCTATAAATTCGACTACAAAAAGGTCTGCAGTACCGCCTTGTACGGCGAACATTACCATGAATAGTGGTTATCAACAACGATTGCAGCCCCAAAGACCTAATGCCACAACGGACTATCGGGGTCCGATACTTACGTCTTTTAACGCAACTAATAATAATCCACAGGTATCACGTAATACATTTCCTTCAGAATTTATTTCGCAACCACTAAATTTTAATTCTATAAATCCTTCATTATATCAACAATCTAATTTTGCACTTCATGGTCCACAACAAAACCACCTAAACTCACGGCAATCACTGCCAAAAGAACTGCCACAATTTTCTGGTCAACCTGAAGAATGGCCGCTTTTCTCATCCACATATGAATGGTCTACCGCCACTTGCGCATTCACGAATGCTGAAAACCTCATTCGCCTAAAAAAAGCTTTAAAAGGGGAAGCCCTAAATAGTGTCCAGCATATGCTGATCCACCCATCCAACGTAGCCGACGTAATGCACATACTGAAAATGCTGTTTGGTCAGCCTGAAAAAATAATAAATTCAATCAAGAGGAAAATAAATATAATGCCAAAGGTTGACGAGAATAACTTAAAAACACTTACCTCATTAGCGATTAATGTCCGTAGTCTGATATCTACTATTTATGCCAGCAGTTTACATGATGAAATAAATAATTCGTCACTGCTGTTTGATTTGATACAAAAACTCCCAACATCGTATCAAATGCAATGGGTAGCTCAAAAAATGCAATTAATAAACCAAAACAAAAAATCAAATTTGTACGAATTTGACAAATGGTTTTTTAATTTAGGTATAACAGCTAGCAGTATAACAGTTGACTACTGTGAAAACAAAACAACTAAAGAAAAGGTAATAGCAAAAACAAACACAACGACATCACACAAAAGAGTTTTTATTCATTCATATAATGAACGCAAATGTTTTTTGTGTAAAAACAATAACAACAATAATTGTAAAGCAGTAGCTTATTGCCCAACATATTTATCATTGGATCGTGGTGAAAAATGGAATGTTGTTAGACAGCATAAGTTTTGTAAATTTTGTTTACTTAAACACAGTGGTGAATGTAATAAGAAAACAAAGTGCGGGGTAGAGGGATGTGAATATTTGCACCACTCTTCATTACATCGATATACTCAGCCGGCAATAAAGAAAAGAGAAATGTCAAATGAAACAGAAAATAAAGAACAAAATAATGTGATTAAAGAAGTTGTAAATTATACACACAGTGAAAAATTAAAAGATATTTTATTTAAAATAATTCCGATTAAAATATACGGAAAACATAAATCAATTGATACATTTGCCTTTATCGACGAAGGATCGTCGATTAGTTTAATGGAACAGTCATTGGCTGATCAATTAGAAATAAATGGTGTATCAAATCCCTTGTGTTTGCGGTGGACGGGAGGTATGGAAAGAAGTGAAGAAAGTTCAAAAAGTTTAAAAATTTATGTTTCAGGTGGCAATAAAAAACGTGTGGCTGTGAAGGTTTCTACAGTAAAATCATTAAATTTGCCAGTGCAGTCTATATACTATAAAACATTGTCGCAACCCTATCGCCACTTACGAAACCTGCAAGTTGAAAGTTATCAGGATGCTGTGCCCCAACTATTAATTGGACTAAATCATTTTGATTTAGGAATCTCAAGCAAAATCCGTGAAGGCGCTCCACATGAACCTGTAGCTGTTTGTACGAAACTGGGGTGGCTTATATATGGCGCTGTGGCAGGAGGTAAAACAACAAGTAAGAATTTTAATTTTCATATATGTGATTGTGCAGCCGGTGTTGATGAATTAGATCAGTTGGTTAGAAGTTTTTATTCTCTTGATAGTGTAAGAATCAGCACAAAATCTCCTCTAGAGTCTGAGAATGATAAAAGAGCATTACAAATATTAAATGAATTTACGACACAAAAGCCAAGTGGGCATTACGAGGTGCCCCTGTTATGGAAGTTTGATTGTGTAGAAATGCCACCTAGCTATGAAATGGCCTTGAAACGGCTAATTTGCTTAGGAAGAAAACAGACATAATTTGGAGCTTCATAATATTTTTAAAGAAACCATTTTAAAATATTTATCTAAGGGCTACATACGTAAATTAAGGCCCCACGAAATTGATCGTACTGATAAAAAAATTTGGTATCTTCCGATATTTGCAGTTTTTAATAAAAACAAACCCGGTAAATCGCGTGTCGTTTGGGACGCGGCCGCCAAATCAAATGGTATGTCCCTTAATTCGTATTTACTTAAAGGTCCTGATTACTTGGCTTCTCTACCGTCAATACTTTTTAAGTTTCGCCAAAAATCTGTAGCTGTTTGTGGAGACATCGAGGAGATGTTCCACCAAGTACATATTAGAAAAGAGGACCGTGACGTTCAACGATTTCTTTGGCGCGACTGTCAGGAAGATAAATCTCCTGACATATACGTCATGGATGTTATGATATTCGGTGCTACATGTGCACCAAGTATTACTCAATACATTAAAAATTTAAATGCCAGCAAATTTGAAAGTGCGTATCCTATGGCTGCTAAAGCAATAAAAGAGAACCATTACGTGGACGATTTTCTTGATTCTGTCGATGATTCAGAACAGGCTATAAATCTTATTTCCGATGTTTCTTACGTTCATCATCAGGCAGGTTTTAACATTCGCAATTGGATTTCCAATGATAAATTACTATTACAGTCTATCTCGCCAACTAAAAAAGATGTTATAAAATGCCTTAATATTAAAAACGAACAAGTTGAAAAGGTTTTAGGTATTTTTTGGGAGCATCAGGAGGATGTCATAACATTTCAAATTTCAAAATGGCTACTAAAAAGTGATATATTTTCCGATGGAAAACCCCCTACAAAAAGAGTAATGTTAAGACTAGTGATGTCAATATACGATCCACTTGGTCTAATTGGACATATCATAATGTATGTTAAAGTCCTGATGCAAGAAGTATGGCGATCAAAAATAGAGTGGGATGAGCAAATACCGCTTGAGCTATCTACAAAATGGTCAAAATGGGTAAATGTTTTGCCCGACATAAGCAAAATAAAAATTCCTCGTTCCTCGTGAAGTACAACTGCATACCTTTGTAGATGCAAGTAAAGATGGCTATGCAGCTGTGTGTTATTTCAGGCTAAAGCGAGATGATAACATAATATGTTCATTAGTTGGATCGAAAACTAGAGTTGCTCCTATGAAGATTACATCAGTTCCTCGATTGGAGCTAATGGCTGCCCTCATAGGGGCTCGTTTTGCCAAATATGTAACACTTAAGCATAACATAAACATTTCCCAGAAATTCTATTGGACCGATTCAAAGACGGTGTTAAGTTGGATAAATTCTGAATACCGAAAATATAGCCAATTCGTAGCCTTTCGAATCACTGAGATCCTAGAACAATCATCAATAAATAAGTGGCGATGGGTTCCAAGTAAGCAGAATGTGGCAGATGATGCTACTAAATGGTCAAAAATTCCAACAATTTCTAGCTCATCACGATGGCTAAGAGGTGCTGAATTTTTAACACACGCAGAAAATAGATGGCCACAAACGAATTCTCTACTAGAGTCAACAAAAGATGAATGTGTTCATCACACATTTAAAATAACAAAATCTGATATAATTTTCGATGTTTTTAGGTTTTCGAAATGCACCCGTCTCCTTCGATCTGCAGCGTATGTTTTAAGATTTATAAATAATTGCCGCACTGTTTATAAGCAAAGAAAAGAATTAACTCAAGAAGAGTTACAAAAGGCAGAGAATATTCTTTATATACAGGCTCAGTCTGAAAAATATTCACATGAAATCTCGCTATTAAATGCAAATACGGCCGTACCGAAATCTAGCGATATATACATCAAAAGTCCATACATAGAAAATGGAATTTTGCGGGTCCATGGTAGAATCGATAATGCAGACATCCCAAGGGGACAAAAGCGTCCTATAATTTTACCTAGAAAAAGCTATATCACTAAACTTATTTTGATGCATTTCCACATGAAATTTTATCATATGAACCATGAAACTGCTGTCAACGAAATACGACCAAACTACTCTATTTCCAGACTTCGCAGCACATACAAAAGTGTCATTCGGCTCTGTCAAATGGGTAAAGTTAAAAAGGCTGTACCTCAAAACCCACAAATGGCCATACTGCCGCGCGCCCGTGTCGCTTCATATGTGGCCCCCTTTACATACACTGGAATCGATTTTTTCGGCCCCATCATGGTAACAGTAAACCGTCATAAAGAGAAACGTTACGGATGTATATTCACTTGTCTGACTATAAGGGCAGTACACATTGAAGTTGCACATTCCCTAACAACAAGCTCTTGTATCTTAGCCATTCGCAACTTTATGGCACGAAGAGGAACTCCACTTGAATTTTATAGCGACAACGGAACGAATTTTGTAGGTGCAGAAAGAGAACTCCGCGAGGGATTAGAAGATGTGGATAGGGATGAACTTCTTAAAACTTTCACTACAACGACGACAAAATGGAATTTCAACCCTCCGGCCTTACCCCACATGGGCGGTGCTTGGGAACGACTTGTTCGCTCCATTAAATCAAATTTATATCAAATTACAACTTCAAGGTCACCTAGCGATGAGATTCTACTTAGTATGCTAATAGAAGTAGAAAATATAATTAACTCCCGGCCTCTAGTCTACGTGCCTGTGGATGCTGAATCAGGTGAAGCTTTAACTCCAAACCACTTTCTGGTAGGGAGTTCTTCAGGGATGAATCCTATATCAGTATGTAGTGATAGCGGTGTAGTGGCAGCACTGTCACTTACTACTATTTAAGCAACTACGTGTCGAATTAGTGAGTAAGCAAAATGAATAAATAAAATCACTCTTAACATACCGTCGACGTATCGACGTGCCATGACGTGATTGTTGACTTTGAAAGAACGTGAATAAAATAATTATTTAATTAAATGTTGGAAAATATATTACAATCCTTAAATTATTTCTCTTTATAATAAACTCGAAAATGTGTTGTATACAATAATTAAAACATCGAAAATTTTCTGTTTGAATGGTACTAGTGCCGGAACAAGATTAAGAAAATTTCTTTATTTCAAGTGCGTAATTATTGATAAATTTGAAAAGTGAAATGTGTTGATAATGTTTTTTAATTTATTTTCCCAATTATGTGTCGAGTACACACATATGCTTCATATGTATATTATAACAAAAATGGAATTATATTATTTTTGCCAATACGTCTTGTTTTCTCGCTTTGTACATACTTACATATGTACATACATACAACAAAATATAATACTTGTTACAAATAAATTAATAAATTTAGTATGTATTTTGGAAAAACAAATTTGACTAAACAGTGTAAAATAAAAACAATATAATATTTTCGGTATTCAAAAACTAAAAGAAATTCAAATAATTTTAAGAAAATATACCTACATACATATGTATAATGGAATGATAACGAAAAATTTCATCATCACCACCTTCGTATATTCAGAAATGCGGGGAGTTGAAATAAAACAAATTTAGAAACATAGGTACATACATACATATACATACATATAAATGTATGTTACGCTGAAATACGGTGAAGCAAACAACGATCGTGGAATCAATAAATCAATGCTACAACTAATCTAAAAATAAATAAAAAAAAAAAAAAATCCTACAAAAAAAATACACATTCAAAATAACTTCAAAATTCTATCCAAAATGAAAGAAAATCATCGGATTTAATTTCGGCTAAAAACTTTAATGTGTGAATTTCTTGTCAAATTTTTGGGTACAACTGTACCAAAATTTTAAAAATCATAAAGAAAAATTTAAAACAGTAAAAATAAAAACTTGTTATACAGAAAAAAAAAGAAGAAAAACTGTAAAGAATCATGAAAATAACGAAAAACAAAAAGCCGTTATAAAGAAAAAAACACCAACTGAACGAAACAAAAAAAAAAATTGGAAAAAGAGAAGAAGAAAAACCCAAAATTAAACGAAGAAACAATGTAAGGTGTAAGAAAAAACAAGTTCAACCGAAAAAAAAATAGAATAAAACAAAGAATAAAATAAACTGAATAAGAAAATATAAAAAGAAAAAGAATAAAACCGAAAAAAAAGCAAGTGAAAAGCTGCAACTTCTACATCATACAAAACTACAAAAATACAAACAATAAAATATCAACGAAATATTCTACAAGCAAGACACCACAACAATAGCCACACAACAACAACAAAAAAATAATAAACAGAAGACGAAATTCAACAACAACCAATTTATCGGCAGACATAACAACAATAGAAACAACACAACACATTAACCAAACGCAACAATAGAGAGATGACAGGCCTAACAACAAAATACACTATTTCACCATGGGTATTATTAAATAGCTTTATATAATTATACTATATACATATACATACTTATCTTTATTTCTTAAATTTTTCTGACACTTACACATAAATACATATATGTACATACACTCGCTAACACAATCACATACATGCATATACAGTCAAACACAAACAGAAACATACACACATAAATGACACAAATTTGAAATTTTATTTATTTGTTTACATACATATATACAATAAATAAATGAATGAGAAAAAAAAAATGAAAAAATAATGAAAAAAATCTTGCGTTATTTATGTTGGAAATTTTATATACATACATATGTATACGAGTTGGACGTACACATGTATGTGCTTGCGAAGAGTGAAAACGAAAGGGTAGTTTTATCAAAAAAAATTATTAATTCTCTCAAAAAAAAAAAACAAACAAGAAATAAAAACATATATATTCATTTTAAACAACAAAAACAAAACAAACAAACAATTTAAAACCTTTCACATATTTAGATGGGTATAAATATAAATAAATACATGCATAATTCAAGTAGGTAATTAAACTACTATGAAGTAAATTTTCCTTTTAAATGAAATTTAAATTTGAACTATTTGGTTATTGCTAAAATCAGTAAATGTCTACAAATGAATTTGATTATAAGACTTTTAATAATCTTTTAGGTGAATTTTACAAAATAAAGAAAAGAGTTTTGCAAAACCGTCCACTTTCGAATAAGGATAGTAAAATAGAAGAATACATAAATTTGCTAATATCATCCTATAATAACATTCTAGTATATTCAAAAATTCATATTGATCAATTGTCCGGCCATTTACAAGAGGAAATAAATAGTAAAATAATAAAAAGCAGGGAAATTTTACTTAGGTGTTTTTTAAAACTAGAATGCAAAACCAAAATTCCATTTGGTAAAGATTTATTTGAGATAATACAGAAAGACATTTTGGTAGAAGCAGCATCTGATACTGAAACAAGCGATAGGGACTCTGAAGCAGAAGTAGAAGTTAAGGAAGAGATTATCACTGCTAGAACATTCAATAGTACAAGTAGGGTAAACATGGCGTCCATAGAAGAAAAAACCAAATTTATTTCAATGTGCTCTAACATTATTCGTGAAAATTATGATGGGAAACCACAAACGTTGAATTCATTTATTGATAAAATTAATCTGATTCAAGAAATAACTGCAACTAATTTAACTGGTTGCTTTATTTCTTTTATAAAATCAAAATTAGACGGAAAAGCAAGAGAGGTTTTACCAGAGAACATAACAAGTATTGAACAAATAAAAGAGTCACTAAGAAATAAAATAAAACCAGATAGTTCCAAAGTTTTATCAAGCAGGATTGTAGCACTACAGGTTAAAAACAATAACTACGAAAATTTTTCCAAGAGTGTTGAAAGTTTAGCAGACGACTTACAGCGTTCTTTAACAATAGAAGGCGTAACGAGGGACAAAGCCCAAGAAATGGCAATAGAAGAAACTATAAACATTTGTAGCAAAAATGCCTAGTCGGACATGATAAAAGCGATTTTAGCCTCGGCAACTTTTAAAGAACCGAAGGACGTAGTAGCAAAACTACTTACAGAAGAAGCTACAAACGAAATAAAGGAACGTCAGGTGTTATCGTTCCGAACGCCAAATAAAAATACTCACAATAGATCAGTTGTAACAATGACCAGTTTCGCAATAATCCCAACCGTAACAATAATTACGGAAATTCTCGGGGTTCCTATTCTCGCTATAGAAACAACAATAGTTATTTCAACAATAACAATAATAGGTTTCAGCGTAGTTATCGCGGTAATCACAGATACCAACCCCCGACAAACGCATACCAAAGAGCTGCTGTCAGGACTTTAAACGTGGAGTCCCCTCAACGACCGTCGTTGAGGGAGGAAGAAGAAGAACAAACGCAACAGTAAATCTAACAAATAATATTTCAAAAACGTATATCTATACGTTAAACCTCACATATTCTGATTTCATTAAAGTAAATTGTACTGACACAAAACAAACTTGCACCTTTCTCGTCGACACACAAGCAGACATTTCCCTTATCAAAATTTCTTGTCTTAATCATGATACTATTTTTAATAAAAACCAAGTAATAAGCATCACTGGAATAACAGATAATCCAATTTTAACGTTAGGTACAATATGTACAAATTTAATTATTTCAAACCAACTAATATCTCAAGTGCTTCATATAGTCAGCGATGACTTTAATATTCCTGCTAACGGCATATTGGGAAAAGACTTTCTAAAAGACAATAAATGTAAAATTAACTACGAAAACATGGCTATATCTGTTACTATCAGAAATACTAGAATAAATATCCCAATACAACAGGGGACAACAAATTTTTCTTGTATAATACCTCCCAGGTGTGAAGTATTCAAAATATTTAATTTAAGAAACATAACAGAACCCATGTTTATCGATTCCCAAGAAATTTGCGAAGGCGTGTTTGTAAGCAAAGGAATAATCGATTCGAACAACCCTATCGTACAACTTATTAACACAACTGATGAACTCAAATGCATAAGAAATGACAAAATCAAATTGGAAAAATTGAGTAACTTTTATATATATTCCATTAATGAAAATAATATTGATACACTGAGCGTATAGCCGAATTAAAGGGAATTTTACAAAATCAAATGCCAACTGAAGTTAAAGATAGCTTGTTACCTATTTGTGAACAATATGCAGATATTTTCTGTTTAAAGAACGATAAAATGACAATAAACAATTTTTATGAGCAGGAACTTCAATTAATAGATAAATCACCAGTTTACATAAAAAATTACAGGCTTCCGTATACCCAACGAGATGAAATCGACAAACAAGTTGAAAAGTTATTAAAAAACGATCTGATTGAACCTAGCATATCGAATTACAATAGCCCTCTTATATTAGTTCCGAAAAAGAGTACCGATAATAAAAAAGCGTATCGAATGTGCGTAGATTATCGAGCAGTAAACAGAAAATTACTCGCAGACAAATTTCCTCTACCACGCATAGACGACATCCTAGATAAATTAGGTAGGGCGAAATATTTTTCAATACTTGATTTGTTTTCAGGATTTCACCAAATCCCTATACAGCCAGAATCACGTAATATCACAGCATTTAGCACCGACAAAGGATCTTTTCGCTGGAAAGTGCTCGGGCTCGGGAAAGTGTTCGGGCTGAATGTGGCACCTAACTCCTTTTCTAGAATGATGTCAATTGCATTTTCGGGTATTAATTCAAATAAAGTTTTTTATATATTGACGACATTATAATTATCGGTTGCAGCAAACAGCATCATATTAAAAATATACAGGAAGTTTTTGAAACATTAAGGCGGTACAATTTGAAAATAAACCCTTATAAGTGCAATTTTTTTCGGCCAGAGGTCACATTCCTAGGGCACAAATGCACAGCCAATGGTCTTTTACCGGATGAGTCAAAAATAACGGCAATAAAAAACTATCCAATTCCATTTGATAAAGATTCTACCAGAAGGTTTGTGGCATTTGCAAATTATTATCGTAAATTCATTCCGAATTTTGCAATTATAGCAGCACCACTAAATAGAATGACGAGGAAAAACATCCAATTTAATTGGACCACAGAATGTAAAAACTCATTTGAAAATTTAAAATCAGCATTAATGAACCCTAACATATTGCAATATCCAAAGTTCTCAGAACCATTTTTAATCACAGTAGATGCATCTAAATCAGGATGTGGAGCTATACTCAGCCAAAATTTTCATGGTAACGATTTACCAATATCTTTTGCTTCAAAAACATTTACTCAATCTGAACAAAAAAAACCGATAATTGAATTAGAATTGCTTGCAATTCACTTTGCAATTAAACAATTTCGTCCTTACGTCTACGGAACTTTATTTACAGTAAGATCGGATCACAAACCCCTAGTATATCTTTTCAATATGAAAGACCCATCATCAAAACTAACCCGTATACGGTTGGAACTCTCGGAGTATAATTTTGTAGTAGAATATATCAAAGGAAAAGATAACGTAGGAGCGGATGCTCTTTCGAGAGTCGGAATTAATGAACTAAAAAACTCAGATAACCAAGTACTGGCTATGACAACACGTTCGATGGCTAAAATGCCAGATAATAAGAAAAATACCATACAACACGAAATAGAAAAACAAAACATTCCCAAATTAAAAGTCTTCGACAAGTTTTCTTATAACTTTAACAAGAATAGTTCAAAAATAAGAACAGAAATAATCACTAGTGAAGAGAAAATTAAAATATTACGCGTCAATTTATATAAAAAATTAAAAAAACTGTTTAATATGGATTTTGAGATTATAAACGAAACAATTAGGCTAGACTATTTGTTTTCGAGGCTACAACTGGAAGCCGATAACCACAACATTCATAGTGCAGAATTACCAATAAATTACATACTTTTTACAATTTGTTCAACTGAAGACTTTAAAAATTATGGTAATAAGTTTCTTAAAAATTTGGAAATAGCCTTAACGGATCCAATCGAAGTAATACTAGACGACGACAAAAAACTAAAACTCATGCAGATATACCACAACGACCCTATTTTAGGTGGTCACTGTGGACAAAAGAAATTGTATGCAAAAATCAAAACAAAATTCTATTGGAAAAATATGACGAGGGACGTAGCAAAATTTGTTAGGAGTTGTCCTAAATGTATTTTAAATAAAGTTAAGAACAAAAATATAGAAAAACTAATTTTTACACCAACTCCACTCAAGGCTTTTCATTTAGTTGTTTTAGACACAATCGGTCCATTACCACAATCAGCGTACGGAAACAAGTATGCACTTACTTTAATGTGTGACCTTACGAAATATTTGGTTACAATATCAATCCCTGATAAGTCAGCACGGACTGTTGCGCGTGCAATATTCGAAAATTTCATATTAGTCTACGGTAAAATGAATTCCATAAAAACAGATTTGGGAACTGAATTTAAAAACGATATATTCATGGAACTTTGCAAAATTTTTAATATTGATATAAAATTTTCTACAGGGTATCACCACCAAACGGTAGGAACTGTAGAGCGAAACCATCGTGTGTTCAACGAGTATGTCAGAGCATATTTGAACGAAAATTTGTCTGATTGGGATACTTATCTCAAATATTTTACTTTTTTTCACAATACGTCACCCAATACAGTTTTTGACAACAAATTTACTCCCTACGAATTGGTATTCGGTAAAAAATCAACAATGCCAAATGAAAAAAGTACTGACGTAGAGCCAATTTATAACATTGAAAATTACAGTAGAGAAGTTAAATATAGACTAAAGAAATCGAATGAATTAGCACAGCAATTGATCAATAAACATAAGTATCGAAATAAGAATTAATATGACCAATTTGCCAAACCATTAGACATAAAAGCAAATGATACTATTCTATTACAAAAAGAACCATACGAAAAGCACCAGAGCATATACGATGGTCCTTATCTAGTAACGAATGTGGATGGTACAAATGTAACAATTATGCATGAACTAACAAAGAAAAGAAAGACGGTTCACAAAAATAGAATAAGAAAAATGTAAACAAAATCAAATACGTATCAAAAAAAAAAAACCAAAAAAAAAAACCATTAATATAACAATTAAAACAAAATTTTTTTTCAAAATCTAACTTAACCATGATGAGGCAGGCAGGCTGAACAATTGGAGGAAGGCGCTTACTGGTGGGCCTTTTGCTCACCAGTCGAAGGGGTGGTGTCTGGTGGGCACTATCCCCTGATCCCAATTGTTTCGCTGTGTTTGTTATACAACAAATTTTTAATAAACGTGACATTTTTTCATAAAAATAAAACAAACTTCGTAAACGAAATTTTTTATATACATTCATATTTGAAATGTTACAATAACTTTATTATGTAATAACTAATAATAATAACATGTTATGAAAAAAAAAACATAAAAATTTGTATTAAACTATAAATTTGTTTATTTAAAAACAAAACCTTTTAAAAAAAAAGACTTTTTTTTTTTGGAATTAAACATAACAAAAATAATATATTATATATATATTATTAAACTAAATTTGTAGAAATTGAACAAATAATATGAATATCACAAAACTTTATTATAATAACGTCGTTATATATATAACAACAAAAACCCAAAATTTAAATTAAATCTATTCATACATTTATTTAAAAACAAAACTTGAAAAAATATAAATTTATACCTTAAATAATCTAAGGTCAAAAATATACTCAAACAGAAGAAAAGAAAATTAATTAAATAATATCAAAATAAATATAAGTAACAAAAACTTTGTATAAAAAAAATTTTTTAACTAAATTTTCCTACAAACAAACAAAACAAAAATAAGAAATAAAATTTTTTTTTATTCATTTTGCAAAATCAAACATTTAACATTAATAATATTTTTAGATACTTATACAAAAAAAAAAACAATCAAACTTTGTAGAAAATTAAAACAAAATATAAATTTTTTTCTTCTATATATTGTTGGAAAATGCTGAATCTAACGAGACTGATCACCTCGGTTTCATTCAACATTTTTTTATAAAAAGGGAGGTGCATAGGTAGGTGGCCAATGCTTATGTTTCCAAACTTTAAAAACAAAATACAAATACTTTCAAATTATAAATATTTTCAAATAGAAAAAAACTAACATATCAAAATTTTTAATAATATAAATATTATAAGTTATAAGTAATTTATATTTTTTTCTTTAAAAGAAGGGAGGTGTTGTGGCAGCACTGTCACTTACTACTATTTAAGCAACTACGTGTCGAATTAGTGAGTAAGCAAAATGAATAAATAAAATCACTCTTAACATACCATCGAACAAGAGCAGTTGTTTCTTCTTTATATTACAGCGGCATATTACTAAAACAATCTTGGCTTATGTCACAACAGTATGCCAACATTTTCTGGAAGAAATGGATTTCTGAATATCTACCATCGTTAACATGTAGGTCGAAATGGCATGAGCGCCCGAAACCTTTATTAAGTCAGGGGGATTTAGTAATCATTGTTGACAATTCACTTCCTCGAAATGGCTGGTTGCGTGGTAAAGTTGTTGAGACTAGATTGGCAAGTGATGGTCAAGTACGAAGCGCAAAAGTACTTACTCAATATGGAATCCTAGAAATGCCTGCAACAAAACTGGCGATTTTGGAAGTCGATCCTGAAAAAGAGTCTGGCTGCGAAGAGTCTTCTTGCCATACTGCCGTTGGAATGTTAATGCCACTGCCAAAATCTTCGTGATTATTTTCCGTCTGGCAAGGCCTTATTTTGTTGTACTAAAATATTATATTTGTGATTACCAACTTATAGATATTATAATTTAACGAAACAAAATACTTGCTTAGCCATATTCTTTATTAAGCCGGCGCCATTTTGTAATCCCTAACAAGCTGCAGATGGTAAAGGTTTTCCTTATTAAAATAATAAGACTTCCTTCTTGAAAAAAAAACCATAGAGATATCTTATTAATTTTGTTCTATTTTATTAGGTATTTATTAGGCACTGTTTTCTCTGTGTTGTTGCAAACAATAGTCCTTCGCCAATCTGAACCGCTGTTTAAATCTAAAAAATATACAGTCAGGAATTTCAGCCTGATTATTTCATTCCAAATACACTTTTGTTGGCAAGGATAGAACGTCGCTCTTATCCCACATTTGTCTCCTAATACGCACCAAATGATGTTCTTCTTCTGACTCCGACGAAGATAAATATGATACCATCAATATTTGTTGATCCATTTTCTATAAAATACAAACTTTTAATTAAAATAACAAAAATTCTAGTTTTTACTTACATTTTACTTCTATTTTGTTTTATTTATATTGCATGTAAACATGTGTTGCCGTTCTATTACAAATTTAATAAAATCTTTTACAATTAGTATGAAAACTCGATTCGATAGCGATCGAATGCCATCATGAGGAAACTAGATATAGATCGAGTTTCATTTTTGCTCGATAGTTCATTCGATATCGAAAGTGGTAATTAGACCCCAGAAGAAAAATAAAGTTGAAAATGTAATACCTATTATTGTAGCAAGCACTGGGCAAGTTTTTAGAGTAAGTTCTCTGCTTCTCATTTGGAATACGACTGCCGCTATTTTCATAAGTTTCAACAGAACCAATGTTTTATTTTAAAAAGCAGAGAAAAGTAAAAGCAGTAAAAAGTTAAAATTTTGCGTCTTTTTAACGTTTGACTTGAGTTTTTTAAACATAGATTATTTCTATAAAAGTTATATTGTTGAGATGGGTTTCCATTATTTTGAGCTTGGTTATGTCGTTTATATAAAATTCTCTGACCATCTCTATACCTTTGACTGTTTTGTTGGGAATTCTGAATAATGGGTCGGCTGTGAGAAAAGTTTTTCTGTAAACTACGATTATTATGAGTACCTACATTATTCTGGTTAGTTTCGTTATTATGTCTATAAAGCTACGTTCACATTTATCAAATATTTGCCCAAAAAAACGTAACCAATAGTTTTGCTAAGGGATAGTGTCATTTAACACGATTTTTATATTACAAAATAAAATTAATTCTTCTCCAAAAGAGTATTTTTATACAGTTTTTAAAAAATTCGAACCCAAAATTAAAAAAATATTGGAATTAAAGGAAATAAATTATTAGTTTTTTTCTTGGTTACGTTTTTTTCGACAAATATTTGATAAATGTGAACGTAGCTTAAGATTGTCGGTTTTTGTATGTGAATTGTTTCCGACCTTCGACGTTGCCTGGAAACGCGCATCCTGCCTAAAACAATATCCGTTGCCTCCTCCCTGTCCCCAAGGTTTCTGCAGAAAAGAATCGTTTTCATGAGTTCAGGGATGATGTTTTCAAATATATTTAGAGCTGTACGCATATTATTATTAGCGCTTTGCTTGGCAGCTTCGGTTTCTCCCAAGATGACCAACATTTTACTATTTAACCTGTGCAACCTTTCCTTTATTTCGTTGTAGAATTCCAGTGCATTTGTCCTAAAAATCGTTGCCCTAAGTGCGTCGAAAAGTTCGACGCATGTACGTCGGTCGCCAAAATTGTTTTGCAGTACCCCCTTTATTTGCAACCAAGCTGTAGCATCGCAATTAATCTCTATAGTTTGACTTGCTTTCCCTTTTAATTTAGAATTTATTATGTCCGAGAAAAGTTGTTGTGAAAGTTCGTCTTATGTCTGTAAATGTGGATGTATCCTGTCGATCTGGGTTATAAAGGTTTTTAAGTCTCTGCTGTCCCCTTGGAAATCTGGTAAAGTATTAGTAATTATTATTTGTTTTAATAACATCAAATATACGGGTTTTCATTGACAGATAAAGAGAAGTTATGTAATCCAACGAATTTTGATTCCAAGCATCCTTAATGGCCTGAATTAGTGACTGCTTGTCATCAAATTGTCTCCTTCATAGATCTTACGAGATAACAAGCCCCAGAAATTTTCGATAATGTTTAGATCTTACTTAATATATTAAGTTTGCAAGTATGTATAATATTTTTTTAGAAAACTGTATGTATTTGTTATCAAGTAAATATTTTTAGTTTCTGTACAATCAAATGTGTTAACGGATCGTATTTTCTCAGTAGTCGGTACTATAATAAATAAAATTAAGATTCTAATTTTAAACCCTGAATATATGTTATAAAATTGTAAGAACATAAATATAAATTTTTTTATTGACAATTTTATGTACGTAATGTTTTTATTATTTAAATAGATGATCACCTGAAGATGTAGACAAACAATCTACGAAACGTCGGAAAATTTGTAAACAAAAGAACTTTTATTTACACATTTTTATCAGGCCAAATAAGCTTAAAATTGTAATAAATACTTTTAAAATTCCTTTGATTAAGACTTAATAAGTTTACAAGACTATGAGTTTCCAAAAATTTTACCACATGCAATCTTCGTCTTATTTTGCAACATCAAGAGGTGTGTCCGAAAGTATATATATTTCTATATTTGTTTTATATTGTTTTTTATAAATACATATATGTATTTTTTAATCTTGGTTTTTAAAAATGAAATGTTTTTTTCAATATCCACTTGAAATATCCACTTTGTCTGCCCCTTTTATTTTTAAAATCCTCTTTTCGTGCTCCTTTTTGAAAAATTTCAACTTTAACGCTGACTATAATATTTCTAAGAGTAAAATGCTTTCGAACATATCGAAAAAACATAAAATCTTTAATTGATTCATCTCTAGAATAATAAAATAACTTTGATTTCGTTTATTTTATTATAGAAGAATTGAAAATTTTATTAGAATGAATACCCTAGTATACACTCAAACGTACTTTATATCAAAAACAAACATGTATTTTATATGTATATATATTTCTTAGAAATAAAGTGTCGTCGTTAGCTTACGCAAACCATACTCAACAATTAATAAGTTGTGGTGAAGACAATGTTGTTGTATTTTGGGAAATGAATGCTATGAGAAAAGAAGCTCCCGCATGGGTTGAAAATAATAATTGTCAAATATGTTCACGGCCATTTTTTTGGAATTTCCGTTCGA
Organism: Lypha dubia; assembly: GCA_947311025.1. Taxonomy (NCBI): domain Eukaryota; kingdom Metazoa; phylum Arthropoda; class Insecta; order Diptera; family Tachinidae; genus Lypha; species Lypha dubia. The sequence continues at coordinate 72,704,027 of OX371261.1, read as the reverse complement.
TGATGGATCAAAAGCAAATCGGTGAGTATAAAAAAAGAAGTCTAAAAAGTTTATTTAAAAATATGTAGCTATACGATTTTTATTAATTAAACTTTATACCATTGTTGTTATCTTTTGTATAAGTGTATTTTTTTGTAAGATAATGCTTTAGTCCTTAAATGATTAATTTTTCTAAAATTTTCAATTCCAAATAAATAAGTTTGTGAAAACATAAATTAAACAGTTACCTTAAAAAAATGAAATAGTGCATTTACATTTAGCGAAATCTAGTAGATCAAAATCTATACCGTTTACACCAAGCATATTTGACATGTCGTGGTGTGGTTACTCGTATTCCGCTTAGAACATTTTTACAAAAAGTGAGTTGTAAATCAATTCTATATAATTAATGTACATTCTTTTTAAATTCCTAATCCATTTTTGATGTATCGAATATATTGAGGATATTGAACGCTAACATTAATTATATTCCGAATAGTTTTTTTTATTATTTCTTTCATCGAATAATTGTTGCCCAGTCCATTTAGTTTCATCTTTCATAGATAACGTGGAATACATTACCTTAAAGTACATAAAAGACATTTAAAAATATTAGTTTAAAAAGTTTTCATATTTTGTGCAAAAAGTTATAACGACTTCAAGTCTCATAAAAAACATAAGTCGCAACCCACGTTATTATTAGCAAAAATATCTATAATGAAGTATATTTTTAAAATGAATCCATACATTATAATTTTTCTCGGAAAAATATTATTGTTACATGCGGCAAACCAGTAAACCCTGACGATATAAGTATATGTGTATCAAGATTTCGTTTTCATCCCAAATAAAATTGATTTATAATTTTTTATACAAATCTTAAATTGCATACAATAAAAATTTTATTTAGGCCCTAATTTTGTAAATCGCATCACCGAAGTGACTTTTATATGGAAAGCAAAAACGAAAATTCAAATATTTAAAAATTTTGTTTTTGTTTTTCATACAATATCATCACCGAAAAAAAGCACAGAAATTAAGGCGTTGCTTTGCCTTCAAAAATTTAAAAATTTGAATGAAAACAATGAACAAAATTTTTAAATATTTGAATTTTTAAGTTTTATTTTTTATGACCAGTTTTTTTTTATTGCAATAATTTCAATAGGTTTTACCTGCGGGCTCTCTATGGTTAACTATTTGTTTCCAAAAATAAATAAAATAAAACGAATTTTATTTTACATTTACCCAACGTTTCGTTTCTTTTTTACAAATTTCTTCAGGGGTTTCTTTAGGCAACAAATTTGCGATTCCCGTAAAAGAATCTTGAAACAATTCCGCTTATAGCTAACATGGAACAATGGATACAGAACATAGAAGATGAAACGTAAAAGGATTTAACAAGATCAAAAATAGCAAATAGAATAGCAAACTACAGACGAAATATAAGAAACACAGAAAAAGAAAAGTTTATACTGAGTATATACGACAAAACAAAGAAATTTATTAGAGAACATGATGAAATTGTCATTACCACGTCAGACAAGGGTAACAAAACGGTTGTTATGTATATGTTATGAATACAAAAAGAAGATGTACACATTATTAGAAGACAAAAAAACATACAAAATCATCAATGATGACCCAACAGACAAACTACAAAAAACTAACAACAAAATAATCACAGAACTATTAAAACAGAACAAAATAACAATATATGAAAAAATTAAAATGACAATGCATACATCTGCTGCACCTGAACTGTACGGGCTACCAAAAATCCATAAGGCTAATGTACCTGTCAGACCAATTTCGTCATTAACAAAAGTTCCGTGCTATCACTTAGCAAAATATATAGGAAATATTTAAAAAAATTTAATATCCTCAACATACAACATAAAAAATTCATTTGAACTCATCTTTTCAGATGATATTTCATGCTTTTCACCCCAGCTTCCCAAATTCCACCGAAATTGGGTGCAGCTGGGGTATGAAGTGCCACTGGATTCCACACTTTGCTGCGTAAACAGAAATGAAATATCATCTGAAAAGATCGATCAACACTTCTACATTGACGTTCGAAGAGTTATATACGATATTAAAACAAGTTGAGGCTTGTTTGAATTCACGGCCATTAACAGTTGCAACAGATGATCCAACCGATCTCTGTCCAATAACACCAGCTCACTTCCTCATCGGTAGAGCCATTTTAACAGTACCTGAGGCAAGTGTTTTAGATGCAAAATCTAAGTTAACTAATCGGCTGAGTATTTGCAACAACTGCAAACACGCACAAAGTGGCGCACAGTACAAAAAAACTTAAATTAAAAACTGAATGGTTAAAAAAGTTGTATATATTCAATAATTTCTAAAAAAATAATTGAAACACAAAAGAATGCAAATTTGATAAGATTTAAATTTTTAATATGATACTATTTTAAAATCAAATAAAGAAATCAGCTTGGTTGATATCAAATTGAATTCTATGCCAATTGATTGCAGTTTTTTACAGGTTTGTTACAAGCTGAAAGCACAACTGCAGGAGGGCGGGGAAACTATACGGTTAAACACTTACAACGACCACGTCCACTACAGTGGTACCAAAAATATGCCAGTTGCCCTACAAATACTGTCCCTTTACTATTTTGTTCACTGTATCGCGATTCTTAGTCCGATTATAATATTTTGTATACCGGTGTTCATGGATCTAAAATATTGTTGAATTTCACTTGTTGATTTGTTTGATTTGAAGAAGCATTAAGAGCATATTGTTTAAAATGTGTTTCAAACAACCTTATAGAATCATCTATGTCAGAAGGTGTTCTCAACGGCATATTTTCCATGCAATGAGCACTCAAATATTTTTTGTATTTCAGCCAGTTAGTACGTGCAGATGTCACTAGTACATCACATGTATGTACGTGTTGCAGTTTTGAGTGGGTATATAGTGACAATAGTAATAGTAGGCGCGTGGTCTGAAGATAAATCCAAAGATGCTTCAACTTTAATCATTTCGGTGAGCGCACCTTTCACTATTCCAAAGTCGATGAAATCAGGAATTTTTTGTCGATCTGTTGGCCAATATGTTTGTTGAGGACATGAAACTACATCCAAACCCATTTTATAAATTGTGTTAAACAACTCACGACCCTTAGGGGTGATTAAACGTGAACTCCAGAATGTGTGTTTAGCCTTGTAGTCATCAGCTGCTAGAAAAAGGTGGCCCAGTAATTTATGGAAATCCGTATATTGGCTCTCGGTAATTGAAAATCTGGGGGTGTGAATAGACAGATGATGTTACAAGTTTTGATAATAATTTTCAATCACCCCTATTATGAATGTCAATTTTGTCTCATGTGACGTCGACTATACAATAATGGCATTGCCATTGTCAACATTGCCATATGCCGATAACAATTGACAACGTCATCGCATTTTGAAAGGCAATTTAATGGCGACATTGTCTTAAATTGACTCTGTTTTTGTCGACAACACTTTTAACAACGACTTGACGCAATTGGTGTTTGTAACTGACTCTGTGTTTTTAAAATGGAGCAAAAAAATTAAAATAACGACAATTTAACCATTTGAGGAGCTTATGCAGCAGGAAAAAAATAAATCATACCTAGCTAAAGGAATATAGGGGCATAACACCAATTAATTAATTAATGGGAAGAATTTACAAATAAACTAAATTGTATTGGATCACCAATTCGAGATAGCGATGGATGCCAAAATTTATGTTTAAAAAGAGATTGTACTCGTATATGTATGTTCACTTCCAAATAAAAATGTGTTTGCTTATATGTAGGACCAGGTGAGGAAAGATTTCAAATGTAAGGTAAAAAACAAATTGATGCTGAATAAAGCAAAAGTTAATGCAAAAGGAGGAAGAACTTGCAAATTATTCACCATTTCACCTTTGGAAGAAGCTGCTGCTAACTTGGTCCAATTTTAACAGCAACATACAGGAATGTTCTGAAAATCACTCTTTCGTAAACTGATTTCAAATCACTGAAAAGGTGTTCTGGGGGCACAAATGTTTGAAATCTCGTGACATGACGATTTCAAATCACTTTAAGTTTTTTTTTAATATTTTTACTTTAAACTGCAATAAAATTATCACGCACACTTAATGTGATTTGTTCTTTATTTGTTTTGCAATAAAATTAATTATTTTACCTAGAAGAACCTACAAAAATTTATGGACGCTGTATTTTTTGTAGATTATTTTTATATTTAGCTTTAAGATCAATTATTGCTAACGAACTTGCTCCAGGCATTTTTACGATATATTTATAAAAAATTTAACTTCAATTCGTAGAATTATTATATTTTTGTGATAAATTTCTTAAAGATACAAAGAAAATGTATGTAACGAGAAAAAATCGGCTGTTTGCTCGTGATTTAGAACAGTGAAATCACCACTAAAAATGAAAAATCTCGTGCTTTTCAGAACACCTAAATATCACTTCCGTGATTTTAAAATCGTTCATGATTTGATATCACCGTGATTTCAGAACATACCTGATAATCTGGGTTAATTCAAGGAATTGAACCCTCTATTGGCGAAATAGCAACACTAAACGTAACTGAAACAGAGTTTGTTTCGTATGCTTGAGAATGCTGAAAAGTTGCACTCAACTTCCGCACGTTCAGCTACAGTGGAAGTCAGTTCTAAAAAAGTAAACGAAGTCATTATGTTATGTAAAAGGAGGTTTCTACTGAAATATATAATATAATTGTTCAATTCACAAGCTCAGTCGTCTGTCTTATGGTTTAAAAAAAGACGATATTTGTTTATGAGCTTGTGAACAGACAAATTTGTTGTATCGTTATTTTGTCGTATTTTAAATGTCAATTTAATGTTGTCAGTTCATATGAGTAAATAGTTTATGTCAAAAAACAAATTTCTTTTTATCAAATAAAAAAAAACATGAAAAGTGAAACTGAAAAAAGTAAATTATGAAACCAGGTGTGGGAATTATAATATGACGCAAAATATAATAACTTTTTTAGCGACAAGCAATTTTGATTAAATTAGTTTGAAAATTAAGTTGAAATGAATCAAGTATATATTTATCATTAAGAAGAATGTATTTTCTGGTGTTACTTATCACATATATAAAATATTTTTACAAATTAATTTAACAAATAGAATATTCCCAGACCCGGCCTCAATATAACATTTGAAAAACATATAAAATTCAATCGTATAATTATAACACATTTTTGTATGAAAATTACCAACAACAAAAATACAACATTGTATAATTATACGATTAGACAACACATATGACGTTAATACGAGCTTGTGAATTGAACAAATGAAAGAAATAAAAGTTTTTTTAATGGACACAAACAATTACATTTTTCTCACATATTTAAAAAAAAAACAAAAAAAATTTATAGTTATGACATTTATTTCTTTCATATTATCGATAACAAGGCAACCTCAACATACTACCTTTAGTTAATACCGATATGGCATTGTGTTAATGTCGACGACATACAAATGTGACGACGCCTATTGTATTGTGTTGACATCGACGTCGACATTCATAATGGGGGTGAATATAAATATTTGTTGCTTGAAAATTTGCAAAAATCATGTAATAAGTAGTGTTTTCATTCGCGATTTTATTAGAATTCCCGAGCCACCGCCAGCTCTACCTCGAGGGTCCTTGGTGTCGTAAATGTGTTATAATTATATCCACTAATTATAAAATAGCTTCGAGACGTCAAATGAGTTTCTGAAATGAGAATTACATTGACTTTTTGATTCCTTATGAAATATTTTATTTCGTTTTTATGTTGGCTGATGCCGTTTACGTTCCACAAACAGATTTTTAAGTTCATGGTTTGTTTAATACTGCCTGCAACAAGGTAGAATGCATTTTCAACATTTCCTGCATCATACAGGACATGTTGAGAGTAAAAGTATTTACTGTTTGAATTAAGCTCTCTATTGAGGCTTCAAATCGACTAAAATTAGAACCTGTATCTTTATTTGCTGGTATCGTTTTTTGCGCCGTAGTCAGTCTGGTTACTTTTTAAAATATTAGCGTATGAAAATTGACTATTAGGTTTTTGTTGCGCGATAGTCGTGTTAGACTTCAAAACATTTCAATATTGATTTTGGCTGGTGGACGGTTGAGGTAAGTGTGGGTAGTTTAAAGATGTTTTAGGCTAATCGGGAGTAGCATTAGTTTTTTTGTTTGACGAACTGTTAAAAGACGAATAAAGAAGGCAGCTCCAGTAGTTAGCAGTATGGTTTCCGCCGCAATTGCCACATTTTTTTGCCTTGGGATCACCCATCAATTGTAGCTCACCACATACAACGCAGACGGTAGGCAACTTGCAAGCACCATATTAGGTGCGAGCAATCCGACAAGGATTCTACATTGCTCGGTTAAAAAACCTTGTGCGAAAATGCATACGAGAATGCAAGACTTGCACTGTTTACAAGCGCCAGTTTCAGCAGCAAATCATGGCCGCGCTTCTCCCCGAGCATGTAATTTTTTCGTTAACCTTTACCTACCTTTACCTGGTGTCGATTTCGGCTGTCCATTCAACCTTAAATCCTCGTTGCTAAGACATGTCAAAATACTAAAAGGATATGCGCAGTCTTCGTCTGTTTATCCAACAGAGCGATGTACTTATAATCATGCTCGGACCTTTCTATCGACGCTTTTCTTGCATGCTTCAACCGGTTTACCGGGCGAAGAGGTCCAGCTAAGACCATGTACTCAGATAATGGACGTGATTTTTTCGGGTTTTAAAAGCCCTCAACGAGTTTTTAAAGTCAGCTGAAAGAGCTCTAGTCTACAAGTACTGCAAACTTGGTTTCCATTGGTCGTTCATCCCGCCATATGCGCCCCACATAGGAGGCTTAAGGCCGAAGCATGATATCTCATTTGAAGAAAATTCTCTCACACCTGTCCTTTACCTTCTAAGAGTTCACTACACTTCTCGTACGCATCGAGGCTGTACTCAGCGCGAGACCAGTCTCACCTATCAGAGAAAATCCAAATGAACTTTTACCCCTGACACCAGGTCATCTTCTGCTCGGAGCCCCTTACTGCAGCGCCACAAGCTCCGGTAGAACGGTATCAGTTTGCGACCCATTGTCAAACTCTGTGTTCTACCAACCAATTCTCACACTCAACCTATAAGGGCGCCTCAAACCAATTAAAATAAAAGCCTCGTCCCACCAAATTTTTTTCCACGCAAAAAAAATTCAACTTCACTGAACGTTTCTTAATGCTGTATATTTCTACACAGTATTGGCTACTGTGGAGCCAAAGTGTCATCTATGTGGTCGAAATCACCCATTAAAATATTGCCAGCAGCTTAAGGAGTTGGGCCTACCCCAACAAGGGCTATTGCCTAAATATCTTGGCGTTTGATCACGTCCGAATCACGTCGGGAATCACTACCTTCTATCCCATCCTATCATACATGCGTTCGAACAAGTAGACCGGGTCTCCAAAAGGCATCGAGCATCTCGGCTGGGAGTATGTTGAAGCGACTTCTTTTTTTTTTATAACACTTTAATGTCATTTTGAACTCTATAGCATATAGTTTTTTTTCTTGTTTTTATTATACTTTTGTTCAAAAAGCAGATCTGCAAGAACTGGAATTTTTCATTTTTTAATTTAACCTTGATGTTGTTGACTTTTTCTAAGCAAGAGTAGCGAGCTTAGGAAGGTCTGCGCTTCAACAGCTATTTTAAATTAGGTAAATCTTTCAAAATTTTATATGAATACGAGTACTAATCACAAAAAACAAACAAAATCAAAACAAACAGAACTTTATAACTGTAAATATCATAGCTATGTATAAAAAACTAACTTAAATATATGTATACATATTTATATTATAAAAAATGTGTATATGAAAAGTAGTATTATCAGGCTCAAGTTCAGTTTTTTATTGAATTAATGCAAATTCAAATTACTAAGAGTTATTTTTTGAATTTTCATTAATTCAATAAAAAACTGAACTTAAGACTTATAATATTACTTTTCATATGTACATCAATATAAGTTCAAATAATAATTACGTTTATTCGTAATAATATAAAAAATATTATAAAAATTGCATTTGAAAGCGAGTAACTTTGCAAAAACTAAATTACCGACGAAACGATAGGTTATTTCATATATTTTATATTTAAAGCCAAATTATAAAAATAAAGGTTAAGCTCCTTACAAGTAGTTTGAAAAGTTATTTGTGAGTTGTGGCAAAATACAGAACTTCCAATATTTAGTGGGGCCTCTATTAGAAAATTATTATTGGATCTTTTGGATTATTATTATAAAACTGTTAAAAAAAAACCTTGCAAATATATTGAAAATGTTTCGAGTAGTTATTCCGGATCTCAAAGTGCAAGTGCAGCATTAAAATAAACGCTTATAACTTTAAATAGCATACAAATTAATTGCAGAGAAAATGATGTTTTGACAAAGGCTTAATTATATATAATTTAATTATTTTATTTCTTTAGTTCCTGTACAACAAGATCTAATCTTATCTTTGGAGTACAGAAGCATATTATGTCACATACAAAATTACTTTTAGGTATAGTTAACAAAATTGATAAATGTTAAAAAAAAGAAGAAAGAGAAAAAAAGAAAAAATACAATGTACATACATATAGTTATTTGAAAAAATTATATAAAAATTTATTAAAACTATTAGCATTGCAATTAAATTGTTGATTTGGTGGAAGACTTTTCCAAAGGCGAGCGGCATGCACATAAAATTGCCACTCAGATACTAGACGTTGTCGTCGAGGTAATATAACACGGGTCAACACAAAATTTGACCTAAACTTAAAAGTATGAAATTTCGATTCTTTTGTTGGTAATTAGACGCAAAAAAAAAATAACATTAAAAAGTTTGCTTTTGTACTTGGGAGATCGACTGAACGATATTTTTATAACGTTAACGTTGTTCAAAGCTCAAAATGTCCTGATGAAAACAAAAGCAAACTTTATACAGGAAAAAGGTATTTTCTTTTTGTTTTTGTTCATAATTAACCAGAAAATCATAAAATAAACTTTAGGACGAAGAACAAAAATTTTTTTGTAGAGCCGTGTAATGTTACGGTTTGTAGGAGATTGGCAAAAACGAAGTTTTTCGAATAAATACTTGGGATTTTGCGTATATATTATTTTATGCAAAAAAAGCTAACACCGTACAGATTCTTGGAAACAGATGAAACATGATCAAATCTACGCAAACCATATACATATCTAATAATATTGTTAAATAAAACATTTAGCTTTCTTTTGTTAACAGAGTCACAGTTACCAAATAATTCGCAGCCATATAGCAATGAAGGAATCAAGTATGCCTTGGCTAGCAAGGTTCTTATCCGTAATGGAGTGAAACATTGCGTAGACCATAGAGCACGTAACTTCATATATAATTGACCCACTAAAGCATTTACGTGATCTGCCCACGTCAAGTGATTGTTGAAGATTATTCCAAGATTCTTCGCTTTATTAACAATTTCAACACTCTCGTTCTTCAAAACAACATCCCCTGAGAAAGAAGGCACTTGATTCCTTTTGCCTATTATTATGCACTTCGATTTACTAGGGTTCAAACAAAGTCCATTCGCACGAGCCCAGAGATAAATTTTGTTTAACTCAACATTTAAATATGAAATACCAGCGGCAATATTTTCAGCTGGAGTACTTAGAGTAAGTTGTACGTCATCTGCGTATAAGCAGATATTAGATTTTGAAAGAATTGTTGGTAAATCATTCACGTAAATTGGAAACAATAGTGGTCCTAGGATAGAACCCTGTGGAACTCCCCTGTTGAGCGACAGTTTTTCAGACCATACTTTATTTACATAAACCGACTGCGTACGATTTGATAGATAAGAGGATATAAGCTTGGTTGATGTGACTGAGAATCTGAAGAAGTTTATTAGTTTTTTAATTAATATTTCATGATCGACGGTGTCAAATGCCTCAGAGTGATCTAGAAGCACCAAGAAACTTATGTTGCCATTTTCTAGTTCCTGTCGTATGTTTTCATTTACTTCAGCAAGAGCCGTAATGCAACTATGACTCTGGCGGAAACCAGACTGCGTATTGGCAAGTAGTTTGTGGCCATTGATATACGACAGCATTTGTTGATAAAAATTTTTGCATGTTTCCATATTGATGGAAACGTGGAGAACATAATAATATTGTTGAACATATAGGTGATGTAAGGAAGAATAAGAGGTAGAAGAATTTTTATAAATTTAGGGTGTGTATTATCTGTTCCCACAGCATGTGATTTTATTAAAAAACATGTTGATATAACATCATATTGAGTTACACATGAAAATCGAAAATGATCGCCGATGACACCATCATCTGAACTTGTTCCGTGCGAGGAAAAATTAAAATAATTTGGATCTGATCTGATAAATGGAGTACTGATGAACGTTCTATTGAGCGTTTTTGCATCAATATCGCAGTTAATGATATTTCTCTGATTACCAAAGCCAATCTCACGAATGGTATTTCAGGTTTGGCCAGTATCAATTGCAGTGCCAAATCTTGTGGAGTAATAATGGCTTTTTGCAAGTCTTATATGCATATTAACATTCTTTCTAGCAATTTTGTATTGATCTTTCATTTCAGCAGTTTTGAATCTTTTCCACCTCTCATACACAATCCTATCACAATCATACACAAATTTAGTTGCCTAAAATCATGATAACTGAAACTCTGATTAGATTGTTCAGTATCAAAATTGTAGTTTAGAAATAAGAGGTCGTGCTTGGAAAAACACGATGCGGAAATTTGATCGTATAAAGTTATTTTCGATGTGTTAGAAACAAAGTAAAGGTCTATCAATGTAGAACTTGTGGATGTAGGATTGACTGTGTTAGCAGGAAAAAGTCCAAGAGACAACATATTATCTACAAGCCTCGAATCGGTTAATATATTTGAATTGAAATCACCAGTGATTACAATATCATCATATTGTAATATGAGAGTTTCTAAGGTATTATATAACCCTGAAAATGGTAGTCTTTTGTTTGGCCGATATAGACAACCCAACAACAATTTTTTTCCAAGTGAAAAAAACTTCAACAAATAAATACTCAATTTCCTGTTCAGAAGATGACTTTTTACATACCTTACATGTTATATTATTTTTCAGAAATATGGCAACACCTCCACCATGGCTCGCTCTATCACACCTGAACACTTTATAGCCATAAGGACATATAAGACTATTCGAGATTGATTGTACTAGCCATGTTTCCGAAACACAAACAACGTCTTTATCAGAGTTTTCAAAAACAAGTTTAAATTCGTCAATTTTGTTATTTAAGCTTTGTGCATTAATATGAACAACCTTAAAACCTTTTTTATACTTAGCCAAAATTTTGACCATACTCATAGTTGAAGCTTTGGAACTTCCACGCTCATTGCCATTACTAGCTATTATCATGCGTATTAAAGTGAGCAATGCTAATAGTAACCAAAATTGTGATACAGAAATAAACAAGACTAATATTTAAAAAAAAAATGATATTCAACATAAAGAAATGATAAAAACTATGAATAATAGTCATATAAACACAGACAGTTTTTGACGATATTGGCAAGATTATAAAATAAAGAATTATATAATTAAAAATCTTAAAAATAATTTTAGTTACGAAAAAACTGCTGCAGCTCATCCATAAATTCTATATGTGTCGGCTCATCATGATTGTGCTCCTTTATATAGACTATGCTGATTTTAAAGTACCTGCTTTCTTTAAGCTTAGCGCTTCACGGAAAATTTTGTGGTTATGAGGTGTTAGATTTTCGTTAATATATATAGGTACATCACTGTCAAAACCAGCCTGTTTAAGACTAAACGTAGTTTTGTTGTTTCGCTTGTACATGGCAATAGTTTTTAAAAGATAGTTTTTTTCATATGGGAAATGCATTTTTACGATAATTGCGCTATCATTTGGCGCATAAGTTTTATTGTCTTTGTGTATTTTATTAAGTCTATAAATAGTTTCAACTTAAGGTGTTGTAATAACTAGGCTTTTACAAATTTCAGTGAATATGCCAAGCAGATTTTCATTATCATAGTAGGTTATACCACGTATTCGAACACTGCCAGCCACAACAGAATTTTTTTGTTTATTAATTTGGCTTTTAAGCTGGACATTATTTTCTTTCACATTTTTTAATTCACGGGTTTCTGAATCTAAAATATTTACCTACTCTTTAATTTCACGAATAGTTGTGTTTTCTAATAATGTTACTCTTTCATTTAATGCATTTTGAATGCAGTTATTCTCTTATCAATTTCACATAAAAGCTCTTGCTTATGTTGTTTGAATTTATTTTCAATCATTGCATGTATTTGATCTGTAAGTTTTTCAAAGCGGCTTACACAGATGAGTTACAAATCGACAATGTTTGCGGGTAGATTTTGTGTTTTCAGTTCTTGCCCAGTCACCATTCGAGGCTCGTAATTTAGGTTTTTATATCACTTAAGACCTTTGGCTTCACGCCATAGCGTATAATCTGTTGATGGCGTTGCCTCTAGTTCTTGAAGAAATTTTTGAAGGGATGCTGTTGTGTTTTTAAAACTTCGTGCTTGGTACACTCCTTAAGCCTTAATTTTAGCTGAGGCGATCTGTAGTAACGTTCCTATTTTCGTCGAGTTCTCCTTTTTTCAGATAAAAGCCTTTCTATATCAACAGAAAAAATATTCTTTAATCTCACTGGTTTATTTAATTTATTTGAGGTAGCATTAAGAGCAGCTGGTTGAGGTCGTTACCACAAATAAATATAAGAGATATCTAAATTCTTTGTAACAGTAATATTTTTTACAATAATAAACATAATTTCTAAGATAATAAATAAGAGAGTTTTAGATTCAGAACAAAGATATAACCTTATAAACATATTAATAATAAAGATAAAGAAAGGGTCCAATATCAAAAAGCAACCCTAAATACACAAATATCATACAAACATCATGAATAGTAAAATAACATAGACAACCATAAAATAGTTAAGAATAAAAAAATTATGATAAGAAAAACATGTTATTTCTCTAGGTTAAGAATAAAGAACTTATGATAAGAAAAAACTGGCGACGCTGCCTGGAGAATAATTAGACTTATTCTTCAGTGAGCGGACCAAAAAAGTTATCCTCGTCATAGCAAGGACGCAAAAATTTTTTATATAAAAAATTAATTAATCCTTCATAGAAGGACAGTGAAACAAGTGTTCAAAAGAAAAAAACGGTCAACAAATAAATGAAAATATCCCAACAGTGGAAAAGGAAAACAACCTTTGACCAAAATAGACCGTTGGAAAACACAACATCGACAATGGCAACTAATCCAGAAATCACTGCCATTACACAACAACTTGCTACACTCCAAGTGGCCATTCAAAATATGCAAGTGGAAAACTATCAACTAAGGGCACAGATAGCTCCACAACCACATATAGAAGTTTACGAATCCAGAGTAATCATTCCTGGAAATGTGAATGAAATAGACCTGGAGTTTTTTAAGGCATTGCCACGATTTGATGACACATTATCAAAATATAAATCCTGGCGCACACAAGTAAAACGTGCCAAATCAACAATAGAAGTATTAAAGAGTACCAACAAATATATAACAGCTCTTAGAATCGTAAGAGGCAAAATCATCGATAAAGCAGACGCAATATTAGATGACAATGAGACACCATTCACCATAGACGCCATCATTCGACGATTAGATATCGCATTTCTCCACGAAGAATCCAAGGAAATAAGTCACTGAGTGAATTTCATGCTGATTTATAAAAAATCCAAACATTGATACTTTCCAAGATCACCTTATCTGGGGATAAACCAGATGACAATTCTGGACAAATTAGAAGATGTCATAAAAGATCAAAAGATCAGTCGACTTTTTCTGCGAAGGAGTAAACAATACCTTCCTCAAGTCAACTTTATTCAGAGAAATGTTCAGAGACCTTAACCACGCATATGCAACAGCACGAGAAATCACAGCCAAAGACAGAACAGGAAATTTTGGCGTCTTAAATGAGCCCTACAAAAGAAGATTTGGAAGAGGAAATCCAAGACAGCAAGCACACCACAATATGGGACACCAACCAAGACTAGTGGAAGTAACACGACAATATCACCCACCGAGATACAACAACGATCAATCACGTCCAGAACCAATGGATCGGGAAACACGGCTTTTAGACAAACCACTCGTTATAACAACCCCTTCAACACTTATCACAACTATCAACAACCATAGAAAAGATTAAGAGCACAAAGTGGACAATTTCAACAGAGAAACAACAATTTATCAACAGAAGAAGATGATAAACAGAGCATGATAGCAGAAAATGGTATGGTAAATACATTAATAATTAAGTCTTTAAACTAGTAAATGGGTTGCGTTGTGTCACTATGAATGACGGTGACAAAAATTACTCTGTCTTGGTCGATACGGGAGCAACCCGTAACTACATTAATAAACAATTAAAATTTAATGTTTCAAGTAAATTAAGAGATAGTAGGTAATTAAGTTCCATACACGGCACGTCCCTTATTACCTCAAAGCAAACAATAAAGTTTCAAGGCAAAGATATAGTTTTTTTTTGAAACTCAGTACATTAAAGACTGATTTAATTTTTGGATGGGAAGGAATAACTAAATTATGAGCAAAAATAGACACACAGAAATTAACATTCACGGTAAGAAAACAAATTGAAGGAAAGGATAGACAGGTTAATGAGGGATAACAATGTCATTGGACCATTGCCCTTCACTACAATAGTCGAAGCCACGATTAGGACAAAGACAGACGAACCCATTTGGACGAAGCAATATCCATATCCTATAGCGGATAATGACTTCGTAAGTAAAGAAATCGGGAAATTACTACACGAAGGAATTATTCAACGTAGTATTAGCCCATAAAATTCACCCATTTGGACTGTCCCTAAAAAAGGAGTAGACGAAACAGGACGAACAAAACGACGAATGGTCGTTGATTTTTTCAAAATTAAATACAAATACTATAACAGATAGGTACATTATACCAGATGTTAATTTAACAATTCAAAATCTTGGTACAGCCAAATATTTCACAACCTTAGACTATGAATCAGGCTTCCACCAAATAAAAATTAAGAAAGAAGATAGAGAAAAGACTGCCTTTTGCATAAATGGTGGCAAGTACGAATTTGTGCGTATGCCATTCGGACTAAAAAACGCCCCCTCAATATTTCAAAGTTGTGTCGATGACATCCTTCGGGAGTATATCGGTAAATGTGCATATGTCTATATGGAAAAACACATGAAACATATCGAAATAATATTCCAAGCACTAAATCGGGCAACAACCTGGTATCTGACGAGAAATCCAAATTCTTCCAAACGGAAGTGGAATACCTAGGACATGTTCTAAAAGATAACAGGATATCCACAAACCCTGAGAAGGTAGAAGCAATAGAGAAATCCTATACCAACAACACTTAAAGACCTTAGAGGATTCTTAGGTATGACAGGCTATTATCGTAAGTTCATACAAGGATATGCAAGCATAGCAAATCCATTGACAATACATTTGCGAGCGGATAACGGATCAATAGGAAAAAATAAAAGTACGACAACGGCAGTATCACTAGATGATGCAGCTATAAAAGCCTTTGAAAAACTAAAAAATTATTTAAAAGAACAAGTGGAACTATTCCAACCAGATTACTCAAGACCATTTGAATTGACCACAGACGATTCCAACATAGCTATTGGAGCTGTACACAGTCAATCAAAAAAACCTATATTTTTCCTGAGTAGAACATTAAGCAAAACTGAGAAAAATTATTCGACGAACGAAAAGTAGTTATTAGCCATTATTTGGGCGCTCCAGAAACTTAGAAACTATATATACGGTACAACAGATTTAACCATATATACAGACAACCAATCTTTAACTTATACGATATCAGACAAGAATCCCAACCCAAAACTTAAACGTTGGAAAGCAAGTATAGAAGATTTTAGTGCTAAGCTCGTATACAAGCCAGGCCAACAAAATGTAGTTGCTGACGCCCTTTCTCGACAGCAAATAAACACTTTATCAGCGCACACAACACATTCAGCCGAGAGTTCATTTACAGCAATTATTAAACAGGTAACGCGACCTTTAAACACATACGCTGAACATAATGAACTAGTAAGAAACAATAAAATAAATGAAACAAGAACACGAACAGTATTCCCAAACAATGTTAGGCACACGGTAAATTTTACAACCAAACAGAAATTAATAATATAACTAAAAAAAACCTTACAACCAGGAAAAATTACAACAATACATACCACAAGAGAGGATATTTATGTATTGAGCCCTTTAATAACATAAACTTTGTATATACTCCTATGAAGTTAACGGATGTTCTTGACAAAGAAAAACAAATTGAGTTAATATAATAACGCATAAGAATTTTTAGAGAAAAATTATTGGCCGGAAATATATAAGAATTGTAAAGCATACAACAAAAAATGCGTAGCATGTCTTTTTGGTAAGTACGAAAAACGCCCAATAAAGGAACCACTCACAGATTCGACTATACCAACCGAACCAGGTGAATTTATACATGCGGATATTTATTATAATGAGCATAGATCATATTCAGTAGCAATAGACAAATTCTCTAAATACATAGTTATCAGAGAATTAGACTCAAAAACTGAAATGGAGAAAAAACTAGAAGAAATCATTATAAATAATTACCCCAAATGTAAACGATTAATGACAGATAATGAAGCTGTCCTAAACACACCAATGGTAAATCAGTTTTGTGTAAAATACAATATAAGAAAGATTCAGACGCCAGTATACAGATCGAAGGCCAACGGACAAGTCAGAACTAGCAAGAATATTAAAAATAAAAAAATCAACATCAGCCACGGAAGAACTACTCCTATCAGTAATTTAATTCCAGGTTCGAAAAATTTCTGAACACAATCCAAGGAAGAAATATTAAAAACCACATCATTTTGGAACAAGTACATGATCGATTACTATTTTTAACACGAACTATCAACGCAGCGAAAAACAACAAATATTTATCAGAAGCTTTGGACATAAACGATTTGAAGGAAATAACGACACATGAATTAACAAAAGTTCCAATATTTAATATTCTAGAATTCTCAGAGATACACATCGCAAGGAATTATGAACTTGTAATAACAATTTACAAATACCCAGTATTAAACAGACAATGTGAATACTTTAAGGTAACTCCAATAACTTTCAAACATGGAAAAATTATAATCGACCCCGAAGTAGCTAAATCCGAACAAAATTACTTTAGAATCACAAAATGCAGAAATTATTTAGGGAAAAATATATGTAGACTAAATAACAACACCGATGGTTGTACGAGTATTATAATACTTTTAAGAAATGAAAATACTAAATGCTCAGTTATCCAAGAATACAACCAACCCATATTAGAAATATATGAAGGTTTTATATTATTAGTTCAGTTTCAACTCTCGTAGTGTACATACGCGTTTTTATAATCGTCGCAACTAAATATTAAAAATTACTGAAAGTTAAAATCACAAAAAAAAAAAAAAAACATTTATTAAACAGTTATTATACTGTTTTTTTTTTTTGCTTGCGTGTAATATACATACATAGTATATTTGCATAAACAAACTCATACAGTAAACAAAAAAAAAGATAACTCTAAATGAGTTCATCTTCTGCCAACAACAACAACAACAATAAACCTACAAGCAGTAGAAATGCTGATGACGACAATAAAGAAATGAATTACACACAAACCTGAATTCTACACTAAACACATTTACTCGTGCGCGATCATGCTCTCTGAACATGATCAAGAAGCAACAACAATTGCACCCACTATTAAACTTGTCAGCTTAGCTGTACAAGCAAACAAACAAACAATAAGTAACAAGGTGACCAATGTGCACAAAATTGTAGATGTGGTGAGTACAGTAAGTGATAATAAAATTCAAACAGGTATGGATAACCGTGCTGAAAAGGGGAAGGAGTCCCAAATCAGCGCAAATAGCATCAACGGCGAAAGTTCCCAGAGATGGGAAAAATAATATAAAGAATTCCGAAAATCGTTTCGCGATTCTAAATGAACAAGGCGTTGACGACATAACTACAACAAGGTCGACCGATATATTTAAGAGAGCAGGGGGTAGATTCTGGTTCTGCGATAACGTGAAATGTAAACATTTTTCTCGTTTACATTTTGTTTCTGATTCCCGTTCTGTGAAGAAATTAAAACAAATCAAAATCTTTTCACAATGAGAGAAACAAATGGAATGAAACAATTTTTTTCTCAGTTTCACAGCAAAACTGATTTTCGTTTTATGTAACTGCGAAAACAAATGTCAAAACAGTTTCATATGACGCGTTTTTTTTTTCACTTAAAATTTGTCAGCGAAAATGGAAAAAGCAGCAAAAGGCATGCGCACAAGCATAAATCAAAAAGAATTTTTATTAATTTTTAGAACATAAATGTCGATATTGCAAACGATAAGTATGTACATATGTACATACATAAGTATGTATAGAGTTCAAAAATAAAAAATTACATTTGAATAATTGATTTATGTATACATGCGGATGTACATGCATACATACATATGTATATGTATTTACAGATTTGTTACTACATTTAAAAAAAATAATGCATACATTTTCAACTTTTATATATAAGTATTATTCGCATGTACAACGTAATTTATTTTTGTTGTTTGACAATTGTACAGACCCAAGCAGAGAGAAAGTTGGTGTCGGCTTAAAAAAAATAAACTAAGAGGCGGCTCAAACTTATTTTGAAGCCGGCAGCATAAAATATACAAAAGGCGATAGAAAATCGAAAATTAAGAAAATCTTATTATGCAGTAAAAGTCTCGGAAACGCGTAAAATTGAATATCTTAAATATCTGAATAAACTCGGTCCTAAACTAGAAAGCAATTAGCATATGTTATGGAAAATGTTTCGATAAATAGAAATAATAAAAAAAAATTGTATTCGACTTAGTGCTTTTGATTTTTTTCTGCTATTGATATTTCCGATTTTACTATCGATTGTATGATTGTACTTAAGTATGAAAATTTTAACTATTCAGGCAATTTTTTGTTATCACTTTATATAAATTACTACCTGCAACCGCGGCGTCACCCGCCCGGCATTAAGTTTTGATTTACTACTTATAAAGTGCCCTGGAGACGAGCAAAGAAACACGTCAATCAGTGCATATGTGTAAGTATCGTGTTTTTGTCATTTAAAGGGAGACATACAAATGAAATCGTCAATCATCATTTTTGTTGTGACTTCACGGCGTCTTGTGTAATTTTGTCTAAAACAAACAAAAAATACATACGTTTGGCACTGCTTATACACAAAAATACCAGCGCAAGAAATGAACAAGTAAGCCTGTGCTGCCATCTTTCTGCTAATTACACTTCGATACAACGTATACGTGTACCCGAAAAAGCACGACTGCACGCACACAATTAGAACTTTGATGTGTTTTTTTTTATCCTCTCCAGTGCGCTTAAGAGAAAAGTTAAATAAAATATTTTTAAAACAACTAGAATTAATACCGTTGAAAACATATCATTTTATTAAAAAAAAAATAAAAAGTAAATAAATATAATTAAACTAAACGAACGGTTCAATGCAGAATCAAAACTGTATTTTAAATAATATCGATACCGATAATTATTCCTATTTATATTTTCGATATTTTTAAACTATCGACTTATATTTTCAGAGTTTTATATATATATTGATTCCTTTAGTGCCTATAAGGAGCATAGGGCCTCAGAGTTTTGGCCATCTGAAATTATAGTATAAAAGTGAGATAATACACTATTTATCGATTATAGTTTTTGTCAATAAAACATTAAATAATATCTCTGATTATATATACACATATGTATATTTGTTCCTTATTCAACTTGAAGGATTAACTACGTATCTGTAATTATAGACTATTAATAAAATTGCCTACTTATGTAGCCGCCTACGGCCGGGTTCATACAATTTCTTCACCACCGCTAATTTGTTTATTTAATATTTTCTATTTTTTTTTTCAATATTCTATAACATGATTATATTATGTAATTAATATATGTTGAAAAATCAACTTCAAAATTTCAATAACGAATAGCATGTTGTAAAAGCCGCAAAAGCAAGTAAATGATATTTGCATGCGGCCTTGCAGCGCATCGAAGTTGTTCAACTTCGTTCTCTGTGTATGACATTTTAAGTTGAATAACATGGATATAAAGTTACACTGCAACAGATGGAATGAAACACTTTTTCATAATATAAACGGGAATCGCATTTTGTGCAATTGCGAAAAGATATTGTGTAATATTTTTTTTTTATATTATTATTATTACGAATAAACGTAATTATTATTTGAACTTATATTGATTTACATATGAAAAGTAATATTGTCAGGCTCAAGTTCAGTTTTATTGAATTAATGAAAATTCAAAATTACTAAGAGTTTTTTTTTGTGTTGGAAAATATTATTATTTATATCCAATCAGTTTTTAGCAGAACGTATCAGTACTGATTTCAAGGCCGCTACACCTCTCATCAGCGTTCAATTGTCCATCTTTACTATTTTCGTAAAGTGGATACTAATTGAGAAGAATATCAACTATTTAACCAGTTTTCAACAGAAATAGAATATGAGAATTAATTTTTAATTCAATTTTTATTCTACAATGAAACAGTGCTGGTGTTAGTACGAAATTCCCTCATTACTGTTTGGAACTAATAACCAACACAAACTCATAGTCCGTTATCATCAAAGTATTCTACTTTGTATTTTAACGTTTTTGTTGTTTTTACTCTATATTAGGGAAATTCACATATTACTGTGACCCCTGTTATTAGGGTATTTATAGCTCGTGCCCAAGCGGAATTAATATTTTTTTTTTATTATTATTATTACGAATAAACGTAATTATTATTTGAACTTATATTGATTTACATATGAAAAGTAATATTATCAGGCTCAAGTTCAGTTTTATTGAATTAATGAAAATTCAAAATTACTAAGAGTTTTTTTTGTGTTGGAAAATATTATTATTTATATCCAATCAGTTTTTAGCAGAACGTATCAGTACTGATTTCAAGGCCGCTACACCTCTCATCAGCGTTCAATTGTCCATCTTTACAATTTTCGTAAAGTGGATACTAATTGAGAAGAATATCAACTATTTAACCAGTTTTCAACAGAAATAGAATATGAGAATTAATTTTTAATTCAATTTTTATTCTACAATGAAACAGTGCTGGTTAGTACGAAATTCCCTCATTACTGTTTGGAACTAATAACCAACACAAACTCATAGTCCGTTATCATCAAAGTATTCTACTTTGTATTTTAACGTTTTTGTTGTTTTTACTCTTTATTAGGGAAATTCACATATTACTGTGACCCCTGTTATTAGGGTATTTATAGCTCGTGCCCAAGCGGAATTAATATTTTTTTTTTATATTATTATTATTACGAATAAACGTAATTATTATTTGAACTTATATTGATTTACATATGAAAAGTAATATTATCAGGCTCAAGTTCAGTTTTATTGAATTAATGAAAATTCAAAATTACTAAGAGTTTTTTTTGTGTTGGAAAATATTATTATTTATATCCAATCAGTTTTTAGCAGAACGTATCAGTACTGATTTCAAGGCCGCTACACCTCTCATCAGCGTTCAATTGTCCATCTTTACAATTTTCGTAAAGTGGATACTAATTGAGAAGAATATCAACTATTTAACCAGTTTTCAACAGAAATAGAATATGAGAATTAATTTTTAATTCAATTTTTATTCTACAATGAAACAGTGCTGGTTAGTACGAAATTCCCTCATTACTGTTTGGATATTAGTTGGGTTTCAAACAGACGGCATAAAGCAACGTAATTTTTACATTAATGAAAACCTAACAAATGGTAACTACAAAATTCTCAGAGAAGCAAATAAAATGAAGAAGAAAAAAATACTACAAGCTGCATATTCGTTTAGGGGACTAATATATGTGAAGCGTGTGAACACTGATGAACCTTTATGTATTGTAAGCCTTGATGAACTAAATAAACTTTTTCGCAAAGATGAATCTTTACCTACTAATTCCTCACACCTTAATAATGTATCCTCATAATTCTATGTTTCAGGTCAATTTGCTTTTTAACCTTTTTAACCTTCTAATATTAGCAATTTTTATAGCTTTTAAATGCATTGTTAATTCAATTTATTTGTTATTACTAAATAACCATTTATTCGATATTCTTAATTTTAATTTTAAAATATGTTGCGTTGCGTTTAGATATAGATATTTTCTCAATATTAATTTAACATGTTATTTTGATGAGTAGTGAGAGATACGAAGAGAGTTCCAATTACGTAACGTGCAGCATGGTGAAGGTTCTTGCCAGTCAGGAAAGAGGCCTTCAAATATGCCACTTAAATGCCCAGGGTTTAAGGCCTAAAATTGATGAATTCAGATGGATATTTGAAAATTCTAATGTTGATATTATTTGTGTTTCAGAGACATGGCTAGATAACACAATTCCAAACGGGCTTCCTTATCTGGCTATAAAATATTTAGATCTGACAGAGTATATGGACGAGGTGGAGGTGTTGCCATATATGTTAAAAATCACATAACCTGCAAGTTATGTAAAAAAAAAATAGTGAAAATGATAAAATTGAGTACATTCTCATTGTAATTTCATCTTTTGGTAGGAAAATGTTGGTAGGCTGTGTGTATAGGCCCAACAGTTCTGTTGACTACAGTGATTTCATGATTAATATTGAAACTGATGTTACACGGTTCAGTGATGTTTTAATTGCTGGGGATTTTAATTCTAATCTTTTTGTTGAATGAAATTTCAAGGATGAAATGTCTACTATTGGTCTCATTCCGGTAAATAAAACATTTCCTACACACTTCACAGAAAACAATAGCACCCTTCTAGATCTCATTTTTGTGAGTGATAACGCAAAAATATTACTTTATGATCAAATTTCTGCTTCATGTTTTTCAAAACACGACATAGTCTTTGCAGCATACGATTTTCAGCTTGGAGGTAGGGATCAAACTTTTTCCTTTCGAGATTTCAGAAATTTGAACTTTGATATTCTTAATGAAAGCTTTCTACAAGTGAATTGGAACTGTATCTACAACATGATTTCTGTTGATGATCAGCTTTCGTTTCTTGAGTACAATATATTGAAGCTCTATGATGATGCAGTACCCATTAGAACGAAAACTATTACAGCAACAAAAAAGCCATGGTTCAATCCGAATATACGAGAGTCTATAAGGCGTAGGGATTTAGCGTATTCGCGGTGGAAACGTTTCCGGACACATGATTTAATGGCTCTTTTCCGTTCTGCTAGAAGTGATACAAATAAACTGATAAAAATGGCTAAATGTGACTATTATTCAAAAAGATTTGGTTCTGCTCTTGAATCCAGGCGCACTTGGAAAACTATTAGCGATATTGGGATTGGCGAAAAAAACACTGGTGTAGATTGCTCCATTGATGTTGATCAGCTCAACAATATGTTTGTGAATAATATACCGGCAGTGGATGTCACAGAAGACGGTATTTCAGTTATGAATGACCCTAATATGTTTGGGTTGAACATGTTCGGTTTCACATGCGTCAGTCAGCTTGATGTGCTTTCAAGTTTTGCGCAAATAAAATCAAATGCGATAGGATTAGACAATATGCATCCCAAGTTTATTAAAATAATGTTACCCTCTCTTCTGCCATATATAACATATTTCTTTAACACCATCATTACCACAAGCTGTTTTCCACTGAAATGGAAACATGCTAAAATAATTCCAGATAAACAATCAGGTTTCCGACCAAATCACAGTTGTGGAACTGCTTTGGTAGATGTCACGGAGAATATAAGGCGTGATCTGGATGATGGAAAAATTAGTTTTTTAGTGCTTCTCGATCATTCGAAAGCATTTGATACAGTTAACCATGAAATATTATATAGCAAACTTAGAACTTTCTTTAAATTTTCTTCGACTGCAGCACAGCTAATGTTGTCGTATCTAACAGATCGTACACAATCAGTGTGTGTGCACAATACAGTGTCCAATCCAAATTAACAAGAGGTGTTCCCCAAGGGTCCATTTTGGGACCGCTTCTTTTCTCGATATATGCCAATGATTTGCCACGTAAACTATCTCACTGCAACGTCCGTATGTATGCAGATGATGTGCAATTATGGCTCAGCAGCCCAACTCAATCAATCGTGGAGAATATAACCAAACTAAATCATGATTTAAATAACATATATATGTGGGCATCTGCAAATCGTCTACACTTAAACCCTAAGAAATCCAAATGTCTGGTAATTCATAAGAAAACTATACATCCATGTATAGAAGATGATATTGTAATTAATCAACAAAAAATTGAGTTAGTGGATACTGCGAAAAATCTAGGAGTTGTATTTAATAACAATCTGACATGGTCAAGTCATATCAATGCACTGGTTGCTAAATTACATGTTAAAGTTAGAACATTATGGACTGTTCAACACTTCACACCTCTGAGAGTAAGAATGCTACTTGCTAAAGCATATTTGGTTCCAAGCCTTATATATGGTTGTGAATTGTTTTCTAGTTGCGATAGTGTTAGCAAGAGGAAACTCGAAGTATTATACAATAATATAGTAAGATATGTCTATAATCTCAAGAGGCGTGATCATGTTTCATTGCATGTCAAAACATTATATGGTGTATTATTTGAAAATCTAAAGATAAGAACATTAATTTTCCTCCACAAAATTATATACACCCAAAAGCCTGAATATCTATTTCAGAAGATTAGATTTGCCAGATCTTTAAGAGGCAAAAATATTATAATACCTAGATATCATTGTCATGTTTCTGAATGGCACTTCTTTTTGCATGCTGTTCGTCTTTGGAATTCTCTTCCACATTATCAACAAATTAACAGCAACGCAACAAATTTAAAAAAATTTCTTTTTAATTATTTTGATTAGATTAAATATTTTCTACATACTTAAGTACATACATATGCCCTTACTTTGTAAAACTCTTATTTAATATGCAATTTAAAATTATTTATATAAATTTCTTTTTTTTTTTCTTAATTTTAATTATGTTGGCGTACTTATTGTACACAAAACAACCCTGCATTGTAATTATAATACTAAAAGTCTTGTTATGCAAGTGATTCAATAAATAAATAAATGTTGAAAATGCAGTCAGTCTACCTTGTTGCAGGCTGTATTAAACAAGCCATGAACTTAAGAATCTGTTTTTGGAACGTAAACGGCATCTGCAAAAATAAAAATTAATTACAATATTTTCTTCTGAATAAACAAATCGATGTTATGCTTATCTCAGAAATTCATTTGACGTCTCGAAGCTATTTCCGAATTAGTGGATATAATTTTTACGACACATAGGATCCTCGAGGTAGAGCTTGTGGTGGCTCGGGAATTTTAAGAAAAACACGAATAAAACACTACCTGTTGAATGATTTATGTGAAGATTATATTCAAGCAACGAACATCTGCATTGAAAATTACAATCAAAAACTTGTAATATCATCTGTCTATTCACCCCCCAGATTTTCAATTACCGAGAGTCAATATACGGCTTTTTATAAATAACGGGGCCCCCATTTTCTAGTAGCTTGCGACTACAATGCTAAACACACATTCTGGGGTTCACGTTTAATCACTTCTAAGGGACGAGTTTTGTTTGACGTCGTTTCTAAAATGGGTTTGAACGTAGTGTCAAGTGGTCAGTCAACATATTGGCCAACAGATCGACAAAAAAACTCCTGATGTTATTGACTTTGGAATAGCAAAAGGAGTACCCAGTGAGATGGTTGAAGTTGAAGCATCTTTGGATTTATCTTCAGATCACCGATGACATCTGCACGTGTTAACTGGCTGAAATACAGAAAATATCTGAGTGCTCATTGCTCGGAAAGAATGCCGCTAAGAACACCTTCTGACATAGACGATTTCCTCAGGTTGTTTGAAGCGCACGTTAAACAAGCTGCTTTTAATGCTACTTCAAATAAAACAAATCAACAAGTGAGATTTAGCAATATTTTTTCTGTAGATATAGAAAGGCTATTGACTGAACAACGGAGAGCTCGACGGGAATGGCAGCGCTACAGATCGCCCCAGCTAAAATTAAGGCTTAAGGTGTGTACCAAGCAGCTTAGGAAAGTTTTGCAAACTCAAAAAACAGCTTCCCTTCAAAAATTCTTTCAAGAGCTAGATGCAACACCACAAACAGACTATTCGCTGTGGCGTGCAGCCAGACGACTTAAAAGGCCAGTGATTTGCAAACCTCCGTTAGGAGATTCGAATGGTGACTGGGCAAGAACTGATGTTGAAAAAAAAAATATTTCTGCTGATATTGTTGAACTGCCAGCAGTCATATCTATACCAGAAATACCGCTGAGATTTAACATGACGGAGATTGAAAATACTATTACTAGTCATAACACCAGAAAAGCCCCAGGTGTCGACAAAATAAGCAACAAAATTGTTCAGGAATTGCCTTTTATTGCAAAAAGAATAATATGTACTATTCATTTTTAATGGTATTTTACGGCTGTAATACTATCCAAAAGAATGGAAGGTTTCGATGATTATTATGATACCAAAGCTCGGCAAGGATCATGCGAAAGTTGAATCCTATCGGCCTATTAGCTTATTGCCCAACATTTCAAAACTATTTGAAAAGCTGTATGCCTATAGTAACTAGAAGTGGATGCATTCCAGATCATCAATTTGGTTTTCGCAGACAACATAGCACTATTAAACAAACTAACAGACTTGTGAATGTCGTTAGAGACACCTTTGGAAAAAAGAAATACTGCTCTGCGCTCTTTATAGATGTTTCTCAAGCTTTCGATAAAGTATGGCACGAAGGTCTCATACACAAATTAATGCAAAATCTACCCGCAAACATCGTCAGGCTTTTAAAAAGCTATCTAAATGAAGGAAAATTTGTAGTTAGGGAAGGCAATTTTTTAAGCCCTGCGCAGTGGATTGAAGCCGGAGTCCCTCAAGGTGGCTTCTTCGTTCCTTTACTGTATTTAATATATGCCTCTGATTTACCGTTAAGCAGTAACATTCGTACGTCAACATTTCATAAAAATTCGTTAGAAGCTTCCCGGAATTTACAAGGTATATATCAAAACTGGAAACATGGCTAAAACAACGGCGGATAAAAGTAAATGAGCAGAATTGTGTACACGACACTTTTGCGTTGCGCAGGAAAACATGCCCACGTAAACAAATCAACACCGCGACTATACCGCAAAACACTGTAGTCAAATATCTAGGAGTACATCCTGATCGGGTATTTGGCCATTCTAGCCGGACGTTAGGCCAAAACTTACGCAGTTCGACAGACAACAAAATTCTGCATCATAGTGAATTTATAACGCTTTTGCTTGAGATTTATTGTTTTGTGACACTCTAAAAGTCACGAAAGTTGAGTAAATTGCATACGCTTTTACTGACTTTTTACGGTTGTGAAACGTTTACAATATATTTATTTTGTGGCTAAACGAATAAAGATTTTACATTGATTTTTTCTCTGTGAAAGGCTATATTAACAATTTTTAGAAAATTTTATTTTAAATTTTTATGATAAAAAAAATTGGTTCGAATTTAAAAAAAAAATTTTTTTGTGCAATGTTTAGTAAAAAAAAAATATTAAAAGGTTTTTGAAAGTGAGTTCAATCGAGTTCGTAAAAATGTTGTAATACACAATAAAATATAAAATCTCTACTTTTAAACTGAAAAAAAAACCTTTCGCGGTTTTGCGCCATATATTTTTTTTTTTAATTTTTGAATATTTCACCTTTTTTCTGTTTTTGATCATCTTGCTTAGGTACATATGAATAAGAAACCGTTTTGTCAGTCATAAAATGTTTTAGTTTTTAATATTTATAGGTATATGTTTCTTATTTAAATTATAACACATAATAATGTTTTCACCTTTAAAAAAATGCGTAATGCGAAACACTAATTTTCAACCCACCCCTATAGCGGTTTTTAGCTACCTGTGCAGCTGCGTTGTAAATGACGTTATATGATGGAGCAAAATAAATCTACCTGTTTTAATTGACTTTTTTTTATTATTGAGCCTTACTATGGTTCTCGAATCGACTTCGACTGTTGTAATAGATTAAAAGAACTCGTAGTGATGTTTCATTAATCTATTACAGCGGTCGAAGTCGATTCGAGAATCGTAATAAGGCCCATTATTAAAAACAAAAATATATAAAAAATAAGCATATCTGAGCTGCAAGTACTCAGATTTTTTGTTTTTTTTTACTGAGGATTTACTTGAAGAGGATTCAGATTCGGCAGAAATAGAGGAATAAGAACAATGGGAATCATCATCATCTTAGTGCAAAATAGAAGTTATTTTAAATAAACTAATTGTTTTTATTTTAAATTAAATTTATTGTAACTATTATAAATAAGTTTTATTATGAATAAAGTAATTATTTTCAGATAAATTAAATACTATAAAGTAATAAATTACAAAATTGTATTTTTATTAATATTTTTGAGTGTTGGGGATTGGATAGGCATTGGGAAGACACCTTACCTCGACATAAAATTTTAAAAATATTTTGTGGAAACTAGAAAAAAAAAATTTTTGACAGGTACGGTATCGTTGGAGGGATACCTTCCCCTTCCTATAAAAGCTCAAAAATTAAATTGTTTTGGTATTAAAGCGTAAATAATTCATTCATTTTAATATTAACATATATTTTCAAATAATATTTTATGTCACCGCGCACAAAAAGTGGCAGGGAAAATATGGCATTTTACGATTTCCTGGATCCAAGTTTAGGTTTTCGAACTTTCTCCGACGTTAACAGTTCCAATTTCTAAGCAAAAGTACGGGAAAACTTAAAACAAAATTTCATTTTTCGGAGGTAGGATTAGTTCTTCTAAGGAGAACCTTTTTCCCTTGGTCCGATTTTTCTTATTTTCATATAAATATAAATAGCCTATGACCTTGTCACATATTTGTGCCAATCAATCAATCAATTTAGGTGCACCCGATAAGTTTTTAGAAGCAATATAAACAAAAAAAGGAACGTCCGGCTAGAATGGTCAAATAACCCTATGTGCGTCGTTTGATCCAAATGAGATTAAAGGCAGCCCAAATGAGTTGGCTTATTGGAAGAAATTCTATACTAAGCATAGACTGTAAACTTCTATTATATAACGCGGTCCTATTGAATCCAGCTATGGTCTCAGCATCGAATGCAGAACAAATTTAAATGCGAATATTCAATAAAAATAAAATTATCAAAAAAAAAAAAAAAAAATAAACTAAAGAGACGAGTTTTGAAAAACGTTTACTTTCATTTGCTTTTGGTTTCATTCCATTCCGATTCGGAAAGTTCAATTGTATATCACAGAATAATTGAAGCTTTTGAGCCTTACTATGGTTCTTGAATCGACTTCGACTGTTGTAATAGATTAAAAGAACTCGTAGTGATGTTTCATTAATCTATTACAGCGGTCGAAGTCGATTCGAGAATCGTAATAAGGCCCTTTATGTATATGCAAATTATAACTGCTATAATATTTATAAACTTAAATAATGTACACAAATAATGAAATTTGTATTTAAAAGAATGGCTGAACTATTTCAGAAATGTCATAAACTCAATAAAACGCTAAATAATTATTCATTTATTCATTTTAGGTATACGTCAACATCATTGCAGACACTGTGGAAAGGCTATTTGCGATAACTGTTCAGCAAATCGAATTAATATTCCAATAATGGGCTTCGAATTTGATGTCCGTGTTTGCAACCTATGTTTTAGTGAACTGCAAACTGTTGAGTAAGTTAAACTTTTCTTGATGTATTATTATAAATATGTTTGTATATGTGCTTATACATATATGTATACCATGATTAGACATTTTCTTTAAAAATGGAGTTCAATGTCATGTGGAAGCCAATAAAAATTTTAACGTTCATGTGTGTGATATTATTATTTTATTTCGATTAATAATTTAGCGTTTACAATCCAACAGCTTTTGAAAACAGTTAAGATTTAGCTAATAAGATTAATAAATGAAGCAGAATTAACAGTACATTTACACATGAGAGTAATTACTTAAAATTTCCATATACGTACATATCGCCATCTTTCTACGTTAACGTCGCACTGTGGCGCCTTTTCCCAAAAGCCGTGGTAAAAATGTAAAATTTGATGACAAAATTTTGTAAAATGAATGAACACATCGTATCTTATTGATCCAAATTCAAAAACGTGTTTCTTAATTGGATAAAAATTATAGCTGGTGGAGAGGCTTAAAGTCGACAATTATTTAGAATGCCAAAAAAAAGGTGATCTCGAAAAAAAAAAAATACATTTTAGAATTGAAGTGTCATGAAGACACAACTACTACAAGTTCGAGTAAACCACCACCGTGGAACAGAACTCCAGCTTTCTGGTAAAAAGCCTTATCTCGTTAGTTGGAGAAAATGAGATCTACGTGACTCCAATCAAACGAAGGAACATCAGCGAGACAAAAATTCAGGTATCATAAGAATAATTACCAAAAAATTGTTTCAGATTTTGAATCTAAAATAAAAACTTCTATACATATCAACTAAAGAGTGCTAAAGGCCTAACAAAACTTATAAAAGGGATAAATTCAAGCGTAGATCCAGAAGAGGTAAAGTCTGGCCTTTAAAATAGTGGCTTCAAAGTAAAAACTGTTTCCAACATTAAAAATATGGAAAAAATCCCCCAACCTATATTTAGAGTCGAGCTACAGCGAGGTAGGCTTGCCATTTCTATTTTGAGAAAAAGAGGACGACAGCATAAAGAATGTAGGAAATTTAATCCAAAAAAGAGGACACCTTTTAAACAACCTAATTTTAATAAAATTAACGACGCACAGTGTTGCGAAACCGGAATTTTTTGGAAATCATATTGCCTAAACTGTAATTTTTTTTGTATCGATGAGAAACTTCTACATATTAGTCAGAATGAAATCCCAAACAGAATGAGTGAAAAAAAATTTAGACCGAAAAAAATTGTTGGGTCAAATTTTCAACAAAAGTCAAAAATAAAAAATTTCTTATTTGAAAGGTGGCAATAAAAGCTTTAATTTGATACCGGTTTGAAGTCAATAGCTTCAGTTTTAAGAGAGTTATGCTCATTTTTGTGGAGTGCTAGAATAGATGTAGAATAAAAAAAAACTTTGAAGATACAATTCCGTTCTATTTCTATGGAATAAATACTGAGAGTGATTTACTAAAATCGCTATAACTCCCAGGAGGGCAGGTATGGGCAGCTGATTTTTTCACAGTTCGTTGAAAACAAATTATGTAACATTTCTGTAGTGGTTTGGAACTGGGACTCTCTGGGACTTTTTAGATATTGCTTACCTAACCCAAATTTTAAGGAAAAATGGACCTTTAGTCGGGGTTTCGCTCTAAAAAATGTGCATATGAAAATGTCTCAAACAACATTCCTTTTTTTTACAGAAGATACTTGTCCGAAGGCAGATTTTTTTTCCGAATCAAAATATCTGTCACCAAAATCAAATGAGATCATTTTGAAAACAGCCCTGAAATCCCCTCTTTTCGTGAAAATTTTGTATATTTGACTTCTAAAATCAATTAAAAATCAACGCGCCAACATAAAAATAAGCTTTATGTGTTTTTTGTTTACTTGGAATGTCTGTGACAAAATTGCATCATTAAAAACACTGAAAAAAATAATCGGAAAAAAGTTACTTTTCCACTAGCCGCAACACACTGCGACGCCATAAAAAGTAACAACCAAAATTTGTTTTTACAAGAAAACTTTATTTACAAAAATATAAACTTAACAAAACACAACAAATCATTCTGATTTAATGGTACAAAACAAAAATTTAAAAACAAAAATAAAATTCAACAAGTTTTTTTTATTTTAATAATAAAATTGCACTGTTATCAGCAGTGTCAAATAAATTTAAGTTTTTTACATAATTTTCAGGACAAGAAATTCATTAAATAAATTTTCATCATTAAAATCAATGTTAAACTTTTGTATAAACACAACGGATTTTTGTACATCAGTCCAATTAACATTCTCCAAATTTTCAAAACATAACCAGTCAAATACTTCCAAATCCTTGAGATGCAATGTCCATGATTTAATGTAGTTCTTAATAGTGTTATAAAATGGTTTAGTCTCTTCCATCAGAATATCTTTTTCTTCATCAGTCACATTTTTAATAATTTCTTTGATTTTCATTGGAATAAATTTATGTTCTAATCTTTCATTTAAATTTTCTGATACTTCCTTTAAAATTTTGTTTACTTCATGCAAGGAAATAACAGACTTTTCAATCTTCTTAATATTTTTTTTAATTATATTCATCAGTGAATGTATTAGAAACAAATATGCCTCGCTTACATTATTTAAAAAAAAAACATTTTATAACCTTAGACTTCTAGCTCCAAAAACAGTTCTGCAAGGGCTCAAATAATTTAAGTATTCGCTCAATAGCAGGATATAAACTAAGCCATCTTGTTCTATTATAAAAAAGTAGCTTTGCATATTCTATTTCTGACTCCTCACAAAATTCCTTCCATGTTTCCATTTTTACAGTGTAAATAGAAAAATAATTGTAAATTTTCATAACAATAGATTCCACATCTATGAAAAATATGTCAGAACCCTTGTGAACTGCATTATTAATTATAATAATAATAATATAATTGAAAGTTATTAATGCAGCGAAATGGTCTTCCAATGGGATCTCCAGCATCTCCAATTGTTGCAGATATAGTTATGGAGAAATTATTAGATATATCTATTCAGAAACTGAATACGCTTCTCAGATTGATGACTAAGTATGTAGATGATCTGTTTTGCATTATTCCTGAAGGTGAAATTGATAAGGTACTTTTGACATTTAATAAATTTAATTCTAATATTAAATTTACTGTTGAAAAGGAATATAACTCAAGGATCAATTATCTTGATACTAGTATTATTAGAAAAGATAATAGATTATTGATAGATTGGTACCAGAAACCAACAGCATCGGGAAGGCTAATTAATTAATACTCTAAACATAGCAAACATATTGTCTAGGCGCACGGTAGTGCGCCAGGCCTAGTTCGGCCACACAAGTGTGTATATTTACACGAAACCATTCGAGATGTTATTACGCCCCTCATAACTTTGCTCCCCCTGATCATAATATAATGAAACTTGAAACATAAGGTCTCCCCACAGAGGTGACCTCACAGGTTAAATTTGAAAGTTCTACCATAAAAGCTTCCCGAGATATTAAGGTGTGAAAAGTCCATATTTTAGTACATATTCACTGACTCACTCACTGACTCATCAATATTATTGGGCACTTCCAGTATAGCTAGAGAGCTGAAACTGGGTACACAGGTAGGTCTTGGTGAGAAAATAAGCAGAAAAATCTGAAAACGGGCACTTTCCACCCGAGGCACTAGGGTTCCGCTTTTTTGTATGGGGCACTTCCAGTATAGCTAGAATGCTGAAATTTGGTACACAGGCAGGTAGTGATGAGAAATTACCGAAAATGAATGGAATTGTACCTATCAAAACTTGGTCCTTATTTTGATCTCAGTACTTTTGCAGCCGAAACTTTTTGGATACGAACTTGGCCTTATTTTCATATTAATGTTTTTGTGTGGATTATTAATACAGCTAGAAATTTCATAGAAAGAGTTTTAACTATAAGTGACAAACAGTTTCACAACAAGAATGAGAGGATGATAAGAAGTATTTTGAGAGAGAATGATTATCCCAGTTCTTTAATTAATAAATTAATATATAGACACAAACATAAAATAATTAATAATATAGATAGTAATACAGAACAGAGGATATACAAATCCGTAACGTCTATTCCTGAGATTTCAGAGAGATTGACAAAATCAAAGATTTTTGATACGAACAAATATAGAATAGCTCATAGAACCTATAAGACATTAAATAAATTATTTAGTAGAACTAAGGACAAAATTGATAAATGGGATAGATCGAATATAGTTTACAAAATACCTTGCAGGGGAAATGGTGGAGAGAATTGTCACATGGTATATGTAGGTACTACCAAAAATAAATTAAAAACGAGAATAGCAGGTCATAAGTCAGATCAGAAATATAGGCATATCAATTCACAGAAGACAGCGTTGTCATCTCATTGTTCCAGATTAGTTCACTTTCCTAACTTTGAAAATGTTTCAATTCTGAATACAGAAAATAATTATAAACAGCGTTTGATTTTAGAAATGTTAGAAATAACTAATACACCAGCAACACAAAGAATAAATTTCAAAGTAGATACAGAAAATTTAGCACAGAATTATAGATATTTAGTTAGTAAAAATTTAAATGTTAAATGATTGTTTCTTGTTTACACTATGAACTTTTTGTTACTTTGTTTTTTTAATTACATACATATCTAATTATATTATGGTCCCACAGGAAAATAATCACATTATTGCTCCTTGGTTTTACACCAATAATAACTTAATTTCCTGTAGGATTTTTATTATTCTTAACTTTTATAAAGCTTATAAAAATTTGTAAATACTTTTTGATATTTATATTTAAAAATCAGCCTAGATACATACTATACATTTTAATGTTAATTGTGTTGATATATTGAATTCAATGTTAAATTTTTTTAAAACTATTTTTATAACATAACATTTTTAATAATTTTATCTATGTTAAAAAACAGCCTAGATACATACTATAGATTTTAATGTTAATTGTGTTGATATATTAAATTCAATGTTAATTTTTTTTTTTTTTTTTAACTATTTTTACAACATCTTTAATAATTTTTTCTATGTTAAAAATTTTATATCTATCCAATATTTAACTCATTTTCAATAATTTTTTTTATGTTAAAATATGGAAACAATTTTTGTGACATTTCATACAAAAACCTTTTTATATACTGTAGTTAAATTTTCCTAGACTTTTTCCATAAAAAATTATTGAAAAAATTTTATGACACCCAAAACACAAATCAATATTAAAATTTCAAATAATTTATAAAATTTTCCTGAAGATGCTAACAAATTGCTAGCGAAATATCGAAAATAAATATAAACAACAATATATATATATTAAATCAAAAGACCTATAGCTTAAATTATACAAAAATATTTTGTAACAAGGTTCCGAAAATAAGAAAATGGGAAAAAATCCAGAAAGCAATACATTTGTTGTAAAAAGTCACACATGCATCTGAAGTTTACTTAAAGAAAATATATACCGTTCAAAAGGACTAAGCTTCTTCTTTCTAAATCTGCAAAAAATTTGAAATCGGTTGGTATTCAACTAAGTTACAGGGTGATAAGTGCATAGGGGTATGAAACACCTGTTTTTTACCCGTAACTAAAGATTTTGGGGGTGTTTTGAAAATTCCAAAAACAGAATGTTGTTGTACTCGGCAATACCTATCACAAAAATTGGTATAACATCCAAGGAAGTTTTACTTCATTTTATTTGTCTCACTGTGTAATAAAAAAGACTCTCCAAAATTTTTTTCACTGCAGCACTTTCTTGTTACATATTTTTATTGCTTCTTGTTAATACGGAATTTACACGATGATTTTTTCCCCTGCATTTTCTTGAATTCTCTTTTATGTTGTACCCCGTTCGTCAATAAACTCTAGAAAAGTCACGGTAAAAAGTCATCATGTGAATCCGTATAAATAATAAGCTACATTTTGCCCTGTCAGTCAGGTAGGCATAACTATTACAATTTGTTTATTTATTTAAATATAAAAAAACATATATTATAAAAATAGGCAGGTATGCCAGAATTTCTGTTTTATAAATCACCAAGGAGTATTAAACCAGGTGGCAGCGCTGACGATTTTTTGCTCTACTTATTTTATAGCTGCAAATGTCAAAGAGTTGTTTTGTGGTTATATTTTTGACAGAACGAGCTGTCTTGGCTTTACTTTTGCTCCTGCTGCCACGTTCTTGTTTTTTCCCACTACCATGGTTTGAACCTTTTTCTGGGCTGGGCTGGGCTTGAGGCTGTATTTAAGAATTCTACTATTGTTTGTCACATTGTAATGTTTGCTGGTTGAATTCTAAATTTATAAGGTGAATTTTAATGTATGGATGTTGGTAGATCAAGTTCTACACCTATCTTAGTTGCAAATTTGAAATTTTTTTCTTTTAAATCTGAAAAGAATGCTTCTGCTGCTGTTTTGTGTGTTAGTCTATTGTAGGGCACATTAAATAAAGTTCTTATTTTTTCTAAACAACCGCCGCTCTTTTTGCTCTTTTTCGCTCTGTACACAAATAGCGGAGCCAATTTATTATTGCGCTTGCTCCGCTCATTTATTTTTGCGCTGCGCATAAAAAGAGCAAGCGCAAAAAAGAGCGCAAATAAAATTGCTCTTTCATTCATTCCGATAAATGAAACTTTTGTACATGTGCGCAGATATTCTGACTGTGCCAAATTTGAGCAGCGCAAAATTTCTTACAAATAATTAACTTAAAAAAATGTAATCATTATTCGAATTATTTCGAAAACTTTCGGTACGTATTACTAGAAGTGACACTACTTAAAAAATTTGGGTTAAAACATATTCACAATTTTCCTGGGACAATGTTTATTTATTTTACCTGTAAATATAAAATATAAGGGCAATTACTAGAAGTGGCACTACTTAATAAATTATATAAAAATAAAACTAAAAAAGAACCCATTTTTATTTTTTGATATGGTATAGGTGAAGGATAAACCTTTCTAAAAAAGTAATACACTGTAAAAAACCCTTGACAATGTTTATTTATTTTACCTGTAAATATAAAATATAAAGGCAATTACTAGAAGTGACACTACTTAAAAAATTATATAACAAAAACTAAGAAAGAACCCATTTTTATTTTTTGATATGGTATAGGTGAAGGATAAACCTTTCTAAAAAAATAATATACTGTAAAAAAACCCTTGATCTTTTTGGATTTTTCGTTAGTTAAAATTTTCTTTTTGTTATAAATTTTTTACAGTAATTTTTTTTTAACGTGTCATAAAGCCTGTTAAAATATCTTTTTAATGATACCAAGATCATGTTAATCGGTTCAGCCGATTCTGAGTTATTGTAGTTTAAATGGAGCTCTTTTCGACTATTTTCGCGTTTTTTCGAAAATTTTCCCACTGTGCCACGCCCAAAAAATCGCAAAACAGCCGTTTCTAAAAATGAGAGTTTGTTTGTATTGATCAAATTTAGCTATGAACAAAATTTCATCGATATCTGAGGGGGTCGGGTTCAATGCATCTCGATTTTTACATGTAATTCATCATATGTAAGTATGTATGTACTTATGTTTAAAATAGAACTTACATTTTAAATGTAAATAAATTACTTCCAAATGCACGTTCCTTTTTAGTTTTATTTTTCTAATTTTTTAGTATTAAATTGTATTTGTACACTATTAAATTTTATTTTGAATTACTTCTTGGTGACGAGTAAAAACTCGCATGGTTGCATTCGAATGCTCGCTCACTATCGAATGTAATCATTAGAGATTTCGATACACTTTATTAGATATCGGATAAGAGAATCCCAAAAGTGCAAAAACTCACACGTTCTAGTATGAACTCGCTCGTAAGCGAATGCGAGAATTAGCCCCCAGAAAATAACGAGGGTGGTTTGCAAAAGTAATTCGATTCCAGATGTAAAGCAAAGAGGATTTTAATTTCATCGCTGGAGCCTGCAGAATTAAAAAATATTCTTAGCTGTGATGCACCTAAAAAAATTTTTGACATTAATCATTATACCAACAAAAGGATGAAACACAATTGCAATTTTTAATGCAAAAATTTTTTAGGTTAGAGTTTTCAAGAAAGATTTTTTGGCTTTTAGCTCAAATAAAGGCGCAAGGTGAGAACATAAGCAAAGCGATGGTTATAAATAAAATTATTTCGAGTCTTCCGGAATCGTATTCTAATTTTGGTACAGCTTGGGAAAGTACGGCAGCAGTTGAAAGCAATTTAAATAACTTAACAAGTCGACTACTTAAAGAAGAATTTAAACTTATAACGTACAATGTTATACATGTAAAGCAGAACATAAGATAACAGACAGTCCTCTAATGAAAAATGTTTTAGCTGCTACAAGTATGGCCATACAAGCAAGTAATGCAAGAATAAGTTCAAAAGCAATAAAAGAAACTAACAATAAAATAAATATGGCGATGGTAATGCAAATCGTGCCGATTTTAACCCAATTATATTCAATTGTGAAATTTTTGAAGGTGAGTGCAATGTAGCAAATTTTGAAGTGTCCGATAAATTTAATTTTTGATTCGGGAGCATCAAATCATATGGTTAACGAAAGATGGTTCAAATATATGAACGACATACGTAAGCTGGAACAACAGGCAAAAATTAACGTTGCTACAACAGGTAAACAATTACTTTCAAAAAGCCAAGGAAATTTTTCGCTGAATACTGAAGGTGGTCTAATGTATTTAACCGATGTTTTAATGATACTTGGCTTAGAAAAGAATTTAATTTCAGTCAAAGAGCTAACGCAAAAGAAATACAACGTAAATTTTTGTGGTAATATGGTCGAAATTAAAAATGATGAAAGCGGACAGATGTTCCGAATTAAAGTTTCCAATACATTTGAAATTAAAGCTAGTCCAGCCAAATCTGAGCTACATAAAAAATTTGGTCACAGTTGTCATTATAAGAATGAAGTTGATTGTGAAACTTGTTTAATGGGCAAAATGACAAAACTGCCATTTAAAGGTACAAGAAAAAGGGTGATGCGTTGTGGACAAAAGGTGCACAGCGATTTGGTTGGACCCATTTGACGATTTTTCTCATTTTGCAGTTGTATACACATTACGTAGTAAATCAGAAGTTTTTGAAGCCTATGCAGAAAAGCTCTTTAAAAAATTTAATAGAAAAATTGAAATTTTAAGAATAGATGGTGGAACCGAATACAAAAGCAATGAATTTTCAAAATATTGTTCAAAAAATGACATACTGTTAGAAACGACTATACGTTATTCATCACAGCTTAACGGCGTTGCGGAAAGGTTCAATAGAACCGTGGTTTAAAATGCAAGATGCGCATTGTTAGAATCTAATTTACCAAAACACTTGTGGGATGAAGCGGTTATACATGCAACGTATGTGATAAATCGGTGCCCAACAAAAGCAATTGACAAGAACAAAACACCGGCAGAATTGTGGTATAATGAGAAGCCAGAGAAGCCAATTCGAAATGGCAAATGATTTTGGTTGGATACACAATGAATGGTTTCAGATTTTATGATGAAAGAAACGGAAAAGTAATAAATAGTCGAGATGTGAGATTTATGAATTATGATACAGTAAAAATTTGATATAATGAAAATGATGCGAATGAAAAAAATTTAAGTGATGTAGATAACGAAATTAATCAAGAAGAAGACGGTAAAGATGAACTAAATATCGAGAATGAATTAAAGGAAAATGATGCGTTAATAATGTTAAAAATAATGAGGTTAATCACTCTTGGTAGAAAACTGCTCTTGCATCTGTTGCAGATCTAGCTTATTTACATATTTTGTACAATACTAAGAGTGATTTCCTCTAATGATAACCAAAATGAAAATAAGAGATCAAAAACAACACCAAAATATTTGGACGATTATGAGGTATATAACACCGCAATGTTTGCTTATACAACAATGGTGTCTGATGTTCCAAAAACGTTTGAAGAAGCTTACCAAGATAAAGAATGAAAGAAATCAATAGAAGAAGAAGCAGTTATTAAGAAAAAACACACATGGACAGTTATTGAAGATGAAGGTCAAGATAGAATAGATGCGTATGGGTTTTCAGGAAGAAGAATAGTGATGATGGCCGTATACGCAAAAAGGCAAGATTGGTCGCACGTGGGTGTAAACAAAAATATGACTCTTTCAACGACTTTTATGCACCAGTGGCAAATAGCATCACAGTACGAACTTTTATATCAATGGCTTTGCAGAATAATTTTGTAATACATCAACTGGATGTAAAATGTGCCTTTTTAAATGGCGAGTTAGAGGACGAAATTTTCATGGTTGTACCTCCACCGTTTAAGGGAAAATTGTGTAAATTAAATAGATCAATTTGCGGCCTTTAACAGAGTGCGTTATGTTGGAACAATGAATTTAATTCAAAGATACTGAAGTTTAGTTCCGAAAGATCGGAAAATGATTATTGCTTATACAAGAAGAAGAATTTATTTTTATTATTATATGTTGATGACATTCTTTTATGCGGAGAAGATGAAAAGGAGGTTGAAAATGTTAAACTATTTTTGGGAAAACAATTCGAGATCAAAGATTTGGGCGAACTTTAAAAATTTCTTGGGATGCAGATAATAAAAATTAAAAATGGAGATTTAAAATTGGCTCAGACTAATAATATAAACAATATATTGAATGG
Organism: Lypha dubia; assembly: GCA_947311025.1. Lineage (NCBI taxonomy): Eukaryota > Metazoa > Arthropoda > Insecta > Diptera > Tachinidae > Lypha > Lypha dubia. Next base: position 72,663,441 of record OX371261.1, on the reverse strand, counting down.
TTTTTGCTTTCAAAATTTAAAGATAAACCTATTGAAAAGAATTGGAATAGTGACTAATAAAACGATGATTGTGCAGAGTGGAACCAGCTGAAGTATCGCCAAGCCATTGGTAGTTTACTATATTTGTGCTTCTGGACTAGACCGGATATTACTTATGCCGTTAATACATTAAGTAGATATCAAGAGAACTTTACAAATGTCATATAAATGCTGTTAAGAGAATACTACGCTACCTAAATGCAACCAAAGCTGATGGCTTAATTTATAAAAAATCGAAGTAGGGTTTATCTTTCTGTTGCTACGCGGATGCCAGTTGGGGAGAAGCTGAAGACAGGAAAAGTACACCAGTAGCTCGTTTCTGTATTTCTCGCATCGTAAAGTTATCCGCATGAAACGAGTGAATTGCAACAAAAACAGTGTAAAATGAAACAAAATATGGTATTTCTCACACAAGTGTTTCTGTATATGTACTTTGCGAGGATAATCTGTCATTTTAATAATTTTCCAGCAATTATTGGAAGTATGTGAGAAAAAGTGTTTCTGTAACAACATTTTGCGAAAAGTTTCTCACAAGAAGTGTGAAAATAACTCACATTTCAAATTGGTGCGAGAAAATCAAAATTTAAATAAATATAAATATACATATGAAAAGTAAATCTTCTAATATATAAAATTCTCGTGTCACGATGTTTGTTATCGAACTCCTCCGATTTTAATGAAATTTTTTATGCATATTTGGTAGATATGAAAATAGGATCTAAAGTATATTTTAAATTGCTTTGGTCACAAGGAGGTTAGGGAGGAGGCAATTTCTGTATTTACTAAACTATTAAACCAACAGATGGGTTATGTCCGCCTCATAAATAAATATAAATATTTTTTAATTCGTATATATAAATGTGGAACAGAAATCAACAGATAATGAACATATGTATGTATGTACTTAATATGTACATACACATATATACATATTATGTATGTAGCAAAAATTTTAAATAAACACAAGAATATGTTTTTAAATAATTTTTTTAGTTTGAATGAAAACTAGCACTGCACTATACATTTGGGTTTTTATATAAATAAAAAAAATTATAAAGAACTATTGTTGTTTTGTAATTTAAAATTTTTCAGCCTTTCATTGTTTTGCTTTTGTTATAATTAATTTCCCTCGTTGACGTTTCTATTACATTTGACACTTAATTATTGGAAACATTCCAGTAAGAACAAAATCAGCGCAGTCTGTTTTCGGTTGCAAATACAGAAACACTTTTTTCTCACAAATCGAGAAACGATAGAATTTCTTGTTTCACACTTCATGTGAGAAATTTTACGATGCGAGAAATACAGAAACGAGGTACAGGATATTGCTTTAAATCATATGCAAATTTGCTTTGATGGAAAACTTCAAAACAAAAAACTATAGCTCTATCGTCAACAGAAGCTGAGTATGTCGCGTTGAGTACCACATCACAGGATGGTATTTGCTTAAAGCGTTTATTAGACAAGTTCAAAGTAACTTCCAGAAATGAACCATTCATCATATTTGTCGATAATTAGGGAGCTAAATGCATTCCTGAACAGTTGGAAACTAGAAGATCTAAACTTATCGAGCTAAAATATCATTTTATCAGACAGCAAGTTCAAAGTAAAAACATTAAATTGCAGTGTATACAAACTGATAAACAAATAGCAGACATATTCACAAACCACTTGCTACAGTTAAATTTAATTTCTTTAAAAAACTACTGAATATTGAAATGTAAATATATATATATAAGATTATGGAGGAGTGTTGTGATAGGGTAATCTTATTACATTGTAACTTATTGACAACACTGTTTTTGTTTGGCTTATTCACCATTGTCTTATTATCATTCTCTCACTTGCCTTTGAATTGTTAAACCGCAAAGTAAAGTTTAAAAGTTTTTCAGTAAAGTTTCAGACAAAAACTTCTAGAAAAATCATTTAATATAAAATCATTTAATATACATATGAACATTGTATTATCCTTTAATATACATTTGAATATTGTATTATCAAAGATAATGAAATAAAAGACAAAACCTGAAGTTAAATTGCCAACAGATATACAAAATACTTTTTATTATAACAACAGGTTATGGGCCCAGGCTACCGAGAACACTAAGATTAGATTATTTTATTTTATATATGTAAGTATGTATGTAGGTATGTTTAAAATAGAACTTACATTTTAAATGTAAATAAATTACTTCCACTTGTACGTTCCTTTTTAGTTTTATTATGCTAATTTTTTAATATTAAATTGTATTTGTATAGTAATAAATTTTATTTCGAATGACTTTTTGGTGACGAGTAAAAACTCGCATGGTTGCATTCGAATGCTCGCTCGCTATCAAATGTTATCATTAGAGATTTGGATACACTTTATTAAATATCGAATAAGAGAATCCCAAAAGTGCAAAAACTCGCACGTTCTAGTCTGAACTCGCTCGTAAGCGAATGTGGGAATTAGCCCCTGGCATTCCTATTAATTTCCAATAACTAGTTAACCATTCTATTTGTCCCTCCATGATAAGTTCTTTCTCGGGATTAGAATAGCATCGGTGTGGGGAATTTCCCCTATTTCTATGTTTTTTTATCCATTATGAAGCACCGTATAATAATTTTATATATATTTTTTGGAATATTTAATTTATTCTTATATAAAAAGTTTAATTTATTTAAATGTCTTAGTTTAACAATTATTTTTATTAATTATTTTTATTTCTTAAAGCTAGCAGCAATTGTTCAATATGGGTAATTTGTTCCCATATATTTGCTGATCTTTCCCAGCTTGGTGGTCCAATTTTTACTTCCCTCAATAAAATAGCCCTATCTCTTTTTACTTTATTTGGGTAGCCACCTCTATGCTTTGGCTTTTTAACTATTTCTATCCTTGTAGCATCTTGCTCATACTTTTTTGATTGCCCTTTTTTGTACTGTTCAATAGTCAGTGGTCCAACTGACGGCATAGTAAAAATTTGTTGTTTTATATAAAAATTTACTTTTATTTTAAATTAATCATTCAGTTTCAACTCTCGATGTGTACAGACGCGTTTTTATAATCGTCGCAACTGAATATTAAAAATTACTAAAAGTTAAAATCACAAAAAAAATATAAAACAAAACATTTATTAAATAGTTATTATACTGGTGTTATTTGATTTTTTTTTGCTTTCGTGTAGTATACATAACTATTTGCATACACAAACTCATATAAGTGAACAAAAAAAGATAACTCTAAATGCCAACAACAACAACAACAATAAACCTACAAGCAGTAGAAATGCTTATTTAACTTTTGTTGCTGCTGACGACAATAAAAAAAATGAATTAAACACAAACCTGAATTCTACACTAAACATAACTATTCGTGCGCGATCATGCTCTCTGAACATGTTAAATAGTGATCAAGGAGGAAAAACAATTGCACCCATTAGCAAACTTGTCAGCTTAGCTGAAAAAAAAACAAACAAACAAATAATAATAAGGTGACCAACGTGCACAAAATTGTAAATGCGGTGAGTACAATAAGTGATAATAAAATTCAAACAGGTATGGACAGATACATAACCGTACTAAAAAAGGGGAAGAAATCCTACATCAGCGCAAATAGCATCAACGGCGAAAGTTCCCAGAGATGGGAAAAATACTATAAGGAATTCCGAAAATCGTTTCGCGATTCTAAATGAACAAGACGATGACGACACAACTACAACAAGGTCGAGCAAACTTCCACCGATATATTTAAAAGAGCAGAACTCTAGTTTTTTTGTAAAAAGCCTTATCTCCTTAATTGGAGAAAATGAGTTCTATGTAACTCCAATTAAGCGCGGAAATATCAACGAAACAAAAATCCAGGTAGTGCAAGAATGTTATTACCGAAAAATAGTTTCTGACTTTAAGTCAAAAAACAAATATCTTTATACGTACCAATTAAAGAGTGCTAAAGGTCTAACAATCGTAATAAAAGGTATAGACTCTTGCGAGGATCCAGAAGAGGTAAAGTCTGGCCTTGAAAATAGTGGCTTTAAAGTGAAAAATGTTTCAAACATTAAAAATAGGGAAAAAATACCCCAACCTATATTTAGAGTCGAACTACAGCCAGGCGACTTAAAAATTAAAAAAATGAATTGTAGCCAATATATAATTTAAAGTACTTCTTGCACAGAAGAGTTACAGTTAAGCTGGACCTATCGAATGCATGAACTGTCAAGAATTTGGCCATACCAAAAGTTATTGCAAGTTGCCTACCGTTTGCGTTGTATGTGGTGAGCTGCACAGTTCCGCGAACTGCTATAAAATAAAAGGTGATACTAAGGCAAAAAAAAATGTGGCAATTGTGGAGGAAACTACACTGCTAACTCTAACCCTGCCCTCTTTACTATATTTTTAAAAATTCGTCGAACAGAAAAACAAATGCTACTCCCGCTCAGCCCAACAACCCTTTAAACTATCCACAGTTACCTCAACCGTCGTCTAGCCAAAATCAATACACAAATATCTTAAAGTCTAACACGACTATTATTCAACAAAAACCTAATTGTCAACTTTCACACGCTAATATTTTAAAAAGTAACCAGACTGCGGCGCAAAAAACTGTACCAGCAAGTGAAGATTCAGGGCCTAATTTTAGTCGTATTGAAGCCTGGATAGAGAGCCTAATACAAACAGTATCATGCAGGAAATGTTGAAAATGCAGTCTACCTTGTTGCAGGCAGTATTGAACAAACCATGAACTTAAGAATCTGTTTTTGGAACGCAAACGGCATCTGCCATCATAAAAATGAAATAGAATATTTTCTTCTGTATAAACAAATCGATGTTATGCTTATCTCAGAAACTCATTTGACGTCTCGAAGCTATTTTAAAATTAGTGGATATAATTTCTACGACACCAAGGATCCTCGAGGTAGAGCTTGTGGTGGCTCTGGAATCCTAATAAAACTCGAACAAAACACTTCCTGCTAAATTACCTTCGTGAAGAATATCTTCAAGCAACGAACATCTGTATTGAAAATTATTATCGAAAACTTGTGATATCATCTGTTTATTCTCCTTCCAGGTTTTCAATTTCAGAGAGTCAATATACCGCATTTTATACAACACTGGGGTCCCGTTTTCTAGCAGCTGGTGATTACAATGCTAAACACACATTTTGGGGTTCACGTTTAATCACTCCTAAGGGTCGTGTTTTGTTTGACACAATTTCAAAAATGGGTTTGAATGTAGTTTCAAATGGCCAGCCAACATATTGGCCAACGGATCAACAAAAAATTCCTGATGTTATCGACTTTGGAAATATGAAAGGTGTGTCCAGCGAAATGATTGAAGTTGAAGCATCTTTGGATTTATCTTCAGATCACTCGCCTACAATTATCACTATATACTCACACATAACTGCAACACCAACATGTGATTTATCGTTGACACCTGCAGGTATTAACTGGCTGAAACAAAATATATTCGAGTGCTCATTTTACGGAAAATATGCCGTTGAGAACACCTACTGACATAGAAAATTCTATTAGGTTGTTTGAAGCACATGTTAAACATGCTGCTCTAAATGCTTCTTCCAATGAACCAAATCAACAAGTGAGAGTAAACAAAATTTTTTGTGTGGATATAGAAACGCTATTGACTGAAAAACGGAGAGCACAACGAGAATGGCAACGTTACAGATCGCCTCAGCTAAAAATAAGACTAATAATAATGTATCAAACAGCTCAGGAAACTTACAAACACAAAAAACAGCTTCCCTTCAAAAATTTCTTCAAGAACTCGATGCCACACCACAAACAGATTATTGGCTGTGGCGTGCAGTCAGAGGACTGAAAAGGCCGGTGATATGCAAACCTCCCTTGCGAGCTGCGAATGGTAACTGGACAAGAACTGATGATGAAAAAGGTGCTCTTTTTGGTAAACACTTAGAAAAAGTATTCACTCCAAATATTTTTGCTGACATTGTTGAACTGCCACCAGTCGTCTCTTTGCCAGAAATACCGCTGAAATTTAACATTGTGGAGATTGAAAAGGCCATTAAAAAAAGCCCCAGGTGTCGACAAAATAAGCAACAAACTGCTTCCAGAACTACCTTTCATTGCAAAAAGAATAATACTATTCATTTTCATACAAAGGTTGAATCCTACCGGCCTATTAGTTTATTGTCTAACATATCAAAACGGTTTGAAAAGCTGTACATGAGCAATCTGATGCCTATAGTGACTAGGATTGGATGCATTCCAGATCATCAATTCGGTTTTTGCAGGCAACATAACACTATCGAAGAAACTCACAGGCTTCTGAATGTTGTTAGAGACACTTTTGAAAAAAAGAAATATTGCTCTGCGCTCTTTATAAATGTTTCTCAAGCCTTCGATAAAGTATGGCACGACGGTCTCATACACAAATTAACGCAAAATCTTCCCGCAAATATCGTCAGGCTTTTAAAAAGCTACCTAAATGAATGAAAATTTGTAGTTAGGGAAGGCAATTTTTTAAGCCCACCGCAGTCGATTGAAGCCGGATTTCCCCAAGGTAGCATATTCGGTCCCTTGCTGTACTTAATATATGCATCTGACTTACCGTTAAGCAATAACATTCATACATCAACATTTGCTGATGATACGGCTTTTCTAAGCGTTCATGAAAATCCCGTAGAAGCTTCCCGCAATTTACAAGGATACATATCAAAATTAGAAAAATGTCTAAAACAATGGCGTATAAAAGTCAACGAGCAGAAATGTGTACACGTCACTTTTACGTTGCGCAGAGAAACATGCCCGCCTATACAAATAAACACTGAGACTATACCCCAACTCACTGTAGTCAAATACCTAGGCGTTCACTTTGATCGCCGCTTAACATGGAAATCGCACATAGACGCGAAGTTGACAAAAATGAAATTAAAAGCAGCCCAAATGAATTGGCTTATTGGAAGGAACTCTATACTAAGACTAAGACTGTAAACTTCTATTATACAACGCGATCCTGAAACCAATATGATCGTATGGAATCCAGTTATGGGGCAGTACCTCAGCATCGAACGTAGAAAAAATTCAACGCCGACAAAACAAAATTCTACGTACAATAACAGCAGCCCCCTGGTGTGTCCGAAATCAGCGAATTCACAAAGGTCTTGATGTTCCGTTGGTGAAGACAGTATTTTCAAAACACGCGAAAAAATACATAGAAAAACTTGAGTTGCACCCAAATCCACTTGCGCGCAATATTCTAAATTATAGAGGCCACACCAGGTTAAGAAGGAGGGATACTCTTACTCTCAATCGTACATGAGAGATGTAAATCAACAAAAATCAACCGTCGAAATTAAAAATTTTGTGAAGCATTGGCTAAACATATATTTAACATTCTTAGATTAAGATTTGAATAACTTATTGATGTTTCAATTTATTATTGAAGATTCAATAAATAATAAAGTTTGTAATAAAATAGTTTTTATTTATTTTATTTTTGTCTTAGAACTTGTATATTTGGAGCTCCTAAGACTGTTGATTTATTAATTGAATTCATAAACTAAATGACAGTGGCTTATATACTAATTATGAGAATAAGTCTTAGGGGTACCTTAACATAAGAGTAAAAGAATAGAAATATATATTATTGTTGGGTAAGCAAGCTTCCAACTATTTATGTATGGCATGTGTTAAACAGTTTTAAAGTCCAACGAGTGCATACCTAAAAGCAACAGATACCTTGTGTTGCTTATATTTACAATCAAACAAATGAGGTTAATAAATATGATTCATTTAAGTGCATTGTGCTGCTGCACTTGATTAACCGTACAAGTGTCAAATTACCGACACACAAAATATCTTGCTTGCAGTTTGTCAATGCTTGCATGTTGCGGTACTATTGAATCGCAATGCATACTACACACTGTTGGTCACATGCTACACCTCCACCCTTTACAAGAATGTTCATATAACGTTAGTTTTATGGACATTCTTTTACAATTAGTTTTTAATTAGTCTAAGTATAAGTGTAATATAATATTTATTTTGTTTTTAAAGAAAAGAAAAAAAAAATATAATATTTAGATGTACTTATATTCTAATTTTATATTAGTTCGGCGCCGATCAATAATATTAAATGTTAGTTATTATTATATATCTTAAGTCTACTTTTATGAACTACTTGTTGTTTATTTGTTCTCTTATCCACTATAGTAACATTATTTCTTAAATCTATTTTCTTAATTTTAAACGGACCAATAAAACTAAAGCCAGTATAAAGGGTTTTCTGATTAATTTTCTTCTATTATATATTTACCTTAAAATTTTGTTTTACTTTTTCTTTATTTTGGGTCTCTTTCTTGAATAATAAAATTTTAATTAGAAAAATATATGTTATATTTATAAATTTTATGTTATTAAACTAGTTTGGAAATCAAATAACTTTTCACTCTGTACCTTTCACTAAATTGAACGTCTTCATTAGACTTTTAGGCAAGAATAAAACAGTTTTAAATGATTCTTACCCAAAAATTGTTTAGTGGATCAAACATAATCTTTTTTTTTTGTTTTTATATTGTCAACCTTTAACCCTATTTTGAATTTTATGGCAGTAATAAAATATGGCTCAATAGACTTTTCTAAGTTATTCTGAGAGTTTTCAATGTGTACAATAATTTGAAAAGCTTTAGCAATTTTCTAATCACTTATGGTTTATTATTATTTTTGATTTCTGGCATTTTTGACATAATATAACATATTTCGTTATTCTTTTATCATATTTTTCCAAAAGTAATACCTCTTTATATTTTCTATTGTTCGATATATTCCACAACGTCCTCCCTCTATCGGATCATCGTGGTATTTCAGCATTAGATCAAGAATTGCCTGAGCATTCTTATCATTTATATTGGTAACCTCATTAAGTAGTAGCGCTACTTTTTTTGCCCTTTTATTTATAAATTATTTAATTGAGATGAATTCTAAAATTTTCTCATTAGGTGCCTATTTGTTCACCGGCCACTTTCTCAAGCCTTGGGAAAAATTGTCCTAGGTCAATATTCCCATTAATGAACATTATATATAATTTACCGGCCACTTTTTCAAGCCTAGGGAAAACTTGTCCTAAGTCAAGATTCCCTTTAGTAAATAGTTTTCTTCTGACGTCATATTGGGCTTTTTATCATTATTTTAAATTTGATGCTGAATATTTTCGATATTACTTTGTTGTTTATATGCCATAGATGTTGTTGTGATTTTTAATACTGTATTAATTTTTTTTCTTTTACTGCCACAAAATGGGTTTTGTGTTTATTTATAGTGACATTTTATTTCTAATATTATTATTTGATGAATAACAGATTTTAGCATTAGGCGATTAATGCCTTGGCTGTATATTTGTGCCTTATATATTAATTTTGGCATGTTTAAAATTTTTTTTTTATATATATAATAAAGTAAGAAGTATAGTAAATGTATTTGGATTTCAAATAAAATGGAGGTATTATCCTCTACAACTACTTTGTTTACAACGTTAGCATTTGGTTTTTCAACTTTCGACTGTTCTTTCTCCATTTTAATAATATTTGTATGTATATTATTTGTCTTAAAATTATTAAGAAGTAAAATGTAATTATTAATTTACTTTCATTATTTTATTCTAATTATTAAAATTTAATTTAATTTTACAATTCTTTTATCTTTAATTAAGTTCAATTTTTTTTTTCCATTATAAAGTTATATAAGTTTTTTTTTGGAAAATTTAAAAATATTCTTGAAGTGTTACTTTTTGTCTTATTTTATTAAGCTTTAATTTTTATTTAAGTAACATTTTAATTATATTTCTATTTTAAGTGCCTTTGTTGGCGTTTCTGTAAATAAAAATGTTTTTTTTTCTAGATTTTAGCTACGAGCTATTTAGTAATAAAAAAAATGGTTGCCACGAGCGGTTTACGCTTACTGGCCCTAGTGTGCAAATTGAATGCACTACAGTTATAAATAAAAGATGTAGAATAAAATGATTTATGTAATAAAAGACTTATTTTCGCAGCTTCCCAGGATGTTGGTGGTATTTAAATGGAAGATGTTGGCCATCTCATAGCCGCTTACCTAGGCGGTCATCTTTCTTTGGTAGCCTATTGGCCAGGCGGACCTTTGTTTTCTTCAAAGTTGGGGTGCCTTTTGGCCAGGCGGACCCTCTCCTTATTCTGCTCATTCCAAAGTGCTTAGTATTTTACAGCACTCTTGGAACTGGCAGGCTGCTCTTGCTTCTTCAGGGTGCAGTTTAGTAGCACTCGCTGAAAAAGACTGGCAGGATCGCCATGTAATAAAATAGTTTTTATTTATTTTATTTTTGTCTTAGAGCTTGTATATTGGAGCTCCTAAGACTGTTGATTTATTAATTGAATTCATAAACTAAATGACATTGGCTTATATGTATATACGGCGACCATCCGTCCTGTATTTTACAGGACAGTCCTGTTTTTTAACATGCTGTCATTGAGATTTTTTTGTAAATACAGGACAGTACAATGTCCCTTATTTCCTAATTTGATATGCAAATGTCCTTTTTAGCATATACATTGCACGAAAATTAATATAAAATTATCATAAAAATCCAACTGTATACTTTCCCTACATTTCCAAAAGTGAAAAATTTGTTTACTGGGATATGTGAAATTTCCTATAATCTGGTAACATTGTGAATTGTCAGCTTGAAATTGAATTATCAATGTCAACTTGTTAAAATAACAATGTGAATGATTTGTGGTTAGTAATTTATTTATTTATTTAAATTCACATTTAAAATAGCATTCATTTTATTAGAGATATGGCTCCAACAAAAAGAAAATGTAATTTCAATGATGACTTAAAAAGCGAGTTTCCATTTATTAAAACAACAAGTAGCTCCAATGAGATGAGATGTGAAAAATGCTTGGCACATTTTTCTATAGCAAATAGTGGACGTACTGATATTAAACAGCATTTGCAAACACAAAAGCATAAAAGAGCAGATTTAGCCAAATCATCAAGTAAAGTTTTAACGAATTTTTTAAGAAGTAATACATTCAATGATAAAGAAAAGGACCTGGCTATTGTAGAAGGTACTTGGACATTTCATAGTGTTCAGCACAATTTTTCATTTAGGTCTAACGATTGCACATCAAAACTGATCAAATCGTGTTTCAATGAAAAATATTCTTGTGCTAGAACAAAATGTGAATCCATTGTTAACAATATTTTTACACCAATGTCATTAAATACAATCAAAGCAGATTTGTCAAACGTTCAATGTATCACAATATATTTAGATTGTTCGAATCACAAAAATGTTAAAATTTGTCCAATATTAATTCGATACTTTCTGCCGAATAAAGGAACTCAGATTAAGATTTTGGATGTTAAAGAGCTTATTGGAGAAACTTCAGATATTATGTCAAAATATGTGCAAGAGACTCTTGAAAAAAATGAAATAATTAGTAAAATGATAGCGTTTTGTGGAGACAGCACAAATTGTAATTTTGGTGGTGCAGCCAGAAAAGGTCAGAATAATATCTTTCACAAAATGCAAATTTTCATTGGCCAAAAACTGATAGGTGTGAATTGCGCTGCACATATTTTGAACAACTGCATACAAACTGCAGCAGAATGCTTACCTATTGATATTGAAGTTATTATTGTCAAAATTTATTCTTTTTTTTATATTTATACAGTTAGAATTGAAAATTTCAAAGAAATATGTGAAGATATTGAAATAGAATATAAAAAGTTACTAGGACATAGCAAAACTCGATGGTTAACTTTAATGCCTGCTTTGGAAAGAATCATAAAACTATTTGAAGCTTTAAAATTATATTTTATGTCTCAACCAAAATGTCCGACAATATTACGAAATTTTTTTATGAATCCTTGTGCTGAATTATGGTTATCTTTTGCATATAGCCAAGCTTCAACATTTCATAAAGCTATTCTTAATGTAGAATCACAAAATATTTCAATGCCTGAGGCTTCAACTATTTTAAAAGATTAAAAATTTAAATTAGTCGAACGGAAAAAGGAACTGTTTTTACCTCTTACCGTCAAAAATATTATTCTCGAATTACAGAAAAGTAATGATTTTGATGAAACAATAACTAAAGAACATATAACAAATTTTTACCAAACATGCATTGATTACCTAAATCAGTGGGATAAAGCTTTTAGAGATGTAAAACTTTTAGACTGGATATTGTTACGAAATATGTTATCTTGGGACAAGATTGAAAAAACTCTATCCTATCTCAATGAATTTAGAAATGATTTAAAAATAAATAATAAAGATTTATTTGATGAAGTGAGCTGCGTGAAAAATTTTGCAAGTAATGAAAAAATAGAAGACTGGAGGGTAAAAAATATATCAGTAGATGAAAGATGGATTGAAATTTTTAATCACTTTAAGACAAATGTGGTTGCATATGAAATAATATTGATACTTGTTGAATTTTGTCTATGTCTACCAGCTTCAAATGCTGCTACCGAGAGAGTGTTTTTTCAATAATGAATAATATTTGGACCACCGAAAAATCGCAATTAAAAGTAAATACTTTAAGATCATTATTAATTACAAAATGCAATTTTAAAATGAATTGCTCAGAATTTAAAGGATTTTTAATTAACAATCCAGATGTTTAAAAAAAAATCCATTTTGTGGAAAAATATCAAACTTCATAACTAAATTTAACATTTATGTAGTTTTTTTCAATTTTTTTTTTGTTAGCCTTAGTCAAGAAGACTGTTTATAAAACCAAATTTATTTTTTTAAATTATAATATTATAAAAACTTTTTATTTAACTTTTTATTCTAGTCAAGAAGACTTGTTTTTGTTGTTACTTAATTTTATTATAATAATAATAAATATATTATATGATTATTTTTTCTGTTTTTCTTTTCATTTTTAACATAATTTTGTATTTGTCCTGTATTTTCCTTTCCCAAAAATGGTCACCGTACTTATATACTAATTATGAGAAGAATTCTTAGGGGTACCTTAACATAAGAGGGAAGGCAAATATATATATATTATTGTTGAGTAAACATATTTTAGTTTCTTACGGTTTACGTATGGCATGTGTCTCAACAGCTTTAAAGTCCTACGAGTGCATACCTGTACCTCGTTTCTGTATTTCTCGCATCGTAAAGTTATCCGCATGAAACGAGTGAATTGCAACAAAAACAGTGTAAAATGAAACAAAATATGGTTTTTCTCACACAAGTGTTTCTGTATATATACTTTGCGAGAATGATCTGTCATTTTAATAATTTTCCAGCAATTATTGGAAGTATGTGAGAAAAAGTGTTTCTGTAACAACATTTTGCGGAAAGTTTCTCACAAGAAGTGTCAAAATAACTCACATTTCAAATTGGTGCGAGAAAATCAAAATTTAAATAAATATAAATATACATATGAAAAGTAAATCTTCTAATACGAGTATATAAAATTCTCGTGTCACGATGTTTGTTATCGAACTCCTCCGAAACGGCTATTTGGTAGGTATGCGAATAGGTTCTAAGGTATATTTAAAATTGCTAGGAGCACGAGGAGGAAACGGAGGGGAAATTTCTGTATTTTCGAAACGGCTTGACCGATTCTTATGAAATTTTGTTATGCATATTCAGTAAGTCTGAGAATCGGCTACTATATATTCAAACCGCTAGGGTCACGAGGAGGGGAGGGAGGGTGCAATTTCTGTATTTACTAAACTATTAACCCAACAGATGGGTTATGTCCGCCTCATAATTATTTTTGTTGTTGAATGTTGAATGCAGGAAAATCGTCCTTGTTCGTATTTCAAACAGAACAAAATTATTGTTTGGTATTTTTTTCATCGGCGGTCATCGTCACACACTTAACACATTCGCTATTTTTTATATATCACCCAAAATATGCACTAGAAATATTTTGTATGGCAAAACAACGTTTGCCGGGTCATCTAGTATAATATAAATATTTTTTAATTCGTATGTATAAATGTAAGGTGACCAACTATACTCATTTACTGAGTTTTGTACTCTTTTTTCGCAAACCGTACTCTTTTCAAATACTGTACTCTGAAAGTACTCATTTGTATAGTTTTATACTCATTTGTTTTTCTAAAACATTTTTTCATTTTTACCCGTTTTTACCCTTATTTCCATGGGCTCACAGTGGCATGATGTAATAAACAAGGTGGCAGCAGGAGAAAACAAGAACTTGGCAGCACGAGAAAAAGTAACGGCTAGCTAACTTAAGCTGTCAAAAATATAACCAGAAAAACAGCTCTTTGATATTTGAAGCGACCTAATAAGTAGAGCCAAAAATAGTAAGCTTTCGTAGCGCTGCCATCTTGTTTATTACATCATGCACATTACTTTTAATGTTTTCAGAGTTGGCATCACTGCTTCGGCATGCCTGACAGCCTTGACGTATGCGTAGTATGTACGGAAAAGTTTTATGGGAATTCCCTTTCTGTTTAATTAATTTGAAGTTAGAGAAAACCATGGTCTAATAATCAGGTCTGCGCAAGAAGGAATATGGTTTTTGTAGGGTTGTGTTTTGACCGTTAAATAATCTGCAAAAAATAGTAAACGGCTCAATCTTGTCAAAAGTTGCTTACATTTTTGGCCGGCATCTTGAATATTTTTGTTTACGTTATGCTTTTTGTTTTTGCATAACCAATAAATACATACATATGTACAAACCACATTTTATTTTAGGGAATGATTATTGGAGCAGTGAGAAGTCGCAACTTTCTGTAAAAACATTATCTGCCGTCTTAACAGTCAAATTTAATATGCAAAATGAAAGTTGTTCGGATGTGGCTACATTATTAGACGAACATCCTCATTTTACAAAAAAAAATCCACTCCGAAGAAAAATATGTTTTTAAAAGAAAATAAAGTTTTTATCGTTTTTTCATCTTTTTTTTTCACCTATGAAATACTTGCAAAGTGTACTCTTTTTGAATAAAAAATAGTTGGTCACCTTAATAAATGTGGAACAGAAATCAAGAGATAATGTACATATGTATGTATGTACTTAATATGTACATATATATACACATTATGTATGTAGCAAAAATTTTAAATAAACACAAGAATATGTTTTCAAATAATTTTTTTAGTTTGAATGAAAACTAGCACTGCACTATACATTTGGGTTTTTATTTAAATAAATCAAAAATTATAAAGAACAATTGTTGTTTTGTATTACGAAATTTTTTTATGAATCCTTGTGCTGAATTATGGTTATCTTTTGCATATAGCCAAGCTTCAACATTTCATAAAGCTATTCTTAATGTAGAATCACAAAATATTTCAATGCCTGAGGCTTCAACTATTTTAAAAGATTAAAAATTTAAATTAGTCGAACGGAAAAAGGAACTGTTTTTACCTCTTACCGTCAAAAATATTATTCTCGAATTACAGAAAAGTAATGATTTTGATGAAACAATAACTAAAGAACATATAACAAATTTTTACCAAACATGCATTGATTACCTAAATCAGTGGGATAAAGCTTTTAGAGATGTAAAACTTTTAGACTGGATATTGTTACGAAATATGTTATCTTGGGACAAGATTGAAAAAACTCTATCCTATCTCAATGAATTTAGAAATGATTTAAAAATAAATAATAAAGATTTATTTGATGAAGTGAGCTGCGTGAAAAATTTTGCAAGTAATGAAAAAATAGAAGACTGGAGGGTAAAAAATATATCAGTAGATGAAAGATGGATTGAAATTTTTAATCACTTTAAGACAAATGTGGTTGCATATGAAATAATATTGATACTTGTTGAATTTTGTCTATGTCTACCAGCTTCAAATGCTGCTACCGAGAGAGTGTTTTTTCAATAATGAATAATATTTGGACCACCGAAAAATCGCAATTAAAAGTAAATACTTTAAGATCATTATTAATTACAAAATGCAATTTTAAAATGAATTGCTCAGAATTTAAAGGATTTTTAATTAACAATCCAGATGTTTAAAAAAAAATCCATTTTGTGGAAAAATATCAAACTTCATAACTAAATTTAACATTTATGTAGTTTTTTTCAATTTTTTTTTTGTTAGCCTTAGTCAAGAAGACTGTTTATAAAACCAAATTTATTTTTTTAAATTATAATATTATAAAAACTTTTTATTTAACTTTTTATTCTAGTCAAGAAGACTTGTTTTTGTTGTTACTTAATTTTATTATAATAATAATAAATATATTATATGATTATTTTTTCTGTTTTTCTTTTCATTTTTAACATAATTTTGTATTTGTCCTGTATTTTCCTTTCCCAAAAATGGTCACCGTACTTATATACTAATTATGAGAAGAATTCTTAGGGGTACCTTAACATAAGAGGGAAGGCAAATATATATATATTATTGTTGAGTAAACATATTTTAGTTTCTTACGGTTTACGTATGGCATGTGTCTCAACAGCTTTAAAGTCCTACGAGTGCATACCTGTACCTCGTTTCTGTATTTCTCGCATCGTAAAGTTATCCGCATGAAACGAGTGAATTGCAACAAAAACAGTGTAAAATGAAACAAAATATGGTTTTTCTCACACAAGTGTTTCTGTATATATACTTTGCGAGAATGATCTGTCATTTTAATAATTTTCCAGCAATTATTGGAAGTATGTGAGAAAAAGTGTTTCTGTAACAACATTTTGCGGAAAGTTTCTCACAAGAAGTGTCAAAATAACTCACATTTCAAATTGGTGCGAGAAAATCAAAATTTAAATAAATATAAATATACATATGAAAAGTAAATCTTCTAATACGAGTATATAAAATTCTCGTGTCACGATGTTTGTTATCGAACTCCTCCGAAACGGCTATTTGGTAGGTATGCGAATAGGTTCTAAGGTATATTTAAAATTGCTAGGAGCACGAGGAGGAAACGGAGGGGAAATTTCTGTATTTTCGAAACGGCTTGACCGATTCTTATGAAATTTTGTTATGCATATTCAGTAAGTCTGAGAATCGGCTACTATATATTCAAACCGCTAGGGTCACGAGGAGGGGAGGGAGGGTGCAATTTCTGTATTTACTAAACTATTAACCCAACAGATGGGTTATGTCCGCCTCATAATTATTTTTGTTGTTGAATGTTGAATGCAGGAAAATCGTCCTTGTTCGTATTTCAAACAGAACAAAATTATTGTTTGGTATTTTTTTCATCGGCGGTCATCGTCACACACTTAACACATTCGCTATTTTTTATATATCACCCAAAATATGCACTAGAAATATTTTGTATGGCAAAACAACGTTTGCCGGGTCATCTAGTATAATATAAATATTTTTTAATTCGTATGTATAAATGTAAGGTGACCAACTATACTCATTTACTGAGTTTTGTACTCTTTTTTCGCAAACCGTACTCTTTTCAAATACTGTACTCTGAAAGTACTCATTTGTATAGTTTTATACTCATTTGTTTTTCTAAAACATTTTTTCATTTTTACCCGTTTTTACCCTTATTTCCATGGGCTCACAGTGGCATGATGTAATAAACAAGGTGGCAGCAGGAGAAAACAAGAACTTGGCAGCACGAGAAAAAGTAACGGCTAGCTAACTTAAGCTGTCAAAAATATAACCAGAAAAACAGCTCTTTGATATTTGAAGCGACCTAATAAGTAGAGCCAAAAATAGTAAGCTTTCGTAGCGCTGCCATCTTGTTTATTACATCATGCACATTACTTTTAATGTTTTCAGAGTTGGCATCACTGCTTCGGCATGCCTGACAGCCTTGACGTATGCGTAGTATGTACGGAAAAGTTTTATGGGAATTCCCTTTCTGTTTAATTAATTTGAAGTTAGAGAAAACCATGGTCTAATAATCAGGTCTGCGCAAGAAGGAATATGGTTTTTGTAGGGTTGTGTTTTGACCGTTAAATAATCTGCAAAAAATAGTAAACGGCTCAATCTTGTCAAAAGTTGCTTACATTTTTGGCCGGCATCTTGAATATTTTTGTTTACGTTATGCTTTTTGTTTTTGCATAACCAATAAATACATACATATGTACAAACCACATTTTATTTTAGGGAATGATTATTGGAGCAGTGAGAAGTCGCAACTTTCTGTAAAAACATTATCTGCCGTCTTAACAGTCAAATTTAATATGCAAAATGAAAGTTGTTCGGATGTGGCTACATTATTAGACGAACATCCTCATTTTACAAAAAAAAATCCACTCCGAAGAAAAATATGTTTTTAAAAGAAAATAAAGTTTTTATCGTTTTTTCATCTTTTTTTTTCACCTATGAAATACTTGCAAAGTGTACTCTTTTTGAATAAAAAATAGTTGGTCACCTTAATAAATGTGGAACAGAAATCAAGAGATAATGTACATATGTATGTATGTACTTAATATGTACATATATATACACATTATGTATGTAGCAAAAATTTTAAATAAACACAAGAATATGTTTTCAAATAATTTTTTTAGTTTGAATGAAAACTAGCACTGCACTATACATTTGGGTTTTTATTTAAATAAATCAAAAATTATAAAGAACAATTGTTGTTTTGTAATTTAAAATTTTTCGGCCTTTTATTGTTTTGCTTTTGTTATAATTAATTTCCCTCGTTGAAGTTTCTTTTACATTTGACACTTAATTATTGGAAACATTCCAGTAAGAACAAAATCAGCGCAGCCTGTTTTCGCATGCAAATACAGAAACACTTTTTTCTCATCCATCGAGAAACGATGGAATTTTTTGTTTCACCCTTCATGTGAGAAATTTTACGATGCGAGAAATACAGAAACGAGGTACTGAATGCAACAGATTTTTGTTTAAATTTATAAATAAGCACATGCAGTTAATAAGTGCATTGTGCAGCTGCACTTGATGAAACGTATGGGTGTCAAGTTACCGTCACACAAAATATTTTGGTTGTAGTTTTTCAATGCAATTTGCCACGGCTTAATGTTGCGGTAATGTTGACTCGAAATGCATACTACACACTGTTGGTTACATGCTACAGTGTGCCCACAGGGGATTACAGTTTTTTGTTCTTGTATTATTTTTAGCTTTAAGTATAGTTTTTAAGAACATACACCTCTTTTATTATTCTTTAATGTTGTGCCGGCAGCAAGCAAAAAAAGAGGTGATTTTGAAAAAAAATACACATTAGAATTGAAGTGTCAGAAACATTGCCCTTCGATCATTACTTTTTTAGTATTGCTTATATTTTGATACGTTTATTTTTTTATTTAAAAAAGTAACAAAATGGTCATCAGATACCCTACTTTTTCGGCAGTGGCCTTTTCAGACACCCTTATTATATAGGTAATTTTTGCAAATAATATAGAGCATATCTAAAAATGGCCCCGCCCATATTTTCTGAGCATATTTGCTACACAATACTTCAAATAATAATTTAACTAAACTTATCTATAAAATATGACAGGTTTTCTTGAAGTATGAAGAAAGCTATTACAATCTCATAACGCAAGCAAGAATAATTTTTTTTTGCCATTTTTAAGTATGTTACAAATGGTTATGGTTATGGTGTATATTTGTACATTTTAGTGTGTAAATAACTGCCAACTTGCCTCAAAAATGTCTCATTGGCGCTGAGATCTAAATTGAAATGAAGGTAAATATTATGTACAATTATTTTTAAATAAAAAAAATAAATAAATAAATAATAAAAAAGACTCTCGAAAATTATTTTCACTGCAGCACTTACTTGTTACATATTTCTCTCTCGTTAATACGGGATTTACTCTCCCAATCAGGTAGGCATAACTCTTACAAGTTGTTTTTTTATTTAAATTTAAAAACACTTATTATAAAAATTGGCAGGTAGGTAGGTTTCTGTTTCATAAATCAGTTATTTTTATTTCTGGGTATAAATTAAACCACAATTGTGTAATGCAGGAAGTTAACTTTTTACTTTGTAAAAGTAGTGATCAGTACCAGAACTTACACAATATTACTTTAAAGTGCGATAATGTCATTTCAAAATTCGGAATTGTTCGAGTTATTCAGAAATTCACATAATGCAAATGTATTTAAATTGGCTATAGTGGAAAAACTACACGCTTTACCACGACACCATGAAAAGGAATTTAAAATCAAAATTCACTTCGTTTGCTTGAAAATTAATAAAAAAAAAATGGCTTGGCTCAAACCGCACGACAAAAATCTTTATGGAAAAGAACTCAGACTGGGTAATTGGAGTAACAACTTTTGGAAACATCGAAGAACCGCATACATCTACCGACTGCAGAAGAGGAAAACTTGAAAAAACTATAAACGAATGTTCGGAGTAAACAAAAAAACGTAAACTTCAAAATGCCACAAAATATATATCTACATCTGCCAAAAATATAAGCAGTAGCATTTAATGTAAAGGTTACTGAAGTATCGGTAGAGGTTAAACTGCAAGAGTTAATGGATCATACAGCCAAACACCTTATTCTACGTTTGCCTGAAAAAGAAACAGTATTACTTCCAGATAGGCTCACATTGATAAATAAGTGGGTATGTGATAGATCATCCTGTCAAAGTGCTTACAAACAATATTAACAAATGACACTATTACAGATGCAAATATGTTTCTGGCTTCTGCAGTTCCTTTACGACTTAGAAGTGAAAACTCTGAGCATTGGAAAAATCCTCGCCTCATCAGTTGATTTTTACCGTCTGATATTTTTTAAATATGCAAAAGAATCTTCAGAAATAATTAAATCTACAGTAAACGATATAAAAAAGCAAATTTCTGAACTAAAGCCTTCTGTTCTTGAAATAAAGAATGGAAAAACTGTTTTCATTGATTAAGAAGTTTTTCTTACAATGATTGATAGCAAAGTCTTAAATGTAATAATAGATACTTGGTCAACTTTGAAGTGTGCGATTTGCAAAAAGTGTCAGAAAGACTTTTAAAAATTTTGATGATTTAAGTGATGAGCAAAACTATGGATATCGAATTTCTCCGTTACATGCCAGAATTAGGTATATGGAGTTTATTTTAAAACTAGCGTATACAGTTCCGTGAGAAGGGGAATGTTTTGATAAGAACGCAACACGAAAATAGAAAAACTATCTGCTCGAAAAAAATGTATACAAAATGAATTTTTTAAAAGTTTGGACTGACAATAGACTGCCCAAAGCAGAGGTATGGAAATAATAACGATGCTAATATGTGCAGAGCATTTTTCGGGCTGTTACCCGAATTACTGCGGTCGAAAATCATATTATAAAAAGGTTGGAAGTTATCGTAAATGTTATAAACTCTAGAGAAATGGTAAATGGCCAAAAGTTTCATGATTAAGCATCAAAAACTGCCCAGCTTTTGGCTAAAATGTACCCTGAGAAGAAACTTACTCCTACGGTCCATAAAATATTGGCTCATGATAAAAATTTAATTGAATATCAATGCTTACCAATTAGATAGTTATCAGAAGAAGCCCAGGAATGCAAAAACAAAGACTATAAACAATTTGGATATAAGAATGCTTGCAAAATTTCACGGATTAGACAAAATGAGGACCATTTCAATGTATTGGCGCACTCTTCAGACCCACTAATTTCATCATAAAGACATGTAAGATATCGAAAGGATTTGAAAGAACGTTATCATAGCTCCGATATGTTAAGTCTATTAGATGTCGTTCCCAATGCTAATGACTAACTAACTAATAAATAACATTATACCAGTTTGAAAAAAATATACTAAATAACTTAATATCATTATATATTATATAGCATTAAAAATATTTCAAATATGTGTATCTTCAATATAAATAAATATACTTATAATACTAGATGACCCGGCAAACGTTGTTTTGCCATACAAAATACTTCTAGTGCGTACATATTTTGGGTTTTATAAGTATAAAAAATAGCGAATGTATTGTAAATGTGTGGCGATGACCGCCGATGAAAAAAATACCAAACAATAATTTTGTTCTGTTTGAAATACGAACGACGACGCTTCTATTGCATGAGGAGAACGTAACACCATCTGTCATTCAACAACAAAAATAATTATGAGACGGACATAGCGCCATCTGTTGGGTTAATATATTAATAAATACAGAAATTGCCCCCTGCCTCCTCTCATAAGGCACCTAGCGGTTTGAAAAGTAGATAGTAGCCGATTCTCAGACCTACTGAATATGCATAAAAAATTTCATAAGAATCGGTCAAGCCATTTCGGAAATACAGAAATTGCCCCCTCCCTCTCCTCCTCATGATACTAGCTGTTTGAAAAATGGATAGTAGCCGATTCTCAGACTTACTGAATATGCTGAAAAATTTCATAAGAATCGGTCAAGTCGTTTCGGAAATACAGAAATAACCCCCTCCATCCCCTCCTCGTGCCCCTAGCGATTTAAAATATACCTTAGGACCTATTCGCATACCTACCAAATATGCATAAAAAATTTCATTAAAATCGGTAACGGTAAGTCGTTTCGGAGGAGTTCGATAACTAACATCGTGACACGAGAATTTTATATATTAGAAGATTATTCTAACATCTTATATTAGAGTGGTATTTTTTTTCTAGACTTGCGTATGTTGCTAATGAATTGTAACCTAAAATGCCCAATCGAAATTAACCCTAAGCTCTCTTTTTTTGTGTCTTATTTCTGACCTTCTGGTTGAATTTACTATTTTGATGTGTTCAGGGACTTATAGTAAAATTTCACGGCGAATATTTTTGCGGAACATTTTAGCCCCTTAAATGCCTGTTTTAATGGTGTTTTTTGCTATTTTTTAAAATAAGGACAAAAAAGACCCTTACTTTGACGAGTTAGAGGGTTAATATATTCTACAAAAATGTTCCTTGTAATATTTTACATAAATTTGCTAAACACACTATATACTTTAAACGTAAGCTTTACTCGATTTTCTCTGCCGATTTACAATACAATCAGGCATGTTCCAGAAAAGTAAAAGTAAATTAAGCTTACTTTTTACACTTTTTATTTTCAATTTTACATAAATAAGACCTATCACTATTTCTGCTTTCGTAAGGAATTTACATACATTATGTATATTCATTACAAACAGCAAACTTTTGGTTTTGCAAAAAATCAAAAATAAAACGTGTGAAAACTATACTTTATTTACTTTTACTTTTCTGGAACATGCCTGAATATTTGCATTTGCGGGGAACTTTACCTCCCCCTAAAATGAAACCCAGATGTAAACTTTCAAAACGCCAATACACGTGTCTTCTTTTTTGTGTCTTCTATCAAAATTTTTTGGTCGGATCTTGTAATTTTGGAAAAAATTTGATTTTGTTTTTCAGTGTAATTAGCACAGGCCCTTTCTTATTTTGTATAGGTAAATTAATTGTAATTTTTTAAATTATTACAACCTGCTTATAATTATTATATTTTTATATTTATACTTCGTAAATTTAATATTCAGAGGAATATTAGAAAGTCATTGTTAGCATATTTCAAGCAATAAAGGAAAAAATCTAATATCTAAACATCCCATTAAATTAAAACTACACGGCTGAATAGAACAAACGTTGTTTTCACCAGTATTAAATGAACTATGTCCTACAATCAGGGTTCCCACCTTTTTTTTGCAATTAAAGTACATTGTTTGTTAAAGGTTAGGAAAAAAAGTACACAGTATAAAAATAAAGTACAATTTATTTTTCTTTATTGTTATATTTGAAAACGTATTTTTTATTGCTTTTCGCAAGTTTTATCAAATAATTATCATATATAAATTAAAGTAAATAATTAATTCATTTTTTATCAGATTCAGAGACGCTTTGTTTCTTTCGTATCGCCATTTGCTCTTCATTACAGAAAAAACTCTCTCTGTGAATGCTGACGTGGCAGGAATAGAAATTAAAAATGAAATTACTTTATACAAATTTGATAAATTATCATCAGTCTTACTAAATAATAGCTGCCATTTACTTGTTATAGATAATTCCGCAAAACCTTCATAACTGTATATCTGATCATAAATTTTGTTTAATGACGCATTTTCTCCATAAAGATCATCCATATTTATATTAAGTTTTTGCAGATTTAAATTTTCGTTTATTCTAACAATATTTTCAAATTAACTTTTATTGCTAATTGTAAATAACCAGTTGTATTTTTTCAAACCATCTATTCAGGTACTCTAAGGCTTTATCGATAAATAATAAAAAATTCATGTGAATTTCCCTGGTCATTTCTGGTGCAGACAAAAAGTTAATTTTTTTTCTTGTTTCATATCCAAATTGTCATGACATAGTCTTAAGAAAGAATCGCCACTGTAAAAAAACGTCAACAAATGACTAATATAACCCGAATCTCTGTTGAATTGTAGATAAATCAAATCATGCGAAATAAAGTATTTTGATGTACTTTATTGTTTCTATAAAGTATAGAGTACAATTAATCAAAAAAACGTACAATACTTTATTATAAAGTACGGGTGGCAAGCCTACCTACAATGCCCAATCTCCAGTTTTTTTTTTTGTTGTACTTTGGGTTGATTTTTAAACTTAAGTATATTTTGATTAATGTTCGTTTTGAACATATAATTAGCAAATGCCCTTGCTTTTTTGTAGTGATAAGTCGCGAGGGTTAGTGGATTTACCGAAAACAACGTTTGTTCTATTCGGCCAGTGCGGTTGAAATCTAAAAAGTGATTTGTTTAGATATTAAATTTTTCCTTTGTTGCTCGAAATATGTAATCAATGTCCACTTAATATTTCTCTGATTATTAACATTTACACACAAAAAAAAATGTTGGTAGATTTAACCAATTTTGTTGGTTAGAATTGCACCAACCAATGAAAATAGTAAAAACAACCAATAAAAATTGTAAAATGAAAATATTTTACAAAAGTTATGGTAACTGCACACTTTTTGTGGTTTCGTTAAGCGGCTATTATACGGTCATACTTGGTATGTGAACATGGTGTGATGTGAGAGAGAGTGTTTTGTTATTAGACTATCATACCAAGTATGTCAAAAATCATTATTAAAGCAAACACTGAATGGTGATGATTATGTTTATAATAGCGCGTGAAGCTTCTAACTTCTCGTTTTATTTACTTTTCTTTAACTCTCGTCTGTAATAGCAACGCAATTTATTTAATTTTTTTAACAACTCCAATTGTTGCTTCTGCCTCAACTGTTTTTTAAATAATTTTTCATAAGCCTTATACTTAACATGTTTAATGTGGTATACGAGTATTTTACTTTTTATCTGCCACAATTCGGGAAAACTTTCATAAATTTAAATAAACTCCCTTAAAAATGCGCGCTCTAAGAACGCCGTCTTTACCGTTCTCTTACGAATACACAAATAGAATTTGCACTGAGCTTGACAGAATTGCTCTTAAACAGGTATGATGGCATGATGACAAACACAAAATATCAAAATTGTTTGAAAACCATCCAATCAAGTTGACAAACACGCATTTAGCACTATTAGACCAAGTATGACCGTCTAATAGCCGTTTCACAGTTTTATATTATTGCACACATATTTATCCTGAAACACAATGTGGAACACAATGACTTGATATTTTTAATACTTAAACTATATTAAATTTTTTTACTCTCTGTAGCATGTGACCAACAGTGTGTAGTATGCATTGCGATTCAGCAGTAGCGCAACATACAACCATTGACAAACTGCAAGCAAGATATTTTGTGTGTGTCGGTAATTTGACACTTGCACGGTTAATCAAGTGCAGCAGCACAATGCACTTAAATGAATCACATTTATTAACTTCATTTGTTTGATTGTAAATATAGGCAACACAAAGTATCTGTTGCTTTTCGGTATGCACTCGTTGGACTGTTGAACACATGCCATACATAAATACTGGGAAGCTAAATATGCTTACCCAACATGTAATATATATTTTTATTGTTTTACTCTTATGTTAAGGTACCCCTAAGAATTATTCTCATAATTAGTATATAAGCCCATGTCATATAATTAATCAAACAATTAATAAATCAACAGTCTTATGAGCTGCAACAATTAAAGCTGCTCTAAGACAATATTAAAAATCAAATAAAAAACTATTTTATTACATGGCGATCCTGCCAGTTTTCTAGGAGTGCTACTAGATTTGCACCCAGAAAGAAGAGCAGAAGAAGGAGGGGGTCCGCCTAGCAAAAAGGCACCCCAACATGGGACTTTGGAAAAAAAAATAAAGGTCCGCCTGGCCAAGAGGCACCAAAAATAAAAGAGGAAAGAACGCCAGCCCAAATAATCTGACAAAAGGAGCCCAACAAAAACAACAATAAAATTCTTTTATATGTATTTATAACTTTTACATGTTTCCTTTTTTAAAAGATGTGCATAAATTGCTGTGCACTCTCAGGTCGGTAGGCGTTAACCGCCGTTGACAAACTTTTTTTAATTGTGAATTACAAAAAGCTGAAATCTTTCAAGAGCATTTTATTTACAAAAAACGCCAAAAGGCATAGAAATTAAATAAGACAAAAGTAACACAAAGAATATTTTTAATTTTTCCAAAAAAAATATTTAACTTTATAATGAAAAAAAAAAATTTTTGAACTTAATTAAAGATAATAAAATTGTAAAATTAAATTAAATTTTAATAATTAGAATAAAATAATGAAAGTAAATTAATAATTACATTTTACTTTTTAATAATTTTAAGACAAATAATATACATACAAATATTATATAAATGGAGAAAGAACAGTCGAAAATTGAAAAACTAAATGCTAACGTTGTAAACGAAGTACTTGTAGAGGATAATACCTCCATTTTATTTGAAATCCAAATACATTTACTATACTTCTTACTTTATTATATATATAAAAAAAAAATTTTAAACATGCCAAAATTAATATATAAGGCACAAATATACAGCCAAGGCATTAATCGCCTAATGCTAAAATCTGTTATTCATCAAATAATAATGTTAAAAATATAATGTCACCATAAATAAACATACAACCCATTTTTGTGGCAGTAAAAGATACAAAAATTAATATAATATTAAAAATCACAACAAGATCTATGGCATATAAAAAGAAACAACAAAGTAATATCGAAAATATTCAGCACCAAATTAAAAATAATGATAAAAAGCCCAATATGACGTCAGAAGAAAACTATTTACTAAAGGGAATCTTGACTTAGGACAAGTTTTCCCTAGGCTTGAAAAAGTGGCCGGTAAATTATATATAATGTTCATTAATGGGAATATTGACCTAGGACAATTTTTCCCAAGGCTTGAGAAAGTGGCCGGTGAACAAATAGGCCTAACGAGAAAGTTTAAGAATATATCTCAATTAAATAATTTATTAATAAAAGGCCATAAAAGTAGCGCTACTACTTAACTAGGTGACCAATATGAATGATAAGAATCCTCAGGCAATTCTTGATCTAATGCTGAAATACCACGATGATCCGATAGAGGGAGGACATTGTGGAATATATCGAACAATAGAAATAATAAAGAGGTATTACTTTTGGAAAAATATGATATAAGACTAACGAAATATGCTAAATTATGTCAAAAATGCCAGAAATCAAAAATAATAATAGAAAAATAATAAACCATAATTGATTAGAAAAATGCTAAAGCCTTTCAAATTATTTTACACATTGAAAACTCTCAATATAACTTGGAGAAGTCTATTGATACACATTTTATTACTGCCATAAAATTCACAATTCTTAAGGGTTAAAGGTTGACAATATAAAAACAAAAAAAAAGGATTATGTTTGTTCCAGTCAACAATTTTTGGGTAAGAATCATTTAAAACTGAAATTATTTGATTTTCAAACTAGTTTAATAACATAAAATTTATTAATATATACATACATATATTTTTCTAATTAAAATTTTATTATTCAAGAAAAAGACCCAAAATAAAGAAAAAGTAAAACAAAATTGTAATTAAGATAAAAATATAATAGAAGAAAATTAATCAGAAAACCCTTATATTGGTTTTCATTTTATTGGTCCGTATAAAATTAAGAAAATAGATTAAAGAAGTAATGTTACCATAGTTGATAAGAAAACAAATAAACAACAAGTAGTCCATAAAAATAGACTTAAGATATTTAATAATAACTAACATTGTCCAGACAGACTACTATAAAACTAGAATATAAGTATATCTACATATTATAATTATTTTCTTTCTTTAAAACAAAATAAATATTATCGTACACTTATACTTAGACTAATTAAAAACTAATTGTAAAAGAATGTCCATAAAACTAGCGTTATATGAACATTCTTGTAAGGGATGGAGGTGTAACATGTGACCAACAGTATGTAGTATGCATTGCGATTCAGCAGTAGTGCAACATACAACCATTGACAAACTGCAAGCAAGATATTTTGTGTGTCGGTAATTTGACACTTGTATGGTTAATCAAGTGCAGCAGCACAATTCACTTAAATGAATCACATTTATTAACTGCATTTGTTTGATTGTAAATATAGGCAACACAAAGTATCTGTTGCTTTTAGGTATGCAGTCGTTGGACTGTTGAAAACATGGCATACATAAATACTGGGAAGCTAAATATGCTTACCCAACATGAAATATATATTTTTGTATTCTTTACTCTTATGTTAAGGTACCCCTAAGAATTATTCTCATAATTAGTATATAAGCCCATGTCATTTAATTAATCAAACAATTACTAAATCAACAGTCTTATGAGCTGCAATAATAAAAGCTGCTCTAAGACCAAAAGTAAAAGAAATAAAAACTATTTTCTCTTGGTATTTGAACATAGAACTCACATGATGGTAACACATCACCTTAGACAACTCAGCCACAGTCATGATGTAATAAACAAGGTGGCAGCGGGAGAAAACAAGGGCTTTGCAGAACGAGAAATAGTAACGCCTAGGTAACTTAAGCTGTCAAAAATAAAACCAGGAAAACAGCTCTTTGACATTTGAAGCGATCAAATAAGTAGGGCAAAAAATAGTCAGCTTTCGTATCGCTCCAGCGGGAGAAAACAAGAACTTGGCAGCACGAGGAAAAGTAACGCCTAGTTAACTTAAGCCGTCCAAAATAGTACGAGAAAAACAGCTCTTTGACATTTGAAGCGACCAAATAAGTAGGACAAAAAATATTCAGCTTTCGTAGCTCTGCCACCTTGTTTATTACATCAAGGCCACAGTAGAATATTAACATAAACAAATAAAAGCAAATACAAAGATGTTTGTATCTTAACATAGTGTGTGGCTCCGACCAACTTTCGTCATTTTCACATACACAATACGACTGTTAACGAGCTACAATAAAAAGAGCGTAACAAAGTATAATTGTAACACAATTCGTGTGATTGCTTATCAACAAGCATGTTTTGTTGTCGTTTTTGTTTTTGTTAACAAACACACAGTTGAGTATTTTTATGTTTATGTATGTTAATTCCAAAAACAATTTACACAAGTAGTTCAGTTACTGCTGTGACATGGTTAATTTAACCAATAGCAATAGTATGACACTGAAAATTGCAACAACAATTTACATTAACAGTTCATTAACCACTAAAATTGGTTAGATTAACCAACAACATTTTTTTGTGTGTACGAACTTTAGCCTGTATAAATAAACAAATATTAATAATAAAAGCAGTTCGTAGTAATTTAAAAACATTACAATTAATATACAAAACTTTATTTTATAACTGCTTTAACATAAAAAATTAAGTACGTGCTGCTTTGGCCAAAGTAAGAAAATTATATATTGAATGCTACGAAAACTGTTGAAGTTTAAAGGGTTGGAGAAAAGTTTAACTTTCTATAAGTAGAACTGCTCCGTACTTTTGAATATTTATGCCACATAAGAGTATATGTATACGATCAAATTATTTGACAAAAAAAAAATATAATCAAGAGAATATATTAAAGCTTCCTAAGAATATAAAAGCTAACCCAATGCTAGAGTTAATTTTTGTTTAAATATATGAAACGAAATTTACAATAGATTGAAAAATGTTTTTTGTATATATTTTTAGGCGTCCATCATTAGCATCCTTTCACGATGCTAAACATTCAATTGTTTATATGGATTTGGAGGAAGAACGAAAAAGATTTCTTACTGTTGGACAAGATCGAGTTATAAAAGTGTGGGACTTATCTACAATTTGGGTTTAATGTAACGAAATATGTATTTGAAAAATTATAAGCACATAGAAATATCTTCAGATACTTATTGAATATGTGAACATATAACATATACATACACTTAAGATATATTGTGAATATGAATTCAATAAATAAAATATTATAAATATTCAATTCTTTATTTTATACTAATATCTTGTATTTTTTACTTCATTATTAGTATGATCCTACAACTGTTATTAAGGTAATATGTAAGGATGAACACTAAGTGGAGTGAAAATTAATTTGATTTTTAAAATATGAAAATTAAGCACCTGTTATTTGAACCAATTTTTGTACATTCTAACTTATAAAACTGCAACTTAGTTTGATAATAAACCGTTTGTTTTTGTTTATACGTATCTATCTATATAATTAATAGACAATTGATTTTTTTCAATGCCCATCATGCAGCTATTATACAACCAATTTTTACAAGACTTCTACCACCTTATAGACATTTTTTCACAGAAGTAAACAAGGTATTGTGGGAGCTTTAACCGCTTAAAGTTCCTTCTACTACATTCAAACGTATTACTCATTCATGTAAAGTCCTATTTAGTCGACCGTTGGAATTCTAGAATCTAGATGTAAGCTAAATGTTGATGTAATGTAAGAGCCAACGTTTTTGTAGTTATGCAAAACGTGTCAATGAATGTGCAGACATACATATGTACATACATACATACTATATGTACAAATTATTATTAAACATGTAGAACATCTTTTTTTCTTTTCTTCTCCGAAATATTGTGCCCCGGAGATACTTGTTATAAATGAATTAATTTTCCTGCACAAATAATATTAATTGTTCGTCGTCCATTCCTACTTTTAATCACTGTGAAAAACATAAATAAAATAGAAAACAACTGTTCCAAATGTTGCAGATAGGGGTATTTTGCCAATCTAGCCGCACATTACTTTTTTTTGTTTATATTGCTTCTAAAAACTTACTGGGTGCCCCTAAATTGATTAAACTTGGCACAAATATGTGTTATGATCATAGGCTATTTATGTATGAAAATAAGAAAAATCGGACCAAGGGGAAAAAGTTCCCCTTAGAAGAACTAATCCTACCTCCGAAAAATGAAATTATGTTTTAAGTTTTCCCGTACTTTTGCTTAGAAAGTGGAACTGTTAACGTCTGCGAATGTTCAAAAACCTAAACTTGGACCCAGGAGATCGTAAAATGCCATATTTTCGCTAAAATTCCATTA
The DNA here is from genome assembly GCA_947311025.1 of Lypha dubia. NCBI lineage: Eukaryota > Metazoa > Arthropoda > Insecta > Diptera > Tachinidae > Lypha > Lypha dubia. Next base: position 72,632,091 of record OX371261.1, on the reverse strand, counting down.
TTTTTGCAAAAATAATGTTATTGTAGTGTATCTCACTAACACATATTGCTTGTACTATGAATGCAGCAGAACCATTAATAAAGTATCAATAACAGTTCTTTCGCTATATGCATAGTGCAATGCTAAATTGCTTACTAATAACTATTTGAGTGACACATTTTCATTTGAGTGCAATTCAAAATACAAATTATTATGATTGGTCAAATGGAAATGTGAATACGATCCTTCATGCTATTGAAAGAGAAAGAAGCAATAATTTTATGATTAGCATACGTTAGAAAGGCTAAGATTAAATTTCATAATTAGTATTTAAGTCAAATAAATTTAAATAAAGTTATCATTAATTCATGATCCATGCTTGTGTTTTTATTCCATAAGAATTAAAACATTACATGGCGATCCTGCGAACCTAAATTATTTTAGAAGAACAAAATAAAGGAATAAATAGCAATATTGCTTATCCTTTTTGCTACATCTAAAATAAAATAAGGACAATAGACCCCAACATACATAGCTTATGCTCTGTTGGGATCTATCAAGCAGAAATAAATCCTTTTTCTCTTTTAATGGAATAACCTTTGGAAGAAGTCTTGAAGGAATCAACGAAGCCACAAATACTGGAAGTAGGCCGCAAGTGAAGAAATTTTTGATCCTGCCGACTGTAGTGTGTTTGACTAACCACTACTGCATGCCGTCTGCATGCAGCAAGTGAAACATAACACTCTTGTTATTGTTTAAATAATTGTCCACGCTATAACCGCATGATCAGAATATACAGAATGTATTATGCTGATCATGCACATTCCCACACATACTTTGTGTATGTGTTAGTTTAAGAAGTAGAATGTTTAAGTTAGATTTAAGATATAGAATAAAAATATGTACAGTTAAGAAATGTAAATCAAAGTGAACAGTCGCACAAGCGGCTGTTCAATCAATTAATAAATAAATAATAAACTATTGGAAATCAAATAATTCAACTAAAGACTTCAACAATTATTACATTGAATATATTAATGAACCTTGATTAAGGATAATATAATAATAAAACCATTTATATAACATGGCGATCCTGCCACAATTATAATTATAATTATTAACGGCAATGAATACAGCAATCAAAAAGAAATCAACTAAAATCTATATGACTACATGATTTGGTGTTACATCGTTGGATTTGTGTTCGTGTAATGTTTGAAAAGATTGTCCAAAGGACTGAAGGTGCATTTTATCCCGATGTTTCCATCGAAAAGAAATCAACTAAAATCTATATGACTACATGATTTGGTGTTGCATCGTTGGATTTGTGTTCGTATGGTGTTTGAGAAGATTGTCCAAACGACTGAAGGTGCATTTTATCCCAATGTTTGTAAGTGACGAATGTATTTTAAAGCAGCATACACAAATGAAATGTAAGCATGAATTGAATTTGAAAAGTTTTGAAGAAATTAAATTTTTTTAATGAAATAAAAGGTTGTAAATTGAAATTCTTTTTAGTAAAATGAAATAATTGAAATTTTTTTATGAAATGAAATAATTGAAGATTAAATTTTTTAATGAAATAAAAGGTTGTAAATTGAAATTCTTTTTGGTGAAATGAAATAATTGAAATTTTTTTGTGAAATGAAATAATTGAAGATTAAATTTTTTTAATGAAATAAAAGGTTGTAAATTGAAATTCTTTTTAGTGAAATGAAATAATTGAAATATCTTTATGAAATGAAATAATTGAAGATTGAATTTTTTCTTTAATGAAATAAAATAATTGTAAATTGAAATTTTTTTAATACAATGAAATAATTATAAATTGAAATTTTTTTAGTAAAATGAAGTAATTGAAAATTGAAATTTTTTGATAAAATAAATAATTGAAAATTGAAAAAAAAAAATATAAACAGAAATTTTTATAAGAAAATTCACTGAGAAACTCACGAGTCCCTCCAGTTGATGATGTACAAATAATACTTTCAATAGCATATACATGTGTATATCACTGAGAAACTCACGAGTCCCTCCAGTTGATGTATATATACTATTGCATAAGGGTAACCGTTTCGATCAGTAATTGGTACTGATCGATATATGTCTGATGACCGGTCCTCGGTATACAGAGTATACAGAGTGCTGAAACTTAGACATATGTACCAATTTTTTTTTTAACTAATATGACCCATGACATAAAAAAAAAAGGACATACTAACACTCATGCAGTTGCGTAAACTTAACTATAAGTAAAACAATTGTAAACTTGATTTTGTGTATGTAAGCAACTGTGTGAAGGACAAACTCGACTGGTTAAAGAGATTTGAAATATTAATTTGTTTATTTCGAGTTGAATTAAGTTCTGATTTATGATTGCTCTAGAAATATAAAGCTTCCTTGATTAGAAGTTCTAAAACCAGATTTTTTCTTTTGATTTGAGTCATGTCAAATCCTCACAATTTTTTTTTTATGGGAATTTCAAGAGAGGTTTTCTTCATTTCTTATTAATTGCATGAGCTTAATAATAGCTTTTAAATTGATCCATAATATATCGTTCGAATATCTTTCCTTCATAGTGGGAGGCAAAGAATCAAAAATAGAGAATCCTAACGCAAACGTTATCAATGAAGTCACGGTTAAGGTTGAATATCCGGTAGTGTATCTAGCAATAATTATTGCAATACTTTTGCTACAATTCCTAACAACCTTATACCAACTTCACAAAAGATCCTTGAAAAACAAATACGTAAAGAACTTCAGTACCATTTCCGGACTCGACAAAGTCTAGTGAAACGAATGGTGAAATAAATTAGAAATAAATCCTTGCAAATTTTGGAATTTTCATAACACTATCGAATAATACATTATATAAATGTATAAATCCTAACAAGTTTTAGAGTTTTCATTACTCTGACGAATAATACATGGTATAGATATATATGTTTAGTTCCAAGAATTGTTATCCTTTGATAAACAATCAAAGAAAACAGTTTCTTTTCTCCTTATTGCACATTCATTGTTGTAACATTGTAAGGATAATGAAGGTCATTTAATTTATATGTTTGAATTATATTTGTTTAATGTTGTTGAACGTTTGTTTATTGTTTTGTGTTCTGGACAATATTATTGTTTCCTGCATTTGTGAAGAAAAATGTTTTGATCTTTGCAGTGTTTCTCTTTTGTTTTCTTCAACAAATTCATTAGAGTGCACATTGTGACCTCTGACTTCCAGAAATAAATCCTTGCAGTGGAATATATTTGCCTACAGTCAAACTATCATATCCTTGGTAAGACTGAGTTTGTTTACATTGCTATCAAGTGATCCTTAAAATTGTCTTTGTTTGGCATCTCCTTTGTGTTGTTACACTTCATTTTATTCTTATACTTTTTCTTTTTATTCAAAAAGAAAAATTCTATTTTCATTCCTATTTTTTTTCTCCTTTGTGTTGTTGCTGTTTGGCTTCCCTTCTACTCAATCCAATTATTGCATATTGATACATCATTGATTGTAAATGGAATGGGAGAGTATTGTGAGAAAGTCAAGAATACTTAAGGAAGAATTCTTGAAATCATACAAATGTCTTAGTATAGATAGGGATACCAAGCCAGAAACAGTAGACAAGCACATAAGGATTCTGCTGAAACAATTGGAGAACATTAGAATACTCCTTAATGTAAATTACTTTCGTCTAACAGTAAGTCATAAAGCGGCAGCGGACGCTTTCTATGCAGACTAAGGGTGTTCTTATTTTTAAATGTCGGATTTTTATAATCCGCCGGGCAGATTATTGTTCCTTTGTGCTACAAAAGTATGTAAATCCAATTTGGAGTAAATCCGATAACACTTAATGGACCCGGAAACGACTTCAATATACCTCTACAGAGAAATTTTTTAAAAATTTTCGACACAAAATCAAGAGTTTATATTTTTACCATCTCCGATTTTAATGAAATTTGACGTATATACGCTACTCTTACGTGCGTAACGCATGACGAAGGAATTAGTTCGATACCTCTTATGGTTCCGATTTTATTTCCGTCTAAACTTCTGGGCATCTGGGCCATTTTTGCGAAAAGTTCGTATTTTTTGTGCCACCCCCCTGTGGATATTTTAGTAGTTGAATTAACGTTAAAATTTCAAAAGTTAAAAACTTTAAAAATTATTACTTTAAAACTCTTTACTGTTTGTGTAAGCTATTCCTAGAAATTGTGTATTCCTCCGCTACAGTCGCTGCTGATAACGGAACATATTTGCAAACATTGTGATTAAACCGACAAATGACATTGTTGTAAAAACCGTGATTTAGTTTATTTTTTTCATTTGTAATGTAAGTGTTGATCGGAGTAAAGAGAGTTCTTAAGAGTAAAATTAATTAATTTGCAATTCAAGTGGTGTTAAGTTATAAAATCATATACAGGCATCTTCCAGAAAAGTAAATGAAGTTTAGTTTTCAAACTTTCTATTTTTTGATTTTTTGCAAAACCAAAAGTTTGCTGTTCGTAATGAATATACGTATTATAAATTCCATACGAAAACATAAATAGTGATTGTGATCTGTCATTTTTATGTAAAATTGAAAATAAGAAGTTTGAAAAGTAAACTTCATTTACTTTTACTTTTCTGGAACATGCCTGATACATATAAGAATTAAGATGTCGAAATCGACTGCGGGAAATTCACCAAGCACTTCAATCGTTACAACACGTAAGGCCATTGAAAATTTAAAATAAATTGATTTGGGTGTAAATGTTTCTCACCAGTCCTATTAAGTCCTATTTTACAATATGCGCTTTGTTCTTCTTTTAGCAAAGCAAAGTCAAAATTGGAAATCGAAGCAGTTCAAATTTTTTGGCATTAAACACGTATACCGATTTGAGAAGGTCATAAGTGTGTTGTCAAATTATTAAAATTATATGAAAAGTGGAAAAATATTCAAAAAACACTCCCAGAGAAAAGATCAAATGCCCAAAAAAGCGGTCGATACTATTCGAATTTAATAGACTTTAAAAAATACTCCTTATGTGATTTTGTATCAGAGAAAACAATGTATTTCTTCAGTCGGTTTAGTTTATCCCTGAAATTTCTAGACTTTGATCCCTCAACTTGGGAAACATCATTTGAATTTCAGGAAGGTTGGACATTCTGAAAGGACTTATTTGTTGTAAATGACACTGCTGAAAGAGGCATTAAATTCATACAAGACTAACAGAATATTAACCAATGATGAAGAGGAAAAACAATTTTTGCTTCAGGTTTTTGAGACTTACCGACAGAAATATCCATCCTATAGAAAATCTGATCTAATATTAAATCCATAATTTTAAGAAATATACATTAAAAAAAACCCTTATACTAAAATTCATTAAAAAAAATATGGTAAATATATCCCTCGGCTCAAGTAAAACGTTAAATTTAAATCCTGTAAAAAATAGTAAATTTTTGTAACTGAGTAAATTTCTTTCGAGTGCAGATACAGAAACTAATTTTATTCAAATCAATTAAAATTTGTTCGAAAAAATTATTTAAAACTGTCATTTTGTTCTTTTTACTTTTTGCAAATACATAACAACGACATCGCAAATGAAAAATAGAAGCTATGTCATTTTAAGCAATATTTGTTAAATGTAGACTGAAAGAATTCAAATGACACCAATATTATTAATATCTGATGATGAACTCTAAAATTATTCAATCTTGATTATGACGAATTTTCGCAAAAATGGCCGAGATGCCCAAGTTTAGACGAATATACAATAGGAACCATAAGAGGTATCGAACTAATTCCTTCGCCATGCGATACGCGCGTAAGAGTAGAGTACATACGTCAAATTTCATTAAAATCGGAGATGGTAAAAATATATACTCTTGATTTTGTGTCGAAAATTTTTAAAAAAATTTTCTATAGAGGTATATTGAAGTCGTTTCCGGGTCCATTAAGAGTTATCGGATTCGCTCCAAATTTTACCTAATTAATTTTTGAACATAAAGGAACCAAAATCAGGCCGGCGAACTGGAATCAAAACATTTTGAAATTTCACCATACTAATAAGAACACCTTTAATGCAGACGTTAGAGAAAAACTTTTATCGGTAGCAATTAAAAAGGGAATAAATCTTGAAATCCCCTCTTCATTGCATGAGCAAATTTTGATATCTGAAACGGAGAAAATATTGATAATGCCTCAAACTGTTGTAGAATTTTTAGGGACCGCATCCAGGCTACTTCCTGATTATGATGGCACCCCTGAAAATTTGCAAAGTTTTATTGACGCGCTGAATTTAGTGGACTCAATAAAAGAGAGTCATGAATCAGTTGCAGTAAATCTAGTAAAGACCAAGCTAAAGGGTACAGCCAGAAATTTGTTGTCGGCTGAGACAACTTTACAGGATATAATATTGAAACTGAGATCTTCAGTTAAGGGAGAATCAGTAGACGTTATTACTGCTAAAATTATGAACATTAGACAGTCTGGTAAGAATGCTAATGCTTATGCCAAAGAGGTGGAAGACCTCACAAAAAAATTAGAAACAGCATATATATCAGATGGTCTGTCTAATGAAACCGCAAATAAATATGCAACTCGCTCAGCGGTTACAGCTATAGTAAAGAATGCCTCAAATGATAGAGTGAAACTGATCATGGAATCAGGCACCTTTAATAATATGAATGATGTAATGTCGAAATTTATCACTAGTTGTACCGATGTATACGGTCAACCAAATTCTATCCTGGCTTACGACTCACAGAACAGTCGTAATAACAATCCTTCTAATAGTCGAAATTCTAGAAATTTTAATAATTTCAATCCTAGAAATTTTAATAATTCTAATCGTAGAGATTTTAATAATTCAAATCCTAGAAACCTAAATAGTTCAAGAAACTATGGCCCTAGAAATAATAATTCCAACTCAAGGAATTATAATAATCCCAACTACGAGAATTTTAATAGAAATCCTAACAGAGGAAGAAATAACTATACAAATAATAACAGTAACCATTCAAATAGTAATGGATACAATTCAAGAAATAACAATAATGTACGATGCATTACCGATGAAAATAATTCGGGAAACGTACAGCCACCCCAACATACTTCTTAGATGAAAAAATTCATAACATACAACTAAACTTGTATAGCTATTTGATATCCCGAACTACTTTAAATGACAATAGGTCAACATTTTTAATAGACACTGGCGCAGACATATCAGTTATCAAGCATAATCAAGTTCTGAACGAACCAATAAATGTAACAAAAAGAACTAATATAAACGGTATTGGACAGGGTCTCATAACTACGCTGGGAAAAGTGAGAACTGATTTAAAAATAGATAGATTTCTTATAGCACATGAATTTCATGTTGTCGGAAATGAATTCCCTATTCAAGTTGATGGAATAATAGGAATGGACTTCATTAGAAAATACAGATGTGTATTAGATTTTCAAGATAATGAAGATATTATCACTTTAAGAACAAATGATGTTCCATATGATATATCTATCCCACTTATGAGTGCTCCTAACATTAATTCCATATCAGTTCCAGCAAGATCTGAGGTGATAAGACCAATTAAATTTGATTCTACTGAAACAGAGGTATTGGTACCACAACAAATGCTTCAAGATGGTGTATATATTGCTAACACAATTACATCGAAATCAAAGCCTTTGGTAAGAATTATCAATACAACTGAGAATGATTTGATCATTAATAATGTCCAAGTATCAACAGAAAGTCTGAATGACTATAAAATCGTAAAGCAGAACCATGACCCACAGAAAAATAAAGAAAAAATTGAAAGGTTATCAAAAAACTTTCCAGAATTCGTTGATAAAGAATTGAAAACACTGTGTCATGAATTTATAGATGTATTTGCTTTAGAAACCGAAAAAATAACGGTTAATAATTTCTATAAGCAAAAGCTTAAACTCCACAATAAACAACCGGTTTATATAAAAAATTACAGAATACCTCACTCACATAAAGAGGAAGTAAATAAGCATGTTGATAAATTGATAAAAGACGATATAATAGAGCCATCAGTGTCTGAATATAATAGTCCCATTCTTTTAGTACCTAAAAAACCTCTTCCAGGTACAAATCAAAAAAGATGGAGACTGGTAGTAGATTATAGGGGAGTGAATAAAAACTTAGTAGCTGATAAGTTTCCGTTACCACGTATAGATGATATACTCGACCAATTGGGCCGAGCTAAATTTTTCTCTTGCCTTGACTTAATGTCAGGTTTTCATCAGATAGAACTAGACAAAAACTCTAGAGATATTACATCCTTTTCTACAGAAAAAGGATCCTTCCGTTTTAACAGATTGCCATATGGTATAAAAATAGCTCCAAACTCATTTCAACGAATGATGTCCTTGGCTTTTGCCGGATTATCACCAACACAAGCTTTCGTATATATGGACGATTTAGTTGTGATTGGTTGTTCTACAGAACACATGTTACGTAATCTCAAAGACGTATTCAGCCTATGTAGAAAATATAGTCTTAAATTGCATCCTGATAAATGTTCGTTCTTTTGTCGCGAAGTGACGTTCCTTGGTCACAAATGTACTGACAAAGGTATTTTACCTGACGACAGTAAATTTTCTATAATTGATAAATATCCTACACCAAAAAATGGTGATGAAGCTAAACGCTTCGTAGCTTTTTGTAACTATTATCGACGGTTCATACCCGGTTTTGCTGAATTATCACGACACATAACTAGGTTGTCGAGAAAAAATATACAATTCGAATGGACTCAAGAATGTGAACATTCCTTCCAAACTCTCAAATCACATTTACTGAGTCCTACAATACTTCAATATCCAGATTTTTCTAAGGAATTTTGTATCACTACAGACGCAAGTAAACACGCTTGCGGAGCTGTTCTCAGTCAAGAAAAACAAGGTATTCAACTACCCGTTTCTTATGCATCCAGATCTTTCACTAAGGGTGAAAGTAATAAATCAACAATAGAGCAGGAATTAACTGCAATACACTGGGCTGTAAAATACTATAGGCCATATATCTATGGAAGAAAGTTTGTGATCAAAAGTGACCACAAACCACTAACTTATCTATTTTCATTAAAAAATCCTTCATCAAAGCTAATGCGGATGAGATTGGATTTAGAAGAGTATGATTTTGTAATCGAGTATGTTAGGGGTGAAGACAATACAGTGGCAGATGCGCTGTCACGAATAGATTTTGAAGACATAAAAAATACAGAGATCAATAAAATACTGAAGGTAACAACAAGACTTCAGTCTAAAAATAGTTGTAACAATGAGGTTAAAACAAACCCTAATTGTAAAACATCGGTTGGTTTAAAAGTATATGAGGCGATAAATGCCCAAGAGCACCGTAAAATACCAAGATTGTATTTTACTAAAAATGAAGTAATAATAAAAAAAGGAAAGCGAGTACTTTCCGAATTTAAGTTGAACGACACAGTTATAAATAGAAATGTAGACTTAGGTCACCTCTTTCTAAAGCTTGAAAAAGTAGCTGATAATATGGGTCTGACAACACTGCGACTTTCACTAGATGATAGTACGCTTTATAACCTAGGAACAAATATAGAAACCTTCAAAGAGAAAGGTAATGAAATCTTGCAAGATTCTAATTTAACTATTGTGCTCACACCAAAATTAATTAAAGTCACCACCGATTCAAAGAAATTAAATATCATGCGAAAATTTCATGATAATCCAATAACTGGAGGACATCCAGGAGTAACACGTATGATAAGGAAAATACAACTACAATACCATTGGAAAGGTATGACAAGAGACATCACAAAGTATGTCAAGCAATGCAAAGAATGTCAAATAAATAAGACAACGTTTAAGGGCAAAGAACCCTTTATTTTAACACCAACTCCTCAAAAAGCGTTTGGAACAGTCATAATAGACACCATTGGACCACTTCCAAGGTCAGATTCACAGAATGAATACGCTGTGACAATGATGTGTGACTTGACTAAATATTTAGTAGCAATTCCCATACCAAATAAATCATCCAGAGAAGTTGCAAAAGCAATTATGGAAGGTTTTATTTTGATATACGGTCCTATGAATAAGATAATTACCGATATGGGTACTGAATATATGAATCAGGTTTTGAGAGATTTATGTGAATTAATGAAGATAGAGAAATTAAACTCTACTCCCTATCATCATGAGACACTCGGTACTGTTGAGAGATCTCACAGAACATTCAACGAGTATTTAAGATCTTATGTATCATCAGATAAATCTGATTGGGATAATTGGCTAAAATTTTTCATCTATTGTTATAATACAACTCCATCCACAGCTCACGGATATTGCCCGTTTGAGCTAGTTTTCGGAAAAATGCCACCTACCTTAGAATTCACAAACACTATAGATCCAGTCTATAATATTGACGCTTATGAAAAAGAAATTAAATTTAGATTGCAAGTAGCTCAACACCGAGCAGCATCTATGATTGAAAATGCAAAGCTTGAAAGACAACAAACCTCCAATGAAAAGGCCAAATCAATTAACGCGGCCATAAATGATCTTGTTTTAGTCCGCAATGAAGCTGGACACAAATTGGAAAATGTATATAAAGGTCCATACAAGGTAGTAGGCCTTGATAAAAATAACAATGTTGAACTAATGGACGAAAACAAAAAAAAGGTTTACAGTCCATAAAAATAGAATCAAAGGATTCAATTAAGATTTTTTAGTATATTGGTTAAAATGTAATTTTATGGTAAAGCATTTTAATACAATTCAATTCATCCTTTATCTTTTATAATTAAGATTTTTTAGTATATTGGTTAAAATGTAATTTTATGGTGAAGCATTTTAATACAATTCAATTCATCTTTTATCTTTAATATAAGAAGATTTTTTTTTCTTCTCTTTAGTGTAATCATGAAATCGAGATTATGAAATGATTTTGTAATGACGTAATTTTTTTAAAAAAAGGGAAGGGAAGAATGTCCCTATAATTTTAATATTGAATCTCTTTAATTTTTAATCTAACAATTTTAAACCCCCATATTTTTAATTTTTACATTTTGATTACCAGTAAGAATAATCAACCCAGTATTGATTATTCTTTCTGAAAAAGGGAGGTGTAGTGTGTTTGACTAACCACTACTGCATGCCGTCTGCATGCAGCAAGTGAAACATAACACTCTTGTTATTGTTTAAATAATTGTCCACGCTATAACCGCATGATCAGAATATACAGAATGTATTATGCTGATCATGCACATTCCCACACATACTTTGTGTATGTGTTAGTTTAAGAAGTAGAATGTTTAAGTTAGATTTAAGATATAGAATAAAAATATGTACAGTTAAGAAATGTAAATCAAAGTGAACAGTCGCACAAGCGGCTGTTCAATCAATTAATAAATAAATAATAAACTATTGGAAATCAAATAATTCAACTAAAGACTTCAACAATTATTACATTGAATATATTAATGAACCTTGATTAAGGATAATATAATAATAAAACCATTTATATAACACGACACCACATAAACATGATTTATTTACAATATGTATTTACAATTCAAAAAATAGAAGTGAAGAAAAACCAAAACGTGCACAGACGTAAAATTGTATAAAAGAATTGTTTGATTAAAAATAAATTGTCCAGAATAAAGAAATCATGACACCAAAAAGTTGTCTGAACAAAGTAAAGGCAAACGCACTGACAATTTAAAACAACGTAAACACGTTTGGGTTTGCTTCATAAAAATCACAAATGTAAGATGTTCTCTAGTTTCAATATTTTAAGTTTTGCTTAAATAATTTTCAATTATACATACATACATACAAACTTAACTTAAAACTGCATTAAAATAATATAAAAATCAACAAAAAAAAAACAAATGCAACAAATAATATGAATGAATTGAAAAAAGACTACAAAAGAAATAGAATCATAAATAAATGAACTAAATACATACGTTAATTTTACTACCAAATTAATTAATTGAATATATAAAAATAAAGGACAATTTAATGAAAAAAATGAAGATTGAAATGAAAAGCCCTTGTATATTATTAAAATAAAATAATACATACATATAATTTATATTTTATTTCTTAATCTTATATAAGTTATATTTAAATATTCTTAAAAAAAAAAAAAAAATCTCATATATAAATAAAGAAAATAAAGCTAAGAACAATTTTGTAACTATATTATAAATATCGCGACATATATTATTTTATATATTATACACATATAATTGAATATATTTATCAAATTATATATGGACAAGGCCACCGTCAGTAACGTCACGCTCGTATACATATTTTAGTCAATATCTTTACAAAATACAATTATTTCTCCCAACTTGAGAGCGGCATAATAAAGTTCTCGTCATAACTGTTGTTTCATACGCAGACAATTTTGCTGTATCTCGTTTTGTTTTGAAATTATGACCATTTTAGAGTATAAACACAATGTTTGCGGTGCGGTGCGATTTCTCGTTGCGGGAGAGAGAAGTAAACATAATACAACGGAAGACGGCGATGGCAATAAATTTACATTTTTATTAATTTACATGTGTATACATTCAAAATAGAGATGTGCAAGTGTCGTGAATTTTTCGTGTGACTCGTGACTCACGCGTGAATCACGTCATTCGCGATTACAAATTGATAAAATCACGCGTGTGTGCGTGATGGTGATTCAAAAATATAATACCGTGCGTGACCATGCGTGATCTTTTATTACAATTTTCACGCACTCAAAACAGTTCTATATGTTAAAATTTCCGTTACAAATGCAGACATTCTGATAAAATATACGTATGTTGGTAGTTGAATATTGTTACAAACCAAGAGCAAAAACAACGTTACTAATAAATAAGATTACCATATCTCAACACATTCTCTACATACATACATATCCATGTACGTACATACATATGTAGATATGAAAGTCCTTTTTGTTTTCTGTATGTTTAACCAGATAATGAAAATATCTAATGTGATATTTTATCTCATTGGTGTTATAAAATGTATGTATGTACATATCAATAAAACACTATCTTGAACCGTAGTATGTAGTATCTACATAGATACATACTCCTTTGGAAATCTTACTTTAACCTAAACCTAACAAGACTAGTACTCCTTTTGAATTCCTTTACATATAATTAATAAATTTAAATAATTTGCCTTGGCAGACAGTGCTAGATTTTTTATATTAAGTTTATCCTTTGTATTGCTAATTTTGCGAGCTTTTTTACAAAATAAAATTTTTTAGCACCTGCTAAATCTTTTATTGCAAAATTTGTATTTCACCGTGACCGTGCATGCAAAATTATTCCCGTCGTCCGTGAAAGTACCTGATTAAACATATTGCGTTCGTGAGCGTGCGTGAAAAATATTTATGTTTCGTGAGCGTAATTTTACTCACGCGCACAACTCTAATTCAAACATACTTCAAAAACATTTTTTTTGTTTACTTTATTCAAAAACTATGGCAACATCAGAAAGAGTATCAAAAATTGAGAGAATAAGAAAGTCCGCAATGAAAATAAAATAGATTTTAATTTTATACCGTTCCGCACTGCGGTTTTTTACTTCAAAATCGTATGAAAAACCGCACCGCAATAAAATATCGTTACATTGTGTTCAGACTCTTAAGCCGCCAGTAACGTCACCGGATTTAGGAAGTGTGTTTGGAGGTTACTGAACGTTTGTTTAAAAATTAGCGAATTGAAACGAGTTTATGTTTATTATTGTGGTCTAAATATTTTATGTTTTAATCACGTAAATGACATAAAAGCAGTTTCAGTAACGTGACGCAAAATGTCAGTAACGCCACACGTACGAATTTCAATTTCAATTTTTATTCAATGTATGTAATACATGTGGCCACATGGCCAATAAAAGTATATTACAAGTATTAATTAATTCTATGAGTATTATTAATTAAAAAAATAACCAATAAAATAAAAAAATAACCAATAAAATAATATTCTTAACATCCTATCCTATTCCAATCATCCTAGCATCCTAAAAACTCCCACGAAACAAAGAAAATAAAAGTTATAAAAACCCAAATAATTAGCGATTCAAAATTGGATATGTTTATAACAAATCAAGAAGTAACCTCTTGACAGTAAACAGCGGCAGTGCAAAAGAACGCAACTCTCTAGGCAATGCGTTCCATGATCGAGCAGCTCGTATAACAAATTTCGTTAGGATTTTCGGGTGTTTTTTTTCTTGGGTTAATAGAGGGACCCTCTGCCAAGTGGTGGCTAAGTGGCATGTAATGTGTAAAATTAGATACTACATGGTACTTACTACTTCGGGTAGCATAGCTGAATGCTACCAGACGCATCCACGGGTTGCGGATAGTGGAAACCCCAGCAGATATGTTGGGATGCTGCGAATAAAATAAGCAGTCGCGGACAACTCAGCGGTCTCAAGGGGAGAGTCTCGGGGGGTCTCGTTTAGAGAACCTGTAAATACCCGAGTTTCCAATGATTCTTGGAACGGCGTGGCGAGTAATTGGCGCCACTCAATAGCCAAACTCAACAATTCTTTGAACAAAAACAGCATTTCTGGATGCTATAATCGGCAATCCCGCTACCAGAATCGGATGCGGTCGGCTAATCACCGGTTCATCTTAAACTCTTCTGATTACAGAAACCACTACGGCCCTTTGTTCCAACTTGGAACCATAGGAATCAATATATATAATAGAGGGACCCCAAACGGCCAAAAAAGTCATAGTAGAGGAGTTTTAAGATGCAACCCTGGGGAGATATTAAGACAAAAATTTTAGTAAATCGGGCTTGCCCTTTAGAGCTGATTTTTGTATGATAGAGTGTTAGTTAATTATATTATCTCTTCAATGATGTGTATAGCTTGAGGGTTGAAATTGGTTTTTGGCCAGTTTTGCATCATTCAAATGAAAATTTTGTAATTTTTTCCTAATTTTCAGCGGCTATTTATTACGAAAAATGTCGAATTGACTTCTGTTTTTCTATTTTTTTTTTGCGAAATATTTGTGAAATTTCTTCCTAAATGGAGATAAAAATTTTGTGTCAGGATTTTGAACTAAAGCCAGGACGCTGTAAAATAAAAACACATTATTATCGGAAAATAAAAAAATCTTTATTAATTTCAGTCTTGTTAATTGTTGCAAAATTAAAGCATCACTTCAGTTGTAGTTTTTTTTAAACATAAATAAACATATTTTAATATTTTGTACAGGCTAAAGTTCGTAAATGTTTCTAATCAGAGAAATATTAGGTAGACATTGTTAGTATATTTCGAGCAACAAAGGAAAAATTTAATATTTATGCATCCCTTTTGTAGATTTTTTAACAGCACTGGCTGCATAGAAACAAACGTTGTTTTTCGGTAGACCCCACTAAACCTCGTCAGTATTCATGTGCAAATGCTTTCACTACTTGTTAGGTAGCTTCGTTGAACGTCATTATATCGGGTGTTTTTTATTGAGGTATAGAACTTTAAGTTGGCATCACTTTTTTAACTGGCGGCCATTTTGTCAGCTGTCAAGTGATTAATATTTAGTTTGGTTTGCCATTTCATCATGAACAGGTTGACAAAAGAACAACGCTTGCAAATCGTGCAAATTTATTTCGAAAATAATTGTTCAGTTCGCGAAGTTTACCCGCAAAATTTTGTTCAGTGATCAGGCTCATTTTTGGTTGAATGGCTACGTCAACAAGCAAAATTGCCGCATTTGGAGTGAAGAGAATCCACATGAGACCCTTGAGACGCCACTACATCAACAAAAACTGACTGTTTGGTTTGCTGGAGAGTCAGTTACCGTTAATGGAGACCGGTATAGAGCCATGATAACCGACTATTTTGTTCCCGAATTGGATGGCATGAATGTGGATGAGTTGTGGTTCCAACAAGACGGCGCTACATGCCACACAGCGCACGTCACAATCGATTTATTGAAGGAAACATTCGATGAGCGCATAATTTCGCGGAATGGACCTGTCAATTGGCCACCAAGATCGTGTGATTTAACACCATTGGATTATTTTCTTTGGGGATATGTGAAGTCGCTCGTCTACGCCAACAAACCAGAAACGTTAGGGGACTTGGAAGCCAACATTCGTGGCGTTATTGCCAACATACGGCCCCATATGCTCGAAAAAGTGGTTGAAAATTGGACCTGTAGAATTGGCTTTATTCGAGCCAGCCGCGGCGGCCACATGCCCGAAATCATATTTAAACATTAATGGCATCAAATTATCCTTCCAATAAAGCCAAATTGATGGACATTAAAACGATTTTCTTGTCTTTTATTTCAATTCGAAGTTCTATACCTCAATAAAAAACACCCGATATACTCTATTTATACACAATTATAAATACAAATAGAATACGCGACTTATTTCTACTGGATGTTGCTTTCTTTTAGCTTTTCAACATAACGCTTGTCTCCTTGTGCACCAGGAATCGGAGTCTAGCAATTAAAAACCAAATTATTAAGCAAAAAAGTAAAAAAAAATATAAAAAAAAATCCGTCAGTAACGTCACGCAATCTTTTTTTTGCAAAAATACCCTGCATATGCAAATAATGCTCCATTTAAGCATTGATTATGAAAGTACTTCAAAAATACTAAAAAAAAAATCAGCTCATCCAAAACATTTTATAAAAATTTGTCATTAACGTCACCACTAATTTGCGGCTGATTACATTAAGCCCTAATTGGTCCAAAAGCCAAGCTTTGTACACAAATTTGCTTGCTAATCAATAGTTTGATTTATATTCTATAAAAAAAAAGTAATCATTTGCCTAAAGTACAAAAAAATAACAACAAAATTTACCTTTTTCGCCGACATTGCTATATTTTCCAACTACGCCTTGCACGTGCCACTTATGAAAAGAATGTAAAATGTCACAGCAGACACAAATTTTGCACTGCCAGATAGTGCAGCCATACTCTATACATATTTGACATTTCAAATGTAAGAAAATATTTGGGCTTTGTGACAGAAAAAAAAATCTATGTGGTTTCATTTTTCGTGGCCTTGCCCATATATACATATACACAAAAAAAATAGAAGAAAAACAAAATTTATAAATGCAAACATTCTTTTCAGTTAGTAAAATCAAATTTTCAAATAATATTACTAATACTCTTCCAATGCACACAAAAATGTCTACGTCACTACAAATAAAAATACCTCCAAGAATAGAAATCATACAAGCATTAAAATTAAATCTAAATAGCGTAATTTTTAATAATGAAATAAAACAAAAGATGTATTTTTAGGTAATTCAATAGCTCCAAAAAGCGGCATGAAACATTTAAAAATTTTAAACACAACAAACGAAGAAATTACAGTACAGGGCATTAAACTCCAAAGTGAACCACTGAAAAACTATGACATATTAAATTACAAAAATATAAACACCAACGACCGATATAATAAAATACTAAAAGAATTGCAATTAGACCTTAATGACGAGTATGCAAAAACTCAATTAAAAGAAATTATAAAAAAATATCAAAACGTGTTTCATATAGAAAACGAAAAATTAAGCATCAACAATTTTTACAAACAGAAAATTTCAACTTCGGACAATAACCCTGTTTACATAAAAAATTATAGATTACCACACTCACATACTGACATAAATGTAAATGAACAAGTACAGAAAATGCTTAATGACGAAATAATAGAACCATCAGTTAGCCCATATAATGCTCCACTCCTTTTGGTACCAAAGAAAAATATAGAAGACAAAAAGAAATGGAGACTTGTTGTAGACTTTAGAAAACTTAATGATAAAATTATCAATGATAAATTTCCTTTAACTAGATTAGAGGATATTTTAGACAAATTAGGTAGAGCGAAATGGTTTTCTACACTCGATATGACTAGCTCTTTTAATCAAATTGACCTGGATAAAGACTCCATACCGTTTATCAACTTTCTCAAACCTTATTTATATGGCAGAAAATTCATAGTAGTAACAGACCATAGATCTTTAATTTCGCTATTTTCACATAAAAACCCCTCATCTAAAATCACAAGGATTAGACTAGATTTAAGTGATTATGATTTTACAATCGTTTATAAAAAAGGAAAAATTAATACTAACTCTGACGCACTATCTAGGATAGAAATTAATTCTGACATACTAAAACAAATGATACCGAAAGAAAACGATGAAAAAGAAAAGAAAATATTAATAACAACAAGGGCCATGCATAATAAGAATAAAGAGGCAAATAAAAATAATGAGGCAGAGCATAATAAGAAAAATAATCATGAAAATAACATGGAAAAATGTAATTCTCAGAAGTCTGATCAACTTCAAATATGGGAACGCACCTCCATTAATGATATTAAAAATATGAAGAGATTGAAATTTAATGAAATTGAGAATATAAAAGTCATCGATTTAATTATAGAAAATAATATTGTGCTGATGATAATTCTGCGAAACCAGTTTCGACTATGAAGAAATCGCGCTCCAAAAATACAAATGTATGAAGAAATTAAATGTAATAAGCATGCAAGATTCAGCGAAACTAGATTCGATACTGAGGAAACTGATATCTAAAATGAATAAAGAAAATATAAAAGAATTAGCGCTATCAAATTATGATAAAATTTTTAAAATGTATACAAAAGAAGAATTAAAAGAAGCATATGCGAAGATAAAAATAAATAATAAAAGTCCTCAACTAAAAATATTAATATACAATGTCCCAAAAAGAATAACAGATGAGATTTTAAAATATAAACTAATTGACGAATTCCATAATACCACAAACGCAGGCCAGATAGGAATAAGAAAAACAATTATTAAACTAAAACAGCGATACATTTGGAAAAACATGAACAAGATGGTTAAGAAATTTATATCATACTGCGACAGTTGTAACAAAAATAAACAAGCAAAACACATTTTAGAACCACTTTCACAAACACATACACCAAGCAATAGCTTTGAAGTAATTTCAATAGAAACTGTAGGTCCTCTTCAGATATCAAACGACTACTGCTACATTTTGACAATGCAATGCGAATTGACAAAATTTGTCGTTGCACATCCTATGCCGACAAAAGATGCCCTTGTAACAGCAAAAACATTAGTCGAACAATTTATTTTGAAATATGGTCAATTTAAGGTACTTAAATCCGACAGAGGGACAGAATTTACAAATGAACTTATGAAAAACATACATATGCTCATTATTACAAATCAAACAAATATTTTCAACACCATACCACCATGAAACATTAGGTTCAATAGAAAGAAACCATAGAGTTCTCAATGAGTTCTTGTTAACAACTGCAAACGATTATGAATGGGATAAATGGATTCCATACTTCACTTTTGCCTACAACTCGGCACCACATATAGATACAGGCTACACGCCTTTTGAATTTATTTATGGGAAATTACCAAGCATACCATCTGATATTGTAAATAATAAAATAAAAATCTACAACTATGATGACTATGTACAGGAATTAGGAATCAGGTTACAATTTGCATTAAACAAAGCAAAAGAATTAATAATAATGTCAAAAGAAAAAAAGAACAATTAATAATAATAAACTTACTCTTAATGTAGGAGATTTACCATTAGTTAAAAATTAAAACAGAAAAAAACATCAACAAGTCCATACAAAGGACCATTTACACTAACAAGTAGAGATGGTGTAAACACCACAATAGACTACAACGGAATAGAAAAAACATACCACAATAATAATTTAAAACCAATTAAAACACTATTTAATAAAATATTAATATAATTACTTATACATACATATACACAAGTAAAAATAAGATATATATAAACATGTTAAACAAATAAATAAAATAAGAAAATTTTGTAACAATACTATGAAGAGATTAGAAAAATTCCTTCCCTCGAAGCTTTAAAAGGGTTCTGATAATAATTTTGTGCAATAACCACAATATATAGCAAGAATCTGAATACCTGCAGGTCAGATATGTTTTTTTTTTTATATATTTTTGTTTTTAATAACGATAAAAAAAGTCAATTAAAACAGGAAAATTTATTTTGCTCCATCAAATAACGTCATTTGCAAAGCAGCTGCACAGGTAGCTAAAAACCGCTATAGGGGTGGGTTGAAAATTACTGTTTCGCCCTTTTCTCTTTTTACACAGGTAACAACAATGTTATGTGTAATAATTTCAATAAAAATATACGTATAATTATTTCTTACTCAACAAAACGGTTTCTTACTCATATGTACCTATGCAAGATGATCAAAAACAGAAAAAGGTGAAAAAGAAATGGCGCAAAAACGTGCAAGATTTTTTTCCACTTTAAAAGTAGAGATTTTATATTGAATTATAACATTTTTACGAACTCGATTGAACTCACTTTAAAAAACCTTTTGATATATTTTTTTTACAAAAATTTTAACAAAAAAATTCTATTTTTAATTTCGAACAACTTTTTTTTTATCGTAAAAATTTAAAATAAAATTTGTCTAAATATTAATATAAGCAGCTGTCAACATAGCCTTTCACATAGAAAGAAAATCAATCTAAAATCTTTATTCGTTTAATTTTGTGTAATAATTCATTTGGTGAAAAAAATACAATTAAAAATTTTAAACTGTTCCTTATTTTCGTCCGCTGATAAGGAAGATGAGTGGCAGAGCTGAATACTATATATTTTCAATGCCAAATTCAAAGTAAGTAGACGTACATATAAAAAAAAAATTTTTTATATGTTTGTTTTTAGATTCATGAGCTATTTCAGGTCAAACAAACCGGCTTTTAAATATGTTTTTGGTATTATTGAACCTAAATTATAATCGAAGTAAAGAACATCGGCCGTTCCAAATATACTGAAACTTGCAGCAACAATGCGCGTACTTTCGGAAGGAAGTTACCAGAAAGGAGCTGGTAATGACTATAATGTTGGTCTTTCCCAGTCCTCTCTACGCAAAGTATTTAAAGAATGTATAAATGCAATGGCTAGCGAACTGTACAAGAGGTGGATTTCCTTTAAGATGAAAAGTTTGAAATTAAGGAACATTTTTATAAAAAAAACTGGTATTCCCGGCGTCATATGCACACGTATACAAATTTTAGCCCCAAGAACCCAGGAATGTTTCAAGTACTACAACAGAAAAGGTTTCTATAGTCTAAATGCAACCGTGGTATGTACAAAATCTAATTTAAGTTAAGTTAAAGAATAATCATAATCATAAGATGCAAATCAGATACATGTCATCTCACTATCCAGGATCAGCTCACGATTAATCGATATGGAACGCAAGCGAATTAAAGGAGTTTTTAAAAACAAATTATAAAAATACATGGATATTAGGTAAGATGAATATACTTGAGTAAAATAGTATGTGAAACAAAGAATTTTTGGTGTATATTTTTTTAAGGTGATGCTGGCTATCCCCTGGAGCCATTCTTAATTACACCGTTTAGATCAGCCGGAGAGGGTACTTCTGAAAGCCGATTTAACCATATATGTACATTCCAAACCAGAAATGTTGTAGAGCGTACAATAGGCGTACTCAAAAATAGGTTTCGGTGCATAGACAGTTGCATTACCCATAACATATCATTTGTATTTCTTATAAATTAGATCTCCCAGCAATTGATATTGAAAATGATATTGGACAAAATGTTAATTTTGAAACAGCTGAAGATTTAACGGCTTCAAATATAAGGACTAAAATAATGCAGTCAATGAACTGTTGATATATACATAAATAAAAAATGTGTTCTTGATTTACGAAAATTTAAAATTTTTTGGTTTTAATTCAAGGTACATATGTATGTAAGTATTTGTTGTTTAAAATAACTAAAATCACATTTCACATCAAACACAGTCTTAAATTAAAAAGTTTGTGTCTTCAAGTTAAATTGAGTTTTTTTGTATTAAATACTAGAATAAACTAAAAATTAAAATCACATTTCTTTCAGTTCGTTTAAATATGTATATACACAAAAAAAGATAAAATGGTTTAATATTAAATTTCATGTCTTTTGCGTTTGAAACAAGTAAGAAATTAAAGAAGTACAAATGTAAACCTACTGGTTAAAACGACTTTTGTATTCTTCGAGTACAACTCTTTATTTTTTAATATCAAGTTCATCTGTTCTCAATTGTAGCAATAAATTTCTGTATTCGTTCTTTTTCTTAATTTCTTTCTTGTATAATTGATAATTTTCTTTTTTTACTTTTAGCTCACTTTTAAAAAGACTGCGAGCGTATCTTTCTATTTGTTTTAGAGAATCTTTGACCTCATTATACAAGTCTGTTTGAACTTTTAATTGTTGTTCAATTGGATCTCATTTGGCGGAGACGTTTTTAGCAGTTTTCCTTCGAATATTTCTTGACGTTCTTGGGCCAATTATGTCGTCACCTTCATTGATTTCAACACAAGAAATATTTCCGAATTCTTCAGAATAATTAATACCTATTTCCTCGCCATCGGGACTAATAATGCTGTTCAGTTGCAGTAAAGCTGAAGCAGTTTCTTCCACCGGTGTCAATATATATTGGTTGTTTCGACATCCACCTGTTGCGCGACCTTCAGTTTTGTTATTAAGAAGTTTTTTTTTAAATTGAATTTATAGTTGGCCCACACTTTCATCCATTCAGGCTCTGTACGAGAAGGTGGCCCTAGAGTGTTAAGCTTATTCGATATTTCCGTCCATTCTGCCTTTATATTTACTTTTTGTACCCCATTGTGGTAGAATTGCGCTAATTCTGGCTTTGTTTCAAGCAACTCCACCATATTTTCGAATTCTTTTCGTGTGGTTATTTTCAATCTAAAATTATTTGCATCAGATAAAAACACTTTTCATAAAGTTCATTAACAAAAATACTTAAGGTGAGTATACATGGTAATACAAAGTATTAACACTTTGTAGAATCAAAATATTATGAAATTCTCTTTGTGTAAAGCTAAGATCCCACTATCGGCGCAATGCACCAATTTTCGTCGCAATTCATGTGCCGATAGTGTGACCGCACACAATTTTTCAAAATGCGACAATCTGCGCCGAAATTGTGCTGAGTATGGACAACCAAAATCAACCTTGATGCGCCGATAATGTGAACCCACTATTGCACAATGTTAAGCAATCAATTTGTAAAAAATGCGCCGATTTTTGTCGGCCACTCGTGCGCCGATCACAGTCGACAATCAGTGCCGATATACGGGCTGGAAAACCGAATTTTGAAATTGCACCACCTTGTAAAACTATTTTTTTTAAGCTTAGTTGTACCAAAATTAATTTTTTATTAGCTTTTATGCATTTAAATTTTATTTATTTGTTGTGGGTTAGCAAATCTACATATATATATGCAAAAAATTAATAAAATTAAAAAAAAAACAAAATTCTTGAGTATTTGCTCGCATAAATGTTATATTTTATTCATATATTTTTAAAAAATTATTATGGGTTAGGTAATCTATGTATATGCATTTCGTTGTTAGCTTAATACCAACTCATCAGTAGATATTTACTATTCATGTTTAAAAAGTTCCAAAACTCATCTTCTCATACATAAACTTGCAATAATAAGTTTGCGAATTACTAAAGCATGCGCAAAATTGCTTTTAAAAAACTTTAAAAATATCACACAAATAATTTTTTTTCATTTGATATTAATCTGTTTACTTCTCTTATAACTTTTATACAGTTACACAACCTTTTGTTGGCAATAAAAGTATTTATAAGGCAAAATAAAAACAAACTTCCCTTTTACAAAATATAACCTTTTACTCAAGTATTTATGTTTTTAGTAAAGATGAACTGATGAGTTGATATTTAACTACCAACGAAATGCACACATGTAAATTAGCTAACCCATAACAAGTTATAATATTTTAAAAACATATATTCCTAAGTATTTGTGCGAATAAAATGTTATATTATATAAAAATTAATATATATATATATATATATATATGTATATATATATATTAAAACATTTAATATAACATTTGTACTGTTGAACAAAAAAAAAACGATTTTACCATCCCTGGAAAAATCTGTTTACAAAATAACAAGAATAAAAATACGTGCTGCGTAGTAAATTCAATTAAAATTCATTAATTTTTTATTATTATATATTAATACTCGTACATTAATTATATACACAATATACTATATGGCCAAAGCAGTGTTCTCTTTTTCATTGTAATAAATGCCGAAAATTAAACTGTATCTGCCAACAAGCAAATAAACAAACGCATATATACATACTCGTACATACATACATACATGATTTAATTTGCCCAATAATGCACGATAGTGTAATCGCATTGTACCGATTATTGTCGCAATTGAGATTTGTCCTATATGAGCCGAAAAATATTGTCGCAATATGCGACGATAATGGGACCGCCCAAAAATTAATTGTGCAATGTTTTTACATGTGTGCCGATATAGCACGATAAAAGTTGTCGCAGATTGTGCTGTTTGCGCCGATAGTGGGATTATGGGATAGTGGGATTATATTAATGTATATAATAATAAAAAATTAATGAATTTTAATTGAATTTACTACTACGCAGCACGTCCTTCTATTCTTGTTATTTTGTAAACAGATGTTTTCAGGGATGGTAAAATCGTTTTTTTTCTGTTCAACAGTACAAATGTTATATTAAATGTTTTAATATATATGTATATATATATGTATATATATATAAAATATAACATTTTATTCGCACAAATACTTAGGAATATATGTTTTTAAAATATTATTACTTGTTATGGGTTAGCTAATTTACATATGTGCATTTCGTTGGTAGTTAAATATCAACTCATCAGTTGATCTTTACTAAAAACATACATAAATACTTGAGTAAAAGGTTATATTTTGTAAAAGGGAAGTTTGTTTTTATTTTGCCTTATAAAAACTTTTATTGCCAACAAAAGGTTGTGTAACTGTATAAAAGTTATAAGAAAAGTAAACAGATTTATATCGAATGAAAAAAAAAATATTTGTGTGATGTTTTTAAAGTTTTTTTGCGTATGCTTTAGTAATTCGCAAATTTATTATTGCAAGTTTATGTATGAGAAGATGAGTTTTGGAACTTTTTAAACATGAATAGTAAATATCTACTGATGAGTTGGTATTAAGCTAACAACGAAATGCATATACATAGATTACCTAACCCATAACAATTTTTTAAAAATATATGAATAAAATATAACATTTATTCGAGCAAATACTCAAGAATTTGTTTTTAAAATTTTTATTAATTTTTTGCATATATGTAGATTTGCTAACCCACAACAAATAAATAAAATTTAAATGCATAAAAGATAATAAAAAATTAATTTTGGTATAAAAAAAATAGTTTTACAAGGTGGTGCAATTTCAAAATTCGGTTTTCTAGCCCGTGTATCGGCACTGATTGTCGACTTTGATCGGCGCACGAGTGGCCGACAAAAATCGGCGCATGTTTTACAAATTGATTGCTTAACATTGTGCAATAGTGGGTTCACATTATCGGCGCATCAAGGTTGATTTTGATTGTCCATACTCAGCACAATTTCGGCGCAGATTGTCGCATTTTGAAAAATTGTGTGCGGTCACACTATCGGCACATGAATTGCGACGAAAATTTGTGCATTGCGCCGATAGTGGGATCTTAGCTTTACACATAAAAAAATAATTCCAAATTAGTAATGACAAAACTAATTGTCAATTTTTATTTTGAATTTCAAATAGCATATTGTCAATTGAACAAAACAGCTTGTTGATATAACAAAAACAAGACTATTTTTTCAATTATTTGTTTCAAAAACATATTTAGTTAAATTTTGGGCTTAAAATTTGAATATAAAATTGTATTAATAATATTGCTAACATAAAATTCTACATCAAAGATGTTATTTGTTAATACAGCTGAACGAATTGTCAATTTTATAAAAAATTAAAACATAAAGTAGTTAAAAGTAATAACAACAATTTTTGTTGAAGTCATAAGCGAAATTATTCTATGAATCTGAAATAACTTCTATATTGCTAAAATATATATATTTTCAATAAGTATACTTGGTTAATATAACAAAGTATGTTGTTAATAGAACAAATTACTAATTATATTTTCAACTAAACAAGTCAATTAAATATGTTGTTGAAAATCACAAGAACTGTACCTCCATATCTAAAGGAACATAGAACAAACAACACAATGTTGTTACTAACCATTTAAAACGGTAAATTTTCCGAAAAAATATACATATGTATGTGTATTTATGTATTATTTATATTGTTATGTTTGAATTAAAACATTCTTTTTATTATTTAGTTATTATTATTTTTATTTATTAACCACAGACTATTTTAAAACATTACTTAGCCTTCACAGGGACCCGCTTATTAAGGCTGGTGTTTGATCAGTAGTGCGATTCTGTAACTTTTAACAATAAACGTTACGTTAATTTTACCAACACAATTTATTGCTTGTGGTAACAATGCATCAATTCTGTAACTCAGTATAACCAACATTGTTAAAAAATTCAATAAGGTGGCATATTTGTTGAAAAACAATGAATTTTAAGTTAGAAGAGTGCACAAGAAAGGGCGCTCTCTTTATTTTTTGTTAAAAATCAATACATTTAAACAATAAATTTTTAGTCAGAATAGTGTACAGGAGAGTGCGCTCTTTTTTATTTGTTCCAAAATATATTTTTTGAACATTTCAAAATAACAACAACTTTAAGAATAAACAATGAAAAAAATATTGCTGTTAAGTTAACTGAAAAATTCGACGTTATAATTGAATATAATGCTAAACGATATTGTTAAAATCCTTACTGAATAACATCGACGTTAATTTAGCTGTTAAAAATTTTTAACAATTCAATTGACGTTAAAATTGAATAGAGAATCCCACTACAGGTTTTGCTTTATAAAATATATTAAGCCTTCACAGGGACCCGCTTTTTAAGGCTAGTGTTTGATCAGGTTAGTTGTTACGTGTTAAAGAATATTCCCGAACTGCTATTCAGCCAAGACTCTACAGACTAGAGACTCTACAGACTAGAACATCCATACCAAATCACCCTCCGCTTTTATACCCAATTTCGCTGTCTGATTGAACGATGCTGCTGATGTTCGCTGCCGCCGGCGTGGTCATTGCTAAGTGTGTTAGTATGCAAATTCAGCATATTCATACCCGTGGAACTTCCAGCCGATTGCGGTTCTCACGATATTGCAATGTCAGCATATATCTGTAGGAAAATTACTGGCATATATATGTATGCAGCGGTATTGCAACATCAGCATATGTCTGTAGGAAAATTACTGGTAATAACGTCAGTAATGCATGCAGCGGTATTTTGCTGCCGTTGGTATTTTTGTTGGTTGAGGGAAAATAACTCAACGTAAGTATGTTTATGCAGCGTATGTTCTGCTGTCGCTGATACTTTTGATGGTTAGGGGAAAATGACTCATAACATCCCTCCCCCTTGCGGACAAGAAACATCCTGTCTTAGGATGTTTCGTAGCCATACTTCTGGAATCAAGTCAAAATAGATGTGTGTATGCATCCGACTACCTTGTCGATACAGCTTTGGCAGCTCTCGGAGTAATATGTAATGATCTCCCGAGCCTCGATTGCCTGAAGGTTCGCAGTTTACAATTAGTTGGTGACTGCTAAGTGTCTGTCGACTTGGTACGTTTGCTGCGTCACCAAGGAAAAAATATGATATTGCTGGTGAAATACTGAGGTTGTTATTGACTTTGTAGTTGTCATTGGCATTGTAGTGATTCCCCCTTTCCAACGGAACTGGTCATTCCGTCTATGTATGTGTTGTGGTATCGAATAGGTTTTGCGGTTGTGTGAGGTTGATAGATATAGGCTGCTGTTGATGATTGTTGGATTCTTCATTGTTAAAGGCCGTGCTTCACTATCCTACACAGTCGCGCGATATGCCAAATATGACATTTGTGCTAAAAATGTATGGTAGTGTGGACTAAAAATGCAACTGTGTGACAGATTTTTTTGGCAAGTCGTGCGATTTGCAAAAGTTTATGAAAATTTTCATAAAATGATAGTTTTCATGCGATCAGAGGAGTATTTATTGTCAACCATATGTTTTGGCATCAGATGTGTATGATAGTGTGGCATCTTTAACACCATTTTGAAACGATTTTTTAAAGTCGGTCAGATTTTTGCAATATTTTCCTGTGAATGAATAGTACGATTGTGTAGGATAGTGAAGCACGGCCTTAACGGAATGATGATTATTGGTTGATTTTAAAACACGGGTTAATATTTTTAATCTTATAACTAACATTTTTTTTCTTACGTATACTTATATAAAAATTTCTTTTCTTACATATTGTTAACAATTTTTTCTTATTACTATTATTTCTTATTATTATTATATTGAATATTTTGGATTGTTATACTCAACCAGTTACAGGATTTTCAAAAAAATTTTTACATATATTTGCTTATTTCGTTTTTTAATTCTAATTATTTTGATCAAAAATTTTAATGTTCAAATATTTGTTATTTGCTTGTTTAATTGTCTGTTTGTTTATTTCTGAGTTTTATAAGTTGAGTTTGTATCATTATTTGGTTGGTTTTATTTTTGTATGTATATATTTCTTTCAATTAATTATTACCAGTTGAGAAGAGTTGTTTTAAAAATAAATTCTTATAATTTTCAACTTAAAATTGTATGTATGCAGGATAATTTTTTGGTGAGTGAATAATAAATCGTATTTTGTTTAACATTTTTCATAAATTTAATATAAATCCAATTTTTCTTAATCTACTTTTACGATTGTAAATATATATTTTCTTTTCTCTATCAGAAATTTTCGGCCTTAATACAAGTCTTTACTGTTAATACATATTTTATATCGTTTTAATTTTTTTACTCAATTGGATGTCTATGCCAATTGGGTCGCTTTTTGTTCATGTATTTGAGTTCTAGTATATTTCATACAATAATTTTGGAGAACATCAAAACTGTATTTCATCTCAGTTTGGATATCTTTCATTTACTTATTTTTACCCTGCAATTGTAAGCATGTGCAAACATTAAAAATGCTTGCAATTGCTTTATTTATGTTTCTATTAATGTGCATAAAACTGCAGGGTTTTATTTTGTTTTTATTACTATTATTTTGTTTCTATTATTCAAACATCTACCGACGCAAGCATGTGCAAACATTAACAATTTTTGCAATTGCTTTCTGTTTCTACTGCTATGCAGTCATTAATTTTATTAAAAATTTACATAGATGTGAATACTTTTTTTTTAACTAAATTCGTTTAAGTTTAATTAAAATTAAGTGCGTGTTTTGTAAAAACTTTATACAAATACAAACTGAGAAAAAAAAATTGTTTCATGAAGTGACAAAAAGTTTTCAATAAATTGAAAGAGAAAAAAAAAACAAAATCCACGGTTACATAATTTTCCTTTATAGAAAAATTGAAAACCCAAAAAAAAATACATAGAAGTGCCCGAGTGTATTGAGAAACTGGAAAACCAGTAACCCAACAGAAACCACCAAACACACTCATGCAGAAAAAAGAAACGTAAGTAAATTAACTTTTTGTTTCTATTTTAACGGAATTTTATTCAATTTAAATTGAATTTATTTGTATTTTGTAAAATTTAAAGACTGCTCTGGAAAATTGTATCCGTGGTTTCTTGTATACTACTCTTCTTGTTAATTAAAAAAAAAATTTTGTGTTCTTTGCTTGTTGCGGCTTCTAACTAATCTGTCTGCTTAATTTTATTTTTAGAAAAGTATCCGTTGGTCGATTAGAAGGTGATACCGGGTCAGTAGCGTTCCATCCTTTTTTTAACCTTTCCCTTTTACTAATTATTTTGCTTCTTTCAGATCCTTGACGTCGACCTACGTAATCAAAGAGATAAAAAAAATTCCCTCCGGCATGTTAAGTTTCATTATTTCCTATTATAGTCCTGTATAAATATGTATTTCTTTTTCTATTTCAGACATTGAAGACCTTACGACCATGATAGGCATGGTATCAGCGTTACTTCTAGCGTCGATTTTGTGGTGAGTTTTTCCTTCTTCTCTTTTTCCAATTCATTTCCGTCATAATGTAGCTTTTTAGACGTCTTATTCTTTCTCCCTTATTTGACAACGATAATGTGCTTTGATCTGTCCCTCAATACTGTGTGTAATGATTGAAATTTGAAAATCTCGACTGGATTTCCTTCCTCCATGGGATATCTTTCTCGGTTGCGTTCAGTATGTGTACTGCTGTGCCTCCATTTTTAATGTTGACGACAATATTTCCAACATAAACTCCAGGGGAAATCTCCTGTTTTTGTACAACCACAGTTTTATCTCTCGAAATTATATTAACCGGCACTTTAGTAACTGCTCCCGTATCTACAAGTCGGACCAATCTTCCCTCCCTAGCTCCTTGGCAGGGTAGCGTAATAAAAACTGTGTCCACATTGCTCGGTGATTCAGTAGTATTATTTATATTTGGCATTATCTCTTCATTTCGTTTCTCTTCATATTTATGTTTTAATCCTTTGTCTTTTTCTGCTTTTACTTCCAAAGTTTGCC
Source organism: Lypha dubia (assembly GCA_947311025.1). Classification (NCBI taxonomy): domain Eukaryota; kingdom Metazoa; phylum Arthropoda; class Insecta; order Diptera; family Tachinidae; genus Lypha; species Lypha dubia. Next base: position 72,601,541 of record OX371261.1, on the reverse strand, counting down.
CGTTCTCTTGATTTGCCTGTTTATGCACAACCACGGTTTTATCTCTTGATATGATATTAACCGGCACTTTAGTAACTGTTCCCGTATCTACAAGTAAGACCAATTTTCGCTCCCTAGCTCCTTGGCAGGGTAGCGTAATAAAAACTGTTTCCACATTGCTGGGAGATTCAGTACTATTATTTATATTTGGCGTTATCTCTTCACTTCATTCTCTTCATATTTATGTTTTAATCCTTTGTCTTTTTCTGCTTTTACTTCCAAAGTTTGCCCGTTCTCTTGATTTGTCTGTTTATGCACAACCACGGTTTTATCTCTTGATAAGATATTAACCGGCACTTTAGTAACTGCTCCCGTATCTAGAAGTAAGACCAATTTTCCCTCCCTAGCTCCTTGGCAGGGTAGCGTAATAAAAACTGTGTCCACATTGCTCGGTGATTCAGTACTATTATTTATATTTGGTATTATCTCTTCACTTTGTTTCTCTTCATTTTTGTGTGATTTATTATCTTTCGCAGTATTTTCTTCTATAGTGTGCCCGTTCTCCTTATTTACCGAGTGTAAAACTGCCTCGGTTACTATCCTGGTTGGCTGCTCTGTTTCTGAGTCAGTCTCCGTATCATCTTTATTTGTTTAGCTTTTCTTCCAGTAAAGAATTAATAAGTTAAATAAAATCGGTTATTAGTGGAACGCAAGATAGATTTTTTACGTCTAAAAATCATGCGATCGACATCGTTCGATATCGTGGGTTAGGCAGTTAAAACAGGTTGGGCGTGTACCATTGTTTCTGTTTGCCCCTCTGTTTATGTTATGTCCCGTCGCTATTTGTGGGCTTCCACAGCATTCTGTGTTTGTTGTCCTCCTATTTCTTTCTGGCGTCCGTCTATCCGATTGATTTTGGTTTTGTAGGTTTCTTCTTGTTTCATAGAAAGGGGTTTCCTTGTGACCGTTTATCCTACACAATCGGCAGTATAAGGAGCCTAATCTCTTTCTGCAGTTTTCCACATCGTGCCCGCTGTTTCCACAGAACGTACAGCTCACGATATTCCTGCACAGTGGCCCCATTTCATGGCCGTATTTTCCACCGCTCATACAGTATGGTGTGTTTAGCCGCTTTTTGCAGCTATTCCATTCATGCCCCATCCTGTTGCAAAAACTACAGGGGACTTCTGAATCTATTACGTTTATACTGTGCGTTGGTTCGCCAAACAATTCCTCTGCATTTTCGACTACCTCTATTAAGTTTGTGAGCTCTTCCTCTTCCTGTCCCACAAATCGAGCCTTGAGTGCATGGTCCTTCAAACCCTTGATAAAGCTCCTTACCGCTATCCGTTTGAAGTCTTTCAGCATGGTTTCCCGGCCAGGTCCCACCGGCTGTTCGTTCTCTATGGCTGTTTTTGCCTCATTCAATAGGTTATCCAGGCGTTCTCCAAATTTGCATGCTGACTCTCTGAGGCTCTGTTTGCAACCCAATATTAGTTCCATTATTTTATCCAAGGTCTTGCTTTTTAGATAATATTTCTTGAGCGCATTACATAACGCGTCCACGAAACTGAAATTCATCTGGGAAATTCTTGAGTATGTAACCCCCAGTAGTCGCAATTTCAGACACTGTATCACATCCTGTGTTGAGCCATCGTTAGCTCCCGTGAGTAGCTCTCTTTCCACCATTTTGCATCCTTGTATGTAACTGAATACTTCTGATGACAAGTCTGGCCCATCGTAAATTATGTATTACTCCCTTCTTGCGTTTTCTAAAGCTGTTTTTAGTCTTTGAATGGTGTCGTCCTGTGTCTCTATTAATTGCTTCTGTTTCAAGTGCTTCCTAAAATTCTCTTCACTCAGTCCTTTTCCTTTCAACTGTTCCACTAATTCTGAATTTTCCTTTAATACGTCCTCCAATAAATTGTCTGTATATGCTATTTGTCCCCTTAGCTTTTCGCTATGGCCCTTTAGAAATGTTTTTGTTTCTTCCAGTTCTTCGATCTTCTTTATAAACTCCTGTGATCTATCTTTACTTAACTCACTTATTAATTGTAGGACATAGCTTACTTCTTCTAATTTTGTCAGTCTTTGGTATCTTATTGTTTCCCTATGGTTGTCCAGGAATGTTTTGTCTGCTTCTAAACCCTTAAGTTTTGTCCACGCAAGAACTTGTAGACTGTCCACTGAATAATTACACTTGTCGATCCATTGTATCAATTCGTCTGTCTTTGTCTGTGGATTGTCCATTAAAGCTGTCTTCTACTTACCCATGTTCCGCTGGTTATTATCTTCATAGTGGTCTGTGGCTTAGGCTTATTTTCACTTTATATTATTTTTTTATTTTATTTTATGTGTTTGTTCGCAACCGCGCAGAATTTTTACGATCAAAGTAATTCTCCTTTTTGTCCTGATCCGCTTTAGCGATTAGTCCTGCAATGACAATACAAGGTAGCTAGAAGTTAGACTTTTATGTATTTGTCCTGTGCAGTTCTACACCGTCGCAACAATACAAGGTAGCTAGAGGTTAGACTTTTATGTATTGTTGGTTTTGCTACAACGGACAGTTTTTTCTTGAGCAAGATCAACACAAGGATTATTATATTTCTTTGAAGTTACTATTTACGCGGCTACCGGCTGCGCCAAATGTTATGTTTGAATTAAAACATTCTTTTTATTATTTAGTTATTATTATTTTTATTTATTAACCACAGACTATTTTAAAACATTACTTAGCCTTCACAGGGACCCGCTTTTTAAGGCTGGTGTTTGATCAGGTTTTGCTTTATAAAATATATTAAGCCTTCACAGGCACCCGCTTTTTAAGGCTGGTGTTTGATCAGGTTTGTTGTTACGTGTTAAAGAATATTCCCGAACTGCTATTCAGCCAAGACTCTACAGACTAGAGACTCTACAGACTAGAACATCCATACCAAATCACCCTCCGCTTTTATACCCAATTTCGCTGTCTGATTGAACGATGCTGCTGACGTTCGCTGCCGCCGGCGTGGTCATTGCTAAGTGTGTTAGTATGCAAATTCAGCATATTCATACCCGTGGAACTTCCAGCCGATTGCGGTTCTCACGATATTGCAATGTCAGCATATATCTGTAGGAAAATTACTGGCATATATATGTATGCAGCGGTATTGCAACGTCAGCATATGTCTGTAGGAAAATTACTGGTAATAACGTCAGTAATGCATGCAGCGGTATTTTGCTGCCGTTGGTATTTTTGTTGGTTGAGGGAAAATAACTCAACGTCAGTATGTTTATGCAGCGTATGTTCTGCTGTCGCTGATACTTTTGTTGGTTAGGGGAAAATGACTCATAATAATATGTAGCCGTCGTTACTTTTTGACATGAATGCTTTATTCATCAACTAAAAAAATTGAAACACAAGAACAATGTAGTGATGTGCGAGAGACCTAGAGTAAAAGGTGCAAGAATCTCTTCAAAATTTCATACAAAAACTAAATTCAATAATATGAATATGATATGCCAGTCAAATTTGGATTTTGGTTGTTTTTGGTAGTGCTGCAAAATTTAAAGCATCTTTAAAAATGTTTGTATTATATTAAACAGAATCTTCAGTTGATTCTTAGATGTGTAACATACAACTTGATAGTGCAAACTACAAATATTTGTAATAAAAACTTTTTAATGATGAATATTTACATTAATTTTTCTTGTACAAATGAAAACGTCAATTCTTTTATTTAGATAAATTTATTACCATTGAGGTACTAGAAATTTTAAAAGAAAATCATATTAAAAAGCTATTTCGGAATTTACCTGAGGGAGAGCAAGCTATTTTTGAAAGCAATCTAAAGAAATGGAAGAATACTAGAAGCACTATATTGGAACAAAATTTGAAATCATTTAATTTGTTTGACAGTCCGAATAGCAACAACACCAAAGTTCTTTCACTTCTTTCAATTTTAAAAGTTACCCAAACTGGTAACAAAATTTTGAACTTCTACGAAGACAAGCAATTGCTTTCAGAGCACCACCAAATCCTGCTAATAGACACAATTCCTAAGTATTTGGACTCAAAAGGATAACTGATTGCGCTGATATTGAATTTCAAATATGTTCAATATTTCCCACCGAGGATTTAGTAAGTACCTGGAACTTTTTCTTATCAACTGTTGAACCTTAACTTTGAATATTTTAGGATTATTATACAACTAGCAAAAGGGGGAAGTTGTACAATAAAATTCATAATATAAAACGCCAGGCCAAAATACTAAAAAGTTTTCAAAACAGAAATGTTGTGGATGCAAATGACGAAAAAGGTAAATTTAAATTATAATTGTTATAAAAGCTACATGTGAACTATGTGAACACTATACATTCTTGCAGAACCAGAAGTGGAATGGGAAAACTCTTTAAAACTTTTGAGAAGCAGCAACAGCAGATGAGTTTGATGTTTACTAGAGCAAATGTGCTTATTATAGAATTAACCAAATAAAGCAAATTGAAAGCACTAGTCAAATACTTAAAGACTGGCCAGAATATGCTAAGCCTTTGGGAATTCAATTGGTAAGTACAATACTTTGTCAACACATTTAAAGTTATGCAGATTAAAGAAAAAAATTTAATGTTTTCAGATATCCTTGGACTTCCAAATTAAGTACCCGAATGCTAAAGACTTAAAAGTAAAATGGATAGATTCTGGAAAGAAAATATATACATAATTTGCTGAGAACGAAAATATCTTCTGCTTCTGCTTCCGCTGTACTGCAGAAAATGCAAACAAGAAATGAAGGTAAAATAAAAGCATAAAATTTTAATTATACATACATAGCTACATAGGTAGTAAATCAGAATATTTTATTTTATGAATCTAAAATATTTGCAAAATTTTGGTTTCATCACCACATATTTCTTCCGCAACTAACAGTTCTTATGGAACCAAATGGAGCGAAACAGAGAAAGAAATATACAATTGCTGATTCTCAAGATTCCTTTGCTATAATTGCCAAAACTTCCGAAGAATTAGAAGCAAAACTTAATTTATTAAAGCTGCAGTGCGTAAATATGCAGCCCCTTCTTTTAATAATAGCCTACTTATAAAACGTACAAAATATATTCTTATATTTTGATGGGATAAGGTATCCAAATAAAACTATAAGGCCCAAATTCACAGTCATTAGTTAGCTAATAGCAATAGTTTAACTAATAATTTTTGATTCACAGCTTCTAGTTTAACATTAGTTAAACCATCAAACGTCATTGGTTAACTAACAGTTAGACAACAGCTGATTCGTTGGAATTTATTATTAGTATTTTTGTGTTGTGAAAAATTTTAGATATAGCATGTGAAATTGAAAACACGGAGTCCGGTATTGAAAGAGACACTGATACTGATAATACGCGGAATATTGTTGCTGGGCGTCGCCAACGTAATCTTGAAAGATTTTATGGATATATTCCGTCTTAGCAAGTAGGTGGCGTGGCAAGTTCCTGAATGTATACGCCATTTTTTTAAGAAATAATATATCAAATATAAACAAAAGCCATATGCTATAACAGAATTGCCAGTACTGAAAGTTAATAGTTTGATAGGGTTACCATTTTTAAGAGTGTTGGTTAAATAATACACTGTGAATATGAAGTATTAGTTAAGCAATAGTTATCATTTTAGTTTACTAATAGCTAACTAATTACTGTAAATTTGGCCTTAAATGGTACAGATAATTGTATTGTATAAGTTGATTTTTTTTATTCAATTTGGAATTTCCGAAACAGTCAGAAAAAATTTAATTATTTTTACAGTCTTTTTTTTTGAAATGCCAACAAATCAGAAAAATATTAAAGTTTCAACATTTATTAGTCAAATAATAAGCTAAGCTATAAGACTAATTGCAAGCAAATTGTATTCTTTCAAATTTTTCAATAGAATGAACTATTTACCACTTTTTTGTATTGCTATATATGTATGCAGATACAAACATGTACAACATTAGACATATTATACATTGAATTAACTTACATTTTTATTTTTTTTTTTTGCTAATTTTATTTATAACTTTATGTAGATTAGGGGTATAACCAATTTTTGGCCCTAGCACCACGCGATGGCGAAGGTTGTGTTATTTACGAAAAAATAATTTTGGGGTCATTTCGGATAAAAAACCTCACCCACGAAAACGATTTTCTAAAATCTCCCAAAAAAAAAACATTCATTTTAAATAAAAATTTTTAATTATTTTATTAATAAAGTAAAATAGTGAACTGAAAAATTTTGTTTAATTATTAAAAGACATAAACTTCAAATTTAACGTGCGCGTTGTTTTGCATAATGGATAAATGTCCTGTATTACTTTAATACCGCGTTCTGCGCATATGTTGCTTCGCTGTTGCTTTGGGATTATTGAAGCTTCTCTAACCCAGTGTCTTTTAAGACATGCTTGACCGTTCTTAAATCGAGCTAAGGATTGATCTAAAGCTGCGAAGTTGTCTTTATTAAAACAATGATTGGAAAACCATATATTATACCATGGTCCACATATGAATTCACATATTGGGGTAAGCTGGTCTCGGTATTTCGGGATAAGCACAAATGCTAAAATGGCAAGAATTGCCCTTGAGTTCCATCGAGCGTTGCTTAATGGTGGTATGGCTTTAAATTTTATATAAGGGAATTTTTTTTTTTTTGGTAGTATTTAAATGCAGAACCAAGCTCGTATTGCCAAGTATTGCATATCGTCGCGCCATTTAATGTTTTTTATTTTTAAGTATTCATTATTCTGTATGTAGTTGGCTTTCAGATCCACGTAGTTATTTATTAGTTCCGGAACAAAATTATAAGAGATATTAGGAGATGATGTTTTTCCATCCAAGAACTCATCCATAACATGCCTTAGGATGAGGTCTAAAATATGGTGTTGGCAACCGACGTATTGTGGTGGAGGAAGATCAATTGATTTATAATAGTCCTTTAATAGCTTAACAACGCCGTTTTTGTGACCAGTATTTACACTTGTTGTATCACAAATTACCATTTTTATGGATTGCCATAAATCAAATTTGTGTAATGTTTTTTTAATACCATTAAAAATTGTGAGGGCTTTTCCATTTTCCAAAACAAGCACTGCTAACTTAATTTCGGTATATTCATTTTTTAAAACCATTACCTGGAGTTCTTTATTGCCAATTTTTTTGCCGTCGAAATGCAAGCACCAGTTTTCATTTTTCAAAGTTTCCTTTAACATTTTTTCTTTACGCTCGGCCGACTTGATTACAGCTTTATAAACACCTGGCTGTGATGGAGTTGCAATTTGAATACCAGACTCTGCTAATTCCTTACAGATTTTAGCTGCTTTTTTAGTACTGACTTTGGCATTAGTAACTAATGATTTATTAATGATTTATTTAATTTCATTCTTTCCGGGGGCTTGTAATCACAATCGTTGGACGAGTATTGGTTCTCACACTCGTACTCTGATACTGAATTTTCATCAGACATAGCGTCTTTCAAGCTACTTAATTCGGACTGAATAATATCTGTATTTTCATTTGAAATATTGAAAATATTTTCAAAATTATAACCACGTTTTTTTTTAAATTTTTATCATATATTTGAATTAATTTTTCAACTTTTCTGTTTACTGATTTAGTTTGAATTTTTGGTAGTTTCATCTTACTCCACAAATCGCAAAGTTCTTTTGAGATAATTTTATACCTCTTTGTTTTTGATTTTTCTGAAGCAGCTAAAGCATGAAATCTTCCAATTATAATTTTTTGGGTTGGCATTTTGCTCAATTCATGTAATGGAATGACGATATCTGGAATGTTTCTCGACATTGTTGTGCTATCTTTAAATTTGGTCAAAGCCTTTGTCCAAACTTTTGCATTTTTCAAAACGCTTAAACGACTTCTTTTAAAATCCATTGTTTTTAAGTATTAAACACAAACTCGGAATATTTGAAACACATTAATAATTTTCTTTGAATAATAAAAACAATTAAGGTACATAACGTAATTTTCAATGACATACATTCAGCTTCCTAAGTATTTACACAAATGTTAAATGCAGGTTGATATATTGATAAAAAAAACTTGTTTGCGCCTTTTAGGTAAATAAATAAAAAAAAATCATTTAAAAACTTTACCGCGTTTGGTGGGTGAACTTTTTTGACAACTGCGAAAAAGTAATAGCATTTTTTTATATAATTTTCAATGGCCTATTCGACTATGATAGGGCCATTATGATATTTGCAAAAAATTGCAAAAAGTTATATCCCTAATGTAGATATTACTTTTTATATAAAAAATTCTGTAAAAATAATTTTATGTACTACATATGTACATATGTGTAAATTTGCATGTGTATTTAACTAATTGTCCCTAAAATAAACAATAAAAAATAAAAATATAAGACTTTTATTTCAAAACAAGTTAAGGAATCACAAAACTACCTGGTACGAAAGAGAAATTTGTTTTGTGAAATTAATGTATTGAAAAACAAAAACTTTTACAAAAATTTACCAAAATAATTGTTATTTTTCATACAGATTTTTAACAATTGTAATTGTTGTATTAGCAATATTTTTTGTTAAAATATTTAATTGAAATAATGAAAGTTGGATGCAAATTTTGTTGATTAATAAAATCAGAAGCAACAAAATAAATTGTTAATGCAACAATTGGCATTGTTAAAACTTTTGTAAAAAATTTACAATTTGTTTGCCAAACAATTTAATTGGAAAAAAATATATGTATATATAAGTAACAAAACACAGTTTTGTAAATAACAATGAAATTAATTAATTCGGAAAGCGAAACCAACTTTAACAAACACGTTTATTGAATTTATTTTTAAAAATTGACAACAAAATTGTTAGAAAAACGGTAAACTTAATTGAAAAAAAGGAGTTGAAAATTTTTTCCGAAATCACAAATACTGTGTTTGAGTTTACAAAAATTGTTATAGGCTCTTTTTCAGTAAAAGCGTTAATTGTATTTACATAAAAAATCATTTGTATTGACAAATCTTTATTTTCTGTGTTAGTTGTTTTTGTAATTATTGTATTACAGTATATGAATACTATTAAAGCTGCCAATGTTTACTTAAAATGACACCTCTGATAAAATGAGTATATGTAAGTTTCTAAAATGGTTTAGAAAATAAACATTTACCGAACGTGTCAGATTTTTTTCCGTATTCTTTCTTACTCATAACAATTTGCGTTTACATGATAATATTTTTATCCATTTTTGACATACCGATATACATGTATTACCATGTAAAAAGGCCTTTACTCTTTTGATGATTTCATTGCTTTTAAATTAACTTTTCTTTTTTGTCGAATTAAATAAATACACGACTATTTTCCCAACTTTTGACACTCAAATGCGAGAAACACAGTACAACAAATTGTAAAAGGATTCTTAACAAAGTTGTATTTTTATGGTTTTCGAGAAAGGTAGTACCATAGTTTAAAAACGACAAATTTAATGCTCGAATACGAGAACCGTAATAAGGCTGATTGTAAACGTCTAAAAACCGTAAAAAGTCATTAAAAACGTATGTAATTTACTCAACTTTCCTTAATTTTACAGTGTCGAAAAACGACAAATCTCAAGCAAAAGCCTTATAAATTCACTACACGATGCAGAATTTTGCTGTCTGTCGAGCTGCGTACTTAAACTTTTACATTTCTTAAATTAAAAAAGTTTTGGCACATTGTCCGGCTAGAATGGCCAAATACGCCTATGTGCGTTGATGGGAGTTCCAATATGTTTACATTATATATGATTGCGAAATTCTCTTCAACTCATGTAGTGTACAGACGCGTTTTTATAATCGTCGCAACTGAATATTAAAAATTTATTGAAAGAAAATTCACAAAAAAAAAAAAAAAAAATATACAAAAACAAAACATTTATTAAACAGTTATCTTACTGGTTTTATTTTATTTTTTGCTTGTGTGTAAATACATAAATATTTGCATACACCAACTCATAAGTGAACACAAAAAAGAGAACTCTAAATGAGTTCACCTTCTAACAACAACAATTAACCTACTGTAATAAAATAGTTTTTATTTATTTTATTTTTGTCTTAGAGCTTGTATATGTGGAGCTCCTAAGACTGATGATTTATTAATTTATTTATAAACTAAATGACATTGGCTTATATACTAATTATGAGAATAATTCTTAGGGGTACATTAACATAAGAGTAAAAGAATAGAAATATATATTATTGTTGGGTAAGCATATTTAGCTTCCAACTATTTATGTATGGCACGTGTTCAACAGTTTTAAAGTTCAACGAGTGCATACTTAAAAGCAACAGATACTTTGTGTAGCTTATATCTACAATCAAACAAATGCAGTTAATAAATGTGATTCATTTAAGTGCATTGTGCTGCTGCACTTGATTAACTGCACAAAGTGTCAAATTACCGACACACACAAAATATCTTGCTTGCAGTTTATCAATGCTTGCATGTTGCGGTACTATTGAATCGCAATGCATACTACACACTGTTGGCCACATGCTACACCTCCACCCTTTACAAGAATGTTCATATAACGTTAGTTTTATGGACATTCTTTTACAATTAGTTTTTAATTAGTCTAAGTATAAGTGTAATATAATATTTATTTTATTTAAAAAAAAAAAATAATTATAATGTTTAGATGTACTTATATTCTAGTTTTATAGTAGTACGGCCGTACAATGATATTTAATGTTAGTTATTATTATATATCTTAAGTCTATTTTTATGAACTATTTGTTGTTTATTTGTTTTCTTATCTTCTATGGTAACATTATTTCTTAAATCTATTTTCTTAATTTTATACGGACCAATAAAACTAAAATCAATATAAAGGATTTTCTGATTAATTTTCTTCTATTATATTTTTATCTTAATTACAATTTTGTTTTACTTTTTCTTTATTTTGGGTCTTTTTCTTGAATAATAAAATTTTAATTAGAAAAGTATGTGTATATTCATAAATTTTATGTTATTAAACTAGTTTGAAAATCAAATAACTTTTCACTCTGTACCTTTGACTAAATTGAGCGTCTTCATTAGACTTTGAGGCAAGAATAAAACAGTTTTAAATGATTATTACCCAAAAATTATTGTAATAATTTTATATTGTCAACCTTTAACCCTTTTTTGAATTTTGAATTTTATGGCAGTAATAAAATGTGTCTCAATAGACTTTTCTAAGTTATTCTGACAGTTTTCAATGTGTACAATAATTTGAAAAGCTTTAACATTTTGTTAATCAATTTTGGTTTATTATTATTGATTTCTGGCATTTTTGACATAATATAACATATTTCGTTATGTCTTTTATCATATTTTTCCAATAGTAATACCTCTTTATATTTTCTATTGTTCGATATATTCCACAATGTCCTCCCTCTATCGGATCATCGTGGTATTTCAGCATTAGATCAAGAATTGCATTAGCATTCTTATCATTTATATAGGTCACCTCATTAAGTAGTAGCGCTACTTTTATGCCCTTTTATTTATAAATTATTTAATTGAGATAAATTCTAAAATTTTTTCGTTTGGTGCCTATTTGTTCACCGGCCACTTTCTCAAGCCTTGGGAAAAATTGTCCTAAGTCAATATTCCCATTAATGAACATTATATATAATTTACCGGCCACTTTTTCAAGTCTAGGGAAAACTTGTCCTAAGTCAAGATTCCCTTTAGTAAATAGCTTTTTATCAATATTTTAAATTTGATGCTGAATATTTTCGATATTACTTTGTTGTTTCTTTTTATATGCTATAGATCTTGTGATTTTTAATATTTTATTAGTTTCTGTATTTATGTCTTTTACTGCCACAAAAAATGGGTTGTATGTTTATTTATGGTGACATTTTATTTCTAATTCTTAATTTCTATATCTTAATTTTGGCACGTTTAAAAAATTTTTTTTTTGTTTAATAGGTCGTCTACACTAATACATTTTTATGTTATGTCAAATTATATTTTTTTATATTCTAAAGCTACTAGCATATATTTCGCTAATACATGTATTAATTTTTATCCAAATCATTTGCTCTACTAACATATTTCTTCCATAGAGCTCTTTTATGCAACAAATATATCTTAAGTAATAGATTTATTGCTGATATTATCACCATTATCAGCATTAGTAGCCATAATGAATTTATTTGACTTATTATGACTTATGGTCTATGATTTCCAAATTGGTAACCACGTTTGCACTGGGCTTTTTAATTTTGATTCTGTTGCCCATATTTTAATTTTATAATATTATTTTTATGTATATTATTTTGTCTTAAAACATTAAAAAGTTAAATTAACTTTAATTATTTTATTCTAATTGTTAAAATATACTTTAATTTTATTATCTTTAATCCATTATAAAGTTATAATTTTCTTGAAAAATTTAAAAATATTCTTTAAGTGTTACTTTTTGTCTTATTTAATTTTTATTTAAGTAACATTTTAATTATTTTAATATTATGAGGCTCTTTTAATAAAAGATTTTAGCCACGAGTTATGTAGAAATCCACAATAATGAAAAAAAAAAATGTTTGCTACGAGCGGTTAACGCTTACTGGCCCTAGTGTGCGACTTTAGCGCACCACTTTTAAAATAAAAGTTATTAATTAATTAATTAATTGTAAAATACATATGAAGAAAAATATATATTTTTTGGTGATTTTGTGGTCTTCTTGGTTGTCTTCAGATCATTTTGGCTGGCTGATGGAGGTGATATTTGTATTGAAGATCTCGTCCTTCTTTGGCTACCTTTTGGCCAGGCGGACCTGTATTTGCTTCTTTAATGCTGGGGTGCCTTTTAGCCAGGCGGACCCTCTCCTTCTTCTGCTCTTGCTTCTGGGTGCAAATCTAGTAGCACTCCAAGAAAACTGGCAGGCTGCTCTTGCTTCTTCAGGGTGCAGTTTAGTAGCACTCGCTGAAGAAGACTGGCAGGATCGCCATGTAATAAAATAGTTTTTATTTATTTTATTTTTGTCTTAGAGCTTGTATATGTGGAGCTCCTAAGACTGATGATTTATTAATTTATTTATAAACTAAATGACATTGGCTTATATACTAATTATGAGAATAATTCTTAGGGGTACATTAACATAAGAGTAAAAGAATAGAAATATATATTATTGTTGGGTAAGCATATTTAGCTTCCAACTATTTATGTATGGCACGTGTTCAACAGTTTTAAAGTTCAACGAGTGCATACTTAAAAGCAACAGATACTTTGTGTAGCTTATATCTACAATCAAACAAATGCAGTTAATAAATGTGATTCATTTAAGTGCATTGTGCTGCTGCACTTGATTAACTGCACAAAGTGTCAAATTACCGACACACACAAAATATCTTGCTTGCAGTTTGTCAATGCTTGCATGTTGCGGTACTATTGAATCGCAATGCATACTACACACTGTTGGCCACATGCTACACTACAAGCAGTAGGAATGTACAATATATAACTTGTTGCTAACGACGACAAAAAAAATGAAGTAAACACAAACCTGCATACTACACAAAACACAAATACTCGTGAGCGATCATTGTCTCCGTACATGTTAAATAGCGATCAAGAAGCAACAACAATTGCACCTATTAGCAAACTTGTCAGCTTAGCTGTACAATCAAACAAACAAACAATTAATACCCAGGTGACCAACGTGCACAAAATTGTAAATGCAGTGAGTGAAAACTGGTATGGACAGATACATAACCGTGCTAAAAAGGGGAAGAAGTCCCAAATTAGCTGAAATAGCGTCAACGGCGAAAATGCCCAAAGATGGGAAAAATAATATTAAACATTCTGAAAATCGTTTTGCGATTTTGAATGAACAAGTCGATGAAGACACAAATACAACAAGGTCCACTAAACCGTCGCCGATATATTTAAGAGAACAGAACTCCAATTTTTTGGTAAGAAGCCTTATCTCATTAATTGGAGACAATGAGTTCTATGTAACTCCAATTAAGCGTGGCAAAATCAACGAAACTAAAATTCAGGTAACACGAAAAAATAATTACAGGAAAATTGTCTCAGATTATGAGACTAAAAACAAAAACTTTTATACATATCAACTGAAGAGTGCTAAAGGCCTAACAGTAGTTATAAAAGGAATAGATTCAAGCGTGGATCCGGAAGAGGTAAAGTCTGGCCTTGAAAATATTGGCTTCAAAGTCAAAAATGTTTCAAACATTAAAAACAGGGAAAAAATCCCCCAACCTATTTTTAGAGTCGAGCTACAGCCAGGCGACTTGAAAATTAAAAAAAATGAATCGCACCCAATCTATAGCTTAAAATACTTGTTGCATCGAAGAGTTACCGTTGAGATGCCACATAAAAAAACTGGACCTATCCAATGCATGAACTGTCAAGAATTTGGCCATACCAAAACTTATTGCAAGTTGCCTACCGATTGCGTTGTATGTGGCGAGTTACACAGTACCGCTAACTGTGACAAAATAAAAGGTGATACCAAAGCAAAAGAATGTAGTAATTGCGCGCGGAAACCACACTGCCAACTATAGGGGCTGTCCTCTTTATTCTCTTTTTAAAAATTCGTCGAACAGAAAAACAAATGCTACTCCCGCTCAGCCCAACACTCCTTTAAACTACCCACAGTTACCTCAACCGTCGTCTAGCCATAATCAATACTCAAATGTTTTAAAGTCTAACACGACTCTTACTCAACAAAAACCTAATAGTCAATTTTCATACGCTAATATTTTAAAGAGTAACCTTATTCCGGCGCAAAAAACTGTACCAGTAAATAAAGAATCAGGGCATAATTTTAGTCGTATTGAAGCCTCGATAGAGATCCTAATACAGACATTAAATACATTTACTCTCAACATGTCCTGTATGATGCAGGAAATGTTGAAAATGCAGTCTACCTTGTTGCAGGCTGTATTGAAAAAACCATGAACTTAAGAATCTGTTTTTGGAACGCAAACGGCATCTGCCAACATAAAAATGTATTAATTTGGATTATTATTAACTCTTCTATAGATTTAGGGGATTTTTCTGTGTGAGATATTAATCTATAACTGAGCTTTATTTTATACATGCCTTGATTGGCATTTATATTTTGTTGGGGTTAAGGGGAATGAAGGAAGCCAGCCACTTCCTTTATTCCAATAATTATTAATTGGGATTTAGACTTTACCTTTTTTCCAGGATCGCCTATACAAACCAGGTACTTGCTTCTTCTCTATAACCAATAAAAACAGGTAAGTATTTCCAAAGTTTGACTTCAATCCTTTTCAGGTAGGTATTTATTTAATTTCTTTCAGGTAGGTATTTATTTAATTTCCTTTAGAATTTTATATAAATTTGTGGTGAAGATATTTAAATTTTAAGTTAAGAAAGTTTACGTTTTTGGTTCCACAGTGATTCAGAGGTAAGTGTTTATGTTTTGTAGAAAAAGATTACTAAATTTAAAGCGACATTATCTTTTTGTCGCGCTTTTTACTCTTCAGTAGTACCAAATTCTAGTTATAAGTGGAATTCAGCATAGACTTCAGGTTGTATATATATCAAGAATTGGTACCTTTATTGTGTACTACTATTTTGTCCAACTAAGTTTGGACATGCCGGCGGGCCTTGCCGTCAGGCAATAGATGATGGATTTTCCGAGGCACAAAGTACTTGTGCCAGTGATCTGATGGCCTCTATCAAAACTCGGCTGTCTGGTACTGTTGCTGACGTTGAAGATTGTAGAATTGGTTGAGATGAGTTTGATTTCTTTGAGGCGTTTAGTTGTGTTGTTGATTTACTTTTTGTTGTTAAACGGTTGGTTGCCGCTTGGTTTGCGGTTGCCTGATTTACTGCTGTCTGTTTTGCTGCGGCCAGTTGACGTTTCCGTAAGTCCCTCGTGTTCATGCCCTTCCTCCGGTGCGAGCGCTTAGGTTGGGGGTGCAGTAACGTGTGATGAAATTGACTACACTTACGGCACGTGGCCATTGAGGCGCAGGCTCTTAAGTCATGGCTTCTAGCCAAGCAATTACGGCAACTTCTGTGCTGTTCCACAACCTCTTCTCTTTGTCGTATGTTCATTGCCAAAAACTTACGGCACAATCGAAGCGGATGAAATTTGTTGCATATGATACACTTATATACTTCTGCGTATCGATAATTTTGGCGCCTGTTCCTGGAAGTGGTATGTCCTTTAGCTGGTCGAGTGGCTTCTAATCTTCGGTTTGCCCTGGTGTGAAAAATTTAGTAAATTAATAAAGCAATATTTACAATAAATGTGTATGCGTGTAAAGTATCTGAGGAGTAATGAATAATATTGTGCAATATGATATAGGGGGTAGTGAAAAGAGATGAAATAGTGTTAATGTTAGGCGCGTGATCAAGTGTCCCTTTTAGTTGTTTAAGAATGGCAAATAACATAATTTAACTATGGGACGAGTTACGATCCCTGAGGAGATGCGTACATCCGCCGTACGGACGCTACTATCCGAACCGGCGTATGTCTTTTCGATTCTGCCGAGCCGCCACTCATATGGTGGCTGTAGATCGTCCATCACCACTACAAGATCTCCGACTTGCAAGTTCACTACTGAGTCCTTCCATTTGTAGCGTTTGTGCAATGACTTAAGGTAGTCGTCTTTCCATCGAACCGCGAACTGATGGTGAATGACTTTGAGCTTTTCCCACCTATTGATAAGAGACATATTTTGACTATTTTGTTCAGGGAACGCCATTAAAGGGGCCCCTCTCAGAAAGTAACCTGGTGTTAGCGCCGTTAAATCTGCCGGATCTTCAGAAAGTGCAGATATAGGACGGGAATTTAATATGCCTTCTATTCTAGCTAACATTGTTGAAAATTCTTCGAACGTGAATTTTTGAGCTCCAGCTATTCGCTTCAAATGAAACTTGAAGCTTTTGACAGCAGCCTCCCATAAACCACCCATGTGGGGAGCATATGGGGGTATGAACTTCCATTCGAAGCCGTGTGTGACATACTTCTGAGCAATATCTTCGGCTGCCGTTTTTACAAAAGGTGTAAATTCGCTTTCTAAGGCTCTACTGGAACCTAAGAAGTTCCTGCCGTTGTCTGTGACTACCCTTTTGGGGAGCCCCCGCCTCCCAAGGAAGCGAGAAAATGCTGCTTGAAATGCCGCTAATGACAGTTCTGAACATGGCTCTAGGTGAACTGCTTTCGTACTAAAACAAACAAAGACACTTGCGTATCCTTTGACAGAGGGAGATTTTCGTAAGAGCGATGTTTTTATCTCGAATGAGCCTGCAAAATCTATCCCTGTGTTTTGAAATGGAACCGACAGACTACATCTTTCCGGTGGTAAAGGGGCCATTATTTGTGAGCATGGAGTCTGCTTGTAGATAATGCAAGTTTTACACTGACGTATTATTTTTCTTACACGGGGTTTCAGTCTGCTTATGTAAAATTCAGTTTGCACCCTGCGGCACATTTGACTGCATTCCGCATGAAGGAGAAATTGGTGCAAATGATTGAGATAAAGTTGGCAAATTCGTGAGTCACCTGGCAATATAATTGGGTACCTTTCGCTATAAGGTAATGACGACCGAGCCAATCTGCCATTTACTCGCAAAACTGAATTTGAATCCAGAAATGGATTTAAGGTTTTCAAAGAACTTTTATTGTGTAGGGATTTTGAATTTAATATTGTTGTGTAGTCTTCAGGATAAAATTTTTGTTGAGCCATAGAAAGAAGTCTAGCTTTTACACTACTAATTTCCTTGTGCGTTAAGTTTATCTGAGTAACAGGGTGAATATTTGGCCTTATTCTTCTCATACTGTTATTAAAATATCGGAAAACATAACCCATGACACGGTATAACCCATAACCCATGGTATACGATGAAAATCGATTCAAAATATCTTCTTCTTCTTGAACATTTACATGAAACGTATGACTTTCTTTCGAAATTTCTACGACTTTGAGTGGATTTATTTTTGGCCATTCAGACTCGGGTTCCTGTAGCCATGCTGGCCCGTACCACCATTGGTATGATTGGATAGTTCTTGTGACTTGCATCCACGAGTTCCGAGATCTGCTGGATTATAATGGGTAGGGACATGTCTCCATTTTGCCGGCGGAACAAGCCGGTGAATCTGAGCAATTCTGTTGGCAACGTATGTTTCCCAAGTTGGGGGGTTTTTGAGAGCCAACCTAGGACTATCGAAGAATCAGTCCATAAAAACACTTCAGTTTCATCAAAATGCAACTCTGATTGCACATAACTGACAAGGTTTGCCAGCAACACTGCGCTATTGAGTTCTAACCGTGGGAGACAGACTGTTTGTATAGGAGCTACTTTACTTTTTGCTACTAGTAAGTTGGGGAAAGTGACATTTGTTTTTGTTTTACAGCGGATATAAACTGTGGCACAATATGCTGCTTTAGAAGCGTCACAAAACCCGTGAATCTGAATTGTGTCTGAGGTGGTCTACTGAAGCCAACGAGGAATGGAGATAGTCTCTATATGAGGTAAACCTGATACGAAATCATTCCATTTGTTGAGCGATTCAATTGAAATGTCTTCATCCCATTCTGAACCTTCGAGCCATAGCTGCTGCATCAGTATCTTAGCTCTGATGACTATGGGTGCAAGCCATCCAGCAGGGTCAAAGAGTTTTGCCACCGAAGAAAGAATTTCCCTTTTTGTGAATTTTAAGGATATATGTGATCGCATTCCACTTGATACCAAGAGTTTTGGTGGAACTGGATTCCTGAAACTGGAGAAAATCTTGATCATATAGATCATCTTGAGGCAGATGTACAAGAAGTTGGGAATCATTTGCTGTGAATTTTTTTAAAGGTAAACCAGCTGACTTCAGTGCACTAATAAGCTGATTTTGAGCATCTAAAGTTTCTTCAATTGAGAATCCACCAGATAGAATGTCATCTACGTAAGTTTGAGTACGTAGGATTAGTACTGCTTTTGGGAACTCTAATTCGCAATCTTTTGCTATTTGAAGAAGAGTACGAATCGCGAAATATGGTGCACAATTCACACCAACAGTTACTGTTTTTAATTGATAGTCTTTGATTGGTCCATCAATTTGGGCCTGAAAAAGAATTCTATGAAATTGTCTATCGTCTGGGTGTATGAGAATTTGACGATACATCTTTTGAATGTCGCCACTGAATACGTACTTGTATTTTCTCCAGTTAAGAATTATTGTTATCAAATCATTCTGAAGAGTAGGGCCTTTGTAAAGTACGTCATTTAAAGCCATTTGCGACTTCGTTTTTCTAGAGGCATTGAATACGATCCTGACTTTGGTGCTGGGCGCACCACCGCATGATGAGGTAAATAAAACTAGAAGTATTTACCTTGAGATATTATTTCTTGGGATGAAGTTTCCTCCATATGGTCTAGAGTCAAATATTCATTTAGAACTGAAGTTCTTGATCTTTAGATAACGTTTTTTCCATTCTGGAATACTTTTTTCTTCTTCCCAAAATTTTTTTAAAAGATCATGAAGGTCTGGTGATTCCGAAACTGATGTTGTAAAAGATTGGATAATTTGAGATTTTTTTTTGAGATATTTTTTTGAGATTTTTTTGGCGTAAAGAGTGAGTTTGCATTCTTTGGTAGCTGATTGCTTTTGTCCACCAATACCAACGATATCAAAATGGGATTTTTTATAAGGGAGCTGAAGGCGGTTTCTAATCCTTTCAGCTAAGAAAGTTCGCTGCGATCCGGGGTCTATTAGCGCTCTAATAGTGAAGCGTTCACCTCGAAATTCAATTTGCATTAAAGCTCGAGCAATTAGCGTGAATTTTATTCGAGGAAGAGGGTAGCTCATCATGAGTAATATTTTTGTTGTTTTGGCTTGTATTAGTGGAAACGCTTGGAAAGTTTCTATTTTTACTTTGGACATTGTGTTTTTGGATATTGTCAATGTTCTGGGATTTATTTGGCATATGAAGCAAAGTGTGGTGGGATTTTTTACAATATACACAAGTATGTTTACTTTTGCAATTTGCCTTGATATGAGACGTACCTGCGCAATTATTGCAGAACTTGTTTTGGAAAACATAATCCACCCTCTGCTGTATCGAAAAGTCTCTGAATTTTGGGCAATTTCTGATAGCATGATCTTGATTACATAACTTGCACATAGAGCTTATGTTTTCTTGTGACATGTACGTTTGAACATTTGACTGGTTTGGCTTCATGAGACTGAAACTATCTTTGTAGTTTCGAATGCTAGTGACACGTTCTACCGCCTCGTATCTGTCTACAAGAAATTGAGATAATTTTGACCATTTTGGGAGCTCACGGGGCGATGTAAGGGATTGCTCCCACAGTGCTAAAGTCATATCAGGAAGTTTTGTTGATATTAGCCGAATGAGAATTGGGTCCCAACTTTCTACTTCAACGCCCAGAGTTTGCAGGGTTGCCAACGAGTCGCTGACAGAGGACTGTATTCGTCTAAGGGATTCACTGTCTTCAATTTTGGCTGCCTGGATATCAAACAGAATTTGAATTTGATTATCTACCAGCACTCGCTTGTTGTCATAGCGAGCCTTGAGAGCATTCCATGCCAAATCAAAATTATTTGTAGAAAGAGGGTATCTTTTGACTATAGCACCTGCTTCACCCCTTCTTTTATTACGCAGATGATATAGCTTTGTGACAGAGTTGAGCTTTGAATGGTTTATATACAAGGCGGTGAACATGTCACGAAATGAGGGCCATTGCTCATAGCTGCCGTTGAATATCTCAGTGTCACAAGGAGGAAGCTTAATACAATCGCTAGAATTATTTTGATCTACTATATGAGTCATATCTTGGTGGTTTACTGAATGACGTGGTGTGGATTGATATCTTGGGACATCTGGGCCTGACCGTAAACATTTTAGTAGATCGATTATCTGGGCTGAACAACTGTAATATTCTTCTGTACAGAGTTCAAACTTCTCCTGAGCTTCTTTTCTAAATTCTTCAGTTAGCCTGTCGTCCTTGGACAACATAACTTCTTCGTGGGCAGTGTTTACCCTGTCCCATCTCCCATCCAAGTCTCTTAACTTGACTTCAAGGATTGTCTCTGTTTGATCGCCTGCCTCTGTTTCTTTAAATTTTTCACAGAATGCGAGAAGGTGGTCGCAATCAAATTGGAAGTGTTCCTTGACTGATGGGTTATGGCGTTGGGATGTGCTAGGCATTTTTATAAATTAAGCCTGAGAAATTAATTAATAATTCAAGACACTTTTTGATTGCTGGGTAATTTAGCTTACAGCTGTTCTTTTTACTGAGAATTCGAAATGAATTCACAATATAATTAATTGAATTAGGATAAAACTGATTATTTATATAAAAAATTATTTAATATTTATAATATTATAATCTTGATTAAGCGGAAAATAGTTTTTTAGTACCAAACTAATTAGTATTTATTATTTCTAATACGGTTAGGGGTAATGATATAGCGCTAGATATTTGAGATCTAGATTTAAATTTCGGAATGTATAGCTTCTTTGCTTTTATATTATCCTTTGAAGTAAGGGGCTAATGAGTTAGCAATAGATATGAGTCATCTATTTTAATAAAAAGATAATATAGAAACTTGAAATGAGGAATATTTTAAGTTTGCAAATGGGATATAAACTTAAAAATATAGCCATGTACTACTTAGTACTTTTAGTAAGTCTAATAGTTTTGCTTACGGTATAAAAAGGGTTAATTCATCATCAAACCGCAATAAAGAGTGTTAACTGGGATAATTGTAACTATTTGGGATTTTAGATTATGTACTGAGCATAGGGTATTAAATTTATTAGGAATTCCAAAAAAATTTTATTTTTAATTTATTTTTATGGAAATCAAATTTTTTGTTTTGATGTGAAATTTATTTCAAGTTTGCATAAACTTTTCTATAAATACTGAATCCGAGTATGAATCTCGTTTATACCTTTCTTAACAAAACTACGGCAACACTTTTACTAATGTGCATGTACATATGTATATGTGTTTGTCTATAAGCAAGAGATTATTTATTGATTGTTCTTTTATGTTTTGTATAAATGAAATATGTATATATGTATAATATATGTATAATATATGTATATGAAATATAAGTATATGTATGATGTTAGTGGACTGTATGGGTTTACATATTTTGTTTTAGTTGGAAGTTAACTTTGTTTAACTTTTATATTATTCCATATGATTCTAGATGTTGCAAAGCTTCAATCCATTGATGTTGTAAACATACATACGTACACGAAATGTATCTAAACATGCAGCAACACTTCTCTTTTTTTTTTGTATTAAACAATATGGACGACTGTTCCTTGGCATAAAGTGGCATAAGTAATAAATAAGCAGTTTTTATTACTATTCATATGATACAACTTAGCTTGTTTCTTTTTTGGAAAACTTTAATTTAAAATTTTCTTCTCTTTTTCCCTTTCTTTTAGTGCTCGGACAAACTAAGCACCGTTTCTCACAAATTTAGGTACAGCAAATATGTTTAAGCAAAACCAATAACAATTCTGAAGCTTTTGCGTATATTTTGTGAACTAATTGTTAATTTGTTTTTTACTTTCTCTATTTAGCATTTGCCTGTATGTTTCGTTCCAGTTTTGTTGTAGACTGTATGTGTTTATGATGATGAGTCCAAACAACACTTGAAATGTAACTACATATGTATTGTAACGTACCTCCGGTTACTCCGGGTTTGAAGCTGGGGTATAACTCAGTCTCACCAGATCCCTTCTTAGAAATAAAAACACTCTAGGACTGACTTTTTTGTTTTTTCTTTTTTATAATATTTATTTTTATTTAGTGGTGTTTCTTTTCGTATATAAAAGTTATTTATATTTTATTTGTTTTATTCAAACTGTGTTTTGTTCTTTTTCTTGACGTGAGGCAACAAGCTCCTACCCAACGAATGTAATTCGTCTATCCTGTGGTCCTTATCCTAATACTCTCTAATCTTCTACCCTGCAGGATGTTATCCTTTAGGCTGTGCTGGATGTTATCCCGCTCTACTCTAACAATATTTCCTTGGTTGTAAACCAAAGAAATAACTCTAAACTATCTATTCTAATAAATACTTGCCCGTTGCCACGTCTTGTTACCGTGTTGTTCGTGCGCTGAAAACCTAAGATTCAAAAGCCTCGATTTCCCAACATCTACTTCTTTTATACATTTATTTTTTATTTTTGGTTGTCACCGCCAAACTACATCTCCTCAGCTACATGTGTCGCTCCATCTCTCTATCACTCTCCTTATTGCGTTGTTACTATTACTGCCTTCGTTACCAACTCATCATTGATAATTTCTTCTCTTATTTCAGTGTTACAAAATATTTTTGTCTGCCCTCGCGATCTCCCTTTTATTCCGCAGTATCACTGTAGTTCACCTCAACCTTTTGTAGTTTTACTACATAATTCGTATCCATGTTTTATTCTCCTGCAAAGAGACAATCCCTACTGAACAAATCTTGTTCGCCACCTTTGCTGAATGTAATTCAACACACACTATCTTCTCCTTTTTAATTTGTTGTTTGGGTGGATGTAATCCACACATTTTGTACTTTATCAGTCAAACTTTTCTCTTAGTTTCCCCGACTACGTGTGGACCAAAATTCCAAGAATGATTTGGCTCTCACAGTATGTACATATATCGAATGAAATATAAAATTAAGTATGTATGTGTGACTTTTGTATTGGATGTGACGTATGTATGTATAACTTATGTATTGGATGTGACGTATGTACATATGTACCACTTATGTGATATGTATGTCTGTACATATGCGTATATATCAATGTTTTATTTTTTAATAAATACCTTTAGTTTAAAAATGTCCAAATTCTTAGGCCTTTTTTTTTTTTTTTTTTTTCTTCTTCTTTCTACACTGATGAGCAATATTGTCGCATAGGTCGTTGATGTTTCACTGCAGGCTTTTCACCGTTGAACCCTTTTTCTTTTTAATTTTTACTTTAATTTTACTTCGGGTTTATTTTTTTTTATTTTGCTTAATATAAAGCACACTTTATAATTATGTATGTATGTACTCGTACAAATTTTAAATTTAAATTCTAATGAACTTTATGTCCATTTTGTATGTATGTAAGTTCACTTGCACATATCCAAAAGTATGTGCACATACATACCTATGAACACAATTACCGCGAGAAAAATTTGTCTGGGATATGTACATGTGCATGTATGTATATATACATATATGTATGTTTCTATGCTATAGCGGCACTGTTTCATGTTGTATACGGAACAACTTGTTAATATATACAACCTAGCGGTTTTAAATTTTTGTGGTTCTTTTCGAACTTTTGATTTTATACCTATGTACATAATTTAACCGTACTTTTTTTCTTTATACACACATATATATATAATTACATACACGTCCTTTATTAAATTTTTGTATGCGCACTTTTTCTGGCAGACACTGTGTTTTATTCATGTATGGGAGCTTTCTCATGCATGTAGATATGTACTTATATTTTTATGATTTCTATATTTTAATTGCCTTTTTCTTTTTTCACAAATTTTTCAATTTTAAATGTTTACATATGTATGTACATAATATGTATGTTTTAATTTTAATTTTATTTAAACTTTTTCTTCTTTTCGTACTTATGCTTTTACTTGCTCTTGTTCAACTTATTCATTTGACATTTTTAAATGGCGATTTACCTCATATTGTGGTTTCTGCCTCCTTTATTCTTTAAGTGATTTTCAGCTTTGCAATATACCAATAACCATAGCCCAATTCACGGCGAGAGGACCATGTAATAATTTGGATTATTATTAACTCTTCTATAGATTTAGGAGATTTTTCTGTGTGAGATATTAATCTATATATCTTCTTCAATTCAACCAAATCAACAAGCGAGATTTAACAATATTTTTTGTGCAGATATAGAAAGGCTATTGACTCAACGAGAATGGCAGCGGTACAGATCGCCTCAGCTAAAATTAAGGCTTAAGGAGTGTACCAAACAACTAAGAAAAGTTTTACAATCACAAAAAACAGCTTCGCTGCAAAAATTTCTGCAAGAACTCGATGCAACACCATCAACAGGTTATTCGCTGTGGCGTGCAGCCAGAGGACTTAGCGCCAATAAATTGGTGGATGATAATCTTTCATTTATTTTTAAAACTCGTTTAAATATAAAATTTTGTTTTTCATTGTAATATTAAATCAACATTAAATAGCCAACGTTGTGTGTTTAAACACTACATAAGTTTTACGAATGTCCATATGTTTTCGACTGCTTTTTCTTCTTGTTTGAAAAAAACAAAATAAAATTTTTGTGGCTGCTGACAAGATGCATAAAATTTTTGCATCTTTTTTCGCTATTACCCTTTTAGTCGTTCTGAAAGTTGCTCTTATTATTTTAATTATTCTTATTTATAGCTAAAATAATAATATATTTTTTTTAGATTTTTCTTTATTTGCTCTAGTCAGCTGTTTTCTTGGGAAATTTGTGGAAAATTTTTTATATTACGTAGTGCTACCATATTTTCATCGTAATTAAATAAGAACTTTGAGTTTGACTGAAAAAATGAAACTATGTTTAAACGAATTTTAAATTTTTATGAAAATTAACTAAAATTATAATTAAATATCCACTCATTTATTGGCCATTAAAAAGGCCAGTGATTTGCAAACCTTCATTACGAGCCTCTAATGGTGACTGGGCAAGAACTGATGCTGAAAAAGGTGATCTATTTGTTAAGCACCTAGAAAAAGTATTGACCCCAAGAAATACCAGAAATACCGATGAGATTTAACATGACAGATATTGAAAATAGTATTACTAGTCTTAACACCAGAAAAGCCATAGGTGTCGAAAAAATAAGCAACAAAATGCTTCAACAACTGCCTTATATTGCAAAAAGAGTTATACTCTTCATTTTTAATAGTATTCTACGGCTGCAATACTATCCTGCAGAATGGAAGGTTTCGATGATTATTATGATACCAAAGGCCGGCAAGGATCATACGAAGGTTGAATCCTATCGGCCTATTAGCTTATTGCCCAACATTTCAAAACTATTTGAAAAGCTGTATATGAGCAAGCTGATGCCTATAGTGACTAGAAGTGGATGCATTCCAGATCATCAATTCGGTTTTCGCAGATAACATAGCACTATTGAACAAACTCATAGACTTGTGAACGTAGTTAGAGACACCTTTGGAAAAAATGAAATATTGCTCTGCGCTCTTTATAGATGTTTCTCAAGCTTTCGATAAAGTATGGCACTAAGGTCTTATCCACAAATTAACACGCAATCTCCCCGCAAACATCGTCAAGCTTTTAAAAAGCCATCTAGAGGAACGAAAATTTGTAGTTAGGGAAGGCAATTTTTTAAGCCCTCCGCAGTCGATCGAAGCCGGAGTTCCTCAAGGCAGCATCTTCGGTCCCTTTCTTTATTTAATTTATGCCTCTGACTTACCGTTAAGCAATAACATTCATACATCAACATTTGCTGATGATACAGCTTTTTTAAGCGTCCATGAAAATCCAGTAGAAGCTTCCATCAACTTACAAGGGTATACATATATCCAAATTGGAAAAATGGTTAAAACAATGGCGTATAAAAGTTAACGAGCAGAAATGTGTACACGTCACTTTTACGTTGCGAAGGGAAACATGCCCGCCTATACAAATCAAAACCGAGACTATTCCGCAACATACTGTAGTCAAATATCTAGGCGTTCACCTTGATCGCCGTTTAACATGGAAATCGCATATAGACGCAAAGTTGATGCAAATGAAATTAAAAGCAGCCCAAATGCATTGGCTTATGGGAAGAAATTCTATACTGAGCCTAGACTGTAAACTTCTACTATACAACGCGATCCTGAAACCAATATGGTCCTATGGAATCCAGCTATGGGGCACTGCCTCAGCATCGAATGTACAAAAAATTCAAAGGCGACAAAATAAAATTCTACGTACAATAACTGCAGCCCCCTGGTATGTCAGAAACTATAGAATTCATAAAGATCTAGACGTTCTGTTGGTAAAGACAGTATTTTCGAAACACGCGAAAAAATACATTAAAAAACTTGAGTTGCACCCAAAACCCACTTGCGCGCAATATTCTAGAGTATAGAGGCCACACCCGGCTTAGGAGGAGGGACACTCTTTCTATCAGCCGTACACGAGAGATGTAAAACAACAAAAATCAACTGTTGTAACTAAAATATTTGTTTAGCATTGGCTAAACTTATATTTAATATTTTTAGATTTAAGATTTGAAAAACTTATTGATGTTTCAATCTATTATTGAAGATTCAATAAATAATATACATACATATATATAAAAAAAAAGAAAAAAAATATATGATTGCGTGCAAATAGTAATAGTATTATTTAAAAGGTACCGAAACATATTATTACACTTTTTATTCTAATGAATTTGATAATTTTGATAATTATAATTGGTTAAATTACAGTTTAACATTAATATCTATGTACATCATAGTTTTGATTATTAGTGTTACTTATTATTTAAAATATGTATTTTTGTATACTTGAATGTATGTATGTACTAGTGATGTTACGAATATCAATTTTTAGTATTCGCGAATACGAATACGAATACGAATATTTAAAACAGTATTCGCCGAATACGAATACGAATATTTCTTTTGAGGTTTATATTTCAAATTTAATTGGAAAAAATCCCTGCCTTTGCGTTAGTAACTATAAATGAAAAAAAAAATTAGTGATTTAACATTATTATTGCATTAAGATGCCGAATTTGAAAACCTCTATAGAACATTTTTTAATTATTTTACTTACATACTTTCAGATTTCGTTTTTCTTACTCTGTTTGGGTTTTTAATTAATAATTCAGTGCTGTTTAGCGAACATATTTTTGCAGAAGGCGCATCCACCTGTGACAGTGGAATTTCATATATAAAAAGTTTTAGTTTGATTCCTGTAGCTTCCCACCCTTATACATTTACATATAAAGAGAATCAAAACATCTCACCGAGTTTCTTTAAATATCATTTATTTAAGTTATACGAGTATATTCCAATTTATTGCCGATAGATGATGTACTTTGTTCAATTCACTGCTGCGAAGAAATATTTAATTTTATTAATACATTTGAGACAACTTAAATTATAATTTATATATATTTTTGTTTGTTTTTTAAGAAGGTTATTACTTTGCGTGAAATACAATGGGTTATTTTAATAGAAATTAATATATTTTTTTACATTTTATGTACTTTTTTTAAACTTTTGTATGATTTTTTTTGGAAAATGTATGGGAAAATTATTCGAAAAATATTCGCTTGAATTTGGCGAATACGAATGCGAATATCTTACAACAGGCGAATAGTCGAATACGAATATTCGTAACATCACTAGTATGTACATAAATTGATCTGCTTAGTTTGTAATTTCATATATAGAATAGATTTTTCCCGCGGCTTCGTTCGCTCGAAAAAATATTCTAATGAATTACTAAACTTTTGAAACTATTTATCAGTTTGTTGACTAAAATGCCTACTTTCATATTCCATAAATTTAAAAGAGAGCAGGCTGTTTTATAAAAAAATTTATATTATTTTGTTCTATTATATTTTTTAAATCTATTTATTATTTCACTCAAAGTACCTCTTTATACACAACATTAGAAGTTCTGCCTTCAGGTGCTAATACTACCAGGTTGATTGGTGTGCTCACTCTCGAGCAGGCCACATAAAATTGGCCATGCGAGAAACAATCACCTTGTAGATCAATTCCTGCTATTTTCAGTGACTGCCCCTGAGATTTATTTATGGTCATTGCGAAGCAGACCTTAAGGGGGAATTGGAGTCTTCGAAATTCGAACGGGTACTGTGTTATATCTGTTTTAATTGGTATCTGTGGTATATAGTTATATGGAAGAAATCCCCCTAATTAAAACAAACGAATGAATGTCCCTAATAAAATCTATTCTGTTTAATGAACACATTCTTCATGTTTTTTATTAAACAGAAAATTGTAACCTGAATGCTCCAGCCAACGAGCAGATTCAACATAACAAAAGGCGTACAACTGCAAGTTGTAATTTGTATAACACGTCTTTGTTTTAAGCGTGTGAATCTGCATCGTAGGCAAAATACATTTGCATTAAGTTGAAATTTAGTTTTACTTTTAGCTTTAAGTTAAAATTTATAAAATAAAGAATTCAATTTAGAAATAACAACGAAACCATCTAGTTGATTTTATTTCGATCGTAACTGGCGACGAGGAAAAACTCTAGAAAAAATTGACAAATATTGCTGAAGAAATGTGAAAATGTCACATAATCTTAACTTTAATTAAATAAAAAGGAACTGAAAGTGCAAATATCGACAAATATTGCCGAAAAAAAAATATAAAAAAAAGAGAAATGTGAAAATGTCAAATGATCTTAACTTTTATTAAATAATAAAAAGGAACTGAAAAAAAAAATATCTACAAATATTTCTGGAAAGAATAAGGAAATGTGAAAATGTCAAATAATCTTAACTCTAACTAAATAAAAGGAACCGAAAGTGAAAATATTGACAAATATTGCTGAAAAAAAAAAATAAAGATATGTGAGAATGCTAAATGATCTTAACATTAATCTACAATATAACAAAATAGACTGCAAGGAAAAAATACAATCAATACAAACAAAAAAAGAGAAATAATTAACAGAATACCAAAATAAAATATATATAAAAAAAATATATATTATAATAAATAAAAATCAGACAAAAACTAAAAGCTAAAGGAGAACAGCAAACAAACAGTGCCAATGTTTGGATCTGAAGGAAGAATAAGGAGCTTAAGGCTAGCAAACACCCCAGCATTGATAACAATAGAAAAGCTAAGAAAGCCAAGGAAGAAAAGGGTAGAACAACAGCATCAACAAAGAAAAGGGTGTAAGAGAAAAATCCAACAGTGATTGTAAGTTCAAATGTATTTAAATATAAAATTCCTCTATTGTTAATTTGTACGGAAATAAATGAAAATTTTGAAATTAATATTTAAGAAACAAATATCTATTTAGTGAATCTTTAAAGTACAAAGCCAAGAAAACTAATTTATTGTTTCATGCGCTTAGTGGGTCACGTTATTTGCCGTTCGATTGTCAGCTTTTCATTTGTCCTTGAAACTGTTTTTATTACTTGCAACTTAGACTTTAGACTTAGGGTTTAGTTGGTTGATTTCAACGAGCTTAAAATATAAAAAAAGAAGGAAACCGTGGAGCTTAGGAAAGAGGCTTTAGGGAAAACTTCATTAAAGGGATTAATTCAACAATAAAGACCGAATGGAAGCAAATACAGTACTCGTACAACAGTTTAAACTTATCCTAAGCTGTATTAGGGAAATTCCAACATTCGATGGTACTGATTCAAATCAGCTACCAGACTTCTTCTCACAGGTTGAATCATTATTACCGTCTGTAGACGAGTTTCAAGAAACTAACCAAAGCATTTTATTTGGGTACATAAAAAATAGATGTACTGGAAAAACTAGGGAAGCGTTGCACAGGCATGGAGCCATTACCAATTGGACACAGTTAAAAGAAGTTCTTCTGTCTAACTTTGGTGAAAAGGAGACAGGACAAGAACTAATGGACAAACTTAAAACTTGGAGGTTAAGCTCCACAATTGAAAAATATTATTATGACATAAATAAATTAAGGAACAGACTACATTATAGACGACTGACGCATCAAGATGAAGGTTTTACAACCGAAGAAATAAACAGAATTTCTTTACATGTGTTCAAAGAACACTTACCAGAACCAACAAAAACAATGATTTTTGCGAGAAATCCGGACACGTTGGACAAAGCATTTAAGATAATCTTGGAAGCAAGGCATCAGAATTACACTATTTTAGGGTATAATCAAAAGAAAAGCCATAGCACCTCATTTAGAACAAATTTTAGCGACGGCGCAAGTGACTTTCATTCCAGAAATAATAACTTTAGGAACCGAAATTCCGATAGTGGTTTTAGCAACCACACGATCAACAACGGACGTAACTTTGACAATGATGGTAATAGTGAATCTTTTAATTCCCGCAATGTCAGTAATAGATATAATAGGAATTATAGAAAAACAAATGGCGGTAGTAATTATCGCAATGAACACAATTTTAGTAGGCATGATCAAACGCGAACCTATCAGAACTCGGGCAATACCAGACAGCCCAACCAATCATTTAACTCACAACATTCGCGCAGGAATGTAGACGAACCAATGGATATTGGTAGTGCAAATGTGAATTTTCATGGGGGCGACCGAAACGCCTACCCTATATAATAATACATAACCCAGTGAAAATTCTACGTTTCATTATAGATACTGGAGCAGAGTATCATAAATGAGAACTTATGCAACCCAAAATGGAAGCATGATGTAGATGTCACACTTAGAGCGATGAGCAAAGAATTTCAAGTAAAAACAATTTGTAAATATCCAATTTTTAGGGAATTTGGTTGCAACAATTACCTTTGTGAATTTTTAGAGTATAATTTTAATAAAAACTTTGATGGGTTAATCGGTAACAATATATTGTCGGACCTTGACTGTGTCGTTGATTACGGAACTTGGCAAATAATTATTGGAAACACTTCCATTCCTATTTATCTTAATCAAGAAGAGGAGGAGTACAAAAATAAACGAGACCAAGAAAACATAGTCGAAATCCTCAATAACGAAATTGAATTTAGTAACGGGGATTCTCTATCTAACTTAGAGTTACCGTACTTAAGCACGGTCTATAAGAACAAACTATTATCAATACTCAAAACATATAATAAGACGTTTTACAAAGAAAACGAGGACCTAACTTTTACAAATAAAATTAAACACAGAATAAGGACACAACACGAACTTCCAGTGTACTCATAATTATATAGGTACCCAGAGGTACATAGACAAGAAATAAACAAACAGATAGAGGAAATGTTGCGACAGGGAATAATTAAGGAATCTTCCAGCCCTTACAATAGTCCTATTTGGATTGTCCCAAAAAAAATGACAGCTACATGTGTCCCAAGATGGCGCCTTGTCATCGACTACAGGAAGTTAAATAGCATCACTATAATATATTTGATAATTTGGGAAGATGTCAATACTTCACAACCCTGGACTTGGCCCAGGGCTTCCACCAAATTGATGATGGGTTTGGAAAACGCACCGTCTACGTTCCAGAGACTGATGAATGAGGTCTTGAGGGAACATATTGGCAAAATTTGCCTAGTCTACTTGGACGATATTCTAGTATTCTCTACTAGTATAGAGGAACACTTGGAGTCTCTGTTCAAAATTCTGAATTGCTTACAGAAGGCAAATCTGAAGATTCAGTTGACCAAATGCAGTTTTTTAAAATAGGAAACAGAATTTTTGGGACATTTGGTTACTTGCAGTGGCATAGAACCAAATCCCAAGAAGGTTGAAGCTATAAACAAAATTCCACTTCCTAAGAGTCAAAAAGAGATGAAAGCATTCTTGGGAATAACAGGTTATTATAGGCGGTTTATAAAAGATTATTCAAAAGTGGCATACCCTATGGTAAAATATTTAAAAAAGGGATCGAAAATAAATCTAAAGGACGAGGATTATAAAGAAGCATTCGAAAAGTTAAAACTCCTAATAAAACCCGATCGTATTTTGGTACACCCGGACTTTCAAAAGGAATTCACTCTAGTTACTGATGCCAGCAATTTCGCTCTAGGAGCAGCACTGATGCAAGGCCATAATATAATTTCGTATGCAAGCCGATCACTAAATGGTCATGAAAAAAACTATAGCACTATAGAGAAAGAACTCTTGGCAATAGTTTGGGCAACGAAATACTTTCGCCCATACCTATTTGGCAGAAGGTGTAATTTCAAAACTGATCACAGACCTTTGGTTGGGCTGAGTAATCTTAGAGAACCAAACTCAAAATTGCAACGCTGGAAGATCCAACTTAATGAATTTGATTTTCAGGTCGAATATATTAAGGGAAAAGAGAACGTGGTCGCAGACGGTCTAAGCAGGATAGTGCATGACAGCGGACAGAATGAGGGTCCAGATGACACAAATGTAGCTTTAATAAATCTAAATGAATTGTTCAACTCTAGGGACGACAATGAAGACAGCGATATAAATACAGTGCACAGTGCCGAAACAGATAGCATAGATTTCATACAAATAACGGCAAGCCCGCTTAACGTTTTTAAACAGCAATTGATTTTGAAATCTGCTGAAAGAGAAAGCTTCAGTAAGAAAATAATTTTTAAAAAGAAAGTAAGAGAAAGATGGAATTTGACGCAAAATAGCAATTTGTTACATATTATGCGAGAAAAACTACCACAAAAGGGTCTGTTGGTTGTATTTGCTCAGAAAAATATTTATATTTAAAATTTCAAGACCTATACAGGAACTATTTTGCCAAGAATAACAATTTAAAGATTATAAAAACGAACACCTTACTGGAGGATATCACCGACAAAGGTAGAATTCTCCAAGTCATAGAAGTAGAACATCTAAGAAATAATCATAGAGGTATCAATGAAATTTTTAAGGAAATAAAGGAAAAATACTATTATCCGAATTTACAAAAAACGATTCAAAAATATATAAACAACTGCGAAATATGTAATAAAGCAAAATATGATAGGAGCCATATCAAACATTCTTTAAAGATAACGAAAACTCCCCAGTAGACACAATGAAATAGTTCACTTCGATATATGGTACCCGCAAAGAAATGTGATGTTTTTAACGAGTATTGACAAACTTACAAAATACGCAACTGCACACCACCTGTTGGACAGAACATGGATATCAATAGTTAACGCGATAAAAGTCCGCATCCAATATTTAGGCAAACCAGAGACTATAATTACTGATAAAGAATTAGATGTAGTAGCAATAAAACAGTTTTTTTTAATATATAATAAAAAATAAAATATATAATAAAAAAAAAATAAAACAGGAAACTCGGATGTTGAAAGACTGCATCTGACCCTTAATGAACACATACGTCTTTTTAACGCAGATACGAATAATGAAAGCAGTTTGGACGAAAAAGTCGATAAAGCAATATTGGCTTATAATAATACAATCCATTCTATTACAAATAGTAAACCGATAGACTTCATTAATAACGCAATATCACACGAAGATCTTAAAGAATTCTCAGAAAGGCTTCATAGGGAAAAAATATTAAGAATAAAAGCCATCAATAACAAACAGGGAGATAAAAACTATACAAATTTTGAAAATGAATTTATTAAGAACTATAGAGTTAGTAAAACCCAACCCAAATACAAAAAAATTTCCAATTACCGAATAATCATTTAGTATCTAGGGACAACAAATTTAAAAAAGTTTACAAAACGCAAGTTAAACGTAGACATCTTTTACAGGATAATCACAATGAAGATCACAATCCTGTCATTGCTGATGGTGACGGCCCAGGCACTTCTGCAAGTCAGCAGGATCGATGAGAATAATGGCTATACAATGCTCCACGTAGGAAGGGTGGAGTTGGTCAATACAACAAACACGGTATTACATATAATATACCCAATTCAAATTTTAGATACAATTACCCAGATAGAAAGCAACATAGAACAAATCGATGTAGCTAACAAGGACTTATTAAGGAAAGAAATTAATAATATTAGGGCAAAGGTTAAAACCATTATGCCTTTGCACTCTGACAGAGGGAAAAGAGGACTGATCAACGGAATAGGAAATATTTATAAGTGGTTATTCGGACTAATGGACGATAGTGATAGGGAAGAAATTTTGGAACATTTAAACTATGCGGAAATAAACACACATAACGCTATTGGCACCCTAAATAAACAAATAAATATAAATACACATTTCAACGAATCAATTGGCAATATAGGATGACAGGCTCAAAATAGGCACTACTTTTGAAGAGGTTAGAAAGCGAAATAATGAAATAATTAGACGACTACTTTATACAGATCAGATGATGAAGTTGAAGAGTTTAGAGAACAAAATAGTACAGATTCAGGAAAACATAGCATCAGCTAAGAATAACATAATTCACCCAGGGGTACTAACACTTGAGGAGATCGAAAGATTCAAAATTGATTACTTCAAGCTAAAACTCGTAAGAATGGGCGTTATGAATTACGAAAATGATTCATTGATTATAGCGATAAAAATTTCGGTCGATTTTTTCGCGACAGAATTGAAATTAATTACTCCATTACCCAACGAACCTCGAGATAATCGAAAAAAATTAATTAGTAGTTACTGTAAATGGCATGACCTACACGTATGAAGAAAACCTACTGTTTAGGGATTTAAGAGAAAGTAAAAATTGTGTCGTTATAAAAAACTGTAAATTAAGATATAACAATATCACAGATATTGATGCCATTGACGATGATTTTATACTAATAAAAAACGCAAATAATAATAAATTAACTCAAAATTGCGATAAGAGAAATATTGTAATAAATAAAAATGCTATTATAAATTTCAATAACTGCAAAATAAATATATTAAACAAAACTTTTGTAAACAGAAGAAATATTGTTAGCGAAAAGTTTATCTATAGTAGTAGTGATTTAACTGATGTAGTATTTAAGGAAGAAATTGATTTCGAAGAAATTAAAATTAATCAATTTGAAAATATAAAACAAATTGATGAATTAATGTACCACAAAAATGTGTCATATAGCATAAATATAATTTTGATATTAATAATGGTATTTCTAACTACAACGTATGCAGGTTACAAGAAGTGTTGCAAAAAGAACAAATTCAACAGAGACTGTTGAATCTGGGGGTGGAGGAGTTATATGGAAGAAATCTCCCTAATTAAAACAAACGAATGAATATCCCTAATAAAATCTATTCTGTTTAATGAACACATTCTTCATGTTTTTTATTAAACAGAAAATTGTAACCTGAATGCTCCAGCCAACGAGC
Source organism: Lypha dubia (assembly GCA_947311025.1). Taxonomy (NCBI): domain Eukaryota; kingdom Metazoa; phylum Arthropoda; class Insecta; order Diptera; family Tachinidae; genus Lypha; species Lypha dubia. The sequence goes on along the minus strand of OX371261.1, from coordinate 72,565,620 downwards.
AGATTCAACATAACAAAAGGCGTACAACTGCAAGTTGTAATTTGAATAACACGTCTTTGTTTTAAGCATGTGAATCTGCATCGTAGGCAAAATACATTTGCATTAAGTTGAAATTTAGTTTTACTTTTAGCTTTAAGTTAAAATTTATAAAATAAAGAATTCAAATTTTATTTATTTGTTGCGGGTTAGCAATATCTAAATATATATTTCGTTTGTAGCCATACCAACTCATCAGTAGATGTTTTACCCTTTATGTTTAAAAAGTTTTAAAGCTCATCTATTTATACAAAAACTCACAAATATATTTTTGTGAATTACAAAGCATAAAAACAGCTTTCAAAATTGTTTAAACACATACAACAAATAATTTTCCATTATGAATGTGTTTATTTTTCTACACCTATACAATTAGACAACCGCTGGTTGCCATTAAAAGTATTTATAAGGCAAAAAAATGAAAAGTAAATCTCTCCTTTACAAAATTCTACATTTATTTGAGCATGTACTCAAGTATTTATGTTTTAAATTTTATTTATTTGTTGCGGGTTAGCAATATCTAAATATATATTTCGTTGGTAGCCATACCAACTCCTCAGTAGATGTTTTATCCTTTATGTTTAAAAAGTTTTAAAGCGCATCGATTTATACAAAAACTCACATATATATTTTTGTGAATTACAAAGCATAAAAACAGCTTTCAAAATTGTTTAAACACATACAACAAATAATTTTCCATTATGAATGTGTTTATTTTTCTACACCTATACAATTAGGCAACCGCTGGTTGCCATTAAAAGTATTTATAAGGCAAAAAATGAAAAGTAAATCTCTCCTTTACAAAATTTTACATTTATTTGAGCATGTACTCAAGTATTTATGTTTTAAATTTTATTTATTTGTTGCGGGTTAGCAATATCTAAATATATATTTCCTTTGTAGCCATACCAACTCATCAGTAGATGTTTTACCCTTTATGTTTAAAAAGTTTTAAAGCTCATCTATTTATACAAAAACTCACATATATATTTTTGTGAATTACAAAGCATACAAATAAATAAAATTTAAAACATAAATACTTGAGTACATGCTCAAATAAATGCAGAATTTTGTAAAGGAGAGATTTACTTTTCATTTTTTGCCTTATAAATACTTTTAATGGCAACCAGCGGTTGTCTAATTGTATAGGTGTAGAAAAGTAAACACATTCATAATGGAAAATTATTTGTTGTATGTATTTAAACAATTTTGAAAGCTGTTTTTATGCTTTGTAATTCACAAAAATATATTTGTGAGTTTTTGTATACATAGATGAGCTTTAAAACTTTTTAAACATAAAGGGTAAAACATCTACTGATGAGTTGGTGTGGCTACCAACGAAATATATATTTAGATATGGCTAACCCGCAACAAATAAATAAAATTTATAACATAAATACTTGAGTACATGCTCAAATAAATGTAGAATTTTATAAAGAATTCAATTTAGACATAACAACGAAACCATCTAGTTGATTTTATTTCGATCGTAACTATATACACCGATTCACCTCGAGCGCAGCCGGTAAATATAATTGCCTCTACTACGTTTTTATGTATGGCTTTCACGCGCAATCGGGTCCCATTGCACAACTTAGGCGGATTGAGATTCCTTAGTACCATCACGGGCACTCCTACTTTCAGGATAAGAACATGAGACGGTAGACCAGTACCTCGTTTCTGTCTTTCTCGCATCGTAAAATTTCTCACATGAAGTGTGAAACAAAAAATTCCATCGTTTCTCGATTTGTGAGAAAAAAGTGTTTCTGTATTTGCATGCGAAAACAGACTGCGCTGATTTTGTTCTTACTGGAATGTTTCCAATAAGTAAGTGTCAAATGTAATAGAAACGTCAACGAGGGAAATTAATTATAACAAAAGAAAAACAATGAAAGGCTGAAAAATTTTAAATTACAAAACAACAATTGTTCTTTATAATTTTTTTTTATTTAAAAAAAACCCAAATGTGTAGTGCAGTGCTAGTTTTCATTCAAACTAAAAAAATTATTTAAAAACATATTCTTGTGTTTATTTAAAATTTTTGCTACATACATAATATGTATATATATGTACATATTAAGTACAAACATACATATGTACATTATCTGTTGATTTCTGTTCCACATTTATATATACGAATTAAAAAATATTTATATTTATTTATGAGGCGGACATAACCCATCTGTTGGGTTTATAGTTTAGTAAATACAGAAATTGCCCCCTCCCTAACCTCCTCGTGACCCAAGCAATTTAAAATATACAAACTTTAGATCCTATTCTCATATCTACCAAATATGCATAAAAAATTTAATTAAAATCGGAGGAGTTCGATAACAAACATCGTGACACGAGAATTTTATATATTAGAAGATTTACTTTTCATATGTGTATTTATATTTATTTAAATTTTGATTTTCTCGCACCAATTTGAAATGTGAGTTATTTTGACACTTCTTGTGAGAAACTTTTCGCAAAATGTTGTTACAGAAACACTTTTCCTCACATACTTCCAATAATTGCTGGAAAATTATTAAAATGACAGATCATTCTCGCAAAGTACATATACAGAAACACTTGTGTGAGAAAAACCATATTTTGTTTCATTTTACACTGTTTTTGTTGCAATTCACTCGTTTTATGCGGATAACTTTACGATGCGAGAAATACAGAAACGATCTACAGGGTTTAGTGTATTTAGGAACTCCATAGAATAGTGAACTGCCTCATCCGTATGCACTACAGTATCTACAGATTTGTATTCATATTCTGCTTCTTCGAACGACTTTAACAAAATATCATTAATGGCCGTTACCTGGTCGTTTTTAAGTGTGAGAATTGCACGTTCGCACAGCCAGTCCACGGATTTGTTGTGTATGTTGTGTACATGTGGATATATGCTAGCTATAAAGTCGCCAAGGGTGGCACAACTATGGCGAGATCTGGTGGAATTCTCACTTTGCCTTCGGGTTTCGGATATTCTCTAGATCGGAAAATTGTCCAGCGCAAACATCACCCTTCAAGTACACTCGCATGTTTTTCGTAAGGTGCAGTTTTTCTACAAAGGGGCAAAGATTTGAGGCCTTAATGCAAGCCTTAACTTCGTCAGCTCGAGTTCCTTTCGGCACTATCGGCAAAGTCTGACGGAAGTCTGCAGCTAACAACACGGTGACTCCACCCATCATGTCATCGTTCCCTCTAATATCTTTTAAAGATCAGTTTACCGCTTGGAAACACTTTTTATTTGCCATCGTGCTTTCATCCCAAACTATAAGTTTAAAATCGCGCATTACTTTGGCCGCATTACTCTGTTTTGAAATGTTGCAGAATGGAGTTTCGACATTAGTGATGTTTACAGGGATCTTGAAGGCAGCGTGCGCAATTTTTCCTCCCTATAATAGTATTGCCGCAATTCCTGACGATGCGAAGGCTAAAGCAATTCCACGTTTACTCCTTACTTTTGCTAAAAGCAAATTGATAAGAAATGTTTTTCCAGTGCCACCAGGAGCATCAAAAAAAATATTACTCCCCTTTCTTTCTCTATATTGGCAAGAACATGCTGATATATGTAATTTTGTTCATTCGCCGGTAACTCTTCATTAGACTTCACCAATTCTCTCAAATCACTAACACCGTAATTGGTCTCCCTCAGATATTCTCGATTAACGAAATTTGCTACAAATCTTTTTGGTCGATGCAATGCATATTTTTGTCCTGCTTGCGATAACACTGCATCCTCCATCAATATTAAGCATCTATTGTATACTTCGTCCATAAGCCGTTGCGCATCATCTTGCAATTCTCTCTCCAGATGGCGTTTAATGGCTTCCGAGATGCTATATTTGTATTTGTTCCAAAGGCTTAAAGGATCAGAGAGTTAACAGAAAATTTACTGTAAATTACTGTAATTAGCTCTCGCAGCTTTAGAGGTGAATCGCACAACGCAGCTTCCTTTAAAGTAGTATCCCAATGTGTCGTCCTCGAGCAATCCAAGAGCCTTACATGCAGATTGAAATGTCGGATGGAGAATATGGTTCAGATTCTTCAAGCCTTCAAAAGATGTCGGTCCTCTAACCTCATGGAGAAACAGGCGAAGATGGTAACATTCCGTGTTATTAGGATGAATCTTCCCAGAACGTGTTCTTTTTTCACTCCAGGCCAGCCATCCACAACTTTTCACCGTTTCCTTTTAGAAAATTTTTTGTTGTTCCACACAAAATAAGAAGGTACCTCATGATAAAGCAGAGTCTTAGCAAAGTTATCCGTTTTGCAGATTTCGAAAAACGCTAGCAGCGTTGTCTGTAATGGACTGTTCATTTTGTGTAACAGGTTATTGGATGTGAAGTATACACGCTGCCCATTCTCAAGGTGAACAGCGAGATGTAAGACCTTTCATGAATCGGAAAGCTTAAAATTCTCCAAACTGCTTCGGAACTGCTTATGTAACGGCCACTTTCGTAGAGTTTTACTTCATCATTTTGGTCCTCTATTGTAAAAGCTGCTTGATCACTACCCTTGCTGACGTACTTATAGATATACTTTATTGACTTAACCGAACTGCATAATTCCACATTAATATCAGAGTTGAAAGTGTGTAACAGGACGGGATTGTACAGCACCACCCACCGGTTGTCTAGTTCAAGGCCATTCTGTTTTATCGTGTAGCCGCCGTCAGCTGGAGATCTCCTCCTGTATTTCGGATATCCATCGTCACCTGTTTGTGTGTCATTGAGGAGTGTCCGGGGATACCTTTTACTGGAGCTACCGTCTTTCATAAAGGGCTATTTATATTTTAAACTACCGCATGGGCCGTGTATCATGTTGGATTTTACAATATGGTAGAGAAGTAGGTCTTGGTCAGGGATCTGGTATTTCAGCTCTAATAACATCATCAATTTTGTCTGGTGTGATTCGCTGTTGTAGTGATAATAAAATGTGAACATGAGGAAGCCCACGTTTTTGCCATTCCACTGAGTATATACAACAACGTACCGGCCCAAACAGGTCTCCTTTAGTTATTAGGAGAGCTATCATTTTTTTTACCTTGAGGTGGAATACTCTGGCTGAAATGTCATGGCGGTCATGCGACTTTTGGCATGGTAAAAGCATGTCTTTGATTTCTTTACATCCGGGATTACATGTAAATGTGATAAAAATGTCTGTACGGCCGTATTGACGTACATATGTCATGGCGTCTTGTGCACGGTCGTGCATATAACGTGGCCCACCAGTAAAAGATGATGGGAGCACCACTCTTTGACCTAACTGCTCACCATCATATTCCTGCCTCCCTATTGCATCCTGCAAGTGTATGTCTCTATCAGCCTTCAACTGCGCCCTGTTGTTCTTGATGTAGTTTAACCTTTCTATCTCTATTTTGGCGTACATATCGACTAAAAAGAGAACGAAAATGAACCAAGTGATTATCCTCACCTTGACTGATAAGTATGCGGTAAGAATAGAATCTCGCAGCGCATATTGTCTTTTTAAGTATTTGATTAGTCAAAGGATCACGTTGAGGTAATGAAATTGAATAACCATCCTCGCCACGGCAAAATAAAATCGGATACTGCAGCGCGTCGTTGGAACGGTGTAGCTCACTTATTCGGCGCAATGTGTTATCGTGGCTCTCTATGGTAATGTCTCGTTTCTCATTACTTAGGCCACCTCATTCGACGTAGGTACATTAAAGTGACCTCTATGGCTGTTTGGCGGCTTCCGCTCGGCATTAATGACTACTTTAAATGGCTCAAAGGTTGCTGGCACTTTATCAAGTGTGGTCTTGAAGTCTCTTATATATGCCTTAAAGGTATGTAGCATTCCTTGTAATTGTCTTACTAAGCCAGGTTTCACGTATGGATAGTTATCACACCTCAATTGCACTTCTCTGTCATTTTCACCAACATAATATATTTGTAAAATTGCGGTTCCTTCTGAGGTGTTGGCAACAAACACATGCCGGGTGCCTCCTCCTTCCATATGAGAGCATTGCACCACCGGCACTTCTTGTTCATGGAACACAAGTCCACGGTATTATCGTTTTTACAGTCTGTATCGATATCATATGCCATGCCGGAAAGCGTCTTAATTTTCCAAGAGCGCCGCTTCCTTTCTGCTCGACTTATAGGATTATTTTGATGATAATGTGACTGTGATGACCTATGCAGCTCAGGGTGAGCTTGCTGGTACTGAGCCACGGCTTCTCTATTCGTCTCAGGATGAGCTTTGTGGTACCGAGCCACTGCTTCTCTATTTACCTCAGGATACGCTTTGTAGTACCGAGCCAAGGCTTCTCTGTTCAGATTTGGATTACGTTCTTGATATTTAGATACAGCAGCTTGGTGAATTGATAGATGTTTTTGGATAAATTTTTTAGAAGCGTTTTGAAGTTGTTTTTCCCGAATTGCGTTGGTGTATCTGGTACGACTTTTTTTATTGCATTCGGCTGGCATGGTAAGACATGATGATTGATAGAGTGGTGAGACACAATCCGATCCTGGTGGCGGTAATTTCGCGCGCGAAAGCGAATAGACGTGTATTTGAAAGCTCTTATTAAAACAGATTTTTTTTTGCATTAAAATCAAATAAAATTGTAATCATTTTATTCAAAAACACAATTGCAATATTTTTTCTTGGGAAATTCTAATGTCTTCCATGAAGAACAATGGATTTAAGCTGTGGAAAATGTGGTAACAACTGTCGAGAAGGCAATATAGAGTGCAGCATTTGTAAAAAATATTTTCACCTAAAATGTATACCAATTTCAAAATATGAATACGATACAATGTTTAGATGCCCTAATTTCATGTTTTTTTGTGATGACTGCATTAATTTTATTAAATCAGCCAACGAAAATTATAAATACTTAATTTCACTTGTAAATGAAAATAACAACAACATTAAGGATGAAATTGATAAAACAAATGCAATGGTCAAAGAACAATTGAAAGAAACAAAAAATGAAATAATCAACGAGCTGAAGAGAAACGCAACAACCGTTAACACTGAAACATACGCGAGTCAACTAAAAAAAAATGTAAACAGTGCGCCAGTTATTTTGAGACCAAGAAAAAAGCAGGACAGTGGAATAACAGAGAAAGTAGTCAAAGGAAAAATACGGCCTTCGTCCCTTAGTGTGCAAGTAAAAGGAATTACAAAAAGAAATGATGGTGTTGTGGCTATCAAATGCCAAAATGAGAGTGAGCGGATTCTACTGACAGAGGAAATAAACGACAAGATGGGAAACGAGTATGAAGTACAAGTTCCAAAAATGAGGAGACCTAAACTATTAATTACAGGGTTATCCGAACAATTAGATAAAAATATTATTGTTGAAGCCATAAAAAGTCAAAATGATATAAGCTGCGAATATTTAGAATGTGTTAAGGTGTACAAATCTTTTAAAAACCCTTGGGTGTTTAATGCTCTAATTGAAATAGATGGCAATGGTTTTCAACAAATGAAAAATAAAAATAAAATTAATATAGAATGGGACAGGTGTCCTGTGTATGAGAGCTGCAACGTTTTGAGATGCTTTAAATGTTGGGGTTTTAATCACACCTCTAAACATTGTAAATCAGAGGTTCAAATTTGTGCTAAATGTAGTGAAAGCGGACATACGTATAAGGAATGTAAAAATTAGTACTCAAAATGCATAAATTGTAGCAAGGCGAAAGAAAGACTGAATCTAAAAGATATAGATATAAATCATGACTGCAGAAGTACAGATTGTATAAGCTTACAAAAAAAAAACAAACAAGAAGCAGAGAGAATTTCCTACTAGCAATTAAACAAAATTAAAGGATTATATCTAAATATCGGAGGGCTTAGCTCGAACTTCAGCGAACTAGAAGCAGTATGTCTGGAAGAGAAATTTGATTTTGTATGTTTAACAGAAACGCATTTAACCAAAAATATTGAAAGTGGCGAAATTATGATAAAAAACTTTAATGTTTTAAGATGTGATAGCAATTCTAGGCACACTGGTGGTGTATGTCTTTATGTTGGAAAGGATTGGCGGTTTAAAGTTATAGAAAGTATAACAGTAGAGGTGGCTATTTGGTGGTTGAAAGTCAAAATATGGAATAAAAAACAAATATATTATTTAATAGGAGTATACAGATCTCCGGATAAACAAAAGTCACCAGAAAATATTTTTAATGATTTCTTTGAAACTGAAATAGAAAAATTAGATTTCAATAATAAATTCGTGATAATGGGTGATATTAACATAGACTGGAGCAATAATAGCAGTCACAAAATAAGATTGGAAGAAATTGTTAAGGATAATAACTTGAAACAAATTGTAATGCAACCTACACGAGTAAAGCTACGTTCACATTTATCAAATATTTGTTCAAAAAAACGTAACCAATAGTTTTGCTTAGGGATAGTGGCATTTAACATGGTTTTTATATTATAAAATAAAATTAATTCTTCTCCAAAAGAGTATTTTTATACAGTTTTTAAAAAATTCGAACCCAAAATTAAAAAAAATATTAGAATTAAAGGAAATAAATTATTATATTTTTATTTGGTTACGTTTTTTTCGACAAATATTTGATAAATGTGAACGTAGCTTAACAAGTACTACATCATCTTTAATTGATTATGTGATTACAAATATTGAAGACATATATGCGAAAACAAACATGAAAATGAAAATAAGCGATCATGAGTTACTAGAAATTAATATACCCCTTGAGCACAAAATTGAATATTCAGAATCAAGAACGACTAAAACATTACATTTTGATAATGCAACCTTTAGAAATAATCTGATTAATGAGTTTAATGGATATTGGAGTTACGATATAAATAATTTAACAAATATATTGGTAACAAAAATTAATAATTCAATTACCCCAATGGTGGTTACAAAAACAATTAAAACTCACACAACGAATTCATGGTTTAATAACAATTTAAAACACATGAAAGATGTAAAAATACAACTATACCAGAGAGCACTATGGTTTAATGATCACCTCAATTGGTACAATTACAGGGTTCACCGAAATAAATACAAATATGAAATTTTCAAGGCGAAGAAGAACTTTATTAATGGCAAAATAAACAACTGTCATGATCAAAAAACAATGTGGAAAACAATCAAGTCATATGTACTAAAAAAAGAAAATTCTGAATTACAAGAAATAAATTTGGATGGGAAGATAATATCTAATAAAAAGCAAATAGCAGAAAATTTAAATAATTTTTTCGTAACCTGCGTAGAAAATATTGCTGATAGCATAGCGTTTATAAAATACGAAAATATAATAGATGAAAACCCAAATTTAAGTTTCAAATTTAAATACATAAATTTTTTGGGAATAAAAAATATTTTAAAAGCAATGAACAATAAAAAAGACCAAAATTACTTAAACGTCAAAATGTTATTAGATAATTATGATATTATTGGTACACAATTACACAATATTATAAGAAAATCTATGGAGTTGGGTATATTTCCAGATTGCTTAAAAGAATCATGTATTATACCAATCCAAAAAATTAAAGATACAGTAGACCCCCAAGAAATTCGACCAGTTAATATGTTGATGATTATTAGTAAAATTTTGGAAAAAGTCGTATACAACCAATTAATCAAACATTTTGAAAACAACAAATTATTAAATGAAGCTCAATCAGGATTTAGACACCAGCATAGCTGTGAATCCCTGTTAAATCTTGTCGTAACACAATGGAAGACAGAAGTAAAAAATAAGAATTGTATAGTCGCTGTTTTCTTAGACTTCAAAAGAGCCTTCGAAACAGTTAATCGAGAAATATTATTAGAAAAACTTGAAAAATATGGCATAAAAACTACTGAATTGAAATGGTTTCAAAGTTATTTGGAAAACAGGACTCAACGAACAAAATGTGGTGAATACAGATCAACTACTAAAAGAGTCAATATTGGGGTACCACAAGGCGCAGTCTTAGGAACCTTGCTGTTTCTTATATATATAAACGATTTTGAAAAAATTTTGAGTCAACAAAGCAAAATGTGTCTGTTTGCCGATGATGCTCTAATATATGTTAGCGGTAAAACTACAGAGGAGTGCATACGTGGCCTAAATAGCGAGTTAGTTAAAGTTGAAAGATACCTAAAAATGAATAAACTCAAACTAAATACAAATAAAACGAAAACGATGGTAATAAATGGAACAACAGAAGATACCATTTTTATTGATAATGTTGCATTAGAACAAGTATCAGAGATTAAATATCTTGGTGTTATTATAGATAACAAACTAAAATTCGATGCACACTTTGACCATATCTGCAAAAAAATTTCTAAAAAAATAGGGTTTTTTGGAAGAATTAGGAACCAGCTTTCAATATATACAGCCATAAATATATACAACACAACAGTAAAACCACACTTTGAATATTGCTCCACGTTATTATTTCTTGGAAGTCAGCAGATGAAAGATAGTCTTCAAAAGTTACAAAATAAAGGAATGAGATATATTTTACGGTGCCAGAGATTAAAACCCATAAGAGAAATGTTAGAAGAGCTACAATGGCTTTCAATTAACCAGAGGCTAGTCATGAACGTTTTATTATTTATATTTAAAATTAAAAATGTTATGTTACCTATATATTTAAAAAAACAATTAGTTTATGTGGCGGACGTTCAGCCGTACAATTTACGTAATGTTGGAAATTTTCGAGTAGATTTTTGTACAACAAACTTTTTTCAAAATGTATTATTCTTTAAAGGCCTAAAATTGTATAATGAAATTCCTATTGAATTAAAAAATGAAACAAATTTTTATATCTTTAAAAGAAATATTGTGATATATGTAAAGCAATACTTTTAATGTAATTAAATCTTTAGATTTTAAGATAACTGAATTGTATTTAGTAATAGCAAATTTAGCTAAATAAATGAATTGAGAAAAAAAAAAAAAAAGAAGCTATGCAGTCGGGGACGACAGGGTGTAGTGAATTAGAGTATGTGAGTTCGGATATTGTTAAGCTCGCGGTGTTACATTCGTAAATATCGAAATGGCCGCGTGATAGGTCTCGTGAAAATCGTAGTCGTCCAACTGGGTAGCTCGGGGTGCCAAATCTTACATACAACCCACCGTTACGACAAACTTCAAAGACCCATGGAAAGAGTCGCCCTGCTGCTTCGAGCTAACATAAGCCACCGTAAGTAAAAGGACGTAACATATTTTTTTTTTTTTTTTTTTTTGATAATTTTAATATTTATTGAATCTTTAATTATTTAAATTGAATTATCAATAAGTTTTTCAAATCTTAAATATAAAAAACATTAAATATAAGCATAGCCAATGCTAAACAAAATTTTTAATTTCAACGGTTGATTTTTGTTGTTTTACATCTCTCGTGAACGGCTGAGAGAAAGAGTATCCCTTCTTTTCAGCCGGGTGTGGCCTCTATAATGAAGAATATTGCGCGCAAGTGGATTTGGGTGCAACTCAAGTTTTTTTATATATTTTTTCGCGTGTTTCGAAAATACAGTCTTTACCAACGGAACGTCTAGATCTTCATGAATTCGATGGTTTCTGACATACCAGGGGGCTGCTGTTATTGTACGTAGGATTTTATTCTGTCGCCTTTGAATTCTTTCGACATTCGATGCTGAGGCAGTGCCCCATAACTGGATTCCATAGGACCATATTGGTTTCAGGATCGCGTTGTATAACAAAAGTTTACAGTCAAGACTTAATATAGAATTTCTTCCAATAAGCCAATTCATTTGAGCTGCTTTTAATTTCATTTGAGTCAACTTTGTGTCTATATGCGATTTCCATGTTAAACGACGATCAAGATGAACGCCTAGATATTTGACTACAGTGTGTTGTGGTATAGTCTCGGTGTTAATTTTTATAGGCGGGCATGCTTCCCTGCGCAACGTAAAAGTGACGTGTGCACATTTCTGCTCGTTAACTTTTATACGCCATTGTTTGAGCCATTTTTCCAGTTTGGATATATATTCTTGTAAGTTGCGGGAAGCTTCTACATTATTTTCGTGAACGCTTAGAAAGGCTGTATCATCCGCAAATGTTGATGTATGAATGTTACTGCTTAACGATAAGTCAGAGGCATATATTAAATAAAGTAAGGGTCCGAAGATACTGCCTTGAGGGACTCCGGCTTCAATCGACTGCGGAGGGCTTAAAAAATTGCCTTCCCTAACTACAAATTTACGTTCCATCAAATAGCTTTTTAAAAGCTTTACGATGTTAGCTGGTAGATTTTGTGTTAATTTATTGTAAAGACCTTCGTGCCATACTTTATCGAAAGCTTGTGAGACATCAATAAAGAGCGCAGAGCAGTATTTCTTTTTTTCAAAAGTGTCTCTAACGACATTCACAAGTCTGTGAGTTTGTTCTATTGTGTTATGTTGTATAATGTGTTTAATTTCATTTATCCTTGCTAGATTTTTTGAATGTTGCTTCTAGCTGCAACATGTTTTAATTCTTCTAAGCACCTTTTGAGTGCTCGGGTAGAATGTTGAGAAAAACTAATTAATTCATTAAAACTAAAAAGTATTCTGATTTTTATTTTGGAAATGTTTCTTATTTATACTATTTATAATTCTTAATTCTATGTTCTATCCTATCCTCTCTAACCTACGATGAGGTTTGTTGAGTCAAAACACTAGATTTTGATTGGTCAGTGTTTTAACCCAATTTTCACTCAATTTCTTATTTTAAATTATTTTCTGTCATTCATTCAATCTTTTAGTTGGAATATTGCTCATTGTACTATTTAAAGTGCATTGGTATATTTACTGTATGTTTGCATTTACACTTTGTGTTTTGTAATATTATCCCTCGTAATATTTCGAATGCAATATTTTAAGTCAAACCGCTTGCATTGACATAACTTCAAGTGCAATGCCTTTTGCTTGTACACACAAACATTGTCTTGTGTGTGGTCTCGCTAAAAGTGTTCCAAGTGGTTTCATGTTGCAGTAAAATGAAATTAAAGAATTTTGTGTTGTTGGTGTTGGATAGTTCACATTCTTTTTAGGTAGTTGTGATGCGTTCTGACAAACACACTTCACCTCTGCCCTTAAGATTGAATTTATGATTGAAATGAAATTAATTAAATCTTTAAAAATACTTGTGTTTGTAATAACCTTGAGTATACTTAATACAAATTAAAAATAGTTAAATATAAAAATGTCTTATTATTATTTTATAATTTTATTTCTTATTGTCTATTTGTTACATTAGGTTTATATAATTTAAGTATATTGTTGTGATAAATCTTTTCCAAGTTATCAACTTTTAATAAAGAATTTACTCCTAATCTTTTTATTATTTCATATGGTCCCTTGTATGGGCTTTGATTTTTCTTTTTAGATTCTAGTTTTATTAATACTAAATCTCCTACATTAAAGTTACTATTATTTATATTTCTATCATAAATTACTTTTGATTTATGTTTTGCTATGTTTGTTAATTTTTTAGCATTTTCTAAAGATTTTCTTAATCTGATTTTTACTTCATTAGCGTAATTTTCTATATCATAGCATTTATCTGTGTTTTGTATTTTGTCTGTAGGTAATGTTGCTAGTTTACCGTATATTAATTCAAAAGGTGAATAGTCAGTGTTAACATGTGGTGTCGTGTTGTAAGCAAATGTATAGTATGGTATCCATTTATCCCATTCATAGTCATCTACAAATTTTAATAAATATTCATTTAATACACGATGATTACGTTCTATAGAACCTATGGATTGGTGGTGATATGGTGCTGAGAATTTTTGGTTTATGTTAAGTAAACTGCAAACTTCTTTTAACAATTCATTGTTAAATTCAGTACCTCTATCAGATTTTAAGATTTTAAAACATCCATACTTCAAAATAAACTGTTCAACTAATGTTTTGGCAATACTTCTAGCATCTTTCGTTTCAATTGGGTGTGCTATTACATATTTAGTTAATTCGCACTGCAACGTAAGTATATATCTGTAACCATTTGATATTCTTAAAGGTCCTACAGTATCTATTTCTATTGTTTCAAAACTTGTGTTAGGTGTTTCCGTTATAACCATTTTTTCTTTAATATGTTTTGTCTGTTTATTTCTTAGGCATTTGTCACATTTGTTAATGTAATCTCTAACCATCTTTCGCATGTTTTTCCATACATAACGTTGTTTTAACTTTAGTACTGTCTTTCTAATACCGAAGTGTCCTGATAATGGTGAATTGTGGAAATCTTTTATAATATCTATCTGTGATTTCTTATTCGTAATATATTGCAAAGGTTTATATAATATGATATTTAGTTCGAAATTTCTATATTTATTTGATTTCAATATCCTTTGGTATACCTCATTATAAGTTTTCTTTATATATTCAATTGATATGAGCTCAAAAATGTTATCTTCGCATGATAAAGCGAGATTTTTTATATTCTGCTTATGCATATAAATAATTAATTTCTCTAGAGACAAAACGTATTTTGCTAGATCTTCATTAATATTCATTACAAAGCTGTTATCTTTGTTTTCTATGGTACCATCTTTAGGTCCATCTTTTATATTTCTTTCACCGGTATTAATAATATTAAATTTTAATTCGCGAATATTCTTTATATCTTGTAAAGATGTACATTCCCACATATGATTTTTATGTTGGCCTTGGGATATGTTATTATTTATTACTTCATTGTTAGAAATCTCCTTTGCGTTCATTCCACGTGTTGTTACCAAAATTTTTGATGGTTTACTACTATCATCTTCTACAGGAATCATATTTTTTAACATATCAGAATCTAATTTTATTCTAGATAAAGCGTCTGCGTTAGTGTTTATTTTTCCTTTTTTATAGACAATTTCAAAATCATAGTCTGATAAATCTATTCTTATACGAGTTAATTTTGACGAAGGATTTTTATGAGAAAAAAGTGAAACAAGTGGTCTATGGTCTGTTACTACAATAAATTTTTTACCAAATAAATAAGGTCTAAAGAATTCTATACCCCAATGTATAGCAAGAAGTTCTTTCTCAATTACTGGTTTATTTAAATCATGTTTCCCTAACGTTTTGCTTGCATAAGATATCGGTAAATCTTCTCCTATTTGCCCCTGAGATAATATAGCTCCTAAAGCATAATTTGATGCATCAGTAGTCAAAACAAATGGTTGTTCAAAGTCAGGATATCTTAATATTGGCGCGTTAATTAATTTTGTCTTTAGTTTGTTGAAAGCTTGTTGACATTCTTCTGTCCATTCAAATTCTTTTCCTTTTTTTGTTTGATCATTTAAACATTTTGTGATTTCTGCGAAATTTTCTATGAAGCGTCTGTAATAATTACAGAATGCTACAAATCTTTTAACTTCGTCTTTGTCTTTTGGAATTGGGTATTGCTCAATAGCTCTATGTTTTGAAGGATCTGTTCGTATACCGTCTTTTGTTATTTGGTGTCCTAAATAAATTACCTCTGATTTTAGAAATACACATTTTGATGCATTTAATTTTAAATTGTATTTTGACAAACGCTCAAATACTCTAATAAGATTTTCATTGTGGTGTTTTAAACTACAACCAAATACAATAATATCGTCTACGTATAAGAATGCTTTGGAATCTAGTCCACTAAGTGCTATTGTTAACATTCTTTGGAAACTATTGGATGACATTTTCAAACCAAATGTTAGTCTTTTAAACTGATAATGACCATTACTAGTTGAAAATGCAGTTAAATCCCTTGAAACCTCGTCTAAATTTATTTGATGGAATGAGCTTGCCATATCCAAAGTGGAAAAATATTTAGCTCTTCCAAGACGATCTAAAACATCTTCTAACCTTGTTAATGGAAATTTATCATTCACTATCTTTTTGTTAAGTTGTCGAAAATCTACCACCAGTCTCCATTTTTCTTTTCCGTTTTCGCTCTTTTTTGGTACTACCAATAAAGGTGAATTGTATGCACTATTTGACGGTTCTATTATATCATCATCTAATAATTTCTGTACTTGATTATTTATTTCATCATATTGTGTGTGCGGTAATCTATAATTTTTAATATATACCGGTGTATTGTCCGAAACTCTTAAGTTCTGTGTATAAAAATTATTTGAAGTTAGTGTCTCTCCTTCCAAGTGAAAAATATCCTGATAATATTCGAAGATTTTTGTCAATTCCGTTTTCGCTTTTTCGTCATTAACGTCAATTTTTAAGATGTCAAGTAACTTTTTAAATCTTTCTGTATTAACATTTATTTTCTTTGGTCTGTATGCTTCGGTTACTAAAATGTAATTTTTTAATGGTTCTATTTCAAAATTAATGTTTTCTAAAACTACATCATTATCCGTTGTGTTTAATATTTTGACATGGTGATTTCCATTTCCTGGTACTATTGTATTACTGACGAATATCCCTGGTTGAATTTCTTTGTTTAGAATTATGCTATCTTCCTTAATATCTAAATTTATAGTATGAATACTTTCTGACCGTTTTCCTACTTCTATGCAATAACTTTTGTTTATCCATGATTTCATGGGTATTGTAATTTCCTCATTTTCTAAGGTAAGTGTTACTGTAAATGTTTCATAGTCAATCTTACATCTGATGTTCCTATAGATTTAATTTTCTCTGATGTTATTCCTGTGAAACTACTTGATTGTTCCCTATTTATATTTATTGAGTCTTCTTTTAATTTGTTTAGTTTACACAAAGATATGTCTGCTCCTGTGTCTATTAAAAATGTAAGTACTAAATTTTTGCCTAAGTTTAAGTTTATAAAATTGGTTAAACTATTCGATATCTGAAAAACATTATTTAATCTTCTTGTTGTTCCTCCGGATGGTGGGTTTGTGCAGCTCCTTGACTCACATCCGGAATCTGGTAGTTTTCCTGTACGATGTGTACATTTCTTCGGTTATTTTGACCGTTACTTCTATTATAATTACGAGTATTAGCTCTATTAATGCCATTAATATTTCTCTGATTTGTTCTGTTGTTGTAATTATTATAATTGTTTCTTCCGTAATTTCTGTTTGTATTGTTATTGTAACCGTAACCATTCGTTTGTCCGTTATTGTTGTTATATGGTCTATTAATATTATTATTATTATTATTTGTTCTGTTATTGCTATAGCGGTTATTGTTGGGGTTAAAAGTATTTCCTCTATTATTGTTATTATTCCTATTGGTATTGTTCGAATTTCTTCTGTTGTCTTTTCTATTCCCATTATTTGAAAAATAAAGGACATGGTCATTGTTGCCAGAAAATTCTTTTTCTAATTCTAAGGCTAGCTGTAGGGCTTCATCAAGACTTTTTGGTCTAGATGCAAAAATTGTTGGTTTAAGTTCTCCAATCAAACTGTTTTTAAATACATTTAAAGCATAACTTTCATTTAGTTGTTTGATAGTATTAGCCTGTGTAGTATTGCAATTTTGTATCTCTGCTATTTGGAGTTCGTTCAGTTCGGCTATTAAATTTAAAAGTTTTTCATGATATGTATTCACATTCATGTTCTTTTGTGAAAAAATGCTAAGGGTAGCTTGTATATGTGAAACTGTTTTTGTCGTCTTATACCTGCTAGAAAGTAGCGTTTTTAATTCTTGAAACGTTGTTGGTGCAGATGTCCCTAATGATGTTCTGACTATGCTGTTAAATTTTACGTTGCATACGAAATTTAGTAGTATTGCCTTCTGGTCTTCTGCCAAACCATTGTTGATAAATTCAATTATGGTAAGGAATGAATTAAGGTCTTTGTAATTCCCTGTGAATTGTGGGATTACCTTTAAAGCAATTTCTAAGTTAAATTGTTGAGTTGTCATGTTTGTTGAGTTATTTGATTTGTCATCTGCTATTACTTTGTTTTCCAATACTTCCTCTAAAAGTTTTTTGGCAGCGTTATAATATTTTTGAAAAATGCTTTTGCTTTTTGCTATTTGATCTGTATCAATTAATTTCCTTTCTATTAAATCTGAAAATTCTCTTTTCAGTAATTCTATTTCTTCTAACTTTAGTTTTATAGTGGATACTAAATATCCTCTAGAGCCTGATTTTTTGTAATTACTTATAATTCTTTCTAACCTACCAACGATAGATTCCATAGAAAATATGAATTTTATGTACTCATTTATTTATTTATTTTTTTTTCTTCTTCAGACTTGTACAACCGATTTCTTTTGAACGTAGTCCTTAAAGTATTTGTTAATTCTATAAATTAAATAAATTATAACTAATATACATAGTAAAATAAAAGTATCGACTCTAATAGAACTGCCTAGCTCCATGTCTTGGTTGTTGCTTATAGAACCACCGTTGATGTTCTCGTTAATGGTTATTGTCTCTTTAGACTTTGTTGTACCCATCATTCAAGTTAGCGGAGTTTCTTGTAGAGTTGTCGCTTCTCCTCGCCAGAAACTATGCCCATTAGGCGTCGGATGTCTCTTTTTTCGTTCTTTAAACGCAGCTTTTTTCCACCTCTTTTAGTTTTCTTGGGGATGTCTATATTTCTTGTTGTGCTGGTTTTGATGACGTTCTTTTCTTGTACTCCTCTATGGTTAACGGCTTAGGGCCGTAATTTTTCGGTGTTGGAGTGTATTTGGGGTAGTCTTCCGTACCTCCTCCCGGTATGTACTGTTCCACACAATATTTTGAAAAAATTTCGTCTATCTCCTCTTGAGATGGAGTTTTATCGAGTGACATCGAAAGAAATTTTAAAATATCAAAGTTTTTTGTGGAATTCTAAATTATTTAGAAAATTTTGTCGGACTTCAAAGTTGTAAAAATAAATTTTTTTTTTCAGAAAATTTTTATCAGATTTCGAAATTGGCAGGATCGCCATATAATGTGTTTAATTTCATTTATCCTTGCTAGATTTTTTGAATGTTGCTTCTAGCTGCAACACGTTTTAATTCTTCTAAGCACCTTTTGAGTGCTCGGGTAGAATGTTGAGAAAAACTAATTAATTCATTAAAACTAAAAAGTATTCTGATTTTTATTTTGGAAATGTTTCTTATTTATACTATTTATAATTCTTAATTCTATGTTCTATCCTATCCTCTCTAACCTACGATGAGGTTTATTGAGTCAAAACACTAGATTTTGATTGGTCAGTGTTTTAACCCAATTTTCACTCAATTTCTTATTTTAAATTATTTTCTGTCATTCATTCAATCTTTTAGTTGGAATATTGCTCATTGTACTTTTTAAAGTGCATTGGTATATTTACTGTATGTTTGCATTTACACTTTGTGTTTTGTAATATTATCCCTCGTAATATTTCGAATGCAATATTTTAAGTCAAACCGCTTGCATTGACATAACTTCAAGTGCAATGCCTTTTGCTTGTACACACAAACATTGTCTTGTGTGTGGTCTCGCTAAAAGTGTGCCAAGTGGTTTCATGTTGCAGTAAAATGAAATTAAAGAATTTTGTGTTGTTGGTGTTGGATAGTTCACATTCTCTTTAGGTAGTTGTGATGCGTTCTGACAAACACACTACAGTTGTCTGCGAAAACCGAATTGATGATCTGGAATACATCCATTACTAGTCACTATAGGCATCAGCTTGCTCATATACAGCTTTTCAAATAGTTTTGAAATGTTAGACAGTAAACTAATAGGCCGATAGGATTCAACCTTTGTATGATCATTGCCGGGCTTTGGTATCATAGTAATTAGCGAAACCTTCCATTCTTTAGGATAGTGCTCTAGGCGTAGAATACTGTTAAAAATGAATAGTATTATTCTTTTTGCAGTGTAAGGCAATTCTTGAAGCATTTTGTTGCTTATTTTGTCGACACCTGGGGCACTTCTGGTGTTAAGACTAGTAATAGTATTTTCAATCTCAGTCATGTTAAATCTCATCGGTATTTCTGGTAAAGAGACGACTGGTGGCAGTTCAACAATATCAGCAGAAATATTCGGAGTGAAAACTTTTTCTAAGTGTTTAATAAAAAGTGCACCTTTTTCAGCATCAGTTTTTGCCCAGTCACCATTTGGGGCTCGTAATGGGGGTTTGCATATCACTGGCCTTTTTAGTCCTCTGGCTGCACGCCACAGTGAATAATCTGTTTGTGGTGTTGCATCTAGCTCTTGAAGGAATTTTTGAAGGGAAGCTGTTTTTTGAGCTTGCAAAACTTTCCTAAGCTGCTTGGTGCACTCCTTAAGCCTTAATTTTAGCTGGGCCGATCTGTAGCGCTGCCATTCTCGTCGAGCTCGCCGTTTTTCAGTCAATAGCCTTTCTATATCTACAGAAAAAATATTGTTAAATCTCACTGGTTGGTTTATTTCATTTGAAGTAGCATTAAAAGCAGCTTGTTTAACATGCGCTTCAAACAACCTGAGAGAATCGTCTATGTCTGAAGGTGTTCTCAGCGGCATTTTTTCCGAGCAATGAGCACTCAGATATTTTCTGTATTTCAGCCAGTTAATACGTGCAGATGTCGGCGCTAAATCACATGTTGTGTGTGAGTAAATAGTGACAATAGTAGGCGAGTGGTCTGAGGATAAGTCCAAAGATGCTTCAACTTCAACTATCTCGCTGGGCACGCCTTTCACAATTCCAAAGTCGATAACATCAGGAATTTTTTGTCGATCTGTTGGCCAATATGTTGGCTGTCCACTTGAAACTACATTCAAACCCATTTTAGATATTGTGTCGAATAAAATTCGTCCCTTAGGTGTGATTAAACGTGAACCCCAAAATGTGTGTTTAGCATTGTAGTCGCCAGCTGCTAGAAAACGAAGGCCCAGTGATTTATAAATAGCCGTATATTGACTCTCGGTAATTGTGAATCTGGGGGGCGAATAGACAGATGATATTACAAGTTTTTGATAGTAAGTTTCGATGCAGATGTTCGTTGCTTGAAGATAATCTTCACAAAAATCATTCAACAGGTGGTGTTTTATTCGCGTTTTTATTAGGATTCCCGAACCACCGCAAGCTCTGCCACGGGGATCCTTGGTGTCGTAAAAATTATATCCACTAATTCTGAAACAGCTTCGAGATGTCAAATGAGTTTCTGAGATAAGCATAACATCGATTTGTTTATCCTGAAGAAAATATTCTATTTCGTTTTTTTGTTGGCAGATGCCGTTTGCGTTCCAAAAACAGATTTTTAAGTTCATGGTTTGCTTAGTACAGCCTGCAACAAGGTAGACTGCATTTTCAACATTTCCTGCATCATACAGGACATGTTGAGAGTAAATGTATTTACAGTTTGTATTAAGCTCTCAATTGAGGCTTCAATACGACTAAAATTATACCCCGAATCTTCATTTACATTTACGGTTTTTTGCGCCGTACTCTGATTGCTTTTTAAAATACTAGCGTATGAAAATTTGTTGTTAGATTGTTGTTGAGCACTAGTCGCGTTAGACTTGAAAATGTTTGAAAATTGATTTTGGCTGGTGGACGGTTGAGGTAACTGTGGATAGTTAATAGGGGTTTTAGGTTGAGCGGGAGTAGCATTGGTTTTTTTGGTTGATGAATTCTTAAAAAACGAGTAAAGGGGGCAGCCTCTATAGTTGGCAGTGTGATTTCCGCCGCAATTGCCACATTTTTTCGCCATGGTATCACCTTTTATTTTATCACAGTTAGCAGTACTGTGTAACTCACCACATACAACGCAGACTGTAGGCAACTTGCAATAAGTCTTCATGTGCCCAAATTTTTGGCAGTTCAGGCATTGAACAGGTCCAGCTCTTTTATGTGGAAGCTCAACAGTAACTCTTCGATGCAACAAGTACTTTAAGTCATATATTGGATGCGCTTCATTCTTTTTTATTTTTATGCCATCTGGCTGTAACTCGACTCTAAATATTGGTTGGGGGATTTTTTCTCTATTTTTAATGTTTGAGACATTTTTCACCTTGTAGCCACTATTTTCAAGGCCAGACTTGACCTCTTCCGGATCCACGCTAGAGTCTATACCTTTTATTACGACTGTTAGACCTTTAGCACTCTTTAATTGATTGGTACGTGTAGAAGTTTTTATTTTTAGATTCTAAATCTGAAACAATTTTTCGGTAATTATTTTCATGAGCTACCTGAATTTTTGTTTCATTGATGTTTCCGCGCTTAATTGGAGTTACATAAAACTCATTTTCTCCAATTAATGAGATAAGACTTTTAACCAGCAAACTGGAATTCTGCTCTCTTAAATATATGGGTGGGGGCTTACTCGAACTTATTGTAGTTGTGTCTTCATCGCCTTGTTCAGATAAAATCGCGAAACGATTTTCGGAATTTATTATATTGTTTTTTCCATCTCTGGGAACTTTCGATGTTGAAGCAATTTGAGCTGATTTTGGACTTCTTCCCCTTTTTAACACGGTTATGTATCTGTCCATTCCAGTTTGAATTTTATTATCATTTATTGTACTCACCGCATCTACCATTTTGTGCACGTTGGTCACCTTGTTACTTATTGTTTGTTTGTTTGTTTGTACAGCTAAGCTGACAAGTTTGCTGATGGGTACAATTGTTGTTGCTTCTTGATCACTATTTAACATGTTCAGAGATAATGATCGCGCACGAGTATTTGTGTTTACTGTTAAATTCAGGTTTTTGTTAAATTCAGTTTTTTTAGTGTCGTCATCAGCAACTAAAGTTATATATTGTACGTTCCTACTGCTTGTAGGATTATTGTTGTTTTTATCAGAAGATGAACTCATCAAAGTTCTCTTTTTTTATTTTCACTTATATTAGTTTGTGTATGCAAATATTTATGTATATTGCACACAAGCAAAAAATAAAATAAAACCAGTAAAATAACTGTTCAATAAATGTTTTTTTTTTTTGATTTTTTGTGACTTGAAAATATTTTTTTTATTTAATTTTTTTTTTATATTCAGTTGCGACGATTATAAAAACGCGTCTGTTCACTACGAGAGTTGAAAAGTTGGAGAAACTCATTTGACATCTCGAAGCTATTTTAGAATTAGTGGATATAATTTCTACGACACTAAGGATCCTCGAGGTAGAGCTTGTGGTGGCTCTGGAATCCTAATAAAAACTCGAATAAAACACTACCTCCTAAATGACCTTCGTGAAGAATATCTTCAAGCAACGAACATCTGCATTGAAAATTTTCATCAAAAGCTTGTGATGTCATCTGTTTATTCTCCTCCCAGGTTTTCAATTTCAGAGAGTCAATATACCGCATTTTATACAACACTGGGGTCCCGTTTTCTAGCAGCTGGCGACTACAATGCTAAACACACTTTTTGGGGATCACGTTTAATCAGTCCTAAGGGTCGTGTTTTGTTTGACACAATTTCAAAAATGGGTTTGAATGTAGTTTCAAGTGGTCAGCCAACATATTGGCCAACGGATCGACAAAAAATTCCTGATGTTATCGACTTTGGAATCTCGAAATGATTGAAGTAGAAGCATCTTTGGATTTGTCTTCAGATCACTCGCCTACTATTATCAGTATTTACTCACACACAACTGCTACACCAACATGTGATTTACCGCTGACATCTGCACGTGTTAACTGGCTGAAATACAAAAAATATTGAGAACACCTACTGACATAGAAAATTCTATTAGGTTGTTTGAAGCACATGCTAAAAAAGCTGCTCTTAATGCTTCTTCAATTCAACCAAATTAAAAAAGCGAGATTTAACAATATTTTTTGTGCGGATATAGAAAGGCTATTGACTAAAAAACGGAGAGCTCGACGAGAATGGCAACGTTACAGATCGCCTCAGCTAAAATTAAGGCTTAAGGAGTGTACCAAGCAGCTTAGAAAAGTTTTGCAAACACAAAAAACAGCCTCGCTGCAAAAATTCCTGCAAGAATTCGATGCAACGCCATAAACAGAATATTCGCTGTGGCGTGCAGCCAGAGGACTTAAAAGGCCAGTGATTTGCAAACCACCATTACGAGCCTCTAATGGTGACTGGGCAAGAACTGATGCTGAAAAAGGTGATCTATTTGTTAAGCACCTAGAAAAAGTATTTACCCCGAATATTTCTGCTGATATTGTTGAACTGCCACCAGTCGTCTCTTTACCAGAAATACCGATGAGATTTAACATGACGGAGATTGAAAATACTATTACTAGTCTTAACACCAGAAAAGCCCCAGTTGTCGACAAAATAAGCAACAAAATGCTTCAACAACTGCCTTATATTGCAAAAAGAGTTATACTCTTCATTTTTAATAGTATTCTACGGCTGCAATACTATCCTGCAGAATGGAAGGTTTCGATGATTATTATGATACCAAAGCCCGGCAAGGATCATACGAAGGTTGAATCCTATCGGCCTATTAGCTTATTGCCCAACATTTCAAAACTATTTGAAAATCTGTATATGAGCAAGCTGAAGCCTATAGTGACTAAAAGTGGATGCATTCCAGATCATCAATTCGGTTTTCGCAGACAACATAGCACTATTGAACACACTCACGGACTTGTGAACGTAGTTAGAGACACCATTGAAAAAAAGAAATATTGCTCTGCGCTTTTTATAGATGTTTCTCAAGCTTTCGATAAAGTATGGCACGAAGGTCTTATCCACAAATTAACACGCAATCTCCCCGCAAACATCGTCAAGCTTTTAAAAAGCTATCTAGAGGAACGAAAATTTGTAGTTAGGGAAGGCAATTTTTTAAGCCCTCCGCAGTCGATCGAAGCCGGAGTTCCCCAAGGCAGCATCTTCGGTCCCTTACTTTATTTAATAAATGCCTCTGACTTACCGTTAAGCAGTAACATTCACACGTCAACATTTGCTGATTATACGGCTTTTCTAAGCGTTCATGAAAATCCTGTAGAAGCTTCCCGGAATCTACTAGGGTACATCTCAAAATTGGAAACATGGCTAAAACAATGGCGTATAAAAGTGAATGAGCAGAAATGTGTTGACGTTACTTTTACTTTACGCAGGGAAACATGCCCGCCTATACAAATCAACACCGTGACTATACCGCAACACACTGTAGTCAAATATCTAGGCGTTCATCTTGATCGTCGTTTAACATGGAAATCGTACATAGACGCAAAGTTGATCCAAATGAAACTAAAAGCAGCCCAAATGAATTGGCTTATTGGAAGAAACTCTATACTAAGCCTAGACTGTAAACTTCTATTATACAATGCGATCCTAAAACCAATATGGGCCTATGGAATCCAGTTATAGGGCACTGCCTCCGCATCAAATGTAGAAAAAATTCAAAGGCGACAAAACAAAATCCCACTTACTATAACAGCAGCCCCATGGTATATCCGAAATCATCGAATTCACAAAGATCTCGATGTTCCGTTGGTTAAGGCAGTATTTTCTAAACACGCGAAAAAATATATAAAAAAAACTTGAGTTGCACCCAAATCCCCTTGCGCCCAATATTTTAGAGTATATAGGCCACACCTGGCTGAGAAGGAGGATAATATTTCTCTCATCCGTACAAGAGAGATGTAAAACAACTAAAATCAACCGTTGAAACTATAAAATTTTGTTAACATTGGCTTAACATATATTTAACATTTTTTATTTTTTTAGATTTGAACAACTAATTGATATTTCAATTTATAATTGAAGATTCAATAAATAATAAAATTTTGAAAAAAAAAATGTAAAAATACAATAAAAATTAATTTAATTAATTCTCGTATTCTATTTCATTTGAAAACTTGGTTAACTACTTGATATTCTTACCCAATTAGTATCCACTTTACGAAAATTGTAAAAATGGACAAATGAACGCTGATGAGAATTACCAATAAGCATATTTTTGATTGTAAAACTATTCATATTTATATAAGATTAAGATTTTTAAAAATAAAGACAGTCATTTATTCTGATTCAAACAACACACACTGTGAAGTGTTTTTTTTTAAGAAGATTTATTTTAAAATCAAATTTGCCGCAGTCGGTACGATACCGCAAATCATACCCAACATAAAAAAAGTTTTTAGAAACGGTAGTGATCGAATTTTACTTCATAGTGCGGTACCAATAAAAATTTAAAAAGAAAAAAATAGACGAAAAGCACTAGTGTTTTGGACAAAAACAAAAAAAAAGAATAGCAAAAGTGTTAAACAAACTTTTGCAGATTTAATATTCTTTAAAAAAAACCCTTGTGTTATGACTACGAAAGATCGTAGCGACAAGGAACTTTGTGTTATGTCTACGAAAGATCGTGGCGATAACTAACAAACAAAAACTTTGTGTCATAACTACGAAAGATCGTGGCGATAACTAACAAACAAAAACTTTGTTTTATGACTACGAAAGATCGTGGCGACAACTAACAAACAAAAACTTTGTGTTGTGACTACGAAAGATCGTGACGACAACTAACAAACAAAATCTTTGGTCATCGACTACAAGGAACAAAAACTTTGTGCATCAACTACAAGGAACATTTGGAGAGAAAAGAAAAGAAGACCTGGAAAGATAAAGGACACCTCACATCACAACTAAGGTAGAACTAAATATTTTTTTTAAGATAAATTTTTGGCCTCCGGCAATTAAAAAAGTATATTTAACTTAAAGTGCACAAAAGTAGTAAAATTTTTTTTAATTAATTAAAAAGTAAATTAATAAATCAAAATGGAAATTAAGTAAATGAATATAATCGAACAAATCGATATTGAATCTGAAGTGGAAAGAATCATACTATATACATTTAAGGAAGAAAACATAGAAACATTCAGAAAATTTCTACGCGAAATAACATTAATAAAAATTAAATCGAGAAAAAAATATTTAAGGAATAAAAGAAAAGAATTAAAACGTATTAGAATTTAATATTAATAACAAAAAGAAAGAAAAAAAAATCCTTAAATAAATTAGCATAATGGCACAAATAAACTTTGATCCTCCTAAATACTTGGGAAATCTCCCTGAATTTAACGGAGATGGTAGGGAACTGCAGAATTTTATTAATTTAATAGATAGAGTTCATCCCAACTTACAGACTTTCGACGCATTGTCACAAGCACTTTTTTCAAACCTAATCAAAAGTAAATTGAAGGGTAAAGCTAAGGATGTAATACAAAAAAATGTTCAAGCGACTTCATGGACAGATATTAAGACAGTGTTACAAAACAACTTTGGGGACAGACTTAGTTGCGACGAACTTTTTTATTCCCTTAGGGCAACAACATTTAAGACTACTAACCTGGATTTTTACGAAGAAATTAAGAATAGACTTAGGCCACTTAACAACAAAAGTTTTTATAATGGGAAAAGGACGTCAACCGGAAGAGCTGAGCGCAGTAGCTTCGAATAACTCCCGTACAGCCAATGAAGACTATTTTGGCATGCAGAAACCCAACGACATTGGTAGCGGCTATGAACATTCTTTTTGAGGCAGGATATACAGACCTCAGAGTGGAAGTGCAGCAGCTCCACAACAGACAGGACATTGGGAAAAATAACCATAGGACATATAAATCTAAACAGAACTATCAAGGGCCTAGACCTTTTTTACAACCTTCCCAAAGCCAAAGTAGAAACCCTTCTTACCGAAATAACGGAAATAATTTTCAACAACCAAATCATCAAGGGCGTTTTTAACAACTCTTCTGAAATTATGATAGGAATTTCCAGCAACCTCGCATGTATCCACCATCAAACCAACAAAACCAAATTTCCCAAAATACACATTTTAACAGGCCTAATTTTAGAAACCAACCCGAGCCAAATCGAAGTGACGGAAAATTTTCGAGAATTGGCCTTGGAAGCAAATTAACATTTATAAGAATAAAAACCAAACTAGGATATATCAAATTAATTATATATACAGGAGCAACAAATTCCATTCTAAACCAATGTTCCGCAAAATTCAAAATTCTTTGCACAAAAGTGCAAAACAAACTCACACGCATTTGTCACACATATTCTTATGCTATTTCATTCAGTCATCGATTATCAAGCGATGAGTACACATGAGGCGGATGCTTATATATTTTTATTCAATTTTACATATTTTGTTGTTTTTTTGTCTTCACGTTTTTTTAGACAATTTGTCCAGCAAACATTTATTTACAGAATTAATACAATGGTGCAAGATGGTAAATATTTCATGCATGTGAATGCTTTTGGCAATATGCAATGCCTCTTATGCTATAAAACATTTACAAATAAGAGTGAATATATTTTATATTTTCTTAACTTTTATTCATTCACAGCACTATAAAAGGTATTCCTAGATTTCTTTTATATAAGTTAACAGACTATTCTGGTATTGTTTATTTACCTTAATCACTAGTAATTACAGTGTTTTCATTATATAAGTTTATATGATAAGTATATTTTGTTGCTAAGGGAAATGTAATAATTAAATCATATCTCTATTTGATCTCTATTGAGTTGTGTAAGCGCAATTTATGAGACTAATTACAATATTTACAAAAATATATTTAATCAGGAATGAGTTAAAATGGAGAGAAACGAAAAAAAGAAAAAGGGAATAACAATATCTGCATTGCAGATATTTATGTAATAAAACAAATATACTTCAATTGATCTCTATTGAGTAGTTATTGAATATTTACGAAAATATATTTGATCAGGAATCAGTAAAGTAAAAATAGAGAGAGACGAAAGAAAGAAAAACGACATGACAATATCTGCATTGCAGATATTTAAAAAAAAAACCAGTTTCAATCTAAGTTAAGCTCTTGTCAATATATGAAAAAATGTTTTAAGCATTGCAGATTCGGAAACCCATCCAATAAGTCGAGTAAAATTCTACATTGTAGAAAATAATTAAAATTGAACTAAATTATAATAAAAAATTTAAGTAGAACTTTGAATATGAGCAATTCTACATAGTAGAAAAAGAAATTAAATAAAAACCTTAAAAGAAAAATTATTAATAAAATTTAAACAAAACCTTCAAAATAAATAATTCTACATAGTAGAAATACAAAATTAATAAAACGCTTAAACAAAAATTATTGTAACTGGATTTATTCTTTAATTTTGTCCATAAAACTATTAAATAAACTTTTATACAAATTGGCTGAAGGCGTTATTTATTTTAGTATAGAAATACTATCAAAGGAAAATCTGGAAAGGTCCATTAAAGAGATCTTGCAGATAATCACCCTACACTGTGTTTCAGTAGCAAAAGTTTAATTTACACTGAACACAATTAAAAAATTAACTTAAATAAACTTTTATACAAATTGGCTGAAGGCGTTATTTATTTTAGTATAGAAATACTATCAAAGGAAAATCTGGAAAGGTCCATTAAAGAGATCTTGCAGATAATCACCCTACACTGTGTTTCAGTAGCAAAAGTTTAATTTACACTGAACACAATTGAAAAATTAACTTATATATTATTTTATATCAATACACTAAAATAATATTTCTTTAAGTTGACTTAACATACCTACTAAAGGGTCCGCCATTTAACTTTTTTTTTGAAAATGCTATATAAAAAAAAAACTACTGAATATTTTCTCAAATATCTTTTTTTATTTGAAAGTACAATCCTCCCGGTTAATAATGAAAAATAATTTCATTCAAATGGCTGCCTCGGCTGGCCATGCAGTAGCCTACACGATCGGTCCAATTTTTAAGCACATTATCGATTGTGTGCAGCTGTATTTCACCAATGGCTTCACGAATATTGTCCTTTAAAGCGTCACTTGTCTCTGGCTTGTCAGCGTAACACTTATCTTTTACGGCACCCCACAAATAATAGTCCAACGGTGTCGAATCGCAGCTCCGAGGTGGCCAAAGACATAAGCTCTGCGGCTGATAATGCGATCGAGTGTTGCTTCGGCTGTGTGGTACGTAACGCCGTCCTGTTGAAACCAAATGTTGCCAATATCCGCCTCTTCAATTTTTGTGAACAAAAATTCGTTCAACATGGCCCGATAACGATCGCCATTGAGTGTAACGCCCACTCCTTGGTTATTTTCGAAGAAAAATGGCCAAATTATGCCTCTGGACCACAATCCGCACCAAACAGTGACTCGTTTTGGGTGCGTCGGGTTTTCAATATATGCGTGCGGGTTTTCTGTGCCCCAAATGCGACAATTTTGCTTGTTTACATACCCGCCAAGATCAAAATGAGCTTCATCTGAAAAGATGATTTTTTTTTTGCAAAATCGGCATCTTCTGTAAGTCGATCGCAGGCCCACTTAGCGAAGCGTTGTTCAAGCGTATACAACCATATTCGTTCAGCGGAAGGATAAAACTAATTATCTGTCAAATCAGACTTGAGCTAAGTGTTACCATTCACGAAATAAGCCTTTATAAAACATTACTTCAATAATACACTTATTCCCATGTATTTTTTGAAATAGAAAATTAAATTTTTTGTGAAAGTTCTAAATAATTTCCTAAGGAAAATAACGTTTGCTGGGTAGTGTTTTTTCCTTCGTTGTGTAAGCATGTTGTCAGCGTGTCATCCAGTTAAACAATTGTTTCTTTTGTCATTGTCGTCAAACATCTTTTATTAAACAAACTAAAAAATTTTAAACTAATAAATAAATACACAAAAAAAATACAAATAATAAAATAACCATACTTACATATAAAAACGCCATAAACATATATACATACATACATACATACGACAAAGAAAAATATATAAAATTTACAAAGTACATAAGTATATCTATACAAAAACAAAAAAAAAGCTGCATACCAAAATTACAAAACAATATATAACGGGCAACAGTGTTGGCACAGTGAATAGTGCTGATCCCGTGACACAAAATAAAAAATAATTATAATAAATGACCAGCCCAGGGCTTTTATGTTTCTAAATTAGTGTCAGCCGTTCCATTTTTTCCTAAATAATAAAAAAAAACCATTTGTTATGCTGATGCCGCTGTGTTAGTTGCTGTTTGACTGTTCATTGTCGAAGGCATAGCACTGGTCACTGAACACTCTAACGACAGCAATTAATATCATTGGTATCGGCATCACAAAGTGGGCGTCGGATTTGAATTTTGCATTTTTTTTATGGTAGGTCAATTCAGAATTGATTTCTGTAACATTAGGGGGCTAAGGTCGAATTTTTTCTCTGTGTATGATCACATTTGTCTCCATCGGCTGGATGTTTTCGCCTTATGTGAGACCCAGGTGTCTGAAAACTTTAATCCACAGGATTTTCATATACCTAGTTATCACCTCCCATCGCTTTTTAATCTTCACAGGGGTCTTGCAATGTACATACGTAATGAAGTTGTGTACCAGTGCCAGCAACCATTAGGCACGTCTGATCCCGAATTTAGCTGTCTTTGGGTTAAATTCAAAATCAGGACACACCATTTGCATTTCGGGTTTCTTTACAGAAGTCCAAACGCGGCAAGGGATAAAACCTTATCCAACTTCGATTCCCTTTCCGATTCAATTTCGAAGATCCTCGAGAGCTGTCCGAACAGTGAAATTGTCGTTGCTGGTGATTTCAATGTTCACAACTCATCTTGGCTTCACCATTCGAGCCACACAACCCCAGAAGGCCAATATGTTGAGCTTTTTGCCGCGCATAATTAGCTTTCGCAACTAGTGAATGAGCCAACACATATTTCATGTGTTGAAGGGCACAATAACAACACTCTCGACCTTTTTCTCACTTCGCACCCTGAAAAGTACGAACTGAGTGTTAATGCACCTCTCGGTAACTCGGATCATTGTACCATTTCTGCCACCTTTTCGTTCTCTAATCTTCGCAACGTCTCTCAATAAGCTACGAGATGCTTAAAATATATGTAAGAAAAGGCTCGTTGGGCGGAGCTCAACGAATTTTTTCGGTATTTCAATTGGAAGCTATGCTTTCTAGACAACAACGTCGATGCCATGGCGAAAATGGTAGAAAATATAATTTGCTGGGAATGAAAACTTTCATTCCATCTAAGCAAATTTTGATTAAACCGAAAGTTAAGTCTTGGTTCAATCAGACGTGCAGAAATGCAATCAGATCCAGTGAGGAAGCATTTAGTGTCTGGCGTAATAATAAAAACACCGATACTAATTCGGTGCGCAAAAAAGCGAGATCGTCATGTGCCAGAGTTATAAGGCGCGAAAAAGCTTTGTACGAGCAGCGCCTTCGCACTAAAGTTCTTGATGCTCCCGGGGTAGCAAGAGCTTTTGCTCATTCGTTAAAAGAGTCAAGGATAATGCTAGTTCCTCCATTCCACCTATTTTAAAGGACGACCATGTATTCACTGACCCGGTTGATAAAGCTAACCTTCTGGCTGAAATGTTCGCAAGAAATTCTCACTTGCCGGAAAGCAGTCAACCACTACCCGTTCTCGAGGGAGTATCTGTAACTATGCCAAAAATATTCTTTCTAGCGCGTGCAGTTAAAAAGGTTTTAGCGAAGCTTAACGTAAATAAGTCTCCTGGGCTGGATGGTATTCCAGCACTGGTCTTGAAAAAGTGCTTTTCGTCGATAGCACGTCCATTGGCACGCCTGCTTAGCACTTTGTACCATGCTGGTAAATTTTCAAAGTGTTTGAAGGTTGCCAATGTAACGCCGATCCCTAAAAAGGGGGAGGGCAACAACCCTGAATATTACCGCCTAATTGCAATTTGTTCTGCGCTTTCCAAAGTAATGGAAAGTATGTTGAATTTCCATCTTGTGAAATATTTGGATCTCAACAGTTTACTTAGCGACCGGCAGTATGGCTTTCGTAGGGGCCGCTCTATGAAAGCCAAAGAAAGAAAGGGAACAACTAGCTTTCCTTTCGGAGAAGTGGTGTAATAGCATACATCACTTTGGCGAAAATAAGGTGGTGGCTCTAGATATTTCCAAGGCATTTGATAGAGTGTGACATGGAGCACTTTTGTCAAAACTGATTGCTTTTGGTGTCGGCGATGGCTTCACTCGATTTGTATCGAGCTTTCTCAGAGACCGCACTATACGAGTTGTTGTACATGGGGTCTCATCAAACGAGTTCAAGATAAATTCAGGTGTACATTCAAATCGAATGTCCACAAACACTACTCCCTTTATCCTCCTTCCCTAAACCTATTTTCCTAGTTCCGGCGCAATGCTTTGCATACGTAGAGGGGTCATGCCCAGAGTGCTGGTCTGTTGTTGTTGTTGTGTCTGTTGTTTTTGGTTATGTTGTTTTCGTTTTAAATTGTTGGTTGTTGATTATATTTGTTGTATAATAGCGTAGTTACAATGGAAGTGTTGATGTGTTTTATTTGTTATTTTATTTGTTCTATACATTTGTATTTTGTATGTTGATAGTTAATTTCAGGTTTCTTTATATGTTTTATCTTTTCCATTTAGTGTCCTTTTTCTGTGATATTCTTAAATTTTCATTTTATTTTTCCAAGTCTTTATATTTTCATTGTTTATTATGTGGGTTCTTCTTTATTATTTTATTTCTTTCATATTGTTTCGTTTTCATTTAGTTGTCTTGTTTTTTTCTTAATGTATATAATTTTAAATTTCAGTTTGTTTCTCTTTTTTTTTTTCTTCGTTTTATTTTCTATTTAATTTTGTTACGTTTCATTGTTATTTTA
Organism: Lypha dubia; assembly: GCA_947311025.1. Classification (NCBI taxonomy): domain Eukaryota; kingdom Metazoa; phylum Arthropoda; class Insecta; order Diptera; family Tachinidae; genus Lypha; species Lypha dubia. Next base: position 72,532,171 of record OX371261.1, on the reverse strand, counting down.
TATTGCTTCGTATTTATTTATTTTTGATGTTTTTTTTTGTGTTTCTTTCTTAGTATTTTCAAAATTTGTTTTTTTTTATTTAAAATTTTTGTTTGTTTTGGTATTTTTATAGCTTCCGTTATTTCTGGTATTATACATACATACTTATATTACAATTTATTGTAGTTGTTGCCACTTTTAAAAACTTAACAATTAAGATTATTTATATAAGTCTGTTTTATGTTGCTTATTTTGTATTGTAGTTTTTTTTTTGTAGTTGTAAGTATTAAAAAATTTTTTTTTTTTTTTTAATTTTGTAATTTTATTATTCTGTATATAAAGTTAGGTATGTATGTCTTGTTTGAAAATTTGTCTTATATGTATTTCACTTTTGGTTCTTTTTGCTTCGGCCCTCGTTATTGTGTTTTCTTCGCTGTACTGCATGTTGATGTTAGAGTTGTATTGTTGTTGTTGTTTGTGATAACTGCTATATAAGTGACAACTGCTAGTTGTTCCATTTTCGTTTTGTTTCTTTTCATCTTTTTTTTGTTATTTTTCAGTTATTTTTAGTTACTGGTTTTTTTTCTGTAAATTTAAATTTTTCCTTTTTCGTTTAAGTGTATTCTTGTTACTAAGTGTTATTTTTCTTGTAGCTGTTATCTTTCATTTTATCAGTTTTATCATATTTCATCAGTTTTATTTGTCACTTTTTTTTTATATTATTTTAATGGTATTTCTAACTGTTTGTTTAATTTTTTTTTTGCAATTTTCAGGTTTTATCATGTTCAGTTATTTGAGTGTAGCACAAAATTTTCTGGAACTGTACCATGTCTCAGCTTAATGGCGTGGTGATGATTTTGCTTGTTTTATTTTTATTGAAATTGAATATCTTAAATTATTTTATTGTATTGTTTGTGTAAAATTTTATGTGTGTTTTGTTTCCTTCTTTTGCTTCTTTAGCAACTTTTCCATAATAAATTTTTTCTCAATTTTAGTTCTAATAAGTTTTTTTTTTCCATACATATTTATATATTTGTCAACCACGTTGTTATGTATTTTAGTTTTTTTTTTTGTTTATTAAATGTGTAGCAAATATTTTATTTAATAAAATTTCCGTCTGCAAATTTCGTTTGGTTGGTGTGTGCAGAGTTTGGTCTTATACATATGTATGTATGTTTGTACCTTTTATATTTAGTAGTTTTATTTCTTTAGTTCATGATTATTTTTGTTTTTATAAAATTGATTTTTATTTTTTCTTAGTTTTTCTAAGAAAATTTAATATTCCTTTTTTTCCACTTCTCCATTTTTAATTTTCCTTTTTTTTTCACTTCTCCATTTTTCTTTTAAAAAATTTTTTTTTTTATATTTAATTTGCCGTCGCAAATTCAGTAGTCACGGTCGCCATGTGGAATCGATTTTTTTTTTCTGTATATCTACAGCAAAAATATTGCTAAATCTCACTCGTTGATTTGTTTTATTTGAAGTAGCATTAAAAACAGCTTGTTTAACGTGCGCTTCAAACAACCTGAGGGAATCGTCTATGTAAGAAGGTGTTCTTAGCGGCATTCTTTCCGAGCAATGAGCAATCAGATATTTTCTGTATTTAAACCAGTTAACACGTGCAGATGTCATCGGTAAACCACGAGTTGGTGTTACAGTTGTGAGTGAGTAAATAGTGACAATTGTAGGCGAGTGGTCTGAAGATAAATCTAAAGATGCATCAGCTTCAATCATGTCGTTGGGCACAACTTTCGCTATTCCAAAGTCAATAACATCAGGAATTTTTCGTCGATCAGATGGCCAATATGTTGGGTGAACACTTGAGACTACGTTCAAACCCAAATTATAAACTGTATTAAATAAAACTCGATCCTTAGGAGTGATTAGGCGTGAGCCCTAAAAAGTGTGTTTAGCATTAGAGTCGCCAGCCGCTAGAAAACGGGAGCCCGAATAGGCAGATGATATTACAAGTTTTTTATAGTAACTTTCAATGCAGATGTACGTTGCTTGAAGATAATCTTCACAAAAATCATTTAACAGGTAGTGTTTTATTCGCGTTTTGATTAGGATTCCCGAGCCACCACAAGCTCTACCTCGAGGATCCTTGGTGTCGTAGAAATTATATCCACTAATTCTAAAATAGCTTCAAGAGCTCAAATGAGTTTCTGAGATAAGCATAACATCGATTTGTTTATCCAGAAGAAAGTATTCTATTTCGTTTTTATGTTGGTAGATGCCGTTTGCGTTCCAAAAACAGATTCTTAAGTTCATGGTTTGTTCAATACAGCCTGCAACAAGGTAGATTGCATTTTCAACATTTCCTGCATCATACAGGACAATTTGAGAGTAAAAGTATTTACTGTTTGAATTGAGCTCTGAATTGAGGCTTCAATACGACTAAAATTAGAACCGGAATCTTCATTTACTGTTACGGTTTTTGGCGCCGTATTCAGGTTGCTTTTTAAAATACTAGCGTACGAAAATTTATTATTAGCTTGTTGTTGAGCACTAGTCGCGTTAGACTTAAAATCGTTTGAATATTGATTCTGGCTGTTGGACGGTTGAGGTAACTGTGTGTAGTTAATAGCGGTTTTAGGCTGAGCGGGAGTAGCATTAGTTTTTTTGTTTGATGAATTCTTAAAAAACGAGTAAAGGGGAAAGCCTCTATTGTGTGCAGTGTGATTTCCGCCGCAATTGCCACATTTTTTCGCCTTGGGATCACCTTTTATTTTATCACAGTTATAGGTACTGTGTAACTCTTCACATATAACGCAGACTGTAGGCAACTTGTAATAAATTTTCGTGTTCCCAAATTCTTGGCAGTTCAGGCATTAGATAGGTCCAGGTCTTTTATGTAGCTGTTCAACGGTATTTCTCCGGTGCATCCTATACTTTAAATCATAAATTGGATTGGATTCATTTTTTTATCTTTATGTCACCTGGCTATAACTCGACTCTAAATATTGGTTGGGCGATTTTTTCTCTATTTTTGATGTTTGAAACATTTTTCACTTGAAGCCACTATTTTCAAGGCTAGACTTGACCTCTTCTGGTTCCACGCTAGAATCTATACCTTTTATTACAACGGATAGACCTTTAGCACTCTTAAGCTGATATGTATAAAAATTTTTATTTTTTGTCTCAAAGTCTGAGACTACTTCTGTAATTATTTTCTTTAGATACCTGAATTTGTTGTTTCATTGATTTTCCCACGCTTAATTGGAGTTACATAGAACTCATTTTCTCCAATTAATGATATAAGGCTTTTTACCTGAAAGTTAGAGTTCTGTTCTCGTAAGTATATCGGTGGTGGTTTACTCGAAATTGTAGTAGTTGTGTCTTCATCACCTTGTTCAGTTAAAATCGCAAAAAAATTTTCGGAATTTTTTATATATTTTCTATCTTTGCCGTTGACGCGATTTGAGCAGATTTAGGACTTCTTCCCCTTTTTAACACAGTTATGTATCTATCCATTCCATTCTTGAATTTTATTATCACTATTTTCACTTACTGCATCTATAATTTTATTTATTTTGTGCACGTTGGTCACCTGGGTATTTATTGTTTGTTTGTTTGATTGTACAGCTAAGTTGACAAGTTTGCTAATAGGTGCAATTGTTGTTGCTTCTCAATCAATATTTAGGTTTGGAGAGCAAGATCGCGCACGAGTAGTTGTGTGTTGTTTAGAATTCTGGTTTTCATTTTCGTCGTCATGAACCAAAGTTAAATAAACATTCTTACTGCTTGTAGGTTTATTATTGTTGTTGTTGGTAGATGATGAACTCATTTAGAGTTCTCTTTTTTGTGTTCACCATATGAGTTTGTATTTGCAAATATATATGTATATTACACGCAAGCAAAAAATAAAATAAAACCAGTATAATAACTGTTTAATCAATGTTTTGTTTTTGTTTTATTTTTTTTTGTGATTTTAACTTTAAATAATTTTTAATAATTAGTTGCGACGATTATAAAAACGAATCTGTATACTGCGAGAGTAAAACTGAATGCTATAAAGAATGAAATTAGAACAACTGATAACATACCCATACACACCAAATCATATCGTTACCCCTACGTACACAAAACTGAAGTACAGAAACAAATTACAGAGATGCTTGATAATAATATTATCAGACATAGTAACTCTCCTTATTCTGCACTTATTTGGATCGTTGCGTACAAGGCCGATGCAAGCGGAAAGACTAAGTGGAGAATTGTCATAGACTCAATGAAGTGACCATAGACGACAGGTACCCCATTCCCAATATTTATGAGATTCTTGACAAACTCGGAAGATGCCAGTATTTTACCACGATAGATTTGGCGAAGGGTTTTCATCAAATAGAAATTAAGGTAAATACATTCATAAGACTGCCTTCACGGTGGAAGGAGGGCACTATGAATTCCTAAGAATGCCGTTTGGGTTGAAGACAGCTCCGGCAACATTTCACAGATTCATGAACAATATTCTTGGGGATTACCTTAACAAAATTTGCCTTGTTTATTTGGATGACATAATCATTTTTTCCACCTCTCTCCAAGAACACATTCATTCAATTATTTTAATTTTCGAACGCTTACAAGAAGCAAATCTTAAAGTTCAGTTGTATAAATCAGAATTCCTAAAAAGAGAAACTGAATTTCTTGGACATATTGTAACCCCGCAAGGAATAACAGCAAACCCAAAAAAAATAAGAGTGTGTAAAAAATTTTCCAATCCCCAAAACAAATAAAACAATTCCTCAGACTAACAGGATACTATAGGAAATTCATAAAGGATTATTGAAAAAGGATACTAAGATGAACGTTGCCGATCCGCAGTACATAAAAATTTTCAGTACCCTGAGAACACTATTGACGCATGACACAATTTTGGCATACCCAAACTTTTCAAAAAAATTCAACTTTACAACAGACGCAAGTAATTTTGCTTAAGGCGCAATACTTTCGCAGGACAATCACCCCATTTGCTACGCCAGTCGAACTATCAACGAGAATGAGTGTAATTACAGCACTATCGAAAAGAAACTCTTAGCCATGGTCTGGGCCACTAAGTATTTCCGACCGTATCTATTTGGGCGAAAATTCATGATCGAAACTGACCACAAATCACTCACCTGGTTATTTTCAATAAAGGAACCAAATTCAAAATTGGTAAGATGGAGATTAACAGCCTTATGCAAAAAAAAATCTTAATTGAGGTTTGAAGTTCGTGTTAGTTACCATCGACTTTAACGCTAACAAACCTATGTTAAAAAATAGTATGCAAAAACACCATATTAACTAATGTATGCTTTAATACAAATTTTAATCCGATTATTTGAAGTACGAGCTTTGTTTACTTGAGTTGGCTGTATGTACATCAATAAAATGTTCTGTAGATTTCCATTACTTTGCTAACTAATTTTTGGTAAATATTTTGAAAATTTAATAAAGAAATGGATAAAGCAGAGTATATTAAAAGAAAAAGATCCAAAAATTTAAACGAGGAGGACACAGTAAGTAAAGCTATTGTTATAATTGAGTAAAAGTTTTTGTTGAAAATACTTGCGAATTTTTTGGATGATATAGACCCCGTGGTCTACTTCAGCATCGGTTTTTTTAATTTTTATATGGGTTCCGTCAATGTCATCGATAACAGTAGGAAAGTTGCGTATTTCTTTAAATTCTTTAGATATTCTTACTTCTTCTTCTATAGATGCAAGCATTTTGATTTTGTCTTTTGCAAGTTTCGCAATGGCGCAGGAGACTTTAGCACAAATTCTGCTTACCGTGGCATGAATATCTCCTGCATCATCCATCATCCTGCATCTTAAAGAACAATTTTGTCTTTTATGTATCAAGTACATACATACATATGTACATATATATGCATCATAGAATATGAGACCTACCTCTCTTCTTCCCCAAGTGCGCAAAGCTACTAAAACTTGCAACAATATATCTTTTTTTTATTAAATTTGATTATTTTTTTACAGTTTCTTTGTTGAATCGGTATTTTTTTTAAATTCCGTGTTAGGAAGAAAGAATAGGTCAACCCTCTCCTTGTATATTCTCGGTTGACTGGAGTTGGAAATTTCTGTGATGTATTTTGTTTAAGTGCAACAGAATTAAAAAAATTCTTCTAATAAAATTTAATGTTTCCATATTTTACACAAATAACCACAAAAATTTATTATTTTTTAACAAGTTTTTATAAGAAGGCGCACATTTAAACAAATGAATGTCAGCAGCACAGAAATCCCATTTTACTTTAATTTAGGTTTAAAGTAGGGGTCCACGTACTTTACAATTTCAACATTTAATATGGCGTTAAAGTCTGTAAATTAATCTAATAATCGTTTGTGAATAATACTTTAAGGAATTTTACTTAATAGTGGATATTAAACATACTTTAACTTTTTCTGAATAACACTGTAAAGCTTTAAGACTTTGATTATGAGATAAAGTATAAGAAAGGGACAAAGAATGGCAATGCAGATGCACTTTCAAGGATAGAGCCCGAATCCGCTAATATAAATTCTCTAGAAACAGCGACTCTCGACATAAATGAAACGGAATACCCTATCAACATGTTTAAAAATGAAATTATTGTCAAGAGAATCTTGGCGGCGTCAATGTCGTCATCAATTTTTGGTAAACATAAGTATGTATCTTTTACTCAACTTCAACACCACGTCAACACTAATTTTATTATGTAACCATGTTGAGGTGACCTTGACTATTTATCAATAATTTTGACACACATATCTAACAATTGAATCAGCTTATTTATTCTGTTTGCAATTTTTGTTAAAAGTTTTGGTGGAAAAATAAATAAATATATTGAAATAAAATGTTTTTTTCTTCCCGTGCATAATTCTAATTGCAATAATGAAGAAAAAAATTTAATAGTGGAAAGAAGACTTCTCAGGCAGAAATCAAACATTTTTAAATTGCCTGATGAAAAGTAAGTGATAAATTCACACTCCTCTAATTGGAAGTAATACATTTTTGGTTTGGTTTATTTGAAAGGTTTGAGAGTTATTTTCGGCTGAACAAAGCATCTGCTGGGGATTATAGCTCCTCATTTGAAAAGCGGGGTTAGATCGACATGCTCCGAGCACCATCAGATTGGAAGCAACTTTACGATTTTTATCCCAAGGATCGTACCAGATGAGTGTGGGAAATGATTTCAATTTGGGATTATCACAACCTGTCGTGTCGAAGATTCTGTCAGAAACTCTAGGCGGCATTTAACACTGTTGAAATATTTTCCCACAGTTCCTTAAAATTATTTGGAACTGTGCCCCTGCGAAATGCTCTTGCAAAAGTTCCAAATTTTTTTCCATTTCCTCAACTAATTTTTCAAATTGGTTTGGATTTGTAATTTTGATTCTTTCCTTTTCCATTTTTTTATTATATTTTATAAAAAAGTAAAAAATAAAACGAAACAAATCTTCAACACCAAAAACACTGACGACAAAATCAGAGTCAATATAATGTCACGTCGCCGTCACACTTTTTTTAGAAAAAACAAAATTATGTTGACAGTAATCGATTACTTTCAATGTTGACATTGAAAATCCCGATTTAACACAAGGGATACAAAACGATGTTGTGTTACATTGATGCTGCCAAATAGAATAAGGGCGATTGTAAAACTATTCATTTTAGTATATAAGATTAAGAGTTCTAAAAATAAATACAGTCATTTATTCTGAGTCAAACAACACACAGAAGATTTATGTCCCTATTGTCGTTCTCAACTCAACTAAGTTTGGTTGTGTACGAGTCGACCCAACTTTCACACCACCAAACTGTTTTTTTGTATTGTGATACACAACTATTTTTAATAAAGCGTTACCAACTTAAAATATCCAGTTTAATAGAACAGCACACAAATTCGTGTAAAAATTTAAAAAAGTATATTGGAAGAAAAAAGTGCTTTATTCGAAAGCAAATAATTTCAAATGGATATACATACATATGTGCAGATTTATTTTATGAAGATGGAAACAAAGATGGTAATATAGATGTGCTACGCATAAAGAGGAAAATTCGTGATGAATCCAAAATTTTTAATCCGTAACAAATCTTTAACCCCCCCCCCTCCCCCTGGAGCGTTACGTAATATGTGCACAGCCTCTAGAGCTGCGCATGATTTTTGGTCATGCAAAATTTTGGTTTCCCACGAGCAATCTCTGGATTTTTTTTCCATTAGCTGAACAAGTCTCTCAATTTGGGCTTTCGTTGTAATTTTCAAAGGTCTGTAAATGTAATAAATGCTAAGAATCTGCAATCTCTCGATTATTCTGCACTTTATGTCGAAGTAAACTGTAACGAACGAAAACCCAACTACTAATAAGCAGTTGTGTGTATTTATCGTTTTTGTCAACCAAACTTATGCAAAGTTGCAAATCAACCATGAGTTGAGTTGAGAATGGCAATGCGAATTTATAAACGACGATCAAATGGTTTCAAAAGTTGTCAACCGCAATAGGACCATTATTTTAAAATCAAATTTGTGTATCCCGTAGTACGCCAACAACAATGTTATAAGGTTATTGCAAAAGGCCTACCGCCAGATATATATGTATGTATGTATATATACATAGATTGCTTATGCCTCTATTAATGAGTTGATGCACATTTGAATGTATGATACAAAAATTAGTTTTTACTTTAACGTCTTTACGAACGAAATATTAACAACATTGGCCAATTTGGCGACTTATGGTTGATCATATTGTAAATTTCTACCACATATGTTATGTCTTGGTAAAACATATTGTTTATGACATATTAGTCGGAGGATTATGATGATAATTACTTTATGATCCTTATGGTTATTACTATTATGATTCGATATAGTACATTTTTATTATTTTTATTAATATTATGTTACTATACTGTTATCTATACTATTATCAGGGTTTAAAAAAACAAATATATTTACTAAAAACTGCCCTCATATTCCATAATTTTATGTGAAAACTAGAAAAATAATTACCTAATAACAAATAAATTTCCAGTTCTCTAAAAAATTTTATACTTGATAACTAAATAAAGTATTAAGTAGCTTACAGACCAGCAATACATATATGCATAGTAAAATTTTTAACTAGCACACAAAATGAAAATAAATTCTCTGTAATATATTGTTCAGCAACAATTTCTTGTCAATGAAAACTAGCCATCCACAAAAAAATGCAAAAACATACATATACAATATATTTTTTTCATACAATATGCCGCTATAAAAAATACCAAACAATAAAATATATGTCAATCCAACCCAACACAACTTCGACTATTATGACAAACATGCCTATCTAAAAATGAGTAATATTTAAAAATTTTTCTCTTTGCATCAACAACTAGCAACCCAAAAAATTACGCAAAATATTCTTGGATTGAAGAAAAAATATGCGTTGATAATTGCAGCTTATAACAACAATATATTACAGAGAATTTATTTTCATTTTGTGTGCTAGTTAAAAATTTTACTATGCATATATTGCTGGCGTGTTAGCTACTTAATATTTTATTTAGTTGTCAAGTATAACATTTTTTTAGAAAACAGGAAATTAATTTGTTATCAGGTAAATATATTTAGTTTCTATACTATCAAAAATGGAAACGGATCATATTTTCTCACTAGTCGCTAGTATAATAAATAAAAAAACTAATTTAAAACCCTGATTATTATAGGCTACAGTCTTACATGTAGTAGATCTGTTTGCGAAATAAATAAACCTGCGTGGACCAATCTATTGCAAACGTGTAGATTTTTTAGATAGTTCCATTGTAAAACTTTTAATTAGCAATGCCTTCGGACCATCAACCCGGTGTTAACACAATTCAGACGATTTCCGACATCACATTACTTTGTCATTTTGGAAAGTCTGGCAACTCAGTACAGGCAACAATTAATTTTACCATCATCAGTAGTGCGATTCAGTAACTTTTAACACATTAAAAAGTGGTTAATTTTAACGACATATTTTGGGGTTTGCACTTGCCACTTATGTTATTCACTAACTTATTTTTAACCCCGGTAAAGAGTGTTGTGTTTCAATTGATGTTAAGTGCAACTCTGCAAAATAATATGTCAAAATAGGTGAAAAGTATAAACAAACAAAAAGATATTTTTTGTACATTCACTAATATGGCATAAAAAAGTTGTTATGAAAGCCTTTTAATAATACATAGGTTTATTTCTACAGAAAATCAGGCGTAGTGCAGCAGTTTCGGAAAAAAAATAATTCTTGCTCTAATATTGCTTTCAAATTCGAATACGTATGAGTTTTTTAATACTTTTATAGCGTAGTGTCACAGGCCGGGTATACGATAGTACATTATAAAAACAAGACATATTTACATACATATACATATATCTTGGTTGAACCAATATGATATCTATATATATAAAAGAAAGTCGTGTTAGTTACTTCGCTTATAACTCAAGAACGGATGAACCGATTTAGCTGAAAATTGGCAGGGAGGTAGTTTAGAGCCAGGAATAGGCTATAGGATACTTATGGGCGAGATTGGACAAAGGGGCGTGGTACCTCTCATACAAACCACAAATTAAAAATCTATTATTTCTGCTCCTGATAACGGTATTTGAACAAAATTTGGTATGTCGGTTTGGTGTAAATTTCTTAAGTGCTGCTGCAAATATGGGCGGGATTGGACAAAGGGGCGTGGTACCTCTCATACAAACCACAAATTAAAAATCTATTATTTCTGCTCCTGATAACGGTATTTAAACAAAATTTGGTATGTCGGTTTGGTGTAAATTTCTTAAGTGCTGCTGCAAATATGGGTGGGATTGGACAAAGGGGCGTGGTACCTCTCATACAAACCACAAATTAAAAATCTATTATTTCTGCTCCTGATAACGGTATTTGAACAAAATTTGGTATGTCGGTTTGGTGTAAATTTCTTAAGTGCTGCTGCAAATATGGGCAGGATTGGACAAAGGGGCGTGGTACCTCTCATACAAACCACAAATTAAAAATCTATTATTTCTGCTCCTGATAACGGTATTTAAACAAAATTTGGTATGTCGGTTTGGTGTAAATTTCTTAAGTGCTGCTGCAAATATGGGCGGGATTGGACAAAGGGGCGTGGTACCTCTCATACAAACCACAAATTAAAAATCTATATTTCTGCTCCTGATAACGGTATTTAAACAAAATTTGGTATGTCGGTTTGGTGTGCATTTTTTTAGTGCTGCTGCAAATATGGGCGGGATTGGACAAAGAGGCGTGGCACCACCCATATAACCCAAAAATTTAAATCGCCATATTTTGGGCATTTTTTGACCTACGTCGATGATATTTGGTACATATGGTATTGCCATAATTTGGAATACGTACCGGGAGAAAAGTGGATGGGACCACGCTCCTTTTTATTAAAATTAAAAATCGTAATATAGTCGTAACTACTGGACCGATCGTCACAATAGGATATATAAATACTTTTAATTTTATTTTATAACGAGGGGGGTAGCGAAGTACACCGGGATCAGCTAGTATACAATAAAATTAATATCGACATATATGATGAAAAAGTGCACAATTATCTAGCAATTGTATTGGTGCCATAAGACGCATATTAATATGTAAACATATCTGATATATTTTTAATGAATTTATCTAAGCTCTTTTCGAAATTTTATGCTCATACATTATCAATTTAAAAATGTATTCTTTTAATATAAATAATAAATATCGATACATCAAGCATATTGAGACTTTTAAATCACATACAAATCTTATTAATTTCTTACATTAGTACAGAAATAATAAAACTTTAATAAAATTAATATTTTGGCAACTTAACACTTTTATAATCAAATTAAACCACACCAAAAATATTGGTGTTAATAAACCCCAATTTGTGTGGTTAAAAATAACAGCTGACTGAAACAACTGACTTTTAACACTTGAAGATGTGGTTTAAAATGTTAGTGAATAGCAAAAAGGTTTAATTTTGGTGTTAACTTTTTTAAACCCAATTATGGTGGTTAAAAAAGCATAGTGAATCGCGCTACAGTTCAGAACAATTCACCATTAAGTTATGCTTATCCTGGACAATGTGAATGTGGAACATAGTATTATTTTATTAAATATTGCCACACTAAAGATTTAATTATGGATAACTACTTAGGTTATCTATTTAGGTTAACAATAAAGTATTTTATTGTTGTTATTTGTAATTCAGATACATACTTAGATATTTCTTTTATATTCTATTAATTTTTAATATTTCTTCTTTTATATCTCTCTCTAATCTATCATGAGTACGAAATATTTCAAAAATTTATATGAATTCAACTCCTTTGTCAATAATTATAATTCACATTTTTTAAACAATTCGTAAACTGAATAAATTTAAATATTTACTAAGTCAGTTAATAGAACTTCCTGATATAATATCCATTCAGGAAACCTGCTTCAATAAGAAATATCTAAGCTTATTGTAACGATTTATTTTATTTATTTGCTGATTTGACTTTAATCGTGTACCAAGAACCCTAGGTGGTCAAACTCAAGAATGATTAAATAAAGATTACGCCTTGCGCATGATTTACCGCTTGATGACGTAGTAGTCCCCTCGCAAAGGTTACCAAGTCTGTATCATATGAGAAATTTATAATTTCTTACAAAAAATTTATGTATTTTGTAATAGTTGGCAGCCCTGTAGTTAATTTACTCAGAGAGTTCTAAAAAAAAGTATTTCATCGGTGCTTAATAAACAACGAATTTCGTGTCATATTTTATAATAAATACATATAAAAAATATTAAAATAATTAAAATTATAAAAAAGTGTTTAAATTTGGTTGTTTAAAAGCTGCAAAGCTAAGAAAAATAAAAAACAAAATAAAGTGAAGAGATAACAAAGAGAGCAAATATGAAATGTGCAGTGGGCAAATGCAAACAAAGTAACAGCAAAAAAACAAGTGAGAAATTATGTTAAAACCTAATATTTTAAGTATTTTTAATAAAACGTTTGTGTTTTCAAAAAGCTGTATCGTTTTACAATTTTCCAAAAGATGAAGCTCGAAGGAAGTTATGGGTAATATTTTGCAAAAGAGTGAAGCCTGTAAATGTGGATAAAGAAAAAATTTGTGCTTTACATTTCAAGCAAGAGGATTTTGAAAGAATCTTGAAATTTGAAATGGGTAAGTTAAAACAAAATTAATTCTTGCAGTACATTACTAAGGCGTTATGAATAGGATTTAGCAAACGGCGTGCAAAAATATTAAAATCCCATGCAGTTCCCTCTTTAGACACTAGTGCTATTGAAATTGAAACGACAACTGCTAATAAAACTGAAGTTGCAAAAGTATATGAAAGACTATGTGAAACTGAAAAACAAAATGATATTTCGAATAGTTTTGAAGAAAAATTGGTCGCGGAAAATGCTCCACAGCCGACTGATCTTGAAGATCTTGAAAAAGAAGATGGCCTCCAAACTTACAATAAAACTTTGGAAATGAAAATGTATGTACATTTTTTAACATTAAGCAAATATTTATTTGAATCGTGTTTAGAGATGCACTTCTCAAGGAAAATTGTAGGCTGAAAATAGCAAAAAGTCAGTGTGATGTCATTATAAAAAATTTATCATGTTGTAATCAGAAATTAAGCTTTGCAAACGTTAATCTTGAGAAGGCCTTGAGACGTTTGTTCACTGAAGGTCAAATAAAAAAATTAAAAAGCGGTGATAAAAGACAGAATTTTACTGAGTCAGACATTGCCCAATCAATCAGCTTATACTCAGCAAGTGCCAAGGCTTACAGGCTGTTAATGAAAAAACAATTCCCACTTCCATCGGTCAGAACGTTGCAAAGATGGTCTCAAAAATTGAATATGTCAACAGGTATTTTGGAGCCTGTTGTGAAATTACTGTCTGCGGCCAACCAAATGTCGGAAACAGAAAAGCTATGTGTATTGAGTTTTGATGAGATGAAGGCAAAAAAGAAGTATTGCTACGATAAGTCAGCAGACTCTATGCTTGCACCAGCTAATTATATCCAGGTGGCCTTGTTAAGAGGTAAGTTATTTGCATCAACTTCAAGCGTTTTTAGAACCCTTCTTTATTCGCTAAAAGGTTTAATTTCAAATTGGAAGCAACCAATATATTATGACTACGACAGGCAAATGTCAAAAAATATTTTATTTAATATATTGAATACTATGAAGCAGAGTGGCTTTACAATTGTGGCAATTGTTTGCGATTTAGGTGGAGGAAATAGAAAACTATTCAGTGAACTTGACGTCGATTACGAAAAACCTTGGTACGTCTTATACAAATATCCGTCAATAATTTTTTTATTTTTGTATTTGTATATTCATATACAAATATATATATGTAGGTTTTCGTTCGACGAAACCAAAATATTTGTGTTCAATGATGTTCCACATTTGATAAAACTTTTGAGAAATCATTTTATTGATAGTGGATTCATCATTAACCAAAATTTAGTCAAAAAATATATAATTTTAAGACTTCTGTCCCTCCAATCTAATGACTTGAAGATCACACATAAAATATCAGCACATAATTTATGCGTGGTTGGACCTGAGAGACAGAAGGTCAAACTGGCCACCAAACTTTTCTCACATACAATTGCACAATCTATAACGCGAGCTGCCAGTTTGGGATATTTGTGGAACGAAAATTGGAGCGAGTGTAGTCAACTGTTCAAACTGGTAATGGCACACACAATTTTATTTCTTCAGGACATAGGAAAATTATATAAGTGATTTTACTTTTCTAGGTAAATGACTGGTTTGACGTTATGAATTCGAGAGTTCCGAGACAAGATACCAGAGATCGGTTCCACGCATACAGTTTGGCCCTGGAAAATCAAAATTATATTTTAAATAATATGTCGGAAATGATGTCAAAGATCCGTGTGATTGACAAAAAGTCTATGTTACCTTTTCAAAAAGGTTAAAAATTATATTGCAATCTTAAAAATATTTGACTTAATATAATTGTTTTGAATTAAATATATTCCACAGGTATCATTCAATCAAATAACGCGATGAAAATGCTACATATTGAACTAAAAAATCGATACAATATTAAGTATTTGTTGACGTATCGCCTAAATCAAGATGTGCTGGAAAATTTTTTTGGAATAATTAGATCGAAAGGCGGACTTCACGATCACCCTGATCGGGAAGAATTTAAATATAGACTTCGATCATACATTATGGGGTCAAACGAAGGCATTTTGAGTAGTAATGCAAATGTAGAGGTTGACAATGCACCCGATTTAGATGGAGATAACTCCTTAACAGGTTAATTTAAACGTACAATTTTAAATAATACAAAGTTTTATATTCCTAGTGATTTCTTCAGGTACAATACTTAAGAGTGTTAATCGTAAAACACATATAGATTTATTGGATACAGAAAGGAACGAAAGTGAGTTGGAAGACATGAAATATGATGGTTTAGAGAATTTGGCCGGATATATTTGCAACAAATTAAAGAATGGGAACCCTGATCTTGTGGTTAATCCTCTAAGCGACCGCAATTATTCATGGGTTAACCACTTAAGTGAAGGTGGGCTAAGTAAGCCATCAGCTTTATTAATGGAAACGCTGAGATCATGTGACACCATATTCTTCAAATTAAATGGTGACAAATTATTACTTTCAAGCGGATATTTACAAAAGCATTTGTTGGAAGCAAAAGAAATTGAAGCCAGTGAAGACGTGAAAAAACTTTTCTTTAGGTGTCGAATGTATTTTAGAATTAGGAAACTAAATGCCGAAATCGCTGAAAATGCTTATAAGCGAAAGAGAAAATTTGATAAAATAACAAAATAAAATGAATTCTACACCTAAAAAGCAAAACGAATATTATATAATTTTACTATTTGATTCTATCTAACATTTAATATTGTATTGAAGACATGCTATTCACTACTTTGTATGATATTGAAACAGCAAATATGAATTCTGGAAAGTTAATTAGTCTTAAGTTTATTTTCAAGTTAAAAACAAGCGTTGAAATTATGTCTTGTCTTTTAATTCTATCCATCTCTATAAAAAATTTTCTTTTTGAAAACTATATTTTATTTGCAGCAATAGTGAAATATTGTATTAAAAGTAATGAAAATCTATATATGGAATTATTATAAAGAATTTGTTTGCTTTCAAAAAATTTAGGTAGAAAAATAACAATTTGTCCCACTGTCATGTTTTTACACAAACATAATAATTCTACAGCTGAATTTTATTAGCCAATGAGAACACAGCTTGAGTGACGTCAGAATTCCAACATGCGCAGAAATGTTTTTTTATGCCTGCGTGATGGCGTAATCTTTATTTAATCATTCTTGCTACAAGGTATGTTCTTGTAATTTGCATAGGCGTCATTTGATTTACCAGGAGCGTGTCTCCCCTCGCAAAACTTTTGAAAATAAGTTGTTGCCAGCTCCCCGACAAACACTTGAGCAATCAATTCGCTAAGGTTGATAAAGTCACTGGTTGTCAATCTGGAAATAAAACATATTTTTTTCAATTGTACCATAAATATTTTGGGGTATAGAACAGTTGCTGCATCAACATAGCCTATCTGGAAAAGTGTCATAAGCTCATCAGTTAAAATAATATTTTTCCAAAAATATAGATCTAACAAGTTTAAGACTGCATAAATTATGCTGTTCGGTTGATTTAATATTTTTGGAATTTTTCTAAAGAAATTTATCGCTGTAGGAAAGAACTTACCTTCGATTTGGATTTAAAAGCAAATGTTGTATAATAGTTTTGCTTATCTTAATTCGTTCAGTATTGGTTAAAAGACGCTTTGGAAAATTTTTCACTATGACGGTGATTTTTTTCTAAAAACGATTTCAGTTCCTGTAAAAAAAAATAATAATAATATGTGATAAAATATCAAATTATTACTTACTTCTTTAGTATTAAACATTTGAGTGTCCTCAAAAGAATGGGGTAATTCAATTTCATTTACATGGCCCCCTTCCAATGTAGATGTTTGCGCTATTTGTTCCGATTGGGAATTTACTTCAGAAACTAGAATACCATTAAAAAATAAAATAATTAGAGAGTACAACACATATCACTCAGGATATTCTCTTTCGATTTAATTTTAAAACCAATTGTTTATGAAACAAAAAGGTTTAATTTGACATTTGTTCTCAAACATACATAAGTATGTGTTTAATTTGTTTTCGTCAAAAATATGTACATATGTGCGAATTAAAAGAACTTCTACACAAATACGTCTTTACATGTTCTTGGAATTGTTTTTTTTAATAAGTGATACAGCTAGAATACACGAACAAAATTAACAACATTTTATTGTAAATTTTCATAAATCCCTAAAAATACTTCCACCCAAAAATAGGAAAAAAATTTTATTTCACATTAGATGAGGGCACTTTTGAAAAAAAAAATAATTTTATGCTCAAAAAGCTGCATATAATTCCGCCTTACCCGATTTCAAAGTTTAACAAGTTCTGCAATAAAAAATAGAACGTAAACAATACACAGCAACAAGTGTTCGTGTATTCCGACCCAGCTGTACCAATTATTAAAAAAACATTCCACGAAAACACGGACAGACGTATATGTGTAGACTCTTTTAACACGCACATATTTTTGACGAAAGCAATATAAACAAATTAAACACTGACTCCCTTCCATCGCCGCAAACATTACTTACCTTTTAAGTGTAATATAAAATTGCAGTCGGGTGTATATTGCGATATGTATTCAATAATATCGCCTTCTTCTATTTCAAATTCATTTGTGGCGAAATATGTAAATGCATGTAGACCAATGCTCTTTTTCGGTGGCACGAAATAAGCCCCAAATCGAAAAATGAAATAAGCCCCAAAAAATTTTCAAATATTTTGTTTGGGCTTCATTTCATTTTTTTTTTTGGGCTTATTTCGTTTTTTAAAAATTTGGGGCTTATTTCATAAAATTTTTTGGTGTTTATTTCATTTTATTTGGGGCTTATTTCATATTCATACCATATTCTTAATTTTTTCTCTAAGAAAAACAATCTTGGTCGACATATATTCCCAACAAAATGTGTGTTTGTGACAATATACATTTATGGGGTTTACGAATTTTTAAACTCTGTTAAAGTTGGCATCACTTTTTTGTTATGAGTATGCATACACGTAAGCATGCATAATTTAGATAAAAAAAACAGATCAAATGACAATTGGAAAATTCTTAGTTAGCAACAGGCGAGTCGTAAACAAAGCACCACCCACCAAACCATTTTGATATAGCTGATTCAATATTGCCGTCACCGCGATAAGTGGACAATACACGGTCAATATTATTGTGCAACATTTAATGCAGAGCTGTCGTATTGATGAGTGTTCATATTGAGGGTTGTATAAATTTCAAGACAAAATCAAAATGCATATGACTTTGTACTTAATAAAAAATATTTAGTGGTACGAGTATGTATTACGCGTTGCGCAATTTTGAAGTTAGGTTCAATAAAATATTGATTTTTGTTTGGCAAAAGGCTGTTATTGACTTTTTTTATTATACAAGATGTATAGTATATGGACCGCATAACTAAACATAAATGGAAAGAAAATAAATTATTATATATTAGCAGCACAAACTATAAAATACAGACGTTATATAATAAGAATAGAATAAGTAATCGAGGTCAGACTGTATATGATATTTTCTAAACTAAATAACTTTGTACAGAAAGTATAATTTAATTGACAACTAATTTACCTTCGCAATATTGTTTTCTGGGTTATAAAATCGAAACAACAACAACACTTTTTATACCAAAGATGCCCAGCATAGTTGCCAGATGAAATGGGTCCGAATTCGTCAAATTTTTAGCGTAAAATCGTCAAAATAGTTTTCCGAAGTCGTCAATAAATCGTCGAATATAAAAACAAAATTTTTTTAAACATAACATTTATTTTATTTAACAAAACTTAACATAACAAATAAAATTCAAGGGTATAAATATATATTCATATAAAATAAAGTAAATTCTTATCAATAAAGAGATCAACTGTTGAAACAAAGTATAATCAAGGGGGTTACTCTGTATTGCGGTGCGAAAGCAAATGCGATGCGAAAACAATGTAAATAAGATTGCTTTCGCATCGCAATACAGAGTAACCCCCCAGGTGTTTTGTGTATTTTTTAATACAATACCTACATACCATATCCACAAAATATTAACAAGTTTAAATTTTTAGAGAAATTAGTGATAAAATTTGAGCTTAAATTAACAATGATGATAGTATTATTCATGTTAAAACACAATTGCAAAAATTAAAAAAAAAAAATTAAACACATATATTGGAGTTAAACTGTTTTATTAAATCAGGTACAACTTTTATGTCAAAACAATTACACTGTTTAATTTTAAATGATCTTTAGTATATAAAATTGCCTCCAAAGAAACTTTCTCTAACCGATTTCTAACTTTCGTCTTATTGAAATTAATTTGGCTAAAAATTCTTTCTACATTTGCCGAAGAATATGGTAAAACCAATTTTTTTTAATAAAATTAGTTAACGTGGGAAATAAAAGGCTAGACTTTTTTTCATTTCTGAAATCTTTTTCCAAAAATCTAAAAGTTTTATGTCCGTATCCGGGAAGAATTTTTCTAAAATTAGTAATTTCTATTGTCTGAACTCAGATTCGATTTCCTGCCTTTCACGCTTTTTAACAAAGTGTGAAAATACTTTAAGAATATCATTAAATGAATTGTTATTTTCTTCTATAATATTGTAGGAATTAATTTTGCTTAATGCTTTGAATTTGTCTTCAAAGTCAAATCTCAATAAAACTTGGTCACACAGTTCTACGTAAAACTTTGTACAATTTTTAATGATCTTTCATCACTTTCCATTTTCATAAATTTTGTGTAACAATTTTAATATACATATGAACATAGGAACAATCTCACTTATTCATGTTCAAGTTTTTGGCGTGCTTTAAAATATTGACACAAATGTATGTATGTAAATAACAATTGACAAATTATGAACATCAACAGTTTTAAGCAACCTAATATACTAAAATTATCAACTCAAAAACAACTAAATATGATAAAACTATGCGGCAAAAGCTGCCAAGTTCTTTAAAAAGTTCAAATTTCAAATTGTTTTAAAATCGTCAAATTTAAGACTCAAATCGTCACGTAGTCAAACTGCCTTTTTTGGCATGCCCAGTAGTGACTGATATCAAGAATGATTAAATAATTATTTAATCATTCTTGGCTGATATGAGCAAATTAAACTCACACGTATAATTACGCTCTTTTGTTTGATCGTCAATCAACCAATAGGAAATCAGCATGTTGAGTGGGAGCAGCGTTACCATTTGTCAAGATTTCCCATTTTTTGCAAGCTTTTTGAGATGCCAAAAAGTTTTAAATTTATTGGGTAAAAACACAAGTTTTTTTAAAATATATAAAGTTTTGTAAAGTTTTTTATAAATACATATATAATTTAACCTTTGCAGTATATGTGATGAAAATATTTAGTGATGTTTGTATGCGATGAAACGATCTTTTATTTTCTTACCTCCTTATTACTGCAACAGTGTCTAATTGTTTTTACTCCCTCTTAAGTACAACTATGCCGTTTTTATACATTGACAATTTGTAGCTAACTTTTGGCAGTTGTGGCGCAAAATAAATTAAAAAAACATGGCCAAATATTTAATGAAAAATGGTAAGAACAATAAAATATTTACATTTCTAAATAAAACAATGTACAAATAAGATATATATTTATTAATGTATGTTATATTTTTTTAAAGATCTCTAAATCTAAATATGTATGAATTTTATTTTTTATTATTTATTTTTTTTTTATTTATTTTTTTATTTTTTAGTATATGTTATTTTCCTGATTTTAATCGTTTTTATATTATATGATGATTTATAAAATAAATCAAATACATTCCAAATACATTTTTGTGTTTTCTTTTAAAATTTTGGTACTTTTGAAGAAAAAAAGTTTTTTTATGGAAAAAAAATTAACAGAATTGTTAATGCAGTGTTCAGAAAAAAGCATTAACACGAACTTCTTATATGAATTCTTTGGTTTTTTATTTATTTAAAGTTTTTATATGCATAGCAAAAAAAGCGATTTCCTGAAAGACATGACAGTTCTTTCTTGTGCCTCTCAACTCTTCTATTTTGTCATCCCATAAGTCCAGCAACATGTTTTCCAAATCCTGGTTGCATACTATGCGACGAGCAGTGCTTTTCTTTACTTAAACCAAAAATAAATTATTATATTTAAATATGTACAACATATAAAATAAAGTTAAAAAAAAGTAAAAACTTACGTGTGCCACTCATTTTGATATATTTTTCTTTATTTTTTCTTACACAATTATGTATACATACATATGTCATTCACAAAAAAATTAAACTGTCAATATGTATGTATCTGTAATTTTGCTAGAGATGACATTAAAATTATCGGAATATGTTGATTGGAACAAAATGATTTAGGAACATCTTTTAAAGATGTAGAAAGATGTTGACTTTTAGTACTGTGTATTTCTTATGGGAAGATGTTAACATCTTCTCAAATTGATGGTGGATGTTAGATGTTGCGTAGTGGAAAAAGGCTATAACTCTGAGTGGGAGAGACAAACTACACTTGCAGAACTTCTGTGTCTTATTTTACATTTTAATCGTCATTTCGACTGCCGTCAGTGAACACATAAATTGAAATTATTGCGAAAAATGCTTTTGATGACATGCAATGTCTTATTTGTCATAAGACATTTAAAAAAAAATAAGAAATATATTTTAAAAAAACATTAGAAAATTTGTGACATTTATAAAAGATTCAAATGTTTCTCACCACGATCTATTAATGTTTACTGAGGTACGTTGGTTAAGCCGAGGTAACAGTATCAATAGATTGTTTGAGCTTAGAAATGAAGTATTTGAATTTTTAGAAGCTGAAAATATCGAAATAACCGAAAAAGAATATTTAAAAGATTATCAATTTATTTTAGACATGGCGTTTTTAACCATAGCTTGGGAATTTCGATTAGAATTAGAAATCATTACGATTAGAGAAATAAAATAATCTAATCATTAGAATTGAATTTTGATAAAAATTTCAGATTACTAATTGATTAGATTAGAAATAATCAAAAATCTAATCACAATTAGTGTCATTCAGTTTCAACTCTCGTAGTGAACAGACGCGTTTTTATAATCGTCGCAACTGAATATAAAAAAAATATAAAAGAAAAAAAAATTTCACAATGTCACAACATATATAAAAAAAACAAAATATTTATTGAACAGTTATTTTACTGGTTTTATTTTATTTTTTGCTTGTGTGCAATACACATAAATATTTGCATACACAAACTAATATACATAAGTGAAAATACAAAAAAAGAGAACTCTAAATGAGTTCACCTTCTAACAACAACAATAAACCTACAAGCAGTAGGAATGTACAATATATAACTTTGGTTGCTAACGACGACAAAAAAAATGAAGTAAACACAAACCTGAATACTACACAAAACACAAATACTCGTGCGCGATCATTATCTTTGAACATGTTAAATATCGATCAAGAAGCAACAACAATTGCACCTATTAGCAAACTTGTCAGCTTAGCTGTACAATCAAACAAACAAACAATAAATACCCAGGTGACCAACGTGCACAAAATTGTAAATGCAGTGAGTGAAAATAGTGATAATAAAATCCAAACTGGTATGGACAGATACATAACCGTGCTAAAAAGGGGAAGAAGTCCCAAATCAGCTGAAATAACGTCAACGGCGAAAATGCCCAAAGATGGGAAAAATAATATTAAACATTCTGAAAATCGTTTTGCGATTTGGAATGAACAAGTCGATGAAGACACAAGTACAACAAGGTCCACTAAACCACCGCCGATATATTTAAGAGAACAGAACTCCAACCTTTTGGTAAAAAGCCTTATCTCATTAATTGGAGAAAATGAGTTCTATGTAACTCCAATTAAGCGCGGCAAAATCAACGAAACTAAAATTCAGGTAACACAAGAAAATAATTATAGAAAAATTGTCTCAGATTTTGAGACTAAAAACAAAAACTTTTATACATATCAACTGAAGAGTGCTAAAGGCCTAACAGTAGTTATAAAAGGAATAGATTCAAGCGTGGATCCGGAAGAGGTAAAGTCTGGCCTTGAAAATAGTGGCTTCAAAGTCAAAAATGTTTCAAACATTAAAAACAGGGAAAAAATCCCCCAACCTATTTTTAGAGTCGAGCTACAGCCAGGCGACTTGAAAATTAAAAAAAATGAATCGCACCCAATCTATAGCTTAAAATACTTGTTGCATCGAAGAGTTACCGTTGAGATGCCACATAAAAAAACTGGACCTATCCAATGCATGAACTGTCAAGGATTTGGCCATACCAAAACTTATTGCAAGTTGCCTACCGTTTGCGTTGTATGTGGCGAGTTACACAGTACCGCTAACTGTGACAAAATAAAAGGTGATACCAAAGCAAAAAAATGTAGTAATTGCGGCGGAAACCACACTGCCAACTATAGGGGCTGCCCTCTTTATTCTCTTTTTAAAAATTCGTCGAACAGAAAAACCAATGCTACTCCCGCTCAGCCCAACACTCATTTAAACTACCCACAGTTACCTCAACCGTCGTCTAGCCATAATCAATACTCAAATGTTTTAAAGTCTAACACGACTCTTACTCAACAAAAACCCAATAGTCAATCTTCATACGCTAATATTTTAAAGAGTAACCAGATTCCGGCGCAAAAAACTGTACCAGTAGATGAAGAATCAGGGCATAATTTTAGTCGTATTGAAGCCTCAATAGAGATCCTTATACAAACAGTAAATACATTCACTCTCAACATGTCCTGTATGATGCAGGAAATGTTGAAAATGCAGTCTACCTTGTTGCAGGCTGTATTGAACAAACCATGAACTTACGAATCTGTTTTTGGAACGCAAACGGCATCTGCCAACACAAAAATGAAATTGAATATTTTCTTCTGGATAAACAAATCGATGTTATGCTTATCTCAGAAACTCACTTGACGTCCCGAAGCTATTTTAGAATTAGTGGATATAATTTCTACGACACCAAGGATCCTCAAGGTAGAGCTTGTGGTGGCTCTGGAATCCTAATAAAAACTCGAATAAAACAATACCTACTAAACGACCTTCGTGAAGAATATCTTCAAGCAACGAACATCTGCATTGAAAATTTTTATCAAAAGCTTGTGATATCATCTGTTTACTCTCCTCCCAGGTTTTCAATTTCAGAGAGTCAAGATACCGCATTTTATACAACACTGGGGTCCCGTTTTCTAGCAGCTGGCGACTACAATGCTAAACACACTTTTTGGGGCTCACGTTTAATCAGTCCCAAGGGTCGTGTTTTGTTTGACACAATTTCAAAAATGGGTTTGAATGTAGTTTCAAGTGGTCACCCAACATATTGGCCAACGGATCGTCAAAAAATTCCTGATGTTATCGACTTTGGGATTATGAAAGGCGTGCCCAGCGAAATGATTGCAGTAGAAGCATCTCTGGATTTGTCTTCAGATCACTCGCCTACTATTATCACTATTTACTCACACACAACTACAACACCAACATGTGATTTACCGCTGACACCTGCACGTATTAACTGACTGAAATACAAAAAATATTTGAGTGCTCATTGCACGGAAAATATGCCATTGAGAACACCTGCTGACATAGAAAATTCTATTAGGTTGTTTGAAGCACATGCTAAACAAGCTGCTCTTAATGCTTCTTCAATTCAACCAAATCAACAAGCGAGATTTAACAATATTTTTTGTGCAGATGTAGAAAGGCTATTGACTGAAAAACGGAGAGCTCGACGAGAATGGCAACGTTACAGATCGCCTCAGCTAAAATTAAGGCTTAAGGAGTGCACCAAACAGCTAAGAAAAGTTTTACAATCACAAAAAACTGCTTCGCTGCAAAAATTTCTGCAAGAACTCGATGCAACACCATCAACAGATTATTCGCTGTGGCGTGCAGCCAGAGGACTTAAAAGGCCAGCGATTTGTAAACCACCATTACGAGCCTCTAATGGTGACTGGGCAAGAACTGATGCTGAAAAAGGTGATCTATTTGTTAAGCACCTAGAAAAAGAATTTACCCCGAATATTTCTGCTGATATTGTTGAACTGCCACCAGTCGTCTCTTTGCCAGAAATACCGATGAGATTTAACATGACGGAGATTGAAAATACTATTACTAGTCTTAACACCAGAAAAGCCCCAGGTGTCGACAAAATAAGCAACAAAATGCTTCAACAACTGCCTTATATTGCAAAAAGAGTTATACTCTTAATTTTTAATAGTATTCTACGGCTGCAATACTATCCTGCAGAATGGAAGGTTTCGATGATTATTATGATACCAAAGCCCGGCAAGGATCATACGAAGGATGAATCCTATCGGCCTATTAGCTTATTGCCCAACATTTCAAAACTATTTGAAAAGCTGTATATGAGCAAGCTGATGCCTATAGTGACTAGAAGTGGATGCATTCCAGATCATCAATTCGGTTTTCGCAGACAACATAGCACTATTGAACAAACTCACAGACTTGTGAACGTAGTTAGAGACACCTTTGAAAAAAAGAAATTTTGCTCTGCACTCTTTTTAGATGTTTCTCAAGCTTTCGATAAAGTATGGCACGAAGGTCTTATACATAAATTAACGCAAAATCTACCCGCAAACATTGTTAGGCTTTTAATAATCTACCTAATGGAATGAAAATTTGTAGTTAGGGAAGGCAATTTCTTAAGCCCACCGCAGTCGATCGAAGCCAGAGTTCCCCAAGGCAGTATCTTCGGTCCATTACTTTATTTAATATATGCCTCTGACTTACCGTTAAGTAGTAACATTCATACATCAACATTTGCCGATGATACAGCTTTTCTAAGCGTTCACGAAAATCCTGTAGAAGCTTCCCGTAATTTACAAGGGTATATATCCAAATTGCAAAATTGGCTCAAACAATGGCGTATTAAAGTTAACGAGCAGAAATGTGTACACGTAACTTTTACGTTGCGCAAGGAAACATGCCCGCCTATAAAAATTAACACCGAGACCATACCGCAACACACTGTTGTCAATTATCTAGGCGTTCATCTTGATCGTCGATTAACATGGAAATCGCATATAGACACAAAGTTAATACAAATGAAATTAAAAGCAGCCCAAATGAATTGGCTTATTGGAAGAAATTCTATACTAAGCCTAGACTGTAAACTACTATTATACAACGCGATCCTAAAACCAATATGGTTCTATGGAATCCAGTTATGGGGCACTGCCTCAGCATCAAATGTCGAAAAAACTCAAAGTCGACAGAATAAAATTTTACGTACAATTATAGCAGCCCCCTGGTATGTCAGAAATCATCGAATTCATAAAGATCTAGATGTTGGTGAAGACAGTATTTTCAAAAAACGATAAAAAATATATAAAAAAACTTGAGGTGCACCCAAATGTACTTGCTCGCAATATTTTAAATTATAGAGGCCACACCCGGCTGAGAAGGAAGAATACTCTTTTCCTCAGCCGTACACGAGAGATGTAAAACAACATAAATTAACCGTTGAAATTTAAAATGTTGTTTAGCATTGGCTAAACTTATATTAAATATTTTTTTAATTTAAGATTTGAAAAACTTATTGATAACACAAGGGAACAAGGGTTCTGTTGATTAAGAACTGAATATTGTTTTTAAAGTTATTTGGGACGCTGAATCCAAATCTGCACTTGGTTTTTCTCTATCAGCTCGACTTTTCGAGATATACCGTTATGTCCAAAATTGAGGCACTTCTGCTACACATATTGGAATAACTTGAAAACGGTTCACCGTATTAAGTTAAAAAAAAATTCGAAATTCCCCAACAATATTATCTTTAAGCCGTGCTTACAATGTTTTTAAATTTTCCCAGTAGTTTCAGAGATATCGTTGAAGTTTTGGAAAAAAAATAGCAATTTAAAAAAAAAAAAAATTTTTTGTTCTTTAAAAATTCATAAAAAATAAAAATGAGACATAAATCACAGTTTTGGTCTAAAAACATTTAGTTAAATATATTTCGAATGAAATGAGCTTTATTTCATTGAAATCGGTGCACAACTTTTGATTTTTTTCAGGATTTACTGAATTGATAAAAATCGCGATTTCCTGGTCCAAATTTCAAGTTTTTGCCTTCAGGCGTTTAGGCTGTGCGATGATGAATCAGTCAGTCAGTAACGTTACATTTTTATATATATAGATTGAATCTTCAATTATATATTAAATTACACAAGGGAACAAAATTGAACTTTTTTTGTGTTGATTTGAAAATGATAGCAAATTTTTACTAATTTGAGGTCGCTGATTTCAAATCTAATCTCCATTTTTCTCTATCAGCTCGACTTTTTGAGATATACCGTTATGTCCAAAATTGAGGCACTTCCGCTACACATATTGGAATAACTTGAAAACGGTTCACCGTATTAAGTTAAAAAAAAAATTAAAAATTCCCCAACAATATTATCTTTAAGCCGTGCTTACAATGTTTTTAAATTTTCCCAGTAGTTTCAGAGATATCGTTGAAGTTTTGGAAAAAAATAGCAATTTTTAAAAAAAAAAAAAATTTTGTTCTTTAAAAATTCATAAAAAATAAAAATGAGACAAAAATCACAGTTTTGGTCTAAAAACATTTAGTTAAATATATTTCGAATGAAATGAGCTTTATTTCATTGAAATCGGTGCACAACTTTTGATTTTGTTCAGGATTTACTGAATTGATAAAAATCGCGATTTCCGTACAAAAATAACATAGACCATAAAATTCGATGAACGTGTTTCGCTTTTATTCTCAATTAAGTGAAGTTACCTGATTTTGAAGTGAAGGAAAAAACGTTCATTGGTTTTTTATGATTCTAAGAATTAAAAAAATTAAGTAATAAAAAAAGATTATTTCATTTTTATGGTTGCGGTAGCAAACTCATAACACCTATAAATTTTATTGTTCCTTTATGACACCTAGTCAGCTCACAGTCAATTAAAGGGAAAAAAGGAAACTGCACTTGTTTTTATTGATGTGTAGTTTTCCGTTGGCTACCTGTAACGGATGATTTTTATACAGAAATTCCACCCACATTTATGAGTGCTCATTATTTGGAAAGTTGCGAAAAATTTGAAACGAAAAAATATAAAACATTTTAACCTAGAACATTTCATCAGTCAACACAAAAAAATTTTGATTTTTCTCCCTTGTGTTATTTATTGAAAACTGTGTTACTTTGAAATATACGTCAAAATTGGGCAATGACTACGTCAAGAAACACCTGTAAAATCAATCCCAACTATTTTTGTAACATAAGTGGCGAATACACTACAGTTGTCTGCGAAAACCGAATTGATGATCTGGAATACATCCATTACTAGTCACTATAGGCATCAGCTTGCTCATATACAGCTTTTCAAATAGTTTTGAAATGTTAGACAGTAAACTAATAGGCCGATAGGATTCAACCTTTGTATGATCATTGCCGGGCTTTGGTATCATAGTAATTAGCGAAACCTTCCATTCTTTATGATAGTGCTCTAGGCGTAGAATACTGTTAAAAATGAATAGTATTATTCTTTTTGCAGTGTAAGGCAATTCTTGAAGCATTTTGTTGCTTATTTTGTCGACACCTGGGGCACTTCTGGTGTTAAGACTAGTAATAGTATTTTCAATCTCAGTCATGTTAAATCTCATCGGTATTTCTGGTAAAGAGACGACTGGTGGCAGTTCAACAATATCAGCAGAAATATTCGGAGTGAAAACTTTTTCTAAGTGTTTAATAAAAAGTGCACCTTTTTCAGCATCAGTTTTTGCCCAGTCACCATTTGGGGCTCGTAATGGGGGTTTGCATATCACTGGCCTTTTTAGTCCTCTGGCTGCACGCCACAGTGAATAATCTGTTTGTGGTGTTGCATCTAGCTCTTGAAGGAATTTTTGAAGGGAAGCTGTTTTTTGAGCTTGCAAAACTTTCCTAAGCTGCTTGGTGCACTCCTTAAGCCTTAATTTTAGCTGGGCCGATCTGTAGCGCTGCCATTCTCGTCGAGCTCGCCGTTTTTCAGTCAATAGCCTTTCTATATCTACAGAAAAAATATTGTTAAATCTCACTGGTTGGTTTATTTCATTTGAAGTAGCATTAAAAGCAGCTTGTTTAACATGCGCTTCAAACAACCTGAGAGAATCGTCTATGTCTGAAGGTGTTCTCAGCGGCATTTTTTCCGAGCAATGAGCACTCAGATATTTTCTGTATTTCAGCCAGTTAATACGTGCAGATGTCGGCGCTAAATCACATGTTGTGTGTGAGTAAATAGTGACAATAGTAGGCGAGTGGTCTGAGGATAAGTCCAAAGATGCTTCAACTTCAACTATCTCGCTGGGCACGCCTTTCACAATTCCAAAGTCGATAACATCAGGAATTTTTTGTCGATCTGTTGGCCAATATGTTGGCTGTCCACTTGAAACTACATTCAAACCCATTTTAGATATTGTGTCGAATAAAATTCGTCCCTTAGGTGTGATTAAACGTGAACCCCAAAATGTGTGTTTAGCATTGTAGTCGCCAGCTGCTAGAAAACGAAGGCCCAGTGATTTATAAATAGCCGTATATTGACTCTCGGTAATTGTGAATCTGGGGGGCGAATAGACAGATGATATTACAAGTTTTTGATAGTAAGTTTCGATGCAGATGTTCGTTGCTTGAAGATAATCTTCACAAAAATCATTCAACAGGTGGTGTTTTATTCGCGTTTTTATTAGGATTCCCGAACCACCGCAAGCTCTGCCACGGGGATCCTTGGTGTCGTAAAAATTATATCCACTAATTCTGAAACAGCTTCGAGATGTCAAATGAGTTTCTGAGATAAGCATAACATCGATTTGTTTATCCTGAAGAAAATATTCTATTTCGTTTTTTTGTTGGCAGATGCCGTTTGCGTTCCAAAAACAGATTTTTAAGTTCATGGTTTGCTTAGTACAGCCTGCAACAAGGTAGACTGCATTTTCAACATTTCCTGCATCATACAGGACATGTTGAGAGTAAATGTATTTACAGTTTGTATTAAGCTCTCAATTGAGGCTTCAATACGACTAAAATTATACCCCGAATCTTCATTTACATTTACGGTTTTTTGCGCCGTACTCTGATTGCTTTTTAAAATACTAGCGTATGAAAATTTGTTGTTAGATTGTTGTTGAGCACTAGTCGCGTTAGACTTGAAAATGTTTGAAAATTGATTTTGGCTGGTGGACGGTTGAGGTAACTGTGGATAGTTAATAGGGGTTTTAGGTTGAGCGGGAGTAGCATTGGTTTTTTTGGTTGATGAATTCTTAAAAAACGAGTAAAGGGGGCAGCCTCTATAGTTGGCAGTGTGATTTCCGCCGCAATTGCCACATTTTTTCGCCATGGTATCACCTTTTATTTTATCACAGTTAGCAGTACTGTGTAACTCACCACATACAACGCAGACTGTAGGCAACTTGCAATAAGTCTTCATGTGCCCAAATTTTTGGCAGTTCAGGCATTGAACAGGTCCAGCTCTTTTATGTGGAAGCTCAACAGTAACTCTTCGATGCAACAAGTACTTTAAGTCATATATTGGATGCGCTTCATTCTTTTTTATTTTTATGCCATCTGGCTGTAACTCGACTCTAAATATTGGTTGGGGGATTTTTTCTCTATTTTTAATGTTTGAGACATTTTTCACCTTGTAGCCACTATTTTCAAGGCCAGACTTGACCTCTTCCGGATCCACGCTAGAGTCTATACCTTTTATTACGACTGTTAGACCTTTAGCACTCTTTAATTGATTGGTACGTGTAGAAGTTTTTATTTTTAGATTCTAAATCTGAAACAATTTTTCGGTAATTATTTTCATGAGCTACCTGAATTTTTGTTTCATTGATGTTTCCGCGCTTAATTGGAGTTACATAAAACTCATTTTCTCCAATTAATGAGATAAGACTTTTAACCAGCAAACTGGAATTCTGCTCTCTTAAATATATGGGTGGGGGCTTACTCGAACTTATTGTAGTTGTGTCTTCATCGCCTTGTTCAGATAAAATCGCGAAACGATTTTCGGAATTTATTATATTGTTTTTTCCATCTCTGGGAACTTTCGATGTTGAAGCAATTTGAGCTGATTTTGGACTTCTTCCCCTTTTTAACACGGTTATGTATCTGTCCATTCCAGTTTGAATTTTATTATCATTTATTG
Organism: Lypha dubia; assembly: GCA_947311025.1. Lineage (NCBI taxonomy): Eukaryota > Metazoa > Arthropoda > Insecta > Diptera > Tachinidae > Lypha > Lypha dubia. Next base: position 72,500,878 of record OX371261.1, on the reverse strand, counting down.
TACTCACCGCATCTACCATTTTGTGCACGTTGGTCACCTTGTTACTTATTGTTTGTTTGTTTGTTTGTACAGCTAAGCTGACAAGTTTGCTGATGGGTACAATTGTTGTTGCTTCTTGATCACTATTTAACATGTTCAGAGATAATGATCGCGCACGAGTATTTGTGTTTACTGTTAAATTCAGGTTTTTGTTAAATTCAGTTTTCATCAGCAACTAAAGTTATATATTGTACGTTCCTACTGCTTGTAGGATTATTGTTGTTTTTATCAGAAGATGAACTCATCAAAGTTCTCTTTTTTTATTTTCACTTATATTAGTTTGTGTATGCAAATATTTATGTATATTGCACACAAGCAAAAAATAAAATAAAACCAGTAAAATAACTGTTCAATAAATGTTTTTTTTTTTTTGATTTTTTGTGACTTGAAAATATTTTTTTTATTTAATTTTTTTTTTATATTCAGTTGCGACGATTATAAAAACGCGTCTGTTCACTACGAGAGTTGAAAAGTTGGAGAAACTCATTTGACATCTCGAAGCTATTTTAGAATTAGTGGATATAATTTCTACGACACTAAGGATCCTCGAGGTAGAGCTTGTGGTGGCTCTGGAATCCTAATAAAAACTCGAATAAAACACTACCTCCTAAATGACCTTCGTGAAGAATATCTTCAAGCAACGAACATCTGCATTGAAAATTTTCATCAAAAGCTTGTGATGTCATCTGTTTATTCTCCTCCCAGGTTTTCAATTTCAGAGAGTCAATATACCGCATTTTATACAACACTGGGGTCCCGTTTTCTAGCAGCTGGCGACTACAATGCTAAACACACTTTTTGGGGATCACGTTTAATCAGTCCTAAGGGTCGTGTTTTGTTTGACACAATTTCAAAAATGGGTTTGAATGTAGTTTCAAGTGGTCAGCCAACATATTGGCCAACGGATCGACAAAAAATTCCTGATGTTATCGACTTTGGAATCTCGAAATGATTGAAGTAGAAGCATCTTTGGATTTGTCTTCAGATCACTCGCCTACTATTATCAGTATTTACTCACACACAACTGCTACACCAACATGTGATTTACCGCTGACATCTGCACGTGTTAACTGGCTGAAATACAAAAAATATTGAGAACACCTACTGACATAGAAAATTCTATTAGGTTGTTTGAAGCACATGCTAAAAAAGCTGCTCTTAATGCTTCTTCAATTCAACCAAATTAAAAAAGCGAGATTTAACAATATTTTTTGTGCGGATATAGAAAGGCTATTGACTAAAAAACGGAGAGCTCGACGAGAATGGCAACGTTACAGATCGCCTCAGCTAAAATTAAGGCTTAAGGAGTGCACCAAACAGCTAAGAAAAGTTTTACAATCACAAAAAACTGCTTCGCTGCAAAAATTTCTGCAAGAACTCGATGCAACACCATCAACAGATTATTCGCTGTGGCGTGCAGCCAGAGGACTTAAAAGGCCAGTGATTTGCAAACCACCATTACGAGCCTCTAATGGTGACTGGGCAAGAACTGATGCTGAAAAAGGTGATCTATTTGTTAAGTACCTAGAAAAAGTATTTACCCCGAATATTTCTGCTGATATTGTTGAACTGCCACCAGTCGTCTCTTTACCAGAAATACCGATGAGATTTAACATGACGGAGAAAAGCCCCAGGTGTCGACAAAATAAGCAACAAAATGCTTCTACAACTGCCTTATATTGCAAAAAGAGTTATACTCTTCATTTTTAATAGTATTCTACGGCTGCAATACTATCCTGCAGAATGGAAGGTTTCGATGATTATTATGATACCAAAGCCCGGCAAGGATCATACGAAGGTTGAATCCTATCGGCCTATTAGTTTATTGCCCAACACTTCAAAACTATTTGAAAAGCTGTATGCCTATAGTGACTAGAAGTGGATGCATTCCAGATCATCAATTCGGTTTTCGCAGACAACATAGCACTATTGAACAAACTCACAGACTTGTGAACGTAGTTAGAGACACCTTTGAAAAAAAGAAATTTTGCTCTGCGCTCTTTATAGATGTTTCTCAAGCTTTCGATAAAGTATGGCACGAAGGTCTTATCCACAAATTAACACGCAATCTCCCCGCAAACATCGTCAAGCTTTTAAAAAGCTATTTAGAGGAACGAAAATTTGTAGTTAGGGAAGGTAATTTTTTAAGCCCTCCGCAGTCGATCGAAGCCGGAGTTCCCCAAGGCAGCATCTTCGGTCCCTTACTTTATTTAATTTATGCCTCTGACTTACCGTTAAGCAATAACATTCATACATCAACATTTGCGGATGATACAGCTTTTTTAAGCGTCCATGAAAATCCAGTAGAACCTTCCATCAACTTACAAGGGTATATATCCAAATTGGAAAAATGGCTTAAACAATGGCGTATAAAAGTTAACGAACAGAAATGTGTACACGTCACTTTTACGTTGCGAAGGGAAACATGCCCGCCTATACAAATCAACACTGAGACTATTCCGCAACATACTGTAGTCAAATATCTAGGCGTTCACCTTGATCGCCGTTTAACATGGAAATCGCATATAGACGCAAAGTTGATGCAAATGAAATTAAAAACTGCCCAAATTAATTGGCTTATGGGAAGAAATTCTATACTGAGCCTAGACTGTAAACTTCTACTATACAACGCGATCCTGAAACCAATATGGTCCTATGGAATCCAGTTATGGGGCACTGCCTCAGCATCGAATGTCGAAAGAATTCAAAGGCGACAGAATAAAATTCTACGTACAATAACAGCAGCCCCCTGGTATGTCAGAAACCATCGAATTCATAAAGACCTAGACGTTCCGTTGGTGAAGACAGTATTTTCAAAACACGCGAAAAAATATATAAAAAAACTTGAGTTGCACCCAAATCCACTTGCGCGCAATATTCTTCATTATAGTGGCCACACCCGGCTGAAAAGAAGGGATACTCTTTTTCTCAGCCGTTCACGAGAAATGTAAAGCAACAAAAATTAACCCTTGAAATTAAAAATTTTGTTTCGCATTGGCTAAACTTATATTTAATATTTTTTTAGATTTAAGATTTGAAAAACTTATTGATAATTTAATATAAATAATTAAAGATTCAATAAATAATAAAATTATCATAAAAAAAAAAAAAACAATTAGTGTCGATTAGCATTTCTAATCAAATCTAAACAAAAAAATAATTGATTAGATTTCTTGATTACTGGTTGGATTATTTCATTTGAAGTAGCATTAAAAGCAGCTTGTTTAACATGCGCTTCAAACAACCTGAGAGAATCGTCTATGTCTGAAGGTGTTCTCAGCGGCATTTTTTCCGAGCAATGAGCACTCAGATATTTTCTGAATTTCAGCCAGTTAATACGTGCAGATGTCGTCGCTAAATCAAATGTTGTGTGTGAGTAAATAGTGACAATAGTAGGCGAGTGGTCTGAGGATAAGTCCAAAGATGCTTCAACTTCAACCATCTCGCTGGGCACAACTTCCACAATTCCAAAGTCGATAACACCAGGAATTTTTTGTCGATCTGTTGGCCAATATGTTGGCTTCAAACTACATTCAAACCCATTTTAGATATTGTGTCGAAACAAATTCGTCCCTTAGGAGTGATTAAACGTGAACCCCAGAATGTGTGTTTAGCATTGTAGTCGCCAGCTGCTAGAAAACGGAGGCCCAGTGATTTATAAAAAGCCGTATATTGACTCTTGGTAATTGAGAATCTGGGGGGCGAATAGACAGATGATATTACAAGTTTTTGATAGTAAGTATCGAAGCAGATGAACGTTGCTTAAAGATAATCTTCACAAAAATCATTCAACAGGTGGGGTTTTATTCGCGTTTTTATTAGGATTCCCGAACCACCACAAGCTCTGCCACAAGGATCCTTGGTGTCGTAAAAATTATATCCACTAATTCTGATACAGCTTCGAGATGTCAAATGAGTTTCTGAGATAAGCATAACATCGATTTGTTTATCCTGAAGAAAATATTCTATTTCGTTTTTATGTTGGCAGATGCCGTTTGCGTTCCAAAAACAGATTTTTAAGTTAATGGTTTGCTTAGTACAGCCTGCAACAAGGTAGACTCCATCATACAGGACATGTTGAGAGTAAATGTATTTATCATTTACATTTACGGTTTTTTGCGCCGTACTCTGATTGCTTTTTAAAATACTAGCGTATGAAAATTTGTTGTTAGCTCGTTGTTGAGCACTAGTCGCGTTAGACTTGAAAATGTTTGTATATTGAATTTGGCTGGTGGAAGGTTGAGCGGGAGTAGCATTGGTTTTTTTGTTTGATGAATTCTTAAAAAACGAGTAAAGGGGGCAGCCTCTCGACTCTAAATATTGGATGGGGGATTTCTTCCTTATTTTTAATGTTTGAGACATTTTTCACCTTGTAGCCACTATTTTCAAGGCCAGACTTGACCTCTTCTGGATCCACGCTAGAGTCTATAACTTTTATTACGACTCTTAGACCTTTAGCACTCTTTAATTGGTACGTATAGAAGTTTTTATTTTTAGATTCTAAATCTGAAACAATTTTTCGGTAATTATTTTCATGAGCTACCTGAATTTTTGTTTCATTGATGTTTCCGCGCTTAATTGGAGTTACATAAAACTCATTTTCTTCAATTAATGAGATAAGGCTTTTAACCAGCAAACTGGAATTCTGCTCTCTTAAATATATGGGTGGGGGCTTACTCGAACTTATTGTAGTTGTGTCTTCATCGCCTTATTCAGATAAAATCGCGAAACGATTTTCGGAATTTATTATATTGTTTTTCCATCTCTGGGAACTTTCGCTGTTGAAGCAATTTGAGCTGATTTTGGACTTCTTCCCCTTTTTAACACGGCTATGTATCTATCTATTATTATCACTCATTGTACTCACCGCATTTACAATTTGTGCACGTTGGTCACCTTGTTACTAATTGTTTGTTTGTTTGATTGTACAGCTAAGCTGACAAGTTTGCTGAAAGGTGCAAATGTTGTTGCTTCTCGATCAATATTTAGATTTGGAGAGCAAGATCGCGCACGAGTAGTTGTGTGTTGTGTAGAATTCAGGTTTTCATTTTCGTCGTCATGAACCAAAGTTAAATAAACATTCTTACTGCTTGTAGGTTTATTATTGTTGTTGTTGGTAGAAGATGAACTCATTTAGAGTTCTCTTTTTTATGTTCACTATATGAGTTTGTATTTGCAGATATTTATGTATATTACACGCAAGCAAAAAGTTTATTAAAAACCAGTATAATAACTGTTTAATCAATGTTTTGTTATTGTTTTTTTTTTTGTGATTTTAACTTTCAATAATTTTTAATATTCAGTTGCGACGATTATAAAAACGTGTCTGTACACTGCGAGAGTTAAAACTGCATCATTTGTTTTGGTCTTAGTTGCATTTGAAATAGTGATAATTCAAGTCCCTATAAGATTTTATAAGACAACTCCTTTGTATTGCGCCTAATAGATTTTCCAGTTCTTAATCATTGCTGTATCCAAGTAAAGGAAGTTGTCCGATTGTGCTGAAATATGGACTAAACGTAGCACTTCTTTACTAGTAATTACAGCCTAAGTTTTGCTGTATGCGCATATTGCTAATGCTTGTCATTCCCTAACCCTTATACATTAATGAAAATTATTTTATTCACTTTAACTGTTTACCCATAAAAAATTACATATTGTAAGTTATATAAAAAAAAGGAATATAGATATATGTACATATATACATTTGTGTAAATAAATATATATATATACATATATACAAACATATATATTTTAACAGCGGGTATAATTATGAGAAAGAAGCCACCAAGAGGCAGACCTAAGACGCATATACCTTCGGCTAATAATATTTCTATTAGCTTAGATTGTAAATTGGATTTCTCTAACCCGCGAAAAGCCGTACATAGCCATCAACCCACCATTAGTGTTGCTAAGAACTTACAATATCAATTTCCTTCTCCTGGAGGTGAACAATTTGTTGCACAAGACTTCAGTTTTATCATGGACTCTTCAAACCCATTAAATTTGCCTAGTCAAGCAGCTCCTGCAGCGCCAGAAATAGATAATAACTATTTTAAAAGCCAAGACTTAGCTCAAGCTCTTCCTCCAGAGACGATATCTAATGATAATAATGCTTCAATGGACTCCCTTGTTATTTATTTTCAACAAACCTTACGCGAAACGCAAGAAAGCTTCCGACAGGAATTTGAGGACTTGAAAAATAGTATGAGAAGCGACTTCAATAATGCTTCTGCAAATTTAAGACCAACCATAGCGCAACCACCACAGGGTCATTTCCGCGTTCTTCTGGGGCTAAATTCCGCAACGATGAATTTTGAAGTGATCACCAATTTCAGTGTTCAATTTTGATTTTTGTCTCCGCAATGGTGAGAATGAATAAATTTGACAGTTGTAGTGAACACTAGAGAAACAATTTGTCCACTTAAAAATTTGGGGTGAATTTTGGTATTTTACAAAATATATTTTATTTTATTTGAGTGATGGATAGATTAAAAAAACCTTCAGAGGTACAAAAAGAGGCTCTCTTGGATTACATGGAAATGCATGTAGTTTGCTTGTGATAGGCAAGTAAATATAAATTATTCAGCAAATGGAGCAACATTGCGACATGAAAGGTGGAAGGAAATTGCCCATAAACTTAACAGCATTGGTGGATCAATCAAAGATCCACAAAAATTGAGAAAATTTTGTACTGTCCAAAAGAATGAGAAACAGTTTTTTGAACTTTTTATAATTACTTGATTTAAAGGCTTCGCATCATAGAAAGACAGGCGCTCTTAAAATATCGTCGAATAATATTAATATATATGTAATCAATAGCTCAAACACTTTTAAATTCTTTTTTATTAAAATAATTTACAAACAAAAATAAAAAATCAATTAGAAAATTTATGTATGTGATAAGCAAATTTGACAATTCAGCTTATTATTCAGCCAGAACTAGCACATTCAGCACAATAAAATTCATTGGCTCTTGCGGAATCGCTTTTAAATGAAAAGTGAACACTGTAACCTTTGGTGAGTTTTAGTTTCAGTGTTCACTGATAAAAAATTCATCGTTGCGGAATTCGGCCCCTGGACTGCAATATACAGTTGCAAGTTTGGAAAATTTCTTATGATGGTACCAGCTCGGTCTCAGACTTTTTTTATTTAAAGTTGAAACATTGTGTGAACGTACCAAGTGTTCATCCGAAAATTTAATGGCCAATTTCCACGTTTTCTTGAGCGGAAAAGCGGAAAATTGGTACTAGCTGTTCACAAAGCAGAACAAAAAGCTAACTACTCCTTATTAAAATATGCACTTAATACTATGTTCACACGGACAGAGATTATAGAGGTTCGCACTCTCATTCTTGGTTCGCGGGCCAACCTTGATTGAACCTACATGTTTCGCCATACAAAATTTTGAGAGCGAACCTACATGTTTCATTTTGAACCTTGTTGCGAACCCGTATAATTTACTATCATCTCTAATTTTGATAACAAATTATCGCTAGTTTATCTGAACTAGTTGTCCAAAAACATTTTAACAAAGAAAAACAATTGATAAGTGCTAAATTTTAATAAAAACATTGAACAAATAAAAAGCATATATTTATATTTATGTAAATAATTAAATAAAATGGAAAAACAATAAATAATATTAAATAACCAATTACGAACCAATCTAGAATGTGTCGAGTGAACACAAAGGTTCGCCATAGTGGTTCATGGAGTGAACCTAGTGTTTTAGTTCTTCGTGTGAACATAGTATAATAAAGAGTTTGGGAACCAGGAAAGAGACCATGATATAATTTTAAAAATTTTCTTAAGAAAACAACAGCATAAAGAAAGTTATGACGATTTCCATTCGGCTATCATTGCCATGAATTCTAGACTTAGGGATCAACTACCAGAACATTCTTTAATAAATATTATTAATAGAAATGTTAATGTCAACTTGAAATTAATATTGTTCAATTCTCAGGCCAGGACTCTTAATGATTTACGTGATATGACCAGGAAGGCCGAGGAAATTTTAAAAGATACTAGGGTTATCACACATGTAATATAATAAAAAGCGTTCAACGTCTGTTCAAGTTGAGTGGTATGTTAAGAGTGATTTTATTTAATTCATTTTACTTACTCGCTAATTCCATACTTAGTTGCTTAAATAGTAGTAAGTAAGTTGAACAGGTAGTAGGCCGACAGTGCTGCCACTACACCTCCCTTCTTTTAAAGAAAAATATAAACTAATTATAACTTATAATAGAGAAATATTTATATTTGTGTTTGTTTTAAAAATATTTATAATATTAAAAATGTTGATATGTTAGTTTTTTTTCTATTTGAAAATATTTATTATTTTAAAGTATTTGTATTTTGTGTTTACAGTTTGGAAACATAAGCATTGGCCACCTACCTATGCACCTCCCTTTTTATAAAAAAAATGTTGAATCAAACCGAAGTGATCAGTCTCGTTAGATTCAGCATTTTCCAACAATATATAAAAGAAAAAAAAAGAAAAATTTATATTTTGTTTTAATGTTCTACAAAGTTTGATTGATTTTTTTTTATATGTGTAAGTATCTAAAAATATTTTTAATGTTAAATGTTTGATTTTGCAGGTATAAGTTTATATTTTTCTCAAGTTCTGTTTTTACATAAATATATGAATAGATTTAATTTAAATTTTGGGTTTTTGTTGTTATATATAAAGTTTTGTTATATTCTATATATGTGCATATCTAACAAAGTGCTTTTGTACATGTTATTTGTTTTCAATTTCTACAAATTTAGTTTATTAATATATATAATATATTATTTTTATTAGATTTAATTGCGAAAATATTAACAAAATTTTTTTTTTTTTATTTAAAGGTTTTGTTTTTAAATAAACAAATTTATAGTTTAAATAAATTTTATGTTTTTTTTTTCATAACATGTTATTATTATTAGTTATTAATAAAGTTATTGTAACATACAGTGTTCATACAGTGATGTAAAAATGTTAAAATGATTTCAAATCTGAATGCCATGTTCTCTTTTTATAAATTGTTTATATATTTTGGGAAATAAATTATATTTTGGCCATTCTGCACCGTAAATGTTGTGATTATTGGCCGTAGCCTCGAAAGCAATTAGACTAATCTATTTGTTTCGTTAATAAACTCAAATTTAACAGGTGGCAGTTGTTTAAAAAAAAATTTTTTTTTATATATATTAGTTTTATGCGCTTTTTTCTTTCATCAATGTTAATAATTTTGTTCTAATTTTGGCAGATTTTTGCTGAAATCAAGTGAGAATCTATAATAAATTTTCAGTGTGCATTGTTTTGCTCTTCACTGTTTTTCATTTCATCTTTGTGTATAGTATATAAAAATAAAATTTTTTCCATACATATGTATATGAATCACTATTTTTTTTTTCATTTATATGTATTTAACAATCCAAAATTCAATGTATGTATATACATAGTTATTAACATGTATTTATTTTAAATTGTTTGACAGGCTTATGTACATGAATCGCATGTTTTTGTAGGTATGTATATACATATACATAAATAAAATATTCTTATAGGTACGTACATATTTATTTGTTATGAAGTTCGTTAGTTTAAGTAGAATTAGTTTTAATAAATTGTATTACTAGTTAGTATTTGTAAATATGTATAATAAGAAATATTTTGTATTTATGGTACAAAATATTATATATGTATATATGTGTATATGTATAATAAGCAATGAAAAAAGATATATGTATGTGTGTTTTTCGATGCTTCAGTTACCCACGTTGCTATACGTTTTTGCTGTCTTCTCTGTTTCTTCGTTTTTAATTGGTTGTTATTGTTGTGTCTGTGTTGTATATATTGATGTTTTTATTCTGTTGGTTTTTGGGCTGGTTTTGTTGTTGTTGTTGTTGTTGTTGTTGTCTGAAACTTGTTCATACTTTTTTTTCAGTTTTTGTTCTTGTTGTTGCTTTCGTACGTTTTTCAGTTGGTTTGGTTTCTTTGTTTTTAATTGTTGGTTGTTGTTGTTATTGTTGATGATATTTGTTGATTTTTTTTTTCTTGTATTTTATTTTATACTTTTCTTTTGACTTATTTAGTATGTATATGATGAGCGTTGTATTTCGTTACTTTTCCATTTTTTTCTTGTAATGTTTTTAAATTTTCATTTTTTCAAGTCTCTATTTTTATTGTTTGTTCTGAGTTCTTTATTATTATTTTATTTGTTTTCATTTAGTTTTATTTTTAATGTAAGTACATACATATATAATTTTTCAATTTCATTTTTTCATTTTTATTTTGTTTCAGTCAGTGTTTTATTTTCATTGCGTTCTTTTTTTTCATTTTTCTTTTCAGTTAATTTTCATTTCGTTAGCATTTTTGTTCTGTTGTCATTTTGTTTTATTTTACATTGTATGTTGCACTAATTATGTTTGTATGTAGGTATGTATGCTTGTTTGTTTGTTTTATTACAGTTGCTAACATTATTTTATAAACTTGTTAATTTTTGTGTTTGTATTTTGGTTTTGACAATTTTTCATATGTTTTGTTGTAAAATAGATCATCTAATTTTTCTGCTAAAATTTTTGTTGGTATTGTTTTAATATATTTTTGTAATGATTTGTTTTCAGTTTTCTTTCTGTTTTAGATTCTTTCTGTGTTTTAAAGTTCTTTTTATGTTTTTTTTTCTACAGTTGTTTTTAACTGGTATTTCTCTTATGAGTTTTTAGTTTTTCAAATTTTTTTTTACGTGACTGTACTTTTTAATTTCTTGTTTTTCTCATTTTACTTTTCCATTTTTGTTCTTGTGATGTTTTTTAAATTTATCGTTTTCAAGTCTTCCTATTTTATTGTTTGTTATGAGTTCTTCTTTATTATTTTATTTGATGCTTATTGTTTCGTTTTCATTTAGTTATAGGTATTTTAACTTCAGTTTTATTTGTTACTAAGTGTAATTTTTTTTTCTGTGTTCGGTTGCCATCTTTTTTCGGATAACGTTTTTCTCATTTTATTTTTTTTTGTATATACATATGTAGTTTTCACCGGTTTTGTTCAATTCTTTCTTTGGTACAGTTGTACCCTCAGTTTTTTGTGTGTTTTTTTTTCAAAATGTCTAATTTTTAGTTTTTTTCAGATATCGTTTTATTTAAAAAAAAATGGTATTTTTTCTTTATTATATCTAGAAATTTTCAGTTTTTATGTCAGATATCTCTTTTTTTTTTTTTGTAGCAAAAATTCTTTCTATGACTACCTTTGTTTTTCTCTTTTTCCATTTTTCTTATACATATATTTAATATATACATATATTAATTTAGTTTATTGTTTGTAATTGTTTAATTGTTATACATATGTATGTATGTACATATGTATGCTGAAATTAAAAGAACATTGTTTCTTTTTCGATTTGAATTGTTGGTTTTTGTTGTTGTTTTTCTTTTTAAATGTTTATTAATGTTATGTACGTATATACATATGTACACAAGTTGATAATAACTGACTTTGAAAAATGATTTTGCACAATTAATGTTTTTGCTTTTTTGTAAATTTTGTTGTTGTATGGTGTAGAAGAATTTTGGTTTTAATTATTTATGTACATGTGTATGGACATATGTAAATGTTTGTTTTTATTTATATACCTACGACGTTTTTTTTTCTCGTCGACTGTAATTTTTTATATTAATTTTTTCCTCTGTACCTATGAATCTATTTTTCCTCCTCTTCCATTTTTCTCTTTTGGTGTTCATTTTTTTTTTTTTTTTTTTTTTACTTGTATGCTTAAATAGTAGTAAGTAAGTTGAAGAGGTAGTAGGCCGACAGTGCTGCCACTACACACACATATTCCTTCTAGACACGTAAATGAAATTGATTCAAGTGAACCTTTAGTTGGAAACTCAGAATCTGACCCACAAATTGAGGCAATTCGTTTTACAAACCGTAAACCAGATTACTCAAAAATCCAATGTTGGAATTGTTTAGAATTAAGGCATTCATACATTTATTGCCCTCTAGAGGTACGAAATTTGTTTTGCTACAAATGCGGACACAAAGGCGTCGTAACTATAAAATGTCCAAGTGATCACCAGGGAAACGCGAAGGGCAGCGAGACCAGGACCGGGCCAGCTCGCTCAACCCAACAAATCCCGGCTTCGAAAAATTCTCCTATTTAAAGAATGTCAATAATGACGAAAATCTTAATACTTACCCAATGTATAATATATTTTCAAACGCCCCTCCAAGCACTAATGAACCTACTAATTTACTAAATTCCAGTATCTTACATTCTAATGCTTCAAACAATTTATCACAAGAATGCCTTAAAAAGATTTATGATGAAAATAATAAGCCAGAAATAAGGTTTTGTTCAAATATTATTAACAGACCACATATATCCAGAAAAATTTATAGATGTAGGAGAAATAATACGTAAAAAATAGAAAGTACAATACTTTCAGGAGAAGGCAGCCGCCCCAATCCAAATGTCCACATTCTCGGCGAACCTTTTTTAGGATTGCTCGATTCTGAAGCAAACGTCTCTGCATTAGGGAAAAATTGTTTAGAATTTGTTTCTCGAAATAAGGTTACAGTTGTAACGACACGTTTTCGCTGGTTGCTGGGGCGGAGACTCGCGGCGTCCAGGGTTGTTACAAATATTTATATTTAAGTAAAAGCAGAGGAATGAAGAATCGGTACACTCAGTATTTTCAAATAAGTTATAATCTTTATTTTCTTAATGTCTCTTATTCTATATATTCATTTACACGCTATCTCATGGTGAGTGATTTCTTTGGCTGGCCGTTAATGTGCAGCGTATTTTCAAATGAGTATATTTACTCGTAATAGTAGATATACATTAATATAATAATATAATAAAGATATGGATTTTAATACTATTAATGGTAATGTTAAAAGTATATCTAGATTATTAGTAGATCATTATAATTTCTAACTAATGGTTTATAACTAATGCGATAGTATACTATATTATGTACACCAAAAACGAGTCTACGACTTTTGGTCGTTACACAGTTAACAAATTAAAGTCGTCATTGTCAACAGCGGATGGTAGCAGACAAGAGGTAGTGGGCTTTTGCGTGCTTCCTATACGTTTTAAACATGTTGTTAGAAACATACACTTCTATTTAGCACCCTCCCTTAAGCAAGAAGTCTACCTTGGGGTTGATTTTTGGGAAATGTTCGCCGTAGCTCCCCAAATTATTCCATCTGTGTCTGAATTGGAAAAATCAAATGAAAATGATTTAAAGTATCACCAACTAATTCCCGAGCAACAGTTACAACTGGAGAAAACCATTCTAATGTTCCCATCTTTTGAGAAATTGGGCTTAGGTTCCACGGATCTAATTGAGCATGAAATTGACACCGGGAATTTTCAACCAATTAAAGCAAAACATTACGCACTTTCTCCATCAAGAATGGTTGAAGCTTTTCAAGAAATATATAGATTGCTTTCAATCGGTTTTATAGAAGAGTCGAATTCCCCGTGGTGCTCTCCAGTGTTGCTAGTTCGAAAACCTGGTAAAGTTAGACTTTGTATAGATTGTAGGCGTTTGAACTCAGTAACTAAGAAAGATTCCTACCCGCTGCCACATATCAATGGCCTACTTAGCCGACTGAAAGATACACATTATATAAGTGGTATAGTCTTGAAAGACGCTTTTCTTCAAATACCCCTATCTATGTAATACTGCGAAAGAAAAGACAGCGTTCAAAATATGTATGCCTAAAAACAATGCGAAAAGCCACGAGCTCCAATATTATTTTATACCTGCAATCGGATTTGTTCCCGACCTTTGGCGTGCCACAATATATCCATAGTGATAACGGGAAGCAGTTTGTTTCTAAGGAAATGCATGATTTCTTCAATCTATATGGCATTAATCACATAAGAACGGGTTTTTACTCCCCTCAAGCAAACGCCTCAGAGAGGGCCAATCGCGAAATAATTACTAAGCTAAAATGTTTTCTAGATAACGAAAAAGACCACTCAAATTGGGATCAATATATTCCTCAGGTACTATCAATATTAAGGAGTGACTACCAGAGCTCGATCAACTGCTCGCCTTATTACGCAGTATTTGGTCAAAATATGTGCCAACATGGCAGCGCCTATTCACTTTTAACAAAACTCAATAGTCTTGAATACGCCCAATTTGATATCCAAACCAAGTCCGATAAACTTCACAAAATTCGAAAAATAGTTAAAGACAATCTCGACAAGGCCCATACCAAAGCCACCAAGGCTTACAATCTAAGATCCAGAAATATTGAATTCACAAAAAATCAGATTGTGTTTCGTAAGAATCACATTTTAAGCAATTTATCGAAAAGTACAAACGCTAAATTTATGCCCAAATACGTTAAATGCAAGATAGTCAGCCGCGTAGGGAATTCATTGTACGACATTAAGGATTTAAAAGGAAATTATGTTGGGTGATTTCATGCGTCCGATTTAAAAAGGTAATTTGCCCGGCTAGTCGTGGGTCGAGCCACACGTTATCTAACAGGTACATATATATAAATCTATTCCTCTTCGTCAAGTGATGTTAAATCTCGGAACGAAGCAGGTTTGTAACGATTTATTTTATTTATTTGCTGATTTGACTTTAATCGTGTACCAAGAACCCTAGGTGGTCAAACTGGTTGTCTTTCTATCATGAAATATTTTATTTTCTCAACATTTTTGTCCTATATTTCTATTGAGAGATAATTATTTTGTTTGATACGTTTTGGGTAAGAGACAGAAAAGATCTCATAAAAAAAAAGAAAAAAACAAAAAAAACAGAGGAATTTAGTTCCGTTACATATGCATATATAATTAGAGAATTAACGAGTTAAAAATGTAATAGCTATGAAATTTTATCTTCTTTTAAGAAGGAACAAAAAAAAGAATTCAATTGTGAAATACCTTTGAATGATTGTGGTAATAAATCTCCCGCAGATAAACATTCTGCCTCGGAACTACCTGTACATACATAAAAATAAAATATAAAACAAAAGAGAAATAAGCTTGACATACTTTTACATACAAATTTTAATCGTGGAACTGCTAATCGAAAAGAACTATAACCACTCACGTTGCTGTGCTACCAATCTGTTAATTGTGAGCTGTGGTAGAAGCGTTGGAAAACGATTCTCACTAGACGCCAGATAAAGTTTACTAAGCTACGTATTACTGGAGGCGAGAATGGGCTTCCAATTCCTCCCTTAGAACGAATGTAAGAACCCGGAGAGCATGCCAATTTTTGAATATTGATCGAGCACCAAGAACCTGCATCTAAAATATATAACCCTTGCAAACGAGCAAATACTGGATGGAAATCTTAAGGTCATATACGGCCTGTTATAAATGATTATTTATCACTTTAATAACCTTTTTTTTTTTGTTGAGAATTTAATTAGTATATGAACTTAAAACCAATGAATTATAACCTAAGCAAATTAATTTAACTTAATAAGAATAGAAATAATAGGCCATAATTTATTACTACTAATTATGAACTAAAAAACTAGTGTATGAAGCATATAACCAAACTTCCAATTACTGTTAGACCACTCCGTATTAAGAAAATCCTTATTTATCGACCACTAACAAGCATTATCACCCACTAATCAATCCATTTTTTTTCCTCCTGGAAACCCTAAGAAATTTTTTTTCTTTATATCTTAAGGAGAGTATAATGGTTATTATTGCTTTACTTTGAAGGCTTTTTTTGTCTTTTTGCAAAAAAAAATTTAAAACTGCCAACACCATCAACATCTTCTTTTGCTGGTCCCATCAACAGAACTGGAGTGTATGGAACATGTAAAAATGAATCACATCATTAACCGATTGTAAGTAGTAAAACAATTAATAATCAATATTTGCTCTTTTGATGTGTTTATTAAAATAACTCTTAATTTGAACTATCCGATTCCATCCGTCTCTTGTTACCAACATCAGAAGTACTGATTATATGAAAAATTATAGTAACGAACTCTTCGAGCACTTAGTTTAGCAATTTAATTTTAAGAAGTAATATTGATAAGTTTATTTAATTACCCACTTGTATACATACAGGGATCCAAGATTCAATTTTTTTCCTCTATACCTTCTTTTCAATAAATATGTTTATATTTCTAATGTATACTTAATTATGAGTCAATAATTTTCTTTTTTCTTTGGGGAATGATAGGCTTGGCTTATGTAGCGCAGCATTAAAAATTTTTTTTTTTTGTTAGGGCAATCAACAATTACGGGTATAAACGTTCCCACCGGCATGGGAGGTGCGGCTCTAATATCAACAGGCAAGAACTAATGTACCTTATAATGCAAAACAACATACCTGAGTAACATCTACACTAGCAGATTTGAAAATTTCATCTACTTTGGCATTTTATGGCATGGAAGTAGATTTTATATGTCACACGTGCGAAACACGGGTCAGGAACCACCTAGCCATGTCCCTAAGTAGCTAGCTGGGAGACTATATCTATCATGCCCAGTTTACTCGTTTTCCACAGAGATTTTTCTTCAATTACTGTTGCTACCATTTAAAGCATTTTTTTAAATCCAGGCAGCGTGTTACATTATACACAAACCCTGGTTTTGTAGGTGTCCATTGTTTCAGGCCCTGTGTATTCAATTGAACTTGAGCTGTGTGACCATAATATGATAAAGTGTGGGTTTGAAACAGAGCTAATAAAACAGGATACATTTTTTGAAAGTAGATGTAATGTTGATTATGAGGCATTGGGAAGATTTATTGATAGTAATATAGCAAAAAACATCTGCTTGCTTATCTGACTTATATTATAACTTTACAAGTACATTTTCTGAATCAGTGTCCTTTTCCATCAAAACTAAACCAAACGCTTGAATATTCTAAACAAATCAACGCCTTGGGTAACTGCTAACTTTTTATCCTTAATGGACTATAAAAACTTTTTACTAAAATCTGGAAAAAAGGATCGTAACAATGCAACGATTCCGATGTGGCTTAAAAGAATTAGCAAAGTCATCAAAATATGTAATAAATATTTAATGTGTAATTATTACATGAATAATCTTATATCATGTGCTGGATATCCTAAGAAAACGTGGCAGTTTTTAAATAAAGAGCTCGGTAGAAGCAAAAATGAGATAAAAACGTTTGTCAAAGAAAACAATCCAACTATCTCAGGTTATTCCGAAAAATCCGGCGCGTTTAATAACTTTTTCTTTAATAGTGTTGAAAATATGCAATCAAAGCTAGTTATTAATAGAGGTGGTAGTATTAACTTTTTCCGTACGTTAGAGCATCAAAGGTCTAATTTTGTGCTGCAAAAAGTTGGAATAGTGATAATAATAATTAAGTTAATAATTGTGTCACAAACTGGACAGTCGCACAAGCGGCTGTCCAGAACTTAAATTAAATTATAAACGTTCAAATAAAATTACATATATATGACAATGTTAATTAAATTAACAAAGAACATCTTTTCATTATTACAACAGTGACAATGGAAAGTGTTTTGGACAATTTGAACAAAAATAAAAGTTCCCGCTATGATAACTTAACACCGAAGATGTTGTTAATAAGAAGGGATTTGACAGTTATTGGGGGTGTTCACACTGTAGTCATATCAGTCATATTGTCATAATGTCTTATTATTTTACAATAGTTTAAAATAATTGTGGTTGTGCTTCAAGCAAAACAGTCATATAATAATAAGACTTTCCGAGGTATGTTTATGGTTTGTCATAAAATTACAGTAAAAACCTTAGTCGAGCAGCTGAAACTGTTCAGTCGAGCCGGCGATAATATTTACAAGCCGCCGCTACTTATAAATAACACAAGTATAAAAATATGTGTTTGTGTAAGTGATCTGCCTGGCAGCTTGTGAACGTTTTTCCACTTGCCACCGTTCAAAAAAATAGTTCAGCTCATGTTACCAGCAACAGCTGCTTTTGATTATATTTATTTCATCAAGTTCGTATAGATTAAAAATAATTAAAAAATTTTAATTGATAATGGACATTTTAGAAGATTTACAGGAAATTTATTATTTTCTTTATTAACAAGTCGGACTGAATTAAAAATAATTTACATTTAAGCAAAATGCAAACGTATGCGCACTAATAAGACTAAGACATGGAGTGTTGTTAAATGTTTTTGTTATTATCAGGTGGCACAATAATGACATAGCACACTAATTTATGACGGGGCGTTCACACTTGTCATATTTTGGTGTGCTATTATTTTATGACATATGACTTATGACTACAGTGTGAATACCCCAATTGTATTACAGAATATTTTTAACAAAATGTTAGATGAAGGTTGCTACCCAGATGCCCTGAAAATACATAAGATAGTACCCATTCCTAAAGTAGTCGGATCGAATAAAATAGAAAATTTTATACCTACACATATCAATTTTGTCTGTGGTTGATAAAATTTTCGAAAAAATTATTGCTGATCAACTTTGTGCTTACCTTGAAAGGAACAATATTTTGTTTAAGCGACAGTTCGGTTTTAAGAAAGGCACTGGAACGGGGGAAACAGTTATCAATGCTGTTGAGTACATTTGCAGTGAACTGGATGCTGGATTTTGTGGTGTGGCAGACGTTTTGTATGATAACTCAAAAGCAATTGCTTTATTTAATGCTAATATTTTATTAAAAAAACTAGTATTTATTTGAATTGCAAATAAAACATTGGAAATTTTTCAGCAGTACCTCTCGGATAGGATGCAATTTGTACAAATTGGGAACAGTAAAAGCATAAAGCTGCCAGTTACTATCGGCGTTCCACAAGGCAGTGTCTTAAGACTACTTTTGTTTAAAATTTTTATAAACGACATAAAAAATATTTAGTCACTAGTGAGCTTGTTCATTTGTTAGGCTAATTATTGCATTAGCTAAATGTTTCAGCCCTTCTCCCATGGTTTCAATTGCCTTGACCATCATTTTGATTGTAGCAATATTGGCTTCAGTTATTTCGGATAGCATCTTAAAAAAAATATCTACATACTATGTATGTATTAAAAATTAGCAATATTGAGTGACCAACGTGCACAAAATAAATAAAATTATAGATGCAGTAAGTGAAAATAGTGATAATAAAATTCAAACAGGTATGGATAGATAAATAACCGTGCTGAAAAGGGGCAAAAGTCCCAAATCTGCTCAAATAGCGCCAACGGCAAAAGTTCCTAGAGATGGAAAAAATATTAAAAATTCCGAAAATCGTTTCGCGATTTTAACTGAACAAGGCGATGAAGACGCAACAACAACAAGGTCGTGTAAACCACCACCCATATATTTAAGAGAACAGAATTCCAATTTGTTGGTTAAAAGCCTTATCTCATTAATTGGAGAAAATGAGTTCTACGTAACTCCAATTAAGCGCGGAAAAATCAATGAAACAAAAATTCAGGTAGCTCATGATAATAATTACCGAAAAAGTGTTTCGGATTTAGAATTTAAAATAAAAACTTCTATACGTACCAAATAAAGAGTGCTAAAGGTCTAACCATCG
This sequence comes from Lypha dubia, assembly GCA_947311025.1. Taxonomy (NCBI): domain Eukaryota; kingdom Metazoa; phylum Arthropoda; class Insecta; order Diptera; family Tachinidae; genus Lypha; species Lypha dubia. The sequence continues at coordinate 72,481,330 of OX371261.1, read as the reverse complement.
TAATAAAAGGTATAGACTCTTGCGTGGATCCAGGGGAGGTCAAGTCTGGCCTTGAAAATAGTGGCTACAAGGTGAAAAATTTCTCTAACATTAAAAATAGAGAAAAATTCCCCCAACCAATATTTAGAGTCGAGTTACAGCCAGATGGCATAAAAATAAAAAAGAATGAAGGACATCCAATACATGACTTAAAGTACTTGTTGCATCGAAGAGTTACTGTTGAGCTTCCACATAAAAAGCTGGACCTGTTCAATGCCTGAACTGCCAAGAATTTGGGCACACGAAGACTTATTGAAAGTTGCCTACAGTCTGCGTTGTATGTGGTGAGTTACACATTACTGCTAACTGTGATAAAATAAAAGGTGATCCCAAGGCGAAAAAATGTGGCAATTGCGGCGGAAATCACACTGCCAACTATAGAGGCTGCCCCTCTCGTTTTTTAAGAATTCATCAAACAAAAAAACCAATGCTACTCCCGCTCAGCCTAAAACCCCTATTAACTATCCACAGTTACCTCAACCGTCCACCAGCCAAAATCAATATTCAAACATTTTCAAGTCTAACGCGACTAGTGCTCAACAACAAGCTAACAACAAATTTTCATACGCTAGTATTTTAAAAAGCAATCAGAGTACGGCGCAAAAAACCGTAAATATAAATGAAGATTCGGGGTATAATTTTAGTCGTATTGAAGCCTCAATTGAGAGCTTAATACAAATAGTAAATACATTTACTCTCAACATGTCCTGTATGATGCAGGAAATGTTGAAAATGCAGTCTACCTTGTTGCAGGCTGTACTAAGCAAACCATGAACTTAAAAATCTGTTTTTGGAACGCAAACGGCATCTGCCAACATAAAAACGAAATAGAATATTTTCTTCAGGATAAACAAATCGATGTTATGCTTATCTCAGAAACTCATTTGACATCTCGAAGCTGTTTCAGAATTAGTGGATATAATTTTTACGACACCAAGGATCCTCGTGTGGTGGTTCGGGAATCCTAATAAAAACGCGAATAAAACACCACCTGTTGAATGATTTTTGTAAAGATTATCTTCAAGCAACGAACATCTGCATCGAAACTTACTATCAAAAACTTGTAATATCATCTGTCTATTCGCCCCCCAGATTCTCAATTACCGAGAGTCAATATACGGCTTTTTATATATCACTGGGCTCCGTTTTCTAGCAGCTGGCGACTACAATGCTAAACAGACATTCTGGGGTTCACTTTTAATCACTCCTAAGGGACGAATTTTGTTCGACACAATATCTAAAATGGGTTTGAATGTAGTTTCAAGTGGCCAGCCAACATATTGGCCAACAGATCACAAAAAATTCCTGGTGTTATCGACTTTGGAATTGTGAAAGGTGTGCCCAGCGAGATGGTTGAAGTTGAAGCATCTTTGGACTTATCTTCAGATCACTCGCCTACAATTGTCACTATTTACTCACACACAACATGTGATTTATCGATTACATCTGCACGCATTAACTGGAATACAGAAAATATCTGAGTGCTTATTGCTCGGAAAAATGCCGCTGAGAACACCTTCAGACATAGACGATTCTCTCAGGTTATTTGAAGCGCATGTTAAACAAGCTGCTTTTAATGCTTCTTCAAATGAAATTATCCAACCCGTGAGATTCAACAACATTTTTTCTGTAGATATAGAAAGGCTATTGACTGAACAACGGAGAGCTCGACGGGAATGGCAGCGCTACAGATCGCCCCAGCTAAAATTAAGGCTTAAGGTGTGTACCAAGCAGCTTAGGAAAGTTTTGCAAACTCAAAAAACAGCTTCCCTTCAAAAATTCTTTCAAGAGCTAGATGCAACACCACAAACAGACTATTCGCTGTGGCGTGCAGCCAGAGGACTTAAAAGGCCAGTGATTTGCAAACCTCCGTTACGAGATTCGAATGGTGACTGGGCAAGAACTGATGCTGAAAAAGGTGATCTATTTGTTAAGCACCTAGAAAAAGTATTTACCCCGAATATTTCTGCTGATATTGTTGAACTGCCACCAGTCGTCTCTATACCAGAAATACCGCTGAGATTTAACATGAGGAAGACTGAAAATACTATTACTAGTCTTAAAACCAGAAAAGCCCCAGGTGTCGACAAAATAAGTAACAAAATGCTACAAGAATTGCCTTACACTGCAAAAAGAATAATTCTTTTCATTTTTAATGGTATTTTACGGCTGCAATACTATCCTGTAGAATGGAAGGATCCGATGATTATTATGATACCAAAGCACGGCAAGGATCATACGAAGGTTAAATCCTATCGGCCTATTACCTTATTGCCCACCATTTCAAAACTATTTGAAAAGCTGTATATGAGCAAGCTGATACCTATAGTGACAAGTAATGGATGCATTCCAGATCATCAATTCGGTTTTCGCAGACAACATAGCACTATTGAACAAACACACAGACTTGTGAATGTTGTTAGAGACACTTTTGAAAAAAAAAAAAAATATTGCTCCGCATTCTTCATTGATGTTGCACAAGCCTTCGACAAAGTATGGCACGAAGGTCTAATACACAAATTAACACTAAATCTACCCGAAACATTTTTTATTGTTTAGATTTAAGATTTGAACAACTTAATGATGTTTCAATTTATAATTGAAGATTCAGTAAATAATAAAATTGGAGGAAAAAAAATTGAGTGACTCTTATGATGATAAAAGCAAATTATCTTTAGCGATTCAGCTTGCTGTTTTGCAATTTCCAAAAACTTTTTTTGCACGTCAGTGTCTTCTTCTGCTATTTTGCTTCCAATGTCTTCGCGGTGTCGTTTTGTGTATTAGAGTGCCCACACATATACTTCTTACAAAAGTAAAATATTTAGGGATAATGAAGTCAAAACTAAATTTTTATTTATACATAAATAAAATCAATATAGCCACAATATACATGTCTTAATATCTTAAGCACATCCGGTTGAGAAGGAGGGATAATCTTTCTCTCAGCCGTACACGAGATATGTAAAACAACAAAAATAAACCGTTGAAATTAAAATTCCATGTACGGGAAATGATAATGGAGGTAGTATTAGTTTGTATATAGGTACAACAAAATAGAAGCTAAAAAAAGGATTAGCCGAACATAGGTCAGATCAAAGATACAAATACATATCATCACAAAAAACAGCAGTTTTAAACACATCAGTTTTAAACACAGAAAATATCTACAAAAAAACGTTTTATGTTAGAAGTGTTACAAATTATTAACACTCCAATTACACACAGAATAAACTTTAATATGGATACTGATAATGTAGCTCAAAACTATAGGCATTTCATTTATACAGGAAGTTGAATATTTTATTGATATTGTAATTGATTAAAGTAAATTTTTGAACTTATGTTTGAATTCTTTTTCAATTATTGACATTATTTGTTTTTATAAATTACTAGCTGATCCCGGTGTACTTCGCTACCCCCTCGTTATAAAATAAAATTAAAAGTATTTATATATCCTATTGTGAAAATTTAATGACCATCGGTCCAATAGTTAAGACTATATTAAGATTTTTTATTTTCCTATAAAGGGGCGTGGTCCCACTCACTTTTCTCCTAGTACGTATTCCTAATTATGTCAATACTATATGTACCAAATATCATCGGCGTAGGTCAAAAAATGCCGAAAATATGGCGATTTCAATTTTTGGGTTATATGGGAGCTGCCACGCCCACTTGTCCGATAACGCCCATTTTTGTCCTGATTACTCACATTAGTAACATATGAACTATTGCAATGTTTCAAAACTCTTGCTATCACAATAGTCAAGATATATGATGTTATTCAATTTATGTGGGAGGGGCTACGCCCACTTGAAATATTAAAAGCCTAAAACCATCCTCTATAAATTCCCTTTTGAATGACACCAGTTTGGGTCAAATCGGTTGGATAGTTTCCGAGTCTATAGCGAACATGGGTACAAACATTTTTTGTATTTTATATATATAGATTTTTGTATTAGTATAAGATTTTCTTATTACATATTGAAAAAACATATTTTCCGGAAGAAAATTGAGAAATAATTGTTAATTGTTTATTTAATAAAAATTTAAATTAATCATGTTATGTTAATTGTTACTTGATCTCTTTGTTGAACAGATTGATTAATTTTATATGTTAGTTTTTTTAATTATTTTCATCGAAACTTGTTTGCATTATATTTAATGCATGTTCTATTCGTTCAATGGACTCAGATATTAGTTGTGATTTTGTACTATATTTAAATTCACAATCGTTTGCATGTATTTTACAAATATTTTTTAATTTCAAAATAGAGCATTGAATTTCGGTAATATGAATTTTAAGAGTTTTTTCTAATGTTATGTTTTCGCTAGTAAATTTTTGTGGTTTCAAAATATCCGATTTTAAAATAGTTTCCTTATATGCAGTTAAGTCTAAATTTATTCGGCTAGAATTTGAAGCATCATTACAGCTTTCATTTAAACTGCTATCTAATTTTTCCCATTCAACGTCAAAACAATTAAATGCGTTGCTTGCATTCAAACATTCTTGATCACGTACGCTTTCAAGCCAAACTTCAAGTCGAGCAATGGGCCACTCTGCCTTAAGTTCATGGGTCTTATCAATTATAAGTATTTTTGTATGAAACACACCAAATTCGTCAATTACTTTCGACTGTTTGAATTCGTAAGATAAACGATGTCTGCGGGCATATTGTGTGGCTTCTTTAACCTGAAAAAAATAAATATTAGTAAAAGAAATAATAATTTAGATAAATAATATATATAAACATATATATGCATATGTATGTGTATAACATTTTATTCGAGCAAATACTCATGAATTTATGTTTTTAAGAAAATTATTATTTGTTACGGATTAGCTAATCTATGTATATGCTTATGCATATATATTCGTATATGTATGTGTATTTATATATGCTATGCGAAAACAATCGGGGTAATCACACTGTAGTCATAAGTCATATGTCATAACATAATAGCACACCAAAATATGACAAGTGTGAACACTCCGTCATAAATAAGTGTGCTATATCATAATTGTGCCAGCTGATTAGGCTTGCCAGATCCAATTTGCCAAAAAGCTTGACATTGACCAAAAAAAAACTTGATTTTGAAAAAAAAAACTTGACAAATAAATACACTCATACTATTGGTTTTTATTTAACTTTTTATTATTTTTTTTTTTTCATAAAAATTATTAGAATAAAAACAAAAATATCATAAAAAGTAAAAATAACAGAAACAATGTAAAAGAAACAAAAAACAATATAACAATAAAAATTCAGTCTTTATATATTTTAAAGAAAACTTAGGCGTTATTTAAAAAAAAATATAGGTACTATCTTAAGAAAAAAAATATAGGTTCTATTTATTTTGCCACATATATTTCGTATTCTTAGATACAGAACTAATTAATTAATTCTCTACCATCTGAGTAATGGGGTAAATATCATTGTTGGCACTTTTATTATAATTGTACATACCTAAAGAGAACTATATTTTTTAAATTATAATTGCACAGAAAAAATTATGTATCATATTAGTCCTTAGTTGTATTGATAGTAAAAATATGCTCTTTCGATGTGTTTTTTAGAAACTTAAACTTTTTTTTTTTAAATTATTACATATGTAGCTAGAATAAATTTGAGAAAAAAATTAACTTACAAAAACATTGACAAATCACTTTTTCACTTGACACTTGACGCGCATTAATAAACTTGACAATCAGGCCAAATCAGGCCTGTCTGGCAACCCTACAGCTGATAAACATTAAACAACACTCCATTTTTAGTCGGATTATTGCGCATACGTTTGCATTTTGGCTTATATGTAAATGTTTTTAATTGTTAATTAAGAAAACAATAAATTTCCTGTAAATTTTCTAAAATGTCCATTATTAATTAAAATTTTTAATTTTTTTTATCTATACAAACTTGCTAAAATAAATATAATCAAAAGCAGCTATTGCCGGTAACATGAGCTGAACTATTTTTTTGGACGGCGGCAAAAGGAAAAACGTTCACAAGCTGCCAGGCAGATCAGTTACACAAACATATATTTTCATTCAAGGGGAATTAATTATAAGGTGGATGCAGTGGCGAATTCACCCAAATTTATACCTTACCTACAATGTGAAATTTGTTACATATTTTTAATGTCATTTTTTATGCATGGAGAATTTTGACAGCGTTTACACAAACAAAATGCCTGTTGTTTGCTTTGTTGTTAATTTATTGTAATCGTAATGAATTTGCCTTTTGCACGAAAATTACATTAAAATGGCGGGGGAAAATATGTAACAAATTTGACTGTGTAGGTAATGTATAAATTCGCGTGAATTCGCCACTGCATTAATCATATAACTAATTCGACTAGGTCGTGCATATACCTGGTAATGAATTTCCCTTGTTTTCATTCTTGTGTAATTTAAAAGTAGCGGCGGCTTGTAAATATTATCGCCGGCTCGAATAAGGAGTTGCAGCTGCTCGACTAAGATTTCTACTGTTATTTTATGACAAACCATAAATATACATACATACCTCAAAATGTGTTATTATTATATGACTTTTTTGCTTGAAGCACAACAATAATTTTTTTAAACTATGTATTGTAAAATAATAAGACATTATGACAATATGACTGAAATGACAACAGTGTGAACACCCAAAATGTAAATAAGATTGCTTTCGCATTGCATTTGCAATCGCATCGCCATAAAGAGTGTGGAGGATTGATGTTGAGTAAAGTTTATGATATGTGAATAAAAGTATTTAATAGTGCCGGCGCTTAAGAACGCCACAGTCTTGTTTTTATTAAGGCAGATTAAATGTCTGTGTATTAAATAAATAAAAGTAAGAGCCAATTTGAGGCTGAGTTCATGAGTGATTTATTATTTCGAAAACAGGGACTTAAATACTAACTTAACGGTAATCTTAAAGCTACAAAATTAACATAATACTTGATACTAGTTGTTGTCTATAACTACAATACTTCCAATGCAACTTCCAAGGAATGTCCTTAGGAGTTTATATTAGGGATGCTCAGATTAATACTATATAAAGGGTAGATCTAAAATTCACTATACCCTACCCCTTAAGAAAAATTTTACAATTTAAGAATTAAAATTTTAAAATCTATTATTAATATTTTGACAATTAATATATTTTTAGTTATTATTGTGTATTTCTTTTATTTTGCCTCTCATATCTATGACACAATTTACTTGAGTAAAGTTTATGATATGTGAATAGAAGTATTTAATAGTGCCGGCGCTTAAGAACGCCACAGGCTAGAGTTTATTAAGGCAGATTAAATGCCTGTGTAATAAATAAATAAAAGTAAGAGCCAATTTGAGGCTGAGTTCATGAGTGATTTATTATTTCGAAAACAAGGACTTAAATACTAACTTAACGGTAATCTTAAAGCTACAAAATTAACATAATACTTAATACTAGTTGTTGTCTAAAACTACAATACTTTCAATGCAACTTCCAAGGAATCTCCTTAAGAATTTACATTAGGGATGCTCAGATTAATACTATATAAAGGGTAGATCTAAAATTCACTACAAGAGTAACCCACCAGGACACAACAACAATAGAACCCATTAGCAAACTTGTCAGCTTAGCTGTACAAACAAACAAATAACAAGGTGACAAACGTGCACAAAATTTAAACAGGTTTGGACAGATACATAACCGTGCTAAAAGGGGGAAGAAGTTCCAAATCTGCTTAAATAGCGACAAAGGCGAAAATGCCCAAAGATGGGAAAAATAATATTTAAAATTCTGAAAATCGTTTCGCAATTTTGAATGAACAAGGCGATGAAGAAACAAATACAACAAGGTCCAGTAAGCAACCGCCGATATATTTAAGAGAACAGAACTCCAGATTTCTTGTAAAAAGCCTTATCTCGTTAATTGAGTTCTACGTAACTCCAATCAAGCGTGGGAAACTACACGAAAAAAAATTCAGGTATCCCAAGAAACTAATTACCGAAAAATAGTCTCAGATTTTGAGACAAAAAACAAAAATTTTTATACATATCAGCTGAAGAGTGCTAAAGGCCTAGTCATTATAAAAGGTATAGATTCTAGCGTGGATCCAGAAGAGGTCAAATCTGGCCTTGAAAATAGTGTCTGCAAGATGAAAAATGTATCAAACATTAAAAATAAAAAAAAACCCCAACCAATATTTAGAGTCGAGTTACAGCCAGGTGACATCAAAATAATAAAAAAAATGAGTCTCATCCAATTTATGATTTAAAATATTTATTGCACAGAAGAATTACAGTTGAGCAGCCACATAAAAGAGCTGGATCTATCCAATGCCTGAACTGCCAAGAATTTGGGCACACCAAAACTTATCGCAACTTGCCTACCGTCTGCGTTGTATGTGGCGAATTACACAGTACCGCTAACTGTGATAAAATCAAAGGTGATCCCAAGGTGAAAAAATGTGGCAATTGTGGCGGTAATCACACTGCTAACTACAGAGGCTGCCCTCTTTACTCACTTTTTAAACGTTCGTCAAACAAAAAAGAAAATAATATCACCGCTCAGCCTATCACACTTTTAAGCTACCCACAGTTACCACAACAGAGTACCAGTCAGCAACAACCTAATGGTAAATTTTCATACGCTAATATTTTAAAAAGTAACCAGAATACAGCGCAAAATACGGCACCAGCAAACGAAACTGCAGCGTCTAATTTTAGTCGTATTGAAGCCTCAATAGAGATCTTAACACAAACAGTTAATACTTTTGCTCTCAACATGTCTTGCATGATGCAGGAAATGTTGAAAATGCAGACTACCTTGTTGCAAGCTGTACTAAACAAACCATGAAATTGAAAATCTGGGTTTGGAACGCAAACGGCATTTGCCAATATAAAAGTGAAATAGAATATTTCCTTCTGGATAAATAAATCGATGTTATGCGTGTCTCAGAAACTCACTTGACGTCTTGAAGCTATTTAAGAATTAGTGGATATAATTTTTATGACACAAAGGATCCACGAGGTAGAGTTTTTGGTGGATCGGGAATTCTAATAAAAACGCGAATAAAACACTACCTGATAAATGACCTTTGTGAAGAATATCTTCAAGCAACGAACATCTGTATTGAAAATTATTATCAAAAACTTGTAATATCATCTGTCTATTCTCCCCAGATTTTCAATTACCGAGAGTCAATATACGGCCTTAAAAGGTCGCAGCTGGCGACTACAATTTTTGGGGTTCACGTCTAATAACTCCCGAGGGTCGAATTTTGTTTAACGCAGTTTTTAAAATGGGTTTGAACGTAGTGTCAAGTGGTCAGCCAACATATTGGCCATCAGATCGACAAAAATTCCTGATGTTATTGACTTTGGAATAGCAAAAGGTGTACTCAACGAAATGGTTGAAGCATCTTTGGATTTATTTTCAGACCACTCGCCTACAATTGTCACCATTTATTCTCACAAAAATGCAACATTAACATAAGATTTACCGATGCCATCTACACGTATTAACAAATACCTGACTGCTCATTGCGCGGAAAGAATGCCGCTGAGAGCACCTTTTGACATATACGATTCTCAACAATTGAGATTTAACAATATTTTTTGTGCAGATATAGGAAGGTTATTGACGAAAAACGGAGAGCACGACGAGAATGGGAACGTCACAGATCGCCTCAGCTAAAATTAATACTTAAGGAATGTACCAAACAGCTCAAAAACATTTTACAAACACAAAAAACAGCTTCCCTGCAGAAATTTCTTCAATAACTCGACGCAACGCAACAAACAGATTACTCGCTATGGCGTGCAGTCAGAGGACTTAAAAGGGCGGTGATTTTCCAACCTCCCTTACGACCTTCAAATCGTGACTGGGCAAGAACTGATGATGAAAAAGGTGCTCTTTTTGTTAAACACTTAGTAAAAGTATTTACTCCACATATTTCTGGTGATACTGTTGAACTGCCACCAGTCGTCTCTTTACCAGAAATACCGCTAAGATTTAACATTGTAGAGATTGAAAAGGCTATTACTAGTATTAACACCAAAAAAGCCCCAAGTGTCGATAAAATAAGCAACAAAATGATTCAAGAATTGCCTTCTATTGTAAAAAGAATAATACTGTAGTGTCACCTACGCATATTTTTTTTGGCGATCAGAAATATTTTTTTCTTAAATCCAAGAATGTTTGGAGTAATTTTTTGGGTTGCTAGTTGTTGATGCAAAGAAAAAAAAATTTAAATATTACTTAAGATCGTCATTATTATTATCGGCATGTTTGTCATAATAGTCGAAGTTGTGTTTGGTTGGATTGGCATATATTTTATTGTTTGGTATTTTTTATAGGGGCACTTTGTTTGAAAAAATTTTGTAATAGCTGACCCGACAGACGTTGTCCTGTAAAAATGTAAATATTTTTGTTGGTGTAATTTTGTAAAAAGCTATTGGAAATATGGAAACAAAGTAAAAATTAAAAGAAAAAAGACATTTCTGATTGATGATCATTTTAACAGATTTTAGTTTTGTAAAGATTTTGATCACGTTTTATTTTGAATTGAGATCACAGAGATTCTAAAAGTGTTTTATTTACACTTCGAATATAAGAACGACGTTCGAGTAGCAAAACAAAAATATGTTTTGTATCGATTGGTTCACTTAAAGCATGTCTTTTATTCTAATGCTTTACGATACGAGACATTCTCGGAGCACTTTAAGCAATAAGATGAAAAAATTAGCGAAATCGGTGTAGCCGTTCTCAAGTTATGCGCTTAGCAACGGACAACGTTTCATTTTTATTTATATAGAAGATGTAGATGTAAACCTAAGTTGGGTTATAGCGAACATTAGAACAAAAAATTAGCTAAATCAGTCGCGCCGTTCTTCGATTTTAGATAAATAGAAAAAGTAGACGTAAGAGTGGGTGTGGTCAATTTTTTTGCTATAAACCATTCTCGGAGCACTTTAAGCAATAAGATGAAAAAATTAGCGAAATCGGCGTAGCCGTTCTCAAGTTATGCGCTTAGCAACGGACAACGTTTCATTTTTATTTATATAGAAGATGTAGATGTAAACCTAAGTTGGGTTATAGCGAACATTAGAACAAAAAATTAGCTAAATCAGTCGAGCAGTTCTTCGATTTTAGATAAATAGAAAAAGTAGGCGTAAGAGTGGGTGTAGTCAATTTTTTGTGCTATAAACCATTCTCGGAGCAATTTAAGCAATAAGATGAAAAAATTTGCGAAATCGGTGTAGCCGTTCTAAAGTTATGCGCTTAGCAACGGACAACGTTTCATTTTTATTTTTATAGATGTAAACCTAAGTTTACCTATTACGAACATTAGAACAAAAAATTAGCTCAATCAGTCGCGCCCTTCTTCGATTTTAGATAAATAGAAAAAGTAGGCGTAAGAGTGGGTGTGGTAAATTTTTTGTGCTATAAACCATTCTCGGAGCACTTTAAGCAATAAGATGAAAAAATTAGCGAAATCGGTGTAGCCGTTCTCAAGTTAAGCGCTTAGCAACGGACAACGTTTCATTTTTGTAGTCAATTGTTTGTGTTATAAACCATTCTCGGAGCAATTTAAGCAATAAGATGAAAAAATTAGGGAAATCGGTGTAGCCGTTCTCAAGTTATGCGCTTAGCAACGGACAACGTTTCATTTTTATTTATATAGATGTAGATGTAAACCTAAGTTGGGTTATAACGAACATTAGAACAAAAAATTAGCTAAATCAGTCGCGCCGCCGTTCTTCGATTTTAGATAAGTAGAAAAAGTAGGCGTGAAAGTGGGTGTAGTCGATTTTTTGTGCTATAAACCATTCTCGGAGCACTTTAAGCAATAAGATGAAAAAATTAGCGAAATCGGTGTAGCCGTTCTCAAGTTAAGCGCTTAGCAACGGACAACGTTTCATTTTTATTTATATAGATGTAGATGTAAGCCCAAGTTGGGTTATAACGAACATTAGAACAAAAAATTAGTTAAATCAGTCGCGCCGTTCTTCGATTTTAGATAAATAGAAAAAGTAGGCGTAAGAGTGGCTGTAGTCAATTTTTTGTGCTATAAGCCATTCTCGGAGCACTTTAAGCAATAAGATGAAAAAATTAGCGAAATCGGTGTAGCCGTTCTCAAGTTATGCGCTTAGCAACGGACAACGTTTCATTTTTATTTATATAGATGTAAACCTAAGTCGAGTTATTACGAACATTAGAACAAAAAATTAGCTAAATCAGTCGCGCCGTTCTTCAATTTTAGATAAATAGAAAAAGTAGGCGTCAGGTGGGTAAATAACTGCCAACTTGCCTCAAAAATGCCTCATTGGCGCTGAGGTCTAAATTGAAATGAATGTAAATATTATGTACAATTATTCTTAAATAAAAATAAATAAATAATGAAAAAGACTCTCGAAAATTATTTTCACTGCAGCACTTACTTATTACATATTTTTATTGCTTCTAATTAATACATGATTTACACTCTCGTTAATACGGGATTTGCTCTCTCAATCTGGTAGGCATAACACTTCCAAGTTGTTTATTTATTTAAATTTAAAAACACTTATTATAAAAATAGGCAGGTAGGTAGATTTCTGTTTCACAAATCAGGTATTTTGAAATTGATCAGTACCAGAACTTACACAATATTACTTTAAAGTGCGATAATGTCATTTCCAAATTCGGAATTGTTATTCAGTAACTCACATAATGAAAGTGTATTTAAATTGGCTATTGTGGAAAAATTACACGATTTACCAGGATACCACGAAAAGGATGTTAAAATCAAAATTCACTTCGTTTACTTGAAAATTTAAAAAAAAAAAATGGCTTACCTCCAACTGTATGACAAAAACCTTTATGGAAAAGAACTCATACTGCCTAAATGGAGTAATAACTTTTGAAAACATCGAAGAACCGCTTACATCTTCTGACAGGAGAAGAGGAAGACCTGCAAAAAGTATAAACGAGTGTTCGAAGTACACAAAAAAACGTAAACTTCAAAATGCCACAAAAGATATCTAAATCGCATCTTTCAGAGGCATTATGTCTGAAGTATGTAAAAGATAACGATAAATCAAAGTCTGACATTACAGAAACTGTGGCGATTGCAAGCCAAGATCGACTGCAGAGGATTAAAGAGAGTATTCTAACTCCTCCAAATGCTTTACCCACAAAGTATAGCATAGAAGAAGCCTTAGCGTTATTTATGGACTTGGGATTGTCAATGGAAAAATATTCAATTTTACGTAGTTTTTTAAAGAATCATAATGTGAATATTCTTCCTGGATACAAAAAGGTTACATGTGGCATAAAAGAAGCAGTGCCATCTAATGTAAAGGTTACTGAAATATCGGCAGAGGTTAAACTGCAAGACTTAATGGATCAGGAAAGGAAAAAAACCACTGTGCAAAGTGCCGCGGCTAACCTATGACCGTGCAAATCATATATATTGAAGCTTAAGAAATCTTCTTCTTTTAAATGCTTTTTAACAAATTTAAATATCTTTATTACTTTAAAAGTTATGATTTTTGCAAAAAAAAAGTCAAAAAGCGACACTGTGCACTGTGCTAACTTATGACCGTGAAAATCATGTATATTGAAGCTTGGGGAGTCTTCTTTCAAATGCTTTTAAAATTTCTTTATGACAAAATTTTACATTTATTTGAACATGTACTCAATTATTTATATTTGAAATTTTATTTATTTGTTGCGGGTTAGCAATATCTAAATTTTTAAACATAAAGGGTAAAACATCTACTGATGAGTTCGTGTGGCTACCAATGAAATATATATTTAGAAGTTGCTAACCCGCAACAAATAAACAAAATTAGTTACAAATTCAATTGTTATTATTGTATCAAGAAAATAACTGCTAAAACATATAATTACATATTGCATCAAAAATTATTTTGTATGATGGCATCTAGAAACATTTGACTTATTTAAATTAATATTATTTTGTAATATTCAATAAGTTTTAACCGAGTTAAAATAAAACTGGATATGACTGCGTTCAGTATATCTTTTATATATATACTCTTTAAGATTAAAACTCTTTATTGCCAGTATTTCAATCAAAAATTATTGAACAGTAAGTTTTCATTTGTTTTAATTTTGCATATGTGTAGGTGGGAGGTAAACTGCACCAAGTCACATTTTTTCAAAATACGATAGGTGAAATCCAGTAAGTCATATGTTTCAATGGGTAGTAGTACTGCTCAAACCCATCTTGGAGCAACAGAACACAAAGTACTTAAAAAAAAAAGTAACACTAATACTATATCATGTACTAAAAAATAGTATTAGCTATATAAAATATTTGGGGAAAGTCCAAATGTTAATCGTAGAGATAGAACCATTTGCGACTTGAAGAGATCTGTAAAATTTTCAAAATGTGACTTAGTGTAGTTTACCTTACACCTACAAATATTATTTGCCGTTATTTTTTATTTAAATTGGAGATGGGTACGTGACAGAAGTTTTTCTTAGCAACATCCTTTGTTTTTAGTAAGAACAATCTTTTGTAGAGTGTTCGCAAATATTGCACGCAGGTATTTCAGTTAAAAAGAAAATTCAAATTTTCTATTAAAATATTCAATAAATTTATATGCTTAATAATTACTTAATTTTACAAACAAGTAACGTGCACACATTTAAAAAACAAACATTCTACGTAGTTAAACAATATTTTTTTCGATGCTGCTGATGTAAGTTTTATAGTTTTTGATTGTTATTCTAAAACAAAGATATTATTAAATCAAATAAATTTAAATCCTAACAACCAAGCACAACTACAATTGCTTATGAAAATTTGCTGCTTCCAACTCCAGAATGTGATACAACAGTAGCTTTAAATGCAACACAAGCTTCATCAGTTGCTTCAGGCACAGTATCAATGGATATAGACTGCGATCCAATAGGAAGATGTAGAAAACTACAGTCAAAACTAGACACCGAAGAATGGCAGAGTCAGTATCAAAATATTCCCTTGAGGAAAATATAATGTTCAACGTAATGCAATCAATGAATTACACTAAAATTGTTCTTCTTCTCTGTATACGTTACAAAATGAGAAGAAAAATTTGATTCCGTCTATTGTGATATCTGAAAGTTCAGCAAAAGTGGAGCTAAAAACGTTGAAACGTTGAACCGCAGAAAGAATAATTCAACTATGCAAAGTGGAGGATAGCATGATGAAAATCTCGTTAATTTGCAAATCTGGCATAGATGGTAGCTCTGGTCATAGCCGGTATAAACAAAAATTTGAAAATCGGATGAATTTATGTTTTTATTGCATTCGTTCCACTAAGGTAATATTAAAAATTTATTTGAAAATTTATTAGAATGTTTACTTTAAGCAATAGGTCTTTTGATTTAATATATATATATAATATATATATATATATTATATTATATTATATTATATTATATATATTTTCGATATTTCGCTAACAATTTGTTAGCATCCTCAGGAAAATTTTATAAATTATTTGAAATTCTAATATTGGTTTGTGTATTGGATGTCATAAAATTTTTTCAATAATTTTTTTATGGAAAAAGTATAGGAAAATTTAACTATAGTATATAAAAAGGTTTTTGTATGAAATGTCACAAAAATTGTTTCCAAATGTTAACATAAAAAAATTATTGAAAATGATTTAAGTATTGGATAGATATAAAATTTTTTTAACATATAAAAAATTATTAAAAATTATTAATTAACATTGAATTCAATATATCAACAAAATTAACATTAAAATGTATAGTATGTATCTAGGCTGTTTTTTCGTATATAAATATCAAAAAGTATTAACAAATTTTTATAAGCTTTATAAAAGTTAAACTAACAAAAATCCTACAGGAAATTAAGTTATTATTGGTGTAAAACCAAGGAGCAATAATGTGATTAATTTCCTGTGGGACCATAATATAATTAGATGTATAATTAAAAAACAAAACAACAAAAATTCATAGTGTAAACAAGAAACAATCATTTAACATTTAGATTTTTACGAACTAAATATCTATAATTTTGCGCTTAATTTTCTGTATCTACTTTGAAATTTATTCTTTGTGTTGTGGTATATTAATTATCTCTAACATTGCTAACATCAAACGCTGTTTATAATTATTTTCTGTATTCAGAATTGAAACATTTTTAAAGTTAGGAAAGTGAACTAATCTGGAACAATGAGATGATAACGCTGTCTACTGTGAATTGATATGCCTATATTTCTGATCTGACTTATGACCTGCTATTCTCGTTTTTTGGTAGTACCTACATACACCATGTTAGATTTCTCCCCATCATTTCCCCTGCAAGGTATTTTGTAAACTACATTCGATCTATCCTATTTATCAATTTTGTCCTTAGTTCTACTAAATAATTTATTTAATTTGTTATAGGTTCTATGAGCTATTCTATATTTTTAGAGAGAATGACAAAATTAAAGATTTTTGATATGAACAAATATAGAATAGCTCATAGAACCTATAACATGATTGTTTCTTGTTTACACTTTGAATTTTTCTTGTTTTGTTTGTTAATTACATATCTAATTATATTATGGTCCAACAGGAAATTAATCACATCCTGGGTTTTACACAAAATGTTTATTTTAATTGAATTTTTCCGCTTTATGAAACTTTTATAAAGTCACTTTTTATGTTTTACAAAATGTTTTATTTTAAATCAAAATTCTTATAAAAAGTTTACAATAGCATGATGAAAATGTATTAAGAATTTGTATTGCAAACATTTTATGTTTAGTAAAATTTTTCTATTTTATGGAATTTTATAAATCTACCTTTCAGGTTTTACAAAATGTTTTTCCTTAATCTTTAATGTTCAAATATCTTTATGTATTTTTAAATGTTTTAATTACAAAGTTTTCTCTTAAACTAATTTTCTTACATATAAATTAAAATAAAAATCAATAAACTGTTTTTAAAGCCAAAGCCTTTTTGATAACTTCAGGATAGAGTAAAGTAACTTTAAAGACAGTATATTATAACACATTTATATACAAGGTAGGTCTAAAATTCTTATGAACCCGAACTTGATGGAAACTATCCTTTAAATCCAACGTAATAAAATACTTCATGTTGCCTAAGTACTCAAGACAGTCCTCGATTACTGGTAATGGAAAATTATCCTTTAAGGTAATTTTATTCAAAGCACGATAATCAATACGCATGCGCAACGCTCCACTTCTCTTCCGAGCCAACACAATAAGCGAAGCATATGGAGACTCACTAAGCCTAATAATACCCTGACTCAATAAATTTTCCAGTGTCGTTCTAACTTCTATGCGCTCTCGATAAGATAATCTTCGTGGACTACTGAACACAGGGGTGTCGTTTGACATCCGTATCTGCATAGAATAATCAATTTGACCCCGCACACCTACATCGCCATTCTTTAAATAGTATTCATCTACAGCACTTCGCAAAATATTAGGGCAAAAGGTCCCTAAACAAGGGTCAGTATCAATGCAAACCCCATTCTTAATTTCATCAGGACCTATAGGATTCAATATTTCCTGATTCTCAATACAAATCTCTTCTAGTCCTGAAGTTACAATATCCGAACTAAACCGTATATCATCAGAGACACCGGCTTCAAAGTTATTCTCATTCAATAGAGCACTACAAAAATCATTTCTCGATAAACATGCAGACAGTTTTCCCTAGCCACTAATTAATTAGAACCTTATCTTCCTTTGCGCTTCTATATATTCCAATAGACATAAGTGCACACAAAGTAGCCTCACTAAGTTTATTTCTATTTTTATTAATATTCAAATTCAAAAGAGTATTTCTACCATATCTTTTAAGTATTTGACAAAGACGTATCCCAAACTTATTTAATAAATCCCTACCCACCAACAAGGTACAACCACCTCATCATCTGGGGGAACAAGTAAATCATTCATAATTTCCCGACCAACGAATCCCACCATGCACTTAATAAAACCAAAATTATTTATATTATTTTTTCCCATTCCATTATATGAAGACACAGTTTTCTCACTGTTGATAAGAAAAGGCAGCAAAGATTTCCGCACACAACTAATTGGACTACCAGTATCAAAAAGAGAAACAACTGATTTTAGTTCTGTGCACTTATCCCCATTAATAAAGGCAATACTTATAGTCTGATATGCCTCTAACGGCAATACTTCCCTGTCCGTTTTGTCATTAACAACAGCTGCGACAGTGTTGTTTTTCCTTGGACAATTTTGACGATAATGACCTATTTCGCCGCACAAAAAACAAGAATGCGGCGGACGCATAGGTTTCGGACACTTGCTCTGATAATGCCCAAATTGTGAACAGTTATAACACCGCACAGAATCCTCAACTAACCTCGTAGTATTCTGTTAAGCAACCATACTATTCCTTAATTTTATAGGATGTTTTAAACCAAGACCATTTCCTTGCAATGTTGCTGAAAAGCGCTGACGCCGCTGCTCAAAACAGTCCAAGCGCCGAATAAGATCATCCATTGAGATAGCACCATACAAAATTGTCGCCAAATTTCCTGTTTCAGATATACCATCAATAATCATATCTACCAGCTCTTGCTCTTCAATGGTAGACTTGTTTGCAATCGTCTGCATCGCTATTACATAACTCAGGCAGGACTCTTTTGGTTGTAGCTTACGTGATAGTAGTTGGCAATAAACCTGCCGACGTGTGATGGTGCCTCTAAATAACTTCAGCAAACTTGACTTCATTACTTCGTATTCCATCGAGCCCAAATTGAAAATATGGTTCTTTGCAGTTCCTGTAATGCGCCGCCGTAACCCTAAGCATTTCTCTTTTTCGGTATAACCACACATATCAGCATAGTCCTCAAACTGCATAAACCACTTGACGATATCATAGTGGTCATCACCGCTAAATGATGGAACCACCGAATCAATTCCACTTAAATCAATACAACGTCCCTGTGCCGCTGCTTTATACTTATTACCAGAATTTACCTCTATATTACGAATTTCTTCTTGCATCCGAAGTATTTGTAGGCGCAGCTGTAGAGCCCTCAATTTGGCCTCCCTCGGGTCAACAGTAACAGCAGTTGGCAAAACTTCAGAATTTCCAACATTGGTTGGAACATAAGCATGTACCACCGGAGCAGTATGAGTTATCGTCATTATAGAGGATTGATTGGAAAATATCGGGGCAGCAGTCATCATAGCATAATAGCCATAGTTATATCTAATGACGTATTTGCCAAAACCACATTCTCATTTTGACTTGGTAACGAATCGGCGGAAAATTTTTTTTCCTGTAATGTAAAGGCAGCAGGCGTCTGAAAAACAGGCATCGGTACGGTGACCATCCGTCCTTTTTTAAAAAGGACAGTCCTCTTTTCTGACACAACGTCCTTTTAAATTTAAACAAAATAAATTTTCCTTTTTTAAATTGAATTGTCCTTTTTTGTCCTTTCTTTTTGATGGCTAATGTTCTTCTTTAGTTTCCAAAATTAAAAGTTTTATTTTCTCAAAATTCCGAAATTTTAAACTCAATACACTATAAATTTATAACCACCCAAGACAGGAATTGCCTGGCAACACTGAAAAGTGTATGTTCAATGTGTCAAATTTTTTGTCGGCTTTCAAATAGACTGTGCAGAATTTAAATTGTTTTTATCAAATAACATTGATATAATAAAAAAAATCTTCAGAAAAATATAAATAATATTTAATCCTTAAACTATTGTTTTTAGTTATTTTTATTTATTGAATTTTGTTATTTTTGTATTATTGGCTAAATTTAATTTCTTTGTTAATTTTGATTAATTAATTAATTTTTTGATTTAACCACGTATGAACTTCTAGACATATTTAATTTCTGTTTTAAACATTAAAATAAGTAGATACATACATATGTAACTACTTGTACTAGTCACTAATATTACATTGTTTGAATTATATTTTTATTTTATTGATATAAAATATATTTATGTAATTAAGTTAATACCAAAAATTTTTATTTAATTTTGAGCGTCCTTTTTTTTTTTTTTTGTCGAAAAATATGGTCACCGTAATTATATGTCAAACATGGTATGGGAGTTTTTTGCCTGCGGCTTTTATTGTAGTTTTAAGAAGTAATTCTTAATAAAAACTACAAAATATACATATTTATGTACTTCATGCATACATGTGTTTCAGTATGTAAATATCAATTGTCTGAAGGTACAAAACTTTTGTGTTTAGAATTTATTTAAGTTTTGACCATTGAAGCAAAACTACAAGTTGGGAAATAAATTAAATTAAAAAAAAGCAATACATGTAGTGTAAAATGTGTATGTACATAGACAAATACATAAGTGGTGGTGAAATATTTTGGCATTAATTGTGTAAACCGAACAAACCCAAAAAAAATCATTTGCTGAAGTAATTTACACAATTAAGTGCCCTGGAGACGATAAAAAAACACGTCAATCAGTGCATATGTGTGAGTGTCGTGTTTTTGTCGTTTAAAAGGAGACGTAAAAATAAAATCGTCAATCATCATTTTTATTGTGACTTCGAGGCGTTCGTTTGTTAACAAATCATCGGATGATGAATTACTATTAATGGCGTCTTATGCAAATTTGTCAAAAAAAATAAACAAAATAATACATGCGTTGACACCGTTTATACACAAAAATACCAGAGATAAAAATTAACAAGTATCCCTGTGCTGCAATCGTTCTACTTATTACACATCGATTACAAAACAACTGACATTTGTTATCGTCAATCACAATTGGAGACCACCAAAATAATTATGTCAAAATAAAATATCAAAAGTTTTTGATTTTCATCAATCAGAGCCAACAACGTATACGTGTACCCGAAAAAGCACTACTGCACGCACACACTTAGAACGTTGGTGTGTTTTTTTGATAATCTCCAGGGCACTTTAGAGCCTTTAATATAATATTACATATTGGTTTATTTATACTCTATGTATGGATTGTTCGGCTGCAGGTCATATTTTTAATAAAAATAAACGATTTTTTCATTTTTAATTTTTGTTAAATTTTATTTTTTTTTTTATCCCAATATTTCGAATAGCTTCGCTATTCATCTTCAGGGGGAAGCACTGTTAAAAATATATAATAGACAATTATTAAAAACATAATTTTAAAAAACAAACATTTTTATAATTGTAGATATAATACATTACATGTAAATTTAACACAAATAATGATTGTTATATAAACATTCTTAAAAGTTTAACCGTCATTAACAGCAAAAATTTATTTACTGATATTAGTTTCCCTGTTTATTAATTATACTCCTGTAAATTTGAGCGCATTTCTCAGTATCTTGTTTATAATTTAGTCTCTTCTCTGAAGGAACGTCAATTATGTGTAACATTTCTAAAGTGAATCTCCTCGCATGATTTTTCTCTTCTTGTAATATTTTTACATCAACAAAGTTAGGTAAGTGATTTGTCTTTGCACAATGGGCCGCGAGTGCAGTTTTTTGCTCCAAAGGTTTGTTAGTTCTTAAATCCGATTTGTGAGATGCTAGTCTAGTTTTTAGTTTTGTTTTGGTTGTTCCGACGTATGTTTTGTTGCATATACCCGAACTATCACCGTCACATTTGATGCTGTATATGACATTGCATTTTTCTTCTTTCTTTAGTTTTGATTTTGTGTTTGTATATAAACTTTGTAAGGTGTTATTTGTTTTGAATGCTAATTGGAACTTTTCAACGTCGTAAAGGTCGGAGTTTTTTAACCTTTCAGAAAATCCGGGTATGTACGTTAAGCCTTTATAATATTGTGGTATTTTTTCTCTTTTTTCTCCTCTATCGCTCGTGTTCAATAAATGTTTTATTGTTGTTTTTGGAAAATCATTCATTGTTAAAATTTTTTCTATTGGCACTCGCGGCCCATTGTGCAAAGACAAATCACTTACCTAACTTTGTTGATGTAAAAATATTACAAGAAGAGAAAAATCATGCGAGGAGATTCACTTTAGAAATGTTACACATAATTGACGTTCCTTCACAGAAGAGACTAAATTATAAACAAGATACTGAGAAATGCGCTCAAATTTATAGGAGTATAATTAATAAACAGAGAAACTAATATCAGTAAATAAATTTTTGCTGTTAATGACGGTTAAACTTTTAAGAATGTTTATATAACAATCATTACTTGTGTTAAATTTACATGTAATGTATTATATCTACAATTATAAAAATGATTGTTTTTTAAAATTATGTTTTTAATAATTGTCTATTATATATTTTTAACAGTGCTTCCCCCTGAAGATGAATAGCGAAGCTATTCGAAATATTGGGATAAAAAAAAAAATAAAATTTAACAAAAATTAAAAATGAAAAAATCGTTTAATTTTTATTAAAAATATGACCTGCAGCCGAACAATCCATACATAGAGTATAAATAATCAAAAAGAGGTCAACTATTCAACGTATATATATATATATATATTGGTTTATTTACATAATAGATTTCTCTTTTATTTATCAAATAAATAATTGAATGGATTCTGATTAAAAATTCAATTATTGAATTGTTCAATTCAATTATTGGAATAATTAATTTTCATTCTATTTTTAATTATGTACAATGATTAGATTGATTAATGTGTTAATATTCAGTCAATTAATGTAGTGATTTATTTAATTGATTTTAAATATTTTTTTTAATTTTTTTCTTAATAAAAAAAAATAATCATTAATCAGAAAAAAAAATTACGTTTTTGCAATATTTGCAATACCGATAATTTTTATCATTATTTTGGTGATAGGTGCAAAATTGAGTAATTTTTTGATTGTTTCAACAATTTTAGTAATTAAAACCATTATCTACTTTTTTCTGTGTATAGAACAAACTCACAGAACTGCGAATGTTGTTACAGACACTTTGAAAAAAAAAATATTGCTCTGCGCTCTTTATTGATGTTTCACAAGCTTTCGATAAAGTATAGCACGAAGGTCTTATACACAAGTTAATGCAAAATCTACCCGCTAACATCGTCAGGTTTTTAAAAAACGGTAATATTAAAGAAGTTATATTATTAAAAGTCATTATTATTATTTGAATGATACGATATTTTATTATATGAACAGCCGCTTACGCGACTGTTCTGTTGTAGTTACATTTTTGAACTGTACAATTAAATCCTAATCTAGCTTAAACATAAAATGACTTACACTAACACACATACACAATGTGTATGAAAATATGCATGATCAGCAGAATACACTCTGATCACGCGGTCATAATGTGGACAAATATTTTAACATAACAAAAGTGTTATGTTACACTTACTACATGCAGACGCCATGCAGTAGTGACTAGTCAAGCACACTACAAAACTATTTATTGGAACGAAAATTAAATTTTTAGTTAGGGAAGGCAACTTTTTAAACCCTCCGCAGTCGATTGAAGCCGGAGTCCCTCAAGGTAGCATCTACGGGCCATTACTTTATATGCCTCTTGTTTACCGTTAAGCAGTTCATGAAAATCCTGTAGAAGCTTCCCGAAATTTACAAGATGTATATCAAAACTGGAAACATGACTAAAACAATGGCGGATAAAAATTAATGAGCAGAAATGTGTACACTGCACTAAAAATTAACAAGAACGCGCAATTGTAGAGTTGTGTATCTAAAAGCAGAAGCTCTCCATCTCTATATATTTCTTTGGTGCACTGTGTCTGTCTATGGATGCTGTTTAAATAATCAAAAGTTTCATCTACAAGCTTATTATGCAGTAATTAATAAATACATAATACACCGAACGTCTTTTTAATATTTATCATTATTTTTATTTCAAATAAAACTTAAAAACAAACTTACTTGTGTATACGTAAATGAGTTTGAATACTTGTCAATCATGGCGTTATATATTTACTGACGAGTTGGTGTTTAGCAACCAATGCAATTAATATAGATTAGCTAATCCATAATAAATAAATAAATTTTATCAAAATTTAATTACGTTTGAATTTGTTTTTTAATATAAACTTGTTTGCACCACCTTTTTTTGTTTTTTACTACGACGAACGCAACCAGTCTTAAGCAAATGCAGACGCAATGTCAGGATATATTATAATATTTAAATTATATAACATTGTTTGGTAGCGAAATATTGGAAAATATTATATAAGAGTTATTTGCTATTCTTATTTTTATATAAAAAGTGGATAATTTACTCAAAACAACAGAATTAATAATATAAAATAATCAAAAATTAAAAATTGTACCAAAAGCTTCTGTTGTTATTGTTTCTAACTAAATGTTTGGGGCCAATTTTTCATTCGATTGGCAGCTCTTACAATATTGTCAGAAATATGTTCAGAAAATGTCTGACAACCGTCTGAACTTACAATTTTTGTCTTACAACGTTGCCGGAAAAAGCATTGTCAGTTCATTTTAAAACAATAATACTGTCAGACATCTGACAATCGTGTGAACACTCTACTTTGCCATTGTCAGATAACTGTAAGACATTGTAAGCTCTTTTTTATTGGCAGATGTGTTTAAATTAATGCATCTGACAATGGCACCATTTTCAGATAATTTTTCTATTGGCAACGCTGTCCATAAATACTATAACGTTTGAGAGTTCTGACAAAGTTTAACAACGCATCTGGCAATTTTTGCCACACAACAATCTGACAACCGTGTGAACTGACAATTTTGTTGGCAGATAAATTTATTGTCTGACAATGAAATTGTAAGGTTTTCTTACAATCGTCTGAACTGACAATTTACCTTTACCTGACAATTTTTCATTGTCAGTACGTTGTCAGCATATTGCCATATCTAGCAATATTGTAAGATCTGCCAATCGTCTGTACATAGCTTAAGTCAGAAGATAAAATTGAAATATTGCTTGAAAGCTTTCAAAGATTTTACATGGACCTAATTTAAATCGATGTTGTAACAAAATGAAAATGCACATAAGAACACTTTGGTTTTACAACGATATGTATTTTTAAACAAATTTTAACGCAATCATAACACTTTTTTTTTCTGTCTCCGTTAAACTCGATTTTCTTTGCAATAGCTATTATTTGTTTTTTATAAAAAACAAATATGTTTAATAAAAAGAAGACGAATTTTCAAGCTTGAGGACACTTTTAATGTGATGTTTTTTATTTATTTTTTTTTTTTTGCGATATTTCGATATCCATCGGATATCATCATCAGGCAAGCTACAAAATTTACAAATAAGAACAGGAAAAAATATATACCCAATGTAGTTAATAGTCAATATACATTGGGTATATCTTTTTTCCTCTTCTTATTTGTAAATTTTTTAAAAGTGGCGTAAAGCTCGAAAATTCGTCTTCTTTTTTTTTAACATAAGTTACTAAAGGCTGAATAAAAACTATATTATATGAAAAAAAATATATATAGTGATTATACAATTAAAAAAACTTACCATTAGCTGAACTTTGTGTAAGCTTTCCTGGCTTGGTTGTTTCATGATGTCATTAATTTCGTCAAGCAGTTTTGAGTTATTCGTGAGATCTAAATTCTTTGGAAGCAGGTTTGTTTCTATCGAATTTACATGTTGTTTATTTTGATCAATCACTTGTCTTTCCGATTCAAGAATTTCCTTGTTACATTTTAGCATCAGTTGCTCTAATTCCATTTTCTCCATTTGCTCTTTAAAATTTCGTTCATGTTCAATACGATCAGTTTCGATGCGAGAAAAAGCAATTATTTTTTCTTCTTCTAATTCAAGTCGCAGCTTTTCCTCTTGAATTTCAAGTAACTCCTGATAGGCCTGGTAAAAGTCTGCCAACTGAAAGTAAATTATTATTATCTTTGACGCAATATTTTTTAATAATTTAACAATAACTTCTTTTCGATAAGTATTGAACTAGCTTTTAGCTAACTCAAAGCTGGTGCAAAGATGAACATTTGTTTTTGCACAAATTTAAATAGTAAAAATTCTAGTGTGAATTACTTGGGATTGTATTAACTGTTGTTGCACTGTTTGAGAAATTAAGGCGTATCAAATAAAATTTGTTTATATTTAATTTTTTTTATTAGAATTAGTAGGCTCACCGTAATGAACCAACCAGTAGTTAATCAGTTAAATAATAGTGTACTTGAATTTGTTCAGTCATATACTAACTCAAAATTAGCTAACTTGTGCTAATTTGAAAGTTATGCACTGTGATTGAGTACTGACTGTAATGACAATACGTTGAAAAACTGAATAGCGTTTAACATGGAAAATTAGCTGGCTCTTGAGTCAGCTGTCACTAGTCTATGATTAACCATTAGTTAGCTCGAATCGCGACAGGGTTATGGCAATGAATATTTATGTATGTACTTCAATCACTGAATCAACCGTTGAGAATAATTTACTGTCTAGCACTGGCTAAACAAACAATTGTTCGACTGTAGACTTTAATATTATGTTTAAATTGAATTTAAAATTGAAGATTAAATATATTATAAGCTAAAAAATAAATTGCTATAAAAACTAATTTATTTAGAAATTTCAAAAAAACTTCCTATGAAGAAAAAACCGCAAGATTCCGTTTAAATGATTCTTATCTCAATAAGGTACCAACGTAGAAAGAGATAACTAGAATTAAATAGTCAGGAGCACCTACTCGTAAATATATGTTACATTCAGTAAAATGATTCTACTTACTTTTTTCTTTTTTTCGCTGTGTGCGCAAAATGGATTAGAAACTCGGAAGAAATGAGATCCTCCGATTACTAGACGATCGCCATGAAACATTTTGTGTTTACTTCTCACTAATTCTCCGTTTAAGTATGTTTCAAAATCTTCATTTTCTGGGGTAACGAATAACTCCCCATTTATATTCTGAATTATACTGTAATTAAAATATATTTATTTAAAACGTATGTAATCGCAAATAGTTTAAAAATTGGAATTAAATATTAAATGACAAATTATTATTATTAGGCTCAAGTTCGGTTTTATTGAATTAATGAAAATTCAAAATTACTATGTGTTTTATATTTTTGAAAAACATTAGCATGTGCGTTCAGATTAGCAGAACGTATCAGTATAACGATGTTGAATATTAGTAGTAAGCAATCAGACATGGGGAATTTCGTACTAACCAAAATTTTTTCAATATGTAAAAATAGAATAAAAATGAATTAAATTAATTCTCGTATTCTATTTCTGTTGAAAACTTGGTTAAATAGTTGATATTCTTCCCAATTAGTATCCATTTTACGCATATTGTAAAGATGGACAATTGAACGCTGATGAGAGGTCTATCGGCCTTGAAATCGGCATACTAATACGTTCTGCTAATCTGATTGCACGTGCTAATGTTTTTCAAAAACATATTTATACAAAAAAGAAGTGAGATCCGCACAAAAACATAAATAAATAAGGCCAAGTTCCTACCCAAAAAATTTCGGCCGTAAAAAGTACTGAGATCAATATAAGGACCAAGTTCTTGATAGGTACAAACCCATCTCATTTCTAGGCAACCTGTAAGCTTGGCAAAATTTGTTCGCCTTTAGTGCTTAATGACATCATCTTCTCCATGATTCCTGTTTGCACTGTTGCAGATATATTTCTCATGGTTATTTGGATGTGAATAAACTAGGGGTTTCCTTGACATATTCACCAAGTACTTCAATATTTGCTTAAAATTTTGAAATAAGTTTCAGGATCTAAAAAGAATCTTCTTGCGATATTGTCATTAGTATTGCCAGATCCTTGTTTTTGTTGATCTATAATCAACCCATGTTTAAAAAATTCATCTTATACGTGCTTTTTTTTAATTTTCTTAGCCTTTTGTTGGTGTCGTTATTTATTACTGATTCTAAAGATCCGAAGTCAAAATCATAGCCGACTTTCTGTATGTGTTCATAAAACTTATTCTTGTACTCGTATGTAGCGTTGATTACCTAAATTCGTATGCATCAGTACTATCTACTGACTTTGTGACATCAAGTTTTTCAAAAACAAAAATAACGGTTATTTTGGAATATCTCGAAAACTGTTCTACTTTTGACCATTCTGACTTCATATTCCGACTCATCGGACAATTTTATATAGAGTTTATGTGTCAGATACATTTGGTCAAAAAACTGTCTCGTAGTGTTATTAAAGTTCAAAATATTGTTCGACTTCAATTATACTATGTACATTAGGGTGGGTCAATTTGTTCATATTTCAATATTTTTTTTTCAATATTCATTGCAATTGGTGGATAGTTGACCTGTAACGCTGGAAGAGGGCTTATTTTAAAGGAAATTTTCTCAGCTTTCTATATCTGTCCTCATTTATAGAAAATTATTTACCCAAATAATGGTTTTGGAGGTTTATGTTAAAATAACAATAGTCCTGACCACCAAATTTTCTCTTAAAAAACCGGAAGCTCGATTTTAATTTTAGAACCATGGTTTCTTTGGGAAAAGTTCTTAGAATTTCCCGTAGATTACGATTTTGCTATACGCTTAGTAGGCAAAAAAATTGACCATCCCTAATGTACATACATATTTAATGCATATTCATTTAGCATCATTCACCCTATTACCAAAACATCATTATCCAAAATCAACATAAGAATGTTACCTAAATACATATGTACATATTTTAAGAAAAACAATTAAACAAAGTTTAAAGTTCAAATTTTCTGGGACAATATTATTGGCACACCTTCAAAATGTTTATTCTTATAAGATGAAAAAATAAATTCAGTATTTTGTAGCGAATCCTATTTGCTTAATTACTTCACCTAATCTACTTGGCATTGAATCCAGCAATTTTTTTGTTACATCGCAGCTGATATTTTTCAATTCTTGTGAGAGAGTCTCTTTTAGATGGGTTTTATTAGAAATGTTGTGCTTTCTTATGCGTTTTTCCAATTCCTCCTAAAGATGCTCGATCGGATAAAGGTTGGGGGATTGTGATGGGTGCGGCAAAATATGGGGGATGTTATAAGCTATCCACATACGCACATCATGAGCCGTATGTTTGGGATCGTTGTCAAGTTGGAAAAAATAAGTTGTTGACAACCCTAGATTTTCCACAGATTTCTTAACATTTTCTTTTAAAATATTGAGGTATAATGTTTTATCCATAATCTCATCAATGAACACAAGCTCTCTAACTCCCGATGAAGCCATGCATCCCCAAACCATTTCCCCCCACCCCATGTTTGGTTTTCGCCAAACCGAAGCTTTTCCATCTGACTGAAAGATATTAAATTTACTTTCATCAGAAAATAAAACATTGTTCCGTAAGTCCTCTCCCTTGCTTCTAAATTCCTGAGCATAACTTATTATTTTTTTTTGAGTTCACTTCACTTATAAGAGGCTTTCTTCTTGCTATTCTAGATTTATACCCAGCACGATGTAATGTTCTGCGTATAGTTTTTGCGTGAATTTCTTTTCCAAATTCTTCTTTAACCGAGTAGGCGTCAATTTCGGATTCTATTTGATCTTTCGATCAATTTGCACCTCTTCCCTTTCACTAAGAACCCGACCAGTATGTTTTTTGCTAGACAAATATGTTGAACCAGCAAAACGTTTTATAATACCTCTTATAGTATATCGGCTACGGCTCATAATTTCTCCGATTACTGCATAAGATTTCTGTTGACTATGCAGATCAGTGATGTTAACTGTACGGTAATTGCCGTATTGTACAGTAATTTAGACCTCCAAAACGTAGGCAGGTAATTTCATTATTTCTACGGTAATTTTATAAAGCTTTAATATTTAATCAAATCATAAAACCCACGGTTTTCCTAAAACATTGTACAATGCCAATTGTGGGTAAATGATAAAAATTTCTCCTATGGAATATTTATATAGGTACATACTCGCATTAGCTAAAATGTTGCTTTTGCTTGGGTGACAAACTAGAAACAAATAAGCTGGCCTGCGATGTCGAACGATATCGATCGGTGGTTTTCTAGATGTAAAAAAATTAACATGCATTTCTCTAATAACCGATTTTATTTACCTTATTATTTATTTACTGCCACAAAACCTAAATATGTAAATAATAATAAATTGATAATTCGAAGGTCGCAAACCGGTTGTATTTTGGTTACAATTTCATCATGATCGATCGATCGACATCGCGGGGTGGGCCGAAAATAACACTTGAATAACACTTTTAATCTCAGCTTTAAATACAAAATAATTTATATACTTATCTATAAACATATGTGTGATGCCAAAAGTCAACAGCTCTCGTTTTTGGCTCACACAACGCAAATTACTAAATTACATTTATTTTTATCCATTTATACTTGTATATGAACTGCGATTTGATATATTTTATTCTATTTTGGATTTATTTTGATTTATATATATATTTGCATATTTACTTTGCTTGATATGAACTGTTATTTCATATATTTGATTTTTGATACTTATTAGAATGAATTTGGGATATTTTTTATACCTAGATTTACTAAGATAGTATAATTATACTTCAGCACGAAGTAATAGTGTGTAAGTTTTTATAGAAATTTAAGTGGTGGATGGTTTCGGAGTGCCGCCATCTATGTGTCAAAGAATTATGCCATTACTGTTCTCAACGTTGCCCAACACTGCAAATTGTACACAGACAGCTGTTGCTTAATACACAAAGCTAAGCATGTTGTCTAAAAGTATAAAAGGCAACACATTAGCAACAAACAGGCAGTTGCTGTATAGCCGAGCTACGGGTAAGATCATAATTTGAAGTTCGTTTCGCTTTTCAAATTACTCTTATTTGTGGTTACATAGCAATTGTAAGGTACCACAATACAGCAGGCTGCCTCACTCTAAAGTATTGACATAGTGGGGGAGAAACATTGAATGACACGGGCACTACTCGATCGGACGATTGTCTCTTTTCTGCTGAGTTGCCTAATAATTGTTTTGTCGGCTCTCTGTGACATAATCCAGCTGTGGGCCTCAAGTACTGTATTCTACAGTCGAGCTGAAGTTGCGAGAGTTGTCGGAAGTTCGTTTCGCTTTTCCGACTGCTCGTACCGACAGTAAAGTAGTGAGAGGAGAGAGTCCCAATACACAAGGCTGTCTCAGTCTACCGTGTCGGGAATTTTTCCTGTTACTATATCGGCGTAGAACCAGTGGCAAGGCACGCCTCCAGCTGGTGGCCTCCTCAGCCAACCATCACCACGGACGCCGTCCACTAGAAGTTAAGGGTTCGGAACTTTACCCGTATTTACGAAGAATAAAATCTAATAAATTTATTCTTACCACGCAAACTTTGTGAATTCGCTAATTTCGGATATACCAGGGGGCAGCAGTAATTGTACGTAGAATTTTGTTTTGTCGCCTTTGAATTTTTTCTACACTTGATGTTGAGGCAGTGCCCCATAACTGGATTCCATAGGACCATATTGGTTTCAGGATCGCGTTGTATAAGAGAAGTTTACAGTCAAGGCTTAGTATAGAGTTTCTTCCAATAAGCCAATTCATTTGGGGTGGTTTTAGTTTCATTTGTGTTAACTTTGCGTCTATATGCCATTTCCATGTTAAACGACGATCAAGATGAACGCCTAGATATTTTACTACAGTGTGTTGCGGTATAGCCTCGGTGTTAATTCTTATAGGCGGGTATGTTTCCCTGCGCAACGTAAAAGTGACGTGTGCACATTTCTGCTCGTTAACTTTTATACGCCATTGTTTGAGCCATTTTTCCAGTTTGGATATATATTCTTGTAAGTTGCGGGAAGCTTCTACAGGATTTTCGTGAACGCTTAGAAAGGCTGTATCATCCGCAAATGTTGATGTATGAATGTTACTGCTTAACGGTAAGTCAGAGGCATATATTAAATAAAGTAAGACCGAAGATACTGCCTTGAGAGACTCCGGCTTCAATCGACTGCGGAGGGCTTAAAAAATTGCCTTCCCTAACTACAAATTTACGTTCCATTAAATAGCTTTTTAAAAGCTTTACGATGTTTTCTGGTAGATTTTGTGTTAATTTGTTGAAAAGACCTTCGTGCCATACTTTATCGAAAGCTTGTGAGACATCAATAAAGAGCGCAGAGCAGTATTTCTTTTTTTCAAAAGTTTCTCTAATAACAGTCACAAGTCTGTGAGGTTGTTCAATAGTGTTATGCTGACTGCGAAAACCAAATTGATGATCTGGAATACATGCACTGCTAGTTACTATAGGAGTCAGCTTGCTCATGTACAGTTTTTCAAAAAGTTTCGACATATTGGACAATAAACTGATAGGCCGATAGGTTTTAACCTTTGTATGATCCTTACCGGGCTTTGGTATCATAGTAATCATCGAAACCTTCCAATCTGCCGGATAGTATTGCAGTCGTATAATACTATTAAAGATGAATAGTATTATTCGTTTTGGAATGAAAGGCAATTCTTGCAGCATTTTGTTGCTTATTTTATCAATACCTGGGGCTTTTTTTGAGTTAAGACTTGTAATAGCCTTTTCAATCTCCACAATATTAAATCCTAGCGGAATTTCTGGTAAAGCGACGACTGGTGGCATTTCAATAATATCAGCAGAAATATTTGGAGTAAATACCTTTTCTAAGTGTTTAACAAAAAGAGCACCTTTTTCAGCATCAGTTCTTGCCCAGTCACCATTTGAAGCTCGTAATGGAGGTTTATATATCACCGGCCTTTTAAGTCCTCTGGCTGCACGCCACAGCGAATTATCCGTAGATGGTGTTGCATCGAGTTCTTGCAGAAATTTTTGCAGCGAAGCTGTTTTTTGTGTTTGCAAACCTTTTCTAAGCTGCTTGGTACACTCCTTAAGCTAAGATCCCACTATCGGCGCAATGCACCAATTTTCGTCGCAATTCATGTGCCGATAGTGTGACCGCACACAATTTTTCAAAATGCGATAATCTGCGCCGAAATTGTGCTGAGTATGGACAATCAAAATCAACCTTGATGCGCCGATAATGTGAACCCACTATTGCACAATGTTAAGCAATCAATTTGTAAAAAATGCGCCGATTTTTGTCGGCCACTCGTGCGCCGATCACAGTCGACAACCAGTGCCGATACACGGGCTGGAAAACCGAATTTTGAAATTTCACACCTTGTAAAACTATTTTTTTTAAGCTTAGTTGTACCAAAATTAATTTTTTATTATCTCATATGCATTTAAATTTTATTTATTTGTTGTGGGTTAGCAAATCTACATATATGCAAAAAATTAATAAAAATTTTAAAATCAAATTCTTGAGTATTTGCTCGAATAAATTTTATATTTTATTCATATATTGTTAAAAAATTGTTATGGGGTAGGTAATCTATGTATATGCATTTCGTTGTTAGCTTAATACCAACTCATCAGTAGATATTTACTATTCATGTTTAAAAAGTTCCAAAACTCATCTTCTCATACATAAACTCGCAATAATAAGTTTGCGAATTACTAAAGCATACGCAAAATTGCTTTTAAAAAACTTTAAAAACATCACACAAATAATTTTTTTTCATTCGATATAAATCTGTTTACTTTTCTTATAACTTTTATACAGTTACACAACCTTTTGTTGGCAATAAAAGTTTTTATAAGGCAAAATAAAAACAAACTTCCCTTTTACAAAATATAACCTTTTACTCAAGTATTCATGTTTTTAGTAAAGATCAACTGATGAGTTGATATTTAACTACCAACGAAATGCACATATGTAAATTAGCTAACCCATAACAAGTAATAATATTTTAAAAACATATATTCCTAAGTATTTGTGCGAATAAGATGTTATATTTTATATATATATCATGGTGGAATAATAAGGTGCGCGTAAGAATACAACAATAAAAAACGACATGCATTTTGTTTGTGTAAAATTCATTCAAAATTGTCAAAACAAAGCTGTATACAAAACAAAACAAAAGTTTTTTTGTATGTATTTATTGGTTATGCAAAAACAAAAAGCATAACGTAAACAAAAATATTCATGATGGCGGCCAAAAATGTAAACAACTTTTGACAAGACCGAATTAACTTACCATATTTTTGCAGATTATTAAACGGTCAAAACACAACCCTACAAAAAACCATATTCCTTCTTGCGCGCAAACATTTAATAAACATTTGTACTGTTGAACAGAAAAAAAAAACGATTTTACCATCCCTGAAAACATCTGTTTACAAAATAACAAGAATAGAAGTACGTGCTGCGTAGTAGTAAATTCAATTAAAATTCATTAATTTTTTATTATTATATACATATTAATACTCCTATATTAATTATATACACAATATATGTATATGGCCCAAGCAGTTTTCTCTTTTTCATTGTAATAAATGCCGAAAATTAAACTGTATCTGCCAACAAGCAAATAAACAAACGCATATACATACATATACGTACATACATACTCGTACATACAATACATACATGATTTAATTTGCCCAATAATGCACGATAGTGGGATCGCATTGTACCAATTATTGTCGCAATTGAGATTTGGCCGATATGAGCCGAAAAAAACTGTGGCAATATGCGACGATAATGGGAACGCCCAAAAATTAATTGTGCAATATTTTTACATGTGTGCGGATATAGCACGATAAAAATTGTCGCAGATTGTGCTGTTTGCGCCGATAGTGGGATCTTAGCTTTAAGCCTTAATTTTAGCTGAGGCGATCTGTATCGTTGCCATTCTCGTCTAGCTCTCCGTTTTTCAGTCAGTAGCCTTTCTATATTCACAAAAAATATTTTTAAATCTCGCTTGTTGATTTGGTTGAATTAAAGAAGCATTCAAAGCAGCTTGTTTAGCATGTGCTTCAAGCAACCTACTAGAATTTTCTATGTCAGTAGGTGTTTTCAATGGCATATTTTCCGTGCAATGAGCACTCAAATATTTTTTGTATATCATCCAGTTAATACGTGCAGATGTCAGCGGTAAATCACATGTAGGTCTTGCAGTTGTGTGTGAGTAAATAGTGATAATAGTAGGCGAGTGATCTGAAGACAAGTCCAAAGATGCTTCTACTTCCATCATTTCGCTGGGCACACCTTTCGAGATTACAAAGTCGATAACATCAGGAATTTTTTGTCGATCCGTTGGCCAATATGTTGGCTGACCACTTGAAACTATATTCAATTGTGTCAAACAAAACACGACCCTTAGGACTGATTAAACGTGAACCCCAAAAAAAGGGTTTAGCATTGTAGTCGCCAGCTGCTAGAAAACGGGACCCCAGTGTTGTATAAAATGCGGTATATTGACTCTCTGAAATTGAAAACCTGGGAGGAGAATAAACAGATTATATCACAAGCTTTTGATAAAAAGTTTCAATACAGATATTTATTGCTTGAAGATATTCTTCACGAAGGTCATTTAGCAGGTAGTGTTTTATTCGAGTTTTTATTAGGATTCCAGAGCCACCACAGGCTCTACCTCGAGGATTCTTAGTATCGTAGAAATTATATCCACTAATTTTAAAATAGCTTCGAGATGTCAAATGAGTTTCTGAGATAAGCATAACATCGATATGTTTATCCAGAAGAAAATATTCTATTTCATTTTTATGTTGGCAGACGCCGTTTGCGTTCCAAAAACAGATTCTTAAGTTCATGGTTTTTTCAATACAGCCTGCAACAAGGTAGACCGCATTTTCAACATTTCCTGCATCATACAGGACATGTTGAGAGTAAATGTATTTACTGTTTGCATTAGGATCTCTATCGAGGCTTCAATACGACTAAAATTATGCGCTGATTCTTCATTTGATGGTACAGTTTTTTGCGCCGGAGTCTGGTTACTCTTTAAAATATTAGCGTATGAAAATTGACTATTAGGTTTTTGTTGAGTAAGAGTCGTGTTGAGTATTGATTATGGCTAGACGACGGTTGAAGTAACTGAGGGTAGTTTAAAGGGGTGTTGGGCTGATCGGGAGTAACATTTGTTTTTCTGTTCGACGAATTTTTAAAAAAAGAGTAAAGAGGGCAGTGTGTAGTAGCAGTGTGGTTTCCACTGCAATTGCCGCATTTTTTTTGCCTTGGTATCACCTTTTATTTTGTCACAGTTAGCGGTACTGTGCAACTCACCACATACAAAGCAAACGGTAGGCAACTTGCAATAAGTTTTGGTATGGCCAAATTCTTGACAGTTCATTCATTGGATAGGTCCATTTTTTTATGTGGCATCTCAACTGTAACTCTTCTGTGTAACAAGTACTTTAGATTACAGATTGGGTGCGATTCATTTTTTTTAATTTTCAAGTCACCTGGCTGTAGCTCGACTCTAAAAATAGGTTGGGGGATTTTTTCCCTATTTTTGATGTTAGAACATTTTTAACTTTGAAGCCATTACTTTCAAGGCCAGACTTAACCTCTTCTGGATCCACACTAGAGTCTATACATTTTATTACGACAGTTAGACCTTTAGCACTCTTTAATTGGTACGTATAAAAATTTTTGCTTTTTGACTCAAGGTCAGAAACTATTTTTCGGTAATTACTTTCTTGCACTACCTGGATTTTTGTTTCGTTGATATTTCCGCGCTTAATTGGAGTTACATAGAACTCATTTTCTCCAATTAAGGAGATAATGCTCTTTACAAAAAAACTTGAGTTCAGCTCTCTTAAATATATCGGTGGGGGTTTACTCGACCTTGTTGTAGTTGTGTCGTCATCGCCTTGTTCATTTAGAATCGCGAAACGATTTTCGGAATTCTTTATATTATTTTTCCCATCTCTGGGAACTTTCACCGTTGATGCTATTTGTGCTGATTTGGGACTTCTTCCCCTTTTTAGTACGGTTGTGTATCTATCCATACCTATTTGAATTTGATTATTATCACTAATTGTACTCACCGCATTTACAATTTTGTGCACGTTGGCCACCTTCTTACTAACTGTTTGTTTGTTTGTTTGTACAGCTAAGCTGACAAGTTTGCTAAAAGGTGCAATTGTTGTTGCTTCTCGATCAATATTTAAGTTTGGAGAGCAAGATCGCGCACGAGTAGTTGTGTGTTGTGAAGGATTCAGGTTTTTGCTTAAATCATTTTTTTCATTTTCGTCGTCATGAACCAAAGTTAAATAAACATTCTTACTGCTTGTAGGTTTATTATTGTTGTTGGTAGAAGATGAACTCATTTAGAGTTCTCTTTTTTGTGTTCACTATATGAGTTTGTATTTGCAAATATATATGTTTATTATACGCAAGCAAAAAGTTAAATAAAACCAGTATAATAACTGTTTAATCAATGTTTTGTTATTGTTTTTTTTTTTTTTTTTTTTTTTTTTTGTGATTTTAACTTTCAATAATTTTTAATATTCAGTTGCGACGATTATAAAAACGCGTCTGTACACTGCGAGAGTTAAAACTGAATTGATTATTATCAATAGAATTATTAACGACCTCATTATAAGATTCTAGCTCATTGTCGATGTGAAAGTTTCTTTGTATTTTAGGTCGATAACTGGAGTCTGCAATTGTTGGTGGTGACCTTTTGTTAATGTTTTGATATTGTGGTCTCTTCATATAATTAAATCGCTTTGAATGTAAACTACTATCTATATCCATAGGTTGTGGTAAAGGTTGAGGCTTAGGAGGGATAGGTATTGGAGGATTAAAATTGTAGCTATTATTTGCATTAGTACGAGACTGTTACCCCGTTTATACATATTTCTTATTTGCAAATAAAACTTAACTCACTGTTTATACGCAAATAGTATTCAGAAATATTGTTGTATTTTTGGTAATGACACGCAGTAAATATATAGTCATCTGGTGGCATCACACATCTTATTTGCAAATAGCTTGTTATTTGCAAATAGTTTTCGAAACATTTTAAGTTACAATAAAAAAGTAATACGGCAACGCTTTCCACTCTTATTTGCAAATAAGAAGTGCGTATAAACGGGGTATGTGTCGGGTAGTTGTTTATTGGTACATGATTGTTAGTGTTCGGAAATATATAAGGTTTTTGTTGTGCCTAGAGCATATGAGGCAATTGTGGATAAAAATTGCCTTGGTTAAGGGAGGCACGCGAGTAGTTGCGTGTTGGAAGTGGAGGAGTAGGATTTCTATAATTGAAATGTTGGCTATAATTTGATCGAAAACTTTGGTTTTCCAGTTTGAGGTAAAGTTGGAGAGCTTGAGGTAGATCTGCCGGTTCCCTCATGCCAAGAAGTTTTGGTAAATCACCATTTAAGCCACTAATAAATGTATCTAGAGCTTTATTGCGATATGATTCTGTTAGTAAGTTTAAAGACTCATTAGACGCATCTAAGCTTCCGAGTTTATTAAGTATTATAGATAAGTGCTTATAAACCACTTGATAAAAGCATTGTATAGATAATTTCCCTTGTACTAATGAGATCATTTGATATTCAAGGGTTGCTAAGTCCCTCTTATCGGAATAATTAAGAGAAAGACACTTAATAATGGATTTCCATTCGAGAGGGGTATTGTAGGATTCTAGAGCAACATCGGCGTTACCTACATTCTTGTTTCTTATCACACTGAGAATACCGTAGTTCTTCGGTGTCCCTTTGGAAGGTTCATAAATTTGTAAGATTCGTTCAACACTCTTACGCCATGAGTTGAATTCAGTTTGGTTGCCGTTAAATTCGCGTAAGCTTTTAACGATGTCTGGTATTTTATCGAAATCTGTGAAATTTCCGCTATATTGTGCTTAAATTTCTTGGTCAGAAGCTATATTATGACTTGGTAATTATACTGTTCAGATCACTAATATTTAATGCTCTTGGTTCTTGCTCTGTGTTCGCTGCATTTAGAACTGCAGGACAAATGAGATTGTCTGGATTTGACATAGCTTACGATTTTTAGTTTAACTAAGGAATTTGTTTACAATTTTATTTTTGTTTTTTATTCTTTGTTTAATTTTACTCGTATTATATTAAAACTTTTTTACTACACTTTACTTCGATTTTACTATTTTGATTTTACTATTAACTTGATTACTTATTACAAATATATTGTATCTTATATCTATGATATCTATTTTTATAACTTACAATATAATTATCTGCATTCTGGTCCTTATTTCCTTTCCGCTCTCTGGATAGCTGGTTTGCTGTATGCTACTGAGGGGCCAATCACTATCACTTTTGTTTTTCACAGTTCTTCTAGTATTTGTGTCAATCAAATCTTTTCATGTTACTTTTATTTATAAATTTAGCTATTGGCCTACCGTATTTTATGGAAATAAAAGTAAAATTTTTTTATTCCATATTTTCCCGACGTTTCGTAAACCTCAACAATTTTTTGGATAATATTAAATAATAATGTACAATAGCTTGCACTATGACGTAACATGAATATAAGTTTTTAAATATTTGGTGTGTTGAATATCACTTTGAAAATTAATTTTTTAAAAAACATTATATTTAAGAATAAATTTAATTAAAACAGATGTTTTTAAAAAAAGAATAAAAAACAACTATTTATCTTATTTGATTGCAATTTTATAGCTGAATTTTGCCTATTTTATATTATTTCTTATTTCGCAATTTTGCTAGTTCAGTGAACTTTGCATTCTTTATTATTTTGGAATTATATTTATTTATCTTTTAATTAACCACAGTGTTAACTTATATATTCGTTCATGTAAAGAAAATAAGGTTTTTGTATTTATTCACACATAAATACGAACATCAAACTTTATTTTGCACTAGCATTCGAAAATTAACAGCAAAATATTTCTTTATTGGATATTCATGCACAAAGTATCAAATATTCACCAACTTATTACCCATTTTCATGAATAAGAATTTTCAATTTTAGTTGCGTTTCATTCTATTCGTGTATGATGAGACAAAAAAAATGAATGCGACTCGAATTCGAGTAAAATATATCGTAATTTTTATTGTACTAAATGAGAAATTACTATAGATTTTACTCGATGCCGAATGTGGTGATTAGACTCCTGTTCTCAATTCATCAACAGAAATTTTATGAAAACATACTCATCAAACAAACAATAAGGAACATTAGGCATTGACAAAAATTTTAAGTATGTGTTTATGAAAACTATGTATTGCAAATAAGCTTGCGCTTAGGAAGTCACCCGGATTTTCACCAAAGCGAAATTTAAGTATAACATGAACCAAATGAATTTTTTTTTTTTCAAGAAAAAGGATACCGAGAGAATAGCAGTCATTTGCCTTTGCTTAAATTAAAAATAAAAATTTCCAGGTATGTGATAAAAATGGAAGACTTAAATCGAATCAAATACTTTTCGCTATGATGGCACTCGGATCGATTTCATTATTGATTTTTGTTATAACACCGCACATGTCTCTAAGAAAAACTTACTTGTTTTCACAATTAGACATTTATTCGAACAAATACTCAAGAATTAATGTTTTTAAAAATTTTATTTATTTGTTGTGGGTTAGCAAATCTAAATGCATTTCGTTGGTTGCTATACCAACTCATCAGTAGATCTTTACCATTTATGTTTGAAAAAAAAACCATAAATGCTAAAAAAAAACTTACTTTTTTTTCTTTAGATTACAAAATAAATATACATATGTATGTAGGTATATTTGACGCTAAATTATTAATTTGTAACAGTTTTTAAATTTTATATAACACTGTTTTAGGAATCTATGTATTTGCATAAAAATTTTTGTCTGATCTCCGCTAGAAGATTCTTGCTAATTTTTATTTTTTTTTTTTCAAAAGTTTTGACTTCTTGCATTCGCTCTCAAATCTTTTAAATTTAAGCAAGTTTTTGCAAATTTTCACCATTTTGGCCATTTTTTAAACCTCTTTTGCATTTCTCAAAGTTTTAGCAATTTTTAATCAAAATTATGGGGAATGGTGTAATTTTGCCAAAGTATTTACTTTTTTAGATTTTTCGAATTTTTTAACCATTATTGCGTTTTATAATATTAATAGGAATTGCATTGAATATGGGGGTTTTTGCGAATTTTTTATTCGTTTATGACCGTGAATAACATCTTAAAATTTTTCGTTCCTTTATTCATGAGAAATATTAATAGCACACAACAAGTTCTTGGTATTTCACTCATTAATATTGTAAGCTTAAAAACCAGAGTAAAAAGAATGCTGGAATTGAATTCTCTGGCAAACGAATTTTATTTTTCCCATTGCAAAAATTCGTCCTTTTTTTGCGATTACAAAAAATCGTTTGGGCACGATTTTAAAAATAGAATTCCCAAAAAGAATTTAATTTTTTTTATTCGGCTAACGAATGAAAAATAGATAAATTCTGATATTATTGATTTGGGAGAATTAAAAATATGTATACATAATTATTTTCCGGAATTATATTTTTAAATTTGCGAAAACAATTTTTAAAAGGGAAGAATAAAATTGACTTTTTTTGGTGATCAGAATTTTTGCCTACTCTGCTGCCTACATACAATAATTAATTTTCGAAGAAATAATTAACATTTCAAAAATATACAATACCAAAGAACATACAAAGCAACATATACATACTTGTATACTTTCTTACGTACTTAACCATACACAAGTTGTTACGTGTCCTCAGGACGCTGAGGTTGTGATGCCAGCCACCTCAAAACGGCATCCGCAGGGTAGGTCCCAAACCGCAATCTCAGCTGAAGCACGAACAATTAAAAGTTACAACACAAACTAAACAAACGAGAAACATTTCGAAGAGAGGAAAAAGGTGGTATTCCTCTACTCGCCCACCCTACCTGGGACATAATTAAGTATGTTAGCCGATACTTAAGTCTGCTCCAATTTCGGGACTACCAAAAAAAAAAAATAAAACACTTTACAAATGATTGACTATATTCATTTATTTTTTTTTATGAGATGCCAGTGGGTTTGGATCTCCACTCTACTTTGCAATTCTTATTTGCCCACCTATGGTGTTCACCCTTTCCTAGCTGGTGGTTCGGGGTATTTCACTTCCTTTTTTTGTTTCTATTTTTTCTGACTTTTCCACTTTTATTTCTGTATTACTACTTCTTATTTATAAACTGTTCTGTTCCCAGTGTTCTGGCCTCTTGAAATCTCTTTGGACCAATTATAGTAGGGATTTTTCCAATCTTCACACCAACTTCCCCAGATTTCTTATGTGGGCAATCTAAACACAGTATGGAATCATTAATTCCTTTATCTACACTCTATATAAATTTCGAACCTTACCGAACACAGAACAGGCACTCATTTTTGGATTTTATTTTTCTTTTATAGGCTGATAAAAATTATTTATTTTTAAGGACTTAAGTTTACCGCTCACAGAATACAATTAAACCCGTACTTTGCTTTCGATTCGCAACGGACTTATTTTTTTACCGGTTCCCATCTGACTTTCATATTTCACTCTTTGTACGCATATTTTATTCAACCGGTTACCACTACTACCAATAAACCTATAACGGTTCCTACATTCCGTCTATATTTGTGACTTGCCATCTAGCTTTGAACTTTTTGTCGCTGTATCTCCATAACTTCAGAGCTAGTCATTCCCTATCCCCTGTTGGGTATAATCAACATTATCTTTTTGGGGACCACCCTGTTTTTTCTACTTATTTGACAATGCTTGTGTAGCCTCGCCTTAGCCATTTGACATATGACAACTACCTACGTTCATATTCATATCATTTATTTGCCGCACGCACCATACCTAAGCTAATTAATAAAAAAATAATCCAAAACAGACACAGATGCACTTCAATTTCCTACAATAATTAAACAAAACACAATTAACTAAAACATACCTCCAGTCACAATACAATAATCAACAAACATTAACTATCATACTCAAGCAAACCTAGCCAAAAAAAAAAGAAAAAGCATTCAACACCAACACCAGAAAATAGACGCATCGTTTTCTATTTTGCACACAAGGCAACCGACGCAACAAAGTACGAACGATGAGAGCAATGTCGCTGCAGTTTAAAAGTAGAAATTGACTGGAAATCGTTAGGTATTTCCCTAACGAAAAATTGACCAGCTACTACGGTGGCCACAAGTAATGCAAGTGTTCGCCTTTTGACTCTCTCGCTCATGTACATGTACGCGAGTTACATCCTTACACCAAAATGCATAATACCGTCCATCAAATGTGTAGGGTAACTTTAAAATATTAAAATACATTTTCCTTCCCACACTTGATGGAGAGCAGCTTTGACATTAATTTTGCAAGCGCTGCATATAATTAGTTATTTTTAAGTTTAAAACGCTGCTGAAGCATTTTTTTTACAAAATTTGCTTCAGGCAAATATATTTCTAATTTTTAAATTTAAGTTAGTCTTAAGATTCATTTTAACAAATAAAGATGTAAAATGAAAACCGTTTCTTAATCATTTATTTTAATCATTTATTAACTGGCGCAGTCGCGTTTTATTCTAAAGAATAAACAAAAGAACCTAAAAGAAAAATTATTTTTTATTAAAAATAACAAAAACTAATTAAAGAAAAAAAAAGAAAGCAATTAACAAATCTATGTTTGATACTTGTAATATTAATGTGTTTGACTTAAAAACAGTTTAATTGTGGAACATTATAAATTAATATACATATAATTAAAAATAAATTTGAATGAGCCGGAAAGAGACCTTTGACAAAAACCGTCATATCAACATGGAGGAGGAGCTACATCAAAGAATTGTAGAATTGGAAACCATTCTCAAACAGCAAGAGCTAAAAATAAATGTACAACATCAACAACTCCAACAACAACAAATACAACAGCAGCAGCTCCAACAGGAACAACTACAGCAAATCAACATGCAACAACATCCAGAAGAACAGCTTCAAGTGCAAGGAATAATCTTACGACCTGATCAGATTATAAGAGAATTCAGGAGTATCAAGCCTTTAAATAAAAAACATAATATTAGACAATTCATAAAATCTGTGGAATCAACAATGGCGTTGATCGTCAATAACAACGACCTGCTAGTATATGGGACGAAAATAATTATAAATGAAAAACTTGAAGGTAATGCAGGAAGAATTGTTCGAGAATTAGATGATAATGCTACGTGGGAACAAGTAACAGAAAAACTAGTGAGCAACCTACAATCGAAAAAGACATACGGCGAAATATTTAACTACTGTCGAAATGTTAAATTAAGTAACTTAAATGAACTTTTTAATGTATTCAATAAAGCAAAATATGAAATAAATGAGTTATATGAACTAGACATAAGAAAACCTACTGTTTATAGTCCCCCTTACGTAGACAGAGACCTAGTGGACTTACTAATGGAAAAAATAGGTGGACCAATTAGAGCAAATTTGGACGAAGAAGAAACCTTGAATAAAATAATTACAAAATACACGAGACTAAAACTACTGTATGATACAAGAGCCATTGATTATAACCACAGAAGTAACAAAAACAAGACACAAAATTACTATATACAAAAACCAAATTCAAATGAGAGTTTTCATTACCCTAATAAGAAGTCTTTTGTACCAAATCACAATGCTCAAAACAGCCCAGATAATAATTTTAGAAAAGATAATAATTTTAGAAAAGATATTTTTAATCAAAAAAATTTTAGTTATAACAAACACTATGGAAAAGACATAATTTACAACAGAAATTCGACTCAGCAATTTACATCAAACAATGTTCCGAATCAATCAAAGCCTAACTATAATAAACTCAATTCCTCAAAAACGCGTCTTTCACATATGAGTGTCCATACTAATGTAAGTTCAGGAAGTTCCCATAATTCCAAATATATGGAAGTTGGCACCTTACAAAAGAAACCGGAAAAGTAAATGCCGACGAAGAAGTGAATTTTTTAGAAGTGCCTCAA
This sequence comes from Lypha dubia, assembly GCA_947311025.1. Taxonomy (NCBI): domain Eukaryota; kingdom Metazoa; phylum Arthropoda; class Insecta; order Diptera; family Tachinidae; genus Lypha; species Lypha dubia. The sequence goes on along the minus strand of OX371261.1, from coordinate 72,436,606 downwards.
AATTTAAATTACCCATAGTAGTTTTGACAATAGGCAAACAGAGCTTTAAATGCTTAATAAATATTGGGGCAAGCACAAGTGTGGTAAAACCAGACATATTTTTTTTATATCAAAAAGAAAATCTAAAAAAACCAAGTTACATTAAAAGCCTAAATGGGTTTTATGAGGTAAAACATTTTGTTGTTACCCCAATACCCTCACAATTTTTGTGCAAAGGAACCCTTTCATGGAAAGTAGTTGAATTCGAAAATGATAAATATGATGCTATAATAGGGCAAAATTTTTTGGTCCCTTTCAAAGGCATTATAAATCTGGAAAAAAAATTTTTGGAAATATTTGGAAATAAAATATATTTCGAAGATAATGATTATCCGTTATTATTTGATATGGTAACAAACCTTCAATATATAAAAAAAGAAGACATAGATACTAAATTCAAATTAAATGACTTAAGTCAGGAAGAACAAAAATCTATTAGAACTTTACTAAATGAGTTCAAGGATTTGTTTTTCAATGAAGGAGACAATTTATCAGCAACAGCTGAAATATGTCATGAAATAACAACAAAAACAGAAAAACCTCTATACTCTAAAATTTATCCATTTTATATCCACAAATTCACGAGAGTGAAAATCAAAGGCAAATTAAAGACATTCTTAAGCAAAATATTATTAGAGAGAGTAATTCTCCATTCAATAGTCCTCTGTGGATCGTGGAAAAAAAAACAAGATAATTCTGGAAGGAAAAAATGGCGAATCGTAATAGATTATAGGAAGCTTAACGAAAACACAATTGAGGACAAATTTTCTTTTCCAAATTTAAATAGTATTTTAGATAAATTGGGAAAATCTCAATATTTTACTACCCTGGACCTTGCCAAGGGATTCCACCAAATTTTGGTGAAGGAGGAGGATAGGAAAAAACTGTTTTTTCTACACCGTTTGGACATTTCGAATTTGTCCGGATGCCATTTGGACAACGAAATGCACCCTCAACTTTCCAAAGGTTGATGAACTCTGTACTTAGGAACCAAATAAATAAAACATGCGTTGTTTATATGGATGATATATTAGTATTCAGTACTTCATTAACAGAACATATAAATAATGTCAGAGACATATTTAAAACATTAAGAAAGGCTAAATTAAAGATTCAAATCGACAAATGTGAATTTCTTAAAAGGGAAACTCAATCTTTAGGCCATGTTTTAACAACCAATGGTATCAAACCCGACCCAAATAAAATTAGTTTGATTCAAAAGCTTACGCTTCCAACTACTGTAAAACAAATTAAATCATTTTTAGGAATGACTGGATTTTACAGAAAATTTATTCATAAATATGCTAAAATAGCGTATCCAATGACGAGGTTTCTAAAAAAAGAACGAAAACATAAAAATAAACGATCCTAGCTGTTGGGATCAGGTACCTCCTTTTCCCAATTGATTATCTTCTTAATGAAAATAAAAAGACCAAATACCTTTTGGTTTTTTTTTTTTTATTAAAATAATTTTATTTGGTTTGGCTTCTTGCCTTGCTTAACTACAAACAGTAACTCATGAAAAAAAAAACTTGAATACTCCTCCAACAAAATATATATATAAAAAACAGTTAAGAATGTTTCGTTAAAAAAGCAAAAAAAAAAACTTAATATTAAACCTGATCGGTAGAAAGTAAAAACAAAGAAAAGTAATAAATGAGTTCAGGGGTAGCCAATCGGTGGTACCAAAAAAATTAATTAAACAAAGAAGTATAAAAATATGAACTGGGTTCAACATACTGCGGGCCTTAAGTGTGGCATGTGCAGCCCCTCCACTCGCCGGAAGTCACCCATCCGAAGGACGTTTTGTGGGCCGGGAGGTGCACCATTCCCGGGTGTTAGAATGGGCCAAGCAATTTAGACAGTACCCCTTGGCCTTAATTGACGCTCGCCAAAGTTCGACATTCCAAGTTATGAATTCCTTGCAATATTTAAGGGCGTTTGCCGTCCATCTGTAGAATAAAGAAAGAGAAACAAAAAAGGAATATATACAGTGTCAATGCAGATTGTGTGACTACTATCTATGGCTAATGATTGGTATGCTATGGGCAGTTTTGCTGTTCGGAAAATTAGTCGAGTGGATTTTAGGTGGCGGTAGCTAGTAGCATTCTCGACAGCATTTTTATTGTTGGGTTTCTATGCTGGTTGGAAGAATGCACAATTTTACTATGGCTCGTCGGACAGTCCCCTTTTGGGTGCGGAAGTCGACGACTCGAACTTTGTGATCTCTTCCGTATATTATGTTAGTGACGCGTCCTAGACGCCATTCGGTGGGGGGCAAAAAGTCATCCTTTATTACGACGATGTCGTTAATTTTAATGTTTTGTTTCTCGGTCTTCCATTTATAGCGTCGTTGCAGTTCTGTGACATACTCGTTCTTCCAGCGTCTCGCAAATATATGCTGGATTGCCTTCAGCCGTTCCCAGCGTTTTAAAAAACCTAATTCAGTTACGGGAGGCTGAGCTGGTGCTTCAGGGGGAGCGGTGATAGGAGCGCCGCGCAACAAATGACCAGGAGTCAGTGGTAAAACTTCATCCGTATTTTCGGTTATCGGAGACAGTGGTCTCGAGTTGAGCACTGCCTCTATTCGCACAAGCAACGTCGAGAATTCTTCGAATGTAAATGAGACATTCGTGGTTATTTTTTTTTAGATAAGTTTTCATACTTTTAACTGTTGCTTCCCAGATTCCACCCAAGTGGGGTGCGTAAGGCGGTATGAAGGACCAGGTGAAACCTAAGGAGCTATACTTGTTGATTAAGGCTTCTTCCGCGGTTTTCAGAAACAGGTTATGGCTTTTTAGAAGGGCATAATTTGCTCCCAAGAAATTTCTTCCGTTATCGGAAAAGAGTGTCTTTGGGAGCCCTCTGCGTCCGGTAAATCGACTAAAGCAGGCTAGAAAGGCGTCAGCAGAAAGATCTGAACAGAGTTCTAGGTGGACAGCCCGCGTAGCGAAGTAGATAAAGACAGCTAGGTATGACTTTAAAATCTTGGCGTTCTTGAGGGTGGACGACTTAAAATTAAATGGCCCTGCAAAATCGACTCCAGTATAGGTAAAGGGCAGAAAAAGTTTACTCTTTCAGGCGGCAGCGCGGCCATGATTTGTTGCTGGAACCGTCGTTTATAGATGGTACATGCTTTGCAATTGCGAATATATTTTCGTATACAACTTTTTAGTCTAGGCATATAGAATCCTTGTCTGATTGCTCGTACCATAGTGTGGTGTTCAGCGTGGAGAAGAATGCGGTGAGTAAAATCGAGTAGTAGCTTTGAGAGATGCGACATTTCAGGTAGAATAATAGGATGCTGCTCTTCATACCGTAGTTCTAAATTGCGAAGCCGTCCGTGGACTCTCATATGACCATTTTGATCGAGGAATGGGTTGAGAGGTAGAAGCCGACTTTTTTGAGATATGGGTCGTTTTCCCTTTAAGCATTCGTATTCTTTGGAAAAATATATTTTTTGGGCCATAGATATAAGCCTATTTTTGGTGAAAGTAATTTCATCGGATGTGACAAAGGTGGTAGCGGCTGCTGGGTTTTTTCCAGCTCTATGAATGAATCTCAGACAGTAGCTGACAACTCGTAGCGCGCGATCCAGTGATGAAAATTCTTGTAGAATGTCGTACGTACTATCTTCTAGATATGAAGTCTTTAAATTGAAATTAAGTGTGGGTGTTTCTTTCTGATTGGCAGATTTTGAAATATTTTCACTTTTTTTCTTTTCTTCCAAGTTGTGAGGGTCGAAAATTCGGGGTGTTGGCCATTCCGCCATGGGTTGCTGGAGCCAAGTGGGCCCATTCCCCCAGAGGGTATTCTGAATGAGTTGTTGCGGAAAGCTGCCTCGGCTTCCCAAATCGGCGGGATTGTCTTCGGACTTTACATGTTTCCATTTACTTACGGTGGCTATGCTAAGTATTTGGGAAACCCCCACAAACATTTTCAAAGTGTGGGGATCCTTTTGTAGCCACCCGAGCACGATTGATGAGTCCGTCCAAAGGAAAAGCTCCTCTGAGTGGTTAGAGCTACTGAATAAATTTCGGATCAACCTTGTAAGTAGCAAAGCACCGCATAGTTCGAGTTTCGGAATCGTCATTCTTTTTAACGGCGCCACCTTGGTTTTTTCCACAAGCAAATTACTATTAATTTTGCCCTCCAAGCTTTCAGTCCTCATAAAAACCACCGCACAGTAAGCCTTTTCTGAGGCGTCACAAAACCCGTGAATCTGTGTTCGGCAAGTCGGTGAAAATGTTGTCCATCGGGGGATTTTAATATTGCCTATGTGCGGCAAGTTTTCAACAAACGTGTACCATTTCACTAAAATTTCCGATGAAACGGGCTCGTCCCAGTCAGAATTTTCCTTCCATAACTCCTGCATCAAGAGTATGGCCAAAATTATAATTGGACCGACCCAACCTAGTGGGTCAAATAGTCTTGCAATAACGGACAAGATTTTTCTTTTCGTAGTGGAGGGTGAGATTTCGATGCGGTCTGAAAATTAGTAAAAGTGGTCAGCTTTAGCGTTCCAGCGTATACCTAGGGTCTTTACTGTACTCGAGTCATCTAACCTCAAAAAATCTTCATCCAGAAGATCCTCCCGGGGCAAATAGTCAAGAAGAAACCGATCATTTGATGTAACTTTTTTCAGAGGAAATCCTGCCGAATTCAAGGCTGCACACAGCTGTTGTTGTTTTTCTTTGGTTTCTCTCAACGTATGACCACCAGACAGTATGTCGTCGACATAAATTTCGTTCTTTAAAATACCTTTGCTTTTGGGTAAAGCTTCTGGCTGTCTCTGCTTAGCTCTTGTAGAGTTCGAATTGCCAAAAATGGGGCGCAATTGACGCCAAAGGTTACCGCCTTTAGGCGGAAAGATTTGATGGGGCCTCCGCTGTGCTGGCGAAACAAAATTTGTTGATACGGCCTATCTGCTTCATGCACCAAAATTTGCCGGTACATCTTTTGAATATCGCCGGTAAATACATACTTGTAGTGCCGCCATTTCAACACTATTTGCATTAAGTCCGTCTGAAGTGACGGTCCTTGGTGTAACACGTCGTTTAATGAGAAGCCGCTATTAGTTTTCTTCGATGCATTAAACACCACCCTAACCTTGGTGGTTTTACTTTCTGGTCGTATGACCGCATGGTGGGGAAGATAAAACGCAGATTGTTTTTCGCTTGAGGACTCAAAATGCTGCACTGGTTCCATATGATCGAGGTCTAAATATTCTTGAATAACGTTCGAGTATTCTGCCTTTAAGCCAGGGGACTTTTCAAGTGTTTTTTCTAACCGATGATACTGTGCTAATGCCACTGTTCTTGAATGGCCTAAAAATATGTCCTGCGGAAATTCCGCCTTGAAAGGAAGACGGACAACATATCTACCATATAATTGTCGCCGCGTGGTGTCTGCATAGAACTTTTCGCAATATTGATCGGTTTTTGTTTCACACAAAGTTTGTTCTACCTCTTCTATTTCCCAAAACTGTTTTAACTGCTCTTGGAGAATGATGTCATCAGAAGTGGTCACCATTGTTGAAAACGATTGAATTTCATTGTTTGGCACGGGGCCTTACAGATACCATCCAAATTCCGACTCTCTTGCTTCGAGACAACTTGTTTTTTTTTGTTTTTACGCCCTGTAAGTTGATTAGTGGTAAGTAATCACTTCCAATGATCATATCAATTGTTGCTGGCTTGAAAAAGTAGGGATCTGCTAATGTCAAATGTCTGATATCTTCAGTTTTTAATTTGACCTGCCTAGACGGCAAAAGGTGGGATAGTTTTGGTACCACTATAGCTTCAAGGTGAAGTCGAAACTCCGATATTCTGGATTTCAAAACGACAGAGCACCTACCTCGTGACCTTCCTACTATTGTCCCCCCAAGACCAGATATTTGTATTTTGTGGCTTTCTGCTGGCAGGCCAAGATTCTGTTGAATCCGTGTAGAAATAAAATTTTTTTCTGAACCAGCGTCTAGCAAAACGCGTATGAGAAACTGTTCCCCAAGGTGTTCGAGATTGACAAGGGCTGTTGGCAAAATAGTTGTCCCCTCATTTCTAGAAAAATACGTGTGTATCGAATGCGATGAACTATCAGCGCGGGCGCTAGGCGGCGCTGTCTGTTTGTTGAGGGACATCTTTGATCGTTGTGTACCAGATGACGTGGGGGTTTCTCGATCACTAGAAAAATGTTTGAAAGTATTGCGGGTTTCGGTCTCCATCGCCTTCTTGTCCTGTTGCTCTAGGTGTATCATAGTGTGATGCTTCTGATTGCATACGGTGCATAGATTACTGCTTGGGCATTTAGATTTAAAATGGTTGGGAGATAAACAGTTGACACAGTATTTGTGTGCAAATGCGTACTTGATTCGATCATTAATAGATAATGACTTGAAATGTTTGCAGAAACGCAGCGGATGATTTTGCTTACATGTAGCTGAATTTAAGCGTTTCTATTCTTCTCGACAAATAGTCTGACCTCTCCTGCCAAGTCGGCCAATTTTTATGGTCAGCTAAGGAATTTTCCCACGACCGCATGGTTTCTTCAGGGAGTTTTGAAACGCATAAATAAATTAAAATGGCATCCCAATTTCTCGTAAGCTGGAGTGAATCAAAAATAGCTAACTGTCGTTGAGTATGCTCTGAAGATTTCGGATAGATTTTGCAGTTTCATTTGGAATGTGTTGAAGTCCGAATATTTGTTTTAGTTGCTGATGAGCTAAAATTCGTGGATTCTCAAATCGGGTTTTTAAGGCTTCCCAGGCTAACGAAAAGTTTTCATCAACCAAATCGAACCGTTTTACGATTTGGTTTGCCTCCCCCCTTGTTTTGCTACGCAAGTGGTGAGCTGGCGCAAAATGTGGGTGATTCCCTATTACTGATTGGAACATGTCCCTAAACGCTGGCCATTTTGTATAACCCCCTTCAAACGCTTCTATCTCACAGGGTGGTAGTTTGAGTGCCATGGAGGGCTGATTAACTACCCTTGCCTCATTAAAATTTTCTATTGCAGCCGCAGAAATCAGCCCTAATATTTTCGCTTTCGTTTTATGTACTCTATTATGTGCCTTTTCGTACCCCAAAGACACTTCATCCTGATAGTTTGGCTCGACCTCTTTATCAGATTCCATCACGTATGATTCGTATGAACCAATAAGTTTTTGCCACCTTCTGTCCAATTCACTTAGCGATAATTCTAAATACGGGACAGTTTTTTCCTCAGTAGAAGTTTGCTCGTAGTCTTTACAAAATATTTCCACCTGATTTATATCAAACTTGCACCTCCTTTTAGCTGCCATCTTAATGCCAATAATAAATTTCTTAAATATTCAGATCAGCAAAGTTATATTAACGTAACTACTCGTAATATTGTGTTAGTAACTCTCTTCATTAAGGTTGAGAGAAAAATTTTGTGTTAATAATTTCCACCCAAAGTCTCAACCACCACAAATTAACTTGACTCGTGAAATTATGTATCACTCTCAACGTGAAGAATTTTAATTGTAAAAATTTTCTTTTAATTAACGCGAAATATTTTATGTTTTCAAATTTAAATTCCCACTCACCTTTATTTCCCCACTTTTTTTTTTCTTTACCGGGAACCCTTGTTGGCTTTTGATTTTTATTCTGGTGGAATTATTTGCTGTTGTTGTTGTCGTTGCGTTTTGTATGTAGCTCCATACGTATTTATGACAAATTCTCTGCCTTCACTTTTATTTCACATACCACTATTTATGTTCTTATATTGTTTTTACTCTTTATGTGTTTATTAACTTTTATTTTTGTCTTTTCGATTTTCTGTGCAACTTTTATTTGTCTAATACTTTTAATATTTTTGCTTTGCTTTTATTCTACTTTGTGTATGCGTGCACTTGTTTTTACAGACGTGGCAGGGATGGTACTTTGTATTATTTGATTAATTGGATTTCTTGCATTGTGGAGAATATATTAATCAGTGATGCCAACTCTTGCAACATCAAAAGCACTGTGAGCCCATGGAAATAGGGTAAAAAAGGGTAAAAATTAAAAAAAATTCGGGTACAAAAGCACTAACTTAATTTTGTTTTGGGTCTGGTGTTTCAAAAAACAGCCTTGGCTGCAATGAAAAACTTTCATTTGGATCTATTTCTTTTCATAGTTTTTTTGTGCGACTTTGTCGGAGTAAATCGCTTTATCGTGAATCTATTTCACATTTGCAACAAATGCAATATGCTTTTAGTTCATCTTTTTCTGATCTAAGCCACACTTTAAAAGCTGGATCATTCTCCCAAGGTTTTCTATATATTTGTTTTTCCATCTAAAGGAAAGCCATTGTTAGATGATGAACTTTAATACATATAAAATCAATGAAGAACTTACTTTTAATTACTGTTCAGCTTTATAATAAACAAGGCACTTTCTTGCTTAAATTTGCACTGCAAACAAATCAACGGATATGTATATTTAAAGTAAAATTATTGCTAAACAAATAAATCATAAAATTTTCTGCACGAATGAAAAAAAAAGATGCTTGAGAATTTATAGAATTCAAACCCTTAACAGTTTTCTACTACTAATTAAAATATAGATGCATATAATACGCAGTTGGTTAAACAAACTATTAGGTGTGTTTAAACAATAGTAGGAAAATGGTTCAGTGCCAAAAATGTTGATTATTTAAAATGCACCAAAGAGCACTGTGAGAAATTGCTAAAAGCACTATAAATACCCGCTTTTTAAAAACGGGTATTTAACAAAATTTCGGGTATTGCTCAAGTTAAAAAGCACCAAAAAATACCCGAAAAGCACCAAAATGGCAACGCTGATATTAATATTCTCCACAATGCAAGAAATCCAATTTGGTTTTTGGGTTTTAATTATTTTAAAGCCATATTTGGTTTGCATAGATAAAAAAATGTAATCACACAACTATAACTATACACTGTACATACCCAGTTTCTGCTCCCTTCTTGATGTGAAGCTTCTTTGCGTCTAGCTGAATGGACAGATTATTCTAACCTTTCCTGATGAACTCGTTCGTTTTATGTGTGTGGACTAGTGGAGCCCTTGACGATTTGTTCGTCTTTTCAAGCACGGGAGGCTTCGAGTAAATTATATTTCTCTGGGCACGGGAGGCCTTGCGTTTTTTATACCTTTATTGCTTCTTCACTCGTACCTTGAGTTATGTATGTTGAAGCACAATTTCTGGAGCAGCGGTAGCTGTGGACCAGTTCAATCAATCCTAGCCTACTCTAGGATAGTCGAAGGACCATATGTTGGGATCAGGTACCTCCTTTTCCCAATTGATTATCTTCTTAATGAAAATAAAAAGACCAAATACCCTTTGGTTTTTTTTTTATTAAAATAATTTTATTTGGTTTGGCTTCTTGCCTTGCTTAACTACAAACAGTAACTCATGAAAAAAAAAGTAACTTGACTACTCCTCCAACAAAATATATATATAAAAAACAGTTAAGAATGTTTCGTTAAAAAAGCAAAAAAAAAACTTAATATTAAACCTGATCGGTAGAAAGTAAAAACAAAGAAAATTAATAAATGAGTTCAGGGGTAGCCAATCGGTGGTACCAAAAAAATTAATTAAACAAAGACGTATAAAAATATGATACTCTTCTTGAACTGGGTTCAACACTAGCTATATCACGGCATTCGAAAAACTCAAAGAGCTCATAACAAATTCTCCCATTTTAAGATACCCAAATTTTAATAAACGTTTCAAAATAGTCACAGATGCAAGCAATAATGCAATTGGAGCTGTCTTAACACAAGATGGTCACCCAGTAGCATATGCTTCGCGAACGTTAAATAAACACGAAACCAACTATGCAACAATTGAAAAAGAATTGTTAGCAATAGTTTGGGGTGTGAAATATTTTAGGCCATATATATACGGGAAAGAATTTGATTTAGAAAGCGACCACCAGCCCTTAAAGTGGCTCATGAGCCAATATTCTGGTAAAGATGTAAGTCCAAGATTGCAAAGATATCTTATTGATTTAGGCGAATATCAATTTAAAATAGAATATATAAAAGGAAAATGCAATTACATTGCCGATTTTCTGAGTAGAATTAATGTTGCAACAAACGAAATAAATACAACAGAACCGATGCAGGAAGATTTTGTATATAATGGAGAATCGAACAGCGAAATGGATTCTTTGGAAGTGCAAACAATACACTCACAGGAGCAAGACTTGAATGATGGCATAGGAATATTGGATACTGTCGTTAATCGCTTTAAAACTCAGATCATAGTTGTTGAAGAAAAAGAAACTAGCGTTAAGATAGTTTTTGGTAATAAAAGAATTTTTATAGATAGAAAGGACATTGAAGAGGAAAATGTGTGCAATATTCTAAGAAGAGAGGTAAAAAAAAGGAAAAATCGGAGTGTATTCTGAGTTAAGTAACCATGAGTATTACAAAGTGGAAATGATGTTGATTAAAGAACTTTCTGATAGAGATAAATATAAAATAGTTAGATGTTCTTATTTTGCTCGAGACATAGCAGATGAGAATGAACTGAATAAACATATAGCTCTTTTTCATATATATGAAAGTGCACATTCGGGAATATTAGCCACTTATGAAAATATCAAGCATAAAATTTATAATCCAAATTTAAAAATAGTAATACATAAAATAATAAATAACTGCCACATTTGTTCATCAGCAAAGTATGACAGGAAACCTATAAAGACAAAGTTCCAAAGAACCGAAACACCTACCACTATAAATGAAATAGTTCACGTAGACACATATGTGAATAGTAAGCAATCATTTATGATTTTTATAGATAAGTTTTCAAAATTTGCAGTCTGTTTCCACATGCCCGATAGAAATAGTACAACAATAGTACAAAAAATTAGAGAATTTTTAGCAATAAAAGGTAAAACTAGTAAGTTTGTGTTTGACAATGAATTCAATTCAAATAACGTAAGAAATTTTTTAAATGAAGAAGGAATTGAATTTCATATAACAAAACCTAACAGCCACACCGGAAATGCTGATGCAGAACGGTTAAACAATATTATTACAGAAAAGATAAGAGTATTAAATCTGGAGGAACAGTTACCTATAGAAACCCAAATAATAAAAGCTATTAATCTTTATAATAATAGCTACCATAGTACAATAAGGTGTACCCCATTTGATGTGGTTAATAATAAGATAAACTACGCGATAATAAAAACAGAATGGAAAGATATAAGGACAAATTGAACGAAAAAAGAAATCTTTATAGAGAAGATTACATAGATAACAGAGAGCAGGGTTACATAAAAAATTACAAGGCTCTACGTCATAAAGAACAACCGAAATATAGAAAACATTCTTTGAGAAACATTCATGAGTCTAATATTAAACGACCTTTCAAATTTTCAGGTACTAGCATTTATGCTCCTTCTAATAACGAGTATTCAGCTAGCCCAGTGCACCCTACAGATTAATTCGATAACCGCAAATGATGGGTTCGTCAAGATCAGAATAAGCGAAGTGGAAATCGTAAACAAGACGACTACCCTTGTGCACATTGTGAATATCGCTGAAATAAAAGATATACTGAATAGAATAAAAGAAAATATAAAAGACTTGTTTCCGATTGAAGAAGGAATGTTAAAAACGAAATTGAATTGATAGAATCCAAAATAAAAAGACTTTGACGCCAACTCCGAGTAGAAAAAAAGAGGTTTGATTAATGTAGGAGGAAAATTGTACAAATGGTTGTTCGGAACAATGGACGATGAAGACAGTCAAGAAATTTTAGAGCATCTTTCAGTTATCGATCAGAACACACACAATTCTATAAATACTCTAAACAAACAAATATTAATTAATAATTCCTTAAACAAATCATTGCGTTATTTGAAAACCGCAGTTGAAAACGATAGGAAAGAAATAAAGAAATCTTTGCTTAAGATTAAAAATACCAATAACGAAATTGTAAAAGAGATAATTTACTTAGACCAATTTACAAAACTCAAAACTCTAGAACATAAAATAGATCATATTCAGGACAATATAGTATCAGCAAAAAGTAATATTATAGATCCAAGCATGTTTAGTACGCAGGAAATAGAACAGTTTGAAATTGATTTTTATAAGCTAAAATTGCTGAAAGTGGGCATAATGACTTACAGTGACAATGCATTGGTCATCGCAGTACTGATGCCTGACAATTACATTATGACAGATTTGAAAATGATTACTCCAATTCCAAATAAAAACAAAATTGAAATAGACGCAAATGATGAATACATAGTTGAAATTGAATAAATGTTTTATATTTATCAAGAAAATGTACCTTTAAGAAAATTGAAAAAAGTAATCATTGTACTTATCATAATACTTGTAAGTTTGATTTTAATAATGTTACCTCCGTATTCAGCCTCGATGAGGAAACAATAATTGTAAAGAATGCTTTTTCTGAAGAAGTAAAACTAAATTGTGATGATAGAAAATTCAATTTGGAAGGAAATTTCTTTGTAACTTTTAATAACTGTAGCATAACAATTTATAACCAAACATTTTCAAACCGGAAATTTGTAATAAACGAAACATTTTTTTACCCAAATGATAACAAATTTAAAAATTTGAACATATCAAATATAAATTATAAATTTGATAATATAATTATAGAACATTTTCAGAATATTAAACAAATCGAAGAATTAAAATTTCATAAAAATATGTCATACGGAATTAATATAACACTTATAATTATAGTAATTTTAATGATAGGTTTATTATATTGTTGTGTAAGGAGAAATAATATTAAGATTAAAATCAAAAAACGGGAAATAATGAAATCCCTCCACCTGCAGAAATTTGCGTAAATGAAATAATAAAAAAATATAAAAATTCTGCAAATCAATAATTATAAAAGGAAAAATAATAAATAAATAATAATAACAAACTTTGCTAAAATTTAAAAGCAAACTTGGTGAGAAGTTTAACAAGGGGTGGAGGAGTTACATCCTTACACCAAAATGCATAATACCGTCCATCAAATGTGTAGCGTAACTTTAAGATATTAAAATACATTGTCCTTCCCACACTTGATGGAGAGCAGCTTTGACAATAATTTTGCAAACGCAGCATATAATAAGTTATTTTTAAGTTTAAAACGCTGCTGAAGCATTTTTTTACAAAATTTGCTTCAGGCAAATATATTTCCAATTTTTAAATTTAAGTTAGTCTTAAGATTCATTTTAACAAATAAAGAGGTAAATTGAAAACCATTTCTTAATCATTTATTAACTCGCGCACTTAGTACATGCATAAATGTTAATGCCTTCAACCTCAAATTTTTGAGCTGAAAAAAACTGTGCCGTTATTCCAAAGAAAATCAACATAAAAATAAAAAAGATTTTATATACATATGTAAGTGTTATGATTTTTTTGCCTGGCTCGCGATGTCGACCGATCGATAATGCTGAAATTGTAAACGAAAAATAATGATTTTTGACCTTCAAACCATAAATTTTATTTATTTCTTTAGCTTTTCTTCTAGTAAACAATTAATAAGTTAAATAAAATCAGTTATTAGTGGAACGCAAGCTAGATTTTTAGCGTCTTAAGATCAAGCGATCGACATCGGTCGACACCGTGAGCCAGGGAGTTTCTATAAAAAAAAACTTAAAATATATTTTAAGTAATAATATTGTCATGGCCTACAACATTGATAGGATCCATGGCAAAAAAAAATTTAAAAGACCTGGAAAATGTGTACTCCGCTCTCATAGGTAATTTCCAGATTATTTATTTATCCCCTTTTCAGAATCTATACCAATAAACGCAAAATTCCCTGGCCCGGCTGAAGATCAGTTGAGAAGAGCTATTCAGCTTCAAAAATGGAATATAAAGGCAAACTCAGTCGCAAAAAACAAACGAATAATACTTTATTTACTGTATATGTATGTATATTCTTTTAATACTTTTAATTAGTGTAAAATACTTTAAAATTATTTTAAGTTTTAATTATAGATTAAAAATGAATTATTTAAATTTTATTTATTTTTTTTATAAATAAATAAAAAACCAAAAAATTTAAATTTCTGATGTATTTTCATTAAGCACATTTTCACTAGAGAAATAGTTGGGTTTTGCTGACCAGTGCTCTCATCGGTGTTCTGCAGGGGTGTTCCTTTCCTTTGTATCACTGCACGTCTAATTCTCGAGCTTAAAAAAATTTCATTTCTTTGTATGAGATATGCATTTAAAATGATATATGTATACTATGTTGTAAGAAGATTTTTTTAATCTAGATAAGATTTGAAGTTATTTTTTTACCTTAATTAAGATTTTTTGAGATTTAGTTGCTTAACACCTATAATTGTTGTATTACTTTTTTGTTGTAGGTGGAAAGGGCAACAAACGCAGAATAAATTCATGGTGGTTAACGATTTTTGGCAACTGGCTAACAAAAATTAAAAATTCGTCAGGTTAAAACAAACTATACTGTAAAATAGGTAACGTCAGCCTTAAAGGGACTGTCGGTAAATCCGACTTGATAAAACACCGACATGATAAAAATTATAAATATGATTGAAGTTTTTTTTCTAAAATTAAGATTTTTTTTTTTTGACGAATGAAGATATTTGTACAAAACTTTCTGGCAATACTGATCATGATTCATGAATATCCAATAAAGAAATGTTTTGCTGTTCATTTTCGAATGCTAGTGCAAAATAAAGTTTGATGTTCGTATTCATGTGTGAATAAATAAAAAAACCTTATTTTCTTTACATGAACGAATAAAGCAAAATATTTTTTGTCTTTTCAAACACGAATAGAATGAAACGCAATTAAAATTGAAAATTCTTATTCATGAACTTGCGTGATAAGTTAGTGAATATTTGACTGTCTGGTTTATTTCTTTTGATGTGACGTATGCTAAGAATGTATACCCTGAAGGAAGCATAGGGCCAAGTGTCTCCAAGTCACCACTTTTGTCTACTGCTTTGGTGACTGTTTGGCGACATTGTCAACAAAGCGTCTACATTTATTTATTTACCTTTGCTGAAAAAAAAAATTTTGTGTCGGCGATAGGTAACTGATAAGTTGGCGGCAGCACAATGATTTTTATTAATCGGTTATTTGTTCAATTGTGCTATTGAATTTATTCACAATATTTATATTTATAATTTTTTAAAGTGCATAAAAACCTCGAATAACGTTTTAGTGTGCGTGAAATGTATTAAAAAATAAGAGCGGCGCACAGTGTAAGGTTTTAACATTTTAGCTTATCAAAATCCAATTTTTTGTATGTTTTTTTTTAAGAATTTTTACTAGAATTTTTTTTTTTTTTTTTTTGATAATTTATTTTCAGTCTGATTTTCCCGAGTTAAAGATCCACTTTTTTGTTTTTTTATAAAAAATAACAATAACAATCTTTATTTTTAAAAACCAATATTTCGCTACCAAACAATGGGTAGCTTCATCAGGGTTATATTACGTTAATATTTATATGAAAAAATGTTTTGTTTGTTTACAAATTTTTGATAGGAAATTGAAAAAATTATTTCAAAACACATTTTCTGGCGCCAAATCAAAAAATTAATTTTTGTATGAACGAATTAACAAAATTATTTTAAAGCATATCTTAAGGATTATAGACAACATTAATATATAAAAACAAAACAACATATTTTACAAAAAGTTAGCTTAAATTTCTACTTCTATTAACTAAATATCTATAATTCTGAGCTATATTTGCTGTATCTATTTTGTAATTAATCCGTTGTGTATTGTGAACTTTACTGATCTGTAACATTTCTAGCATTAATCTTCGCTTATAATTATTTTCTTTGTTTAAAATTAATGTATTTTTAAAATCAGGACAGTGATTTGAGCTAGCGCAATGTAATGACAAAGCTGTCTTTTGTGTTAATGTAGTGTTTCTGTATTTATAATCTGATTTATGTCCCGCAATTCTACTTTTTAATTTGTTCTTGGTAGTACCTACATATACCTTATTACAATTATCATTATCATTTCCACCACATGGAATCTTATAAACTAAGTTAGACATTTCTAATTTATCTATCTTATCTTTTGTCTTACTGAATAATCTTCCTAATGTATTATACATTTTATGTATAAAGATAAGATAGATAAATTAGAAATGTCTAACTTAGTTTATAAGATTCCATGTGGTGGAAATGATAATGATAATTGTAATAAGGTATATGTAGGTACTACCAAGAACAAATTAAAAAGTAGAATTGCGGGACATAAATCAGATTATAAATACAGAAACACTACATTAACACAAAAGACAGCTTTGTCATTACATTGCGCTAGCTCAAATCATTGTCCTGATTTTAAAAATACATTAATTTTAAACAAAGAAAATAATTATAAGCGAAGATTAATGCTAGAAATGTTACAGATCAGTAAAGTTCACAATACACAACGGATTAATTACAAAATAGATACAGCAAATATAGCTCAGAATTATAGATATTTAGTTAATAGAAGTAGAAATTTAAGCTAACTTTTTGTAAAATATGTTGTTTTGTTTTTATATATTAATGTTGTCTATAATCCTTAAGATATGCTTTAAAATAATTTTGTTAATTCGTTCATACAAAAATTAATTTTTTGATTTGGCGCCAGAAAATGTGTTTTGAAATAATTTTTTCAATTTCCTATCAAAAATTTGTAAACAAACAAAACATTTTTTCATATAAATATTAACGTAATATAACCCTGAAGAAGCTACCCATTGTTTGGTAGCGAAATATTGGTTTTTTAAAAATTAAGATTGTTATTGTTATTTTTTATAAAAAAACAAAAAAGTGGATCTTTAACTCGGGAAAATCAGACTGAAAATAAATTTAATAAAAGATCGAAGAAATTAGAAGAAATATTTTTTTGATAATTTTATTATTTATTGAGTCTTTAATTATTTATATTAAATTATCAATAAGTTTTTCAAATCTTAAATCTAAAATATATTAAATGTAAGTTTAGCCAATGCTAAACAAAATTTTTAATTTCAACGGTTAATTTTTGTTGTTTTACATCTGTCGTGAACGGCTGAGAAAAAGAGTATCCCTTCTTTTCAGCCGGGTGTGGCCTCTATAATGAAGAATATTGCGCGCAAGTGGATTTGGGTTCAACTCAAGTTTTTTTATATATTTTTTCGCGTGTTTTGAAAATACTGTCTTCACCAACGGAACGTCTAGGTCTTTATGAATTCGATGGTTTCTGACATACCAGGGGGCTGCTGTTATTGTACGTAGGATTTTATTCTGTCGCCTTTGAATTCTTTCGACATTCGATGCTGAGGCAGTGCCCCATAACTGGATTCCATAGGACCATATTGGTTTCAGGATCGCGTTGTATAAGAGAAGTTTACAGTCAAGGCTTAGTATAGAGTTTCTTCCAATAAGCCAATTCATTTGGGCTGCTTTTAGTTTCATTTGTGTTAACTTTGCGTCTATATGCCATTTCCATGTTAAACGACGATCAAGATGAACGCCTAGATATTTGACTACAGTGTGTTGTGGTATAGTATCGGTGTTAATTTTTATAGGCGGGCATGTTTCCCTGCGCAACGTAAAAGTGACGTGTGCACATTTCTGCTCGTTAACTTTTATACGCCATTGTTTGAGCCATTTTTCCAGTTTGGATATATATTCTTGTAAGTTGCGGGAAGCTTCTACAGGATTTTCGTGAACGCTTAGAAAGGCTGTATTATCCGCAAATGTTGATGTATGAATGTTACTGCTTAACGGTAAGTCAGAGGCATATATTAAATAAAGTAAGGGTCCGAAGATACTGCCTTGAGGGACTCCGGCTTCAATCGACTGCGGAGGGCTTAAAAAATTCCCTTCCCTAACTACAAATTTACGTTGCATTAAATAGCTTTTTAAAAGCTTTACGATGTTTGCTGGTATATTTTGTGTTAATTTGTTGAAAAGACCTTCGTGCCATACTTTATCGAAAGCTTGCGAGACATCAATAAAGAGCGCAGAGCAGTATTTCTTTTTTTCAAAAGTGTCTCTAACGACATTCACTAGTCTGTGAGATTGTTCAATTGTGCTATGTTGACTGCGAAAACCGAATTGATGATCTGGAATACATCCATTACTAGTCACTATAGGCATCAGCTTGCTCATACACAGCTTTTCAAATAGTTTTGAAATGTTAGACAGTAAACTAATAGGCCGATAGGATTCAACCTTTGTATGATCCTTGCCGGGCTTTGGTATCATAGTAATTAGCGAAACCTTCCATTCTGTAGGATAGTGTTCTAGGCGTAGAATACTGTTAAAAATGAATAGTATTATTCTTTTTGCAGTGTAAGGCAATTCTTGAAGCATTTTGTTGCTTATTTTGTCGACACCTGGGGCTTTTCTGGTGTTAAGACTAGTAATAGTATTTTCAATCTCCGTCATGTTAAATCTCATCGGTATTTCTGGTAAAGAGACGACTGGTGGCAGTTCAACAATATCAGCAGAAATATTCGGAGTGAAAACTTTTTCTAAGTGTTTAACAAAAAGTGCACCTTTTTCAGCATCAGTTTTTGCCCAGTCACCATTTGGGGCTCGTAATGGGGGTTTGCATATCACTGGCCTTTTTAGTCCTCTGGCTGCACGCCACAGTGAATAATCTGTTTGTGGTGTTGCATCTAGCTCTTGAAGGAATTTTTGAAGGGAAGCTGTTTTTTGAGTTTGCAAAACTTTCCTAAGCTGCTTGGTGCACTCCTTAAGCCTTAATTTTAGCTGGGGCGATCTGTAGCGCTGCCATTCTCGTCGAGCTCTCCGTTTTTCAGTCAATAGACTTTCTATATCTACAGACAAAATATTGTTAAATCTCACTGGTTGGTTTATTTCATTTGAAGTAGCATTAAAAGCCGCTTGTTTAACATGCGCTTCAAACAACCTGAGAGAACCGTCTATGTCTGAAGGTGTTCTCAGCGGCATTTTCTCCGAGCAATGAGCACTCAGATATTTTCTGTATTTCAGCCAGTTAATACGTGCAGATGTCGTCGCTAAATCACATGTTGTGTGTGAGTAAATAGTGACAATTGTAGGCGAGTGGTCTGAAGATAAGTCCAAAGATGCTTCAACTTCAACCATCTCGCTGGGCACGCCTTTCACAATTCCAAAGTCGATAACATCAGGAATTTTTTGTCGATCTGTTGGCCAATATGTTGGCTGTCCACTTGAAACTACATTCAAACCCATTTTAGATATTGTGTCGAATAAAATTCGTCCCTTAGGTGTGATTAAACGTGAACCCCAAAATGTGTGTTTAGCATTGTAGTCGCCAGCTGCAAGAAAACGGAGGCCCAGTGATTTATAAAAAGCCGTATATTGACTCTCGGTAATTGAGAATCTGGGGGGCGAATAGACAGATGATATTACAAGTTTTTGATAGTAAGTTTCGATGCAGATGTTCGTTGCTTGAAGATAATCTTCACAAAAATCATTCAACAGGTGGTGTTTTATTCGCGTTTTTATTAGGATTCCCGAACCA
The DNA here is from genome assembly GCA_947311025.1 of Lypha dubia. NCBI lineage: Eukaryota > Metazoa > Arthropoda > Insecta > Diptera > Tachinidae > Lypha > Lypha dubia. The sequence goes on along the minus strand of OX371261.1, from coordinate 72,417,083 downwards.
CCACAAGCTCTGCCACGGGGATCCTTGGTGTCGTAAAAATTATACCCACTAATTCTGAAACAGCTTCGAGATGTCAAATGAGTTTCTGAGATAAGCATAACATCGATTTGTTTATCCTGAAGAAAATATTCTATTTCGTTTTTATGTTGGCAGATGCCGTTTGCGTTCCAAAAACAGATTTTTAAGTTCATGGTTTGCTTAGTACAGCCTGCAACAAGGTAGACTGCATTTTCAACATTTCCTGCATCATACAGGACATGTTGAGAGTAAATGTATTTACAGTTTGTATTAAGCTCTCAATTGAGGCTTCAATACGACTAAAATTATACCCCGAATCTTCATTTACATTTACGGTTTTTTGCGCCGTACTCTGATTGCTTTTTAAAATACTAGCGTATGAAAATTTGTTGTTAGATTGTTGTTGAGCAATAGTCGCGTTAGACTTGAAAATGTTTGAAAATTGATTTTGGCTAGTGGACGGTTGAGGTAACTGTGGATAGTTAATAGGGGTTTTAGGCTGAGCGGGAGTAGCATTGGTTTTTTTGGTTGATGAATTCTTAAAAAACGAGTAAAGGGGGTAGCCTCTATAGTTGGCAGTGTGATTTCCGCCACAATTGCCACATTTTTTCGCCTTGGTATCACCTTTTATTTTATCACAGTTAGCAGTACTGTGTAACTCACCACATACAACGCAGACTGTAGGCAACTTGCAATAAGTCTTCGTGTGCCCAAATTCTTGGCAGTTCAGGCGCTGAACAGGTCCAGCTCTTTTATGTGGAAGCTCAACAGTAACTCTTCGATGCAACAAGTACTTTAAGTCATATATTGGATGTGCTTCATTCTTTTTTATTTTTATGCCATCTGGCTGTAACTCGACTCTAAATATTGGTTGGGGGATTTTTTCTCTATTTTTAATGTTTGAGAAATTTTTCACCTTGTAGCCACTATTTTCAAGGCCAGACTTGACCTCTTCTGGATCCACGCTAGAGTCTATACCTTTTATTACGACTGTTAGACCTTTAGCACTCTTTAATTTGTACGTGTAGAAGTTTTTATTTTTAGATTCTAAATCTGAAACAATTTTTCGGTAATTGTTTTCATGAGCTACCTGAATTTTTGTTTCATTGATGTTTCCGCGCTTAATTGGAGTTACATAAAACTCAATTTCTCCAATTAATGAGATATGACTTTTAACCAGCAAACTGGAATTCTGCTCTCTTAAATATATGGGTGGGGGCTTACTCGAACTTATTGTAGTTGTGTCTTCATCGCCTTGTTCAGATAAAATCGCGAAACGATTTTCGGAATTTATTATATTGTTTTTTCCATCTCTGGGAACTTTCGATGTTGAAGCAATTTGAGCTGATTTTGGACTTCTTCCCCTTTTTAACACGGTTATGTATCTGTCCATTCCAGTTTGAATTTTATTATCATTTATTGTACTCACCGCATCTACCATTTTGTGCACGTTGGTCACCTTGTTACTTATTGTTTGTTTGTTTGTTTGTACAGCTAAGCTGACAAGTTTGCTGATGGGTACAATTGTTGTTGCTTCTTGATCACTATTTAACATGTTCAGAGATAATGATCGCGCACGAGTATTTGTGTTTACTGTTAAATTCAGGTTTTTGTTAAATTCAGTTTTTTTAGTGTCGTCATCAGCAACTAAAGTTATATATTGTACATTCCTACTGCTTGTAGGATTATTGTTGTTTTTATCAGAAGATGAACTCATCAAAGTTCTCTTTTTTTATTTTCACTTATATAAGTTTGTGTATGCAAATATTTATGTATATTGCACACAAGCAAAAAATAAAATAAAACCAGTAAAATAACTGTTCAATAAATGTTTTGTTTTTTTTATATTTTTTGTGACTTGAAAATATTTTTTTATTTTTTTTTTTTTTATATTCAGTTGCGACGGTTATAAAAACGCGTCTGTTCACAATGAGAGTTGAAACTGAAAATGTTGATGTATGAATGTTATTGCTTAACGGTAAGTCAGAGGCATAAATTAAATAAAGTAAGGGACCGAAGATGCTGCCTTGGGGAACTCCGGCTTCGATCGACTGCGGAGGGCTTAAAAAATTGCCTTCCCTAACTACAAATTTTCGTTCCTCTAGATAGCTTTTTAAAAGCTTGACGATGTTTGCGGGGAGATTGCGTGTTAATTTGTGGATAAGACCTTCGTGCCATACTTTATCGAAAGCTTGAGAAACATCTAAAAAGAGTGCAGAGCAAAATTTCTTTTTTTCAAAGGTGTCTCTAACTACGTTCACAAGTCTGTGAGTTTGTTCAATAGTGCTATGTTGTCTGCGAAAACCGAATTGATGATCTGGAATGCATCCACTTCTAGTCAATATAGGCATCAGCTTGCTCATATACAGCTTTTCAAATAGTTTTGAAATGTTGGGCAATAAGCTAATAGGCCGATAGGATTCATCCTTCGTATGATCCTTGCCGGGCTTTGGTATCATAATAATCATCGAAACCTTCCATTCTGCAGGATAGTATTGCAGCCGTAGAATACTATTAAAAATTAAGAGTATAACTCTTTTTGCAATATAAGGCAGTTGTTGAAGCATTTTGTTGCTTATTTTGTCGACACCTGGGGCTTTTCTGGTGTTAAGACTAGTAATAGTATTTTCAATCTCCGTCATGTTAAATCTCATCGGTATTTCTGGCAAAGAGACGACTGGTGGCAGTTCAACAATATCAGCAGAAATATTCGGGGTAAATTCTTTTTCTAGGTGCTTAACAAATAGATCACCTTTTTCAGCATCAGTTCTTGCCCAGTCACCATTAGAGGCTCGTAATGGTGGTTTACAAATCGCTGGCCTTTTAAGTCCTCTGGCTGCACGCCACAGCGAATAATCTGTTGATGGTGTTGCATCGAGTTCTTGCAGAAATTTTTGCAGCGAAGCAGTTTTTTGTGATTGTAAAACTTTTTTTAGCTGTTTGGTACACTCCTTAAGCCTTAATTTTAGCTGAGGCGATCTGTAACGTTGCCATTCTCGTCGAGCTCTCCGTTTTTCAGTCAATAGCCTTTCTATATCTGCACAAAAAATATTGTTAAATCTCGCTTGTTGATTTGGTTGAATTGAAGAAGCATTAAGAGCAGCTTGTTTAGCATGTGCTTCAAACAACCTAATAGAATTTTCTATGTCAGCAGGTGTTCTCAATGGAATATTTTCCGTGCAATGAGCACTCAAATATTTTTTGTATTTCAGCCAGTTAATACGTGCAGGTGTCAGCGGTAAATCACATGTTGGTGTTGTAGTTGTGTGTGAGAAAATAGTGATAATAGTAGGCGAGTGATCTGAAGACAAATCCAGAGATGCTTCTACTTCAATCATTTCGCTGGGCACGCCTTTCATAATCCCAAAGTCGATAACATCAGGAATTTTTTGACGATCCGTTGGCCAATATGTTGCCTGACCACTTGAAACTACATTCAAACCCATTTTTGAAATTGTGTCAAACAAAACACGACCCTTGGGACTGATTAAACGTGAGCCCCAAAAAGTGTGTTTAGCATTGTAGTCGCCAGCTGCTAGAAAACGGGACCCCAGTGTTGTATAAAATGCGGTATATTGACTCTCTGAAATTGAAAACCTGGGAGGAGAGTAAACAGATGATATCACAAGCTTTTGATAAAAATTTTCAATGCAGATGTTCGTTGCTTGAAGATATTCTTCACGAAGGTCGTTTAGTAGGTAGTGTTTTATTCGAGTTTTTATTAGGATTCCAGAGCCACCACAAGCTCTACCTTGAGGATCCTTGGTGTCGTAGAAATTATATCCACTAATTCGAAAATAGCTTCGGGACGTCAAGTGAGTTTCTGAGATAAGCATAACATCGATTTGTTTATCCAGAAGAAAATATTCAATTTCATTTTTATGTTGGCAGATGCCGTTTGCGTTCCAAAAACAGATTCTTAAGTTGATAGTTTGTTCAATACAGCCTGCAACAAGGTAGACTGCATTTTCAACATTTCCTGCATCATACAGGACATGTTGAGAGTGAATGTATTTACTGTTTGTATAAGGATATCTATTGAGGCTTCAATACGACTAAAATTATGCCCTGATTCTCCATTTACTGGTACAGTTTTTTGCGCCGGAATCTGGTTACTCTTTAAAATATTAGCGTATGAAAATTGACTATTAGGTTTTTGTTGAGTAAGAGTCGTGTTAGACTTTAAAACATTTGAATATTGATTATGGCTAGACGACGGTTGAGCTAACTGTGGTTAGTTTAAAGGAGTGTTGGGCTGAGCGGGAGTAGCATTTGTTTTTCTGTTCGACGAATTTTTAAAAAGAGAATAAAGAGGACAGCCCCTATAGTTAGCAGTGTGGTTTCCGCCGCAATTACTACATTTTTTTGCTTTGGTATCACCTTTTATTTTGTCACAGTTAGCGGTACTGTGTAACTCGCCACATACAATGCAAACGGTAGGCAACTTGCAATAAGTTTTGGTATGGCCAAATTCTTGACAGTTCATGCATTGGATAGGTCCAGCTTTTTTATGTGGCATCTCAACGGTAACTCTTCGATGCAACAAGTATTTTAAGCTATAGATTGGGTGCGATTCATTTTTTTTAATTTTCAAGTCGCCTGGCTGTAGCTCGACTCTAAAAATAGGTTGGGGGATTTTTTCCCTGTTTTTAATGTTTGAAACATTTTTCACTTTGAAGCCACTATCTTCAAGGCCAGACTTTACCTCTTCCGGAACCACGCTTGAATCTATTCCTTTTATAACTACTGTTAGGCCTTTAGCACTCTTCAGTTGATATGTATAAAAGTTTTTGTTTTTAGTCTCAAAATCTGAGACAATTTTCCTGTAATTATTTTCTCGTGTTACCTGAATTTTAGTTTCGTTGATTTTGCCACGCTTAATTGGAGTTACATAGAACTCATTTTCTCCAATTAATGAATTGATTGATAACAATCCCAACTACATATAATTGCATTAAACTTCACTGTAATTGCAGACTATTGCTAGACATAAGCAAGTTAAGGCGCGTAGCCCAACTTTGAATGGTTGTAACTTTTTTATAAAATGCAATATCTTCATGAAATTTTTTTATTTTGTAGTTTTGTATATTTTTTATTAACAGAATTCATCAATTGTAAAACACGTGATCAGAATAAAAGTTTGAAGGTTTTTAAATATATCTCTTTTTAGAAGTTATTTTGAAATTTTTTTTTTTTCATTGGACATAAAAATATATACACAAGCAAGAACAAGCAGTCGCATTATTTGCATCAGATTACCTATTTTGTCTTCTTTCTGAATCAACCAAAAAAAATTTGCCACAACTTGCCCCCCCCCCCCCCCACTATTCCCGATCCAAAAACTGATCATGAATTCTTGTATTTCGCGCCAACAAATTTTTTATGTTTGGCTGCTTGCAGAAAAAAATGAAAAATGTCTGCGTGTATTTGAATTTATTTCAGGAAATATTAGTACTGGTTCAAAACAAACTCTTAATTTGCAAGAAATCTATATTTGGAAAAATACCCATGGTACTATATGCCAGTGACGGTACACAAAATACTTTTCCATGGTAAAATAATAATAGACAGTTGTATTTTACCTATTGGCCAGCTTTCGGAAGAAGCCCAAGAGGCACGAAATAAGGATTGCAGAAATTACCGTGAAAAGAGAGGACACAAATACGGATTTGATTAACAGGCTTTTAAAATCGTCGGATCCATTCATCTGTAGTTTGCGAAAACCCCCAAAAACTAAAAAAGGAATTTTAACACCCACAATTTTGGATTTGCTGCACGACCCGGATGTTTATATTGCAGAAGAATGATATGAAACATATTTATATGTACTTTTCTTATTCTTATAATAATTTATTTATATTTTTTATTTTTAATAAACTTTGTACTGTATTTTTTTGAATTGAATTGAAAATAAAAAAAAACCTTTTTTAAAAAAATAACTTTTTTATTTTTTAAGGTACACATATCGTAACTTTAAATGCACAAGGACGTTAGTAACATTGGTATTTTTTTAATGGTTATAATGTTTTTTCTATTGAAAGTATACATTTTTTTTTGGTAATTGGTCCGTTTGCATTTTAGGTAACGAGATATGCATGGGTTATGTGTTGTTTGATTAAAACAAGGGTATTGCAATTTTCCCCAATTGTCCTACTCAAGATAAGGCAATCTTGCTAATAATTATAAACCAATTTAAAAAAATTATATTTTATCTATTATGGGAAGTATGCGTGGCAATTGTCCAATTCCGCCCTTTTTTCTACAGAAGTTGTGTTGTTAGTCATATATTACTTGTACCAAATTGCGTGACTGTACCTTTATTTGTTAAAGAAATATGCAATTTTGATCAGCTAGAATGTTAAAACGTCACACTGTGCGGCGGCGGCTTAATTGAAAAGAATGTCGGCAGCTACTCTCAGACGACTTTTAGCCACCAAAAATCCAGCTCTGTATTAAAGGTATGCTTCTTCTTAGTGTCTTCATATTTTTATTGGCATGTTGAAAATATATGTACTTAAGCTGCAAGCAAATATTACGTCTTCATAAAAAATTATTAAAACAATAAATATACAATTGTGTTTCAGAATAATTAAAACATTATGAATAAAAGAAATTATAAACGCAAAATAAAAAAACCAATCGATTTTGTATAAAAATAGAAGTGATAGCGAAACAATTTTAGGTGAAAGTGATAATTGTGAACATATTGTAGAGCCTGTGGAAGAGTTTGTGGCATCAGTGATAGATTTACCAAACAGCAAATTAAGTTTACGTGAAACAATTCACGAAGTATTTGGCAAAGAAATTATTATGAGTTTTATTGTAGATGGATCTTTTGGCAAAAAGAGATTGCGTGACTTTCCAAATGTGTTTAAAGCTATAATAGTTAAAAAGTTTGTTGTTTGATTCAAGTTTTATTATATTTTAACCAAACCTTTGCTCTTTCAATATCCATAGAAGAGGTTAAGTCTGGCCTTGAAAATAATGGCTTCAAAGTTAAAAATGTTTCTAACATCAAAAATAGGGAAAAAATCCCCCAACCTATTTTTAGAGTCGAGCTACAGCCAGGTGACTGGAAAATTAAAAAAAAAATGAATCGCACCCAATCTATAATCTAAAGTACTTGTTACACAGAAGAGTTACAGTTGAGATGCCACATAAAAAAATGGACCTATCCTATGCATGAACTGTCAAGAATTTGGCCATACCAAAACTTATTGCAAGTTGCCTACCGTTTGCGTTGTATGTGGTGAGTTACACAGTACCGCTAACTGTGACAAAATAAAAGGTGATACGGCAATTGCAGTGGAAACCACACTGCTAACTATAGAGGCTGCCCTCTTTACTCTTTTTTTAAAAATTCGTCGAACAGAAAAACAAATGCTACTCCCGATCAGCCCAACACCCCTTTAAACTACCCTCAGTTACTTCAACCGTCGTCTAGCCATAATCAATACTCAAATGTTTTAAAGTGTAACACGACTCTTACTCAACAAAAACCTAATAGTCAATTTTCATACGCTAATATTTTAAAGAGTAACCAGACTCCGGCGCAAAAAACTGTACCAGCTAATGAAGAATCAGGGCATAATTTTAGTCGTATTGAAGCCTCCATAGAGATCCTAATACAAACAGTAAATACATTTACTCTCAACATGTCCTGTATGATGCAGGAAATGTTGAAAATGCAGTCTACCTTGTTGCAGGCTGTATTGAAAAAACCATGAACTTAAGAATCTGTTTTTGGAACGCGAACGGCATCTGCCAACATAAAAAGGAAATAGAATATTTTCTTCTGGATAAACAAATCGACGTTATGCTTATCTCAGAAACTCATTTGACGTCTCGAAGCTATTTTAAAATTAGTGGATATAATTTTTACGATACTAAAGATCCTCGAGGTAGAGCTTGTGGTGGCTCTGGAATCCTAATAAAAACTCGAATAAAACACTACCTGCTAAATGACCTTCGTGAAGAATATCTTCAAGCAACAAATATCTGTATTGAAAATTTTATCAAAAGCTTGTGATATCATCTGTTTATTCTCCTCCCAGGTTTTCAATTTCAGAGAGTCAATATACCGCATTTTATACAACACTGGGGTCCCGTTTTCTAGCAGCTGGCTACAATGCTAAACACACTTTTTGGAGTTCACGTTTAATCAGTGTGTCGTGTTTTGTTTGACACAATTTCAAAAATGGGTTTGAATATAGTTTCAAGTGGTCAGCCAACATATTGGCCAACGAATCGACAAAAAATTCCTGATGTTATCGACTTTGGAATCTCGAAAGGTGTGCCCAGCGAAATGATGGAAGTAGAAGCATCTTTGGATTTGTCTTCAGATCACTCGCCAAATATTATCACTATTTACTCACACACAAGTGCAAGACCTACATGTGATTTACCGATGACATCTGAACGTATTAACTGGTTGAAATACAGAAAATATCTGAGTGCTCATTGCTCGGAAAAAGTGCCGCTAAGAACACCCTCTGACATAGACGAATGATTTTAATGCTACTTCAAATAAAACAAATCAACAAGTGAGATTTAACAATATTTTTTCTGTAGATATAGACTGAAAAACGGAGAGCTCGACGTGAATGGCAACGTTACAGATCCCCTCAGTTAAAGTTAAGGCTTAAGGAGTGTATCAAACAGCTCAGAAAAGTTTTACAAACACAAAAACCAGCTTCGCTGCAAAAATTTCTTCAAGAACCCGATGCAACACCACAAACAGACTATTCGCTGTGGCGTGCAGCCAGAGGACTTAAAAGGCCATTGATTTGAAAACCTCCGTTACAAGATTCGAATGGTGACTGGGCAAGAACTGATGCTGAAAAAGGTGATCTATTTGTTAAGCACCTAGAAAAAGTATTTACCCCGAATATTTCTGCTGATATTGTTGAACTGCCACCAGTCGTCTCTATACCAGAAATACCGCTGAGATTTAACATGAGGAAGATTGAAAATACTATTACCAGAAAAGCCCCAGGTGTCGACAAAATAAGCAACAAAATGCTTTAAGAATTGCCTTTCATTGCAAAAAAAATAATACTATTCATTTTCAATGGTATTTTACGGCAGCAATACTATCCGGCAGAATGGAAGGTTTCGATGATTACTATGATACCAAAGCCCGGCAAGGATCATACGAGGGTTGAATCCTATCGGCCTATTAGTTTATTGCCCAATATTTCTAAACTATTCGAAAAGCTGTATATGAGCAAGCTGATGCCTATAGTGACTAGTAATGGATGCATTCAAGATCATCAATTCGCTTTTCGCAGCATAACACTATTGAACAAACTCTCAGACTTGTGAATGTTTTTAGAGACACTTTCGAAAAGAAGAAATATTGATCTGCGCTCTTTGTAGATGTTGCTCAAGCCTTCGATAAAGTATGGCACGAAGGTCTTATCAATAAACTAATAAAAAATCTACCAGCAAACATCGTTAAGCTTTTAAAAAGCTATGTAATGCAACGTAAATTTGTAGTAAGGGATGGCAATTTTTTAAGCCCTCCGCAGTCGATTGAAGCCGGAGTCCATCAAGGCAGTATCTTCGGTCCATTACTTTACTTAATATATGCCTCTGACTTACCGTTAAGCAGTAACATTCACACGTCAACCTTCGCTGATGATACAGCTTTTCTAAGCGCTCATGAAAGCCCTGTAGAAGCTTCCCGCATCTTACAAGGATTAATATCCAAACTGAAAAAATGGCTCAAACAATGGCGTATAAAAGTTAACGAGCAGAAATGTGTACACGTCACTTTTACGTTGCGCAGGGAAACATGCCCGCCTATAAAAATTAACAGCGAGACTATACCGCAACACACTGTAGTAAAATATCTAGGCGTTCATCTACATCGTCGTTTAACATGGAAATCGCATATAGACACAAAGTTAGCACAAATAAAATTAAAAGCAGCCCAAATGAATTGGCTTATTGGAAGAAATTCTATACTAAGCCTAAACTGCAAACTTCATTTATACAACGCGATCCTAAAAACAATATGCTTCTATGGAATCCAGTTATGGGGCGAAATACCGTTTAATGAGGACGAAGTTAGCGAGCTCAGCGACATCCATTTTTTTAGAATCACGAGCTCTTCGCTCCCTTATTTCGAGTGTAGAGTAAAGAGAGGTACAATATTAAAATTTCTTATTGAGACAGGCTCAAGCAAGAATTATATTCAGCCAAACATTGAAAAAAAAACCATACCAAATAAAGAATCATTTTTTGCAAAGTCAATAGCAGGTAACATTGAAATAAAAGAACATACGTTTGTAAAACTTTTCAATTTAGAAAAGGAAATAAAATTTTATATTCTTCCAACATTAAAATCATTCGATGGCATTCTTGGAAATGATTCATTAAAAGAACTCAATGCAATATCTATACACGAAACAGCTTTATGCAAATAGGAAATAATACTAAAATAAGGCTTCGGCAGCATTTTTCTCAGGGATTAAATACAATAGCGATTCGAGACGATCATATGCATATATGAAAATATATGAAAATATGAGAAGGATAATTAGTGAATTTCCTGAATTGTTCATTGAACCTAATCATAAATTGACATGCACAACTAGAATAGTTGGCGAAATTCGTACCTCCACAGATACACCAGTTTACTCTAAACAATATCCTTATCCAATTGCATTAAAATCCGAAGTTGGAAAACAGATAAAAAATTTACTCGATGATGGAACGGGGAGATTTGCTTTTCATTTTTGCCTTATAAAATACTTTTAATGGCAACCAGCGGTTGTCTAATTGTATAGGTGTAGAAAAGTAAACACATTCATAATGAAAAATTATTGTTGTGTGTGTTTGAAAAATTTTTTTAATGCTATTTTTATGCTTTGTAATTCACAAAAATATGTTTGTGAGTTTTTGTATAAATAGATGAGCTTTGGAATTTTTTAAACATAAAGGGTAAAACATCTACTGATGAATTGGTATAGCTACCAACGAAATATATATCTAGATATTGCTAACCCGCAACAAATAAATAAAATTTTAAAATAAGAAAACTTTTAAACTAAATGGAAGACAATATTTCAGAGTTAAAAGATTTTCTAAAAAACTTAAAGAAAAGTCCAGCAAGGACGTATACAGGAAAAACTATCCAAAACAAATTGGAGACAGTAGAAAATATAAAGAAGGATTTTTTATCAAAAATAATAGAGGAAACAGACGAAGAAAAAATAACGGCCGTAAAAATAGAATTTAATAGTATTTGCACACAAATTAAGAAATATTTAATAGAAATTCCAAAGGAACAAGAAGAAAAAATTAGTAAAATGGCATCTTTTAGCTTAGAAACAACATCAAAAGCACTTCCTTTGTTCAACGGTAATTAAATTATAATTAGAAAGTTTTTTGATAACAGCGGAGTTAGTAAACAAAACTCTATCGAATGAAGCGAAAACAGATTTTATACAATACGTGTACCATGCAAAACTTAATTCCAATGTTAGGACAGCATTAGGTACATATACAAAGCCACAAGACTTTGAAACTTTAAAGAAATTACTACAAGATAGGTATAAAAGCAGAGAAACAGTTCGTAAATTACAGAATAAACTAAATACATTGTTCCAAGGCAAAATGTCAATAGAATTGTATAGGGAGATAATACTTAACATTTCAGATAAATTAAATAAATTAGGAATAGAGGAATTAGGAAATGAAGTTACTGAAGCTGAGAAGAATATTATAATTCGATTGAATAATAAACTAGCTCTAGACACATTTAAGAAAGGTTTAAATGAATATTTCAAATCAACCATATATGCTGCTCGACCCACTAACTTACAAGAAGCATCGGATCTTGCTTTAGAGTTCGAAAATGAACACAAATCAACTCACAACTCTATTTTGCATTTGAAAAGAGAACAACCACGTTACCAACAACAATATCAAAACAGAACATATAACAATCCTGTTAATAATTTCAACCACAACACACAAAATAAAAATCTAAATCACAACAACACTAACTTCAATAGAAACTTTAACAACAACTACAGAAGTAACAATTTTAATAATGGCAACTATAGAAGCAACAATAGGTACAATAATTCCAACTATAGAAACAACAGCAATAGATATAACAATTTTAATACAAACAACAGATTAACCAACCCTAATAACAGGACTATAGAACAAAGACCATCTTATAGCAATAATAACAACAGTAACAACAATAATCATAGAAACCGTACTATTAATTATATGAATGAGCAGGAAAACTAGCAGCTCCCGGAGATCTCTCATGTAGTATCTCCGACGGGAACATAATAAACAAAGGAATTTATTGCATATTATCAAACTTAAGGAATTACGTAAAACTAAACATTGTAGATAGTGCAAATGAAGTTACATTTCTAATTGATACAGGAGCAGACGTCTCGCTGTGTAAAAAGAAGATCTTAAACAACCATGAAGAAAATGTAAGCGACTATTGCAATTTAACTGGAATTTCACCTGACATAATCAAATCGTTGGGATCAACTGATATAGAAATAAAAATAAATAACGGCATAGTTAAGCATAAAATACAAATAGTAGAAGACAAATTTCCAATAATCACAGATGGCATTCTTGGAAGAGATTTTTTAGCAACATACAAATGAAACATAGACTATGACTCATATATTCTTACATTTGTGATAGATAATGAAATTATAAATATCCCAATATATGATAACACAGTCAGAATAAATAAAATAACAATACCAAAAAGGAGCGAGATAATTGTACCAATTGACATCGGATGCAGACAACAAGATGCAGATTTTGAATAAAGAAATTATAAAAGGAGTGTATTTGGCGAATACAATAATACCTAGAGATAGGTATAAACATATAAAATTACTAAATGTCAAAGACGAAGAAACAACTATACAGAATATAACAATAGAAACCACACCATTAAAAAATTATAAAATATGTAAAATTAATAAACATAAACATCGATTTGCAAAGGAAAGATTCAAAAGACTATTGGGGATTATTGATCTAACCCTTTTAGATAACCAAAACAGAGAAAAATTAACGGAAATATTAGAAAAATACCAACACATATTTCATATAGATGACGAAAAATTAACAACCAACAATTTTTATAAACAAACAATAGAACTACACGACAATAATCCTGTATATATAAAGAATTATCGCTTACCACAAGCACAAACAACTGAAATAAATTCACAAACACTCTTGAAAAATAAAATAATAGAACCATCAATAAGTCTGCCTCAGCATCGAATGTCGAAAGAATTCAAAGGCAACAAAATAAAATCCTACGTACAATAACAGCAGCCCCCTGGTATGTCAGAAACCATCGAATTCATAAAGACCTAGACGTTCCGTTGGTGAAGACAGTATTTTCAAAACATGCGAAAAAATATATAAAAAAACTTGAGTTGCACCCAAATCCACTTGCGCGCAATATTCTTCATTATAGAGGCCACACCCGGCTGAAAAGAAGGGATACTCTTTTTCTCAGCCGTTCACGAGAGATGTAAAACAACAAAAATTAACCGTTGAAATTAAAAATTTTGTTTAGCATTGGCTAAACTTATATTTAATATTTTTTAGATTTAAGATTTGAAAAACTTATTGATAATTTAATTTATAATTAAAGATTCAATAAATAATAAAATTATCAAAAAAAAAAAAAATCAATAAGTCCATACAATGCTCCACTTCTATTAGTACCCAAAAAGAGACAAACAGATCTGAAAAAATGGAGATCAGTTGTAGACTACAGGAAATTAAACGACAAAATTGTGAACGACAAATTCCCATTGACACGTTTGGATGACATTTTAGACAAATTAGGCAGAGCCAAATATTTTTCAACATTGGATATGACAAGCTCTTTCCATCAGATTGAACTTGATCAACAGTCACGCCCATATACAGCATTTTCAACAACCAATGGACACTACCAGTATACAAGACTACCATTTGGTTTAAAAATATCATCAAACAGTTTTCAACGTATGTTAACAATAGCACTCTCTGGTTTAGAATCAGAAGCATTTTTATATGTTGATGATATTATAGTTTTCGGATGTAGCCTTAATACACACAATACAAATCTTATAAAAGTTCTTGACAGACTAGATCAATATAATTTAAAACTCAACCCTGAAAAATGTAAATTTTTAAAATCAGAAGTAGTATATCTTGGACATCTAATAACACCACGTGGAGTTCATCCGGATCCAGAAAAATTCAAGGACATCACAAATTATCCAATACCTAAAAATGCAGATGAAGTTCGATGATTTGTAGCATTTTGTAACTATTACAGTCGTTTTGTAGAAAATTTCGCAGAATTAACAAATTGCCTAAATGCACTTCTAAGAAAAAACAAGAAATTTATCTGGACAGAACAATGCCAAAAAGCATTTGAAACATTAAAGAATAAATTAATTAACCCACCAATCTTACAATATCCTAATTTTAATGAAAAATTTATCTTAACAACAGACGCATCTAATATTGCGTTAGGAGCAGTCTTGTCACAAGGAGAAATAGGACAAGATAAGCCAATATCTTTTGCAAGCCGCTCACTAAATAAACATGAAATAAACAAACCAGTGATCGCAAAGGAATTTCTCGGTATATACTGGGGTAAACAATTCTTTTTTTTTACATTTATTTGTTGCGGGTTAGCAATATCTAGATATATATTTCGTTGGTAGCTACACCAATTCATCAGTAGATGTTTTACCTTTTATGTTTAAAAAATTCCAAAGCTCATCTATTTATACAAAAACTCACAAATATATTTTTGTGAATTACAAAGCATAAAAATATAGAAAACTTATAGAAGTAACAAAGAAGAATAGGAGTTTAGGATCACAGAATAATATGAATAGCATAAGACTAAACGTAGGAGACTAAGTTTTACTGAAAGTAGTAAATAGGAGGAAAAATGAAGCCCCAATTAAAGGCCCCTACGAAGTATTAAATATAGATAATATTAATGTAGAATTAAAAATAAATGGAAAAAACAAAATCGTGCACAAAAATCTATTAAAGAAATATTATAATTAAGATTATTTTAAAAAAATTAAAAAGCATAAAGAAAAACCCCTTAATTTTAAAATTTTATTTTTTTAACTAATTAAATCAATAAAGATATACTTGCACGTGTATATAAATATGTAACTTAAGAATTTTATAAAGTAAAATTTAAAGAGAGAATATATTACACATAGATATACATATTGTTAAAATATTGTAACATAAATTTGTTCTAAATTAAAATTTTGCAATCTTGCCAAATAATCAAAATTGCAAACAATACTGTTTATTGTAATAGGTCAGTAATTAAGTTTGCATGACTCAAAAACAAATAAATGATCAAAATTCAACGCATTTAAATTTGTTTAACAATTCAATGAACTTTGAATTATTTAAATATGAATATCGGACACTTGAGAAACCAATATACACACAAACCAATGTATTTTAAATAAATATGTTGTTCTTCTTTATTTACAAAATACTTTGAATCACAATAAATAACAAAATTAAAATAACAAATAAAATATGAAACCGAGTAGTGACCCAAATAGAAATTATGATGAAAATGCAAATTTGGATATTCAACTCTTTAAAAAAATGTTGTAATGTAGATAAGAATTAATAAAGAAACTTTGATTGTAAATAGTATTTAAGCGAAAGAAATTTTTAATAAAAGAACCGACTATCCTGAACACTCAAACTCGTTCCAACGTTAATTTTTCTTTTTCGGACTTTAAGACATCTTCTAATATTTTTTATCAGATTCACTCTCGGCACGTAAAAATTCGAGCACGCTTTCGTGGCGTAGGCTTTGGTTCTGAAGATACATCTTCATTAATATCTGGGCTATCACTAGGTAAATCTGTAAGCAATGAATTTAAAGAGCTTTCCAAATTAGTTTCAGGTACCACAACGTCATGGCTGGAGCCATACACTTCCCTAAACTGCTCGAAGAAATCCCACGTCGTTGCTGCCTTCCCGAATAAATTTTCGAATAATTTCATGTAGTCATCATATTTATATATTTTCGAGCTATGTATGTCATCTCGAGAAAATGACAGATTTTTATCTATGTACATCAAACATCTTTTGGAGCACCATCCCCCCAAAACACTACGTTTTTAACGCTTGCCGGAAAATTCTAGCTCTAACGAAAGCCAACAGTCCAGCAACAGCATTTAGTGTTCATATGACCACTTACTATTGCTGAAAGAAGTTATATGATTTTTTAAATTTTATTTATTTGTTGCGGGTTAGCAATATCTAGATATATATTATGTTGGTAGCTATACCAATTCATCAGTAGATGTTTTACCCTTTATGTTTAAAAAATTCTAATGCTCATCTATTTATAAAAAAACTCACAAATATATTTTTTGTGAATTACAAAGCATAAAAATAGCTTTCAAAAATTTCTCAAACACACACAACAAATAATTTTCCATTATGAATGTGTTTACTTTTCTACACCTACACAATTAGACAACCGCTGGTTGCCATTAAAAGTATTTATAAGGCAAAAAAAAAAAAATTTGTAAAGGAGAGTTTTACTTTTCATTTTCGTCAAAAATCTTTTTCCGTCATTGTTTATAAAAAGCATGCACAATTTAAATAATGCGCTAGTGGCGTTTAATTGCATATCAGCTGCGAAAAAGTTGACTTTAGGAATGCCATTCTTTGTCAAAGTTTACACAGTTGTGTTCGGTAATACGTGACATTGTTGCACTGCAAAGCAATGCATTAAAGTTCAAATTTAAAGAGATAACAATTCTTTAAGGTAATGTTTTTTAAAATACAAAGTTTACAAACTATACAACTTGAAAATATCAACCGTAACCAAACGACTTATGTACGACGGCCACTGTTCAACGTTCTTTTTCGACTTGCCCTCTTCGATGTTCTTGTTTTATTTTTTCGCTACAGCACACGCTACTCCGTACTGGGTTGCCAAATGTGTTTGACTGCATATTAACCCTTACATTTATGTATATTACAAGCAAGCAAAACATAAAACAAAACCAGTAATAATAACTGTTTAATAAATGTTTTGTTTTGTATTTTTTTGTGACTTTAAATTTTTTATAATTTTTAATATTCAGTTATTATTCGATTATAAAAACGGATGAAAAAGTTATTGATGTTTCAATCTATAATTAAAAATTCAATAATTAATAAAATTAAAAAAAAAAAAAGGAATAAAGTACTGAAGAATGAGTTAACCCTCTGTCATGCACTTGTTCCGATAGTCACATACGTAGCACGTGTATCTTACCAGTCACACTATGTATTTCAACACATTTATATGAAAAATGTGCTATTTTAGTGATAGTAATACATTGTGATATTGTTATCACGCCAGTCAGATATATATTTTCTATTTTTTTTTGTTCTTAGTACAAGCTAAGCCACCTAACCAGGAAAAAAATTTAATGATAAATTAAACCAGAAAAATTTTATTTTTGTGTTTAAATTAAAAATTAGTAGTTATAAAGTTCAATTAATTCTAAATTAAAAAAAGTCTTAGAGCTTTAGGCAAGCAACTACAAAATGTGTACTCAGACTTCGAAAATTGCAGGCATACCGGATTCGAGCACTTGGAACAAAAAAACCAGTAAGATGGCGTATTTTTTCTTCTGCCATTGGTCTTCCTCACACGGGATGAATTTTTAAGCCGCACAATTTTTGTACTTTTGTTCTCACACGAGACTAATTCATCTGGCATAAAATGTATACGTGTACTCAGCTTTGTATGTGTTGGTGTTTTTTGTATTCATTTCACGTTTGGCTTTCGTTGTACACATTACGGAACATAGGTGACAGAAATATGGCGAGAATAAGTGATGATTATTTTAGGAGGAATTTCAAGTATAAGAAGCGAGTTTACTGAATATTTTTGCAATGAGGGAAAATTTTAAACATCAATATAAAGAATTTTTAAACTGCTTCACAACTTCTATACTAATAAAAAAAACGTTAGCCAACATTTGTCAAAATTTTTAATTTAATTATGTAACTTATTGATTCTCTTAGTAGTAGTTTTTTAAGTAAATTCTGAGAATTTTTAAAATTAATCGTTAAAAAATTTTATGTTTTTTAAAAGATTTATTGACGAATTTAATCAATTACCAATTAATAAACATAAAAAGTATTTTCTGCTTATAAATAAAATAAAAACATTAAGATACCTATAAAAAAATTAAAAATGAATTGAGAATGTTTCATACTGTTTTATTAAAAAAAAAATGCATAAAGTTTGTTGGCGCGACGAGTGCCAACGAGTGCTGAACTGTTTGTTGATGTGAACGTTGATCATTCGGTTTTCAATGGGCCGCGTGAATAAAAAGATATTTTATACTACATAGTACTAAGTACTAGCACTAGCTTTAACTTTTCAGTACTAGCTATGTTGAAAAGTATAAACTACAAAAAGTGTGACTAAATATTTACTAGTACTACGAAGCTAGTACTGAAAAGTGATAGCTAGTACTGGAAAAATAAACATAAGCGGCTGAAAAAAGAGTTGCCTCTGTTTAAAAAAAACATTTTTCTTATAAGTTCTAAGAAAAACTTGTGGTAAAACATTTTGGCAACACTCTAATGGCCAATAAATGAGTGGATATTTAATTATAATTTTAGTTAATTTTCATAAAAATTTAAAATTCGTTTAAACATACTTTCATTTTTTCAGTCAAACTTAAAGTTCTTATTTAATTACGATGAAAATATGGTAGCACTACGTAATATAAAAAATTTCCCGAAAATTTCCCAAAAAAACAGCTGACTAGAGCAAATAAAGAAAAATCTAAAAAAAATATATTATTATTTTAGCTATAAATAAGAATAATTAAGAACTCCTGAAATGTTTTAAAATAATAAGAGCAACTTTCAGAACGATTAAAAGGGTAATAGCGAAAAAAGATGCCAAAATTTTATGCAACTTGTGAGCAGCCACAAATATTTTATTTGCTTTTTTTCAAACAAGAAGAACAAGCAGTCGAAAACATATGGAAATTCGTAAAACTTATGTAGTGTTTAAATACACAACGTTGGCTATTTAATGTTGATTTAATATTGCAATGAAAAATAAAATTTTATATTTAAACGAGTTTTAAAAATAAATGAAACATTATCATCCACCAATTTATTGGCCCTAAGTATGTTTTGATTATTTATTATCACGATGGGCGACAAAAATAGCGCCAAATTTTTTGATATGCTCCAAAAGCATAAAATTATATTTAAAAATTCGCAAGTGCCGTCAGTGGGAGTGGCAAAAAATAATGCCCTTTTTTTACTCCATGATGAGTATTTAGAACAGTTTGGCCTGGAAATTACAAATGGTCAATTGAAAAAACAAATTCAAAACATGAGGAATGATCATAATTCATTAATACAGCCATCATATTTAAATAAAAACAAACGACAATGCACTTTTCAACGAATAAACCAACAATAAACTTATTTCCAGCACCTCAATGACATGCTTACAAAAATTTAAGTTAAAACTAGTAATTTTAAGTACCTACTAGTTTTTAATCACACATATTTTCAGCAAACGCTGGAAAAACTAGCTTGTGCTAGACTGCAAAAAGTACTAACTTTAAATTAAATTTTTTATTCACCTCAAATCTAGTTTAAACTTAACATTTTCTAGAATTAGCTTTAGCTTCCTTTTTATTCAAGCGGCCTAATATTTGGAAGAACCAATGTATCAGGTAACGAAGTGAGAAATTTTCTTCTACCATTATTTTGATTGAGACCATCAACTTCTTTACAAATACAAAAGGCAGCAAATGCCGTGCTTTGTAGTAAAATGTGTGAGTATTTGGCCCATACAATCGACACCAGCTTTATTTTCAATGTAAAAGAAAATTGCTTCGGGTTTCATTGCTTCCCCTTTATAATGTTTCGTATAATGGACGGTCGAAAGTAGGTTCACACTTTTATTTTTTTGGCACGTAGCGGCAAATTGAAACCAAATTTTCGTGGAATCCAAACAAAGATGACAGAACAGGACGAAAACGATTTCGTTAGGGATACAATTTTATTGGACTGAATAGTACCAACAAAAGCAAGACCAATTCTGGCCAGACGCTTCACTCCTTAAAGTGGTAAAAAAAAGTTGTCAGCTTTAATTGTACGTCCAGTAATGCTGTACGGTTTTGCGAGTTGTAGCATAACATTTTCCCCTTGATTCACTTCCCGTCCTTCTCCTTCCAGTGGATATTTAGATTTCGAGTCGCATGCCCACCAAAATTTGATGCCATATTTCGGTGATTTTGATGATATATATTGTGTGAATTTAGTTTTTCCACGATATGGGAACAGTTGCTCAACAATTGTTATGCTGCCATGCGGACTATAATTTTTTGCAAGATTTTCATTAAAAAAAATCCAAACGTCACGAATTGGTGCAGCTTTGTCATCGAGTAAACGAATAATGCCAGATATTTTTTGTGTCTTCAAACACGAATAGAATGAAACACATAAAAAATTTAAAATTCTTATTCAAGCACAGGACTGATAAAGGAAAAAATATATGTGTAAGTTTCAGTTAAAAGGAACCTATGGTTGAAAAAGCCGATTTTTACTTTTTTGGAGATTCTTAAAATAGACAATACGCTGTAATGCAGCAAACCGAAATTTTCTAACTACGTTACTTTTGTCATAAGTAAGCTTTAAAATACACTTTTCATAAGAAAAGAACCCGATATAACAAAATTTTTTGTAATTTACTCGTATCTAACTCACCTTTCGTGGGTTTTCGGTTTTTTTGAATTTTCAAAATGCGATACCAGATTTGTTATCAGCGACCCCCAAAACCCCCTCATAACGGATTTCGAGCTATAAAAGCGTTCAGGCGTTTCAAAATTAACATGTTAACTTCAAAATCCCTTTCCTGCAAAACTCAGTTTTTGCCCATAGCTCCCTTTTAACTAAAACTGACACATATGTATGCATTCATACATGTGTGTCTAAAAAAAAAAAAAAATTGTTTTGACTATTTATCATGAATGTTTAAATTTGAGTATTCATATATGAAGTTTTCTGAACTCTGCTTTTACGTTACGCAGATAAACATGCCCGCCTACAAAAATCAACACCGAGACTATACCGCAAAGCTCTGAAGTTATATATCTAGGCGATCATCTTAATCGTCGTTTAACATGGAAATCGCACTTAGACGCAAAATTAACACAAATGCAATTAAGAGCAGCTTCAATGAATTGGCTTATTGGAAGAAACTCTATACTAAGCCTAGACTGTAAACTACTATTATACAACGCGATCCTGAAACCAATATGGTCTTATGGAATCCAGTAATGGGGCACTGCCTCAGCATCGAAAGTAGAAAAGATGCAAAGGCGACAAAACAAAATTCTACGTGCAATTACAGCAGCCCCCTGTCAGAATTCTTCGAATTTATAAAGATGTAGTGGTACCGTTCGTAAAGACAGTATTTTCAAAACACCCGAAAAAATATATTAAAAAACTTGAGTTGCAGGCTGATGCGGAGGGATACTCTTACTTTCAGCCATACACTAGAGATGTTTAACAACAAAAATCAACCGTTGATATTAAAAGTTTTGTTTAGCATTGGCATATATTATAACATTTTTAGATTTAAGATTTCAACAACTTATTAATATTTCAATTTATAATTGTAGATTCAATAAATAATAAAATTATCAAAAGCAAAAAAAATTATTACTTGATATGAGTTAGCAAATCTATATGCATTTTTATTTTTTTGGTTATTAAATGGTCTTTCAAGGTCATCAAATTGAAATAAAAGATTATTTATTTTCGCTTTATTTTTTCATCCTACGATTCGTTGGAAAATCCCAATTTTTTCAGGGATGTTTGGTTTTATTTGATCTGGTAACATTGTAAATATAAATAAACAAACCAATATAAAAGTTAAGAACTTTTTCATTAAGTGAGTTGTTTGATGATTTTATAATAATTTTCAAAAACAATCCCTTACTAACGTATAAATCTTAATTTTGATACATATAAATTGCTTTTCTTTTTCTATTGTGAACTGTAATTTGTTGTGATAGGTGTTAAAGGTTTCCAATATAATTTCTTAGTCCTTTTTCCTGATTATAGCAAATAAATCGTCTACATATTTTGTTATAAATTTAATATTAATGTTTTTTTCTTTAAGTTCATCCGTTACTACCTCTAGTAATTTATCCAATACTATATCTGCTATAGTTGGGGGGAAAGTGGGTTTCCCATAGGCATGCCATATGTTTGATTGTATAAATTTTCTTCATATATAAAATAATTATTGTCCTTAAGACAGAATTGCAATATTTTGAGGAACTGTGTTTTTGGTATCTTAGTATAGTTTTGTAGGAAGTTCCACTGTTTCATTATGTTGCTAATAGCCAAATGAATTGGAATATTGGTGAATAGTCTATCCTTATATGCATTTTGTTGGTTGCTAAATACCAACTGATCAGTAGAACTTTACCATTCATGTGCGAAAAATTATAAAACTCATTTAATCATAAATGAACTGGAAATAAAATTTTCGAATGACACAAATGGTTAAATCTGAAGAAGCTACACAAAGGAGTAGCAAAATATCGTTAGATAAAAATTTACTTGAATCTTATCAATCATATATAAGTACATACATATACAACTTCAAGGAAAGATCAAAAAAGTTTTATTGCTAGATCATTTTAAAATTCAATAAATAAGTAATGTAAACAAAAAAATTTACTCTTACCAATGATTGTGAGCAACCAACGGACCATCAAGTATTATGTCTGGTTTAGTTCCGCTTAATGTGGAACGAGTTCGCCCAATTTTCAAACAACCCGTAGGAATTATATAAAAAAGAGTTTCAGTCAGCATGGGGTCTTCTGTTAAATTTATGAGACAAGCATGCTTTTGTTCCGTATTTAGTTCCAATGCTAGTCCTTTCCGCTTAAGTAAATGCAGTTCAGATTTTCTTAATTCATCTGCCTCTTTTAATCGTTCTATCCATGATTTTTGAGCATGTTGCAATTCCTTTTCTCTTAGCGATAGCTGCTCTCTTAAATTTTCAATTTCAGCTTCATTAACATTTGAGGTGTCAATAATAATTTTTCGTGGGGTTGTATTGATTTTACCTGAAAGGCGTTTTTGGCGTTCATATTCATAATGTAGTGATTTCAGCCTTTCAACTTCTGACTTCAGTTCCCTGACCACTTTGTCATGTTCTGATTCATTTACTTTTACTCTATTTACAATGCGAAGAGCTTGACAAGCATATCTCAAAGTGGCCAAAGTTTCATCTACATGAATATTTGCAGGGGAAATAGTAGCTAACATAACTGTCTTTGAATTACCACCAAGATTCTCCTGAAAACAAAAAAAAAAAATAATCTATTTAAACAGAATTTTAAATAATTTTTTTGGGTTTTAGTATACGAGTACCACTAATTATGCAAAAAATAATACAAATATTCATTATTTTAATAGTCTGTCAGATATAAGTCTGGTCAGACTTTAAATAATTTCCATATGCGAATTAGCTAGTGTGTTGTTTTTGAACTATTGTGTGTATAGGTTTACAAAAGGTTGATTATGACTGTTAGATGGTTGATCTAACAATGGATACTTAAAAAGATTGTTAGAATGAGCGGAAGTGAAGTTATATTTTCTGATCAAAGAAATCTCATATAAGCGTAAAGATGGAAGCATAATAGTTAGCAGTTTGGATTCTTCTAAAATTGTTAAATTTTTCAGCATTGGAATAGTTTGTCACTGTTGGCGATACAGATGTATTACATATTAAGGTGGGAACCTGCCATTACGGCCTAAGAATACTACTAAAGAGCAAAGGATGTACATATATCCGTTGCTCTGTAGTTTCAGAGATTGGGTAGTAAAATAAAAGTTTTATGGGTAATTGGCAAAAGGTAATGTCTGGAAAGACAATTATCCTTTTCCCCAGCAGGCACAGCACCATCCTGAGCTAAGGCTAGCCGTCGATAATTTTTGATAGCTGCCGCCAGTAATTTGTCCGCTGAAATCAATTTAAAATCAGCCTCCGATTAAGTTTTTAAATTCTATTGTTTCAACAATAAAGTAATTTATTGAGAGTTCCATAAATGTATTATCAACGATAATTTCAAAAATAATAATTCAATTTATGGCCATATATTCAAGTTTTTTGTTTTATATTTTAGAGTTTCTTAAAAATGTGTGAATTGTTATATTTACACAAAAACCAAACAGAAAACTTACTTTTTATACAAACTTTACTTCACTTGATCGAAAAAATAGTATAATGTATTATTATATGTATGTGGGATGCTAACAAACACCAATATCGCTACGTTAGCATCACCCAAATCAGTAGTCGAGAGTACTGTAGAAACGTACTTACACATACAGACAATAAGCACACAAACGAACTAGAACGGAAGTGAGAAGTTGTAAGAATTGAAAAGTAGGAGTTAGTTGAATATAGAAGTTGAAAGAGAAAAGAACTAATTCGTGTGTTGGTTGTCGTTAGATGAATTTTGAGAAAGAAACCATATTAAAACTTGTGAACTAAAATATTCAAACCTGATGTTAAAACTTAAACATAAAAACTTGATGTTAAAACTTAAAAGTAAAATATTAAAACCTGATGTTAAAACTTACACATAAAAACTTGATGTTAAAACTTATAACTAAAATATCAAGACTTACAGCCCGTTTTTGTAAAACGAAAGGCTTCTCACACGAAATTTCGTTTTGTAACGATATCGTTTTAAATTTGGATCTTATAAAATGTTAGAAAGCTTTCGTTTATTCACTTTTGACATGTATAAAGCTTTTTGCTTTCGTAAAGGAACATTATTGCCAATGCGTTCGTTTTCATAAATTTTAATTTTTTTTCTCATATAAACGTACTGTGTTTGGCGTTAACTCTATAAATCAAATGTTTTTTACTTACAAAAAATAATCTTGAGTTCAAAAAAGGCTCCATGAAAAATGGCCCGAATTGAAAAATTTTCACAAGCTGAAAAATTATGAATAGCACCGAACAAAAAATTACAAATGGTCCAATAATTTATTTTGCTGTTTTAAATGGAAAAATTGCTGGACGAGCTATAACCCAAAAAAATTAACTCCCTCAAGTGCACTGAGACCGCAAAAAAATGAAACATATTCTCACACTGTTCTATTATGTACTATTTTGTGGCCGAATGACAGGAATGCTGTCTTTGGAAAGCATCTTCGTTTCAGGAAATTCAATAGAGAAAATCTGCAATACGGCGGAATATTAACTATTCGGGGAGTCTTTAGTTATCAGAGCAAAATATATCATTTGGTTTATAACCAATGAAAAATGCACCCAGAAGGTTTGTTAAAAACAAAAATAAAAACTTTTGGTGCAATTTACAATTTTTGTTATTTTATTTGGGGCCATTTTTAATTTTGGTATTATTTGTCACTTTAATAAAAATTTAACAAAAAATTAGGAAAAATTTTTTCAATATTTAAAAATTAAAAAAATTCACTCAGATATAAGAAAAATTGGGTCACAAAATTCGAGTTATTTTTTTTTTTTTTGTCAATCCGAAACTTTGGGGCGATTTTTGAAGTTCTTCTTCTTATCATAAATCTTTTCAAAAAGTATGTATTCCTCGACTACTTTAATAACATACCCCAAAAGACTTGTGGCTATAAAGTAAATCGATTTTTAATATATAGCTCAGGGCCATTTTTCATGGAGCCTAAAAAATAAAACTTTCCGTATATTTAAATATATAAAACAATTATAATATACATATGTTTCAAACTTTTTTTAAATACATTCATACATAAATACTTATGTACGTATTATTATTGTGGGAATTTTTCAAACGATAGCATTTTACTTATCGTTTTGTTTTTGACATTTGCTATCGTTATTACAGATATTTTCATTTTATAAGAACCAAAAATACAATGAAAAAATAAATAAAGCTTTTTCGTCACTCACATGAAAATGAATGTTTTATAAAAACGTAAAAGTGGTTTCGTTCGTTTTTTATGAGAACGTATACAAAAATTCATTTTCGAAAAACAGGCTGTTAATGTTAATACTGAACATTTAAAACTTAATGTTAAACCCTAATATTGAAAATATTAAAAACTTAATGTAAGACACCTAATATCTAAAGTTAAAACAATTAATAATAAAATACTTATTACTAGAATATAACAACAATAAAACACTTAATTCCAAACAAATCAAATTTGTCTTTTAGTGTGGGCTAATAAAATCCCACATGTATGTATATTTAAATGCCCAATTCATTAAAAATAAATAAATAAAAATGCATTGTCAAGAATAAAAATTCAATTGTTTTTTTGTTACAAGCGGATATACATATGTATAATTTATATGTTGCAAATAATTAGATATCGTGCGATATATGCTGGAAATTTGGGCGAATTACTTAGTTTAAATGTATATTTTAATTGTTTTTTTGTAATTACTACGAACAGCTTATTATTATTGATATTTGTTGATAGTGACAGGCTAAAGCCCGTAATTTAATAATAAGCTTACTGCCTGGTCCACGATGTCGACCGCTATCGCTCGCTTGCTTTTGTGACGACAAACAGCTGATTTGCGCCCCACTAAGAGTTTTCAGCACGACAAGTCGATCGACAATCAAAGCGAGCGATAACGTAAGCATTCTTGTACAAATTTGCGCCCCATTAAGAAATATTGTGCGACAACAACTGTCAAAATCAGTCACTTGCTTTTTGGTTGTCGACTGAGAAATTAATTTGACAAAATATATAAAAAATTGGTTATTTTATAAATAATTTTAGAAATTTCATGATGGAAAATTGATATGTAGGTATTCATGTATGTATATAAATATGTATTTTGATAAAAATATTCTTGTACAGCTAATAATTATTTATTACCAACAACATTTTTCAGCCTTAAAAAGGCAAATATGAAGCAGATGCAGGTTCTAGTTGAATTTGTAAAATATACACAATATCAAAAAAATTATTTTGCTATAAGTTATTTTTCACAAAATTTATTTATTGAAAACATATGTTTTCTGTTTACATTTGAAGCAAGGCATATTCAAGAGGTGAGTTGACTAGCACAGCTGACTCAGATAGCTTTAGATCAAATTTGCATACTAACTGATGCAGTTTTACAGCATACACAAATAATTGTTACAGTTTGTAAAGCATTTTTAAGAAATTGTTAAATTTATTTGATTGTTTCAATAAAAAAGCGAGTATTTTATACCAACAATATACTAGTTGTTTTTTGTTTGTTGTACTTGTTATCGAAGTGTGCATACCTGGTAGTTGTGCTACGTTCAAATGTCCATATTTATGACTCAACTAACATGGAATATTTGATGTGGCAATATAGTCATTTGCCAATGATTACGTTAAACACGTAAAGCCAGACGACCGACAAGTCGATATTTAGTGGGGCGCTTAAGCGATCGATAGTGAGTGACTTGCTATCGCTCGCTTAATTTGTCGATCGACATCGTGGACCAGGCATTTAGTCTACATTTTATGTTGAATCAGCAAATGTATGTTTACAATCATATGCACTAAAGTAACAACTGACTGTATCAACATATACCATATGATAAGCGTCTACAGGATATGCTGAAAATTTAAAATTGTTTACATTGCCAGCAAATGATATTTCAACATAAGATTTAGCATATAATTTTTGCGTCTACACGATATGTTGAATTTCGTAAATAAATGTGTTCAAAATGTCCACCAATTTTGAGAGTACTCTATTCTATTATCAAAACGACGTAGAAATGGATTGGAAGAAGAGAGAACTACCGACCGTTTTCTTATTATCAGAGGTGCCATAAGTGTAAAATTAATTAAACTGACAAACCTAAGAGATTATATATAGCACAGCCGACAACACTGATAAATACTATCAAATTTGGCATTTGCTGAAAAGCTTGCATACGCTTTTCAACAAACAGCATATTTGTCACCATACGTAGGAAATGAGTTAAATAGTAAAAATATGCGGTCTACAAGATGTGCTAAAATCGTTAAAAAAATGTTTGTTGGCACCACACATATGCGTATTTCCACAGAAAGGTCTACCGCCGCCAAAAAATTATAAGTTATTAAACAATTATTTTTATCCAATATTATGAGAGAAAAATATTAAAATTTTGTTATTTTAAAGAATTTATACCTTAACTTATTACCCATAATGAGAAAAATGTTAGTAAAATTCAAAATAATATATTACTTGCATTGCTTGCGAAATTGAAAGACTTTCCCACCGTTAACGGAAAAATGGAAAGAAGTGCCGAGTATCTAAGGCATGCAGAAACTTCACTACTTATCAAGCGAAGAAGATTTACAAATAAAAGTAGCTCGAACCGCAATCCGTCAAAGAGAGATATTTAATAAATAACCTTTTTTTACTATTTTTTTTTCTTATGTACCTTTTCAAACATTGACCAGAAGTTGAATTTTCATTTATTTTCGTTGTATTAAAACCTTAAATCCAAACTACATCAAAAATTATTAGAGTTTATCATAAGGGAAAAAAGTCACGTAACGCAATGTCACGTCACGCTTCATATTATGGCTAGTATCAATAAAACTAAACATAAAATCATAAAAAAAAGTTATGAAAATAAAGCTAAACTATCCCTTAATAATATCCAAATAAGTTACATAAAAGTTTTTAGCTTATTTCGCTGGTTTTTGCACTTTAGTAAATGTATAAAAAAAAACACTTCTATTTTTATTCACGTCACGCAACAGTTGGCCAATATGTCAGGACCCCGACGTTTACAGCACCCATGCTATCCACTATATAAAGAGCTCTAAAATTACTTCCCAAAACTCTAAATGAAGAAAAAATATTTGGGCCTTAGTTTGATTTTCTTCATGTTGAATACGTGCGACTGTCACGTGCGCAATCATGGAAAAACCCATATGCTTAAACATTCATATTTTGAACAAATTTAATGTCTACATGATATGTTGGTAATGTTAAAAAATGTTTCACCATAAATGTACTGATTCAACATTTCGCCATCAGCTTTATACATTGTTAACATATTTCAAGCAACAAAGGAAACATTTAATATCTAAACATCACTTTAGATTTCAACCACACGCTGTTTTCATTAGATGCCACTTAACCTCGTCAGCATTCACGTGAAAATGCTTTCACTATTTGTTAGGTGTTTGTTTGTTTTTTCGTACACTGAAGAGTTTACAAAGCGGAGTATTTGTTTTTATTTTATTGTCACTATCTATATTATTAATAGACAATATGGTTTTTTGTAATATACTTAAACAGTTTATTCAAATAACTGATTGATATATTGTGCGCTCAGTATTTTAGGAAATATACGCATTTAAATTTGCTACTAATACATGCACACATGCATATAAATTAAAAAAAAAAAACAAAACATATACATACATAGGTGTTTTCTCCATTTGATTCAGCAACCAAAGTTAGTGCTGATTTACACACGTCAAGTGTCCTTGATCAAGTTTTAATTCAGCTGGGAGAAAAACAAAGAAAGCAATAAAAATTTCTCTGTCTTTCTCCCAACTTAATTAAAACTTGATCAAGGAAACTTGACGTGTGTATATAAGCACTTAAGTAAGCATTTCTTTGTTTCTAAGTTTATTATCTAGGCGCACGGTAGTGCGCCAGGCCAAGTTCGGCCACACAGTGTGTATATTTACACGAAACAGTTCGAGCTGTTTTTACCCCCCTCATAACTTTGCTCCTCTTGATCATAATATAACGAAACTTGAAACATAAGTTCTCCCCACAGAGGTGACCTCACAGGTTAAATTTGAAAGTTCTACCGTAGAAGCTTCCCGAGATATTAAGGTGTGAAAAGCCCATATTTTAGTACATACTCACTGACTCACTGACTGACTCATCAATATTATTGGGCACTTCCAGTATAGCTAGAAAGCTGAAATTTGGTACACAGGTAGGTCTTGGTGAGAAAATAACCAGAAAAATCTGAAAACGGGCACTTTCCTCCCAGGGGGGACCTGAGTGCCCCTTCTTTGTATGGGGCATTTCCAGTATAGCTAGAAAGCTGAAATTTGGTACAAAGGTAGGTCTTGGCGAGAAAATAACCAAAAAAATCTGAAAACGGGCACTTTCCTTCCAGGGGGGACCTGAGTGCCCCTTCTTTATATGGGGCACTTCTAGTATAGCTAGAAAGCTGAAATTCGGTACACAGGTAGGTCTTGATGAGAAAATAAGCAGAAAAATCTGAAAACGGGCACTTTTGATCTGGGGGGACAATCATTCCCCTTCTTTGTATGGGGCACTTCTAGTAGAGATAGAAAGCTGAAATTTGGTACACAGGCAGGTAGTGATGAGAAATTACCGAAAATGATTTTTTAACGGGCACTTTTCATCTGGGGGGACAATCATGCCCCTTTTTGTATTGGGCACTTCTAGTTGACCTAGAAAGCTTAAATTTCGTACACAGGTATGTCCTGCAGAGAAATTAACAAAAATAAGTTTTAAACGGGCACTTTTTACCTGGGGGGACTTGGGTGCCTTTATTTGTATGGGGCCTTTCCAGTATAGCTAGAAAGCTGAAATTTGAAATATTTATACGAAAACAACTTAGAAAAAAGAAGTGAGATCCACACAAAAACATAAATGTGAAAATAAGGCCAAGTTCGTATCCAAAAAGTTTCGGCCGTAAAAAGTACTGAGATCAAAATAAGGACCAAGTTCTTGATAGGTACAATTCCATCTCATTTCTAGGCAACCTGTAAGCTTGGCAAAAATTTTTTGCCTTTCTAATATGGAAAGAATTCTTTGAAAAATTTTGCCAAGCTATATATGTAGCTGATGATACATAATATACAACGAATATTTCTAAATTTCGTTTTTGTTTTGCTAACAAATTTCTTATGTAGTCACATCACTAAATACTATAGACATTGATTGTCTCTTTCGTACGCATTTAATCACAGCAAAGGTACCATTGTGAATGGTTATTGTGAACTTAAATGTGTTTTGCTTGGTTCTTTTTGTTTTTTTTTTTTGTTTGGTTGACTGACATTTACTTGTTGAACCATTCAATTTATTTTCATGGTTTGTATTGGGTTGCTTTTCGCTATTAATTGTTTTTTTAAATTATGTTAAAGTGTACCAGTTTTGCTCGAAAGATTGGGTTTTATTTGATCTGATTAGTTTCAACAATGCTGTGTTTTCGAAGTCTGAATAAAAATGAATCGCGACAAAATCAAAGGGGATAAAGGGAATGGATAATAACAATTATGTATGTACATCCAAATGTATCTATATAGGAATATTATTGTGGTGATTAAAAATTGGTTTCGTGAAGTGCTTATCAACTTTTGGTTATATATATAACTGTGTATGTATTTATGTGCACAAATTCAATCACGTACATACATATGTACATAGATACAATTACCATTTTAGGTAGATTGGCAATATTTTGGAAGTCTTTCGCGAAAAAAACCAATTAGATTTAGTTAAATGGAAACAAAACATATATATGTAATCTGGAAATGTTATGAAGATGCAATACAAGTATGCCGAATTAAAATTTTCATATGGGATTTTATGTTAATATGACTAATGTTGCATCAACACTTTAGATTAGCAAGTTACAATTTTACAACCCCAGGTGTGCATCTTCATAATTTTTTCTTATATACAAGGAACAAAGATTTTGAAACTAATATGTACTCACCTACAACTGTGAAGGCCTCCAAAGCTGCAACTGATGTTTAATGATGACCTGTAATAAAATGTCTTTTGTCCCTTGATGAAGACTTTTGCATTATGTTTTGTTTCGGTGTAGATATGTATGTATTTTAAACAACCAAAATACACATTTAAATTACACAATAATTGACTCTGCCCCAGTTTATATGCGTGCTAAGCGTACTGGAGATGAATTTATCAGCCCGAGTATTGGTGTGTAACTTTATTTTAAAAGAAAATTTCTAGCTTGGTCGCTTTTAACCTGCCACTGCCTGCAAAACCACTCGAGAATATCTCTTTGCTTTTCGGTAAGCGTTTGCGGTCGGACGATTCCAGTTTTGTCTGGTACTTTCGCCATGAAGTAAGAGTCCTGTTCTTTCTTTTTCACAAATGTTAATTAAGATTAGACTTAAAATTTCTTCTCAGCTACCGCGTGGTTGGTATCAAAAAGATTTTTGTGTGCACAAATTTTAATCAGGTTTAGACTTAAAATGGCTTCTTATCGACAGCGTGGTTGGTATCAAAAAGAAGGATAAAACTTCAATTTTGGCTTCTTATACCATGCACATTCGATACAAGATACCGTATTTTGTTTCGTTAAAATTTCCTTTTGCAAAATGTTAGATTTGTCTTTTGCTTACCTATACATTTGTTCCCCATAAAACTAAACAAGATCTTCTTTAGTTGTAAATTTCTTTTTTTTCTTAAACCACACCTACAACTACGACTCGACCAGTTGATTATTTGCGTAACTGTTATATCATAAGATTTGTATCTTTTAGTATTCAATCTTTACTGTTCTATTTTACGTTATTTTTGAATGACTTTTGAATGAAGGGATGTATGTATATACATATAAAAAGAAGTAAAATTGAAGATGAATTCAGACTGAAATTTCAAGGCTAGTCGCAGTTAAGATATTTGTCATTCATAGAAAAGAAGTCACACATTACATATATACAAAAATTTTCAAAAAAATCGGACAAATAAAAAGATTTTTTTTATGTACTATATATTTTATTTGATATACATACATAATTATTAGAAAACAAACACATAAAAATTCATTCTCATACACCTTACGTAAATTTGCTCAGAGATAAATAAATACATACCCGATTTTATTAAGTTCAAATCCAAAAAAATATACATACATACTTACATGTTGTTTTTTTTTTTCATAAAAAAAATCGGATACAAAAATATTTGATTTAATAGATTATTGTTGCAAGGCAACAAAATTTACAAATAAATTCGTTTTTTTTTTTGTGGAATCGTTTCGACCGGACCGAAAGATTAAAGAAACTAGGTCGTTACTATCGTTCATCGTTCTTGGAGAGTGATATAATAAACAAAGTGTATCCACTAATTAAACAATCAAAAATAACAGGGATGCTGCCAAAAATAAAAAGCTACAGAAATCTCGAAAATGGTAGCATTATCCCACCAGAATTAAAATAAAAAATATTTAGAATATCTCATATTAAAAAATATCGTATGATAATCAAAAATTTTATTTAAATACGTACAAATCTTGATTGTAATAAAAAACAAATGTCATATAATTTCCCTAAAAGAATTTCTCATTTTCTAAAGAACTATAGAATAATTACAGAAAATTTGTGTGATAAAAACTGCCTAAGAAAATATATCGTGTCCAATTTTTTATAAATACGCAGATTCCGGCACCATTGATCTGTATCAAAAAAATCAACCTTGTTCTAAATGTCCATCCATTATACATATAACAATTATAAGAACATCTCTTATAAGAAACAACCGCTTATAAGAGAGTACTACAGAAACAGCATGACTTTAATATTAAAATATAAAAAGTATTCTTTATAAAAAATCGCTTACATTTAAGAAAAGAACTGATACAAGACATATATTGCCAAGCACGAATAATGAAAATACATACTAAAAACATTTGTAATATCAAATTTTACTACACGGCAAGTTTTTGGTTTAGAATTTAATTTTTTTTTTATTTCTCGTATTTGCATACATACGTTTGTAGTTGAAGTATATTATTTTTTTTAACATAAACATAAATTCTTGAGTATTTGCTCGAATAAATGTCATATTTTGTAAAAGGGAGGTTTGAATCAAGAAAGTTGTTTGTTGTGATAATTGTAAAGTTTTTTGAAAAACTATTTTGCTTGTGCTGTTGTAATTCGCAAATTTTATTTACGACTTTATGTATGAGTAAATGAGTTTTGGAACTCTTCAAACATAAATGGGAAAGATCTACTGATGAGTTGATATTTAGCAACCATCGAAATGCTGATTTTCTAACCCACAAAAAAAAATTTTTTTTTTTGATAATTTTATTATTTATTGAATCTTCAATTATAAATTGAAAAATTAATAAATATTTGAAATCTTAAATCTAAAAATATTAAATAAAAGTTGAGCCAATGCTAAACAAAATTTTGTAGTTGCAACGGTTGATTTTTTTTGTTTTACATCTCCCGTGTACGGCAGAGATAGAGTTTCCCTCTTTCTCAACCAGGTGTGGCCTCTATAATTTAGAATACTGCGCGCAAGTGGATTTGGGTGCAGCTCTAGTTTTTCAATATTTTTTTTACGTGTATTTAAAATACTGTCTTCACCAATGGAACATCAAGGTCTTTGTGGATTCGCTGATTTCGGATGTACCAGGGGGCTGCTGTTATTGCACGTAGAATTTTGTTTTCTCGCCTTTGAATTTTTTCTACATTAGATGCTGAGGCAGTGTCACATAGCTGGATTCCATAGTACCATATTGGTTTCAGGATCGCGTTATATATAGCAAAAGTTTACAGTCAAGACTTAATATAGAATTTCTTCCAATAAGCCAATTCATTTGTGCTGCTTTTAATTTCATTTGGATCAACTTTGCGTCTGTATGCGATTTCCATGTTAAACGACGATCAAGGTGAACGCCTAGATATTTGACTACAGTATGTTGCGGAATAGTCTCGGTTTTGATTTGTATAGGCGGGCATGTTTCCCTTCGCAACGTAAAAGTGACGTGTACACATTTCTGCTCGTTAACTTTTATACGCCATTGCTTGAGCCATTTTTCTAATTCTGATATGTACCCTTGTAAGTTGCGCGAAGCAGTTACTGGATTTTTCGGCTAGAAAAGCTGTATCATCAGCAAATGTTGATGTATCAATGTTATTGCTTAACGGTAAGTCAGAGGCATATATTAAGTACGGCAAGGGACCAAAGATGCTGCTTTGGGGAATCCCGGCTTCGATCGACTGCGGGGGGGCTTAAAAAATTGCCTTCTCGAACCACAAATTTATGTTCCTTTAAATAGTTTTTTACAAGTCTGACGATGTTTGCGAGAAGATTTTGCGTTAATTTGTGTATAAGACCTTCGTGCCATACTTTATCGAAAGCTTGAGAAACATCTATAAAGAGCGCAGAGCAATATTTCTTTGTTTCAAAGGTGTCTCTAACAACGTTCACAAATCTGTGATTTTGTTCAATAGTGCTATGTTGACTACGAAAACCGAATTAATGATCTGGGATACCTCCACTTTTATCCACTATAGGCATCAGCTTGCTTATATACAGCTTTTCAAATAGTTTTGAAATGTTGGGCAATAACCCAATAGGCCTATATTAGGCCGAATATTTCTACTGATATTGTTGAACTGCCACCAGTCATCTCTTTACCAGAAATACCGTTAAGATTTAACATTGTGGAGATTGAAAAGGACATCACTAGTCTTAACACCAAAAATGGCCCAGGTGTCGACAAAATAAGGAACAAAATGCTTCAACAACTGCCTTATATTGCAAAAAGAATTATACTTTTCATTTTTAATAGTATTCTACGGCTGCAATACTATCCTGCAGAATGGAAGGTTTCGATGATTATCATGATACCAAAGCCCGGCAAGGATCATACGAAGGTTGAATCCTATCGACCTATTAGTTTATTGCCCAACATTTCAAAACTATTTGAAAAGCCGTATATGAGCAAGCTGATGCCTATAGTGACTAGAAGTGGATGCATTCCAGATCATCAATTCGGTTTTCGCAGACAACATAGCACTATTGAACAAAACTCACAGACTTGTGAATGTTATAAGAGACACTTTCGAAAAGAAGAAATATTGCTCTGCGCTCTTTATAGATGTTTCTCAAGCTTTCGATAAAGTATGGCACGAAGGTCTTATACATAAATTAACGCAAAATCTACCCGCAAACATTGTTAGGCTTTTAATAATCTACCTAATGGAATGAAAATTTGTAGTTAGGGAAGGCAATTTCTTAAGCCCACCGCAGTCGATCGAAGCCAGAGTTCCCCAAGGCAGTATCTTCGGTCCATTACTTTATTTAATATATGCCTCTGACTTACCGTTAAGTAGTAACATTCATACATCAACATTTGCCGATGATACAGCTTTTCTAAGCGTTCACGAAAATCCTGTAGAAGCTTCCCGTAATTTACAAGGGTATATATCCAAATTGCAAAATTGGCTCAAACAATGGCGTATTAAAGTTAACGAGCAGAAATGTGTACACGTAACTTTTACGTTGCGCAAGGAAACATGCCCGCCTATAAAAATTAACACCGAGACCATACCGCAACACACTGTTGTCAATTATCTAGGCGTTCATCTTGATCGTCGATTAACATGGAAATCGCATATAGACACAAAGTTAATACAAATGAAATTAAAAGCAGCCCAAATGAATTGGCTTATTGGAAGAAATTCTATACTAAGCCTAGACTGTAAACTACTATTATACAACGCGATCCTAAAACCAATATGGTTCTATGGAATCCAGTTATGGGGCACTGCCTCAGCATCAAATGTCGAAAAAACTCAAAGTCGACAGAATAAAATTTTACGTACAATTATAGCAGCCCCCTGGTATGTCAGAAATCATCGAATTCATAAAGATCTAGATGTTGGTGAAGACAGTATTTTCAAAAAACGATAAAAAATATATAAAAAAACTTGAGGTGCACCCAAATGTACTTGCTCGCAATATTTTAAATTATAGAGGCCACACCCGGCTGAGAAGGAAGAATACTCTTTTCCTCAGCCGTACACGAGAGATGTAAAACAACATAAATTAACCGTTGAAATTTAAAATGTTGTTTAGCATTGGCTAAACTTATATTAAATATTTTTTTAATTTAAGATTTGAAAAACTTATTGATAACACAAGGGAACAAGGGTTCTGTTGATTAAGAACTGAATATTGTTTTTAAAGTTATTTGGGACGCTGAATCCAAATCTGCACTTGGTTTTTCTCTATCAGCTCGACTTTTCGAGATATACCGTTATGTCCAAAATTGAGGCACTTCTGCTACACATATTGGAATAACTTGAAAACGGTTCACCGTATTAAGTTAAAAAAAAATTCGAAATTCCCCAACAATATTATCTTTAAGCCGTGCTTACAATGTTTTTAAATTTTCCCAGTAGTTTCAGAGATATCGTTGAAGTTTTGGAAAAAAAATAGCAATTTAAAAAAAAAAAAATTTTTTGTTCTTTAAAAATTCATAAAAAATAAAAATGAGACATAAATCACAGTTTTGGTCTAAAAACATTTAGTTAAATATATTTCGAATGAAATGAGCTTTATTTCATTGAAATCGGTGCACAACTTTTGATTTTTTTCAGGATTTACTGAATTGATAAAAATCGCGATTTCCTGGTCCAAATTTCAAGTTTTTGCCTTCAGGCGTTTAGGCTGTGCGATGATGAATCAGTCAGTCAGTAACGTTACATTTTTATATATATAGATTGAATCTTCAATTATATATTAAATTACACAAGGGAACAAAATTGAACTTTTTTTGTGTTGATTTGAAAATGATAGCAAATTTTTACTAATTTGAGGTCGCTGATTTCAAATCTAATCTCCATTTTTCTCTATCAGCTCGACTTTTTGAGATATACCGTTATGTCCAAAATTGAGGCACTTCCGCTACACATATTGGAATAACTTGAAAACGGTTCACCGTATTAAGTTAAAAAAAAAATTAAAAATTCCCCAACAATATTATCTTTAAGCCGTGCTTACAATGTTTTTAAATTTTCCCAGTAGTTTCAGAGATATCGTTGAAGTTTTGGAAAAAAATAGCAATTTTTAAAAAAAAAAAAATTTTTGTTCTTTAAAAATTCATAAAAAATAAAAATGAGACAAAAATCACAGTTTTGGTCTAAAAACATTTAGTTAAATATATTTCGAATGAAATGAGCTTTATTTCATTGAAATCGGTGCACAACTTTTGATTTTGTTCAGGATTTACTGAATTGATAAAAATCGCGATTTCCATACAAAAATAACATAGACCATAAAATTCGATGAACGTGTTTCGCTTTTATTCTCAATTAAGTGAAGTTACCTGATTTTGAAGTGAAGGAAAAAACGTTCATTGGTTTTTTATGATTCTAAGAATTAAAAAAATTAAGTAATAAAAAAAGATTATTTCATTTTTATGGTTGCGGTAGCAAACTCATAACACCTATAAATTTTATTGTTCCTTTATGACACCTAGTCAGCTCACAGTCAATTAAAGGGAAAAAAGGAAACTGCACTTGTTTTTATTGATGTGTAGTTTTCCGTTGGCTACCTGTAACGGATGATTTTTATACAGAAATTCCACCCACATTTATGAGTGCTCATTATTTGGAAAGTTGCGAAAAATTTGAAACGAAAAAATATAAAACATTTTAACCTAGAACATTTCATCAGTCAACACAAAAAAATTTTGATTTTTCTCCCTTGTGTTATTTATTGAAAACTGTGTTACTTTGAAATATACGTCAAAATTGGGCAATGACTACGTCAAGAAACACGTGTAAAATCAATCCCAACTATTTTTGTAACATAAGTGGCGAATACACGTTTATAAAAAATAGAAAAAGTGTGTCAGATCTTATTTTAAAAATGTATTTTGACTGCTTCGGATTTACCATGGAAACCCGTGACAAGTACTGGATTCCTAATACTGTATGTAAAAACTGTGTCGAATATTTAAGGTTATGGGCAAACAAGCAACGGACCCTAAGCAAAGTGGCCTAAAACAATTACAATAACATACTTATTACATACAAACACTTACACATTAAAAAATGTTATTTTTGTATGGAAATCGCGATTTTTATCAATTCAGTAAATCCTGAACAAAATCAAAAGTTGTGCACCGATTTCAATGAAATAAAGCTCATTTCATTCGAAATATATTTAACTAAATGTTTTTAGACCAAAACTGTGATTTTTGTCTCATTTTTATTTTTTATGAATTTTTAAAGAACAAAAAATTTTTTTTTTTTTTAAATTGCTATTTTTTTTCCAAAACTTCAACGATATCTCTGAAACTACTGGGAAAATTTAAAAA
The DNA here is from genome assembly GCA_947311025.1 of Lypha dubia. NCBI lineage: Eukaryota > Metazoa > Arthropoda > Insecta > Diptera > Tachinidae > Lypha > Lypha dubia. Next base: position 72,377,889 of record OX371261.1, on the reverse strand, counting down.
CATTGTAAGCACGGCTTAAAGATAATATTGTTGGGGAATTTCGAATTTTTTTTTAACTTAATACGGTGAACCGTTTTCAAGTTATTCCAATATGTGTAGCAGAAGTGCCTCAATTTTGGACATAACGGTATATCTCAAAAAGTCGAGCTGATAGAGAAAAATGGAGATTAGATTTGAAATCAGCGACCTCAAATTAGTAAAAATTTGCTATCATTTTCAAATCAACACAAAAAAAGTTCAATTTTGTTCCCTTGTGTAATTTAATATATAATTGAAGATTCAATCTACATATATATAAAAATGTAACGTTACTGACTGACTGATTCATCATCGCACAGCCTAAACGCCTGAAGGCAAAAACTTGAAATTTGGACCAGGGCTTGGTCTCTCCCCAAATCGATCCACTAAGACGGGATTTTTGGAAATTCGAATGTTTAGGGAGTAAAAAAGGGCAAAAACGGTAACCTTATATCTCTAAAACTAAAAGAGATACAAAAAAAATTTATGCTTATCGTTGTTCTTTAGAAAAATAAGCGGACAGGTGTCTGGTACTTTTTGGAAATTCAGACCTTTAACGGAGTAAACGGGTAAAACCTGCATTTTGGTATTGATTTGTCACCCCATCTATCTTTTAAACCCATAAACATAGAAATAAGGTTTATATCACATTTGAAACTTATTTAAAAAATCCAAATACATATTTGGTACTTTTTTGAAATTCGGACGTTTAAGGGGTAAAAAGCGTAACTATTTTTGGTACTTTTTTTATAAAACATTTTTTTTTATTTATTGACATAAACGTATTAAATTATGGGCTCCCACTACAATAATTAAATTTTTCGGGGAGAAAAAAGTACCAAAAAGGGGAAATACGGAAAATTTAATTTCTTACTTTAGCTTTTTGGTTCTGGCAATTTATTTTAATTATCGTTAATATTGGACCTAGCAACATAAACTTCAACATGCAATGTCCTGAGTGGATAATAACCTATGAGGGTACTTTTTGCTCTTCAACTGGTACTTTTTGAATTTCCGTTAGTTCTAATACTAGAAACATAAAATTAAACATGCAAAGTCCTGAGTGAATGAGAAATCGTTAGAGGGATCCTTTTGGTACTTTTTCGTTCTTTAACTGGTACTTTTTCATTTTCGTTAATATTAGACCTATTAACATAAAATTAAACATGAAAGGTCCTGAGTTAATGAGAATTCGTTAGAGGGATCCTTTTGGTACTTTTTCGTTCTTTAACTGGTACTTTTTTCATTTTCGTTAATATTAGACCTATTAACATAAAATTAAACATGCAAAGTCCTGAGTGAATGAGAATTCGTTAGAGGGATCCTTTTGGTACTTTTTCGTTCTTTAACTGGTACTTTTTTCATTTTCGTTAATATTAGACCTATTAACATAAAATTAAACATGAAAGGTCCTGAGTTAATGAGAATTCGTTAGAGGGATCCTTTTGGTACTTTTTCGTTCTTTAACTGGTACTTTTTTTTAATTTTCGTTAATATTGGACCTATGAACATAAAACTAAACATGCATGGTCCTGAGTAAATGAGAATCTGTAAAAGGGCTTTTTGCTACTTTTTTGTTTTTTAACTGGTACTCTTTGAATTTTCGTTAGTATTAGACCTATTAACATAAAATTAAACATGCAAGGTCCTGAGTTAATGAGAATTCGTTAGCGGAATCCTTTTGGTACTTTTTCGTTCTTTAACTGGTACTTTTCTCATTTTCGTTAATATTGGACCTATGAACATAAAACTAAACATGCATGGTGCTGAGTAAATGAGAATCTGTAAAAGAGCTTTTTGGGACTTTTTTGTTTTTAACTGGTACTTTTTGAATTTCCGTTAGTATTGGCCCTAGAAACATAAAATTGAACGTCCAAGGTCCTGAGAAAATGAGAATCTGTATAGGAACTTTTTGGTACTTTTTGGTCTTTAACTGTTTGAATTTCCGTTAGTATTACCCTTGAATCATAAAATTCAACATTAAATGTCCTGAGTGGAATCTATTAGATGGATTTTTTAGTTTTTTTAACTGGTACATTAACTAAATATGCAATGTACTGAGTGCATGAGAATCTGTAACAGAGCTTTTTGGTACTTTTTAGTTCAATAACTGGTACTTTTCAAACTTCCGTTAGTATTGGACATACAAATATCAAATTAAATATCCATGGTCCTGAGAGAATGAGAAATCGTTAGAGGGATCCTTTTGGTACTTTTTCGTTCTTTAACTGGTACTTTTTCATTTTCGTTAATATTAGACCTATTAACATAAAATTAAACATGAAAGGTCCTGAGTTAATGAGAATTCGTTAGAGGGATCCTTTTGGTACTTTTTCGTTCTTTAACTGGTACTTTTTTCATTTTCGTTAATATTAGACCTATTAACATAAAATTAAACATGCAAAGTCCTGAGTGAATGAAAATTCGTTAGAGGGATCCTTTTGGAACTTTTTCGTTCTTTAACTGGTACTTTTTTCATTTTCGTTAATATTAGACCTATTAACATAAAATTAAACATGAAAGGTCCTGAGTTAATGAGAATTCGTTAGAGGGATCCTTTTGGTACTTTTTCGTTCTTTAACTGGTACTTTTTTTTAATTTTCGTTAATATTGGACCTATGAACATAAAACTAAACATGCATGGTCCTGAGTAAATGAGAATCTGTAAAAGGGCTTTTTGCTACTTTTTTGTTTTTTAACTGGTACTCTTTGAATTTTCGTTAGTATTAGACCTATTAACATAAAATTAAACATGCAAGGTCCTGAGTTAATGAGAATTCGTTAGAGGGATCCTTTTGGTACTTTTTCGTTCTTTAACTGGTACTTTTTTTTAATTTTCGTTAATATTGGACCTATGAACATAAAACTAAACATGCATGGTCCTGAGTAAATGAGAATCTGTAAAAGGGCTTTTTGCTACTTTTTTGTTTTTTAACTGGTACTCTTTGAATTTTCGTTAATATTAGACCTATTAACATAAAATTAAACATGAAAGGTCCTGAGTTAATGAGAATTCGTTAGAGGGATCCTTTTGGTACTTTTTCGTTCTTTAAGTGGTACTTTTCTCATTTTCGTTAATATTGGACCTATGAACATAAAACTAAACATGCATGGTGCTGAGTAAATGAGAATCTGTAAAAGAGCTTTTTGGTACTTTTTTGTTTTTAACTGGTACTTTTTGAATTTCCGTTAGTATTGGCCCTAGAAACATAAAATTGAACGTCCAAGGTCCTGAGAAAATGAGAATCTGTATAGGAACTTTTTGGTCTTTAACTGTTTGAATTTCCGTTAGTATTACCCTTGAATCATAAAATTCAACATTAAATGTCCTGAGTGGAATCTATTAGATGGATTTTTTAGTTTTTTTAACTGGTACATTAACTAAATATGCAATGTACTGAGTGCATGAGAATCTGTAACAGAGCTTTTTGGTACTTTTTAGTTCAATAACTGGTACTTTTCAAACTTCCGTTAGTATTGGACATACAAATATCAAATTAAATATCCATGGTCCTGAGAGAATGAGAATCTGTAAGAGGGATCTTTGTGGTACTTTTTCGTTCTTTAACTGGTACTTTTCTCATTTTCGTTAATATTGGTACTTGGCGTAAAAATATGTCCACCTATGAACATAGAATTTCCTGAGCGGAAGCGAATCAAAGACAAGGACCGTTTTTGCTTTTCAACACGTACTTTTTAATCTTTGTAAGTATTGGACCTACAAACATAAAATTAAACATGCAATGCCCTGAGTGAATGCAACATAAGCTTTGGCGTAAAAATATGTCCACGAAAGAAAGGGATACGCTAACGAAGTAGCGGGTTAAGTGCTAGTAAATAATAAAATTTATCAAAAAAACAAAAAACATAGCACAATTGAACAAACTCACAGACTTGCGAATGTGGTTAGAGACACTTTTGAATAAAAGAAATATTGCTCTGCGCTCTTTATAGATGTTTCTCAAGCCTTCGATAAAGTATGGCACGAAGGTCTTATCAACAAACTAATACAAAATCTACCAGCAAATATCGTCCGCAGTCGACTGAAGCCGGAGTCCATCAAGGCAGTATCTTCGGTCCATTACTTTATTTAATATATGCCTCTGACTTACCGTTAAGCAGTAACATTCACACGTCAACATTTGCTGATGATACAGCTTTTCTAAGCGTTCATGAAAGCCCTGTAGAAGCTTCCCGCAACTGGAAAAATGGCTCAAACAATGGCGTATAAAAGTTAACGAGCAGAAATGTGTACAAGTCACTTTTACGTTGCGCAGGGAAACATGCCCGCCTATAAAAATTAACACCGAGACTATACCACAACCAACTGTAGTCAAATATCTAGGTCTTCATCTAGATCGTCGTTTAACATGAAAATCGCATATAGACGCAAAGTTAACACAGATAAAACTAAAAGCAGCCCAAATTAATTGGCTTATTGGAAGAAATTCTATACTAAGCCTAGACTGCAAACTTCTATTATACAACGCGATCCTGAAACCATTATGGTCCTATTGAATCTAGTTATGGGCCACTGCCTCAGCATCGAATGTCGAAAGAATTCAAAGGCGACAGAATAAAATCCTACGTACAATAACAGCAGCCCCTGGTATGTCAGAAACCATCGAATTCATAAAGACCTAGACGTTCCGTTGGTGAAGACAGTATTTTCAAAACACGCGAAAAAATATATAAAAAAACTTGAGTTGCACCCAAATCCACTTGCGCGCAATATTCTTCATTATAGAGGCCACACCCGGCTGAAAAGAAGGGATACTCTTTTTCTCAGCCGTTCACGACAGATGTAAAACAACAAAAATTAACCGTTGAAATTAAAAATTTTGTTTAGCATTGGCTAAACTTATATTTAATATTTTTAGATTTGAAAAACTTATTGACATTACAATCTAAATAAAGAATCAATTGTTCAATTCACAAGTTCAGTCGTATGTCTTATATATAATTATAATAACAAAGATGGAAAATTTAGCTTCTATTTGTTTCTTAAATTTTAAAATGTATATATATATATATTAGGGTGGGTCAATTTTTTTTGATGAAGCGTATAGAAAAAACGTAATCTATAGGTGATTCTGAGAAATTTTGCTCAAGAGACCTAAGTCGGATTTGGAGCCCCCCAAAATTTCAAAATAGATATTTTTCCATACATACAGAACAATTTAATTAAATTCGTCATAAAATCGGATAGAATTATAGTAGATTTCTCAATCTGGGCTTGTTTGAAAGGTATTTTTATTACCTTTCAGAATCTGTATTGATACTAATATTTTTAAAATGAACTTTTAACTAATAAATTCTGAATTTTCTTCGAGTATTTTGGAGATTTTTTTTTGCAGATTATGATTACATCGGAAAAAGAACGTATTTTTAAAAAAAGAAAAACAGCACGTTTTAGTCTGCATTTTTTTACACGAGTCTTTTGAATAATTTTTTTTAAACGTGGTCAAATATAAAAAAAATTAAACATTGAAATTAAATATATATTTTATTTCGTTATAAAATCAGCCAATCGGATTGGCAACTGAGGTGCCCGGACGGACGGACAAAAAACGTCACCCGATCACCCATACATCAGCAAGCAATTTATTTAAACTAATTTCTCCATAAAAATTAATTCACTGTTGGACAGACATGCAGCAATACCAACATTAACGACTAATAAAAATTTACATCCACACTGCACAGTTTTTTGGGCTGTGGCATAAGCTAAATTTTTGTATGAAAAAAGTGGTCCTGAAGACAAAAGTACTACTTAAATAACAACCTAAATCAGGTTCACTCATTTTCACAAAAAAAAAAAAAAAAAATCAACAAGATATTTATTAAAAATAAATTGATTGTTACACTTGAATTTAATATAAAAAAATAATAGATTAACATAATTTTTACAAAAATTTTTGATTTACTTCGCAAAAAGCGACAGCTGTTAGCTGCTGGATTTATTTGATGTAATGAAAACGTTAGGATGGGTTTTGTGACACTTAAAATCAACTCAAGTTAAATTGTAACAGCGTTATTCATTCTTATTGAAGCCATTATGTAGACATTAGTTAATAATCAGTTTTTGTCGTATTAGCCGGTAATAAGAAACATATTCACAAACTACTAATAAAGCCAAATTTACTATTGTGTGATTGTTTCAGTGATTCTGTGTTAACAACATTGTTTCGTTTTAATTGTCAAGTTATAATTAGTGTTGTGTATATAAAATACTCGGTAAGCAAGTAGTCTCTAACAGTGTAGCCAGGTAAATATTGTCTAAAGTCCCCAAATTAAAGAGTGTTGTCCCCAAAAATCACCATTTTAAAACTGGAAATCCCCAATTTTGTCCCCAATAAATATATGTATACTAAGCATCATAAAAAACATTTTTTTTATTAATTTTATTACATACTAGTGATGTTACGAATATCAATTTTTAGTATTCGCGAATACGAATATTTAAAACAGTATTCGCCGAATACGCATACGAATACGAATATTTCTTTTGAGGTTTATATTTCAAATTTAATTGGAAAAAATCCCTGCCTTTGCGTTAGTAACTATAAATGAAAAAAAAAATTTAGTGATTTAACATTATTATTGCATCAAGACGCCGAATTTGAAAACCTCTACAGAACATTTTTTAATTATTTTACTTACATACTTTCAGATTTCGTTTTTCTTATTCTGTTTGGGTTTTTAATTAATAATTCAGTGCTGTCTAGCGAACATATTTTTGCAGAAGGCGCATCCACCTGTGTCAGTGGAATTTCACATATAAAAAGTTTTAGTTTGATTCCTGTAGCTTCCTACCCTTATACATTTACATATAAACAGAATCAAAACATCTCACCGAGTTTCATTAAATATCATGCATTTAAGTTATACGAGTATATTCAAATTTATTGCCGATAGATGATGTACTTTGTTCAATTCACTGCTGCGAAAGCATTTTTAATTTTATTAATACATTTGAGACAACTTAAATTATAATTTATATATATTTTTGTTTGTTTTTTAAGAAGGTTATTACTTTGCGTGGGTTGTTTTAATAATTAATAATAATAAATTAATATATTTTTTTACATTTTATGTACTTTTTTTAAACTTTTGTATGATTTTTTTTTGGGAAATGTATGGGAAAATTATTCGAAAAATATTCGCTTGAATTTGGCGAATACGAATATCTAAAAACAGGCGAATAGTCGAATACGAATACGAGTATTCGTAACATCAGTATTACATACATTTATTTAAGTTAATGCATTCGTATGTGCTCAATGGAACTTTTGAATCCATAAAATATTTTAAAATTCCATACACGGAATCAAATTTATTTTATTTTTTTCTATGCTTTCGAGTTGTATATTTATAATATAATATGAATATTTTAAGCATTTATTTTTGTAGTATAGTTAAATAATCTACAAAAATTGTTTGAACTCCTTTTGCTTCTAATTCCTTTGAACATTCTATGCCAACATCAATCTTACCAGCAACCAAATTACTTACCTTATCGTCAATTAGTACATCCATTTTGGCAATATCGAATTCAATAAATTCTGGTTTTAAAAGATGAAATAGAGAAGAAAAACGCCAAGATACATAAACATATATGTATGTAAATATATGTATGTATGAAAGAAAATGGTAAAATAAAGCAAAATTGATAATAGGTATACTGAAAATGAAAAATCCCCAAATCCCTCCCCACGATAATCTGTCCACAAAAACCAGCTTAAATCCCCAATTTGGGGAGAAATCCCCACACCTGGCTACACTGGTCTCTAATTGCGTGAAAATGTCAAAATAATGTCATATAAATTTTATCTAAACAAGTTAGATTAATAAAATATTGCTTATAATATTAAAAAAAAAATTTTAAATTAATAAAAGGTGTTGTAGTGATATTGCTAGCAATGTGTTTTCATAAGTTATTACACAAGTATTAAAATTTGTTTATTTTATTAATTTATGTATTTGGAATTTTTTGTAATCATTTTGTAGTTGAAATGTGACAAAATATGCACAAAATCAAGAAAAAAAAAAAAAAGAAGTAACACTATTGATATTTCAAAGAGCAGGTAGAATTTTAGTTATGTATTCATGTGAACAAATATGCATGTACATGCATATAAGTAAAGCGTGTTTTTTTAGAGTGTCTCATCTTTGAGTTGGCATCTCTGCTTTATTTGAGCACCCATTTAACAGCTAACAGTTGCTTTTTGTTTAGTTTGCTTTGAAATTTCATTATGAATCGAATTACACCAGAGCACCGCGAGCAAATTGTTGAAATTTTTAATCATAATAGTTGTACTCGTCAAACTCATCGAGCACTTCTTCCATTTTATGGCGTACATAATCGTCCTTCAGAGCGGCTAATTCGTTTTCGGACCACATTTACTGTTACTGATTATGTGCTTTCTGTGAGACGACGAACAGTGCGCATTGAAGAAGCTGTAGCCGCTGTACTGGAAAGCATTGAAGATGATCCTAATCAATCAATTCGTCGTTGTTCTCAGCAACTGTGGTTGTGTCCTTCCACTTCATGGAAGATTTTACGAAAGGATCTTGGCTTAAAAGCTTTCAAGATTCAACTTGTGCAGGAATTAAAGCCAAACGACAATCGTACGCGCCTCAAATTCGGCGAATGGGCCGAAGCACAAATTGATATTAATTTTGAATTTCCATTCAGAATTTTATTTTCCGATGAAGCCCATTTCTGGCTGAATGGGTACGTAAATAAGCAGAAAAGTAGCATTTGGAGTGAGGAGAATCCACAATCTTGCTGATTGGTGGTTCCAATAGGACGGAGCCACATGCCACACAGCGGGCGCTACAATTGATTTACACAAAGAAATTTTGATGAAAAAATAATTTCACCTAATGGCACAATTAATTGGTCACCAATATCGTGTGATTTAACCCCATTAGATTATTTTCTTTGGGGCTATGTTAAGTCACTTGTCTAAACCACAAACAATTGAACACCTGGAAATCAACATTCGACGAGTTATCGGCGAAATACGGCCGCATATGTTGCGAAAAAATGTTGAAAATTGCTATTCCAGATTGCACCCTCTACGCGCCAGCCGTGGCGGCCACACGGCAGAAATCATATTTAAAAATTAATTTCATAAAATTTTCTATCCAATAAAACTCGTTTCATTGATATTAAAAATATATTTCCTTGTATTATTATGATTTAAACTTGTGTCACTGAATAAAAAAAACACCCGTTACATACAGACACATTTGTGTATATATCGAGCCATAACCACAGATAACCAGAGATGACAAAAAAAAAATTGGATTTGGATCATATTTTATTTGTCATAACACGGGATCGTGAAAAAGAGACAACATTAGTATGTTTGTTATGAAAGTAAACAAAACGAAAAGCAAAAAAAAGTTCAGGTTTTAGTTGGAAATGCTACATGAAAGCACGCTTAAGTTTAATAAAATTTAATAATATTAAGTATTTACGGCATATAATTCGAAAATAAAGTGATAAAACAATTTAGTGTGTGCTTATATACTCTGTATATTAAATTTATATACATACGTACATACAAATGTATATGATGTAAATTTGCTAAATGGTGGTGGTTTTTAACTTACATACACACATATATACATACATACATACATACTTGATAAATTCTGGGGGGTTATTATATATTTCGATTCGAATCGGAAAATTTACGAATTCGTAGAAATGGGATTACATAAAACGATTTTCGAAAATTTATTTCCGAACGTTCGTAAATTATGGGAATTTTTTTAATCCCTTTCGGAAAGCAAGAAATTCCCTTTCGAAAGTGCAACTATGTAGTACGAAGGCAAATGTCAAAAGTGTTATTAACGTACATTTTTCTTTCGAATGCCATTTTGATTGCGGAAATCTTATAGTTATTGTTTTTAATTACTTAAAAAAATTAAAAATACATATGGAACTTTTAACTGTCTATTCACTCACAATGTTGAATGAATTTTGTAATATTTTTTATTCGTATAATTTCATTTGAAGCAAAAACAAATTCTAAAATTTTTTTTATTATATGTATTTGTACGAATAAAAAAAATCTAAATTCTTTCGTAAGTCATTATTAATTGAGTTTAGCAAGTAAATGTGAGGCAATTTTTTTTATGAATCTAAACGAAATATTTACGCTGCGTTCACATTCATTAAATATTTGTCCAAAATAACGTAACAACTAGTTTTGCTTAGGGATAGTGCAATTTAACTTGGTTTTTGTAATGCAAAATAAAATTTATTATTCTATTCTATAAAAATTGGGAGTCCTTAATTAAAAAAATATTGGAATTAAAAGAAATATATTATTAGCTTAGTTGTGAATTTTTTTATTCGAACTGAGTGATATTTAATCAAAGAAATTTTTAATTTAAGTTCGTTTTCTCTAAATATAATTTTGTTATAAATTAAACTATTATTTAAATTAGAAAGAAAAATCTAGTGGCTCTTAATACTTGAACAGACAAAGAAAAATTAGACTGCGCGGAGGGTTGAACTGACATCGATGTTTCGAGACTAACCACAGTCTCATCATCAGAGTTGTCTACCGCTTCGTTTTCTCTAAATATATTATATATATATATATATATATATATATATATATATTTAAAATTTTATTTATTAGTTGCGGGTTAGCAATATCTAGATATATATTTCGTTGGTAGCTATACCAATTCATCAGTAGATGTTTTACCCTTTATGTTTAAAAAATTCCAAAGCTCATCTATTTATACAAAAACTCACAAATATATTTTTGTGAATTACAAAGCATAAAAATAGCCTTTAAAAAATTTTTTCAAACACACACAACAATAATTTTCCATTATGAATGTATTTACTTTTCTATACCTATACAATTATATCTAGATATTGCTAACCCGCAACTAATAAATAAAATTTTAAACATAAATACTTGAGTACATGCTCAAATAAATGTAAAAGTTATATATATATATATATATATATATATGTGTATATTATTAGTTTATTTCTTGGTTAAATTTCCTTCGATATATGTGAACGTAGTTTTATGTACATATGTACATACATACTTAGTACTTTTAAAAAATGTAATACTCACGAAATTTCACTGAGGTTCATAATGATACATTTATTTTTTATAAATTTCGTTTAGAATCTCTCTGAATCAAAATCCTCCACTTTCCCACAACAAAACACTATCCATTTAAGTTACTTGCGTATTTTTAAAATTGCACTTAAAATGTTTTAACATGATCTTGACAATTGTATAAAACAATGCAAAGTGCTACCAAGTTTTTACATATAAAATATGTCATCACTTGAAAATTTCCCTTAAAATTATTAAAACAACTCTGCAGGCCTTTCGAACATATTGCATAATAAAAATTGAATTAAAAATTAATTATCATATTCTATTTCTGTTGAAAACTGGTTAAATAGTTGATGTTCTTCTCAATTAGTATCCACTTTACGAAATTTGTAAAGATGGACGATTGAACGCTGATGAGAGGTGTAGCGGCCTTGAAATCAGTACTGATACGTTCTGCTAAAAACTGATTGGATATAAATAATAATATTTTCCAACACAAAAAAACTCTTAGTAATTTTGAATTTTCATTAATTCAATAAAACTGAACTTGAGCCTGATAATATTACTTTCCATATGTAAGCCAATATAAGTTCAAATAATAATTACGTTTATTCGTAATAATAATAATATAAAAATATTACCGCTTGGGCACGAGCTATAAATACCCTAATAACAGGGGTCACAGTAATATGTGAATTTCCCTAATATAGAGTAAAAACAACAAAAACGTTAAAATACAAAGTAGAATACTTTGATGATAACGGACTATGAGTTTGTGTTGATTATTAGTTCCAAACAGTAATGAGGGAATTTCGTACTAACCAGCACTGTTTCAATGTAGAATAAAAATTGAATTAAAAATTAATTATCATATTCTATTTCTGTTGAAAACTGGTTAAATAGTTGATGTTCTTCTCAATTAGTATCCACTTTACGAAATTTGTAAAGATGGACGATTGAACGCTGATGAGAGGTGTAGCGGCCTTGAAATCAGTACTGATACGTTCTGCTAAAAACTGATTGGATATAAATAATAATATTTTCCAACACAAAAAAACTCTTAGTAATTTTGAATTTTCATTAATTCAATAAAACTGAACTTGAGCCTGATAATATTACTTTCCATATGTAAGCCAATATAAGTTCAAATAATAATTACGTTTATTCGTAATAATAATAATATAAAAATATTACCGCTTGGGCACGAGCTATAAATACCCTAATAACAGGGGTCACAGTAATATGTGAATTTCCCTAATATAGAGTAAAAACAACAAAAACGTTAAAATACAAAGTAGAATACTTTGATGATAACGGACTATGAGTTTGTGTTGATTATTAGTTCCAAACAGTAATGAGGGAATTTCGTACTAACCAGCACTGTTTCAATGTAGAATAAAAATTGAATTAAAAATTAATTATCATATTCTATTTCTGTTGAAAACTGGTTAAATAGTTGATGTTCTTCTCAATTAGTATCCACTTTACGAAATTTGTAAAGATGGACGATTGAACGCTGATGAGAGGTGTAGCGGCCTTGAAATCAGTACTGATACGTTCTGCTAAAAACTGATTGGATATAAATAATAATATTTTCCAACACAAAAAAACTCTTAGTAATTTTGAATTTTCATTAATTCAATAAAACTGAACTTGAGCCTGATAATATTACTTTCCATATGTAAGCCAATATAAGTTCAAATAATAATTACGTTTATTCGTAATAATAATAATATAAAAATATTACCGCTTGGGCACGAGCTATAAATACCCTAATAACAGGGGTCACAGTAATATGTGAATTTCCCTAATATAGAGTAAAAACAACAAAAACGTTAAAATACAAAGTAGAATACTTTGATGATAACGGACTATGAGTTTGTGTTGATTATTAGTTCCAAACAGTAATGAGGGAATTTCGTACTAACCAGCACTGTTTCAATGTAGAATAAAAATTGAATTAAAAATTAATTATCATATTCTATTTCTGTTGAAAACTGGTTAAATAGTTGATGTTCTTCTCAATTAGTATCCACTTTACGAAATTTGTAAAGATGGATAAATATAAAAAAAAAAAATTTATTATATAAAACCCGCTTAGCAACTCATTTAAACAAAAAAGAAAGAAAAAAAGAACAAATTTAAAGAGTTCCGAAGGTGATGCAAAAAAAAAAATATTTGAGTTTTAAATCAACTCATTACAAGTTGTCGTTATCATCTCCCACGTTTTGCTGGAGCCGCAAACGAGTAAAATTAAAACAATCAATTATATGGGAGCACGAAATGAACTTTTTAACTAATGATCATTAAATTTTGAAGCTGAACTGTAAAAAGAAAAAACTCCAACATTGTTTGAAGTAATCATCGCTAAAGAGAAAATAACCGAATTGCATATTAATTGGAGCTAAAGTAGAATGTAGATGCGCTGGAATATTAACATGCTGCGATTGTCAATATCAACATCTTATTACCGAGTGTGTGTAGCTGAACATTGTTGCACAGATATGTTGCTGTGATTTAATTTTACTGTTGAGTAAAATCAAACTAAGTACTATATTTTATTAATATTTTATAGCTAATTAATAAATCGAAGAATATGCTTGAAAGGAATCTTATTTTCAAAGTCATGAGACTTATTAATTAACTATTTAACTAAAAGGATATCTAATAAGTGAAATAAAATTGAAATATCTATATTTTTTTTTTGTCTAAGTCAAACAGAAAAAATAAGAGGAAAAAAAAGTTCAGTTAAATTTAAATTTGTACTACATACTTCCTCATCATTTAAATTAATAATTATTATTGCTTATTTTAATAATTTATTTAAACATTTTGATTTGTTTTCAATAATAATAATTCCTAGCTTAGAAGGAACAACATAATTATCACAATAATTTTAAACGCACCAACAAAATTTATGAGCGTGGACGATTTAACTTTGAACTTAGAAAAGTTAAGTATAACTTCTTTAACGAAAAGAAACACAATGGACGCTGAAACGGTTCAAGTATTACTAACAACTGCTATTTCCCAAGCCACAGAGCAAACACAAAAAATTTTTCAGACTAGTATTGAAGATTTGACTAAAAGATTATCGGTTTTAGAAACACCACTTCGCGTGGAGGAGTATAAGCCTATCGAAATAGACTCAGACATAGTTTGCTACGAATCTCTTGATATCGTGAAATCAATACCAGAGTTTGATGGCAATGTAACAAAATACGTTTCTTGGCGTCAAGCAGCCGTCACTGCCCATAAGTTATACGAGAGTTATGTGGGTAGCTCAAAATATTATCAGGCAGTTGCAATAATAAGGAACAAAATTGTTGGCGCTGCAGATACTGTTTTAAGTTCATACAATACTGTACTGAACTTTAAGGCTATACTAGCGAGACTTGATTTTTCGTATGGTGATAAAAAGAGTATTTATACGTTAGAACAAGAGCTTTCAACGCTTAGACAGGGCTCTAATACTATCTCTCATTTTTATGGTGAGGTGGAGCAGAAATTAACCGCAATACTGAATAAAATTTTGATGTCAAATGAAGGTAATCAGGCTTTAATAGAATCGCTTAGTCAAACATACAGAGAAAATGCCCTTCGAGTTTTTATTTCCGGTTTGCGTAGACCTATGTGCGACATACTATTTCCTAGTAGACCTATTGACTTGCCCTCTGCTCTTGCTTTGGCACAAGAACTAGAGACTAACAATTTACGTTATGATTTTGCTACAAGGTTTTGGAATCATTCTAGGGGAAATATGTTTAATAACCCAGCGCACCACCAACCTACTCGTATAAGGCCAAACACTTCTCAGGAAGGTCAATATCAGTATAGGAATATCGTTCAAAACCGCACAGGACATCAAATCCCACAGCAAAGACAGTTCTATCCCAATAGAACCAGTAATCGAGTTCCCCAGGTTTCATCTAACCGTTCAAGACAATATGAACCCATGGACATTGACCCAAGCAGTCGTTTAAATTTTCGGCAACAAAACAATAGCTACCAAAATAAACAACATTTCCAACAACCAATTGCTTTAGGAAGACCTTTCGAATCCATCCATCAAGGTCAAAACGATTTTCAAAGAATAAATCACTTCAACCAACAACACAACTTTGAAAACCCACGGTCTGAATGTTGCTACAGCCATTTAAGCTACACTCCAGACGAACATGGTGAAGGTTCTGTTGCTAGCTTATCTCGTTTTGATCATTCTGAAAATTGCTTTGAGGACGAGATAAATTTTTTAGACATGGGTCCATCCTCTCATACATTGAAAGAACAATAGGGGGAAGGACGTTAAAGTTACTGATAGACACTGGTACGTCGAAAAATTATATAAAAAATATAGAAACCCTTAGGGCTATTAAGCCATTGGAAACGCCTTTTATTGTTAAATCACTTCATGGAAAATCTAAGATAGTTTCAAAATGCCTCGTAAATTTACTAAATCACACATCCTTTTTTTTTTTATATTGCCCGAACTATCAACATTTGACGGTATAATCAGTTTTGACTTCCTCAAACAAATCAATGCCAAGATTGACTGTGACCAAGGTATATTGAGACATAAGCATGGCGAGGAGAATCTTTTATTTCACTATTGTAAGGAAGTTAATAAAATTAATATTGATTCCACTAGTCATGATATTCCGCAGGCTCTTTATCAGAAACTAATGTTTATTTTAGAAAAAAACAAGGGTGCCTTTGCAGATTCAAATGAAGCCCTACCCTTTCACACAGACATTATAGCCACAATTCCTACTGAAACTAACGAGCCTATTTATTCCAAATCGTATCCCTATCCCTTAACACTTACTGAATTTTTTAACAATGAAATAAAAAATTTGTTGGAAAACGGAGTCATAAGGCCATCTAGATCATCATATACCAATCCTATATGGATCGTAGATAAAAAAGGGTCTGATGAAGCCGGGAAGAAAAATAAAAGACTAGTGATAGACTTTATGAAACTTAATTCTAAAACCACTAGCGAACGTTATCCAATACCCGATACTACCGTAATTTTGTCCAACTTAGGAAACGGATGCTTCTTTACGACCTTGGATCTCATGTCCGGATTTCACCAAATAGGCTTAGCTGAAGCTGATAGAAAAAAGACAGCCTTTAGTATTAATAATGGCAAGTTTGAGTTTTGTAGACTTCTTTTGGGCTAAAAAATGCTCCTGGTTTTTTTCAAAAGGTGATCGATGATGTCTTACGAAGCGAAATTGGTAAAACCTGTCATGTTTATATTGACGACATCATAATTTTCTCTCCTAGTGCGGAGCAACACCTACAAGATATTGACAATATCCTAAAAAAAACTTTTTTTGGCAAACATGCGTGTGTCATGCACAAAATCAAAATTTTTTCGAAGCTCTGTAGAGTATTTAGGATTTACTGTGTATAAAAATGGAATTAAAACGTGCCCAGAAAAGGTGAAGGACATTTTAAACTATCAGGTTCCACATACTATTAAAGGTCTGCGATCATTCTTGGGATTAGCTGGTTACTATCACCGGTTTGTTAGAAACTATGCTCAAATCGCTAAACCACTTACACAGTACTTGCGTGGTAAAAACGGAAACGTTAGTAACAAGAAATCAAATAAGATAGCAGTTAGTCTTAGTGAAGAAGCACTCAAAGCATTTCAAAAAATAAAAGATATTCTTGCTTCAGAAGATGTGCTATTATTGCACCCGGACTTTGCCAAACCATTTGAGCTTGCTACTGACGCTTCTTCATCAGCAATTGGAGCAGTTCTCTCTCAGAATGGTAAGCCAATTACAATGATTTCGAGAACGTTGTCCCATGCTGAGGAGAATTACGCCACCAATGAGCGAGAAATGCTAGCAATAGTGTGGGCTCTTCAGAAATTGCGTAATTATCTGTACGGTGCGAAGAATATAAATATTTATACCGATCATCAGCCTCTGTCGTTTTCGATTTCTGAAAAGAATCCTAACCAGAAAATTAGACGTTGGCGTGCTTTTATTGAAGAATTCTCTCCTAAATTCTTCTATAAACCAGGTAAAGACAATGTAGTGGCCGACGCATTATCTCGGCAATATGTAAACCATACAGAAAATAAATCTACAGATAATGACTCAGTGGCAGCAACAATTGGTTCAGAAGCATTATCAGCTATGCAAACAGATTCACAAATAGATCCCGAAAATTCAGAGTCTGGAGATTCCACAGTTCAAAGTGAACAATCTTTGTCCGAAACTATAAAAACTGTGTCGAACCCAGTTAATTGTTTTAGAAACCAAATTCTTTTAAGCAAATCAACAGAGTCTAGTCTTTCATCTAAAACAATTTTTAAGAACCAAATCAGGCATTTAATAAATTATGTTGAAGTGAAAGATATTTTCAAACATTTAGGAAAAGTTGTGAATTGTCATGTTGTAAATTGTATTCATTGTGATATTCACATTTTAGGTTTGATTCAAAATAAAGTAATAGATTTATTCCCATCAGTAAAATTTGTTTATACGGCTAAGCTCGTAATGGATATTTTTAATCAGGATGACGAAAGCGAAATCTCTGTGGCTGAACATAATAGAGCTCATCGTAATGTACGTGAAAATTTTAACCAAATATTACAGAACTATTATTTTCCGAACATCAAGAAAAAGCTTAAAATGATTGCTTCGAATTGTAAAACATGCAATGGATCAAAATATAATAGGCACCCAAAAAAGGCACTTATTGGTCAGACACCTATTCCTGATTACCCGGGTGAAGTTCTACATATAGATATTTTTTCAACTGATAAAACTAACTTCATAACATGTCATGATAAATTTTCAAAGTTCGCACTCGCTTTTTTATTGAATCACGTTCGATTGTTGATATCAAAGCGCCTTTATTGACTATTTTAAATTATTTTCCTAGAGCTCATACCATCGTTTGCGATAATGAAAAGTCCTTTAATTCCCATACCATAAAGTCGCTTCCTCTGAATCAATTTGGTGTAAAAATTTATTATGTTCCTCCAGCGCACAGCACTAGCAATGGGCAGGTAGAAAGGCTTCACAGCACAATAGCCGAAATATCGCGATGTTTGAAATCTGACGGGCATTACACTGATACAATGGAACTAATTCTCGTCGCCATTGTAAAATATAATAGTACGATTCATTCAATAACTGGAGTTAGGCCAACGGATGTCATTAATTCTATTTCGGAAGATCTAAGGCTCAATATAAAAGGAAGACTGTTGAAGGCTCAAAACTATGAACTAAGTTATCACAATAGAAGTAAAAAGAATAAAATTTTTAAGCCTGGAGATAAAGTATTTCTTAGAGTTAACAGGCGGCTAGGAAATAAATTTAGGAAGTTGTATATTGAAAAGGTTGTAGAAAAAGATTTAGGTCACTCAGTTTTAATTGACAATAGACCGGTCCATAAGGATAATTTGAGATAACAATACTTCATGTCAAGTTTTCTGTTCAAAATTGCTCACGCTCTTTAATTTTCTGTTAATTTGCTGTTTAATTTTCTATGGTTCAATACTAAAGTTTTGTAATTTATTAAGAAACTTTCGATTAGTAATTTTTTTTTTATTCAATCTTTGTACGCAGTCGGGACGCCTGCTTTTCGAAGGAGGGGATAGTTACGCATAATTTTATTGTTAATGAGACTAATACTTATTATTATAATTATTGATAATTATCTCTTTAATATGATTCTATTAGAACTAAGAGTTTTATTATAACCTGTATTTGAAAGAAGTTACTCTTTGTTGGATTTTGATTGGAGTAAACACTTTTGTTTAAGTTTTTAAGAAAGCAGTCTTATCGGAACATTCGCTAAAGCGATCCTCATAGCGGGAAAGCAAAAAAATAGAAATAAGTTGAAGTTTGTTAAAGTAAAAGTTAAGCCTAAAATAATAAACAATTGGAAATAAAATAACTGAAATAATTACTGAAAATAATCTAAGAAAATTATTATTAAAATAAATAAGCTGAATTGAAATACAAAATCCTAACAATTTTGGTTTCATTTGCATGGATCCCAATTAGATAATAAAAACTCCCAAGGAGATTAACTTTAACTTACACAAACAACATCGCCCTCCTTCGTCGGTTAGCAGAAACATCGGCGAAGTAAAACAATTAATAAAATGCCTGCTTATACAGCTTAACAAAGTTAATGCGTCTACTTAACACTGGAGGCTCATCAACACTGCTATAAAATTAACATAACGCGCAAAGCAGAGTTTTAAAAGAGTTACCCTATCCCTCTCCCTGAGTTCCGGCACAATGCACTGCATACGAAGGGGTCATCCCCTGAGTGCTGGTCCTAATTAAAAAAAAAATAATAACTTTTTATTTTTCCGATATTTCGCTATCTGGGAATGGATAGCTTCTTCAGGGAATATTTTTTCTTCGACAATGACAATTTTTAAAAAAACAATAAAAAACTTAATTTATAACAATTTTTTAAATATTTTTATATTATTATTATTACGAATAAACGTAATTTTTATTGGACTTATATTGATGTACATATGAAAAGTAATATTATCAGGCTCAAGTTCAGTTTTATTGAATTAATGAAAATTCAGAATTACTAAGGGTTTTTTTTATGTTAAAAAATATTATTATTTATATCCAATCAGTTTTTAGCAGAACGTATCAGCGGCCTTGAAATCAGTACTGATACGTTCGGCTAAAAACTGATTGGATATACTTAAATAATAATATTTTTCAACATAAAAAGTTCCTTAGTAATTTTGAATTTTTAATTCTTTTTGTTTATTAAACAAAACGATTATTTCCGAGTTCTAAACTTTATTATTGAAAAAAAAAAAAAAATAGATAAGTGAGTTAGCAATTACTAGCCGAAAGTTTTCCTTGACATTAACGTTAGTTTCCCACGTACAACTACATGTAGGAAACTAGTTTATCAGTTGTTCTCCACGAAAGCTCTACCCCACAAAAGATGATAACACTATTCACAATTTAACAAAAAAAAAAAACCTCATCAACAAAACTTCTACATAAAAACATTTACGAAATATGGATATGTGTATGGAAGTAAGAAACCACCACCATTTTGCAAATTTACAGCATATTAGTTATGTTTTGTTAAATAAAATTGATCTTTTGTTTGAAAAAATTGTGATTTTATATTCGACGATTTATTGACGACTTCGGAAAACTGTTTTGACGATTTTACGCTAAAAATTTGACGAATTCGGACCCATTTCATCTGGCAACTATGTACACAGGTTCTGTGTTTTCTTTTTTTACAGACCGCATTCAGTCGTTAGTTAGCAATCGTCGAGTTAACATGAAAGTTTTATGTCCGTATCCGGGAAGAATTTTTCTAAAATTAGTAATTTCAATTGTCTGAACTCAGATTCAATTTCCTGCCTTTCACGTTCTTTAACAAAGTGTGAAAATACTTTAAGAATATCATTAAATGAATTGTTATTTTCTTTTATAATATTGTAGGAATTAATTTTGCTTAATGCTTTGAATTTGTCTTCAAAGTCAAATCTCAATAAAACTTGGTCACACAGTTCTTCGTAAAACTTTCTACAATTTTTAATGATCTTTCATCACTTTCCATTTTTTAATCAGTCCTAAGGGTCGTGTTTTGTTTGACACAATTTCAAAAATGGGTTTGAATGTAGTTTCAAGTGGTCAGCCAACATATTGGCCAATGCATCGAAAAAAAATTCCTGATGTTATCGACTTTGGAATCTCGAAAGGTGTGCCTAGCGAAATGATGGAAGTAGAAGCATCTTTGGATTTGTCTTCAGATCATTCGCCAACTATTATCCCTATTTACTCACACACAACCGCACAAAAAACAGCTTCGCTGCAAAAATTTCTGCAAGAACTCGATGCAACACCATCAACAGATTATTCACTGTGGCGTGCAGCCAGAGGACTTAAAAGGCCGGTGATATGTAAACCTCCATTACGAGCTTCAAATGGTGACTGGGCAAGAACTGATGCTGAAAAAGGTGCTCTTTTTGTTAAACACTTAGAAAAAGTATTTACTCCAAATATTTTTGCTGATATTATTGAACTGCCACCAGTCGTCGCTTTACCAGAAATTCCGCTTAGATTTAATATTGTGGAGATTGAAAATGCTATTACAAGTCTAAACTCAAAACAAGCCCCAGGTACTGATAAAATAAGTAACAAAATGCTGCAAGAATTGCCTTTCATTGCAAAACGAGTAATACTATTCATCTTTAATAGTATTTTACGACTGCAATACTATCCGGCAGAATGGAAGGTTTCGATGATTACTATGATACCAAAGCCCGGTAAGGATCATACTAAGGTTGAATCCTATCGGCCTATTAGTTTATTGTCCAATATGTCGAAACTTTTTGAAAAACTGTACATGAGCAAGCTGACTCCTATAGTAACTAGCAGTGCATGCATTCCAGATCATCAATTCGGTTTTCGCAGACAACATAGCACTATTGAACAAACTCACAGACTTGTGAATGTTATGAGAGAAACTTTTGAAAAAAAGAAATATTGTTCAGCGCTTTTTATAGATGTCGCACAGGCCTTTGATAAAGTATGGCACGAAGGTCTTGCCCACAAATTAACACAAAATCTAGCCGCAAACATCGTCAGGCTCTTAAAAAGCTATCTAGAGGAACGGAAATTTGTAGTTAAGGAAGGCAATTTTACAAGCCCCCCGCAGTCGATTGAAGCCGGAGTCCCTCAAGGCAGTATCTTCGGTCCTTTACTTTATTTAATATATGCCTCTGACTTACCGTTAAGCAGTATCATTCACACGTCAACATTTGCTGATGATACGGCTTTTCTAAGCGTTCATGAAAATCGTGTAGAAGCTTCCCGGAATCTACAAGGGTACATCTCAAAATTGGAAACATGGCTAAAACAATGGCGGATAAAAGTGAATGAGCAGAAATGTGTACACGTTACTTTTACACTACGCAGGGAAACATGCCCGCCTATGCAAATCAACACCGAGACTTTACCGCAACACACTGTAGTAAAATATCTAGGCGTTCATCTTGATCGTCGTTTAACATGGAAATCGCATATAGACGCAAAGTTGACACAAATGAAATTAAAAGCAGCCCAAATGAATTGGCTTATTGGAAGAAATTCTATATTAAGTCTTGACTGTAAACTTTTGTTATACAACGCGATCCTGAAACCAATATGGGCCTATAGAATCCAGTTATGGGGCACTGCCTCACCATCAAGTGTAGAAAAAATTCAAAGGCGACAAAAAAATTCTACGTACAATTACTGCAGCCCCCTGGTATATCCGAAATCAGCGAATTCACAAAGATCTTGATGTTCCGTTGGTGAAGACAGTATTTTCAAAACACGCAAAAAAATATATTGAAAAACTAGTATTGCACCCAAATCCACTTGCGCGCAACATTTTAAATTATAGAGGCCACACCCGGTTGAGAAGGAGGGATACTCTTTCTCTCAGCCGTACACGAGAGATGTAAAACATCAAAAATCAACAGTTGGAATCAAAAATTTTGTTTAGCACTGGCTAAACATATATTAATGTATTTTTAGATTTAAGATTTGAAAAACTTATTGATGTTTAAATTTTTATAATTGAAGATTCAATAAATAATAAAACTACCACAAAAAAAAAAACAAACTTTCCATTTTCATAAATTTTGTGTAACAATTTTAATATACATATGAACATAGGAACAAACTCACTTATTCAAGTTCAAGTTTTTGGCGTGCTTTAACATATTGACACAAATGTATGTATGTAAATAACAATTGACAAATTATGAACATCAACAGGTTTAAGCAACCTATTATACTAAAATTATCAACTCAAAAACAACTAAATATGATAAAACTATGCGGCAAAAGCTGCCAAGTTCTTGAAAAAGTTCAAATTTCAAATTGTTTCAAAATCGTAAAATTTAAGACTCAAATCGTCACGTCATCAAACTGCCTTTTTTGGCATGCGAAATCGTCAAAATGACGATAGAACGTCAAATCTGGCAACCGTGCCTGTGTATTCGTAAGTGTATATGTATTAGTTTTGTGCTGGTTGGGCGGGTATGAGGCTGGGTGAAAAATTGTGGCTACGAAAAAGCGCTCTCTTCACCCCTCTCGCCAAAAAACTCTCATTTTATGCCAGCATAATTAGACTCGTGTGTGAATGGTGATTGTAAATGAAATATAATAAGCAGCGTTGCCATTTTGGTGCTTTTCGGGTATTGTTTGGTACTTTTTTACTTAATACCCGAAATTTTGTTAAATACCCGTTTTTGAAAAGCAGGTATTTACAGTGCTTTTAACAATTTCTCACAGTGCTTTTTGGTGCGTTTTAAATAATCAATATTTTTGGCACTGAACCATTTTCCTACTATTCTTTAAACACAGCTAATACTTTTTTTTAATTAAATGCGTATTATGTGCATATATATTTTGATAAGTACTCGCAAACTGTTAAGAGTTTGAATTCTATAATTTCTCAAGCATCTTTTTTTTTAAATTCGTGCAGAAAATTTTATGATTTATTTGTTTAGCAATGATTTTACTTTTAATATACATATCCGTTGATTTGTTTGCTGTGCAAATTTAAGCAAGAAAGTGCCTTGTCTATTATAAAGCTGAACAGTAATTAAAAGTAAGTTCTTCATTCATTTTATATGTGATAAAGTTTATCATCTAACAATGGCTTTCCTTTAGATGGAAAAACAAATATATAAAAAACCTTGGGAGAATGATCCAGCTTTTAAAATGTGGCTTAGATTAGCAAAAGATGAACTAAAAGCATATTGCATTTGTTGTAAATGTGAAATAGATTCACGATAAAGTGATTTACTCCGACAAAGTCGCACAAAAAAAACATGAAAAAGCAATAGATCCAAATGAAAGTTTTTCATTGCAGCCAAGGCTGTCTTTTTACACACCAGACCCGAAACAAAATTAGGTTAGTGCTTTTGTACCCGAAATTTTGTTCATTTTTACCCTTTTTTAGCCTATTTCCATGGGCTCACAGTGCTTTTGATGTTGCAAGAGTTCACAAGCATCACTGTTTACAACAGGTAAAAATAAACAATTTGACTAATAGAATCCATATCCAAAGTTTTATTTTATAGAGAGTATATTTTGGAAAAGGATTTTTTATTTATTAAATTGTGTTGCTTCACAACTGATAACATAGATTAGAAAAAACGCATATATTATTAATTTTTTGCGCGCAATATTCTAAATTATAGAGGCCACACCCGGTTGAGAAAGAGGGATACTCGTTCTCTCAGGCGTACACGAAAGATGTAAAACAACAAAAATCAACAGTTGGAATTAAAAATTTTGTTTAGCATTGGCTACACATATATTTAACATTTTTAGATTAAGATTTGAATAACTTGTAATTGATGTTTCAATTTATATTGAAGATTCAATAAATAATAAAACTACAAAAAAAATATATATATTAAATTAGAATTTCACTCTAAACAAACATTTCCTTCAAATTGTTTTATACTAATATACATATTATTTGCATAATAAAAGTGCGAATTGTTTGAAATGGAAAACACAAAGAACTTGGTATACAGTGAAACTTCGATATAACGAATTCCTAGAGCATCCGAAAATACTTCCTTATAGCTATTGGTTTGCTATAAATATATTCACTGAAGCGTTAATATAACTAAATTTAAAGATATTCGAAAATAAATCGAAATATATGTATTTTATTTTCACGTGATTCACGCGTGACACGAAAAATTCACGACATTTGCACATCTCTAGTAGAGACGATAGATGTTGAAAATTTAGAAGAATTAACTCTTTCACAACTCTGCTTTGCACGTTATGTTAACTTTTAAGGCAGTGTAGAGGCGCCTCCGGTGTTAAGTAGACGCATTAATTTTGTTAAGCTGTATTGCAGGCATTTTATTAATTGTTTTACTTCGCCGATGATTCTGCTAACCGACGAAGGAGGGCCGTGTTGTTAATTGACTGGACAAGTTGGTATTTGAATATGACAATATATTACAGTTGAAATCACTTCCAATAATAACAGCATTGTATTGCGTAGCTAGTAGCTCCAAGTCACGCATAAATGTTTCGTAAGGTACATCAGAACCTGGACGATAAGTGCAACCCAACAATAATTTTCTGTCACCACCAGAAATTTCCATGAAACCTTCCATTCTTTTGATAGTATTGCAGCCGTAAAATACCATTAAAAATGAAAAGTATTATTCTTTTTGCAATATACGGCAATTCTTGACGCATTTTGTTGCTTATTTTATCGACACCTGGGGCTTTTTTGGGAATAAGACTAGCAATAGCCTTTTCAATCTAGACAATATTAAATTTTGGCGGTGTTTCTGGTAAAGAGACGACTGGTGGCAGATCTGCAATATTAACAGAACTATTTGGATTAAACACTTTTTCTAAGTGTTTAACGAAAAGAGCACCTTTTTCAGAGGTTCGTAATGGAGGTTTGCATATCACTGGCCGTTTAAGTCCTCCGGCTGCACGCCACAGCGAATAATCTGTTGATGGTGTTGCATCGAATTCTTGCAGGAATTTTTGCAGCGAAGCAGTTTTTTGTGTTTGCAGAACTTTTCTAAGCTGCTTGGTACACTCCTTAAGCCTTAATTTTAGCTGAGGCGATCTGTAACGTTGCCATTCCCGTCGAGCTCTCCATTTTTCAGTCAATAGCCTTTCTATATCTGCACAAAAAATATTGTTAAATCTCGCACGTTGATTAGGTTGAATTGAAGAAGCATTGAGAGCAGCTTGTTTAGCATTTGCTTCAAACAACCTAATAGAATTTTCTATGTCAGTAGGTGTTTTCAATGGCATATTTTCCGTGAAATGAGCACTCAAATATATTTTGTATTTCAGCCAGTTAACACGTGCAGATGTCAGCGGTAAATCACATGTTGGTCTTGCGGTTGTGTGTGAGTAAATAGTGATAATAGTAAGCGAGTAATCTGAAGACAAGTCCAACGATGCTTCTACTTCAATCATTTCGCTGTGCACAACATTCGAGATTCCAAAGTCGAGAACATCAGGAATTTTTTGTCGGTCCGTTGGCCAATATGTTGGCTGACCACTTGAAACTACATTCAAACCCATTTTTGAAATTGTGTCAAACAAAACACGACCCTTAGGACTGGATAAACGTGAACCCCAAAATGTGTGTTTAGCATTGTAGTCGCCAGCTGCTAGAAAATGGGACCCCAGTGTTGTATAAAATGCGGTATATTGACTCTGTGAAATTGAAAACCTGGGAGGAGAATAAACAGATGATATCACAAGCTTTTGATAAAAATTTTCAATGCAGATGTTTGTTGCTTGATGATATTCTTCACGAAGGTCATTTAGCAGGTAGTGTTTTATTCGAGTTTTTATTAGGATTCCAGAGCCACCACAAGGATCCTTGGAGTCGTAGAAATGATATCCACTAATTCTAAAATAGCTTCGAGACGTCAAATGAGTTTCTGAGATAAGCATAACATCGATTTGTTTATCCAGAAGAAAATATTCTATTTCATTTTTATGTTGGCAGATGCCGTTTGTGTTCCAAAAACAGATTCTTAAGTTCATGGTTTGTTCAATACAGCCTGCAACAAGGTAGACTGCATTTTCAACATTTCCTGCATTATACAGGACATGTTTAGAGTAAATGTATTTACTGTTTGTACTAGGCTCTCTATCGAGGCTTCAATACGACTAGAATAAGGCCCTGATTCTTCATTAATTGGTACAGTTTTTTGCGCCGTAGTCTGTACCCATGTTCCGTAACTACCGCTACGAAAAACTTTTCGATTGAAACGTGCAAAATGAAACAAAAATGTCATAAATTGAAACAAATAGCTTATTTTCTCACTAAACTGAACCTGCAAGTTTTTTTGTGAGTAACAACTGCCACGTAAGAAAATTACTCCGAAATTTACAGAAATACTGTGTCTGTAAAACTTTTGCGGAAAAAGTTCTCACTTTGAACTGTCAAATATACTCACAACAAAAAACGCGTTGAGTTAACATCTTAACAATATTATTCGATATAAAATTAATGAAAAAATTGGTATTTCAAGGTTAACTAATTGTTTAA
The DNA here is from genome assembly GCA_947311025.1 of Lypha dubia. Taxonomy (NCBI): domain Eukaryota; kingdom Metazoa; phylum Arthropoda; class Insecta; order Diptera; family Tachinidae; genus Lypha; species Lypha dubia. The sequence continues at coordinate 72,350,671 of OX371261.1, read as the reverse complement.
TTATTATTTTATTTTTATAATATTAGAAAAATGATTAAAAATGTTTTTAATAGAAAGTGCTTCCAAAACTATTTTGCTAATAACAATCATTAAAGCCGCACTACACATTATTTTGTATAGCCGACGGTAGTATATTTGACGCCGCCGTTTATATTCTTCTACTTTAGTGTATTTTGGTGGCTGTCGAAGATTGTTTTGGCTATAATTCTTATCGCCTTTAATTACATATCGACATTGAGCTATATTTTCTGACATTTCTAACGTAACGACGTAATCATTTTTGGAAGTTTTCGACATGAGTTACATATTCATTTTTTTCTCACTTTTCGAGAAACGATTGAATAATTTGTTTCACATATTTTCGCCACTAGAACTTCTCACTAAAGTTACAGAACATGGGTACTGGTTACTCTTTCAAATATTATCGTATGAAAATTGACTATTAGGTTTTTGTTAAGTAAGAGTCGTGTTAGACTTTAAAACATTTGAGTATATATTATGACTAGACAACGGTTGAAGTACCTGTGGGTAGTTTAAAGGAGTGTTGGGCTGAGTGGGAGTAGCATTTGTTTTTCTGTTCGACAAGTTTTCACAAAGAGAATAAAGAGGGCAGCCCTTATAGTTGGCAGTGTGGTTTCCGCCGCAATTGCCACATTTTTTTGCTTTGGTATCGCCACAAACAACGCAAACGGTAGGCAACTTGCAATAAGTTTTGGTATGGCCAAATTCTTGAAAGTTCATGCATTGGATAGGTCCAGTTTTTTTTATGTGGCAGCTCAACGGAAACTCTTCGATGCAACAAGTATTTTAAATTATAGATTGGGTGCGATTCAATTTTTTTAATTTTCAAGTCGCCTGGCTGTAGCTCGACTCTTAAAATAAGTTGGCTGATTTTTTCCCTATTTTTAATGTTTGAAACATTTTTCATTTTAAAGCCACTATTTTCAAGGCCAGACTTTTATAACTACTGTTAGGCCTTTAGCACTCTTCAGTTGATATGTATAAAAGTTTTTGTTTTTAGTCTCAAAATCTGAGACAATTTTCCTATAATTATTTTCTCGTGTTACCTGAATTTTAGTTTCGTTGATTTTGCCACGCTTAATTGGAGTTACATAGAACTCATTTTCTCCAATTAATGAGATAAGGCTTTTTACTAAAAAGATGGAGTTCTGTTCTCTTAAATATATCGGCGGTGGTTTAGTGGACCTTGTTGTACTTGTGTCTTCATCGACTTGTTCATTCAAAATCGCAAAACGATTTTCAGAATGTTTAATATTATTTTTCCCATCTTTGGGCATTTTCGCCGTTGACGCTATTTCAGCTGATTTGGGACTTCTTCCCCTTTTTAGCACGGTTATGTATCTCTCCATACCAGTTTGGATTTTATTATCACTATTTTCACTCACTGCATTTACAATTTTGTGCACGTTGGTCACCTGGGTATTTATTGTTTGTTTGTTTGATTGTACAGCTAAGCTGACAAGTTTGCTAATAGGTGCAATTGTTGTTGTTTCTTGATCTCTATTTAACATGTACGGAGACAATGATCGCGCACGAGTATTTGTATTTTGTGTAGTATTCAGGTTTGTGTTTACTTCATTTTTTTTATTTTCTTTCATTAGCAACCATTGTGCATTCCTACTGCTTGTAGCTTTGTTGTTGTGTTTAGAAGATGAACTCATTTAGAGTTCGCTTTTTTGTGTTCACTTATGAGTTGGTGTATGCAAATATTTATGTATTTACTAGAATTGTCAGTTATTCGCCTTTCAACTTTGTTCGAATAATTCAAATAATAGTTTTTGTTCGTTCGATCAAACGATTAAAGCTAAAAATTTATTCGATTAATCGATGAGAACAACGAATAAAAAATGCTTAAAAATAATTTATTGACAAAAAATAAATGTTTGTCATTAACACAAAAATGCATAAGTATATAATCAAAATAAATTAAAAATTAAATAGTTAATATTTTTATCAACTTTTATCAAAATACTCATCAGTAGATGTTTTACCCTTTATGTTTTAAAAATTTTAAAGCTCATCCATTTATACGAAAACTCACAAATAAATTTGTGAATTACAAAGCTTTAAAATTTTTTTAAAATAAAGGGTAAAACATCCACTGATGAGTTGGTATGGCTACCAACGAAATATATATTTAGATATTGCTAACCCGCAACAAATAAATAAAATTTAAAACATAAATACTTGTGTACATGCTCGCTCAAATAAATGTAAAATTATATTTGTATCAAAAAAAAAATATACATAAAATTAATAATACTTCAAACACACATGTTTTATTCAGTCAAATAATTTTTTTTTTTTTTAAATTAGACAATTTAGGATCCCAGCAAAAAAAATCAAGTTTTTGGAAGCAGTACATACTTTTTCTGCCTTAAGAACTTGCTTCGTATTAAGCACATATGTATTATCTTAACAAATGCAGAAATGTATGGCAGAAAATGTAAAGTTCCTTGATAAGTTTATTTAACAATGTAGAAACAAAAACAAATAACAATAAATCAAACATGCTACCTTACACTAGTGCATACTCGAAAGCACTATTGTAAGGTAATGATTAAAATTGTAAATTTTACGACGTGCTTAAAGCTTGATTTTCACTATGTCATATGAAATGCCAACAAAAACTGCCTCAAATGAATTCTCGTCAGTTTGCGTCAAATGCGTTTTCACTGCATTTTAAAAACTGACAAAAAGTCGATAAAAAAGAGCATGTCAAAGACTTACGTCAAATTTTAGTGCAGTTGAATGACACGCTGTTTTTATTACAAAAGTCAAATTTCGTGCGTCAATTTCCATTTTTGCATTTTATTAGTAAAAAAATAAGTTAAAAAGTGAAAAAAATTTAAATATGTTAAAAAAAAAAGCAAATGGCTATAGCTACTGCGGCACTTTGTGTTATTACAACTCTAAGGGCTTGGAAAAATAAAAGGAAGCAGCTTAGAAAGAATAAATTACATTGGATTAGACCAGGATTAAGAAATAGAAGAACCAGTGGCTTCTACGCTACACTCCGTTCGAATCTGGTGCAACAGGATCCGAGTTGGTTAAAAAATTTCTTAAGAATGAATATGGAAGATTTTGAGTTTCTTGTGGAGCGTCTCACCCCATACATTATGAAAAAAAACACAAGGTTTAGGAATGCTATTACAGTTGTTGAAAGATTGGCAGTAACTTTACGTTACCTGGCAACAGGCGATAGCTTTTCGAGTCTGATGACTGTTTTTCTAATCGGAAAAACTACCATATGTCATATTATCCACGAAACTTGTGCTGCTATATTCGATGCCCTGAAGGACGATTTTTTAAAGGTAAGTATTTAAGAAATATGCCCACAACTTCGACAACTTCGTTTGGTAATACTTTTTAACGTTTTTGATAAAGATTCCGACAACTTCCGAAGAATGGACAAAAGTTGCTGAGGGTTTTGAACAACGGTGGAATTTCCCTAATTGCTGTGGAGCATTAGATGGAAAGCACATAACAATTCAGGCACCTGCTAATACAATAGCATAGTCTTGATGGCTATGGTGGATGCTGAATATAAATTTTTGTTTGTAGAAGTTGGAGCTTTTGGTCGTGAATCAGATGGTGGTGTTTTCACACGGTAGGCGATCTACATTATATTTGATTTTAAACTATGTATGTTTATATTTATACGTTGCAATTTTCAAACATTTAGATGTCCACTTTCAAAAGCGCTTGCTGACAACGCAATAAATTTTCCACCACCAAGACCATTTCCACATAAAATTTATACGATGCCAATTGTCATCGTAGCTGACGACGCATTCCCCTTAAAACCGTACTTGATGAAGCCTTTTTCTTATCGCGAGCAAGTGATGTCGCACAAAATTTTTAATTACAGGTTATCGCGAGCAAGAAATGTAGTTGAAAATGTTTTTGGGATATGTGCATCGCGCTTTATAATCCTCAGGAGGCCTATGGATGTAACAGCTGAGCACGCAAAAGGTATTGTCCTAGCCATTTGCGTATTGCACAATTTTTTGTTAACGCTCAAATCTAGTTATTTACGAAAATCTGACGTCGACGATGACAGAAATGGTATTGGTGTACGTGGAAATTGGCGAAAGGAGCTGGGTGAGAACGGAATGCTAACATCTATTCGTCTTGACAGCGCTGCAGGTAGGCCAGCTGATAATGCAATAAAAGTCCGTGAAATGTTTATGGAGTATTTCATGACACCTCATGGTGAAGTAGCATGGCAATATAATAGGACAATTCTGCACAAATCATTTTAATTCAATAAAAAACTTTTTTAAGTTAAGATTTTGTACCTTTTTATTTATCACATTTCAGATAATAATTAATAAATTTAAAAATTCATTCGACTATTAAAAAAAAGAAGGTAACTTATGTTGAGATCATAAAAAACTAAAAGCAATGTGGAGTTATAACTAAAAAATAATTATATGTATAACTTATGTTGAGCTGCAAACGTTAATAAGAAAAATGGTGGTTAATACCTATCGATATTAAGTCAAAAGAGCAACAACACAGTCAGGCAACAAAGTCTGTATGCAACCGATATTGGTAAAACAATTGAAATAAATATATGTATATGCATATCTATAAAATGAAAATAATAGTACCTATGAAGCTGAAAACGTGATAATTTAATGTAGAAATTAAATTTACATGTCATGTCATTTCATTTATTTTATTTTTATTCCAAATGCCGACAAAATTTGTTGCCTCACTGTATATTTGATGCTGCACTTACATACCTTGTAGCTTTTTTCTGATAATTTAAAACAAGTTTCATAAATATCAGTCTTAAAATTGTTTGCCAATTGTGGCTTTTCTGTTGCCCATAGACGACCATTGGATGCTACAAAGTCGCCCACATCGCTCCAGGCATCACTTTTGGTACATTCAGCCATAGTCTGTAATGCACGTTTAACCACTTTGGAGTATTCGTCCTCGTTTTCCACGGCACAACGCTTTACTACTGCTCTCCGCGCTGTTGGCTGTGAGTCGTCCAAATCTGAATAGGCTTCTGCACCATGCGGCGAACCAGGGGAAGTTAATAGAGAATCCTATATTTTTAATGACACAATTATTGAGGTAATACCTTCTAAACCATATATACACATACATTTGCAAAGTTTGAAGTTGTGGGCGCTTCAATTTGTAATGTTGGCTCCAAAAACTTAAGACTATTATACAATGGGTTTGTTGGTGTTGTTTTTCCAGCAGCTTGTCCACTCTTTGTCTGCCCCATTTTGTTAAACATCGCCTAAAGAATTGTTTTAAGTAAATAATAAATTGTTTATTTTACATGAACTTACTCGGAAAGAGCAGCGAAGGCTATTCCACTTCGTTGCCACTTCGGATCGTGGCATTTTTAATACGTCTGCCACTTCTTGCCATAAGCCTCTCGTAAATTTCTGTCCCGATATTCTCTAGACAGGAAATTCCATCTACCTTCCCTAGCTTCTACCTCTTGAATTAGACTCGCTATTTGCTCACTTGTCCATTTTTCTTTTAGTTTCAGTACGCGCTTTTTAGGTTCGTTTTGGCTCTGACACACAAAATTTGTGTCATCCAAATCATCCAATATATTGCTCAACTAAAAAACACGTTTAAAACTATAAATGAGTTGTTTTATTTTAAAATATACATATAAAATCTTACCATTTCAGCATAAAACCAAAAAAATCCCACAGCTTTGCGAACGAGAAACAAAAATAATTGACAACTTGTTGTCAAATTTACTTTGAAAAAAAATGCTGCCATATCTGCTGACAAACTGAAATTTGGCGTTTTCACTTATTTGTCAGTTTAGATGGCAGTTTGTGTGCAAAACTGACTGCAAACATAGATGACGCCATATGACAACCCGTTTTCATACAATTGCCAACAATTTGGACAATTTGACAACAAAAATGACATAGTGAAAACGAACATAATAAGACGACAGTACGAATGTTTGGATAATGCAATAAAAAATAAAATATATATAATTCAGTTGATATTGTTTTCGTTCCATGAATTTACTTCATACTCGCTGCTCTGAAATAAGCACTTAAAACGAAATGCTCCAAAGTGGGACATCGCGAAAAAATATCATGCCATACGTAAGCAGGTTTGTAAGCTAATATCACCTGATATTCCCTTACAAACCTACTTACGGCGAAGCAGTAATTTTTGCTGGGATGTTCTTAAAAAATAATCTTTTAAAAACAATTTTTGGCTTTCAAACGATTTTTGGTTTTTGTTTTTATTAAATTTGATTTTGAAAAAACTCTCGCTAATTGTCGAGGTAGTTGATATAGTGAGAAAAGCATAAAATAGTTTAAATATCTAATTTTTCTGCTCTTTTTTAGATTTTTCTATATATACTTATCGTCTAATATATCGCTGAATTCTTTTTTGTTATCTGAATTTTAATACTTTGAATAGAATTATTTAATTCGCATAAAAGATTGTTATTTTCATTAATAATAACTTCTTCTATATCATTATTTTATTATTATATTATTGTGGTTACTTTCAACATAAAATAATCTAGAGTAAAATTAATTAGCATATTCTTTAGTTTAAGTTTTGAAGAATATTTGAAAAACTGTCATTGCACGGAAAATTTCCAGAATTTAAAAATATTATTAACGTATTTTAAAGTTTTATACGTCTCTTATTTATTCTTATTTCAATGCGTTTTAGTAAATCTGTTGCAAAATAATTATTAATTTTTTTTTTGTTGTTGATCCAACAATTTTGTATACTTTAGGACATTTGCATGTGACTTTGTTTTTTTTTTTTCATTTTTGTTCTTGGTAAAATACTTCCAAACCGAGCTCATTCTGAAAGATAATTATATAATTTTAAAAAAACTAAAATACAATACCAACATTTTCTACTTATATGATAAGATTTATATAAAGCAATTGTTTCTTTTTTGCTTTTAGTGTATTTCTAACTTATTCACCTGACAGTAAAAAGAACCCATTCTTGAAAATTGTTTACTGTTTCATTTAAAACATAGCACGACTACTAGGTGTGCACAGTTAGACATCAAAATAACATGTATTGGTTGATATAAAGTACTCGCTTTGTTTCAAATCATACAAACACATTTTTTACGTATGCAAAAATATGTTCGATTAATTGACATAAATTAATCGATTTATTCGTTATTCGAAATTCGGCCTTTTAAAATTATTCGAACAAGAATTTAGTTTTGTTTGATCGATTAATCGAATTATTCTAAATCGGTTGACAACTCTAGTATTTACACACAAGCAAAAAAAAAAATAAAACCATTAAAATAACTGTTTAATAAATGTTTTGTTTTTGTATTTTTTTTTTTTTTTAATTTTCTTTCAATAATTTTTAATATTCAGTTGCGACGATTATAAAAACGCGTCTGTACACTGCAAGAGTTGAAACTGAATCATTTGACCAAATTTGATGATTTGGCGCAAATCATGTAGGAGGAAACGCACTATTATACGCTGAGAAATGCAAAGGGAAATCACACATACATATATATAAAAACTTCAGAGGCCAATAACTCGAAAACTATCCGTTTCCGAGAAAGTTACCACATAATATTTTCGTCTTATTTTTCGATTTTCTATTGCACTCTGTAATTTTTTTTTCATTTGGAGCTGCATCGCTAAACTAGATTTGTTATAAAACATAGACCGTCAAGAAGCTGTGTGGAGGACCTTATAAAAATTCTAGGGGATGAGCATATTTATGTAGAATCTTTTTATGATTTTAAATTCCTCATAAAACCCGAAATAGAAAGCATTGGCGGAGGTAAATACCTTCATTTTGGCATGGCGCATAGCTTACAAAAGCTCTGCACAGAAATAGATTTTCTGAGGGTATTAGTAGTGAAATAAATGTTGATGGATTGCCTCTATTTAGAAGCTCTAAAAGCCAACTTTTGCCTATTTTAATTAGAGTAAATAATTTATATTTATTTTATAAATAAATTTGTTTTTGAGCTATCTAACTGCTTGGAAAACGGTATGGAAGTAGCAGGCAAACATATAAAGGTAAATTTAAGCTCCGTGATATGTGATGCTCCCGCTAGGGCATATATTGCTGGCACTATCATGTGTCACGGCATGGTTGCATGAAATGTATTCAAGTTGCAAAAAAGATAGACAATGTGTTGACATATTCAACAACATCAGGCACACTGATCTCTGATGTAGATTTCAGATCTAGAAAGTATCCATGTCACCATTTGAAAATGTATTTAAATGAAAAATCACCTTTGGAAAAACTAAACCTGAAAATGATCTCACAAATATTATAAGTCCCTGTGCACCTAACAGATTTAGGTGTAACTAGGAAATTCTTGCTAAGACTTATATATAACAAAACAAATTTTAAAATCATAGATAAAAATAGAGTAAATATGTCAGAAAAACTAAGAAAATATGTGTAAAAGTGTTACCCAAGAATTTGTTAGAAAGCCACGATCTTTAGACGAGGTTCTAAAGTGGAAAGCCACCGAGTGCAGAGAATTTTTAGTTTATACTGGGATTCTTGCCCTAAAATATGAGGTGCATGAAGATGTATATTAAGTCTTTCTATTATTACACTGTGCATACAGAATGATTTGTTGCCCGAAGCAATACAAATCTAACATCGAAACTGCTCAATCGCTCCTTAATATTTTTGTAGACGACTTTCAGATTATTTTTGGGCTAAATAGTGTCTCCTTTAATGTGCACAATCTACTCCATCTTAAAGAAACTTTACAGTTTGTGGATGATCCAATGTCATGCACTTCATATCCCTTCGAAAATTATTTGCAGGGTTTAAAAAAAAGTGTAAAAAACCAACTAAAATATTGGAACAGCTATATAGCAGACTTGTTAAAGATAAGTTTAATGTTTCTTCCATCATTTTATATTGACAGAAAAAACCCTGATAACGTTTGGTATATATGTAAAAAAATATGTACCACTGAAAATAATGAAGTTTTTACATGACGAGAAAGGCTCTGTAGTTTGTCTACATTTTAATAATATTAGAAGCTTTTATAAAGAGCCCTGCGATTTAAAATCCTTGGAAATATATTTGGTTGATAAGGAAAACTCGAGTAATGAGGAAACGTTTTTAATCAAGTACATAGAATTTAAAGCAATGGCTTTACCCTATGGCGAAAACCTAGTACTAATTCCAATTCTACATAGCTGTCATTAAATTTTTGGTAATTGTTCTTTTTCTTAAAAAAATCATCTTATATTTCAATTTAAAGCTCTTATTTTAGTCCATACAATAAAATATTTTCAATCCAGTCAATATTAATTCACAATGTCCGAATCCGTAGTCCTCTCAGAAAAATTAGGATGAAAATCAAGGTGAGTTAAATTTTTAATGATTTTTGAACACAAACATATTCCAATGTAATTCGTATTTTATTAGGATACAATAATCATACATGCAAATGCGAAGACTTTTTTTAAACTACTTTTAGCTACTGTTGAACAAAGAGAAAAAGTTATATCCGGCCAAATGAAATTATTACTGGAAACGCAAGCAGAGCAAAAAGTTCCCTTAAACAAACTTTTACGATAGCAAAATGATTCGTTAGATTTACATCAATTATTCCCTGTTTTAACAATAGAAAAATTAAATACATTGAATAGCGAAATCACTGGCGATAACAAGCATGCTTATGTGAGTATTAATAAATATCTTACATACTTATATATTATTGATATAATCTTTAATATTATTTTTTAGGTAAAAGTTATGAAGTCAATACTTGAATATGGAGTTCAAAAAAACTTAAAATATATTTTAAGTACTAATGTTGTCATGGCCTACAACATTGATGGGATCCATGGCAAAATAAGTTTAAAAGAACTGGAAAATGTGTACTCCGCTCTCATAGGTAATATCATATACATATATTTAAAATATTATGATATATTTAATTTCCAGAATTTTTATTTACCCCCTTTTCAGAATCCATACCAATAAACTGAAAATTCCCTGGCCCGGCTAAAGGCCAGTTGAGAAAAGCTATTCAGCTTCAAAAAAGGGAGATAAGGGCAAATTCAGTCGCAAAAAAACAAACATTAAAAACAGACAAATAATATTTTATATATACATATATTCTATTAGGTATATATTCTTTTAACTCTGTAAGTAATGTAAAATACTTTAAATTTATTTTAAGTTTTAATCTATAAATGAATTATTAAAATTTTATTTATTTTTTTTTTTTGATACATAAACAAAAACCCAAAATATTTAAACTTCTGTAGTATTTTCATTAAGGAAATATCATTAGCGATTTAACTGGTACATTATGACTAGCGAAATAGTTGGTTCTTGTTGACTAGTGATTTCACCGGTCTGATCGTGCCAATTGACTTCCGTCAATGTCATCCCCATGTTAAAATCGACAGTCGAGTGCATTGTTAGTAGTTAATCTGGGGGGTTACTCTGTATTGCGATGCGAAAGCAAATGCGATGCGAAAACAATGTAAATAAGATACAAATGCGATCAGTTTTCTTATCGCATCGCAATACAGAGTAACCCCCCTGGTAGTTAGTGGTAACGACTGGTAGTTAGCGAAATCGCTAGTCATTCGCTAGCTACGCCGATTTCAGGGTTATTACTAGAGATGTGCGCGTGAGTAAAATTACGCTCACGATCATGCACGATCACGAAACATAAAAATTTTGCACGCACTCTCACGCACGGCATGATTTAAAACATTCACGATCACGCACGCTCACGAACGCAATATGTTTAATCACGTACTTTCACGCACGACGGGAATAATTTTGCACGCACGCACACGGTGAAATACAAATGTTGCAAAGACTTAGCATATGCTAAAAAATTTTATTTTGTGATTAATTTCTTTACTTCAAGATCATAAATTAAAAAAAAATTCAAGAAAAGCTCGCAAAATTAGGAATACAAAGGATAAAAAAAAAAGAGAGGTGTCTGAGGACACCCGGTTATAGCTTTGCTCATTTTTTTTTTATAAGGAACGAAGGCGAATAAGAAGAAGTAAGTATGTACATATGTATGTACACATAATATTTTCGGTTTTTTGTTAAAGTTGAAATCAAAATAAAAAAAAGCAATTTCGTTTCTTGCAAGGCGAATATGATGTAAATTTGCCAAATTGTGGTGGTTTTTTACTTGCATACACACATATGTACATATACATACATACTTGATAAATTCTGATATATTGCAGATATTATAGTGATAAAATACAAACGATCACTGAAAACAAACTTTAATTAATTAAATAATAAAATAAATATTTCACATACATACATATGTATTCATATGAGTATATTTATTGTTTTGTTTTTGTTATTGCGGTTGAATGTGAGTAACACACTATATACATAAGTATGTACATACATATTTTCTCGTCTTGATTTTAAAAAACAACAACAAAGTCGCTTTTAAAGGATGAGCTAATCAAAACAAAAAAAGAAAAACATAACGGGAATAGTGTCGATTATTTATCTTACGAAAAATAAAATTCAACCCCTACCGCGCCATAAATAGCAAAGCTATAATAATATAAAAAATCTAGCTCTGTCTGCCAAGGCAGGTTATTTAAATATATTACTTATGTATATGTAAAGCAACTCAGAAGGAGTACTAGTGTTGTTAGGTTTAGGTTAACGTAAGATTTCCAAAGGTGTATGTATGTATGTATGCAAATACTACATGAATAGCTTTTCATATTTACATTTTATACATACTTTTGTACTATGGTTCTAGATAGTGTTTTATTAATATGTACATTGTACATACATACATTTTGTAACACCGATGAGATAAAATATCACATTACATGTTTTCATTCGTATCTATTCCAGAAAACGCGTCGAAGAAGTGAATATTTACATGGAAACAAAAACAAAATTTCAAGAATTGTTTTTGTTTTCATACATTTCTTATATTAAATTACGCGAGAAATTTAACGCGTTTCTCTCTCTATGAAAAGAGGTAAAATTTATTTGATAAACAAAAACAAATTTTTTATATGTATTCAATATTGTTTTTGTTTTCCATGTAAATTTTTACTTCTTCGGCGCGTTGTCTGAAATATAGACCATTATCTTTTTAAACATACAGAAAATAAAAAGGGTTTTCACCAAATTTAACAATATATACATATTTATACATATGTATGTATGAATGGATGTAATTTTAGCAAAGATCAAAAAATTCAAAAGAAGAAAAAGTTTAAAAGCTTGTGTGTGTGAAAATTGTGTTAAAAAATCACACACGATCACGCACGGTATTATATTTTTGAATCACGATCACGCACGCACGCGTGATTTTATAAATTTGTAATCACGAATCACGAAAAATTCACGACATTTGCACATCTCTAGTAGAGACGATAGATGTTGAAAATTTAGAAGACTTAACTCTTTCACAACTCTGCTTTGCGCGTTATGTTAACTTTTAAGGCAGTGTAGAGGCGCCTCCGGTGTTAAGTAGACGCATTAACTTTGTTAAGCTGTATTGCAGGCATTTCATTAATTGTTTTACTTCGCCGATGATTTTGCTAAGCGACGAAGGAGGGCCGTGTTGTATACATTAGCTTGGATAGCATCAATCGCTGTCGGAACAGTTTTTTAGTGACCAGTGCTATGCCTTCATCACTTAAATAGTCCGACAACAATTAATGTAATGTCTTACTAATGTACATTAGAGAAAATGATGTTGATTGACTTGCTCTGGCTAGGGTTTGAACCCAGGCCCCAAGTCATTGTTTGCTTAGTAGTCAACGCGCTAACCACTTCAGCCAACACCACCCTTATTAATTTTAATTACTTCGAACTGCTTATTATTATTAATATTTATATATGCTCAGGTTCGTAACGTAATTATCAGAGAGTAATTATTTCAAGCAACAAAGGAAAATTTTTAATATGCAACTAAACCTACTCATGTGTATAATGCTTTCACTACTTATTAGGTAGCTCTGTGCAACGTGATTACGTGATTTATACACATTTCGAAAGAAAATAGAATATGGAACTTTTCTTTACTAAACTGTAGTGCGATTCAGTAACTTTTAACAATTCGATATTTGTTAAATTTACCGACAATTATTGCGATTTGCAGTAACGATTTTTTATTCACTAATTACTTCTTAGCAACATCGTTATAATTTCCTTTTACGAGGCATATCTATCAATAAACATATGTATAAGAAAAGCACAAAGAAAAATAAACAAAAAACAAATAAATTTATTTATTTATGGAAATTTTTCCCAAAAATTTTTTGAAATTAAAAAAAATTAATGTTAAATTTTTTGGAATTTAGTTATATGAATGTTAAATTGCATGTTTAAATAATGGTAATATTATTATATATCAATAAAACATTCACCCCTATCATGAATAATTTTTCCCCTAAAATTTTTTCCCATTTCCCACAAGTGCGATCATGAATAATATTTCCCATAAAATGAGTTCCCATTTTCTGATATGTAATTCAGCGGTGAATGACATGCACAAAAAAATGTTCCCATTCAAAATTTCGCCTTATCGTGAATGTATTTTTCAAAGACATTTTTTCCATTTTTTGTGTCAATTTGTTCATTTTATTTTCTTTGGGGAACTGGAAAAAAATGTAAGTAGTTGTTACATTTTAATGGATATATAAATTAACTAAAAACTATTTTAAGGTCTAAATCAATAATTAATGTGCAACATGACATGCTTCTCAATAGGATGCAAAATAACCGACCCATTCATTGCATGTGGTTTTCTGAAGGTTTCTAAAGATGTGGTGGCCGAGTTTTGGAATTCGCTTACAGAAGAACTAAATAGTGCTGGCCCTCCTATTAAAAAAGTTCATGAATGGAAAAAGGTATGTATTCATGTTTTAAATATTTTACATTTTTAAACATGCATACATATACTACATATATGTATATGTACAAATATAACTTGCAATAGGTGTGGATAGACCAAAAAATATATGTGCGGTCAAAAGCAGCCGCTAATTTAAAAAACCAACGAGAAACGGGAGGTGGACCAAACCGAACCAAAAGCTTGTCAACCAGTGAGCAGTGTATTTATGAATTGGTAGGAATGAAAGAGTCGGTAGAGGGCTTAGAAAACTCCTTCTGCTTTGGTTTACCAAAAGACGTTTATGAATGCGAAAAAAATAAAACAACATCTTTACATGCTCCTGATAATATAATAAGGTCTGAAGCACCCATATGTTCAAAACTTTTAACACCATCGCCATTAGCCACTACAATAAGAGGAGATTCCAGTAATAAAAACGCTTCCTCCATTAAAAGAAGAAGAATAGAGCCACAGCAAAAATTAACAACTGCTGAACTTATTGAGAAAGAGTTGAATGCCCAGGAAAACTTATGCTCCACAATCGTTGAAATGTTCGAGTCACTTAAGAACCACAACAAAGAAGTGGAAGTTATGATGAAAAGGGTATATCGCTCCTTAGAAAAGAGCAACGATTTAAAATCGAAAAATATAAAAGAGTTGGAGCGTCACAACTCAGATATTGAAAAACTTCGCGAAAAAGAAGTTGCAGATAAAATAGAAAAAAATAGAAAACTAATAGAAATCAAAGAAATGAAGTTGAAACTATTGCAGAAAGAAAAAAAAAAAATCAAATAGTAGTTTAAGAACTAGTTTCCAATTTTTAAAATGTACTTATGTATATATGTATATGTTTACAAAGTACATTCATAAATATGTACACATGTGCCTAACTTTTTATTTTCTTACGGATCTCTAAAAAGTACAAACCTGAATTATTTTGATTTAACTATTTTTTATTAAACTAAAGAAATGAATTAAAAATTAGTTATAAGTTTTTGGCCTTAAAGGCTTTGTTGTTTTTATGAAATGAAGGGAAATAAAATTAAATGAATTTAAATGAAGTTATATTTTTTATAAAGAGTTTGCAATATCATTGCGTATGCGCTGAGCAGCAGCTAAGTAGCTTTCCCTTTGATTATAATTTGTGCTCTCTACATCATAAACTTCAGCTTCTTCCTCATTATATGTAATGCTATTATTATATTCGCACTTATAAGCAATACTTATATTATGCAATGCAACGCAAACATTAACAATTTTTGCGGCCTTCTTAGGATCATAGTGCAACTCCCTAGCACCGAGCAAGCATCTCCATCTATTTTTTAATACTCCATTTGTTCTTTCTATAATATTTCTACATTTGGAGTGGCAATAATTAAATTTTTGGTCGACTGAGCCATGAGCAGGAGTTCTATACGGCGTCAATAACCACGGCTCCAAGGCATATCCGGCGTCTCCTAAAAATGTTCATATTACATTATAAATAAATCATATCTGTACACTTATATGTATCGATTTGTAAAAAATTGTGCTCCATCACACGTCTGTACGGGCTTGTATTCCATATGAAGGAATCGTGGCAGGATCCGGGATGTGTGGCATCAACGAACGTAATTCTCATATTACTATCGCATATCTAAAACAATCGAAAAATGTATATATAATTACAAGCTATTATATTTATGAATATGTAATATACATATACTTACGAGAGTGATATTCAAACTGTAATTTCCTGTTCTGTTGTAATAAAGGTGGTTGTTTTTATTTGGACTTACAATGTTGATGTGTGTTCCATCAATACATCCGATGACGCCGGGTATGCCAAATTTTCGGTAGAACTCCTGACAATTAGCTCTGGTTTCTTCTTCTGACGGATATTTTATCCATTCTGCGCAGAGACTTTTTTCTAAAGCATCCAACACCTTAGAGAGCACCTCGCAAAAAGTGGATTGCGCCATTTCTACCTCGTAATCTCTTGCAACACCTTTTTGGTATCCACCCTCTGCAAAAAAACGTAAGCATGCGCTTAGTTTTACGATGGGCGGAATACCAAATGATTTTTTTTGTTTCCGACAGAGAATCTGTCAAAATATTCAACAGGTATGAAAACGCCGATTTATTCACCCTGTAAAGTTGAATAAATCTGAAATAGAAACAAATTGATTTAAATTCTTTAAATAAACTTAACCCACTTACAATGCATCGGACAACTCTAATGGATTAGATGCATCTCGCAAAGCACGACGAGCTATCCGCTGTTGCTGAATCTCCTCCTCTTGTAGTGATATAATGGCACCAATTCTGAACATTTTTTTACCTTTTAAACTACAAATTTGTGTATATTAATTATAAAACTTAAATTTAATTACTTTTTACATCACTTACCCACAAATTTTCAATAATTTTTACTTTGTATTTATATTTTCTTCTTCCCTATTATACACTCACTACATATTGATAGCAAAACAAACGTTCCCATGATATTCATGATAGCAAATTTCCCTACTTGGGAAATGAAAATTTTATGGGAATAAAAATTTCCCATTTTATTCACGATAGGGGTGATTATGTATATTTGTATATTGTTTTAAAACAACAAAGTTTTGTTCTTGTTGGCTACATGCGATTAACAGCTAACTTTTATCTACATAATAAAAAGCAACAAATTATTGTCGTTACCTTATTAATATTAATGTTATAATAATAAATGAAAGTTCTTTGTTAATTTAATTAACATTATCAAAATGTAATTTTATTAAATGATTATTTTATTTGATTGAGTTCTGGACAGCCGCTAGTGCGACTGTCCAGTAAGAGACACGTTCATGAACTTAATTGTTATTTAATATTAAAATCTTAACATAGCTTAAACATTCTATTTCTTAAACTAACACATACACAAAGTATGTGTAAAGGTATAAACACATTCGCCACAGCAGACTACACGAACACACGAACACAAATGCTGCTAGCTACCGTTGTAGACGTTTAGCCAGCTACTTAATTATTTTGGAAACGACAGATACACAGTAAACAGCTGATCCTGAATTGTTGCAACGATTCATTTATGTATATTACAGTGGTGCATATTCAGCGCTTTTACTGTTTTAAAGTTCGCTGCGGCGAATTGAATACAGCGAATTGAATTCGCCACTCACATCACTTTGTATGGATTCGCTTTGACCGAAAAAATTTCATCTCATGGATCTCTTTTGGCCCCGGAGTTAAGGGGTTCAAAACTTATTTTTTATTGGCCATAACTCCTAGAATATGGAACGGATATAAGCGATGTGGATATCAATCTTCTCCAAAATACCTTTATACTGGTATACAAAATTTTTAAAACAATTTACCCATTGTGAGTGAAATTCAATTTTAAAATTTTTTTATCTGACTTTTCACTTTTACAGAGAACTTACCATGCTTTTATTTGGTGTATACTTGAAATCTGTCACCGATGAAATACGTAAGTTATGCTTCTTTAAAGATGATTTTAAGAATTAAATGAGTTATTTAGAGCATTTTGAAGTGATACCTATGTCGTTTATATTCGTTCTATATTGTAGGACTTATGATCAATAATATATTGAAGTTTTGAAACCCGTAACTGCGGAATCAAGAGAGAGCTTCGAAAAATTTACAAAAAAATTTTTGTACATATGAAAAGTAATATTATCAGGCTCAAGTTCAGTTTTATTGAATTAATGAAAATTCAAAATTCCTAAGAGTTTTTTTATGTTGAAAAATATTATTATTTATATCCAATCAGTTTTTAGCAGAATGTATCAGTACTGATTTCAAGGCCGCTACACCTCTCATCAGCGTTCAATTGTCCATCTTTACAATTTTCGTAAAGTGGATACTAATTGAGAAGAATATCAACTATTTAACCAGTTTTCAACAGAAATAGAATACGAGAAAAAAAATACGAGAGCTAAAAACTGACTGGATATAAATAATAATATTTTTTAACATAAAACACTCTTAGGAATTTTGAATTTTCATTAATTCAATAAACCTGAACTTGAGCCTGATAATAATACTTTTCCTATGTACGTCAATATAAGTTCGAATAATAATTACGTTTATTTGTAATAATAATAATATAATAATAAAAAAAAAATTTTTTAGGTAAAAAATTATAGCCCTGTGAGTTTTTTTAATTTTTAACAATGTTGGTATTTTTGACTCAAGTCAATATTCTATATAACAATAAAGCTAATAAAAATTATTGATGCATATATCTTATAACATTTCAATTTTGAAATTTTCTTTTTTATTTTACAATGAAAAATATTTCTAATCACTTATTTGCTTTACAAATTTCGTTATATTGTCAACACTGTTTTGGTTTTGTGGCCATCAGAAATAGAAATTAGTTTAATTCGACTACACGACAAAATTAGCATGGACAAAAACCTGTTGCCGTGTTGCCTTGCTGTCTTCAATATAATCATTCTCATATGCACACATGTATTCTAATTTTGACAGGTGGTAGTCTGTAGTCTGCTGTGGCGAATGTGTTTAATGCTTAAGAATATGCATGATCAGCATAATACACTCTGAATCAGTGATGCCAACTCTTGCAACATCAAAAGCACTGTGAGCCCATGGAAATAGGGTAAAAATGAAACAAATTTCGGGTACAAAAGCACTAACCTAATTTTGTTTTATCACGCATGTTCTATAAAAGTAAAAGTAAATGAACTTTACTTTTCAAACTTTTTATTTTTGATTTTACTTAAAACTGACAGATCAATATCACTATTTCATATCTATTTCATCATCACTGTTACATATGTGTATTCATTATAAACAGCAAACTTTTGGTTTTGCAAAAAATAAAAAAATAACAAGTTTGAAAAGTAAACTTCATTTACTTTTACTATTCTGGAACATGCCTGTATTGCTTTTTCATGGCTTTTTGTGTGACTTTGTCGGAGTAAATCGCTTTATTGTGCATTTATTTCAGAATTAAAAAAAATTTAATATGCTTTTAGTTCATCTTTTGTTTATCCAAGCCACATTTTAAAAGCTGGATCATTTTCCCAAGCTTTTCTATATATTTGTTTTTCGATCTAAAGATAAGCCATTGTTAGATGATGAACCTTAACACATATGAACTTTAGCATCAATGAAAAACTTACTTTTAATAACTGTTCAGCTTGATAATAACCAAGGCACCTTCTTGCTTAAATTTTTACAACAAACAAATCAAAGGATATGTACTAATATTAAAAGTAAGTAAGTAAAACTCTTAACAGTTTGCGAGTACTAATCAAAATAAAAATGCAAATAATACGCAGTTGGTTAATAAGTATTAGGTGTGTTTAAAGAATAGTAGAAAAATGGTTCAGTGCCAAAAATGTTGATTCTTTATACGCACTGAAAAGCACTGTAAGAAATCGTTAAAAGCACTATAAATACCCGCTTTTCAAAAACGGGTATTTAACAAAATTTCGGGTATTTCTAAAGTAAAAAAGCACAAAAAAATACCCGAAAAGCACCAAAATGGCAACGCTGACTCTGATCATACAATTGGAATGTGGACGTTTATTCAAACAATAACAAAAGTGTTATGTTTCGGCATGCAGTAGTGCTTCGTCAAACACACTGCACCTCCCTTTTTCAGAAAGAATAATCAATGCTGAGTTGATTATTCTTACTAGTAATTAAAAAAATTATAAAGTTAAAAATTAAGGGATTTTTAGGGATAATGCCTTCGCTCCCTTTTTTAGAAAATGTTAATTCATATATATTATTAAAAATTTTATTATTATTAAAGTAAAAAAATTATACTAATAATTGTAGACCTAAGATACTGAATAATGATTTGAAGAGTTAATAAAGATACGCAAAAATTATATAAAAAATTAAAGTAAGAGTTGTATATTTTAATTAACATGTAATATTTATAAAGATAAAGTTTCAATTAATATAAGGAGCTTCGCATATCATAATAGTCATAAAACAAAATTATGAAAATAGAGCAAAAAAAAATTATATATTTAAAAAAATAAAAAAATTAAAGTAAATATAATATTTGTATTATTTTGATATATTTAAATGTTTTGTTGGATATATTTTAATGTTTTGTTTGATATATTTTAATGTTTATTTGGCGCCAATTTTTTTTTTTACATGCATGCATGAAAAAATTACTTTATTATAAGATTGTATTTTTCTCTTAAAAAAATTCTTAACTATTCATTACAAAAAAAATTCTTAACTATTCGTTATTCATTATCAATAACCTTATTAAATTATTTCTTCATTACCATTCATTATGCAATTAAAAAAATTGTCCAAAGCCGTTAAAAATTGGCGTATAATGGACGTATTCCAAAAAATTTGTTGCACTAATGCAAAAACAAAATTCATTTCAAACAATAAATTTTGATTTCAAACGTATCATACTTCGATTTTATTTTTATTTATTTCATTTCTTAATTCAAAATTAGTTTGAAAACAGAAAGAATAAAAAATTCAATTCAAATTTACATATTTCTATTCATTTACCCCGTTTATGAAAAATTCTTATTCATTTGCTTTTTTTTTGATCGGTGGTGATTTTATTGATTTTTTTTTTTTTTTTTTTTGTGAGCACAATCGTTATATCTGCATCTTGCAAGATTTCAATACCTTTCTCTTTGAAGGTTTTCAATATTCATTCCTAGGTTATTAAGCGTACGATCATCTAGTGAAAGTCGCAATGTTGTCAGAGCAATATTATCAGCTACTTTTTCAAGCTTTAGAAAGTGGTGACCTAAGTCTACGTTTCTATTTATAATTTTGTCGTTCAACTCAAATTTGGAAAGTACTCGCTTTCCCTTTTTTATTTTCATTTATTTTCATTATTAATTTAGTGAAGTAGTCTAGTGCTCATGGGCATTTATCGCCTCATATATATGTTTCTAAACCAACCGATAATATTTATGTTTGAATTCATTTATTTTTATTTTTCATTGTATATATTTTAAAATTTTTCAAAATTCGAAGCATTACTTTATATAAAAAAACATTAAGGTGTTACCGAAAATGTAATTAATTTAAAAGAAAAATCTGTTATTAGGTTTTAAAAAAAAAAAATTTCTATATTTCTATGGAACTATTTCACCATATTATTTTAAAATTTGAACAATCACAAATCAAAATTTAATTCAAGACAAAATAAACCAATCATTATTTTAAATTATTTAGTCTGTTCGTGTTAGTCTTTCATACAGTTGTTTACATAGACAAAATCAAGTTTACAAAAATCTTACTTATATTTAAGTTTACACAACTGCATGAATATTAGTACGTCCCTTTTTATGTCATGGGTCGTATTAGTTATAAAAAAAAAATTGGTACATATGTCTAAGTTTCAGCACTCTGTATACTCTGTATACCGAGGACCGGTCATCAGACATATATCGATCAGAACCAATTACTGATCGAAACGGTTACCCTTATATAGTAGTATACATCAACTGGAGGGACTCGTGAGTTTCTCAGTGATATATATATTAGTGATAATTTTATTTAATTTATTTTTGATATTATCGACTGGAGGGACTCGTAAGTATCTCAGCGATAAATCAATATATTCTTTAAAAAATTCTTTCGCTTGCAAATTGATCTTTAACAAACTTTATTCATCATTTTACCAATGATGGATTGGTTACGATATTTTTCTCAAATATTATTATTTTTTCTTTTTTTTTTTATAAAACAGTTTATTATATCTTCAAACTCTTAAAGGAGATTTTACAATTTAACAGGTTGTAAAAAAAAATTCCTTTTTGTTTCTTCTATAATTATCTTATTTTCATTGTCCTAAACTCTTGTTTCCTTAATAAGAAAATATTCAAAACAATTTTTAGGAAAACATAAGAATTGTAAATGTTCTTATGAAAAAACAATTAAAATTCTCTTTAATCAATTAAATGGAAATTCAACAAAACTCTTTGAAAAGCACAAAACCAAATTAAGCAAACACAATGATAAACTTTTGTTTCTTTTTGGAAACTTAAAAATATAACCTTCACTACTCTGTCTTACATTGATCAGTCTGTTCCTTTTTCCTTCCAGAGGTTAAGTCCATGTTGTTGTGGTTGATTATTCAGCATTCTCGTTGTTTCCTTTGGGTTCCAAAACTATAGTTGATTCATGATGATTGACTTCGTTGTCTTTGTTGTTGTGCTATTTGCTGCTCCGAAGGTATGCACTTATTTCAAAAGAAGATTTAAGTTGAGTACAATAGCAAGGCAATCTAGAAATTCTGCTGCAATTTCATCGTGCCTTCCGTAAATAGAATTGGTCTTATGTTGTATATAACCTATTTATCCATTCCAAGGCAATTCCAATCACATAGGCTTATTATTTTAAATTTCACTCAGTTGCTCCTGCACAAGTAGATTTATGTCGTTTCTTTATGATATTTCTCTTACTTCATTTCAGCTTCTTTGTTCAATACTTGAAGGGATGTTATAGATGGTAATTTATTATTTTACATGTTATAAGATTTAATTTATTTTCTTTTTGTTTTTCACTACATTTTAATATTTTACTAAATGTCCTTTTTGGTTTGGCAGGATCGCCATGTTATAATAATAAAAGAGGTTCTTATTATATTAATTTTATCGATGCGGTTATCGTAAAAAAAGTTACTGATGTTATCTCGAAACTTTTATTTTTCATTATATATTAAACATACAGTGTTGCCAATGAATTGTATTTTACAATCCCCAAAGTACTTTGGTAAAAAGGTATGACCTATTGAACATTTTCTCGTGATGTATTATTTACCCCGTATCTGAAAATTTTGAATGTATTGCGACGCATTAGTATTAGTGAGAAAGTTATTAAAGAGAATGAAAGACATCATAACCTACCAAACAAAAAGTAAAACGTTTGGTGCAAGATTATAATTTCTTAGCAAATGTTTTATCCCATTTCATAAATAGTTTAAACTTTTTCCCATTATTATCTATTTCTAGAAACCTTTCTTTTTTTTATACATTTTATATATTTATTACCGAAATATCGAAAATAAATATAAATATAAACAAATATAAATATATATATATTGAATCAAAAGCCATACAGTGTTATTCAGAAAAAGTTAAAGTAGGTTTAATATCCACTATTAAGCAAAATTCATTAAAGTATTATTCACAAATGATTAGTAGCTTAATTTGCAGACTTTACAGACTATAACGCCATATTAAAAGTTAAAATTTTAAAGTACGTAGACCCCTACTTTAAACCTAAATTAAAGTAAAATGATATTTCTGTGCTGCTGACATTCAATTGTTTAAATATACACCTTTTTATAAAAACTTGTTAAAAAATAATATATTTTTGTGGTTAATTGTGTAAAATATGGAAACATTAAATATTATTCGAAGAATTGGTAAGTTAATTCGTGATACGAAATTTTTTTTTAGTTCTGTTGCACTTAAACAGAACACATCGCAGAAATTTCCAACTCCAGTCGACTGAGAATATACAAGGAGAGGCTTGACCCATTCTTTCTTCCTAACACGGAATTTAAAAAAAAAATACCGATTCAACAAAGAAACTGTAAAAATTATCAAAAAAGATATGTATATTGTTCGACAGTAGAGGATGGGGCACATCAGCGGAATTGCAAGTTTTAGTAGCTTTGCGCACTTGGGGAAGAAGAGAGTTAGGTCTCATATTCTATTATGCACATATATGTACATACATATAAAGGGTTATCCATTTCGTGGTTTCAAAAGTATAGGACTGGAATTCGACATCTGTCAAACTAAGTTGTTAAACCAATTTTTTTCTTTTCAGTTGAAAGTCTGACATTGACGAAAATGGATCGCTTAACTATCACGCAACGCATAAAAATTATCAAAACATACTACAAAAATGGTGATTCTGCCACAGCCACATATCGTGCTTTAAGAGGAGATTATGGTTTACATAATCGTCCACCTACGCAAGCAATTGGCAAAATTTTGAAGAAATTTGAAGAGACTGGAGCGGTTACAAATATTGTAAGGCCTGTGCATCATCGTTTCGCTCGTTCCGTTGAAAATATCACTGCTGTAAGTGAAAGTGTTGCCGAAGACCCGAATGTGTCGATTCCTCGTCGTTCTCAGGAATTAGGACTGTCTTACGGCACATTATGGCGTATTTTCCATTTAGATCTACACCTACATCCATATGAAGTCCAGTTCTGGTTAGTACGAAATTCCCTCATCACTGTTTGGAAATTAATAACAATCAACACAAACTCATAGTCCGTTAACATCAAAGTATTCTACTTTGTAATTTAACGTTTTTGTTGTTTTTACTCTACATATATATTAGGGAAATTTTTAAACAGTGATGAGGGAATTTCGTACTAACCAGCACTGTTTCAATTTAGAATAAAAAATGAATTAAAAATTAATTATCGTATTATATTTCTATTGAAAACTGGTCAAATAGTTGATATTATTCTCAATTATTATTCACTTTACGAAAATTGTAAAGATGGACAATTGAACGCTGATGAGAGGTGTAGCGGCCTTGACATCAGTACTGATACGTTCTGCTAACAACTTTTTTTTTTTTTTTTTTTTTTTAAATTTTATTATTTATTGAATCTTCAATTATATATTGAAACATCAATAAGTTTTTCAAATCTTAAATCTAAAAATATTATATATAAGTTTAGCCAATGCTAAACAAAATTTTTAGTTTCAACGGTTGATTTTTGTTTTTTTTACATCTCTCGTGTACGGCTGATAGAAAGAGTATCCCTCCTCCTAAGCCGGGTGTGGCCTCCAGAATATTGCGCGCAAAAGGATTTGGTTGCAACTCAAGTTTTTTAATGTATTTTTTCGCGTGTTTAGAAAATACTGTCTTAACCAACGGAACATCGAGATCTTTGTGAACTCGATGATTTCGGATATACCATGGGGCTGCTGTTATAGTACGTAGAATTTTGTTTTGTCACCTTTGAATTTTTTCTACATTTGATGCGGAGGCAGTGCCCCATAACTGGATTCCATAGGCCCATATTGGTTTTAGGATCGCATTGTATAGTAGAAGTTTACAGTCTAGGCTTAGTATAGAGTTTCTTCCAATAAACCAATTAATTTGGGCTGCTTTTAGTTTCATTTGGATCAACTTTGCGTCTATGTGCGATTTCCATGTTGCAATGTATTGCATGAGAAATAATTAAACACGTGTGTTTTCTACATACTCCAGTTAATAATTAACTTCTTATTTATTTCAAGATCTTATAACTATGTTGTACATATTTTGTTATATGAAAAATAACGGTTAATGTTAAAGAATTGTAAAGAATTTAAGAAGAGAGTATTATTAAGTTTCAGGTGACCATATAAAATGATATACTTAACATGTCCCTCCTTAAGATTATAATACAAAATTGTTTAAAATATAAAAAAAAAGGTATTTTGGTTTTGCATGTTCAAAAGAGAAAATTAATAGACTTCTAGATTTCTCAAATTAACATTTTTATTAAATACTCTACCTCCTTTGCGTGGTCTGCGTTCTCTTCTAGTGTGTGACTCATCTTCATCTGTTCCCACTCTTCCCTCAGTTGTGGTAGCTGTATCAATGGTAACCTCATCTTGTACTTCAGCATTGTTTTGTTGTTCATGTTGCTGGTGCGATTGATTTGGTTGTTCATTTTGCTGCTGTTGTAGTAGATATTGTTGTTGATGTTGTTTTTGGTGAATTTGCTTGGTTTGTTGTTGTAGCTGTTGTTGTTCATTAGATTCACGGTTTCTAATTTGGTCTAGATGACGTTTTATTTCATAGTTGTTATGATTTAATATACAAAGATATGATCGAGATCCAAGTTGTTCTTTTACAGTTGCTTGTGACCAACTGGGTTTATTAGGATTTCTATAATCACGCACTAATACCTTTTGACCTTTTGAGAACACAATGTCGCGAGTGCCTTTATGATTGACAATGTTTTTGTGTTGCGATTCTAAAATCTTTTCTTTGGTAGTTGGTGGTTTAAGAGCACTAAATCTGGTTTTTAAGGTTCTACCGAAAAATATTTTTGCTGGAGATTCTCCTGTTGTACAATGAAGAGTATTGCGGTAGTCTATTAAAAATCGTGAAATAATTTGAGCAATATTTTCATTTTTTTGTTGTTTTAAATTGGGTATTACGGATTTTTTAAAGGTCTTAACGAAATTCTCCGCCTGGCCATTAGTTGCAGGGTGACCTGGTGCAGTTAAAATGTGCTTTATTCCATTAAATTTTAAAAATTGTTGAATTTCATGTGACGTAAACTGTCGACCATTGTCGCTTACGAGTATATCTACCAACCCGTAACGCGAGAACAGTTCTCTCATTTTTCCAATGGTAAAAGCTGCTGTTATTTCTTTTGTTTTGAAAACTTCTACAAATTTAGAAAATGAGTCAATGACGATAAAAAAGTAAAATCGGTTTATAGGACCAGCGAAGTCTACATGGATGCGACTCCAAACCTTACTGCTAGGTATCCACGGAATTAAATGACTTGTTTCAGGACTGGGTAATAACTCTTGGCATGGTTTACAATTACGGATCATATTTTCTATATCCTTATCAAGGCATGGCCACCAAATATAAGATCTTGCAAGAGCTTTTGTTTTGACCATTCCCATATGAGAGCTGTGGAGTTCATTAAGAATTTGTTTTCTTAATTTTTCTGGAACTACAGTTCTGTATCCCCACATAATGCAATCATATTCGACAGACAATTGTATGTGTTTTTCACGATAGGGTACATAATCATCTCCCTTCATGTTGCTGAGAGTTCCACTTGAAATAGCTTCACTTACTTTTGATAAAATTTTATCTCTTTTGGTTTCACGGGCGATGTCTTTAAAGCTTAAATTTAAACTATTCTCAGACTCTATTAGATTTATGTACGAATTTTCTTGATTTTTGACTATAAAATTTACCTGAGGCATACGGGAAATACTGTCGGCTTCATTTAAACATCCTTTAACATACTCAACACAATAGTTGAAACCAGAAAGTATTAATGCCCACCTTTGCATTCTAGCTGAAGCCATTGTAGGCAAACCTTTATTACTGCCAAATATTGTAAGTAATGGTCGATGGTCTGTTCTTAAAGTAAAATTATTACCAAGTAAATACTGCTTGAGTTTTGTAACACAAAACACTATGGCCAGTGCTTCCTTTTCAAGAGTGCTGTAGTTTCTCTCACTTGTTGTTAAGGCTCTAGATACAAAAGCAATTGGTTTAATACCACTTGAAAATTTGTGAGGTAATACTCCAGCTACAGCGTTATTGGAAGCGTCAGTGGTTAATATTATTGGCAAATCAGCATTAAAATGTACTAAAATTTGATCTGACGTTATGGCCTTTTTAATAAAATCATATGCTTCTTGACATTTTTCCGACCATTTAAACTTAACGTCTTTACGTAGAAGCTCATATAAGGGAAACATCTTATCAGCAAAATTTTCAATAAATTTGGAATAATAATTGACCATGCCAATAAAAGCTCTTAGTTCAGAAATATCTTGTGGTATTGGAGCCGACAATACACTTGATATACGATCATTATTTTTACTTAACCCGTTTTTATCAATATTAAAACCAAGGTACGAAATTTTTTGTTGAAAGAAGATACACTTCTTAAGGTTTAACTTAAGTCCAGCAAACTTTAACTTTTGAAGTACTAACCTTAATGTTTTAACATGTTCTGGCATATTTTTGCCAGTGACTGTAATATCGTCTTGGTACACGACAACACATGGTATATCTCTAAGTAAATTCTCCATTGTTTTCTGGAAAATTGCTGCAGCTGTCTTTACCCCAAATGGTAAACGTTTAATTTTTAGTGTTCCAATGTGGGTACTCCATGCACATACAAGTTGAGATTTCTCGTCTAAAACCAGCTGATTATACGCATTCGACAAATCCAATTTTGTAAAAACTTGTCCACCTTCCAACGAAGCGAAAATTTCGTCAATTCGTGGCAAGGGGTACTTAAAGTCGACCAAAAATTTGTTTATAGTTACTTTGTAATCTCCGCAAATTCTTAAATCTCCATTGGGCTTCAAAATTGGTACTAGAGGAGTTCCCCAATCGGAGTTATCAACAGGTTCGAGAACATCATTCTTAATTAAATCACGAAGTTGTTTTTCAACTTTATCTTTCCAAGCCAGTGGTAATGGCCTTGGCTTAAAAAAAACTGGTTTTGCGCCTTCATCAATTTGTAACGAAATTTTGTTAATTTTATATTCACCCAGCTGATTGTCAAAAACATCAGCGTATTCGCTTTTCAGTTGATTTATAATTGAATTTGTATCTTCTACCTCATTCATGTTGTTTACTTGAAATAATTCGAAATTAAAAGCTCGTAAAAACGATCGTCCAAGAAGCGGAGGGCTTTTGGAATCTGAAACCACAACAACAACAGACTTACTTACACCCTGATACGTAATTGGTGCATTGTATTCTCCCAAAATAGAAATACGATCACTACTGTAATCCACATATGGAACGCTGCAAGGTTTTAGATTTTTATTGATGTTGTTTGTTTTAAAAAACGTTGCTGGAACTAAAGTACAAGGGGCACCTGTATCACATACAGCCTTTAATTTAGCACCATCAATTTTAACTGAGAGAGAGTACATCACTAGAAAAATTGTCAGCCACACTAAAAATAGAGTAATTAAATAAATTATCATCATTATCATCATTCGCTGATACATAATTTACACCCTTTTTGTTTTTGCTACGACACACAGAAGCTAAATGTCCAACACGACCACACGAATGACATTTGCTGTCTTTAAACTTGCAAGACTGAGAGCTGTGGTTACGCCAACCACAATGAGAGCAAGGATTATTTTGTTTCTTTTCAGTATAGTTTTTTCCTCTGCCAGCATCGCTGCTACCACCTTTACCGTTACCAGCAGTACCATCTCCTTTTTTCTGTGACCATCGGTTTTTTTTAACAAAATTTACACCAGTGTCTACGACATCATTTGGTTTGGTTGATTTTTTTGTTTCGAGGATTAATGCTTTCTTTAAAGCTTGATTAATGGTAATTTTTTCATCCTCTTCGCAAAGCCTTTCATAAATATAATTTGGCAAACCCATAACAAATTGATTTAAAACAAATGCATCCAAATTGTCTCCAAATTTGCAATTAAGTGCTAAAGTTTTAACACGAGCATACCACATTGCAACTGTTTCTCATCATCATTTTTAACAGAGCAATGAAATTTTTTACGTTCATGAAATATAATTGTTGGTGGTTTATATTGAGTGTCCAAAATTTGACATAATTCCTTATAAGTTTTTGTTACAGGTGAATGAGGACTGCACAAACTATGTAAAGTATTGTATGCAGTGGCTCCAATTGACTTCAATAAAATTGATTTTTTTGTGTTGTCGTCTTCACGTTTTATTTCGCAAAAATGTATTTGCAGCCTTTCTTTCCATACCGTCCATGACTCCTGACTAGGAGAAAATTCTGGAAAGTTTGATGTCTGGAATACTGTGACTGGAGCAGTTGCCATGTCGTGATTTTTATATATATATATTTATTAAACGAAATTCGTTTATAAATGTTTTAAACAAAACTATTTTTTTGTTGTTATTTTTCCTTTCGTCACCAATTATTTGCAATGTATTGCATGAGAAATAATTAAACACGTGTGTTTTCTACATACTCCAGTTAATAATTAACTTCTTATTTATTTCAAGATCTTATAACTATGTTGTACATATTTTGTTATATGAAAAATAACGGTTAATGTTAAAGAATTGTAAAGAATTTAAGAAGAGAGTATTATTAAGTTTCAGGTGACCATATAAAATGATATACTTAACACATGTTAAACGACGATCAAGATGAATGCCCAGATATTTGACAACAGTGTGTTGCGGTATAGTCTCGGTGTTGATTTGTATAGGCGGGCATGTTTCCCTGCGTAAAGTAAAAGTAACGTGTACACATTTCGGCTCATTCACTTTTTTCCGCCATTGTTTTAGCCATGTTTCAAATTTTGAGATGTACCCTTGTAGATTCCGGGAAGCTGCTACAGGATTTTCATGAACGCTTAGAAAGGCTGTATCATCCGCAAATGTTGATGTATGAATGTTTTTATAAAATTTATTTTTGTACTTCGTTAGATGGAAAACTCTTTTGCATGGGAATATTTTATAAAGAAAACGCCAGATACTGCTGCTTGCAAGTTATGTGCAAAATTAATTCACTAATTGAATAATAAGTGGAACTTTTTTCCCGTGAAATTTTCATTTCCCCCGAAGCGAAAAAAGGTATTGTGAATCTCCCGTGAAAATTATTATTAATATTATTATTCCCGCTATTAGTTCTCAGTGAATGTAAAAAAGGGAAGAATATTAAAAAATAAGAAATTATAGAACTTTTCGTAAGTTAATTTTTTATTTTCGACCTTATAATTTGTAAATTTTAATAACATTGTTCAGGCTCAAGGTCATTCAATTTATTTAAATAAAACTGTTTTTTGTTTTATTAAATTTTTTAATGTTGTTTATTTTATTATTTTCGATATTTCAAACACCTTCGGTGTCCTTCCTCAGGAAAAAACTATTATAAAAACAAAAATACAAAAATAAACAAAAATTAAAAGCATTATTAGAACATAATGGTTACAATAATAAACAAAAATAAAATATAATAAACAAAGAAGCAGAAAACTTTGTGTTACTTTAAGTTATGTTTGACAGTAACTAAAAGTTTTTTGTTTATATTTTGCTAATATATGTTTATATGTATGCGCGCAATTTTCTGTGTCTGTTTTGTAGTTCATTCGTATGTTCGCGGGAGTATTGATTATATGTAACATCTCAATTGTGTATCTTTTTTTGTGATTTTTTTCTTGTTGTAATATTGCTGTATCATTAAGATTGGGAGAGTGCCCACTAGTTGCACAGAGGGCTGCTAACGCTGTTTTTTGTTCTGTTGTTCCTTTATGTATTTTATAGTTAGATTTATGTGCTGATAATCTTGTTCGTAGTTTAGACTTTGTCGTTCCTACGTATATTTTATTACAAGCGTTCATCCCGTCGCCGTTACAAGGTATTTGGTATAGAGTGTGGTGTTGGCTAAAGAGGTTAGCGCGTTGACTACTAAGCAAACAATGACTTGGGGCCTGGGTTCAAACCCTGGCCAGAGCAAGTCAATCAACATCAATAATTTCTCTATTGTACATGAGTGTGGCATTGTATAAATTGTCACTAAAAAACTGTTCCGACAGCGATTGATGCTATCCAAGCTAATGTACACAAAGTCCGTAAGCTTACTAATACAGCCATTGCGCCGCGAATATATGGACTCCCGATAGTGCATAAAGATGATATGCCATTAAGGCCTATTTGTTCTTCAATAAACTCTCCATCATACGGACTTTGTAAAGGTATGGTTGATATTTTAAAAAAGATAACAAAGGATTCTAAATACAATGTAAAGGATGCGGTTGAGTTTAAGAAGAAAATAAAAAATATCAAACTAAGTGAAGATGAAGTCTTAGTTTCTTTTGATGTGGTATCTTTATACCCCAGCATCCCAGTCAATTTGGCAATTGATATAATAAAGAATAGGTGGGAAGAAATTTAAAATTATACCAAGATACCAAAAGATTTCTTCATTGGCATTATAAATTCCTGCATTCAACATAATAGATACAATGACAAATTATTTGAACAACTAAAAGGGATGCCAATGGGCTCGCCAGCGTCACCAGTAATAGCAGACATTGTAATGGAGGAATTGCTGGATTCTGTAATAGCAAAGTTAGTTTGCAAACCAAGTTTTATGATAAATACGTTGATGATTTATTTTGCATCACTAAGAGAAACAATGTGGAAAACATACTCGTAACATTAAATAGTTTTCATAAACATACAAAGTTTACGAAAGATTTGGAACAGGACGAAAGGTTACCATCAGCGTTGTCAACTTTGAAATTTCAAAAGGCACCAAAATGGAGAAAAAACGCGCCATTCAACAAAAAACGCACCAAGTTCAGAATTTTTTTTTTATTGAATTAATTTTACGTCTTTACAAAATTTAAAATTCTAATGTTGATACAATATTGTTCCATTGCATGAAGTGAATTATTCTCCACCGATTTTGAATACTAGATAGATAAGATTTCGACATCGGATTCAAATTGTACTGCTAATGGCATGATATCATGTTTGTAATGGGATAAATCATTTTGTACAATGTTGGTTCTTGATGTCGTTTGTAGCTAAATGGGCTTAAAGCTGCAATGTGTTTCCGTGTTCCAGCATGCCGAACAAGGTTGGATATTTAGGCGTGATATCGCATTTGCAATAAAATCTTGCTTTTATGTTATTATTTGGACAAGGCCGAATCCATTGCTTAAACTCACATTGTGATTCCCAAATCTTTTTGTATTTCGCTTATGATCTCCTTTTTTAGACTCCATTATTGATACTAACTTTAAATATTTTTTTTAGTAAATAGAAATTTTATTAATTTTAGTGTTACAACACTTGACTTGACAGCAACTTTTACGACAACAAACAATTAGGTACTCTGAAAATCTAAAAGGGACAACAAATTTCTTATAATGAAATGTTACAAATTATCTATAACAACAAGACGGTTTAACGGTTTTTGCGAATGTGTTTTGGTACCTCTTAAACATCATTAATGGTTGCTCTATTATGGTCTGTAAAATTGAATGTAAAAATTGTCTACAATTGAATGAAATGATATTCAAACAATTGTATTTTTTGTACAAAATTCTTTTGTGTTTAATATGCTTTGCCACCCAAAATTAAAAAAACGCACCAAAATTAAAAAAAAAGCGCACCACGCACCAACTCAGATATTTTTCGCACAAAACATTTAGAAAAGCACCAAAATAGGTGCGAAACGCACCAAGTTGACAACGCTGGTTACCATATTCAGATGTATTAATTATTCGGAAAAATAACATAATAACTATAGATTAGTACCAACTGCTTCCGGGCGGATCATCAATTTCTCTTCAAATCATTCTAAACACGTAAAAATTAATACTGCACAAAACTTTGCCAAACGAGTACTACAGATAAGTGATACGTTATACCATAAAGAAAATATTAAAAAGATAATGAAAATATTACAGATAAATAGTTTTTCGTTCACATGCCAAACGACATTGTTAAAAAAGCGATCAACAATTTTAACCAAATACCAGTTGAAAAAAACCAAAAATTTTTAAATCATTGAATCATGTTCCTGGGTTTTCGGAAAGAATTACTTATTCAGATATTTTGATAAACAAAATGTTAATATTGATCTAAAAACTGACAAAACATTGAATTCATTATTTTCAAAAATAAAAACAAAGGTGGATATATTACATATGATTATTATTTATTTAATCCAACAATTAATTCTTAGACTAAAGACACATAAACTTGAGCATTAGCTACAAAGGCTATCAGCTCAGTATATTACATAAATCCAATGTAATATACTAAATACCTTGTAACGACGACGGGATGATCGCATGTAATAAAATATACGTAGGAACGACAAAGTCGAAGCTACCAACAAGATTAGCAGCACATAAATCTAACTATAAAACACATAAAGGAACAACAGAACAAAAAACACCGTTAGCAGCCCACTATGCAACTAGTGGGCACTTTCGCAATATTAATAATATAGCAATATTACAACAAGAAAAAAATCACAAAAAAAGATACACAATTGATATGTTACATATAATCAATACTCCCGCGAACATACGAATGAACTACAAAACAGTCACAGAAAATTGCGCGCATGCATATAAACATATATTAGCAAAATATAAACAAAATACTTTTAGTTACTGTCAAACATAACTTAAAGTAACACAAAGTTTTCTGTTTCTATGTTTATTATATTTTATTTTTGTTTATTATTTATTGTAACCATTATGTTCTAATAATGCTTATAATTTTTGTTTATTTTTGTATTTCTGTTTTTATAATAGTTTTTTCCTGAGGAAGGACACCCAAGGTGTTCGAAATATCGAATATAATCACCCCTATTATGAACGTCAATGTTGTCTCATTTGACGTCGACAGATCATTAATGGCATTGCCGTTGACAATATTGCCAACTTTCGATAACAACCGATAATATTTTGACATTATTAAAGGCAACAAAACGGCGATATTGTCTTAGATTGGCTTTGGTTTTGTCGACAAAGTTTTTGTTAACGACTCTATACATATTTTGAACTGTCACCGTTTAGTGTTTAAAAAAATATTTAAAATGAAAAAAAATAAAATTACTACCAATAAGCAATTTGAATTGCTTATACAACAACTTGAAAGAAATCCAAGGTTAGCCAAAGGATTTCATAGGGGCCAAAGTGGTAATAATTTTAAAGAAGAATGGGAAGAAATCAAGACAAAGCAAAACTCTATTGGATCTCCAATTAGAGACAGTGATGGTTGGCAAAAGGTAAGGAAAAAAACTTCTTTAAAGTATAAATTTTTAAATGAGTCTATATTACATAAATGCATACTTACGTACAGGTTCGGAGAGATCTTAAATGCAAAATAAAAAAAAGTTATTGTCTCAAAAGATTTCTGTGAACTTTGAACTTTTAGTTTTTCATTATTTTCTTCACCAGAACTCTCACTTGAACACAACAGTAAAAACATCTTTTAAATTACAATAAAATTTATTAAAATAAAAGAAGGAAATCAAGAAAACGTAAAAATGTATAGTGATGATATTTATGTTCTTCACTTTATCGATAACAAGGCAACGTCAACACAATACCGATCTGACATTGTGTTGATGTCGACGGCATACAAATGTGACGGCGACTATAGTATTGTGTTGACGTCGACGTCGACATTCATAATGGGGGTGAATAAAATAAACAACATTACAAATTTAATAAAACAAAAAAAGTTTTATTTAAATAAATTGTATGACCTTGAGCCAGAACAATATTATTAAAATTTTATAGAACTTTTTGTTGAAAAATATACACGGACATATTTATTTTAAAGAAAACTTAAAAAATCAAAGCTAAATATTCAGTGTTTGAGCTTTAGTTTGGTTGCTTCGTTTGTGTACTGCATTCTAACTTTTATGTGGTAAAATAATTTTGCTACTTTTTGTAAAGCCGAAAAAAACAAAAAATTCCAACAAATTAAAGTTTCACATATCTGCAGGCAATCATCCTGTTGTTTTGCATTTTTGTTGAGCAGTACATCAGTTTGTGCCTTATTATCAGATACATATTTTCAATAAAATAAGCTTTTTAAGCTTTAGTATTCGAATTATAAGAAGAAATACATACATACATACATGTTATGTTCTGTTCCCCATCAAAAATAAAGTGAATAAATTGAATGGACAAGTGAAAAAAACTCGCGGGAAAAAAATCATTAACGATTAGGGGAATTTTATTCTGGCGTGAAATTATTCACTGGAATATGTTTCACGATTGCAAATATAGAGAAAGGGGAAAAGTTTCGAGTGAAATATTAGTCATGATAGGGGTGAATATGTAATACTACTATTAAAAAACTTAATATATGCCCCTATTATGATTCACAACTGAATTTATAGCTTAGTTGTAGTTGTCAAATTCTTATTAACTCAATTTAACTTCCAATCGGCTGTTCAATAAGTTGTCTTCGTTATGTTGTTACGAGTATTATGATTTACAACTATTCTGAGTTTAGTTGTATAAGCTGTCAAACTGCGACAACTACTTTTTATCAGTTGTGTTTCTGCCTGCGAGTGATAAAAATGGAAAAAACAACGTAACTTTGTATATATTTTATAAAATATACAATAAGAATTTATACGTACGAGGGCGGTTCGGAAACTTCTTAGCCTAGCACAAAAAGCGCGGTATAAACAGAAAAAAGTTAAGTGTTTTGGAAACTTCCATCTATTGTATGAACACATGTTAAATTTTGTTTCGATCTGGCAACTCCTTCATATAGAAACAGGTGTTCAAAAAAGACGCATCCGTGATTTTTTTACAATGGAAAAATTAGAAATGCGTGGTGTCATTAAATATTTACATAAAAAAGGTTTATCGGGACAAGAAATTCATAATGATATGGTAAATGTGTTAGGTGAAAGTGCTCCTTCATATGCAACAGTAAAAAATTGGGTTGCTGAATTTAAACGTGGTCGTACAAGCATTGAAGATAGTGGACGTCCAGCAACAACAACAGAAATTGTAGCCAAAGTGCATGATATGGTGTTAAATGATCGACGAATAAAAGTGCAGGAAATAGCTAATATCATGGGCTTCTCAAATGATCGAGTCCATTTAATTTTGCATGAAGAACTACATATGAAAAAGCTTTCTGCAAGATGGGTGCCGCATTTGTTAACAGTCGACCAAAAACGCATAAGAATGAACATTTCTCAAGCTTGTTTGGATCGTTTTAAGCGAAATAAAATGGATTTTAAGCGTCGTTTCATATCTGTTGATGAGACATGGATCCGCCACTATACTCCAGGGACAAAAGAACAATCCAAGCAATGGACTGAAGCTGGAGGAAGTGCCCCAAAGAAGGCAAAAACAATTCAATCGGCTGGTAAGGTTATGGCAACGGTTTTTTGGGACTTCAAAGGTATTTTATTGATTGACTATCTGCAAAAGGGTAAAATAATAAATTCAGAGTACTATTGAAACCTTTTGGATCAATTAAATGTACAAATTCGAGAAAAACGTCTTCGCTTACAACACAAAAAAATTATTTTTCATCAAGACAACACACCAGCGCACAAGAGTGTTTTAACAATGGCTAAAATCAACGAATTAAAGTACGAGTTGCTTGACCACCCACCTTATTCTCTTGATTTAGCTCCAAATGACTTTTACCTGTTCCCAAATCTAAAAAAAATTCCTTGCTGGCAAGCGTTTTACCTCAAATGAAGATGCAATTACAGTTGTAAACCACTATTTTGAAGACCTTGAGGAAAACTATTTTAATCAAGGGATATAATTGCTAGAAAAGCGTTGGACTAAGTGTATTGAAGTTTTAGGAGATTATATTGAAAAATAAAAATATTTTTGAAAAACTAACTATTCTCTTTCATTGATAGGCTAAGAAGTTTCCGAACCGCCCTCGTACATATACTAAAATTAATTTCATCAAAATTACAAAAATAAAACAGGAAATTGATCGCCTAATTGAGTAGTCAAAGCTGCTTTGATTCATTGTGAACTGTGTTGTTCAAAAATATTTAAAACATCATCTAGTTCATTCAGCAAATAATCTAAAATTACTAATGAATCTAAAAATATATGAGTAGCTTATTTTGCTTTCTTTAATGCATTTACGTACTTGGCAGTTGGTAATTACAATAAGTTTCTTCGACTTCTAACTCTGCGTCGGTACGCATAAGATCCATATTTTTTTCCTCTGAATCTTCCGAAAAATACATTTCGACAGATATATCCATTTTTATAAATTAATTTATATATTTTCCAAAAATATTATCAACACACTTTGAATATACAAACATATGCATGTATATATCTAATAGTTGATTCAAGTTGTCATCATAGCTGCCAGATTTGACGATTTATCGTCATTTTGACGATTTTGGGTCCTAAAAATGACATAGTGACGATGACGATTTTAAATAATTCAAGTTTGAAACCTTGAACTGCTCAAAATTGTAATGAGAAACTTTTTAAAAGCTAGTTTGCTTAAAACTCAAAACTTTTATTTAATTGATTATAACAGCAAAAACAATTTTTTAAATTTTGAAGACATTTATTTAGCAATATTTGCTAGAGACGTATTGGAAGAAGCACAAATAAATCCAAAAGAAAAATATGATATTAGTAATAATTGTGTTAATTTTTATATAGAGCTTTGTGATCAGATATTACCAAGATTTCATTTTGAATATAAATATAAAGCTGTTGGCCAAATTTATCCATTTAATATTATTAATGAAGAAAAAAGTTGGTTTTCTGAAATTATAAAATAATTAGATATTTAGAAGAAGATAATTAAAATTATTGTCCTGATAAAAACATATATTTATTGGATTTTTGGAAAAAAATATCATAGATGCAAACTAAGGATTCTAGTCATTTGTTTCCGGTTTTGACTAAATTTATTAAAAAAATTCTAGTTTTACCACATTCTTCAGCAAATGTGGATAAAATATTTAGTCAGGTAAACATAAATAAGAATAAAGTAAGAAATTCATTGAAAAAGTCGTCTTTGGAAGCAAAAACAAAGGATTATTTAAACCTAAGCAAATGTAGCTGCTATGATCTAGCAGTTTTACCTGAATTAATCAATATGGTTAATTGCAATTTATATTTATAAAATATATTGGGTCTAATTCTTCATTCCGTTCCGCAAGTGCGGTAACGTTTTTTCGTACGTATTTGTAGATATTTTTCTTCATTTTACCTTTGCTAACATTTTATGACGAAAAGCTAACGGAAAGAACAAAAATGTAAGAAAAAGTATAATTTCAACAAAAGAAATTTTGTGATGTATGTATTTTTAAATTTTTATACCCTTCACCAAAAATGGTAAGGGTATTTATAGGTTTGTCATTACGTGTGTAATTTTTTATTTATAGATATCATATTGCTGCACAACGAATACTCTAGCTTGTTTAGGACTTCAGCCAGAACTTTGCTAAATATGGATTGGGCAACATTGACATTAAAATCCTTGCTAACACTGTGCTGGTAGCTACCTTCTGCAAAAAAACTCAAACAAGCACACAGTTTATCTTTTGCAGAAAGTGCTCCTTGACGACAGCCTACTGAACTTGCAGACTCCAGCTCAGACAAAATATATTTAAATGCAACTTTATTTAAGCGAAAATTTTTTTTTAACTGTAAAATTAAATAATGATTTATGCCACAAATGTGTTTATAATTTTATTTATTCAAACATACTCTCTTTCATTCATCTGCAAAACATCTTCTGTTTTGTAGCGCAAAAATCTTCTTTCTAGGCGTATATTTAAGCAGTCATCGTCACTACTATCCTCAAAAAAGGATATTGTGTCCATATTATAATTATATATTTTCTGCGTTTATATATTTTACATATATTTTACTTATAAAAATTGTATTTGCTCTTACAGATTTGAATATATTTTTTAAATGTTTTTTAACAGCTGCCACAATACCAACTCATAGTTACTTAAAACAGGGATGTTAAATCTTCTCTGCGGAAAGCTTATATCGCAGGAATGAATAATTACAATTTGCATATCGGTCGATATTTCTTTCCGTTAAATTTTCTTTTTCGTGCGGAACCACGCGGAACCCATTATACATATCGCACTTAATCAACAAGAGGGTATTGACTCAAAATTTTGCATTTATTGCAAGAATTTGATGTACAATGGTCATATCTACGCACTGTAAAACTATTACACCATTTTCTCCACTCTTTCCAAAAAAAAAAAAAAAAAAACAGTTGCATCTCTCTTTGTGACAGAAGAGTAGTCTGTTTTCGTTAACAATTATAAATTTATTGTATAAATTTTATTGTAGTTTTTATACATTTTAGCAAAAGTGTTTCCAAAAATGAAATTTAAAATGCATATTGTACTAAATTGGAAAAAAATAAATTAAGGATTTAATTTTTTAATTTTTTTTCCATACAATGTACATATATATATATATATATATATTTCAAAGTATTGAAAAAAATGCAACATACTTACATGTGATTTTATTGTGAATTCTAATTGAAGTATCTGATTTCTGTATTTAAAGGAATGCTGTTTTATTGATAAGATTTATTGATTTAACAGTTTTGTTATTTTTTGCCTCTGATAAAATATGTTTTGTTGGTAAGAAAAGCGGGTTTTTTCATTTGACGTTTTTATGACGATTTCAATAAGCTATTTGACGATAATGTCGATTTTTGGCCAAATATATGACGATATTACCTCAAAAAATATGGCAGCTATGGTTGTCATATTAAGGTTGACAAGAACTTAACGAAGACAACGAAAATTAGTTGTAAACCATAATGCAATGAAATATTTGAGTTGAGTTGTAACATTGACAACTCAACTTAGTTGAGATGTGAATCACAATAGGAGCAGTAATTTTAAACATAAATGACCACAGTTGCATTAAAACTTATTTAAAAATTTTTTAAATTACTGATCAGTCGCTTATCAAATAAAATATCGGGATAAGCAAAATTTCCAAATATTGTAATTTTCTAACTGACTATCGTAGGAACATTTCGTTGACCAACCCATTTTAAAATTTTAAAACAAATTATTTTGAAAGCCTTTTTTAATTCGAAAAAAATATTTAACATTTGCAATTACATATATATAAAAAGAATGTAATTTATATACATATAATAAATACTTATGCTAAGTCCTAGAGTTGTAAAATAATCTTAAGCAGGTTTAAGCTATAAGACGGAAATATTTTATGCATTTGACTTTGTGTTTGGGGGCTGTGCACATATTACGTAACGCTCCAAGGGAGGAGCGGGGTTTAAAGATTTGTTACGGATTGAAAATTTTGCACTGAAAAATTATTAAAAAGCGTTACGTTGGGCGGGGGTGGGGGTATAAAATCACTGAAAACAGCATTACGTAATATGTGCACAGCCCCTTGTCGGGTTATGTACAAGTGTGCATAACCAGGGATGATAGTTTTTACATATGTACGTTTTTTGGTACAATTCAAAAAGTACTACCTATACCCCCTTGACCTACTTGGTTCTAATTGAAAAATTTTCGATGTTATTAATTCTTATTAATGAAGGACTTTTAAACTGAATAAAAAAAATTTACTCCCGAAAATAGTATATCTGGAAAAACCGGTAGTATAGTACATTTGTTATTCGAATGTTACGAAATGAAAGTGCAAATTAGATGTATGAACATTATTTAAAAATGAAAATATTTGTATAATAGGTTTTTCCCGCGGCTTCGCTCGCCTTGAAGCCATACTATAGTAAATTGGATTGGATATTGACGTGACTGTCGGTAATACAGTGCGACGTTATTACAGCACTCAGGGTTGGGGCTTCATTACATTGGGCTATTTTACACTGGATTAATTATGCTGGCATAACATGATAGTTTTTAGGCGAGGGTGAAGAGAGCTCTTTGGCACAATTCAAGGCGAATTTATTACCAGGTGGATGCAGTGGCGAATTCGGGCGAATTATAATCAAGGCGAATTAACCTTCAATGATAATAATATTATTCTATGAGTTCTTGTGCATGATTTACGATTTTTTAATTGTTCAGAGAAATATAATATTATTTTTTATTAAAAGGCATTTTACAAGTGAAAAACTAAAAAAATTTAAGTGTGAAATTTTTTAAGGGAAATGGAACTTTGTTCTGTGTTCCCAAAGACGATGAATTTCGCAACAAATGGAGTGAAATCAGTGGAGTTAATCTTTCAAAATTTGCAAAAGTTTGTAGTGACCACTTTTTACCTTCCAGCATAATTCATCTTGGAAGAAGACCGTCGCTCTTGCTGAATGCTGAACCTTTCAAAAAACAATTTTTAGTATGCCTGCACAAAAATGTATATGTACATAAATTAATTATGCAAATAACCAATTTTAACTAAAATAAAGTCTAACATTAGGATATCATATCAATATACATATGTTGCACAATAATTCACTTTGAATATAACACACGTGTTGTTAAAACGTCCATTTAAAAAAAATACATAAAATCAAACAACTAAATATAAGTATAATGTTTAAAATAATTTATTTAAATATTTAACTTAATAAATACGTTTAAATGTTCAACTTAATAAATACGTTTATATAAATCAAAAGTTCATTAGTATTTAGTGGTTTAGCTTTTTTGGGCGAATGTTTGCCAATTCTGACCATACCTTAACTTATGTTTTAAACATTGCGAAAGAAAATTTTGCATATACATCGGTTTCAGCAATATTATTTTTTATATGCAATGAATATTTTGATACATAATTAAACTGTAACACATTCTAGTTCAGAAGCAGGAATTTCAGGTTCTTCATCGTTATAAACATTTTCTGCCATTTGCCAAACTTGCATTATATTAACTTCCCACACAGAACAAATGATTCAAGGCTCATAAGGATTCCATGAGAACTCAGATATTTTTGCAGTGTGTCCTCCGTGTTTGAAAAGTAATTCAGGTGTAACATCCTCTGCATCTTCGGTACTTTGCTCCTCTCCGATTTTTGACAAATCCCAGACACGCAAACGGTGGTCGATGCCAGATGAAGCCAAAATAGTTTCATTGTGAAGTGACCACTGTACTTGGTAAATTTTATCATTATGCGACTCAAAGGAATGTAGTTTTAATTTTAAATTACGCATGTCCTATAATGCTACTGTTTTGTCAGCCGAACCGGTGGCCAAAACAAATTCTAAATAAGGATTAAAACTAAGACAATTAACTTCAGCTGTATGTGGATCTACGGTGTGGTATGTCTTGGACGTGTTATTATTACGTGTGTCCCATATCATTAATTTTTGATCATCTGCCACAGAACCGAACAAGGATTCGTGAAGTAAATTCCATGCCACATCTTAAACGACTGCAGTAGCTGTATTTTTCTTCCAAATTTTATATTCCTCATTAATGACGCGCTCCTCAACATCATAATCGAAAGATTCCACTGTTAAAACATATCCATATATACTTTATTCACTTTATTTTACACAATTTACTTATTAAACGTTTTTTCATAAATTCTCCAATAGCTAAAATTTTTGCTTGTAATTGTTTTGTTTACACTTTTACTTTTGACAGCGAGGGTAATGAATTCGCCTGAATTCGCCGTTTACAGTCACAAAATGCCTGTTGTTTGTTTTGTTGGCGAATTGTTGTAGTCATACCTGGTATGAATTTGCCTTAGCACAATTTTTCAACCAGCCTCAAACCCGCATTAGCAGCGTTGTCAACTTGGTGCGTTTCGCACCTTTTTTGGTGCTTTTCTAAATGTTTTGTGCGAAAAATATCTGAATTGGTGCGTGGTGCGCTTTTTTTTTTTAATTTTGGTGCGTTTTTTAATTTTGGGTGGCTCCAAAGCATATTAAACACAAAAGAATTTTGTACAAAAAATACAACTGTTTCAATACCATTTCATTCAACTGTGTACAATTTTTACATTCAATTTTACAGATCATAATAAGAGCAACCATTAATGATGTTTAAGAGGTACCAAAACACATTCACAAAAACCGTTAAACCGTCTTGTTGTTATAGATAATTTGTAACATTTCATTATAAGAAATTTGTTGTCCCTTTTAGATTTTCATATTGTTTGTTGTCGTAAAAGTTGCTGTCAAGTCAGTTAAAGAGCGTAGCAAAAACAAAGTATTCTGGAGATTAGCGATCATTGTTCAATTTTTATAAAATGCATAAAAAATGCGTTTATATAAATTGTTGTAACACTAAAATTAATAAAATTTCTATTTACTAAAAGAAATATTTAAAGTTAGTATCAATAATGGAGTCTAAAAAAGGAGATCATAAGCGAAATACAAAAAGATTTGGGAATCACAATGTGAGTTTAAGCAATGGATTCGGCCTTGAACAAATAATAACACAAAAGCAAGATGATATTGCAAATCCAACCTTGTTCGGCATGCTGGTACACGGAAACACATTGCAGCTTTAAGCCCAATTAGCTACAAACCACATCAAGAACCAACATTGTACAAAATGATTTATCCCATTACAAACATGATATCATGCCATTAGCAGTACAATTTGAATCCGATGTCGAAATATTATCTAGAATTGAAAAAGTGTGGATAATGATTCACTTCATGCAATGGCACAATATTGATTCAACATTAGAATTTTGGACTTAAGTTAAATGTTGTAAAGACGCAAAATAAATTCAATAAAAAAAAAAATTCTGAACTTGGTGCGTTTTTTGTTGAATGGCGCGTTTTTTTCTCCATTTTGGTGCCTTTTGAAATTTCAAAGTTGACAACGCTGCGCATTAGCCACACAAAACTAATACATACACTCTTTCGAATACACAGGTTCTGTGTTTTCTTTTTTACAGACCCTATTTACTGCCTGTTTTTAGAAAATGAAAACAAAATTGTGAGTGAGAATTTATATTGAAAAAAACAATAAAATACGAAAATTTGTTTTTGTTTTCAATATAAATTCTCACTCACTATTTTGTTTTCATTTTCTAAAAACAGGCAGTTAGTCGTTGGTTAGCGATCGTCGAGTGAACATGAATTTCAAAGAAGAAGGGGGTTGGTCGCGCCAACAAACTTTATGCAATTATTTTTTAATAAAACAGTATGAAACATTCTCAATTCATTTTTAATTTTTTGTATAGGTATTTTATATTTTTTTATTTTATTTATAAGCAGAAAGTATTTTTTGTAAATAAGGCGGTTTATGTTTATTAATTGTTAATTGATTAAATTTCTCAATAAATCTTTTAAAAAACATGAATTTTTTTAACGATTAATTATAAAAATTCTCACAATTTACTTAAAAACTAAAAAAGTTCTAAGAGAATCATTAAGTTACATACACAATTAAATTGAAAAAAGTTTGCTAAAGTTTTTTTATTAGTAGGTATA
This sequence comes from Lypha dubia, assembly GCA_947311025.1. Classification (NCBI taxonomy): domain Eukaryota; kingdom Metazoa; phylum Arthropoda; class Insecta; order Diptera; family Tachinidae; genus Lypha; species Lypha dubia. The sequence continues at coordinate 72,306,201 of OX371261.1, read as the reverse complement.
GAAGATGTGAAGCAATTCAAAAGTTTTTATATTTATGTTTAAAATTTTCCATCATTGCAAAAATATTTAGTAAATTCGCTTCTTATACTTGAAATTCCTCCTAAAATAATTGCCAATGCATCATCACTTATTATTCTCGCAATATTTCTGCCAACTATGTTCCGTAATGTGCACAACGAAAGACAAACTTCAAATTAATAAAAAAACACTAACACACACAAAGCTGAGTACACGTATACATTATATGCCAGGTGAATTAGTCTAGTGTAATTTCGAAAGAACAAAAATTGTGCGGCTTAAAAATTGTTCTAGTGTAAATATGCTCATTGAAAAATAATTTTTTTATGTTTCGTAAGAAATAAAATTTTTTTTTTTTAATAAAAAGTATCCTATGTTACTTTTAATAGCTCTAAGAATATGTGTACAAAGTTTCAGGATGATCGGTTTAGTAGTTTTTGCGTGAAAGCGCTACAAACAAACTTACATTCCCATTCATAATATTAATTTTGGTCTGCAGTAGCAGCAATGGAAAATGAATTGGATGAGTTTGCTAGAGTTACCAGAGGAATATTGTCAATCCAAACTTATCAGCGAATGTGGACAGAATATTTTCATTAAAAAAACAAAGAAACGAAATAGACTACATAAGTCAACTGTTTAAGTATAATTCAGACACAAGACTTATTAAAAAATACATTATTCTTGCTGCTATAATTTTGAAATAACAACTGGTTTAAGTAAGTTAAAAAACCAAAAATACAGATGTTAGTACTATTGGGATAGAAAGGGGACAATTTTGAAAGCTCGTTGGTACAAAACTATTTTTCCCATTTATCATCTCTTTGTATAAGTATTTTAACAGCTAACCACATACATAGATCCAAGCACAAATATAAACGTACCTCAACCAAATTAATATAAATAAACAAATACATATGTATAATAAGTCGCATAAAGCTAACTATGTATAAGCATGCTGCTTAGTTAAATTAAGACATCGTTTAATAACGAGTGAAATTAATTAATCTGTAAACAACAAGTTTTTTGATTTTTCTTCTTAAAAAAAAAAAAATACTTAAGCAATTAAACCACAAACAACTTGTTGCATTTTAATATACATAATTTATTTTTAAACGTTTATGTAAATGACCTCAAATTGTATACAGTTCATTCATTTGTTTGGATATAAAACTTTTAATATGTAATAGGAACATAACGAAAATAAAATTTGGGAATATCTGCATTTAAAGTTCACTAGAAATCAGTAAAAATGGATGTCTGGAGTTTATTTGTTGGTGATTCCACAATAACATCTGGCGGAATAATGCGTACAACAATATATCGCGACTATGAACAGTTTCCCTATGGAACATTGGAACAAAATTCTATACCGACTTCAAAAGATTCATACATTAAAGTTCAAGGTAATCAACATTTAAAGAGATAAAAAATAATATGTAATTGGAAGCAGCAACCCACTTATTAACGATCCAAATTGCTGCGTAACTATATATGTACATATGTACATTCATACAATAAACGACATGTCGTTCATTTACTAATAGAACGACATAACTCCAAAAAATCCATTTCGACATAATCGCAGTTGAAGTTTTTGATTCGTTCTCACCATTATGTCTGACTTATTCTCTTAAAATGTAGAAAAAAATAGAGATGAATGTTATACACAATATAAAGCATGAAATGATGAGAAAGTATATATGATTAACTCCAAAATTAAAATTTATAGTTATGACGTTGTGTTAGTAAATGGGCGATAGTTTCATGAGCATGTGTGTATGTACATATATACATATAGATGTAGCTACTTAAACACATGTACATATTTAAATGAATGTATATGAGTATATAAAAATTATGTTCACCAGATTCGTATAAAGCAAACCCATCATAATTTGTACAAATATTAAATTTCCATGTTAATGTAGAATGTAAATATACAATGTCAGCTAGTTCACAAAAAGTATTATAAATTGCTCGCTTTCCACTACTTTGCACTGGTACACTTTGTTAAAAACGATAATGCGTATTTTTATCTTGTAGTTAACGTTGCCATAATTTTGTTTAAATAAAATGCAAATTAAAAAAAGAAACTGATTTTCCAGTGATATTTATGGTTTATTTAATTTATTTTATAAAAAAAAAATACTACTTTATGAGCAAAAAACCAAATACAGAACTGCTCAATGCTTCGAAAAACTGCAAAATACAAATAAATCTGCACATTTGGCAACGCTGCGTGTGGCAAAAATACGTGAGTGAATGCGCACATACAAACATTTGTATGTAAATGTACATACCAACACATTCTCCTTTAGTACGGGATAGTCATACTTCAAAATATATAAACTTTGCAATATAAATCTGAAATGTTAAGTCATATTTCAAAATATATACATACATAAACTTTGCAATATAAATCTGTAATTTTAAGTTATTCACAAACGTTTTATTAGAGGCTAATAAGCCAAATCCGCTAAAGTATACACAAACGCTCAATAGCAATATGAGGTAATTACACACTAATAAACTCGAAAATTATATTGTAGGCATCACGCTGTTTAATAAGTTACATTTGCATTTTTTAAAGTAAAAAAAATCCCTATTTACTTTACATATATACATATATATATATATATATATATATATATATATATATATATACATATAACTATAATTTTTTTTATTAAATTATATATGTACATATTTTACAGATACTATATTTCAATTCTCCCGATTCTTCCAATCCTTCTGCAACGTTAGCATATCGTTAGCTAAAAATCCAAAACCACGTTCCCTTTCTAATATGGGAAAGAATTCTTGGAAAAATAATGGCAAGCTAAGAGGTTGTCTAGAATTGAGATGTTATTGTACCTACCAAGAACTTGGTCCTTATTTTGACCTCAGTACTTTTACGGCCGAAACTTTTTGCATAGAAACTTAGCCTTATTTTCACATTTATGTTTTTGTGCGGATCTCACTCCTTTTTTCTAAGCTGTATAAGTATTTATATGTACTGCTTATCAGGGCCTGCCAGTGAACGAAATTTAAGCTTTCTAGGTATACTGGAAGTGCCCCATACAAAGAAAAGTTGGAAATAGCCCGTTTAAAAATCATTTTTGTTAATTGCTCGTCAGGACTTACCTGTGTACCAAATTTCAGCTTTATAGCTATACTGGAAGTGCCCCATACAAAGAAGCGGTACCCTAGTCCCCCAGATTAAAAGTACCCGTTTAGAAATCATTTTCGTTAATTTATCATCAGGAGCTACCTGTGTACAAAGTTTTAGCTTTCTAGCTGTACTGGAAGTGCCCCATACAAAGAAGGGACATCCTAGTCCCCCCGGGTGGAAAGTGCACGGTTAAACATCATTTTTGTTATTTTCTCATCAGGGCCTAGCTGTGTACTAAATTTCGACTTTCTAGCTATACTGGAAGTGCCCCATATAAAGAAGGGGCGCCCTAGTCTCTTTCAGGTGGAAAGTGCCCGTTTTCGGATTTTTCTGGTTTATTTCTCACCTACCTGTGTACCGAGATTCAGCCCTCTAGCTATACTGGAAGTGCCCAATAATATTGATGAGTCAGTGAATATGTACTAAAATATGGACTTTTCACACCTTAATATCTCCGGAAGCTTTTACGATAGAACAAATTTAAGCTGTGAGGTCACCTCTGTGGGGAGACCTTATGTTTCAAGTTTCATTGTATTATGATCAAGGAGCAAAGTTATGAGGGTGTAAAAACAGCTCGAATGGTTTCGTGTAGATATACACACTGTGTGGCCGGAACTGCTATTAGGAACATTTTTCTAAAATTAAATTTAAACATACAAAAACTGCTCGGAATAGGAACTGATAATGCGAATGTAATGGTAGGTAAAAATAAAAGTGTCCATGTTGCCCTAAAGAAGGAAGTTCCACAACTGATTTTGGTAAAGTGTCTATGTCATTCATTCCAGCTAGCAGTTAATCAATCACTTAATCCTGCCCGAAAATTTAGAGTTTCTTGTTTACGAGACCTACAGTTGGTTTTCAAAGAGTTCAAGCAGGCAAATATCATACAGAACTCTATATAGACAATTAAATGAAGGTAAAAGGTTGAAATTTTTAAATAAGCTTAATAATAACAATAATTTTTTGTAGGAGCCTTTAAAAATTCCAAAAACGTCAGTATCACGAATATTAACGCAACGGGATGAACTAAAACTGCATTTTGAAACAACCTCTATTGATGAAAAATGTCATAAGGCAAAAATATTAAGCGAACTCTATAACGATAATGTAAGGCCCTATGCTCCTTATAGGATCGACGGGAACATATATATATATATACATATATATAACGATAATGTAACTATTTGTACTTGGTACTCTTAAAGCCAATTTTACACGAGGTCCAAGTAGTAAACAAAATATTTCAAGGCCGTGATAACGATTCAACTCGTCTGTTAAGAGAGGTTTCGTTGCTTTTGAAAAGTTATTGCGATGACAATATAGATGTTTTATTTGCGGATTTTGAAGATTTTATAACATTCTCATATAACCTTGGACACGAATTAATAAATGCGAAATTAACCCTAAGCTCTCTTTTTTGTGTCTTATTTCTGATCTTCTGGTTGAATTTACTGTTTTGATGTGTTCAGGGACTTATAGTAAAATTTCACGGCGAATATTTTTGCGGAACATTTTAACCCCTTAAATGCCTGTTTTAATGGTGTTTTTTTGCTATTTTTTAAAATAAGGACAAAAAAGACCCTTACGTTGAAGAGTTAGAGGGTTAATATATTCTACAAAAATGTTCCTTGTAATATTTTACATAAATTTGCTATACACACCATATACTTTAAACGTAAGCTTTACTCGATTTTCTCTGCCGATTTACAATACAATATTTGCATTTGGGGGGAAATTTACCTCCCCCTAAAATGAAACCCAGATGTAAACTTTCAAAACGCCGATACACGTGTCTTTTTTTTTGTCTCTTCTATCAAACTTTTTTGGTCGGATCTTGTAATTTTAGAAAAAATTTGATTTTGTTGTTCAGTGTTATCAGTCACTTTTTAGGTTAATGTTAACTTGTAATAACCAAAAACCATTAACCTGCCAGATAGCATTCTAAAAATAACTACAGGTGTAAGTTGTAATAATGGCCCTTAATATACATACTTATGTACATATACTTAAGCTTTATACAGACGATTATCACTGTTATCAATATTGCGAATTTTCTGCACATGTACCGACAAGAAAGAATTGCCAGCACAAGGTGTATTGTAAGTTCAAACGGCTGTCAGAAATTTTTCAGAAAAGTTAACAATTTTTTGCCAGATAATAATAAGATAATGAATTTATCTAACAACGCTGTCAGTCAAGGCCGTGTCAGATACAAGTTCATATCTTTGCGTGACGTTTATAATTTTGATGAAAAAGCGTTAAGCAAAAGGTGTATGACACAATAAAAACTTTGACAACACTCATGCATTGTTGGTTTACATATAAAAGCTGTTGGTTGTTTTTACATTTAATTGTCAAAACGCGCAGAAAGATGAGAGTTGCCTAGCTTTTCGTTTCGCGATACGTTAAAAGTACTTTATGTGACATGTTTCGTTTAAGTATGTACATTTCACATTAAATATCAAAGCGAATCTGTATCTGACACGGCCTTCAATATATTGTCAGTTCACACGGTTGTTAGATTATTGTATAACAATAATTGTCAGATTCTCTCAGAGAGCATAAACACTATGCAATATGTAGCATATCCAGAACTGCTGTTTTTAGTTATTTCTAGCCAAACTTAATAATGTGGAGATGCAAATATTCATTATATTTTTTTACCTTCTTTTCTAACATATTAGTTTTTCTAAAATAATAATTTAACCAGTGCTCAAATAAAACATTCAAACTGAAAGATATTTGCCGCTTATAACTTTAAATGGAAAATAAAAACAAATAAAATTGATAGAAATATAAAACAATATTTACATTTTTGTAATGTTTTTCATTTAAAAGACTCTTATCGAAAAAAATGAATGAAAGCACTTGAATCTAACTGATGAGGAATTCAGACAGAAAGATAGACTATCAAATTCTGCAACACGATTTTTTAGCAACGTTATTCAGAGCGATATATAATCTACAACAACTAGGTAAGATATTTTAATAAATATTTGTAGTTATTAATTACACTGCACTATAGCAACTTTTGTCTGATTCGTGACTTTTACCACGTGATGTTTGCTAATTTAAGGTCGCTGATTCTAAAAATACTCTACTTTTTTTATAACAGCTCTAGTTTACGAGTTATAGCTTTGCGCTGTTGAATAGTGTTAATTTGCTGATAATTATTTTGTTTGACAGTTTTCATAAAATATTTTCACATGACATCGTCAAGACGAATTGGTGTGAATAATCCGAATAATTTTTGTTTTATTTGTGGAGAATTATGTTTAAGGAATGTCGTTTAAACGTGACAGCGGTCGTAAAATAATGTTAATTGAGATACTTTGGTAACCCGCTGGAAATGAAACATAAGCCTTGGGTTACGCAAATGGAATGCAAAACATGCGTTGAGTTCAGCGTTACCGTTCACCCGACTAAAGTCGCAATTTGACCCTTTTTCGGCGGTCTGCGACTTTTTGTGAGACTTTTTTTATCACCGACTTTTGCGACTTTTTTAATTTTGTTGCAACTTTTTACCCTTTTTTGTATTTTCTCACAAAAAGCATTTAATTTGCAGTAAATTAACATATGTTTTTATTATTTTTATAAAAAACATCGTCAAAATTTAAAAGCAATTCGCATATTATTGTTCATTTGGCAACACTTTTGTTATCATCATGGTGAAATAAGTATATGTATAACAAAAAAGTGGATAATGCTTGTCAAATAATTACACCATTTTGACGTGTGATATCCACAAAATTATCATAGCAAAAAATAATGAGCTGCCGTTACGAGACCACCTGGTAAACTTATTTCACCACGCTTGTCATGTATACAATTTTGGCATAAAATTGGTAATTTAAAGAATTCGTTAGACGAACCAATGTTTCCTAATTTGTACAAACTGGCCGTACATGTATTAACTCTACCTCACAGCAGTGCTTGTGCAGAAAGAAGTTTTTCGAAATTAGCTTAACTTAAAAATAAATTAACTAATAAATTAAAAGTAAAAACATGCAACACTATGCTGTCAGCGTTAAATTTAATGGATAAAGACATAGAATACTGTATAATACTTATTTTTAAATATAGAAATGAAATTTCAAAAAAATAGTATTTATGTATGTATTCCTTAGTTATATTATAGAATAAAAATTTGTTGAAGTACAAATATATTCACCTAAAAAAAAAAAAATAAGAAATAATGCACCAAGATCAAACGAATGCAATTAAAGTAAAAAGCTCACTGCGCTTTACTCGGAGATTTTTAAATTTTGTAAAAAATATCTTAACCTAACTTGATTTTTTTAGCAGAAATCCCATTAATTTGACTTTGGCAACATACGACAGCCAAAATATGTATAGAAGCATATATAATGCATCTGCATATGTAAAAAAATATGATAAAAATGGATTCTGCAATAAGCTTTTTTTTTGTTATGCTTTTTATTAATACTTTATTTTTATAAAACGACCTTTTGTGCGACTTTTCAAAAATTCCTAACGGTAACCCTGGTTGAGTTTCTCCGTTTGTGTACAAATAAGAGAAGGAACAAATATAGGTACGAAACCGCTATGATCTGGAATGAAACCCAGAACCAATACGACGAATGTTATTATTGTTTGGTGAATACAACTGGAATCAACCGAAAATTCGAGCAGTTTGAGCACTAAGGTATCATCTGAACCTAAAGCTGATTTACCACAGGAGAAGCCTATGCAAAAAACTAAGTGCTGAAAATATAAAAGCAGACATTTTCGATGGACCACAGACAACATCGTTACTTTTAGAGACATTATGACAGAGATTGATAAAAGGGCATTTGTTTGGCTTGTTGAAAATTTTTTGAAAATAAAAAAGTTCTGACTATCCTCAACATATCGAACAACTAATGAGTCATTTTCAAAGGGTTGGATGTAACATGAGGATTAAGTTACACTTTCTCTATAACCAAAGGTACTATTTACCCGATAATCTTGGAGATCAAAGTGTAGAACAGGGCGAGCGATTCCTCGCTTTCCTCTGGACACATCACAAGTGGATTCTTTAAATTGAGTTGCAAATACGTCGTTGTCGTAGTACATAATAAAACAAACTATTTGTATTATTGCTTAATATACACATGTTCATAATGTACATATGTTTAACATCATTGTTTTAATTATTACTTACATGTACATTTACAAAGTACACCGTATTTGAGCACTTGTGTAATATTTAATGAAAAGATATTGTTTAGCAATATAAAGAGTTTTAGTAAATTTTAATATTTGCTTAGATATTATAAGCAATAAGCTCTCAACCTAAATTGATTAAATAAATGTTATAAGTATTTATTTTCAAATTTTTTCAACCATTGGAGACTACTTGGTAATTGCGCAACATTAATTTTAAGTTTCGATTTCAGAAAACTTGCCTTTTTAAACTTTTTTGAATAATGTTTGTTATTACGTTGTTTCCAAAGTAACGGTCGTTACCGATTTTCGGATATTTTTTAAATAAAACTGCAACCTAAGCAAATATGTCACGAGGATTGCTTAATTTTGGACCTACGAAAGTTCAAGCATCGGTAGCAACCGAAAGAATTCATAAAAAATGTAGTTTCAATACTTTTTTTGACCATTACAAAGGTAACGGTCGTTACTTTATAAATGTGCTGTTTTCAAATTTCGGAAACAAACATCATGTATTGTAAAATTTTTCATAGGATGTGTCAAGTAAAAAATCTTATTAAATTCTTTGAAATGTTTTTTTTAAGGAATGGGTTTATTTTCAAACCAAAGGAAATTAGTTACCAAAAAAAAAAATTTTTTTTAGTTACGGTCGTTACATTATAAAAAGTTAAACGTTTTTTTTTTTCGTTCATTCATTAATTATGGTTAACAAAAAAAAAAAAAAACATAAACGAAAAGCTATATTATATTTCGTAAAATTAGTGTGTTGAGTTTTCTGCATAGTTTTATTCGCTTTCAGATGAACAATAAACGTCATTATAAGCGTTTAAGGCTGTTCACTTTTCTTTTCGTTTTTTTCTGTATTTTTGCATCTTGGTAAGTTGCTTCATGTTTTTTCAGCTAAAATCAGTTAGAATCCAATTAAGTAAGTCGAAAACAGTTCAAATGCAAAACGCAAAAAAAGAAGGTAACGGTCGTTACATCTTTAAAAAAAAGTTTAAAAAATCAAAATAGGCTTTTGATGCTTATTTGGCCTCACAAAATTCTTCATTTTACTTACCTTCTTATTTTCCGCTACTATAAAAATAAATCGTTTGAATGAATTACGGAAAAAACAAACTTTTGTGCTTTTAGGGTAACGGCCGTTACAGTCGGTGAGGTTGTTTTGAACTATTCACAAAAAATTAAATTTTAACTTGTCGCCTTCAAAATTGTTGCTGAGCATGAAGAAAATTTTCAACTTTCAGCTGCTTTTTTTGTTCTTAAACTACCGTTAAAACAGTGTTGCCAAAGGGTTTAAAAAGTGACCGTGCACTTCACAGGAAAAAGACGTGCACCGTGTATTAAAGTCAAAGCAACATATTTTTGTTATTATAAAGAAAATTAAAGTTAATAATTCGGAAAATGACAGATAAATTTATTTTGTGTAATATTAGCGGAAAAATAAATTAAAAATAATAATTTTATTTTTGAGCTGTAAGGGGTCATTTTCTGTGGAAACACCCATTACTGGCTAATAAGAAAAAACTGATTTAAATAATGTGCACATCATTGCTTCAATGGGAGGTTTTATGAATGACGCTGTTAATAAATATTTACAGTGGAATACTTCGTAGTTCTCTGGTAAGTAGCCACAATTGTGTACGAAGTTAAATATATTTTATTTTGCAATAGGAACATCGTTGCCAAATGTGCAGATTTATCTGTATTTTGCAGTTTTTTTTTCTAGGCAACCTATAAGCTTGGTAAAATTTGTTTGCCTTTCTAATATGGGAATGAATTCTTGGAAAAATATTGCCAAGCTTATATGTTGCCTAGAAATGAGATGGAATTGCACCTATCAAGAACTTGGTCCTTATTTTGATCTCAGTACTTTTTACGGCCGAAACTTTTTGGATACGAACTTGGCCTTATTTTCACATTTATGTTTTTGTGTGGATCTCACTTCTTTTTTCTAAGTTGTTTTTGTATAAATATTTATATGTATTGCTTATCTGGGCCTACCTGTGTAGAAAATTTCAACTTTCTAGCTATACTAGAAGTGCCCTATACAAAGAAGGGGCACCATAGTCGCACCATATGAAAAGTGCCGGTTCAAAAATCATTTTCATTAATTTCTTATCAGGACCTAGACCTATCTTTGTACCAAATTTCAGCTTTCTAGCTATACTAGAAGTGCCCCATACAAAGAAGGGGAACCCTAGTCCCCCCGGGAGGAAAGTGGTGGTTTTCAGATTTTTCTGGTTATTTTATCACCAAGACCCACCTGTGTACCAAGTTTCAGCTCTCTAGCTTTACTGGAAGTGCCCAATAATATTGATGAGTGAGTCAGTGAGTCAGTGAATATGTACTAAAATATGGACTTTTCACACTTTAATATCTCGGGAAGCTTTTATGGTAGAACTTTCAAATTTAACCTGTGAGGTCACCTCTGGGGGGAAACCTTATATTTCAAGTTTCATTATATTATGATCAGGGGGAGCAAAGTTATGAGGGGGGTAAAAACAGCTCGAATGGTTTCGTGTAAATATACACACTGTGTGGCCGAACTTGGCCTGAGCACTGTTTCAAGGTTGAATAAAAAATGAATTAAAAATTAATTCTCATATTTTATTTCTCTTGAAAACTGGTTAAATAGTTTATATTCTTCTCAATTAGTATCCACTTTACGAAAATTGTAAAGATGGACAATTGAACGCTGATGAGAGGTGTAGCGGCCTTGAAATCAGTACTGATACGTTCTGCTAAAAACTGATTGGATATAAATAATAATATTTTCCAACATAAAAAAACAACTCTTAGTAATTTTGAATTATCATTAATTCAATAAAACTGAACTTGAGCCTGATAATATTACTTTTCATATATACAATTTTTTTTTATTGTAATTGATTCCTCTTAATTGATTATTTCACCTGTAAATAACCTCTTATTGATATATGCATCTTAAATGTCAATAATTTATAAATAAACATTTTTTTTTGTGTTTAACGTTGCCATACTTATAAAAAAACTTCCCGGTTTTTACTGTATTACAAAAAATATGTGCCATAGACGTCCAATATATTTTTCTATTAACGCCGACGAAAATTAAAAGATTGGAAGACTTTGTTGTTTATAATGTTTGGTTATAATTTGAATTGGACCCAAATCATTCAGAATTTTATTGCAAGGCGAATATCAAATTCATAGCTCGTAAAGTATGTATGAGTTTCTGGTAATATTTAAAAATAACATTTTCTTCTTTATTTTCAATTTTCTAAACCACAGTTTGGTTATAATTTGACTTGGACCCAATTTATTTAGAAATTTATTGAAAGGCGAATTTCAAATTCGGGGTTGTATGAAAACTTCAAGAGATCATGACTCGTAAAGTATCAGTCGCTGCTAATATTTATATATAACATTTTCTTCTTAATTCTCAATTTTCTACACCACAGTTTGGTTATAATTTGACTTGAAACCAACTCTACTACTAAAGCCCTCCCTTTTTATATAAAAAATTTTAATTTGTATTGCTAATTTTTCGACCTTTTCTTAAAGTTATTTTTATTTGATTGATGAGCTTGAGGTCAGTTTTTTTATAAAAAACGTTATAATATTATGTTTATCGATATTTCGCTACTCCTTTGTGTAGCTTCTTCAGGATTACATTTGTAAGTAACAAAAAAAACATATATCACTAAAAATTTAAAACAAAACAATATTCGCTTTAAATTGAATTTTTCCGGTTTTTGAAATAAATTAAAAATTGTTTTTTATATTTCAAATGGTTTTTGAATTAAATAATTTATAAACCCTTCTAATTTATTTAAAGTTTTTCCAAATCTTTTTGATTTCCTCATGTTTCAAACTAAAATATTTTTTTTTCAATTGACAACTTGGAAAAAAATTATTTAATTCAAAAACCATTTGAAATATAAAAAACAATTTTTAATTTATTTCAAAAACCGGAAAAAATTCAATTTAAAGCGAATATTGTTTTGTTTAAAATATTATTGTTATATGGTTTTTTGTTACTTACAAATCTAATCCGGAAGAAGCTACACAAAGGAGTAGCGAAGTATCGATAAATAAAATATTATAACGTTTTTTATAAAAAAATTTACCTCAAGCTCATCAATCAAATAAAAATAACTAAAAAATTATAATTTATAAATTATATTTTTTGTTTAACTAGTTTTTTTTTAAGTTTGGAGACACAGGCGTTGGCCACATACCTGTGCAACAATCAATCTTCCATACTATATTTTTAGAAATTACAAACTAGGTTTTTTTTGTGATTTACATGTAATATAATTTTTTTCTTATATTTATTTATATATAAAATTTCATTTTTTTTTTTTTTTTTTTTTGTAATGTAAAGTAGGTATATGTTTAATTGAAAAAATTTTATATATGACAATTGTTTTAAATTCATAAGTAAATGTTTGTACAATGTTTATGTTTTAATATAATTTAAGTTATTTTCTGTTTATAGATAAGTAAATTGATTTTGATTTAAAGTAAGTTGATTTATATTTTTATATAAGTATAAGCATATATTTATATTTGTTTTTGAATAAATTTTGTTTAAATAAAGTTCTAAATTTACACTAAATTGTTTTTTTTTTTGTATTACACAGTGCTCTAAAAATGGTAAAATGATTTCAATTGATTTCAAATCTTTATTCCATGTTCTGGTTGTGATTATTAGCCGTAGCATCGAGAGCAATTAGACTAATCTAAGTATATGTTTCGTTAATAAACTCAAATTTTACAGGTAGCAGTTATATAAAATTTTCTATTATAACTTTTATGCGCTTTTTTTCATTAATGTTAATAATTTTTGTTCTAACTTTCGGCAGATTGTTGCTGAAATCAAGTGAGAATCTATAATAAATTTTCAGTGTTGGATTCTTTTGTGCTTCACAGTTTTGCATTTTATTTCTTTGTGCATTATATAAAAAAAATTTTCCCCCATACATATATGTATGTATGTTTGTATTTAAGTATATTTACATATATGTATGTGTTTATCCATATAAGTATATTTTTATTAATGTATATATGTTTAAATATTCAACCCATTGAGATTGTAAACGTTGCTAAAAATCTGGGAATTTACTTTAACAGCACCCTCACCTGGTCTAACCATATTAATTTCGCCTGTGGTCGTGTGTTTTCTATGCTAAGAAATCTTTGGCAAAGTCATCACTGCACTCCTAGAAGTATTAGAATAATTCTCGCTAAAACATATTTAATGCCTGTACGGGTGTGAACTTTTTGCCAGTTGTGATAGCATTAGGAAAAGAAAACTTAATGTTACTTTTAATAATATAGTTCGTTACGTATATGGGCTGAGGAGATATGATCATGTTTCTTTCTTGGCAAACAAAGGCTGACTTCCAAAACGTCAATTGCTTTGTGTTTGAACAAAGCATCACATTTCATAACGCCGTAGTACAATAATTATACAATGTATACCATTTCAAAACGCCGCCACAAAGAATTTTTAACGCAGTAAGAGAGCACATAAGGCATCGGTTTTATAGTTGTTGCATTGTTTGGGAGCTTTGCATATGTATGTGATTTAAATGCAGTAGCAATACTGTATACAAACTTTGTATGCGAACGTTTTGGAAGTCAGCCAAACTTTATGGTATCTGTCTTGATGACTATTTGAAAGTAAGAATCTTGATACTAATTCATAAAATTATATACACAAAGAGAGATGCAACTACGTGGCCATGGCGCTTTAAATAGACGTTTGATGGGACAGTCGCTACCTAGCAACAAAGTTTATTTTTTTGTTGAAAATTAAAATAAGAATTTCATTTTTTTACTTACATCAAGAAGTTGTTCCAAGTAATTTAACGGTACTAAAAGAGTACAGTAAATTTAGCGTAGAAAACGTATGAAACTTTTTAAATAATATTTTTTTAAATAGACTCACGAATAAAATAATTATTATACGTGTTTTATTAAAAAGAAAATATTTGTGTTTTTCTTTATTTGTTGCAACGACTCTGGACCCCGCTGAGTTCTACCCCAGCAACCAGCGAAATCGTGTCGTTATATCCTAACCCATTATATATTAAAATGTTGTTTTGTATGTACTTGTACTGAGTTCCATGCTGCAATATGAGACTTAAAGTCTTGTGTATGAGACATCGAAAATAAAAATAAATAAATAAAATAAATAAATAAACAAAATAAAAAAATTTTGGGAATTAGAGGAGATTGAAAAGGACATTCAAGTGAGAGGTGGATAGATATTGTGAGCATCTATACCAGAATACTACTATTAGACAACAAAATGGTCGATACGTAGTTCGACTACCTTTCAAAGAAGGATTCATAACTACCGGAGCTTAAAACAGAATATATGAATGTTTTTCAAGAATATCTGGATTTAGAACATATGCAACCAGTAGATTCAAAAGAACCCAACGCTACAAAGCAATTTTCATTTTGTTTACCGCACCATGCAGTGTTTCGGCCTGAAAGCAAAGCAACAAAGCTTCGAGTGGTGTTTAACGCCTCGAAGAAAAGTGAAAGTGGTTTCTCCCTGAACGACGTGCTTCATCAAGGCCCAACACTACAAACAAATTTAATGCAGATTATTCTTAGATACGTGTGTCTTTACAGGGGACATCCAGAAGATGTACCGCCAGATATTAGTGCATGACATAGACCGTCCGTACCAGCAAATCTTATTCCGCAGTCCAAATAAGTTTGTCAAAACCTCCCAATTAAAAACGGTCATATTTGCCTTAAATTGCCCTCCGTTCTTAGCCATCAGAACCCTTCTTAAGCTGAGTGATTACTGCAAACACATGTTTCCAGAAGCTTCAACAATTTAAAAAAAGGAAGTGTATGTCGACGACATTTTGTCAGGAGGACACACGGTTGAAGAAGCAAATGTAAAGCCGAAACAGCTTTCTGACGCTTTAAAGTCGGCTGGCTTCCCCTTGAAGAAAATAAGGTCAAATATCAGTATAATCTTGGAAATTTGTCCCGCGAGGATCTCCTAGACGAAGATTTTTTAAAACTGGACATATCCAGCACGGTGAACACGTTGGGGATTCGCTGGAACGCAATGTCGGACTCATTTTACTACGTCGTGAGCCCGATGCAAATGCAAATTTGGTATACTAAGAGACAGATTTTTTCGGTTATAGCGAAATTGTTCTTGATGCAAGATCTATGGGAATGCTAAGTAGATTGGGATGACGCAGTGCCATTAAATTTGCTAAAAAAATTGAAGTTGTTTGTAAAAAACTTACCTCAGATCTCAACGCTAAAAATTCCTCGATGGGTATAATTTTCCCCGAAGTACCAGATTCAAATTCACGGGTTCTGTGATGCCTCAGAACGGGCTTATTGTGGCGCCGTTTATATGATAGTGATGAGTGAGGAGGGAAAAGTCTATTGTAACTTGCTCGTAGCAAAACCCAAAATAGCACCAATTAAAAGAATCTCTATACCAAAACCTGAACTATGTGGAGCTTTACTACTTGCGAACGGTTACACATTCGATTATCAACTCCTTTTATAGACGGATTCGGCCATCGCACTCGGATGGTTACAAAAACCGCTCCAAACCTTAAAGAAATTTGAAGCAAACCTTGCTGACAACAATCGATGGAAGCATGTTAGGGCGGGAGACAACCACGCGGACCTGGGTACTAGAGGTACTTCTCCGCAAGACCTCGCTCAAAGCCAGTTATGGTGGAATGGTCCCCCGTGGCTAACTCAACCAGTCGACGTCTGGCCAAAACCCCGCGTATTGGGTCCAGTAGATAAAGAAACGAAGCCGATTATAAACGCTCACCAAAAGGTATGTTACCAACACTAGGAGATCAGCGATATATTAGAAAATTTCTCCTCGTATGCCAGGGCTCTTAGAGTTACCAGCTACCTTTTTCGATTCATCAATCGGTCTCGGAAGGGTCCCGTTCCCCCTGATCCATTTATCACTTCCGATGAAATTATCCTAGTGAAAAACCGCCTGATCCTGATTGCCACAAAGATCCCACTTTCCAGGTAATGTGAATGGCTTTATAATAAGCGTCCCCTAGACCGCAAAAGCAGAAAATTATATACACAAAGAGAGATGCAACTGTATTTTTTTTTTTTTTTTTTGGAAGGAATGGTAAAAATGGTAATATGCTGTTTTGTATCAGCTGAGAAAATTAATCACACATGCGCATCAGATGCAGTGCAGAGATGCATTTCTGAACAGGCCCATCTTTACAGACCATTGTACATCCAATTCTTGCAAAAAAACAATTTTAAATATTTTGAGTTAATACCCTCTTGTTGATTTAGTGCGATATGTTTAATATATATATATATTTTTTTTTGTGGTAGTTTTATTATTTATTGAATCTTCAATTATATATTGAAACATCAATAAGTTTTTCAAATCTTAAATCTAAAAATACATTAATATATGTATGTTTAGCCAGTGCTAAACAAAATTTTTAATTCCAACTGTTGATTTTTGATGTTTTACAGCTCTCGTGTACGGCTGAGAGAAAGAGTATCCCTCCTTCTCAACCGGGTGTGGCCTTTATAATTTAGAATGTTGCGCGCAAGTGGATTTGGGTGCAATACTAGTTTTTCAATATATTTTTTTGCGTGTTTTGAAAATACTGTCTTCACCAACGGAACATCAAGATCTTTTTGAATTCGCTGATTTCGGATATACCAGGGGGCTGCAGTAATTGTACGTAGAATTTTGTTTTGTCGCCTTTGAAGTTTTTCTACACTTGATGCTGAGGCAGTGCCCCATAACTGGATTCCATAGGCCCATATTGGTTTCAGGATCGCGTTGTATAACAAAAGTTTACAGTCAAGACTTAATATAGAATTTCATCCAATAAGCCAATTCATTTGGGCTGCTTTTACTTTCATTTGTGTCAACTTTGCGTCTATATGCGATTTCCATGTTAAACGACGATCAAGATGAACGCCTAGATATTTTACTACAGTGTGTTGCGGTATAGTCTCGGTGTTGATTTGTATAGGCGGGCATGTTTCCCTGCGTAAAGTAAAAGTAACGTGTACACATTTCTGCTCATTCACTTTTATCCGCCATTGTTTTAGCCATGTTTCCAATTTTGAGATGTACCCTTGTAGATTCCGGGAAGCTTCTACAGGATTTTCATGAACGCTTAGAAAAGCCGTATCATCAGCAAATGTTGACGTGGGAATGATACTGCTTAACGGTAAGTCAGAGGCATATATTAAATAAAGTAAAGGACCGAAGATACTGCCTTGAGGGACTCCGGCTTCAATCGACTGCGGGGGGCTTGTAAAATTGCCTTCCTTAACTACAAATTTCCGTTCCTCTAGATAGCTTTTTAAGAGCCTGACGATGTTTGCGGCTAGATTTTGTGTTAATTTGTGGGCAAGACCTTCGTGCCATACTTTATCAAAGGCCTGTGCGACATCTATAAAAAGCGCTGAACAATATTTCTTTTTTTCAAAAGTTTCTCTCATAACATTCACAAGTCTGTGAGTTTGTTCAATAGTGCTATGTTGTCTGCGAAAACCGAATTGATGATCTGGAATGCATGCACTGCTAGTTACTATAGGAGTCAGCTTGCTCCTGTACAGTTTTTCAAAAAGTTTCGACATATTGGACAATAAACTAAGAGGCCGATAGGATTCAACCTTAGTATGATCCTTACCGGGCTTTGGTATCATAGTAATCATCGAAACCTTCCATTCTGCCGGATAGTATTTCAGTCGTAAAATACTATTAAAGATGAATAGTATTACTCGTTTTGCAATGAAAGGCAATTCTTGCAGCATTTTGTTACTTATTTTATCAGTACCTGGGGCTTTTTTTGAGTTTAGACTTGTAATAGCATTTTTAATCTCCACAATATTAAATCTTAGCGGAATTTCTGGTAAAGCGACGACTGGTGGCAGTTCAATAATATCAGCAGAAATATTTGGAGTAAATACTTTTTCTAAGTGTTTAACAAAAAGAGCACCTTTTTCAGCAACAGTTCTTGCCCAGTCACCATTTGAAGCTCGTAATGGAGGTTTGCATATCACTGGCCGTTTAAGTCCTCCGGCTGCACGCCACAGCGAATAATCTGTTGATGGTGTTGCATCGAATTCTTGCAGGAATTTTTGCAGCGAAGCAGTTTTTTGTGTTTGCAGAACTTTTCTAAGCTGCTTGGTACACTCCTTAAGCCTTAATTTTAGCTGAGGCGATCTGTAACGTTGCCATTCCCGTCGAGCTCTCCATTTTTCATTCAATAGCCTTTCTATATCTGCACAAAAAATATTGTTAAATCTCGCACGTTGATTAGGTTGAATTGAAGAAGCATTGAGAGCAGCTTGTTTAGCATTTGCTTCAAACAACCTAATAGAATTTTCTATGTCAGTAGGTGTTTTCAATGGCATATTTTCCGTGAAATGAGCACTCAAATATTTTTTGTATTTCAGCCAGTTAATACGTGCAGATGTCAGCGGTAAATCACATGTTGGTGTTGCAGTTGTGCGTGAGTAAATAGTGATAATAGTAAGCGAGTAATCTGAAGACAAATCCAACGATGCTTCTACTTCAATCATTTCGCTGGGCACACCTTTCGAGATTCCAAAGTCGAGAACATCAGGAATTTTTTGTCGGTCCGTTGGCCAATATGTTGGCTGACCAGTTGAAACTACATTCAAACCCATTTTTGAAATTGTGTCAAACAAAACACGACCCTTAGGACTGGATAAACGTGAACCCCAAAAAGTGTGTTTAGCATTGTAGTCGCCAGCTGCTAGAAAACGGGACCCCAGTGTTGTATAAAATGTGGTATATTGACTCTCTGAAATTGAAAACCTGGGAGGAGAGTAAACAGATGATATCACAAGCTTTTGATAAAAATTTTCAATGCAGATGTTCGTTGCTTGAAGATATTCTTCACGAAGGTCATTTAGTAGGTAGTGTTTTATTCGAGTTTTTATTAGGATTCCAGAGCCACCACAAGCTCTACCTCGAGGAATAATATATTTTAAAAATATATATTGCAATTAACCATATTGATTAATTCAGGTAAAACTGCTAGATCATAGTAGCTAAATTTGCTTAGGTTTAAATAATCCTTTGTTTTTGCTTCCAAAGACTTTTTCAATGAATTTCTTACTTTATTCTTATTTATGTTTACTTGACTAAATATTATTTCCACATTTGCTGAAGAATGTGGTAAAACTAGGATTTATTTAATAAATTTAGTCAAAACCGGAAACAAAAACTAGAATCCTTAGTTTGCATCTCTGATATTTTGTTTCAAAAATACAATAGTTACATATATGTTTTTATCAGGACAATAATTTTAATTGTCTGAACTCAGTTTCTAGCTTTTGGCTTTCACATCTTTAATAAAATAGGGAAATTCTTTTATAATTTCAGAAAACCAACTGTTTTTTTTTCATTAATAATATTAAATGGATTATTTTGGTCAAGAGCTTTATATTTATTTTCAAAATCAAATCTTGATAATATCTGATCACAAAGCTTTGTATAAAAATTAACACAATTATTACTAATATCATATTTTTCTTTTGCATTTATTTATGCTTCTTTCACTATGTCTCTGGCAAATATTCCTAAATAAATGTCTTCAAAATTTAATAAAATAATAAAATTTGCTTTTATAATCAATTAAATAAAAGTTTTCAGTTTTTAGCAAACTAGTTTTTAAAAAGTTTCTCATAACAAGGATGCTTTAATAGTTCAAATAAATGTTGCAAAATTGAATTATTTAAAATCGTCAAAATTAGGGTATAAATCGTCCCTCGTCACTATGTCATTTTTAGGACCAAAAATCGTCAAAATGACGATAAGTCGTCATATCTGGCAGCTATGTCCACATAACCTAAGTATGTGCGTATATTACGACACACATATTCGCTGGTTGTAAGTAAAAACACGCATTGTAAGTAATGTGTCTGACAACACAGCATACAGTGGTACAGGCGTGTGTGTATTATTTGTATAGACAGTTTTGCTATAAAATGCGGAACACCGAACATGAAAAGTTAGTCTGCGGATCGCAAGATAGAACAACCACTGGTAACTGCGATTCATTACCATTTCTTCATGCGACTCGCAAACGGACTCATAAAATATATTAGTGGCGACGTGCAAACAATATTGTCTCGGTATTAAGGCTCGATTGACTATTAGTAGCTGGAAATCACTGCAATTACTTTCTCCCTTTAATTTGTAGAGCCAACATTTTTCTCTCGGTCGGTTTAAAGCTCGAGCAAATAGTAGTGGCTGAAAATCACTGCTACTATTTGTTCGCCCTCTCTAAAATTCTAAGGGTTAAATAGACGTTTGATCGGACAGTCGCTACCTAAAGTTTATTTTTTTGTTGAAAATTAAAATAAGAATTTCATTTTTTTACTTACATCAAGATGTTGTTCAAGTAATTTAACGGTACTAAAAGAGTACAGTAAATTTAGCGTAGAAAACGTATGAAACTTTTAAAATAATATTTTTTTTATTTATTAGAATGTTTATTTAAGTAATATGTCTTTTGATTTAATATATATATATATTGTTGTTTTATTTATATTTATTTTCGATATTTCGCTAACAATTTGTTAGCATCCTCAGAAAAATTTTTATAAATTATTTAAAATTCTAATATTGATTTGTGTATTGGGTGTCATAAAACTTTTTCAATAATTTTTTTTTATATGGAAAAAGTCTTGGAAAATTTAACTACAGTATATAAAAAGGTTTTTGTATGAAATGTCCCAAAAAATTGTTTCTAAATTTTAACATAAAAAAATTATTGAAAATGAGTTAAGTATTGGATAGATATAAAATTTTTAACATAGAAAATATTATTAAAAATGTTATGTTATAAAAATAGTTTTAAAAAAATTAACATTGAATTCAATATATCAACTAGGCTTTTGCACTAAGTACATTTAAATTCAAAAACATTTGCTTTTTTAAAAATTCTCAGAGTAATTCCAAGTACAAAAGGGGATCAAAGCAAGTAAATACAAAACAAAAAAAAAACAAACAAAACATTTATTCTCTTTATACGCTCAGAGTATTTGTATTTACTCATTCTTATTCACTATAAGTAGAGTAAAGTAAACATTTTTTTTGCTAATATTCTGTAAGTATTTTGCAAGGTTCTTATTTTACCATGTGGGTATTTTAAGCATTTTCTTTGTTTTTATTTTTAGCATTAATTTAGCAGTTAATTTTATGGAATATACATATGTACATACCTATCTAAGTATATACAACTATTGATATGTTGATAATTTGATCTTAACATCAAATTAAATAAAAGCGAAATTTCATACAAACCAAATAAAACTTCAAAAATACTCGAGTATTTTAGTAAATAGTTTAAGTACTGCTTGTCTTTACTTAATGTGCTTGGTTCTTATTATGCTTAGTTCTTACATGCTTTAATACTTGCTGTATTTATTTCGTACAGAAACAGTATTTATTGTGTTTGTTTCTTATAATAGAGAACAGAAGAAGGTATAGTAAAGAGAGGGTATAATAAAACAAATACACGAAAAAAAGAGAATGTATTTAAGTATTTGTTTTTTGTACTTTTGCAAAAGCCTAATATCAACACAATTAACATTAAAATGTATAGTATGTATCTAGGCTGTTTTTTCATATATAAATATCAAAAAGTATTAACAAATTTTTATAAGCTTTATAAAAGTTAAGAATAATAAAAATCCTACAGGAAATTAAATTATTATTGGTGTAAAACCAAGGAGCAATAATGTGATTAATTTCCTGTGGGACCATAATATAATTATAAATATATGTAATTAAAAAACAAAACAACAAAAATTCATAGTATAAACAAGAAACAATCATTTAACATCTAGATTTTTACTAACTAAATATCTATAATTCTGCGCTAAATTTTCTGTATCTACTTTGAAATTTATTCTTTGTGTTATTGGTGTATTAATTATCTCTAACATTTCTCACATCAAACGCTGTTTATAATTATTTTCTGTATTCAGAATTGAAACATTTTCAAAGTTAGGAAAGTGAACTAATCTGGAACAATGAGGTGGCAACGCTGTCTTCTGTGAATTGATATGCCTATAATTTTCATCTGACTTATGCCCTGCTATTTTCGTTTTTAATTTATTTTTGGTAGTACCTAAATATACCATGTTACAATTCTCCCCATCATTTCCCCTGCAAGGTATTTTGTAAACTACATTCGATCTATCCCATTTATCAATTTTGTCCTTAGTTCTACTAAATAATTTATTTAATGTGTTATAGGTTCTATGAGCTATTCTATATTTGTTCGTATCAAAAATCTTTGATTTTGTCAATTTCTCTGAAATCTCAGGAATATACGTTAAGGATTTGTATATTCTCTGTTCTATATTACTATCTATGTATATTATTAATTATTTTATGTTTGTGTCTATATATTAATTTATTAATTAAAGAACTGGGATAATCATTCTCTCTCAAAATACTTCTTATCTTCATCTCATTCTTGTTGTGAAACTGTTTGTCACTTATAGTTAAAACTCTTTCTATGAAATTTCTAGCTGTATTAATAATAATATGTTTGCTATGTTTAGAATAGTAATTAATTAACCTTCCCGATGCTGTTGGTTTCTGGTACCAATCTATCAATAATCTATTATCTTTTCTAATAATACTAGTATCTAGATAATTGATCCTTGAGTTATATTCCTTTTCAACAGTAAATTTAATATTAGAATTAAATTCATTAAATGTCAAAAGCACCTTATCAATTTCACATTCAGGAATAATGCAAAACAGATCATCTACATACTTAGTCATCAATCTGGGAATCGTATTCAGTTTTTGAATAGATAAATCCAATAATTTCTCCATAACTATATCTGCAACAATTGGAGATGCTGGAGATCCCATTGAAAGACCATTTTGATGCATAAATATCTTTCCATTATATTGAAAATATCTATTATTTTCTATGCAAAATGTTAAAATACGTAAAAATAAATCCTTATCTATATTTGTATAATCCTTAATCATATCCCATTTTTCTTCAATGGTATTTATCGCAACATCAACAGGTATACTGGGAAATAAAGACACAACATCAAAATAAATCAATATTTCATCATTTGATATCTGTTGATCTTTTATCCTGTTTTTAAACTCTATAGAATTCTTGATATTATATCTAGAGTTCTTCGTTATATTCCGTAAAATATTTGTTATGTATTTACATAACTCATATGATGGAGAATTAATAAAAGAACAAATAGGCCTTAATGGAAAACCTTCCTTATGGATCTTTGGTAATCCATATAAACGCGGTGCAATTGCAACGTTAGTTTTAAGCCTATTTTTCTCAGTAGCAGTTACTATTTCCTTCCTATATAATTCTGCAACTATATTATTATTAATTTTTTGTTACTTGCTAGTTGGGTCTCTATTTAATAAAGTATATTCTCTAGTATCTCCTATAATATCATTAATCCTAGAATTATAATCAAGTCTATTAATTGCTACAGTATAATATATCTATATATATAAAAGAGGATGTGTGTATGTATGTAAGAAATGGACTCGAAAACGGCTGGGCCGATTTTGATGAAATTTTCAGAGAATCTTCAGAATATTCAGGCGGGTGACATAGGCTATATGAAGGTTTGATTGGACAAAGAGGCGTGGAACCGCGAAAAGTGGGTGGGACCACGCCCCTTTTAAGGAAAACCAAACCCTTGGACCGATCTTCCTAAAATTTTCAGAGCATGTTACTGTGACTCTAGAAGGAATTATAGGCTATATGAAGGTTTGATTGGACAAAGAGGCGTTGCACCGCCCATATAACCCAAAAAGTTAAATCACCATATTTTGGGCATTTTTTTACCTACATCGATGATATTTGGTACATATGGTATTGCCATAATTTGGAATACATACCAGGAGAAAAGTGGGTGGGACCACGCCCCTTTTTAGGAAAATAAAAAATCGTAATATAGTCTTAACTACTGGACCGATCGTCATGAAATTTTCACAATAAGAATTTTATTTTATAACGAGGGGGTAGCGAAACGCACCGGGTATATCTAGTATATATATAATATAAATAAAACAACAATATATATATATATATATTAAATCAAAAGACCTACTGCTTAAATAAACATTCTAATAAATATAAAGAAAAGGTCAAATAAAATAGAATATATATAAATACTATTTTTTTAAATAGACTCACGAATAAAATAATTATTATACGTGTTTTATTAAAAAGAAAATATTTGTGTTTTTCTTTATTTGTTGCAACGACTCTGGACCCCGCTGAATTCTACCCCAGCAACCAGCGAAATCCGAGTGAAAAACCGCCTGATCCTGATTGCACAGAGATCCCACTTTCCAGATAAATGTGAACGGCTTTATAATAAGCGTCCCCTAGACCGCAAAAGCAGACTGCTTACGTTGTCTCCATTCGCAGACAAGAATGAGGTACTTCGCGTTGGAAGCCGGCTCAGTAATTTAGGATTAAGCTACGACGAACGGCATCCTGTAATAATACCTAAGAAATCTCGCTTGGCAGCGCTGATGGTGGAGTACACCCATAAAATCCTTCTGCATGCGGATTTGTCTACTGATTGCTTCCTGACATGTGTTGCCAGATTTACAGGCCGACGAGGGCTTCCCAAAACCATGTTATGTTTTCGGATAACGACCGATACTTTTAAGGGGCAAGCCTAAAAGTATTGAAAAATCATAACATGTTCCTCAAGAACGCAGAGAAATCGCTAGCAGAAAAGTATGGCGCCCACGAGTTTTCCTGGTCCTTTATAACACCCTATGCGCCCAACATGGGTGGGCTATGGGAGGCAGCAGTGAAGAGTATGAAGTCCTACTTGAAAAAAATTACTGGGAACCTAACCTTTACCTTTGAAGAATTTGTAACTACCTAACAAGCCATATTGAATTCCAGGCCATTATCTCCCTAACAGAGCATCTTACTGTACTCCTTCCGCTGACTCCTGGACATCTAATAAGGGGAGCTTAACTTATTTCCCCTCCTGAGGTTCGAGAAGAACCGGATCTTAAGCTGGCTGGCTTAACTGTAATTAAACGGTGGAAGCGACTCAAAGTTATCCAACATATTTTTGCACAACATTGGAAGAACGAATACATCACTGAAATGCAACGTAGTTTTAAATGGAAAAATCAAAATGATATCCTTAAAATTCATGATTTGGTTATTATTAAAGAAGATTCCCTACCCCCTACAGAGTGGTGCCTTGGAATCGTCACTAAAGTTTTACCCGCGAAAGATGGCCATGTTAGGGTCGTTAAGCTTTGCGTGCTACCCTCGACCGACAAACCACCTGAACAATGTTAATGCAAAAGAAAAAATTAATAAAAGAAATTTGTTGCGTAATACATAGGCTAATCCCACAGTAAATATTTACCTTCTTCCCTCTCTTTAGAAACATCATGCTAAACAAACCCCGGTGTCACCTGTGCACCCCTAACTGACGCGTTTTCATGGCAATGGCACCTGGGGGCAGATTCTATGTTCTGCGATAAGAGGAATGAAAAAAAAGGTTTAATTTTCGCTTTCATTACAACTTTACACAATATCTTTTTGCAATTGCACAAAATGTGATTCCCGTTTATATTATGAAAAAGTGTTTCATTCCATCTGTTGCAGTGTACCTTTATATCCATGTTATGTAACGTTGAAATTAAAAATTTTGTTTAGCATTGGCTAAACTTACATTTAATATTTTTTAGATTTAAGATTTGAAAAACTTATTGATAATTTAATTTACATAATTAAAGATTCAATAAATAATAAAATTATCAAAAAAAAAAAAAAAAAAAAAATTTATGTAACTTGAAATGTCATACACAGAGAACTAAGTTGAAAAACTTCGATGCGGTGCAAGGTCGCATGAAAATATATTTTACTTGCTTTTGCGGCTTTTACAACATGCTATTCTTCATTGAAATTTTGAAATTGAATTTTTAACATATATTACATAATATACATAGCTTATGTTTAGAAAATTGAAAAAAAAATAGAAAATATTAAATAAACAAATTAGCGGTGGTGAAGAAATTGTATGAACCCGGCCGTAAGCAGCTACATAAGTAGGCAATTTTATAATAGTGTATAATTACAGATACGAAGTTAATCCTACAAGTTGAATATGGAACAAATATATATATTTGTATATATAATCAGAGATATTATTTAATGTTTTATTGACAAAAAAAATATAATCGAAAAATAGTGTATAATCACACTTTTATACTATAATTTCAGATGGAAAAAACTCTGAAAATATAAGTCGGTAGTTTAAAAATATCGAAAATATAGGTAGGAATAAATATCGGTATCGATATTATTTAAGATACAGTTTTGAACCGTTCCTCTAGTTTAATTCTATTTATTTACTTTTTAGTTTTCTTTTTAATAAAATGATATGTTTTCAAATTACATACTCGTATGTATGCGTGTTGCAAAAAGAAACAAATTTTGAAACGGAATTATTTCTAGATGTTTTAAAAATTTTTTATTTAACTTTTCTCTTGTGCCCTCTGGAGACGATAAAAACACATCAACGTTCTAAGTGTGTGCGTCCAGTCGTGTTTTTTCGGGTACACGTACACGTTGTCGGCTCTGATTGATGAAAATCAAAAACTGTTGATATATTATTTTGACGTGTAATTATTTTGATAGTCTCCAATTGTGATTGACAAAGAAAATGTCAGTTGTTTTGTATCGAAGTGTAATGAGTAGAAAGATGGCAGCACAGGCATACATATTAATTTTATGCTCTGGTATTTTGTGTGTAAACAGTGTCAAACGCATTTATTTTTTGACAAAATTGCACAAGACGTCGCGAAGTCAGAACAAAAATGATTATTGACGATTTTATTTGTAAGTCTCCCGTTAAACGACAAAAACACGATACTCACACATATGCACTGATTGACGTGTTTCTTTGATCGTCTCCAGGGCTCTTTATCAGGAGTAAATCAAAACTTAATGCCGGGCGGGCGACGCCGCGTTTGCAGGTAGTAATTAAAATAAAGTAATAACAACAAATTGCCTGAATAGTTAAAATTTTGCATACTTAAGTACAAACATTCAATAGATAAAAAAATTAATAGCATCCCAGTATTAAGTCGAATACAATTTTTTTTAATTATTTCTATTTATTTATTGATACATTTTCCATCACATATGCTAATTAATTTCTAGTTTTGTACCGAATTTATTCAGATGTGTTAGACATTCAATTTTATGCGTTTTCGAGACTTTTACTGCATAATAAGTTTCTATCGCCTGACATATGCATTTTTTAAAATAAAATAAGTTTAAGCCGCCTCTTAGTTTTTTCTTTAAGCCGACACAAACTTTCTCTCTACTTGGGTCTGTACAATATTCAAACAAAATAAATAAATTACATTGTGCATGCGAATAATATATAAAAGTAATAAATGTATGCACTATTTTTTTAATGTAGTAACAAATCTGTAAATACGCTCCAGTTTTAAAAGTAGAAATTGACTCCAAATCGTTAGGTATTTCAGTAACGAAAAATCGACAAACTACTTCACTAGCTATAAGTAATGCAATAGTTCGCCTTTTGACTCTCTCACTCATGTACATGTACACGCACTCAGTACATGCATAAATGCATTTTTTTTACGAGTTAAATAAAAGGTGCCCATATTCCAAAGAAAATCAACAAAAAAAAAAAATAAAAAAGTTTTTATGTGTTATGATTTTGTGTTGGCGTCAGTTACAATTGGAAGTTCGTGGTCAGTCGATGTTAAATTTTTATTAAAAAGTGTTTTTTTTAGAAAGGTAAAATGAGTAGCAGAAGGCAACTAAAACGAAAAACATAAAAAAAGTAAAGAGGACAATTAATTGAAAATTTTATAAATATTGAAAAAGAAATTTGATAAATAAAAAAAAATCCAAAAAATTTAAATTTCTGTAGTTTTTTTATTAAGGATATATCATTAGCGATGTGACTGGTACATTATGACTATCGAAATAGTTGGTTCTTGAATACTAGTGATTTGCCCGGTCTGAAGGTGTCAATTGACTACCGTCAACGTCATCCCCATGTTAAAATCGTCAGTCGAGTGCATTGCTAGTAGTTAGTCTGATAGTAAGTGGTAACGACTGGTAGCTAGCGAAATCGCTAGTCGTTCTCACTAGCTCCGCCGACCGCAGGGTGCAGATACATATGTATGTATGTATGTAGGTATGTACATACTTATGTATAAATCAACTATTCAAAAACTTTTTTTTATTTTTGAACTCTACATATGTATGTATGAATGTACATACTTACTCTTAAATATTACTACTATTTTAATAATTACTTGTTTTGATATTAGTATTATTAATTATTTATTGTATATTTTAAAACTTGGTTTTCAATACATACATAGCTCATATTTTTCTCTGTCAATTATTTTTATTATAATTATCGCTGAAGAAGCAAAAACTATTTGTAAGATTTTTTATTTAAATATTTCTTTTAATTAATAATGTAACTTTTTTATAGAATAAAAACGTTGCAAAACTTAGAGAGAAATCTCTAGGAGTTTTTATTTTCGCTTAAAGACGACGACAAATTTTTTATTAAATAGTTAAGATTCCGTGACAATTTGTGAAAAACAAAGCTGATATAATGCCCACGCACCATACACCGAAGAAAGGCAAAGGGACTAAGACAATTTTTTTTTTTTTTTTAATTAGGACCAGCACTCAGGGGATGACCCCTACGTATGCAGTGCATTTTGCCGGAACTCAGAGAGAAGGATAGAGTAGAGAAGATAGATGTTGAAAATGTAGAAGGCTTAACTCTTTTACAACTCTGCTTTGCGCGTTATGTTAGTTTTTAAAGCAGTGTTGAGACGCCTCCGGTGTTAGGTAGACGCATTAACTTTGTTAAGCTGTATTGGCAGGCATTTTATTAATTTTTTTACTTCGCCGATGTTTCTGCTAACCGACGAAGGAGGGCGATGTTGTGTACATTAGCTTAGAACATCATCAATCGCTGTCGGAACAGTTTTTTAGTGACCAGTGCTATGCCTTCATCACTTAAATAGTCCGACAACAATTAATACAATGTCTCACTAATATACATTACAGAAATTAATGATGTTGATTGACTTGCTCTGGCCAGGGTTTGAACCCAGGCCCTACGTCATTGTTTGCTTAGTAGTCAACGCGCTAACCACTTCAGCCAACACCACCCTAATTCCATTAGAGGAGACAGCTATCGTAGTTCAAGAAAAGGTTTCACAAAATAAAACATTTCAAGAAGTGCAGTCAGACGATTGTGTTGAGCTTACATCGCCATCTGTATCTCCAATAGTGGAAAATGTAGTCAATGTTCATCAGCAGTCAAGAGTATGATTAGATAAGTTTTCACAAGATATTGAGAGGAAAATTAAAACTATGAGGAAAGAGTTTCAACATCAAATGTTAGAAATGCAGAGGATGTTTACATCAGAGCTTACAGGCTTTAGACAACAACTATTGTTAAGTATTAAGTAAATTTTGTAGCTTTAAGATACCGTTAACTTAGTATTTAAGCACTTTATTTTATGAAAATAAATTAATTGCGATCTAGCCTTAAATCGGCTTTGTTTTATTTTAAACTTAGGCATATAAAACTGCCTCAGAAATCTTTAAGCCAGTGGCGTTCTTAAGCGCCGGAAAATTCAAATCTTTTACTAAATTAAACTTCAACACACATCATTCTCAATATGGCGATCCTGCCCACGGATTTGGATTTGATTCCCGTAGAGGAATACCAACCTGTTGGCCAAAACAATGAGGCTCCGCGATACAATGCTACGCAAATACAAGCTGGCCCCAGGCCTTTAACCATTGAAGAATATCGGAGTAGACAGCAGGAAAAGCTAGAAGAAAAACTCACCAACATACCGCAAACCAATAAGCCGAAACACCGAAGAGGTGCGGATCCGGAGGAAACTGGCCGAACTTAGGACCTCATTCAACGCCGATCCACCACCATCATGGGAGGTAACATCGGAACTATGGCTGCAAGTCGCAGCATTAGAGGCGCTCTAAGAGCGATTTATAAACAAAAAAAAAAACACTAAACTATTAAAAAATGTAGAATTAAAATTGATAAATACACTGAATAATATATAAAACACTGAATTTTTTTTATAAAATATATTATTTTATTGATACTCTTTTTAAACTGAAAAATTACAAGAAAAGAAATTAAAATTAAAATTTAACAAATTAAAGAAACAAAGAAAGAAATACTGAAATGAAATAACGCGAAGAAGAAAAACGAATAATATGTCAGTCAGCAGCTGACAATTTGAAAGCGCTGCCATACCAGAAAAATAATATTAGCAAAATTGCAATTTTCAAAACTACCAAATGAGAGCAGTACATTTTTTTTTTTGCAGTGTTGCCATGAACATTTTTTTTTTACAATTAATAAATTATAATTATATTTTTTTTAAGAAAAAAATATGAAAATAATGGATGTTGTAATGAAATGGAATAGTTTAAACAAAACGACAGAATTTATTCCTTGTCGCGAAAATTAAAGAAAGAAAATTAAGAAAACTGAGATATTAAAAAAAAATTTTTTTTACAAAATATTTGAAAAAAAACCATAAGGGATTCTGAATCAGAGATTGTCATAAGATACTGCGATAATCCATAGAACACACAGTTGTCATTGGAGAAACTTTACCAAATATGCAATCTCAAAAGATACAGAAATTCGCTTTAAAATATAACGATATGATTTAAAAAAAAGCAACTCATATAAACAATTTAAAATCATTTTAACAAAAAAAAAAAAAATAAACAAATAAATAAAAACAGTGAGAACTGTATTCCTAATGAAAAGCTTGATCAACTTGTTTAGGAATGCACTTCAACATCTAAGATATAATTAAAAGAAGAAGCGTAAAAAAAACAATAATAATAATTAAGAGAAGAAGCGTAAAAATAATTAAAACAAAACGTAAAAATATGTAAATTTGGAAATAGTGTTGAGATGTGGTGATAATCCAAGTTACACACAGATGTATTAGGAGAAGCTATCATAAAAAAAATGCTGTAACAAACAAAAGAACATTCAAGAAATATTTAAAGAAAAAAAAATTAAAGCAAAGTTAAAAAAATTAAAGTAAAGAGGTAACAGAAATAGTAAAATTTTCATTATTACGCGTTAACTAAAGTTTAAAATTCCAGGTATTAAAGTTAACAGACATGGTCTTAAAAAAAAAAAAAAAAACTTTAATAAAAAGACGAATAAATTCTGTCAACCAAAAAAAAAACACAAATTTTAATTTTTAAAAAGAGTGGGCACTTTTTATTTTATATATTCAGATCTACAAAACATATTAAGACTTCGCGATTCGTTGAAAGGACGTGCAAATGAAACTGTAGAGGCATTGCTGTATAATTCCGCAAATGTTCAAGATATTATTGAAGCAGCTTATAAGGAGCCAAATTCAAAAAGTCCGATATATATCACCAATGCCGAAAAATGACTTCAACAGTTTGATCGATTTTGCAAATAAAGTTATTAATATGTCAACATTTTTCAAAAATATAAATGCACATAATTATGTATCAAATCCTCCTCTTATAAGTGAACTCGTTAGTAAATTCCCTAGTTCTCGACAAATACAGTGGGCGGAAAAATTTTTGTCATTAAGGGATTCACCAACAGTTTTGGATTTTAGTTCATGGTAGCAAACATTGTGACTGATTGAGAAGATCGAACAACTTAATGCTAGTGTAGCATGTGGCCAACAGTGTGTGGTATGCATTGCGATTCAATAGTACCGCAACATGCAAGAATTGACAAACTACAAGCAAGATATTTTGTGTGTGTCGGTAATTTGACACTTGTACAGTTAATTAAGTGCAGCAGCACAATGCACTTAAATGAATCACATTTATTAACTGTATTTGTTTGATTGTAGATATAAGCTACACAAAGTATCTGTTGCTTTTAAGTATGCACTCGTTGAACTTTAAAACTGTTGAACACATGCCATACATAAATAGTTGGAAGCTAAATATGCTTACCCAACAATAATATATATTTCTATTCTTTTACTCTTATGTTAAGGTACCCCTAAGAATTATTCTCATAATTAGTATATAAGCCAATGTCAATTAGTTTAAGGAATCAATTAATACTTTGCCTTCAATCGGCATTACTAATTCATACTGGCATTCATCTGCCTTTTACTTTTATTTGCCAGTGGCGTTCTTAAGCGCCGGCACTATTATTTATTTTCTTAAACTCTTATCATCATCAAATCCTCCTCAATAAATTGAGAGCTCCCTAGAGAGCACCAGAATAACTAAATTGTTTTAATCATATTACATGGCGATCCTGCCAGTCCTGGATTACAAAGTGCTTTAAAATTAGCACCAAACGGAACCTGACGGACAGCCAAGTCTCCGTCAGAAGAGTGTTTAAGCCAAAAAAAAAACACTGAGGTGGAAGCGCCTGGCCAAAAGGCGTCAATATAACAATAACTAATGGAACGCTAACCGAACTCAGCAACAGCAAGAACAGCCATAGTGAAACATTAGAGGGTTAAAACGTTTCTAGTACTGTGTTTTACATAATATTAGCATATATTATACTTTAAACTTTTAGCTCCTAAATCATAAACATATTTAGTGCATATGAAATCTATTTTAAGAAAAAAATTTGTATTGTACTAAAAGACATTTGAAACCTATTTTAGTTTCTATGAATACTACCATTAAAATTTAATTGAATTTTTTAATTTTACATATGATTTTCTGCAGAAAGTAATTTTTCAATAAATGAAAAACTCTTATTTTAATCCTTAAAAAAAAAAAAAAAAAAAAAAAACTAACTAACTAACTAACTTTTATAACCTTCATAATAAGTAAAAATAAAATTAAACTTAATCAAAAATAATTAAATTCAAAACTAAATTTTAAATAAAGCAAATTGATATTCCATACAAATAATTCAATGTAAACGGTCACTTATATTGTCAAAATACGTAAAAATAAGAATAAAATGGGAAAACCGCAATCCAAAATAGAAAAACCAAACGCTAACGTAGTAAATAATTTAGAAATTATTGACCATACAGAACACATAGGCTCGTTATGGACACTACTATTAATATTGGTGGTAATAAACACAGTTAGTCTTCTATTAAAAATTTACTTGTTACATAAAAGATCCCTAAGGAAGCAATATCTAAGCAGAGCAACTGATCTAGACAAAGTATAAAATTTTCACATGGACTGGTTAGACATCCTAGAACACTACAGAAAAATCAAAATTGAATTTGAAAAAAGTTACAAATGCCTCAATATAGACAGACCAATAAAAGAGGACACAACTAATAAACATTATAAAAAACTTATACAATATTTAGAAGAAATAAGGGTTATTTTAAACGTAATTTATCAAAGATTAACACCTTCACATAAAATAGCAGCCGAAGCATTTTTCCAAGATATAAGGAATAGAGTAATACAGATAGCGGAAAGAAAAACTATTAAAATACAACTACCACAAACATTGCACGAAAAAATAGATCTGCAACAAATTTGTACATCAAACACATCCATAATGGCACAAACAGCAATAGATTTTCTAAACACAGCTGCAAGGCTAATTATAGATTTCGATGGTAAATCTGAAAATTTACGGCCATTTCTAGACTCACTGTCTTTAGTTGATTCCATAAAAGGCAATCACGAATCTTTGGCAGTAAACTTAATAAAAACAAAATTAAAAGGCAATGCAAGAAACCTTGTTAGTACAGAAAACACCATAGCTGACATTAGCAATAAATTAAAAAATAGCGTAAAAGGCGAATCAGTCGAGGTACTGACAGCCAAATTAATGAACATTAAACAAAACACCAAAACAGCAAATGCATATTGTAGTGAAATTGAAACACTTACAAAATCACTGGAAGGAGCATACATTTCTGATGGGTTAACACCAGAAATATCAAATAAATATGCTACACAACATGCTGTAAAAGCTATGACTAAGAACTGCACCATAGACAAAGTAAGACTAATTATGGAAGCAGGAACCTTTAATACAATGAACGAAGCTGTCAGCAAATTTGTCAATAGTTGTACCGAAGCCACAGGTCAACAAAATGCAATTCTATATTATGGGCAAAAATACAGACCCAATAACAATTTCCGTGGCAATAATACACGATTCCGTGGAAGAAATAATTTCCCACGTAATAATAATAATAATAACAATTACAATAATAATAACAATTACAATAATAATGACAATTACAACAGAAACCATCAAAGATACACCAATAATCGTAGGAACAACAACTACATAAGAGCAACAGAATCAAATCAAAATGATTCGGAAAACTCCGAATTTCCCCTAAGACCAATTCAGTAAATATTTTTTTTTTTTTTTTTTTTTTTTAATTAGGACCAGCACTCAGGGAATGACCCCTACGTATGCAATGCATTGTGCCGGAACTTTGGGAGAGGGATAGGGTAGAGAAGATAGAGGTTGAAAATTTAGAAGGCTTAACACTTTTACAACTCTGCTTTGCGCGTTATGTTGATTTTTTAGCAGTGTTGAGGCGCCTCTGGTGTTAAGTAGACGCATTAACTTTGTTAAGCTGTATTAGCAGGCATTTTATTAATTGTTTTACTTCGCCGATGTTTCTGCTAACCGACGAAGGAGGGCGATGTTGTGTACATTAGTTTGACACGGCATCAATCGCTGTCGGAACAGTTTTTTAGTGACCAGTGCTATGCCCTCATCACTTAAATAGTCCGACAACAATTAATACAATGTCTCACTAATATACATTACAGAAATTAATGATGTTGATTGACTTGCTCTGGCCAGGGTTTGAACCCAGGCCCTACGTCATTGTTTGCTTAGTAGTCAACGCGCTAACCACTTCAGCCAACACCACCCTCATATATATCATCTAAACCTCAACTTAAGTTTCTTCATTAATGTTCAAATAAATAATACTGACACTACACTCACACTTTTGGTAGACACTGGTGCTGACATTTCACTAATAAAATCAAAATTTTTCAGATTAAACAAAATAAATACTAATGACACAACAGTTTTTAGTGGAATAGGACAGGGCAATATAAAATCAATGGGAAGTATATTTTTTGATCTAAAATTCGAAAAATTTTTAATACCACATAAATTTCAAGTGGTATACAATAACTTTCCAATACCATGCGATGGAATCATTGGAATGGATTTCATGAAAAAGTATAATTGCATGTTGGATTTTAACAGGGACAATGATTGCCTTATCCTAAGACCATTTAATATATCACACACAATCAATATACCAATAACAAATAATAATAGCGAAATAACTTTACCACCAAGATGTGAAATAATACATAAAATAAAATTTAACAATTTAAACAGTGAAATACTAATTCCTAATCACGAAATTGCACCAGGCGTCTTCATTCCAAACACAATAGTTAACACTAACAAAGCGTACGTACGTTTACTAATAACACTAATGCCAAAATTAAGAAAAGTAACATAAAAACCGAAAACATATCTGATTATGATATAATAAAAGAAAATTCTTGCAAAAATATAACAAGAAAATCAGAAATACTAAACATTTTGAAGAAAAATTTTGCGGAACAATTTAAAAATACATTACCAGAATTATGCTCAACATACAGTGATATTTTCGGTTTAGAATCAGAAAAAATAACAATAAATAATTTCTATGAACAAAAGTTGAGGGTAAAAGATAAAGAACCGGTATACATCAAAAATTATCGTATACCACATACACATAAATAAGAAATAGATAAGCAGGTCAAAAAACTAATAGATGATCAAATTGTAGAACCTTCGTACTCTGAGTACAACAGTCCAATATTACTCGTACCAAAGAAATCACTGCCCAATTCCGATAAGAAAAGATGGAGACTTGTCATAGACTACAGGCAAATAAATAAAAAACTAATTGCAGATAAGTTTCCATTACCTAGAATAGACGATATTCTAGACCAGCTCGGCAGAGCAAAATACTTTTCTTGTTTAGACTTAATGTCAGGTTTTCACCAAATTGGCTTGGAGGACAAATCTAGGAACTTGACAGCATTTTCAATAAACAATGGCTCATACAGATTTACTAGATTACCGTATGGTTTAAAAATAGCTCCAAATTCATTTCAAAGAATGATGACACTTGCTTTTGCTGGTCTAAAACCAAACCAGGCTTTCCTGTACATGGACGACTTAGTGGTGTTAGGTTGTTCAGAGAAACATATGCTTTCAAATTTGTGTAGAAAACACAACTTAAAACTTCATCCAGAAAAATTTTCATTTTTCAGGACAGAAGTCACTTATCTTGGACACAAATGTACAGACAAAGGAATATTACCTGATGATAGTAAATACGCAGCTATCGAAAGCTATCCAACGCCAAAGGATGCGGATAGTGCAAAACGATTCGTTGCATTTTGTAATTATTATCGAAGATTCATCAAAAACTTCTCAGAATATTCCAGACATCTAACAAAATTGTCCAGAAAAGGAGTAAAATTTGAATGGACTAAAGATTGTGACAATGCATTCAAATACCTGAAAAAAGCTCTGATAAAACCCACACTACTTCAATACCCTGATTTCACAAAAGAATTTTGTATAACAACAGACGCAAGCAAACAAGCTTGTGGAGCCGTATTGACACAGGAATATGATGGAAAGCAATTACCAATAGCATATGCATCAAAATCTTTTAGCAAAGGTGAAAGCTATAAATCCACAATCGAACAGGAATTGACAGCTATCCATTGGGCTATTACACACTTCAGACCATACATATATGGTAAACATTTCCTTGTTCGTACTGATCACAGACCATTATCTTAATTATTTTCTATGAAAAACCCAAGTTCAAAATTAACAAGAATGAGATTGGATTTGGAAGAATACAATTTTACTATAGAATACCTTAGGGGAAAAGATAATTACGTTGCGGAAGCGTTATCAAGAATAACGATTAATGACTTAAAAGACATAAATATAAAAACTAATACAATATTGAAAATTACAACAAGATCTATGGCATATAAAAAGAAACAACAAAGTAATACCGAAAATATTCAGCATAAAATTAAAAATAATGATAAAGAGCCCAATATATATGTACCACTAAAGAACAGTTTTTTTTTTTTTTTTGATAATTTTATTGTTTATTGAATCTTTAATTATAAATTAAATTATCAATAAG
Source organism: Lypha dubia (assembly GCA_947311025.1). Classification (NCBI taxonomy): domain Eukaryota; kingdom Metazoa; phylum Arthropoda; class Insecta; order Diptera; family Tachinidae; genus Lypha; species Lypha dubia. The sequence goes on along the minus strand of OX371261.1, from coordinate 72,268,531 downwards.
TTTTTCAAATCTTAAATCTAAAAAATATTAAATATAAGTTTAGCCAATGCTAAACAAAATTTTTAATTTCAACGGTTTTACATCTCTCGTGAACGGCTGAGAAAAAGAGTATCCCTTCTTTTCAGCCGGTTGTGGCCTCTATAATGAAGAATATTGCGTGCAAGTGGATTTGGGTGCAACTCAAGTTTTTTTATATATTTTTTCGCGTGTTTTGAAAATACTGTCTTCACCAACGGAACGTCTAGGTCTTTATGAATTCGATAGTTTCTGGCATACCAGGGGGCTGCTGTTATTGTACGTAGGATTTTATTTTGTCGCCTTTGAATTCTTTCGACATTCGATGCTGAGGCAGTGCCCCATAACTGGATTCCATAGGACCATATTGGTTTCAGGATCGCGTTGTATAAGAGAAGTTTACAGTCAAGGCTTAGTATAGAGTTTCTTCCAATAAGCCAATTCATTTGGGCTGCTTTTAGTTTCATTTGTGTTAACTTTGCGTCTATATGCCATTTCCATGTTAAACGACGATCAAGATGAACGCCTAGATATTTTACTACAGTGTGTTGCGGTATAGTCTCGGTGTTAATTTTTATAGGCGGGCATGTTTCCCTGCGCAACGTAAAAGTGACGTGTGCACATTTCTGCCATTTTTTCAGTTTGGATATATATTCTTGTAAGTTGCGGGAAGCTTCTACAGGATTTTCGTGAACGCTTAGAAAGGCTGTATCATCCGCAAATGTTGATGTATGAATGTTACTGTTTAACGGTAAGTCAGAGGCATATATTAAATAAAGTAAGGGTCCGAAGATACTGCCTTGAGGGACTCCGGCTTCAATCGACTGCGGAGGGCTTAAAAAATTGCCTTCCCTAACTAAAAATTTACGTTCCATTAAATAGCTTTTTAAAAGCTTTACGATGTTTTCTGGTAGATTTTGTGTTAATTTGTTGAAAAGACCTTCGTGCCATACTTTATCGAAAGCTTGTGAGACATCAATAAAGAGCGCAGAGCAGTATTTCTTTTTTTTCAAAAGTGTCTCTAATAACATTCACAAGTCTGTGAGTTTGTTCAATTGTGCTATGTTGACTGCGAAAACCGAATTGATGATCTGGAATGCATCCACTTCTGCTCTCTATAGGCATCAGCTTGCTCATATACAGCTTTTCAAATAGTTTTGAAATGTTAGACAGTAAACTAATAGGCCGACAGGATTCAACCTTTGTATGATCCTTGCCGGGCTTTGGTATCATAGTAATTAGCGAAACCTTCCATTCTTTAGGATAGTGTTCTACGCGTAGAATACTGTTAAAAATGAATAGTATTAGTCTTTTTGCAGTGTAAGGCAATTCTTGAAGCATTTTGTTGCTTATTTTGTCGACACCTGGGGCTTTTCTGGTGTTAAGACTAGTAATAGCCTTTTCAATCTCCACAATGTTTAATTTGAGCGATATTTCTGGTAAAGAGATGACTGGTGGCAGTTCAACAATATCAGCAGAAATGTTCGGAGTGAAAACTTTTTCTAAGTGTTTAACAAAAAATGCACCTTTTTCAGCATCAGTTTTTGCCCAGTCACCATTAGGGGCTCGTAATGGGGGTTTGCATATCACCGGCCTTTTTAGTCCTCTGGCTGCACGCCACAGTGAATAATCTGTTTGTGGTGTTGCATCTAGCTCTTGAAGGAATTTTTGAAGGGAAGCTGTTTTTTGAGTTTGCAAAACTTTCCTAAGTTGCTTGGTACACTCCTCAAGCCTTAATTTTAGCTGGGGCGATCTGTAGCGCTGCCATTCTCGTCGAGCTCTCCGTTTTTCAGCCAATAGCCTTTCTATATCTACAGAAAAAATATTGTTAAATCTCACTGGTTGGTTTATTTCATTTGAAGTAGCATTAAAAGCTGCTTGTTTAACATGCGCTTCAAACAACTTGAGAGAATCGTCTATGTCTGAAGGTGTTCTCAGCGGCATTTTTTCCGAGCAATGAGCACTCAGATATTTTCTGTATTTCAGCCAGTTAATTCGTGCAGATGTCATCGATAAATCACATGTTGTGTGTGATAATAGTAGGCGAGTGATCTGAAGACAAATCCAAAGATGCTTCTACTTCAATCATTTCGCTGGGGACGCCTTTCATAATCCCAAAGTCGATAACATCAGGAATTTTTTGACGATCCATTGGCCAATATGTTGGCTGACCACTTCAAACTACATTCAAACCCATTTTTGAAATTGTGTCAAACAAAACACGACCCTTGGGACTGATTAAACGTGAGCCCCAAAAAGTGTGTTTAGCATTGTAGTCGCCAGCTGCTAGAAAACGGGACCCCAGTGTTGTATAAAATGCGGTATATTGACTCTCTGAAATTGAAAACCTGGGAGGAGAGTAAACAGATGATATCACAAGCTTTTGATAAAAATTTTCAATGCAGATGTTCGTTGCTTGAAGGTATTCTTCACGAAGGTCATTTAGTAGGTAGTGTTTTATTCGAGTTTTTATTAGGATTCCAGAGCCACCACAAGCTCTACCTTGAGGATCCTTGGTGTCGTAGAAATTATATCCACTAATTCGAAAATAGCCCCGGGACGTCAAGTTAGTTTCTGAGATAAGCATAACATCGATTTGTTTATCCAGAAGAAAATATTCAATTTCATTTTTATATTGGCAGATGCCGTTTGCGTTCCAAAAACAGATTCTTAAGTTCATGGTTTTTTCAATACAGCCTGCAACAAGGTAGACTGCATTTTCAACATTTCCTGCATCATACAGGACATGTTGAGAGTAAATGTATTTACTGTTTGTATTAGGATCTCTATCGAGGCTTCAATACGACTAAAATTATGCCCTGATTCTTCATTTACTGGTACAGTTTTTTGCGCCGGAATCTGGTTACTCTTTAAAATATTAGCGTATGAAGATTGACTATTAGGTTTTTGTTGAGTAAGAGTCGTGTTAGACTTTAAAACATTTGAGTATTGATTATGGCTAGACGACGGTTGAGGTAACTGTGGGTAGTTTAAATGAGTGTTGGGCTGAGCGGGAGTAGCATTAGTTTTTCTGTTCGACGAATTTTTAAAAAGAGAATAAAGAGGGCAGCCCCTATAGTTGGCAGTGTGGTTTCCGCCGCATTTTTTTGCTTTGGTATCACCTTTTATTTTGTCACAGTTAGCGGTACTGTGTAACTCGCCACATACAACGCAAACGGTAGGCAACTTGCAATAAGTTTTGGTATGGCCAAATTCTTGACAGTTATGCATTGCATAGGTCCAGTTTTTTTATGTGGCATCTCAACGGTAACTCTTCGATGCAACAAGTATTTTAAGCTATAGATTGGGTGCGATTCATTTTTTTTTAATTTTCAAGTCGCCTGGCTGTAGCTCGACTCTAAAAATAGGTTGGGGGATTTTTTCACTGTTTTTAATGTTTGAAACATTTTTGACTTTGAAGCCACTATTTTCAAGGCCAGACTTTACCTCTTCCGGATCCACGCTTGAATCTATTCCTTTTATAACTACTGTTAGGCCTTTAGCACTCTTCAGTTGATATGTATAAAAGTTTTTGTTTTTAGTCTCAAAATCTGAGACAATTTTCCTATAATTATTTTCTCGTGTTACCTGAATTTTAGTTTCGATGATTTTGCCGCGCTTACTTGGAGTTACATAGAACTCATTTTCTCCAATTAATAAGATAAGGCTTTTTACCAAAAGGTTGGAGTTCTGTTCTCTTAAATATATCGGCGGTGGTTTAGTGGACCTTGTTGTACTTGTGTCTTCATCGACTTGTTCATTTAAAATCGCAAAACGATTTTCAGAATGTTTAATATTATTTTTCCCATCTTTGGGCATTTTCGCCGTTGACGCTATTTCAGCTGATTTGGGACTTCTTCCCCTTTTTAGTACGGTTATGTATCTGTCCATACCAGTTTGGATTTTATTATCAATATTTTCACTCACTGCATTTACAATTTTGTGCACGTTGGTCACCTGGGTATTTATTGTTTGTTTGTTTGATTGTACAGCTAAGCTGACAAGTTTGCTAATAGGTGCAATTGTTGTTGCTTCTTGATCGATATTTAACATGTTCAAAGATAATGATCGCGCACGAGTATTTGTGTTTTGTGTAGTATTCAGGTTTGTGTTTACTTCATTTTTTTTTGTCGTCGTTAGCAACCAAAGTTATATATTGTACATTCCTACTGCTTGTAGGTTTTTTGTTGTTGTTAGATAGAAGGTGAACTCATTTAGAGTTCCCTTTTTTGTATTTTCACTTATGTATATTAGTTTGTGTATGCAAATATTTATGTGTATTGCACACAAGCAAAAAATAAAATAAAACCAGTAAAATAAATGTTCAATAAATGTTTTGTTTTTTTTATATTTTTTGTGACTTGAAAATTTTTTTCTTTTATATTTTTTTTTATATTCAGTTGCGACGATTATAAAAACGCGTCTGTTCACTACGAGAGTTGAAACTGAATCGACTAAAGAACAGTGACGTCAGAAAGTACTATAAATTGAAGATTACTCCCGTAAAATGTTACATCAAACGAGGAAAATCTGTTATTACATATATAAATATAAATGATTTGTTTACTAATGGGAATATTGACCTAGGACAATTTTTTCCAAGGCTTGAGAAAGTGGCCGGTAAACTTAGTGTAGAGACACTACAAATGGCACCCAGTGAGAAAATTTTCGAATTTATCTCCATAAATGAATTTAAAAATATGGGCAATAAATGTTTAAATAAATTAAAAGTACCGCTACTTAATGAGGTGACCAATATAAATGATAAGAATGCTAAGGCAATTCTTAATATAATGCTGAAATACCACGATGATCCGATAGAGGGAGGACATTGTGGAATATATAGAACATTAGAAAAAATAAAGAGGTATTACTATTGGAAAAATATGATAAAAGATGTAACAAAATATGTGCAATTATGTAAAAAATGCCAGAAATCAAAAATAATAAGCCATAATAAAAGTCCTATGACTATAACAGAAACACCAAGGGCCATTTCCAAAATCAATTAATGGAAATGAGTATGCAATTACTTTAATATGTGATCTTACTAAATATTTGGTGACAATACCAACACCAGATAAATCAGCAAGAACAATCGCAAAAGCGATATTTGAAAATTTTGTATTAACCTATGGTCCAATGAAAACGTTCATTTCGGACATGGGAACAGAGTACAAAAATTCTATACTGACGGAACTATGCACACTACTAAAAATTGAAAATATAACTTCCACGGCACATTACCATCAAACACTAGGAACAATAGAAAGAAGTCATAGAACTTTTAACGAATATGTTCGTTCTTATATATCTGTGGACAAAACTGACTGGGACGAATGGTTAAAGTATTTCACATACTGTTTTAATACAACACCGTCAACGGTGCATAACTACTGTCCTTATGAGTTAGTATTTTCAAAATTACCAAACAATTTTAGGCAATTTGCTAAAATAGATAGTGTGACGCCACTATATAATGTGGATAACTATGCCAAAGAGGCAAAATATAGGTTAGAACTAGCTCATAAACGCGCGCAGTTATTTTTAGATAGAAATAAAATAAAACAAAAATTAAATTACGATAAGAATATTTTAGAACATAATTTTAAAATAGGAGATTTAGTTTTACTTAGGAATAATTCAGGGCATAAATTGGAAAATCAATATAAGGGTCCGTATAAAATAAAATAAATAGATTTAAGAAATAATGTTACCATAGAAGATAAGAAAACAAATAAACAACAAATAGTTCATAAAAATAGACTTAAGATGTTTAATAATAACTAACATTTAATAGTATTGTTTGGCCGAACTAATATAAAATTAGAATATATGTACATCTAAATATTATAATTTTTTTTTCCTTTTCTTTAAAAACAAAATAAATATTATATTACACTTATACTTAGACTAATTAAAAACTAATTGTAAAAGAATGTCCATAAAACTAACGTTATATGAACATTCTTGTAAAGGATGGAGGTGTAGCATGTGGCCAACAGTGTGTGGTATGCATTGCGATTCAATAGTACCGCAACATGCAAGCATTGACAAACTGCAAGCAAGATATTTTGTGTGTGTCGGTAATTTGACACTTGTACAGTTAATTAAGTGCAGCAGCACAATGCACTTAAATGAATCACATTTATTAACTGTATTTGTTTGATTGTAGATATAAGCTACGCAAAGTATCTGTTGCTTTTAAGTATGCACTCGTTGAACTTTAAAACTGTTGAACACATGCCATACATAAATAGTTGGAAGCTAAATATGCTTACCCAACAATAATATATAATATAATAATTAGTATATAAGCCAATGTCAATTAGTTTAAGGAATCAATTAATACTTTGCCTTCAATCGGCATTACTAATTCATACTGGCATTCATCTGCCTTTTACTTTTATTTGCCAGTGGCGTTCTTAAACTGTTATCATCATCAAATCCTCCACAATAAATTGAGAGCTCCCTAGAGAGCACCAGAATAACTAAATTGTTTTAATCATATTACACTAGCATCAAGATGCGAAGCATTCACCAAATGGATATGAATGCTTCAAAATGCCTTGTATGTGAAGGTGACTGTAAACAGCTTGAAGGATGCTTACGGTGACCATATTTTTCGACAAAAAAAAAAGGACACTCAAAATTTATTAAAAATTGTAGGTATTAACTTAATTACATAGATATATTTTATAACTATATAATCAATAAAATATAATTCAAACAATGTAATATTAGTGACTAGTACAAATAGTTACATTTGTATGTACTTATTTTAATGTTTAAAACAGAAATTAAATATGCCTAGAAGTTCATACGTCCCACTGTGTTGCGGCTAGTGGAAAAGTAACTTTTTTCCGATTATTTTTTTCAGTGTTTTTAATGATGCAATTTTGTCACAGACATCCCAAGTAAACAAAAAACACATAAAGCTTATTTTTATGTTGGCCCGTTGATTTTTAATTGATTTTAGAAGTCAAATATACAAAATTTTCACGAAAAGAGGGGATTTCAGGGCTGTATTCAAAATGATCTCATTTAATTTTGGTGACAGATATTTTGATTCGGAAAAAAAATCTGCCTTCGGACAAGTATCTTCTGTAAAAAAAAGGAATGTTGTTTGAGACATTTTCATATGCACCTTTTTTAGAGCGAAAACCCGACTAAAGGTCTATTTTTCCTTAAAATTTAGGTTAGGTAAGCAATATCTAAAAAGTCCCAGAGAGTCCCAGTTCCAAACCACCACAGAAATGTTACATAATTTGTTTTCAACGAACTGTGAAAAAATCAGCTGCCCATACCTGCCCTCCTGGGAGTTATAGCGATTTTAGTATATCACTCTCAGTATTTATTCCATAGAAATAGAACGGAAATTGTATCTTCAAAGTTTTTTTTTTATTCTACATCTATTCTACCACTCCACAGAAATGAGCATAACTCTCTTAATTCTTGTTCGGACCACCCTATAATTTATTTTAAAAACTAAACATAGGGTATTTATCAGAAATAAAAGAAGAATTAAAATAAATTTTTTTTTAAATTTTTCGAACAATTTTTTTTTTATTTTTGACTTTTGTTGAAAATTTGACCCAACAATTTTTTTCGGTGTAAATTTTTTTTTCATTCATTCTGTTTGGGATTTCATTCTGACCAATCTGTAGAAGTTTCTCATCGATACAATTAAAATTACAGTTTAGGCAATATGATTTCCAAAAAATTCCGGTTTCGCAACACTGTGCGTCGTTAAAATTAATTAATCAAAATTAACAAAAAAATTAAATTTAGCCAATAATACAAAAATAACAAAATTCAATAAATAAAAATAACTAAAAATAACTAAAAACAATAGTTTAAGGATTATATATTATTGATATTTTTCTGAAGAATATATATTTTTTTTTTTATTAAATCAATGTTATTCGATAAAAACAATTTAATTTCTGCACAGTCCATTTGAAAGCCGACAGAAAATTTGACACATTGAACATATAGTTTTCAGTGTTGCCCGGCAACTCCTGTCTTGGGTGGTTATAAATTTATATTGTATTAAGTTTAAAATTTCGGTATTTTGAGAAAATAAAACTTTTAATTTTGGAAACTAAAGAAGAACAATAGCCATCAAAAAGAAAGGACAAAAGAGGACAATTCAATTAAAAAAAAGGACAATTTATTTTGTTTAAATTTAAAAGGACGTTGTGTCAAAAAAGAGGACTGTCCTTTTTAAAAAAGGACGGATGGTCACCGTAAGGATGCTCCACGTTTTTAAAATTACCGATAGATTGTCGGATTGATCGAATAAAAGCGTTAAAACTCTGCAACTGTTGCTTAAAAAGGGGGCATCAAGTAGCAAAATGTTTTTCAAACAAAAACTTGCAATATATGCGGTGGAAAGAATCACCCCTTAATTCATCAAGTTTCTCTTAACAATTCTGGCAATAATAATCTCCAAAGCTGTTTTTTAGAAACGTACTTCGATAAAGTGTTATTTAAAGTTGCTCCAGTGAATTTATATGCAAACAATAAAAAAATTACAGCTTATGCCTTTATAGATGATGGAGCAAATGCCACAGTTGTTGATAAAGAATTAATAAGGAGTTTAGGTCTTTATGGTTCAAAAGATATTATAGAATTAAAGTGGTTAATATATAGTTGTTTTTTGACCAATTTGCAATTAATTAATGTTTATTGATAGGTGTTACCTTCGGGCTAGTAATGGTCATTCCAAAATTTAAATAAAACAAAAACTAATTCATTTTATTTTTTATTTTGATATATTAAAGTATGAATAAATAAAACAACAGCGAAATTTAAAACAACAAAAGTTTATTAAGCTAATAAAAAATACCCCTGAAGAAGTTTGAAACAAACAAACGAAACGTTGGGTGCTGAAAATAAAATGAATTAGTTTTTGGTTTATTTAAATTTTGGAATGACCATTACTAGCCCGAAGGTAACACCTATCAATAAACATTAATTAAAGTGGTTAAATCAGCATACATCAAAAAACGAGTGTGAAGTTGTGCAGCTACAAATAAGTGGACTGCATGATAATGCTAAGATTTATAATATGTCCAATGTTTATGCAATTGACAATTTGTCACTACCAAAGCAATCCCTACAACGTTCTGATATATTTCAAAAAAATTCTCCAATCGAAAAACTTTCTATCTTACAACTCCACTAGAAGCACCAATAAGTTCTCAGGAGCCATGTCAAATAGCTATTAATACGCTGTTGGGTTGGATTGTGTACGGACCTAAAAATTTTAATATTGGATCTGATCAGAAACATCTAATGATGACAAATAAAATAAAACAAGATGAAGAAACTATGGTATATGTTATGAGAGAGTATTTTGATATGGAAACGTTTGGTGTTAAAATTGAAGTTCAGCCCTTAATGAGTACGGAAGATGAGAGATCAATAAAACTTATTAATAGTACAATTAAAAAGAAAGCTTTCTTTTAGCGTATAAGCGACTCATTAATGTTGAAAGAAAAATGAAACGTGACCCAGAATACGCCATGGCATATTGTAATAAAATTAAAAAACAGTATGCTCGAAAATTAACGGCAGAAGAAGCAAAAATAACCACACCAAAAACATTTTATCTACCTCATTATGAATCCAAATAAGACTGGTATGAGACTCGTATTTGATGCTGCATAAAAAGTAAATAATATTTGTTTTAACGATAATAATACATTAATATCAATTTTACTGAAATTTCGACAACCGTCGTATGCTGTTATAGGAGACATAAAAGAAATGTTTCATCAGATCCATGCAACCGAAGCAGATCAACAGTCTCAAGGATTTTTGTGGCGAAATGGAGACATGTCTAATCCTGTAGACACCTATGTAATGCAGAGACTCATTTTTGGAGCAACCTGCTCTCCAACAATTGTACAATTCGTGAAAAATTTTAATGCCGAAATATTTAAAGATTCTTCACCTCGAGCTGTAGAAGGAATTGTAAGTCGTCATTATGTCGATGACTATGTCGACTGTTTTAATCAGCGGTGCCATTTTGGTGCTTTATGGGTATTTTTTGGTGCTTTTTTACTTAATCAATAGCCGAAATTTTGTTAAATACCCGTTTTTGAAAAGCGGGTATTTATAGTGCTTTTAAGAATTTCTCACAGTGCTTTTAGGTGCGTTTTAAATAAGCAACATTTTTGACACTGAACCATTTTCCTACTATTCTTTAAACACACCTAATACTTTTTTAACCAACTGCGTATTATTTGCATATATGCATGTTTTGATTAGTACTCGCAAACTGTTAAGCTTGAATTCTAGAATTTCTCAAGCATCTTTTTTTTTAAATTCGTGTAGAAATTTTTATGATTGATCTTGTTTTTAATAATAGTACATATCCTTTGATTTGTTTGTTGTGCAAATTTAAACAAGAAAGTGCCTGAACAGTTATTAAAAGTAAGTTCTTCATTGATGTTAAAGTTCATATGTGTTAAAGTTCATCATCTAACAATGACTTTCCCTTAGATCGAAAAACAAATACTTATATAGAAAACCTTTGGAAAATGATCCAGCTTTTAAAAGGTGGCTTAGATCAGCAAAATATGAACTAAAAGCATATTTTATTTGTTGTAATTGTTAAATAAAAGCACGATAAAGCGATTTACTCCGACAAAGTCACACAAAAAGTTATGAAAAAGCAATAGATCTGTCTTTTGATCCACCAGACCCAAAACAAAATTGGGTTAGTGCTTTTTTACCCGAAATTTTTTTCATTTTTACCCTTTTTCCATGGGCTCACAGTGCTTTTGATGTTGCAAGAGTTGGCATCACTGGTTTTAATAGTGAAGGTGAAGCTCTCAAAGTAATAAATGACGTAATCAATATTCATGGTGGATTTGAGTTGAGAAAAATAGTATCGAACTCTGAAAAGGTTTATGCAAAATTATAACAATACTGATACAAATCTTGTCATTAATGTTGAAGGTAACGAAAGTAGAATTCTGGATATGTATTGGCTGTGCAAAGCTGATCTGTTAACATTTAAAATAAGGCTAAATAAAGTAAAACCCGATATTATGAACTTTACAAAACGGCCCACAAAGAGAGAATTATTATATCTTTTATAATGTCAATTGTTTACCCTTTTGGCTTTCTGTGTGATTTTATGATAACGGCAAAACTGTTAATGAAAAAAGTATGGAAATCTGGCATTAGTTGGATGAAGAACTTCCAGAACAACTTAATAAAATTTGGAAATCGTGGGTAGAGGAGGGTAGAGGCTGTGGGTTACTTCAGAATCAAAATTAATGAAAAAATCATTGTAAAATTTGTAATGGGTAAAACAACCTGCGCACGTACTCGTTACATACCATACAATACCAAAGTTAGAATTGCAATCCGCGGTGATTGGTGTGCGCCTTAAAAATGTCATAAAAAGATATCATACTATAAACATTTCTAAAGTTATTTTCTGGAGTGATTCAAATTATGTATTTCTTTGGATTCGATCGGACCATCGCAAATATAAACAATATGTTGCCAATAGAGTGTCGGAAAAACTTGAATCAACCAGCGTTTAATAGTGGCGTTGGTTATCGGGCAAACATAATCCTGCAGATGAAGGAACCCGTGCAAAAATACCTCGCAAGATATAATCCAAATGGTCGTTGGAAATTGGGTCCAGAAGTTCTCCTACAAGATCAAACATATTGGCCAAACGAAAGTAATATGAAGGTGTCGTCACGCAAGTTCAATGATGAGCTACGCTCAAAATATATTATGACTACAATAATGCCTACTAGTTTAGTATATCCAGAGACAAAGTTTTCTAACTGGAGTAAGTATAAAAGAACTATGGCTTGGTTTTTCGGATATATTCAAACATAAGAAGGAAATTGCGTTTTGAGCAAATATTTATTGGAGAACTAACACACGATGAAGAATATAAGGCCGAAATGTTCTTATTGCAAATAGCACAAACTGAGATGTTTAAATGTGAATATGCCGACCTAAAAAGTGGTAAATCAGTTTCTAAGGAAAGTCTTTTAAGATCACTAAATCTTTTTTTTGGATAATGGAATCATAAAGGTTTCGACACGTATCGAAAACGCAAAATTTTTACTTTCTGTACAACGTCCCATAATTCTGAGTAAAGGTCATTTATTATCAAGATTAATTGTTAATTATTTCCACTGTAAATTTCACCACATTAATAGTGCTACTGTTATTAGTTAAATAAGACAAAGGTTTTGGATTAATTCCCTAAGAATTTTACTGATATCTTTCGAAAAGAGTTGGCAGTTCTGCAAAAGTAGAAAAGTGTGTCCAATTCCACCTCAAATGGGGCTTTTACCATTGATAGCGTAAATCTTTTCGTTCGACCTTTTACATACAGTGGAGTCGATTTATTTGGCCCATACAATATAGTTATCAGAAGAAAACAAGAAAAACATGTTTATCAACGAGAGCAATTCATTTAGAAATTGTTTCGAATTCCTCAACTGATGCCTTTTTAATTTCTCTTCGTAATGTCATTAGCCGACGTGGAGTTCCAAAACAAATTAGACGATAACGGAAAAAACTTTATAGGAGTTAAGAAAGCATTAAGAAAAGAAATCGGTTTCCTTGATCACGATATAATAACGTGCAAGCTTATATATATACGCCTTTTAATCCAAGTGAAGGTGGAGCATGGGAGAGACTGATGCAATCCGTTAAGAAGGTGTTAAGTTTAACAATGAAAGAAAAAATACTACAACTAGAAACATTCCAACTGATGATAATCGAGACAGAAAATATAGTTAACAGTAGACCACTAACACATATACCAATTACTATTGATGACGCTGAGCCTATAACTCCAAACCATTTCTTGATGGGATGTACTTACTCCACACAAACTCCTTTCCCATTTGATCACAAAAAAATATGTGTTCGAAAACAATGGCGATCTATCCAGAAGAACAAAATGATGGCTTCCTTCAACTCCAGTTGCTATTGGAAGTGTAGTGTCTAAATGTGACAGTAATTTAGCAAGATCTAAGTGGAAAATTGGAAAAATAAATAAACTTTATTATAGAATAGATGGAATAGCTCGCTCAGCTGACGTTCAAACTTCACACAACATTTTAAAACGACCTCTGTCAAAACTAGCGATTCTTGATACTCAGTAAATCTTAGGTGATTTACGGGGGATTGGATGTTAAATATTACTACTGTTTTAATAATTACTTGTTTTGAAATTACTATTATTAATTATTTATTTTATATATTAAAACAACTTGTTTTTCAATACATATATAGCTCATATTTTTCTTTGTCAATTATTTTTATTGAACATCCAGTAACGTGAACTACCCAAAAACATGAACATATTTTTTTTTTCATTGACTAGTCCAAAATGTGAACAAAGGCTAACTAAAGGCTCTAAAACGTGAACTTTTTTTCCAAACGTTTAAATTTAATATTGTAAGCCTATTTAAAAATTTTTGGTTTCCTCGCTAATGTTATGAGTCGTTTTCCCCCAACCAACAAAAATATCAGCAGCAGCAAAAACATGCGCTGCATACATATTGCTGACGTTGCAATATCGTGAGAACCGCAATCGGCTGGAAGTTCCACGCTTATATGCTGAAGTTGCATATACTTGGTAAAAATCTCACACTCAGCAATATTGCGGGAACAACCACGCTGGCGGCAGCGAACATCAACGGTACCGGACATCAGTTAGAAAGTAGATCTACTTTTCGCGTCGCATGCGTCGCGTGCGTTCTACGCGTCGTGCTGTGTAACTTATCACATGCAAATGCACTGATTCTACTTTTCTGACAGACGCATGAAACGCGTCGACGCGTATAACGCGTGGTGTGTAACTCCAGCTTTAGTATAAAAAGGCAGGTTAATATCGACATAACAACATTCGGGAATCATCATTAAGCATTCAACAACGCACAACAAACCTGATCAAAGACCAGCTTAAGAAGCGACTCCATGAGACGGCCCACAATTAGATTTAAGAACTATAATTAATACAAAGTATAAATAAAAAGTGATAGATAAATAAAAACATAATATTCTACTTTCTTGTGTTCTAATTCCGAAAATAAGTTACAAAATAAAACCGTAACACTAAAGAAGTGAATATCCATCCACTAAAATCATTTTTATTATGTTTTATGAAGCCTTTGAATGAAATAACTTTAACACACCCTTTTATTTTAAAAAATTATTTATTTTTCTTACAAAAAGTAGAATCTAAAAATGATTCATAGCTAAAACACCACGTACTTTATTTTAATATAAAACAAACGACAAAAGAGACTGCAAAAAGTTATAAAAAGCCATCTAAAACGTGAACAAAATCGAAAACGTGAACACCCTCGGTAAAAATTAGTTCACGTTTCTGCGAGTTCACTGTACTTGTTTTGATATTAGTATTATTATTTATTTATTTTGTATTTTAAAACTTGGTTTTCAACACATACATAGCTCATATTTTTCTTTTTCAATTATTTTTATTATAATTGTCGTTGAAGAAGCAAAAACTATTTGTAAGATTTTTTATTTAAAAATTTCTTTTAATTAATGATGTAACTTTTTTATAGAATAAAAACGTTGCAAAACTTAGAGAGAAATATGCAGGAGTTTTTATTTTCGCTTAAAGACGACGACACTTACATACTTATCGTTTGCAATATCGACATTTATGTTCTAAAAATTTTTTTTTTTATTTTTGCTTGTCCGCATGCCTTTTGCTGCTTTTTCCATTATCACTGACAAATTTTAAGTGAAAAAAAAACGCGTCATATGAAAAGGTTTTGACATTTGTTTTCGCAGTTACATAAAACGAGAATCAGTTTTGTTGTGAAACTGAGAAAAAAATTGTTTCATTCCATTTGTGTCTCTCGTTGTGAAAAGATTTTAATTTGTTTTAATGTCGTCACAGAACGGGAATCAGAAGCAAAATGTAAACAAGAAATATGTTTTCATTTCACGTTATCGCAGAACGAGAATTGACCCCCTGCTTAGCGAGGGGTGTCGATGTAGAAAATAGGCTTCTGCGTCAACTGCTTTCACAAACCCACAACCGGTATTGGAGAGAGTCTGTCAACCGATGAAGCATTTGTGGTGCGAAACATCACACCATGATCCACAGAAGCCAACAACTGGGAAAATTATCATCCTCAAGTTACGGGGAAGACCTCCAGGGCCAGAAAATGGAAAGCTACTTTCTGTCTCCAAATTTGTCGTACCTGTCCCTACTTATTAAAGTGCAGGTCAGCCATCATGGCCACGTTCTACCCCATACCTTCCTGCTGGACAAAAACTTTTAGGAATCATTAATTCTGCACCAGGTAGCCAACAATTTCCCTCACATGGGTCTTCTAAGCGAGAAGGCACCGCCCAAAGAAGAAGCGTTTAAATTTTTGCTCACTCACAGAACAAACCAGATGAAGTCTCTACGTTTGCAGCTCTTGATGGAAATGGAGTTCGATTTACGCTGCCAGTGCAAGTTCGGGACCCATTCGTGAAAGAGCATTTTCACACCGTACAACCCCTGGCACATTCCGACTTTGCAACCTGCCGGAAGGTGGACGGCGTGATAGGAACGGAAGCACATCTACCGACCTTACAACTTCTTGCCATGGGCCCAACAAACAATTTTTGGATGGGTCATTTATGGCCAGTGGAATGGCTGTCGCTGCAAATCCCATCCTCGGCCGGGAATATGTTGAACTGTGTTCAACCTAATTGAGTATTCTTATTCTTTCTATTTTTTAATGTTTTTCCAAATTGATTTATTGCTCTTAAATATTATTTCACTAATTTAATTTGTAATTTTTATTGAGCTCAAGGAGCGGCTTCTGTATTTAACTCAAGCAGATTTTATTATTGCAGTACTAAAATTTGCATTATTTCCCTTTGTTCGACTCACGAAGAAATTTTAGTTCACCTACTTTAACTACATTTTTATTAAACTCAAGAAGAGTGTATTTTTTTCAATGGTAGTTCTTTCTCACATTATTTTTTTAAACCAACAAATCAGTCATAATTCATCAAGGAAACTTTGAAGTCAATAAAGATCATTTAATATTAAAATCAAATTTTGGCTATTTAATCCTTGAGGGAAAGCAGACGACTCAACAATCAACACAACCAAAAAATCAGCACAGCCGTTCAGCAACATGTTAAAAACACTCAAATTAATTATTTTCTTTATTGTTGTTAGTTATGTCTCAGTTAAAAACAAAATTTATAGAACTAATTGTTAGCCGAAAAAATGTCTACTTGCACATTTTGTGTTGCACTTCGCTAGGATTTCATTATATTAAATTTTATGTTATACCGATTATATGTTCAATATTTTTATATATATCGAGTCATAACCGCCAAAAGGGCTGTAGCGAAATGATGGCGATTTTCGTTTTATTATTAAAATTTATTATTCATGATCATATGCATCATCTCACAATATATCAGGGCTGTAGAATTTACCGTTACGATTTTACAGCAAAAACAATAAAGACTTAAGTACAATTCACTGTTTGTTTACAAATTTTGGTACCACGACAGTCGCTTGCGTCTTTATTCGTTTTTATAAATTAATTCGTATTAGTGGCAAAATAGAAAAATATTACATTTTAAATCAGTGCATTTTTAAAATGAAGTTATGGAAACAAGTAGTAAGTGTTTTTTTTTTAAATAGATAGAATTTCTATAAATTTTATATAATGAATATTTTACTACAGAGTTTGACCAAAACTGGTCTTGTTCCGTATAGTGATACTGATTCTTCTGCATTGTTTACAAACACGTTCCAGTTCGGAATTTTCAGACACATTAACCATAGAAGAGGAGACGTGTGTGGGTAAACGGGGCTACAAAAAGCAAAGAAAAATACCAAAGAGAATACAAATTAAGAAACAGCGTGATACCAGTGTTCAACCGAATCCATGTGAAAATAAAAAGTGTGGCAATTATTGTAGTGATAAGTTCTGCGAGTCAGGTCGGTTAGCAATAAATGAGCATTATTGGGGTATTGGCAACAAAATAAGACAAAGATACTGGCTGATTTCATGTATTAAGCGTATGTCTATCAAAAGACGAAGATGTGATAGTAACAATAGAAAATTTACGTATAATTACATATGTTATTAATTATAACGATAATAATATTAAAGTGTGCCAACAGTTTTTGTTAAAAACCCTTCACATATCACAAAAAAAGCTAAGATTGGTCAGAAGTAATGCAAGTGATTTAAATAGTTTTAGTGAAAACAAAACAATTTCTACGCCTCATAATAAGTCAGATGTGTCCAAGGTTTCGCTCTTAAAATCATTTATTGAACAATTGCCAACTGTTCCCTCGCATTATTGTCGCAATAAAAGTACATAATAAGTTGTATCTTCCTCAAAAATTTCGAAATATAAAAGTTACACGATTGCTACACTAAACATTTGATAAATAATAATCAGGATTTATCAGTATTATCCTTAAGAGTCTTTCGAAATATTTTCAATAAGGAATTTCATATCGGTTTTCACATGCCTAAAAAAGAAAAATGCGTCATTTGTGAAAAGCATAAAATTCTTGACAGCAAATCACAAATTTCCTTTGCGCAAACAGAAGAATACCAAAATCATGTAAAAGACGAAGAGAAATGTAAAGAAATATTTTTAGAGGATCAAAAACAAAGTAAACCCGATTCGTCAATGTTATGTGCTAGATTTGACCTCCAAAAAGTTTTAAATACGCCCCATGGGAAGAGCGTACCATTGTATTATTCCCGAAAGTATGCATAATACAATGAAAGCGTATACGAAATGGCACCAGGAATGGTTATTGCTTTTTGTAGGAAGAAACGGACGGAAAAAGAGGTTCTAATGAAATTTGCACTGTGATTTTTGAGTATTTAAAACTTGCGGACGAAAGAGCAACACACTCTTTAATAAGTCTATACTGTGACAGTTGTGCTGGTCAAAATCGCAACAAAGCAATGCTGGCTACACTAGTGTACTTTCTTAGAATTTCGAATTTTAATAGCGATATCAAAATAACGTATCTATTGCCTGGACATACTATGATGCCTGTGGACTCTATACACAGCACTATTGAGTCATTTACTCGCGACAAAACTATTTGGGCTCCTAGTGAATGGTATACTATGATTTCAAATGCAAGGTCCAATCCTGGAAATTATAAATGCATTTTAATGAATAATTCAGATTTTAAAGATTGGAAAACATTTTCCCAAGCTATGCTTCCCACTTCAATAAAAATGAGTTTTACAACATTTCGTTCTGCCTCTTTAAATAAAAATAGTTCTATAATGAAACTTAAGTATGGAAATTGCGATGACTCTGAAATTAAAGAATATGATATCAACTCTATTGCTCGATCAAGACTATAACGCTGCTTTGATAGAAAATGGACCCATCCGTTTATATGATAACTTTTTAAAAATTTCTTCAAAAAAATTTAAAGATTTAAAAACACTTTGTGACAAAAACATAATTCCTACAAAATTTCACAACGAATTTTTAAATTTAAAATGAGATGAAACTATTAAAGATTCGCTACCAGAAACTGATCAAGAAGACATATAATATTTACATTAAAGTCATTTCTTTTAAATCTTTTTTACATATATACTTTTTTTTCGAATTCTGAAGTAATTTTCTATTAATTTTGAAAACAAAAACCATTACATTTTTTATAAAAACTACTGGATTTAAGGTTAATTTAACGTTATGTTTAATTTTATACACAAAAATAATTTGAAAAAATAAAAAAAAATTAAAACTGAAAGCTGTGTTTTAATAAAATTATAAGGGCTTAGCCACCTTAACATTGGTAAAGACCTATCCAGCGTGACGGCAAAAACGACTTTAGCGCCATAAATAGGCGTTATCTTGGAGATATACAAAATCAATCAACTGCAATATATTGCTCAGAAGTAGCAATGTTTACAAACCAAATTTCACCGTAATCCTTAGACATACTCCAAAGATATTTAAAAAAATGCTGTAAATTTTAGTTTTTGGCGCTTAAGTCTTTTTGTCGGTTATGGCTCTATGTATCGATTAATAAAACTCGTTGTACATGCTGCGTAAGTATTATCTTTAAACATATAAAATGTATAAAGTATCTCATTTAGTTTATATTTGTCTACGTCATCTAAAATATTTTTATATGTTTTTAATTATTTTTCTTGCAGAAAAATCACATAAGGTCCAAGCAGAAAAAACTAAAAAAATCGATTGTCCATTTTGCAAAGAACATAAGAAGCGACCACTTATTACATATTTAAGAGATCGTGAATTACGCAACCATCACGAAAGCATTTGTGAAGATGAAGAAAATTGTGGATAATATAATATATTTTAAAATATGTTACTTTTAACTTTTTTACTAATTTTTTTACCAATTAAGATATAAAAATACTTTTATTATTTAAAAATCTCTAAATGTAGTTGTTTCTTAAGCGAATAATGGTACATTTGATGCTCTCTAACTCACATCATTTAGTGCAATCTAAGCGAAGTTAAAATGTTAGCTTATTTTACATATGTATATAAAAACATACATAGATATGTAAGTACATCAAAAGTATGCAATCACAAAAAACCTGCAGGTTGTTGTCAATCCAAAACATTATAAAACACAATACTTGACACAATTGAGAAAGATGATTGCGAAAGATTTTATTGCGTCCATTGCTTATTTTATTTATGTTCACTGGTTTTATCAAAAGTACCGAACAATCAGTGAATGGTGCGAATACTTTTATCTCTTATTGAACACAAGGAACTTGTTTGTAAAACGAACATATATACTCGTATATATACATATATGTAAAGGAAGGATCAGGTGTAAAGCTGTCAAGTCAAGTTCGTATGTATTATAATATGAGAGCTTTTCGGTGAGCAGAATGAACTAGTCGTCAGTTGGTTCTTAAGTTGATCGGTTCTAAAGTTGTTGCCCGTTTTCGTTGAAAAGAGACTAATTAATATTTTATTTCAATTTACTTTTTTTCAAATATTATATGTATCATAATTAACCTAATAATATTTCTTTATTAAATAAACACAATAAATGTATTGTTAACATAAAAGCATTTGCTTGTGTTCATACTTAAAATCACACTCTTACATATATATATATATACTAGCTGATCCCGGTGTACTTCGCTACCCCCTCTCGTTATAAAATAATATTAAAAGTATTTATATATCCTATTGTGACGATCGGTCCAGTAGTTAAGACTATATTACGACTTTTAATTTTCCTAAAAAGGAGCGTGGTCCCATCCACTTTTCTCCCGGTACGTATTCCAAATTATGCCAATACCATATGTACCAAATATCATCGACGTAGGTCAAAAAATGCCCAAAATATGGCGATTTTAATATTTGCAGCAGCACCAAAAAAATGCACACCAAACCGACGTACCAAATTTTGTTCAAATACCGTTATAAGGAGCAGAAATAATAGATTTTTAATTTGTGGTTTGTATGAGAGGTACCACGCTCCTTTGTCCAATCCCGCCCATATTTGCAGCAGCACTTAAAAAATGCACACCAAACCGACGTACCAAATTTTGTTCAAATACCGTTATCAGGAGCAGTAATAATAGATTTTTAATTTGTGGTTTGTATGAGAGGTACCACGCCCCTTTGTCCAATCCCGCCCATATTTACAGCAGCACTTAAGAAATGCACACCAAACCGACATACCAAATTTTGTTCAAATACCATTATCAGGAGCAGAAATAATAGATTTTTAATTTGTGGTTTGTATGAGAGGTACCACGCCCCTTTGTCCTATCCCGCCTATATTTCCAGCAGCACTAAAAAATGCACACTGAACCGACGTACCAAATTTTGTTCAAATACCGTTATTAGGAGCAAAAATAATAGATTTTTAATTTGTGGTTTGTATGAGAGGTACCACGCCCCTTTGTCCAATCCCGCCCATATTTGCAGCAGCACTTAAAAAATGCACACCAAACCGACATACCAAATTTTGTTCAAATACCATTATCAGGAGCAGAAATAATAGATTTTTAATTTGTGGTTTGTATGAGAGGTACCACGCCCCTTTGTCCAATCCCGCCCATATTTGCAGCAGCACTTAAGAAATGCACACCAAACCGACATACCAAATTTTGTTCAAATACCATTATCAGGAGCAGAAATAATAGATTTTTAATTTGTGGTTTGTATGAGAGGTACCACGCCCCTTTGTCCAATCCCGCCCATATTTGCAGCAGCACTTAAGAAATGCACACCAAACCGACATACCAAATTTTGTTCAAATACCGTTATCAGGAGCAGAAATAATAGATTTTTAATTTGTGGTTTGTATGAGAGGTACCACGCCACCCAAACGCATACAAAAAAATTTATGCAAATCGGTCCAGCCGTTTAGGAGGAGTTCAGTTACAACGCACGTATAGTAGAATTATATATATAAAGATATATTTATATATACACTAGCTGATCCCGGTGTACTTCGCTACCCCCCTCGTTATAAAATAAAATTAAAAGTATTTATATATCCTATTGTTACGATCGGTCCAGTAGTTAAGACTATATTACGATTTTTAATTTTCCTAAAAAGGAGCGTGGTCCCATCCACTTTTCTCCCGGTACGTATTCCAAATTATGCCAATACCATATGTACCAAATATCATCTACGTAGGTCAAAAAATGCCCAAAATATGGCGATTTAAATTTTTGGGTTATATGGGTGGTGCCACGCTTCTTTGTCCAATCCCGCCCATATTTGCAGCAGCACTAAAAAAATGCACACCAAAACCGACGTACCAAATTTTGTTCAAATACCGTTATCAGGAGCAGAAATAATAGATTTTTAATTTGTGGTTTGTATGAGAGGTACCACGCCCCTTTGTCCTATCCCGCCTATATTTGCAACAGCACTAAAAAAATGCTCACTGAACCGACGTACCAAATTTTGTTCAAATACCGTTATCAGGAGCAGAAATAATAGATTTTTAATTTGTGGTTTGTATGAGAGGTACCACGCCCCTTTATCCAATCCCGCCCATATTTGCAACAGCACTAAAAAAATGCTCACTGAACCGACGTACCAAATTTTGTTCAAATACCGTTATCAGGAGCAGAAATAATAGATTTTTAATTTGTGGTTTGTATGAGAGGTACCACGCCCCTTTGTCGAATCCCGCCCATATTTGCAGCAGCACTTAAGAAATGCACACCAAACGGACATACCAAATGTTGTTCAAATACCGTTATCAGGAGCAGAAATAATAGATTTTTAATTTGTGAATTGTATGAGAGGTACCACGCCCCTTTGTCCAATCCCGCCCATATTTGCAGCACCATTAAAAAAATGCACACCAAACCGACGTACCAAATTTTGTTCAAATACCGTATTTAGGAGCAGAAATAATAGATTTTTAATATGTGGTTTGTATGGGAGGTACCACGCCCCTTTGTCCAATCGGACCGAATTGTAAATCTAAACCACCCGGGCGCCACCCAAACGCCTACAAAAAAATTTATGCAAATCCGTCCAGTCAGCTGAAGTTTGTTTAAAGGTTTTTTTAGTCTTATTAACGAATTTCAAAAATATGGAAGAAAAGCATATTCTACACTTAAAATTAGCTCAATAAAGGCAAAAACTCACAAAATCTTGCAACTAACTTAATTTAGTGCTCATTTTCGCAAAATGTTTGCTCAAAAATTAGCAAATATTTTTTCCATCGGATTGAGTAAAAAGATAAAATTGTTTTACTTCGCTTCCAGAATCGATTTCTTCGAAATTGGTTTTGGCGATATATGGACCGATTTCCCAATTC
This sequence comes from Lypha dubia, assembly GCA_947311025.1. Classification (NCBI taxonomy): domain Eukaryota; kingdom Metazoa; phylum Arthropoda; class Insecta; order Diptera; family Tachinidae; genus Lypha; species Lypha dubia. Next base: position 72,245,684 of record OX371261.1, on the reverse strand, counting down.
TCATTTTTTTCTAACTTTTTTTATCATCAGATTTACTCTGTATTCCCAAAAATTGTTTTACTTTGCTTCCAGGGCCAATTATATCGAAAATCGGTTTTGGCTATATCTCGGCTATATATGGAACGATTTCCCAAATTTTTTTTTTTTTTGGTTGAATGACCTATTTCTATTATCAGATTTACTTTTTATAACCAAAAATTGTTTTACTTTGCTTCCAGGGCCAATTATATCGAAAATCGGTTTTGGCTATATCTCGGCTTTATATGGACCGATATCGGGAAAATTTTTTTTTTGCCTTCAAATCTCCATAAGAAGTGATATTACCAACTTTGGCGCAAAAAAAAATTTTTCAAAACATTTATCAAAAAAATGCATAATTTTGACCCCAAAAAACCGGTTTTTTGGATATATCTCCGCTACCCGTGAACCGATATTGCTGAATTTCAATAGCAAACACATGACCGATATTTATAATAGATTGGCGAAAAAAGTCAAGCAGTTTTCAGTGTGTAGAAGTTTATCTACAGCGCCACCTAGCGGAGAGTTACGGAAAAATTGATAGTCCAAAAATTTATTCTATGAAAAATTACTTATACATGCCAAGTTTCAACACGATCGGATGAGCAATGTAGGAGTTTATCGCTTACCAACCAACCAACCAACAAACATTCATTTTTATATATATAGATACTAGATGACCCGGCAACGTTTGCCATACAAAATATTTCTAGTGCATATTTTAGGTGTTTTATAAACAATATCGAATGTGTTAAGTGTGTGACGATGACCGCCGATGAAAAAAATAGCAAACAATAATTTTGTTCTGTTTGAAATACGAACGACGACGATTCTCCTGCATGAGGCGGATATAGCGCCAGCTGTCATTCAACCACAAAAATAATTATGAGGCGGACATAGCGCCATCTGTCATCCAACAACAAAAATAATTATAAGGCAAACATAGCGCCATCTGTTGGGTTAGTAGTTTAGTAAATATAGAAATTGCCCCCTCCTTCCCCTCCTCATGACCATAACGGTTTGAAAAACAGATAGTAGCCGATTCTCAGACTTACTGAATATGCATAAAAAAATCGGTAAAGCCGTTTCGGAAATACAGAAATTGTCCCCTCTCTCCCCTCCTCGAGCCCTTAGCGTTTTGAAAAATAGATAGTAGCCGATCCTCAGACTTACTGAATATGAATAAAAAATTTCAGAAGAATCGGTCAAGACGTTTCGGAAAAACAGAAACTGCCCCCTCCCGCTCCTCTTCATGCCCCTAGCGGTTTGAAAAATAGATAGTAGCCAATTCTCAGACTTACTGAATATGCATAAAAAATTTAAAAAGAATCGGCAAGCCGTTTCGGAAATACAGAAATTGCCCCCTCACCATCCTCGTGCCGGGCGGCTTGAAAAATAGATCAGACTTACTGAATATGCATAAAAAATTTATTAGATTTTTATAATACATTGATATTAAATAGAGAAAATAATTATAGACGTAGACTTATGCTAGAAATGTTACAGATCATAAAAGTTCCTTCTACACAGCGGATTGATTACAAACCTGATACAGCAAATGTAGCACAGAACTATAGCTATTTAGTCAATAAAAGTAGGAATTAATATTAATAAAAACAATTTTTATCAAAATACAGTTATGTTAAATTTATATGTTATATGATTGTTATTAGAATGCCTAAAACTATGTTGTTCTAAAAATTAATTTTTCTTATACATGTTTTTTTATTTTTTACTAAAGGGCTGCAACGAGTAACTTTTTTCTTCATATGTGAATCTCGCTGTCGAATACAGTACATATTCGGAATGTCGCTCAGAGCACAAGCAGTGAAGAGAAAATATTGTTTGTTTGACAAATACTAACTAGTAGCAACCGCAATGTTCACTTAATGTGGAATTTCAAGAATTTTTCATGAAATGCTGAAAATTAAAAATTTTAAATTTTAGCCTTTAGATCCACATTGGCTAATACGCCGGCGTTTAAAGTCTTCAAAATAAATAATGAAAAAATTATTCATACATATGTATGCTTTTTTCATAAATTCAATTAACATTTTTTGAAAAGGAAAATAAAACCTATTAAAAATGTAACCTTTAAACATAAAGGTATAAACACATTCGCCACAGCAGACTACACGAACACAAATGCTGCTAGCTACCGTTGTAGCTGTTTAGCCAGCTAATTAATTATTTTGGAAACGACAGATACACAGTAAACAGCTGATCCTGAATTGTTGCAACGATTCATTTATGTATATTACAGTGGTGCATATTCAGCGCTTTTAGTTTTTAAAATTCGCTGGGGCAAATTGAATACGGCGAATTGAATTCGCCACTCACATCACTTTGTATGGATTCGCTTTGACCGAAAAAAATCATCTCATAGATCTCTTTTGGCTCCGGAGTTACGGGTTCAAAACTTATTTTTTATTGGCCATAACTCCTAGAATATGGAACGGATATAAGCGATGTGGATATCAATCTTCTCCAAAATACCTTTATACTGGTATACAAAATTTTTAAAACAATTTACCCATTGTGAGTGAAATTCAATTTTAAAATTTTTTTATCTGACTTTTCACTTTTATAGAGAACTTACCATGCTTTTATTTGGTGTATACTTGAAAGCTGTCACCGATGAAATACGTAAGATATGCTTCTTTAATGATGATTTTAAGAATTAAATGAGTTATATAGAGCATTTTGAAATGATACCTACATATGCCGTTTATATTCGTTCTATATTGTAGGACTAATGATCAATAATATATTAGAGTTTTGAACCCCGAAACTGCGGAATCAAGAGAGCGCCGAAAAAATTACACAAAAATTTTTAGGTAAAAAAGAGCTATTACCCTGTGAGTTTTTTTTTAATCTTTAACAATGTTGGTATTTTTGACTCAAGTCAATATTCTATATAACAATAAACCTAATAAAAATTATTTATGCATATATATTATAACATTTAAATTTTGTTATTTTCTTTTTTATTTTACAATAAAAAATATTTCTAATCACTAATTTGCTTTACAAATTTTGTTATATTGTCAACACTGTTTTGGTTTTGTGGCCATCAGAAATAGAAATTAGTTTAATTTGACTACACGACAAAAGTAGCATGGACAAAAACCTTTTGCCGTGTTGCCTTGCTGTCTTCAATATAATCATTCTCATATGCACACATGTATTCTAATTTTGACAGGTGGTAGTCGGTAGTCTGCTGTGGCGAATGTGTTTAATGCTTAAGTATGTATTTACATACATACTCGTATACACATATGTATATGCTATGAAGATTAATCATAAATGTCGCTTTGAAGTTTACTCTAATGTTTATCAATGCAAATAAACTTTTACTTGTAACAATTTTAATAAGTAATTATTAACTAAATAACAAAAATCTAAATATATAATATGATGTTTTAAATTTTATTTATTTGTTGCGGGTTAGCAATATCTAAATATATATGTCGTTGGTAGCAATACCAACTCATCAGTAGATGTTTTACCGTTTATGTTTAAACAATTTTAAAGCTCATCCATTTATACGAAAACTTACAAATAAATTCGTGAATTACAATGCATAAAAATAGTCTTTAAAAACTTTTCAAACATACACAAAAATTATTTTCCATTATGAATGTGTTTACTTTTACACCTATACAATTAGACAACGGCTGGGTGCCATTAAAAGTATTTATAAGGCAAAAAATTAAAAGTAAATCGCTCCTTTACAAAATTTTACATTTATTTGGGGTTAGCAACATCGTTGGTAGCCATACCAACTCATAAAACATCTACTGATGAGTTGGTATGGCTACCAACGAAATATATATTTAGATATTGCTAACCCGCAACAAATAAATAAAATTTAAAATATATGTAATAACTTGAGTACATGCTCAAAGAAATGTAAAATTTTGTAAATAATATTATGTATCAACTTGCCTCACTTAATTCCATTTTTTTACTACATTCAACAGAAAGAATTTTTTTTATTTGCCAAACTTCACATAGAACTGCAAGTACCAAGTAAAGTTTGGCTGTTACATTATTCTTACCAGAGAGCTGCACGATCATTGGTTTTCGTGATTTAGGTATACTCGTCGCAAATGCGGTTGCGGTGTGATCGCCACCGCATTGCTTTTGCTCAAGTATTCGCCATATCCGTACACAGTTGAGTATTGCTATGTTTGAGCTTCTAGCATACACAATCATATGCGATCGCGGTGACTGCTCTGATTTAGGCTGACTTCCAAAACGTCAATTGCTTTGTGGTTGACCAAAGCATCACATTTCATAACGCCGCAGTACAATAGTTATACAATGTATACCATTTCAAAACGCCGCCGCAAAGTATTTTTAACGCAGTAAGAGAGCAAACAAGGCATCGGTTTTATAGTTGTTGCATTGTTTCCGAACTTTGCATTTGTATGTGATTTAAATACAGTAGCAATACTGTATACAAACATTGTATACGAACGTTTTGGAAGTCAGCCTTACTTTTTTCACACATTCGGCAGTCGTACTCATACTTAACGTACACAACAAAAACAATATTTGTATACGAACATGCGAGCACACTCATTGATGCGTGCTTTATATGAACAAAATACAGCGTTACCACTGTGTAATTATACAAAAGCTGTACTAATTTGAAAAAAAAACACATGTATTTGCATTTAACTTTTATGTTCTGCAAAAATTGCAATAAATGTAAAATATTAGCGACGCATATATTCATATGAATGTACATAATATGTATGTGTAAATGCTGAATACCTCTATCATGTTTTACAAAATTACCTCTATCATGTTTTTCGCTTCTCTTGTAAAATAATAAAGTTGATAGTTAGGGCATTTATCGCTTAAGGTAACGAAATGCTAAATAAAACCCGTCTTGTTTTTAATGATTATTTTATTAAACTCTCATAACACTTTCACGTTGGTTTTCGGAATCGAAATTTGGGTTTTTGTAATGCTGCGCACTTGCATTTTTCAATCTCAGTAGGAAAAATAACTACGCTGAAGAACAAATTAAATTTTTTGGAATGAATTCTTGTATACAAATATAAGCAGATAGCGCCCTAAGAAATGTTTTGTGAAAGATTTATTCGTAAATATAATTTTTGGGTAATTTTGAATCTGTTATTGTGTAAGGATTAATCTTAAATCTGGCATCACTGATTGTTTGTGGTGAAAACTTCCAAAAGCAAATATAAAAAATTAATAGACTATGAAAAGACGAAATACTAAAAGTTTTGCTCATGCAGATTGCGATGTTTGCTGCTACTGGTTTTTGCGCTCATTGTTTTTAAAAAAGCAAAGTCATAGCTGCCAGATTTGACGATTTATCGTCATTTTGACGATTTTGGGTCCTAAAAATGACATAGTGACGATGGGACGATTTATACCCTTATTTTGACGATTTTAAATAATTCAAGTTTGCAACATTTATTTGTAAAATTGAAAATTTTAATGAGCCACTTTTTAAAAACTAGTATGCTTAAAACTGTAAACTTTTATTTAATCTATATATATATAAAAATTATTGCAAGTGTATTGTGACTTTATAACTCACGAACGGTCAAAACGAATTCGATTAAATTTTTAGGGTTTGTTGTTATGGTCGTGTAGATGGTTTATCCAAATCGGTTAGTTTGTGAGTTATGACTTTTCGTGAAAGTCGTGATGTGCTTTAATTAGGTAAATCGAAATCGAATCCGTGTGAAGCCGGGGCGCTCAGCTAATTGATTATAAAAACCATAACAATTTATTAAATTTTGAAGACATTTATTTAGCAATATTTGCCAGAGATGAATTTGAAGAAGCACAAATAAGTGCAAAATAAAAATAATAATTGTGTTAATTTTTATATAGAGATTTGTGATCAGATATTTTCCAGGTTTGATTTTGAATATAAAGATATAAAGCTCTTGGCCAAATTAATGCATTTAATATTATTTATGTAGAAAAAAGTTGGTTTTCTGAAATTATAACAGAATTTTCCTATTTTGTTAAAGGAAGTGAAAGCCAAAAACATATTATGTTTTTATCAGTGCAATAATTTTAATTGTCTGAACTCAGTTTCTAGCTCTAGTTATATTATAACTATTGGATTTTTGGAAAAAAAATATCAGAGATGCAAACGAGGGACTCTAGTATTTTGTTTCTGGTTTTGGCTAAATTTATTACAAAAAACCTAGTTTTACCACTATCCCCAGCATATGTGGAAATAATATTTAGTCAGGTTAACATAAATAAGACTAAAGTAAGAAATTCATTGAAAAAGTCGCCTTTGGAAGCAATATTATGTATATACAAAATATTATTTAAAGCTAGACAAATGTAGCTGCTATGATCTCACAGTTGTACCTGAATTAATCAACATGTTTAATTGCACTATATAATTGTAAAATATATTATACATATATGTAAATGTATCATATACATATTTTCTTTAAAAATTATATTTTATTTGTATAAATTTTATTGTAGTTTTTATACATTTTTAGAAAAAAATGTTTCCAAAAATGATATTTCAAATGCATATTTTACTACATTGGAAAAAAATGCGATTTTATTGTGAATTCTAATTGAAGTATCTGATCTCTCTATTTAAAGAATGCTGTTTAATAAGATTTGTTGATTTAAAAGTTTTGTTATATTTTGCCTCTGATAAAATATGTTTTGTTTGTAAAAAAGCGGTTTTTTAATTTGACGTTTTTATGAGGATTTCAATAAGCTATATTGACGATAATGACTGCCTTGAGGGACTCCGGCTTCAATCGACTGCGGGGGGCTTGTAAAATTGCCTTCCCTAACAACAAATTTTCGTTCCTCTAGATAGCTTTTTAAAAGCTTGACGATGTTTGCGGGGAGATTTCGTGTTAATTTGTGGATAAGACCTTCGTGCCATACTTTATCGAAAGCTTGAGAAACATCTATAAAGAGCGCAGAGCAATATTTCTTTTTTTCAAAGGTGTCTCTAACTACGTTCACAAGTCTGTGAGTTTGTTCAATTGTGCTATGTTGTCTGCGAAAACCGAATTGATGATCTGGAATGCATCCACTTCTAGTCAGTATAGGCATCAGCTTGCTCATATACAGCTTTTCAAATAGTTTTGAAATGTTGGGCAATAAACTAATAGGCCGATAGGATTCAACCTTCGTATGATCCTTGCCGGGCTTTGGTATCATAATAATCATCGCAACCTTCCATTCTGTAGGATAGTATTGCAGCCGTAGAAAACTATTAAAAATGAAGAGTATAACTCTTTTTGCAATATAAGGCAGTTGTGTAAGCATTTTGTTGCTTATTTTGTCGACACCTGGGGCTTTTCTGGTGTTAAGACTAGTAATAGTATTTTCAATCTCAGTCATGTTAAATCTCATCGGTATTTCTGGTAAAGAGACGACTGGTGGCAGTTCAACAATATCTGCAGAAATATTCGGGGTAAATACTTTTTCTATGTGCTTAACATATAGATCACCTTTTTCAGCATCAGTTCTTGCCCAGTCACCATTAGAGGCTCGTAATGGAGGTTTGCAAATCACTGGCCTTTTAAGTCCTCTGGCTGCACGCCACAGCGAATAATCTGTTGATGGTGTTGCATCGAGTTCTTGCAGAAATTTTTGCAGCGAAGCTGTTTTATGTGATTGTAAAACTTTTCTTAGCTGTTTGGTACACTCCTTAAGCCGTAATTTTAGCTGAGGCGATCTGTAACGTTGCCATTCTCGTCGAGCTCTCCGTTTTTCAGTCAATAGCCTTTCTATGTCTGCACAAAAAATATTGTTAAATCTCGCTTGTTGATTTGGTTGAATTGAAGAAGCATTAAGAGCAGCTTGTTTAGCATGTGCTTCAAACAACCTAATAGAGTTTTCTATGTCAGCAGGTGTTCTCAATGGCATATTTTCCGTGCAATGAGCACCCAAATATTTTTTGTATTTCAGCCAGTTAATACGTGCAGGTGTCAGCGGTAAATCACATGTATGTGTTGCAGTTGTGTGTTAGTAAATAGTGATAATAGTAGGCGAGTGATCTGAAGACAAATCCAAAGACGCTTCTACTTCAATCATTTCGCTATGCACGCCTTTCATAATCCCAAAGTCGATAACATCAGGAATTTTTTGACGATCCGATGGCCAATATGTTGGCTGACCACTTGAAACTACATTCAAACCCATTTTTGAAATTGTGTCAAACAAAACACGACCCTTAGGACTGATTAAACGTGAGCCCCAAAATGTGTGTTTAGCATTGTAGTCACCAGCTGCTAGAAAACGGGACCCCAGTGTTGTATAAAATGCGGTATATTGACTCTCTGAAATTGAAAACCTGGGAGGAGAGTAAACAGATGATATCACAAGCTTTTGATAAAAATTTTCAATGCAGATGTTCGTTGCTTGAAGATATTCTTCACGAAGGTCATTTAGTAGGTAGTGTTTTATTCGAGTTTTTATTAGGATTCCAGAGCCACCACAAGCTCTACCTTGAGGATCCTTGGTGTCGTAGAAATTATATCCACTAATTCGAAAATAGCTTCGGGACGTCAAGGGAGTTTCTGAGATAAGCATAACATCGATTTGTTTATCCAGAAGAAAATATTCAATTTCATTTTTATGTTGGCAGATGCCGTTTGCGTTCCAAAAACAGATTCTTAAGTTCATGGTTTTTTCAATACAGCCTGCAACAAGGTAGACTGCATTTTCAACATTTCCTGCATCATACAGGACATGTTGAGAGTAAATGTATTTACTGTTTGTATTAGGATCTCTATCGAGGCTTCAATACGACTAAAATTATGCCCTGATTCTTCATTTACTGGTACAGTTTTTTGCGCCGGAATCTGGTTACTCTTTAATATATTAGCGTATGAAGATTGACTATTAGGTTTTTGTTGAGTAAGAGTCGTGTTAAGACTTTAAAACATTTGAGTATTGATTATGGCTAGACGACGGTTGAGGTAACTGTGGGTAGTTTAAATGAGTGTTGGGCTGAGCGGGAGTAGCATTTGTTTTTATGTTCGACGAATTTTTAAAAAGAGAATAAAGAGGGCAGCCCCTATAGTTGGCAGTGTGGTTTCCGCCGCAATTACTACATTTTTTTGCTTTGGTATCACCTTTTATTTTGTCACAGTTAGCGGTACTGTGTAACTCGCCACATACAACGCAAACGGTAGGCAACTTGCAATAAGTTTTGGTATGGCCAAATTCTTGACAGTTCATGCATTGGATAGGTCCAGTTTTTTTATGTGGCATCTCAACGGTAACTCTTCGATGCAACAAGTATTTTAAGCTATAGATTGGGTGCGATTCATTTTTTTTAATTTTCAAGTCGCCTGGCTGTAGCTCGACTCTAAAAATAGGTTGGGGGATTTTTTTCCCTGTTTTTAATATTTGAAACATTTTTGACTTTGAAGCCACTATTTTCAAGGCCAGACTTTACCTCTTCCGGATCCACGCTTGAATCTATTCCTTTTATAACTACTGTTAGGCCTTTAGTACTCTTCAGTTGATATGTATAAAAGTTTTTGTTTTTAGTCTCATAATCTGAGACAATTTTCCTGTAATTATTTTTTCGTGTTACCTGAATTTTATTTTCGTTGATTTTGCCACGCTTAATTGGAGTTACATAGAACTCATTTTCTCCAATTAATGAGATAAGGCTTCTTACCAAAAAGTTGGAGTTCTGTTCTCTTAAATATATCGGCGATGGTTTAGTGAACCTTGTTGTATTTGTGTCTTCATCGACTGGTTCATTCAAAATCGCAAAACGATTTTCAGAATGTTTAATATTATTTTTCCCATCTTTGGGCATTTTCACCTATTTTAGCTGATTTGGGACTTCTTCCCCTTTTTAGGACGGTTATGTATCTGTCCATACCAGTTTTCACTCACTGCATTTACAATTTTGTGCACGTTGGTCACCTGGGTATTAATGAAACCTTCCATTCTTTTGATAGTATTGCAGCCGTAAAATACCATTAAAAATGAAAAGTATTATTCTTTTTGCAATATACGGCAATTCTTGACGCATTTTGTTGCTCATTTTATCGACACCTGGGGCTTTCTTGGGGTTAAGACTAGCAATAGCCTTTTCAATCTAGACAATATTAAATTTTGGCGGTGTTTCTGGTAAAGAGACGACTAGTGGCAGATCTGCAATATTAACAGAACTATTTGGATTAAACACTTTTTCTAAGTGTTTAACGAAAAGAGCACCTTTTTCAGAGGCTCGTAATGGAGGTTTGCATATCACTGGCCGTTTAAGTCCTCCGGCTGCACGCCACAGCGAATAATCTGTTGATGGTGTTGCATCGAATTCTTGCAGGAATTTTTGCAGCGAAGCAGTTTTTTGTGTTTGCAGAACTTTTCTAAGCTGCTTGGTACACTCCTTAAGCCTTAATTTTAGCTGAGGCGATCTGTAACGTTGCCATTCCCGTCGAGCTCTCCATTTTTCATTCAATAGCCTTTCTATATCTGCACAAAAAATATTGTTAAATCTCGCACGTTGATTAGGTTGAATTGAAGAAGCATTGAGAGCAGCTTGTTTAGCATTTGCTTCAAACAACCTAATAGAATTTTCTATGTCAGTAGGTGTTTTCAATGGCATATTTTCCGTGAAATGAGCACTCAAATATTTTTTGTATTTCAGCCAGTTAATACGTGCAGATGTCAGCGGTAAATCACATGTTGGTGTTGCAGTTGTGCGTGAGTAAATAGTGATAATAGTAAGCGAGTAATCTGAAGACAAATCCAACGATGCTTCTACTTCAATCATTTCGCTGGGCACACCTTTCGAGATTCCAAAGTCGAGCACATCAGGAATTTTTTGTCGGTCCGTTGGCCAATATGTTGGCTGACCACTTGAAACTACATTCAAACCCATTTTTGAAATTGTGTCAAACAAAACACGACCCTTAGGACTGGATAAACGTGAACCCCAAAATGTGTGTTTAGCATTGTAGTCGCCAGCTGCTAGAAAATGGGACCCCAGTGTTGTATAAAATGCGGTATATTGACTCTGTGAAATTGAAAAACTGGGAGGAGAATAAACAGATGATATCACAAGCTTTTGATAAAAATTTTCAATGCAGATGTTTGTTGCTTGATGATATTCTTCACGAAGGTCATTTAGCAGGTAGTGTTTTATTCGAGTTTTTATTAGGATTCCAGAGCCACCACAAGCTCTACCTCGAGGATCCTTGGAGTCGTAGAAATGATATCCACTAATTCTAAAATAGCTTCGAGACGTCAAATGAGTTTCTGAGATAAGCATAACATCGATTTGTTTATCCAGAAGAAAATATTCTATTTCATTTTTATGTTGGCAGATGCCGTTTGTGTTCCAAAACAGATTCTTAAGTTCATGGTTTGTTCAATACAGCCTGCAACAAGGTAGACTGCATTTTCAACATTTCCTGCATTATACAGGACATGTGTAGAGTAAATGTATTTACTGTTTGTACTAGGCTCTCTATCGAGGCTTCTATACGACTAGAATTAGGACCTGATTCTTCATTAATTGGTACAGTTTTTTGCGCCGTAGTCTGTACCCATGTTCCGTAACTCCCGCTACGAGAAACTTTTCGATTGAAACGTGCAAAATGAAACAAAAATGTCATAAATTGAAACAAATAGCTTATTTTCTCACTAAACTGAACCTGCAAGTTTTTTTGTGAGTAACAACTGCCACGTAAGAAAATTACTCGGAAATTTACAGAAATACTGTGTCTGTAAAACTTTTGCGGAAAAAGTTCTCACTTTGAACTGTCAAATATACTCACAACAAAAAACGCGTTGAGTTAACATCTTAACAATATTATTCGATATAAAATTAATGAAAAAATTGGTATTTCAAGGTTAACTAATTGTTTAATTATTATTTTATTTTTATAATATTAGAAAAATGATTAAAAATGTTTTTAATAGAAAGTGCTTCCAAAACTATTTTGCTAATAACAATCATTAAAGCCGCACTACACATTATTTTGTATAGCCGACGGTAGTATATTTGACGCCGCCGTTTATATTCTTCTACTTTAGTGTATTTTGGTGGCCGTCGGAGATTGTTTTGGCTATAATTCTTATCGCCTTTAATTACATATCGACATTGAGTTTTCGACATGAGTTACATATTCATTTTCTTCTCACTTTTCGAGAAACGATTGAATAATTTGTTTCACATATTTTCGCCACTAGAACTTCTCACTAAAGTTACAGAACATAGGTACTGGTTACTCTTTCAAATATTATCGTATGAAAATTGACTATTAGGTTTTTGTTGAGTAAGAGTCGTGTTAGACTTTAAAACATTTGAGTATATATTATGACTAGACAATGGTTGAAGTACCTGTGGGTAGTTTAAAGGAGCGTTGGGCTGAGCGGGAGTAGCATTTGTTTTTCTGTTCGACAAGTTTTCAAAAAGAGAATAAAGAGGGCAGTCCTTATAGTTGGCAGTGTGGTTTCCGCCGCAATTGCCACATTTTTTTGCTTTGGTATCGCCACAAACAACGCAAACGGTAGGCAACTTGCAATAAGTTTTGGTATGGCCAAATTCTTGAAAGTTCATGCATTGGATAGGTCCAGTTTTTTTTATGTGGCAGCTCAACGGAAACTCTTCGATGCAACAAGTATTTTAAATTATAGATTGGGTGCGATTCAATTTTTTTAATTTTCAAGTCGCCTGGCTGTAGCTCGACTCTTAAAATAAGTTGGCTGATTTTTTCCCCTATTTTTAATGTTTGAAACATTTTTCATTTTAAAGCCACTATTTTCAAGGCCAGACTTTTATAACTACTGTTAGGCCTTTAGCACTCTTCAGTTGATATGTATAAAAGTTTTTGTTTTTAGTCTCAAAATCTGAGACAATTTTCCTATAATTATTTTCTCGTGTTACCTGAATTTTAGTTTCGTTGATTTTGCCACGCTTAATTGGAGTTACATAGAACTCATTTTCTCCAATTAATGAGATAAGGCTTTTTACTAAAAAGATGGAGTTCTGTTCTCTTAAATATATCGGCGGTGGTTTAGTGGACCTTGTTGTACTTGTGTCTTCATCGACTTGTTCATTCAAAATCGCAAAACGATTTTCAGAATGTTTAATATTATTTTTCCCATCTTTGGGCATTTTCGCCGTTGACGCTATTTCAGCTGATTTGGGACTTCTTCCCCTTTTTAGCACGGTTATGTATCTCTCCATACCAGTTTGGATTTTATTATCAATATTTTCACTCACTGCATTTACAATTTTGTGCACGTTGGTGACCTGGGTATTTATTGTTTGTTTGTTTGATTGTACAGCTAAGCTGACAAGTTTGCTAATAGGTGCAATTGTTGTTGCTTCTTGATCGATATTTAACATGTTCAAAGATAATGATCGCGCACGAGTATTTGTGTTTTGTGTAGTATTCAGGTTTGTGTTTACTTCATTTTTTTTTTGTCGCCGTTAGCAACCAAAGTTATATATTGTACATTCCTACTGCTTGTAGGTTTTTTGTTGTTGTTAGATAGAAGGTGAACTCATTTAGAGTTCCCTTTTTTGTATTTTCACTTATGTATATTAGTTTGTGTATGCAAATATTTATGTGTATTGCACACAAGCAAAAAATAAAATAAAACCAGTAAAATAAATGTTCAATAAATGTTTTGTTTTTTTTTATATTTTTTGTGACTTGAAAATTTTTTTCTTTTATATTTTTTTTTTATATTCAGTTGCGACGATTATAAAAACGCGTCTGTTCACTACGAGAGTTGAAACTAAATCGACTAAAGAACAGTGACGTCAGAAAGTACTATAAATTGAAGATTACTCCCGTAAAATGTTACATCAAACGAGGAAAATCTGTTATTACATATATAAATATAAATGATTTGTTTACTAATGGGAATATTGACCTAGGACAATTTTTTCCAAGGCTTGAGAAAGTGGCCGGTAAACTTAGTGTAGAGGCACTACAAATGGCACCCAGTGAGAAAATTTTCGAATTTATCTCCATAAATGAATTTAAAAATATGGGCAATAAATATTTAAATAAATTAAAAGTAGCGCTACTTAATGAGGTGACCAATATAAATGATAAGAATGCTAAGGCAATTCTTAATATAATGCTGAAATACCACGATGATCCGATAGAGGGAGGACATTGTGGAATATATAGAACATTAGAAAAAATAAAGAGGTATTACTATTGGAAAAATATGATAAAAGATGTAACAAAATATGTGCAATTATGTAAAAAATGCCAGAAATCAAAAATAATAAGCCATAATAAAAGTCCTATGACTATAACAGAAACACCAAGGGCCATTTCCAAAATCAATTAATGGAAATGAGTATGCAATTACTTTAATATGTGATCTTACTAAATATTTGGTGACAATACCAACACCAGATAAATCAGCAAGAACAATCGCAAAAGCGATATTTGAAAATTTTGTATTAACCTATGGTCCAATGAAAACGTTCATTTCGGACATGGGAACAGAGTACAAAAATTCTATACTGACGGAACTATGCACACTACTAAAAATTGAAAATATAACTTCCACGGCACATTACCATCAAACACTAGGAACAATAGAAAGAAGTCATAGAACTTTTAACGAATATGTTCGTTCTTATATATCTGTGGACAAAACTGACTGGGACGAATGGTTAAAGTATTTCACATACTGTTTTAATACAACACCGTCAACGGTGCATAACTACTGTCCTTATGAGTTAGTATTTTCAAAATTACCAAACAATTTTAGGCAATTTGCTAAAATAGATAGTGTGACGCCACTATATAATGTGGATAACTATGCCAAAGAGGCAAAATATAGGTTAGAACTAGCTCATAAACGCGCGCAGTTATTTTTAGATAGAAATAAAATAAAACAAAAATTAAATTACGATAAGAATATTTTAGAACATAATTTTAAAATAGGAGATTTAGTTTTACTTAGGAATAATTCAGGGCATAAATTGGAAAATCAATATAAGGGTCCGTATAAAATAAAATAAATAGATTTAAGAAATAATGTTACCATAGAAGATAAGAAAACAAATAAACAACAAATAGTTCATAAAAATAGACTTAAGATGTTTAATAATAACTAACATTTAATAGTATTGTTTGGCCGAACTAATATAAAATTAGAATATATGTACATCTAAATATTATAATTTTTTTTTCCTTTTCTTTAAAAACAAAATAAATATTATATTACACTTATACTTAGACTAATTAAAAACTAATTGTAAAAGAATGTCCATAAAACTAACGTTATATGAACATTCTTGTAAAGGATGGAGGTGTAGCATGTGGCCAACAGTGTGTGGTATGCATTGCGATTCAATAGTACCGCAACATGCAAGCATTGACAAACTGCAAGCAAGATATTTTGTGTGTGTCGGTAATTTGACACTTGTACAGTTAATTAAGTGCAGCAGCACAATGCACTTAAATGAATCACATTTATTAACTGTATTTGTTTGATTGTAGATATAAGCTACGCAAAGTATCTGTTGCTTTTAAGTATGCACTCGTTGAACTTTAAAACTGTTGAACACATGCCATACATAAATAGTTGGAAGCTAAATATGCTTACCCAACAATAATATATAATATAATAATTAGTATATAAGCCAATGTCAATTAGTTTAAGGAATCAATTAATACTTTGCCTTCAATCGGCATTACTAATTCATACTGGCATTCATCTGCCTTTTACTTTTATTTGCCAGTGGCGTTCTTAAACTCTTATCATCATCAAATCCTCCACAATAAATTGAGAGCTCCCTAGAGAGCACCAGAATAACTAAATTGTTTTAATCATATTACACTAGCATCAAGATGCGAAGCATTCACCAAATGGATATGAATGTTTCAAAATGCCTTGTATGTGAAGGTGACTGTAAACAGCTTGAAGGATGCGCCACGTTTTTAAAATTACCGATAGCTTGTCGGATTGATCGAATAAAAGCGTTAAAACTCTGCGTCTGTTGCTTAAAAAGGGGGCATCAAGTAGCAAAATGTTTTTCAAACAAAAACTTGCAATATATGCGGTGGAAAGAATCAACCCTTAATTCATCAAGTTTCTCTTAACAATTCTGGCAATAATAATCTCCAAAGCTGTTTTTTAGAAACGTACTTCGATAAAGTGTTATTTCAAGTTGCTCCAGTGAATTTATATGCAAACAATAAAAAAATTACAGCATATGCCTTTATAGATGATGGAGCAAATGCCACAGTTGTTGATAAAGAATTAATAAGGAGTTTAGGTCTTTATGGTTCAAAAGATATTATAGAATTAAAGTGGTTAATATATAGTTGTTTTTTGACCAATTTGCAATTAATTAATGTTTATTGATAGGTGTTACCTTCGGGCTAGTAATGGTCATTCCAAAATTTAAATAAAAAAAAAACTAATTCATTTTATTTTTTATTTTGATATATTAAAGTATGAATAAATAAAACAACAGCGAAATTTAAAACAACAAAAGTTTATTAAGCTAATAAAAAATACCCCTGAAGAAGTTTGAAACAAACAAACGAAACGTTGGGTGCTGAAAATAAAATGAATTAGT
Organism: Lypha dubia; assembly: GCA_947311025.1. Lineage (NCBI taxonomy): Eukaryota > Metazoa > Arthropoda > Insecta > Diptera > Tachinidae > Lypha > Lypha dubia. Next base: position 72,229,090 of record OX371261.1, on the reverse strand, counting down.
TTTTGGTTTATTTAAATTTTGGAATGACCATTACTAGCCCGAAGGTAACACCTATCAATAAACATTAATTAAAGTGGTTAAATCAGCATACATCAAAAAACGAGTGTGAAGTTGTGCAGCTACAAATAAGTGGACTGCATGATAATGCTAAGATTTATAATATGTCCAATGTTTATGCAATTGACAATTTGTCACTACCAAAGCAATCCCTACAACGTTCTGATATATTTCAAAAAAATTCTCCAATCGAAAAACTTTCTATCTTACAACTCCACTAGAAGCACCAATAAGTTCTCAGGAGCCATGTCAAATAGCTATTAATACGCTGTTGGGTTGGATTGTGTACGGACCTAAAAATTTTAATATTGGATCTGATCAGAAACATCTAATGATGACAAATAAAATAAAACAAGATGAAGAAACTATGGTATATGTTATGAGAGAGTATTTTGATATGGAAACGTTTGGTGTTAAAATTGAAGTTCAGCCCTTAATGAGTACGGAAGATGAGAGATCAATAAAAATTATAAATAGTACAATTAAAAAGAAAGCTTTCTTTTAGCGTATAAGCGACTCATTAATGTTGAAAGAAAAATGAAACGTGACCCAGAATACGCAATGGAATATTGTAATAAAATTAAAAAACAGTATGCTCGAAAATTAACGGCAGAAGAAGCAAAAATAACCACACCAAAAACATTTTATCTACCTCATTATGAATCCAAATAAGACTGGTATGAGACTCGTATTTGATGCTGCATAAAAAGTAAATAATATTTGTTTTAACGATAATAATACATTAATATCAATTTTACTGAAATTTCGACAACTGTCGTATGCTGTTATAGGAGACATAAAAGAAATGTTTCATCAGATCCATGCAACCGAAGCAGATCAACAGTCTCAAAGATTTTTGTGGCGAAATGGAGACATGTCTAATCCTGTAGACACCTATGTAATGCAGAGACTCATTTTTGGAGCAACCTGCTCTCCAACAATTGTACAATTCGTGAAAAATTTTAATGCCGAAATATTTAAAGATTCTTCACCTCGAGCTGTAGAAGGAATTGTAAGTCGTCATTATGTCGATGACTATGTCGACTGTTTTAATCAGCGGTGCCATTTTGGTGCTTTATGGGTATTTTTTGGTGCTTTTTTACTTAATCAATAGCCGAAATTTTGTTAAATACCCGTTTTTGAAAAGCGGGTATTTATAGTGCTTTTAAGAATTTCTCACAGTGCTTTTAGGTGCGTTTTAAATAAGCAACATTTTTGACACTGAACCATTTTCCTACTATTCTTTAAACACACCTAATACTTTTTTAACCAACTGCGTATTATTTGCATATATGCATGTTTTGATTAGTACTCGCAAACTGTTAATCTTGAATTCTAGAATTTCTCAAGCATCTTTTTTGTTAAATTCGTGTAGAAATTTTTATGATTGATCTTACTTTTAATAATAGTACATATCCTTTGATTTGTTTGTTGTGCAAATTTAAACAAGAAAGTGCCTGAACAGTTATTAAAAGTAAGTTCTTCATTGATGTTAAAGTTCATATGTGTTAAAGTTCATCATCTAACAATGACTTTCCCTTAGATCGAAAAACAAATACTTATATAGAAAACCTTTGGAAAATGATCCAGCTTTTAAAAGGTGGCTTAGATCAGCAAAATATGAACTAAAAGCATATTTTATTTGTTGTAATTGTTAAATAAAAGCACGATAAAGCGATTTACTCCGACAAAGTCACACAAAAAGTTATGAAAAAGCAATAGATCTGTCTTTTGATCCACCAGACCCAAAACAAAATTGGGTTAGTGCTTTTTTACCCGAAATTTTTTTCATTTTTACCCTTTTTCCATGGGCTCACAGTGCTTTTGATGTTGCAAGAGTTGGCATCACTGGTTTTAATAGTGAAGGTGAAGCTCTCAAAGTAATAAATGACGTAATCAATATTCATGGTGGATTTGAGTTGAGAAAAATAGTATCGAACTCTGAAAAGGTTTATGCAAAATTATAACAATACTGATACAAATCTTGTCATTAATGTTGAAGGTAACGAAAGTAGAATTCTGGATATGTATTGGCTGTGCAAAGCTGATCTGTTAACATTTAAAATAAGGCTAAATAAAGTAAAACCCGATATTATGAACTTTACAAAACGGCCCACAAAGAGAGAATTATTATATCTTTTATAATGTCAATTGTTTACCCTTTTGGCTTTCTGTGTGATTTTATGATAACGGCAAAACTGTTAATGAAAAAAGTATGGAAATCTGGCATTAGTTGGATGAAGAACTTCCAGAACAACTTAATAAAATTTGGAAATCGTGGGTAGAGGAGGGTAGAGGCTGTGGGTTACTTCAGAATCAAAATTAATGAAAAAATCATTGTAAAATTTGTAATGGGTAAAACAACCTGCGCACGTACTCGTTACATACCATACAATACCAAAGTTAGAATTGCAATCCGCGGTGATTGGTGTGCGCCTTAAAAATGTCATAAAAAGATATCATACTATAAACATTTCTAAAGTTATTTTCTGGAGTGATTCAAATTATGTATTTCTTTGGATTCGATCGGACCATCGCAAATATAAACAATATGTTGCCAATAGTGTCGGAAATACTTGAATCAACCAGCGTTTAATAGTGGCGTTGGTTATCGGGCAAACATAATCCTGCAGATGAAGGAACCCGTGCAAAAATACCTCGCAAGATATAATCCAAATGGTCGTTGGAAATTGGGTCCAGAATTTCTCCTACAAGATCAAACATATTGGCCAAACGAAAGTAATATGAAGGTGTCGTCACGCAAGTTCAATGATGAGCTACGCTCAAAATATATTATGACAACAATAATGCCTACTAGTTTAGTATATCCAGAGACAAAGTTTTCTAACTGGAGTAAGTATAAAAGAACTATGGCTTGGTTTTTCGGATATATTCAAACATAAGAAGGAAATTGCGTTTTGAGCAAATATTTATTGGAGAACTAACACACGATGAAGAATATAAGGCCGAAATGTTCTTATTGCAAATAGCACAAACTGAGATGTTTAAATGTGAACATGCCGACCTAAAAAGTGGTAAATCAGTTTCTAAGGAAAGTCTTTTAAGATCACTAAATCTTTTTTTTTGGATAATGGAATCATAAAGGTTTCGACACGTATCGAAAACGCAAAATTTTTACTTTCTGTACAACGTCCCATAATTCTGAGTAAAGGTCATTTATTATCAAGATTAATTGTTAATTATTTCCACTGTAAATTTCACCACATTAATAGTGCTACTGTTATTAGTTAAATAAGACAAAGGTTTTGGATTAATTCCCTAAGAATTTTACTGATATCTTTCGAAAAGAGTTGGCAGTTCTGCAAAAGTAGAAAAGTGTGTCCAATTCCACCTCAAATGGGGCTTTTACCATTGATAGCGTAAATCTTTTCGTTCGACCTTTTACATACAGTGGAGTCGATTTATTTGGCCCATACAATATAGTTATCAGAAGAAAACAAGAAAAACATGTTTATCAACGAGAGCAATTCATTTAGAAATTGTTTCGAATTCCTCAACTGATGCCTTTTTAATTTCTCTTCGTAATGTCATTAGCCGACGTGGAGTTCCAAAACAAATTAGACGATAACGGAAAAAACTTTATAGGAGTTAAGAAAGCATTAAGAAAAGAAATCGGTTTCCTTGATCACGATATAATAACGTGCAAGCTTATATATATACGCCTTTTAATCCAAGTGAAGGTGGAGCATGGGAGAGACTGATGCAATCCGTTAAGAAGGTGTTAAGTTTAACAATGGAAGAAAAAATACTACAACTAGAAACATTCCAACTGTTGATAATCGAGGCAGAAAATATAGTTAACAGTAGACCACTAACACATATACCAATTACTATTGATGGCGCTGAACCTATAACTCCAAACCATTTCTTGATGGGATGTACTTACTCCACACAAACTCCTTTCCCATTTGATCACAAAAAAATATGTGTTCGAAAACAATGGCGATCTATCCAGAAGAACAAAATGATGGCTTCCTTCAACTCCAGTTGCTATTGGAAGTGTAGTGTCTAAATGTGACAGTAATTTAGCAAGATCTAAGTGGAAAATTGGAAAAATAAATAAACTTTATTATAGAATAGATGGAATAGCTCGCTCAGCTGACGTTCAAACTTCACACAACATTTTAAAACGACCTCTGTCAAAACTAGCGATTCTTGATACTCAGTAAATCTTAGGTGATTTACGGGGGATTGGATGTTAAATATTACTACTGTTTTAATAATTACTTGTTTTGAAATTACTATTATTAATTATTTATTTTATATATTAAAACAACTTGTTTTTCAATACATATATAGCTCATATTTTTCTTTGTCAATTATTTTTATTGAACATCCAGTAACGTGAACTACCCAAAAACATGAACATATTTTTTTTTTCATTGACTAGTCCAAAATGTGAACAAAGGCTAACTAAAGACTCTAAAACGTGAACTTTTTTTCCAAACGTTTAAATTTAATATTGTAAGCCTATTTAAAAATTTTTGGTTTCCTCGCTAATGTTATGAGTCGTTTTCCCCCAACCAACAAAAATATCAGCAGCAGCAAAAACATGCGCTGCATACATATTGCTGACGTTGCAATATCGTGAGAACCGCAATCGGCTGGAAGTTCCACGCTTATATGCTGAAGTTGCATATACTTGGTAAAAATCTCACACTCAGCAATATTGCGGGAACAACCACGCTGGCGGCAGCGAACATCAACGGTACCGGACATCAGTTAGTATAAAAAGGCAGGTTAATATCGATATAACAACATTCGGGAATCATCATTAAGCATTCAACAACGCACAACAAACCTGATCAAAGACCAGCCTAACAAGCGACTCCATGAGACGGCCCACAATTAGATTTAAGAACTATAATTAATACAAAGTATAAATAAAAAGTGATAGATAAATAAAAACATAATATTCTACTTTCTTGTGTTCTAATTCCAAAAATAAGTTACAAAATAAAACCGTAACACTAAAGAAGTGAATATCCATCCACTAAAATCATTTTTATTATGTTTTATGAAGCCTTTGAATGAAATAACTTTAACACACTCTTTTATTTTAAAAAATTATTTATTTTTCTTACAAAAAGTAGAATCGAAAAATGATTCATAGCTAAAACACCACGTACTTTATTTTAATATAAAACAAACGGCAAAAGAGACTGCAAAAAGTTATAAAAAGCCATCTAAAACGTGAACAAAATCGAAAACGTGAACACCCTCGGTAAAAATTAGTTCACGTTTCTGCGAGTTCACTGTACTTGTTTTGATATTAGTATTATTATTTATTTGTTTTGTATTTTAAAACTTGGTTTTCAACACATACATAGCTCATATTTTTCTTTTTCAATTATTTTTATTATAATTGTCGTTGAAGAAGCAAAAACTATTTGTAAGATTTTTTATTTAAAAATTTCTTTTAATTAATGATGTAACTTTTTTATAGAATAAAAACGTTGCAAAACTTAGAGAGAAATATGCAGGAGTTTTTATTTTCGCTTAAAGACGACGACACTTACATACTTATCGTTTGCAATATCGACATTTATGTTCTAAAATTTTTTTTTTTTATTTTTGCTTGTCCGCATGCCTTTTGCTGCTTTTTCCATTATCACTGACAAATTTTAAGTGAAAAAAAAACGCGTCATATGAAAAGGTTTTGACATTTGTTTTCGCAGTTACATAAAACGAGAATCAGTTTTGTTGTGAAACTGAGAAAAAAATTGTTTCATTCCATTTGTGTCTCTCGTTGTGAAAAGATTTTAAATTGTTTTAATGTCTTCACAGAACGGGAATCAGAAGCAAAATGTGAACAAGAAATATGTTTTCATTTCACGTTATCGCAGAACGAGAATTGACCCCCTGCTTAGCGACGGGTGTCGATGTAGAAAATAGGCTTCTGCGTCAACTGCTTTCACAAACCCACAACCGGTATTGGAGAGACTCTGTCAACCGATGAAGCATTTGTGGTGCGAAACATCACACCATGATCCACAGAAGCCAACAACTGGGAAAATTATCATCCTCAAGTTACGGGGAAGACCTCCAGCTCTCCTCGGGCCAGAAAATGGAAAGCTACTTTCTGTCTCCAAATTTGTCGTACCTGTCCCTACTTATTAAAGTGCAGGTCAGCCATCATGGCCACGTTCTACCCCATATCTTCCTGCTGGACAAAAACTTTTAGGAATCATTAATTCTGCACCAGGTAGCCAACAATTTCCCTCACATGGGTCTTCTAAGCGAGAAGGCACCGCCCAAAGAAGAAGCGTTTAAATTTTTGCTCACTCACAGAACAAACCAGATGAAGTCTCTACGTTTGCAGCTCTTGATGGAAATGGAGTTCGATTTACGCTGCCAGTGCAAGTTCGGGACCCATTCGTGAAAGAGCATTTTCACACCGTACAACCCCTAGCACATTCCGACTTTGCAACCTGCCGGAAGATGGACGGCGTGATAGGAACGGAAGCACATCTACCGACCTTACAACTTCTTGCCATGGGCCCAACAAACAATTTTTGGATGGGTAATTTATGGCCAGTGGAATGGCTGTCGCTGCAAATCCCAGCCGGGAATATGTTGAACTGTGTTCAACCTAATTGAGTATTCTTATTCTTTCTATTTTTTAATGTTTTTCCAAATTGATTTATTGCTCTTAAATATTATTTCACTAATTTAAATTGTAATTTTTATTAAGCTCAAGGAGCGGCTTCTGTATTTAACTCAAGCAGATTTTATTATTGCAGTACTAAAATTTGCATTATTTCCCTTTGTTCGACTCACGAAGAAATTTTAGTTCACCTACTTTAACTACATTTTTATTAAACTCAAGAAGAGTGTATTTTTTTCAATGGTAGTTCTTTCTCACATTATTTTTTTAAACCAACAAATCAGTCATAATTCATCAAGGAAACTTTGAAGTCAATAAAGATCATTTAATATTAAAATCAAATTTTGGCTATTTAATCCTTGAGGGAAAGCAGACGACTCAACAATCAACACAACCAAAAAATCAGCACAGCCGTTCAGCAACATGTTAAAAACACTCAAATTAATTATTTTCTTTATTGTTGTTAGTTATGTCTCAGTTAAAAACAAAATTTATAGAACTAATTGTTAGCCGAAAAAATGTCTACTTGCACATTTTGTGTTGCACTTCGCTAGGATTTCATTATATTAAATTTTATGTTATACCGATTATATGTTCAATATTTTTATATATATCGAGTCATAACCGCCAAAAGGGCTGTAGCGACATGATGGCGATTTTCGTTTTATTATTAAAATTTATTATTCATGATCATATGCATCATCTCACAATATATCAGGGCTGTAGAATTTACCGTTACGATTTTACAGCAAAAACAATAAAGACTTAAGTACAATTCACTGTTTGTTTACAAATTTTGGTACCACGACAGTCGCTTGCGTCTTTATTCGTTTTTATAAATTAATTCGTATTAGTGGCAAAATAGAAAAATATTACATTTTAAATCAGTGCATTTTTAAAATGAAGTTATGGAAACAAGTAGTTAGTGTTTTTTTTTAAATAGATAGAATTTCTATAAATTTTATATAATGAATATTTTACTACAGAGTTTGACCAAAACTGGTCTTGTTCCGTATAGTGATACTGATTCTTCTGCATTGTTTACAAACACGTTCCAGTTCGGAATTTTCAGACACATTAACCATAGAAGAGGAGACGTGTGTGGGTAAACGGGGCTACAAAAAGCAAAGAAAAATACCAAAGAGAATACAAATTAAGAAACAGCGTGATACCAGTGTTCAACCGAATCCATGTGAAAATAAAAAGTGTGGCAATTATTGTAGTGATAAGTTCTGCGAGTCAGGTCGGTTAGCAATAAATGAGCATTATTGGGGTATTGGCAACAAAATAAGACAAAGATACTGGCTGATTTCATGTATTAAGCGTATGTCTATCAAAAGACGAAGATGTGATAGTAACAATAGAAAATTTACGTATAATTACATATGTTATTAATTATAACGATAATAATATTAAAGTGTGCCAACAGTTTTTGTTAAAAACCCTTCACATATCACAAAAAAAGCTAAGATTGGTCAGAAGTAATGCAAGTGATTTAAATAGTTTTAGTGAAAACAAAACAATTTCTACGCCTCATAATAAGTCAGACGTGTCCAAGGTTTCGCTCTTAAAATCATTTATTGAACAATTGCCAACTGTTCCCTCGCATTATTGTCGCAATAAAAGTACATAATAAGTTGTATCTTCCTCAAAAATTTCGAAATATAAAAGTTACACGATTGCTACACTAAACATTTGAAAAATAATAATCAGGATTTATCAGTATTATCCTTAAGAGTCTTTCGAAATATTTTCAATAAGGAATTTCATATCGGTTTTCACATGCCTAAAAAAGAAAAATGCGTCATTTGTGAAAAGCATAAAATTCTTGACAGCGAATCACAAATTTCCTTTGCGCAAACAGAAGAATACCAAAATCATGTAAAAGACGAAGAGAAATGTAAAGAAATATTTTTAGAGGATCAAAAACAAAGTAAACCCGATTCGTCAATGTTATGTGCTAGATTTGACCTCCAAAAAGTTTTAAATACGCCCCATGGGAAGAGCGTACCATTGTATTATTCCCGAAAGTATGCATAATACAATGAAAGCGTATACGAAATGGCACCAGGAATGGTTATTGCTTTTTGTGGGAAGAAACGGACGGAAAAAGAGGTTCTAATGAAATTTGCACTGTGATTTTTGAGTATTTAAAACTTGCGGACGAAAGAGCAACACACTCTTTAATAAGTATATACTGTGACAGTTGTGCTGGTCAAAATCGCAACAAAGCAATGCTGGCTACACTAGTGTACTTTCTTAGAATTTCGAATTTTAATAGCGATATCAAAATAACGTATCTATTGCCTGGACATACTATGATGCCTGTGGACTCTATACACAGAACTATTGAGTCATTTACTCGCGACAAAACTATTTGGGCTCCTAGTGAATGGTATACTATGATTTCAAATGCAAGGTCCAATCCTGGAAATTATAAATGCATTTTAATGAATAATTCAGATTTTAAAGATTGGAAAACATTTTCCCAAGCTATGCTTCCCACTTCAATAAAAATGAGTTTTACAACATTTCGTTCTGCCTCTTTAAATAAAAATAGTTCTATAATGAAACTTAAGTATGGAAATTGCGATGACTCTGAAATTAAAGAATATGATATCAACTCTATTGCTCGATCAAGACTATAACGCTGCTTTGATAGAAAATGGACCCATCCGTTTATATGATAACTTTTTAAAAATTTCTTAAAAAAATTGAAAGATTTAAAAACACTTTGTGACAAAAACATAATTCCTACAAAATTTCACAACGAATTTTTAAATTTGAAATGAGATGAAACTATTAAGAATTCGCTACCTGAAACTGACCAAGAAGACATATAATATTTACTTTAAATTCATTTCTTTTAAATCTTTTTTACATATATACTTTTTTTTCGAATTCTGAAGTAATTTTCTATTAATTTTGAGAACAAAAACCATTACATTTTTTATAAAAACTACTGGATTTAAGGTTAATTTAACGTTATGTTTAATTTTATACACAAAAATAATTTGAAAAAATAAAAAAAAAATTAAAACTGAAAGCTGTGTTTTAATAAAATCATAAGGGCTTAGCCACCTTAACATTGGTAAAGACCTATCCAGCGTGACAGCAAAAAAGACTTTAGCGCCATAAATAGGCGTTATCTTGGAGATATACAAAATCAATCAAATCCTCCATATGAAGTGCATTAGTTGCCATTCATAAAAACACAGCTATGTAGCCTTTGTATGACTTTTGTCCTCTGCCTTTTGCATATCTTAATTGAACAAGACCAGCATAATCTACACCGACATGGAAAAGATATTTTTTACCCCAGGCTAGGCTCTTGACCATATCGGATACATTTGTGACAGCCTACAAATGAAGTGCCTTAGTTGCCATTCATATAAACACAGCTATGTAGCCTTTGTATGACTTTTGTCCTCTGCCTTTTACATATCTTAATTGAACAGGACCAGCATAATCTACACCGAAATGCTGAAGTGGAAAAGATATTTTTACCCGAGGCTCTTGACCATATCGGATACATTTGTGACAGCTTCGTATATATTTTTTAATGCAGTTCTTCATGTGAAGAATCCAATATTTTTTCCTCAATGTTGCTTACACCAGGCGACTTCCACCGTGTAACGTTGATATGTGGGCTTTTTTTTACTAGCAGGGAGCCCAGCAAAAACTACTGCTTCGGCCGAAGCAGGTTTGTAAGGGAGAGATGCTTTTTGTTGTTGTGCTTACTGCTCCGAAAAGCGCTTCTAACATGCATGATTTTTGTTCACGATGTCCCACTTTGGAGCTCTTGTTTTTTTACATAAAAGAGCGCTTTTTTCTAAACATACGAAATGCGCTAAAATCATGTTTAAATTATCTGAATTATGCTTTTGTTTTACTGCGTCATCTACTCATACATAATTCATATGTAGGCAAATACACAAGTTTAAATAAATAAATAAGAGAGAGAGAGAGAGAGGCGGAGAGCATCAAAATGAAATTTTTTCTTCCATTCGGTGTTTACTTTATTATTCGTGTCAACTAAATGTAAATTCCCGACCAACTTCAACGTACTTAAAAATAAGTTGAGCGATCTCTCTGCCTTCTTTTTGTGCAGCCTCGGAAGTGCTTCAAAACTGCGCATCTTGAAAGCATGAAATTTTGCTACTGCTTCCAGAAACATAATAATTTTTTGCTGGGAGGCCAAAAATGATTTTTTCATTATAATTGGATATTGTTGATCATATGGTAGATTTGCAATCTGCCACCGATGCGAAGTAAACCATCCGCGTCTATAAAAGGAAACAAGCTCACAATCTTAGTACTCTTATGTACTGTTCCGTTTCCTTACAGACTTATAATTTCTTCCCAATATTCGATTTCTTGATGACCTCTTAATATTTTATTTTCTGCTGTTTTTAATTCATCGATAGACAAACATTGTGAAGGATACGATTTTTTTCTCATTCTATTTATAAATCTGAAGATATACGCCACCACTCTTTCCAATCTCGAAAAGTTTGAGTATTTATCGAATAAATCTTTTAAAAGATTAAAATGTTTCTTTAAGAGTAGTGGCAGCAAGTTTAATTGTTCTTTTTTCGGCCATTTATCCGATGAAAGTCTCAACCAATCAGGGCCATTTTACCATAGCGAATGCTTCCTTAATTTGTGGGCACTAATACCCCGAGATGATACATCTGCCGGGTTTTCTTTGCTACAAACATAATTCAAATTGGCATTAAAAAAAATTTCATAATTCTAGCTATGTATCATTTTTGATACATACTGGAGTTCATAGAAATAATTGATTTATTACGACTTTTTGATTAAAGCTTGTGATATATTTAAGTTTTAATCAGGCATTTTATGCAAATATTTTTTACATGTTCACATGTTCAAGTGTTGTTTATACAATCTATGCAGATATTTTTGGCATGCTTGTCATTGCAGTAGAGTTTTTTACATAAGAAACAAAATATTGAGGTCCACTTATTTTTGTTTTCTCCAGAATAGTAGCATTTTTGACACCTTGCGTGGCTCTTTTTTGGTGACTTATCAACTTTCTGTTTCTTTGATGGACCAGGCACATTGTCATCAGGATCGACAATATTGTGAGTTGACAGTTTCGAAAGCAACGTGATAGTGACGGTGGAAAAAGTAAAAAAAAAGAATCCCGACTGTTGTTTACCCGGCTTGATGCAAATCTTGTTACACCTAAAAACAATAATTTTATTTATACAACACCTCAATACACAATTACTAGGAACCTGGGCCCTATTGCACCAACGACTAATTACTTATCACTTTACAATTTTTGAATAAGACTTATTTTTGAAAAGTAAAGTTGATAAGTGTTGCACTTAAACTTATCAAACAAAGTTATCATCTTATCAAAAAATGAGAGTTCTTTTCCAATAATGTGCTTAGCTAAAATGATTACCGTTTCTCAATGCAAAACGGAGGCTTTGCAAAGCCATGTGCGTTTTGATAAGCATTTGCAGTTTACGTCTTGTATTAAAAATGTCACGCGCACAAAGCAAAGCCAATAAATTGGCTGTGTTAAAAATTATAAAAGACAAAAAAGTAAGTTATTCGTGTTTATTATATGTAAGTATATATAAATGATATATGCATAACTATGTTTTTCTAAATTTTAGGATTATTTATTTGGATCTTTCCAAAATAATACCATAACAAAAACACAAAAACAGGATGCTTGGGCTGAAGTTCTGAAGATGGCACAATCCCTCGGGTTAGCTTCTGCTAATCGCGAGTGGACTTATGCCCGGGACCACTTATTTGGCCTGTGGAAGAGTCGAACTTTGGTAAATTTTATTAATTAATTAAAACTTTACAATTTGCAAATTGTTTAGTTTTAAATAAACCAATAACAACAAACCTTACCAATAACAATAATTCTTACTTTTGCTTAAGAATTTCTGTAAAACAGTTATTGTACAGGGTCATTCTGAAAGAGCGGCAAAATTTAAAAAATAATCTTTATTTCAGGCTAAAAGAGACAATGCCAAGAGAACAGGCACTGCGGGTGGCAAAAATGCCATGCTAGATGAAGTCGACCACTGTATCCTAGACATTTTGGGTAACGAGTCGACAGTTGTGCAGGGTCTCGGCCAGCCCGAAAGTGATGGGGTGTTCTCCAATTTGGACTCCACATTGGAGAGCGTTCAACCTCAACCACAAACATCGAATAACAAAGACCACCCCAGGAAAAGAAAACTGGATTTAGGTGATAAGCAAGTGGAATTAAGGGTTAAATTATTGGAGAGTGAGCTTTACAAAAATAAGTTAGAAATATTATGGTTAGAAAAAAAATTAGGAATGAAAAAATCGAAGTTTACAGCGGATTTAGAGGAGGAAACGAACGATGAAAAAATTAATGAGAAAGAATTTCTCAACACCACTGACATGCCTTTACTGAGTCCATTGCATTCCACCCGAATTCTCGATATTACGGATTATTAATTAATTTATTTTTTTTTACTGAAGAAGAATTCGTTTATTTTTTATTTTCATTAGTTTCTAATCTATGTACATAGTATATACACATGTGTAAAATAAAGTTGCTTTGAAAGCCATTAATTTCCTACAATAATTGTTTTAATTTTTAAATAGCCTTTAAATAAAAGTCTAATTTATTCTCACACTTACTGAAAACATTGAGAGAGAGTGTGCATGTATGAGCGAGAATTTTGCCGCATTTTGAGTCTGTAGGAGAGAGATATAAGAAAAATGGAACGGAAAAAAACTTACTCTTACTGGCAATTCGTTTTGTTCTTTTAATTTGCAATTTTGCACGCGTTGTTTTCTATGAGAATTGCTCATACAAACTTGCTCTGTGTGAACACAAATGGCATGTTACAATACCCAATGTAAACACAAACGAAGCAAAGATAAACCGGTTTTGTTAAAGATGTAAACAAAAAATATTTTAGGATGCAATAAAAAAAATAAAGTAAAAGCGGTCTATGTGCGCATATTCTCGCTCATTGTATCTCAATATTTTCAGTTAGTGTGAGAATAAATTAAACTTTTATTAAAAAAAATTTGAATTTTACAATGAAAAAAAACCGAAATTCATGATATAGTGAGAGAGACTAGGTAATTTATAATAACGATTTATTAAGAAGAAAAGAAACTATTCATTAAAAAAATTTAGCAGTCTTCTGAGCCTTTCAGAACAATTTGGTGATTCCGTGTTCTCGAAGAAATGCTCTGAAAAATCGGTTTCATTTGCATCATCGAGAATTTCTTCGTCATAATCGACATCATTTTGTGCATCCAATCGACAAATGATTCAAGCAAGGAAACTTTTCCTTAAGGATACCTGTAAAAATTACCTTTCTATATTAATATTAATTGGCTATGTCTTAAAGTCTTACCAAAACAGTTTTCAATAATCCTCCTTGTTTTTTATGCGCTCTATTAAAACGTTGTTCTTGTGGAGATGTAGGGTTTCTGCGCAAAGGAGGATTTAACCAATCGAGTAAAGGATAGGCACTGTCTCCTAAAATCACAGCATCAGGGAATAGACGAAATCCATTTTAAAATCTTTGGAACAGCCCAGAATTCCGCAAAACTCTCGCATCGTGTACACTCCCTGGCCAATTGCAGTTTATGGCATATATTTCAAAATTAGGTCCACAAACCATCATTGCATTTATTGCATGATTTCCGTGCCGATTGACAAATTGCTCTTCATTAACCGTAGGAGCATCTACGGTTATCATTGTTCCATCAATGCACCCTACGACTTGTGGGAATCCACCAATGTTGAAAAACTGTGTGGTTATATTATGCGTAAGTTTCGGCCAACGAATAGTTTCATCCATCAATTCGTTTATAACGGTATTTGCCACTCGATGGATAACTCTACACACCGTTGATTTATGAACTCCATGCATTTTACCAACTCCATGATATTGGCTACCATTACCTAACCAGTGCAAAGTCGTTAATAATTGCTGTAGGGGGCTTAAGCAATTATTACGATCACTGTTATATTGTAGGTGCGCTCCAACTTTTAATAAAATATTTTCAATTTGGCAACGAGATAGCCGAAAATTTTCTATGACACCTCTGTCTAAATTGTAGTTCAATCTTTCGATATTAACACGCCTTATGTGCGAACTTTCCTCTTCTAATAAATTTAATAGTTAAGTGATAAGTAATAAGTAACAATTGTTGATGCAACGAAATGCCAATATATTTTGATAATTTGCATAGCTTCTCACTTTGTTTGTATGAGCAATTCTCATAGAAAACAACGCGTGCAAAATTGCAAATTAAAAGAACAAAACGAATTGCCAGTAAGAGTAAGTTTTTTTCCGTTCCATTTTTCTTATATCTCTCTCCTACAGACTCAAAATGCGGCAAAATTCTCGCTCATACATGCACACTCTCTCTCAATGTTTTCAGTAAGTGTGAGAATAAATTAGACTTTTATTTAAAGGCTATTTAAAAATTAAAACAATTATTGTAGGAAATTAATGGCTTTAAAGCAACTTTATTTTACACATGTGTATATACTATGTACATAGATTAGAAACTAATGAAAATAAAAAATAAACGAATTCTTCTTCAGTAAAAAAAATAAATTAATTAATAATCCGTAATATCGAGAATTCGGGTGGAATGCAATGGACTCAGTAAAGGCATGTCAGTGGTGGTGAGAAATTCTTTCTCATTAATTTTTTCATCGTTCGTTTCCTCCTCTAAATCCGCTGTAAACTTCGATTTTTTCATTCCTAATTTTTTTTCTAACCATAATATTTCTAACTTATTTTTGTAAAGCTCACTCTCCAATAATTTAACCCTTAATTCCACTTGCTTATCACCTAAATCCAGTTTTCTTTTCCTGGGGTGGTCTTTGTTATTCGATGTTTGTGGTTGAGGTTGAACGCTCTCCAATGTGGAGTCCAAATTGGAGAACACCCCATCACTTTCGGGCTGGCCGAGACCCTGCACAACTGTCGACTCGTTACCCAAAATGTCTAGGATACAGTGGTCGACTTCATCTAGCATGGCATTTTTGCCACCCGCAGTGCCTGTTCTCTTGGCATTGTCTCTTTTAGCCTGAAATAAAGATTATTTTTTAATTTTGCCGCTCTTTCAGAATGACCCTGTACAATAACTGTTTTACAGAAATTCTTAAGCAAAAGTAAGAATTATTGTTATTGGTAAGGTTTGTTGTTATTGGTTTATTTAAAACTAAACAATGTGCAAATTGTAAAGTTTTAATTAATTAATAAAAGTTACCAAAGTTCGACTCTTCCACAGGCCAAATAAGTGGTCCCGGGCATAAGTCCACTCGCGATTAGCAGAAGCTAACCCGAGGGATTGTGCCATCTTCAGAACTTCAGCCCAAGCATCCTGTTTTTGTGTTTTTGTTATGGTATTATTTTGGAAAGATCCAAATAAATAATCCTAAAATTTAGAAAAACATAGTTATGCATATATCATTTATATATACTTACATATAATAAACACGAATAACTTACTTTTTTGTCTTTTATAATTTTTAACACAGCCAATTTATTGGCTTTGCTTTGTGCGCGTTACATTTTTAATACAAGACGTAAACTGCAAATGCTTATCAAAACGCACATGGCTTTGCAAAGCCTCCGTTTTGCATTGAGAAACGGTAATCATTTTAGCTAAGCACATTATTGGAAAAGAACTCTCATTTTTTGATAAGATGATAACTTTGTTTGATAAGTTTAAGTGCAACACTTATCAACTTTACTTTTCAAAAATAAGTCTTATTCAAAAATTGTAAAGTGATAAGTGATTAGTCGTTGGTGCAATAGGGCCCTGCTAAGATCTTTTCGCTTAGCATTTTAAATTTTGGTGCAACGCTTATCGATGGTTTTGAGTGATATTTTCCTTATCAATACTCAGGTGAGTGACTGTCACTTATCAAATTGGTGAAACACATAACTTTGCCCAATTTCGATTATTTGCTTAAATGCTTATGATAAGTTGTTGGTGCAATAGGGCCCTGGTCGCAAATTGATGATGTTTTCTCTACCTAGGCGACCAGTGGCATAAGGCTCGCTGCGCCAAGTAGTGCCATCTTTCGCAATATACAATGAATCAGTATCTGAGTTGCTGCCAATACTGTCATCAGTTTCAGATAAATAGCTTTCAGGCAAACTGTTTTCTCCTTCAGTTTAAGGATCGGAAGCGTCTTCGTCTTCTTCACTTTCATCCATTACGTCATTCACTAGTTCTTCTAAGGTCAAAAACCGTGGCTGCGACATTATTTTGAATACGCACAATTATTTTGAGATCGATATATTCAAACAAAAGCACTCCGTTTTGCAAAAAGAAGTAAAAAACATTCACAATATAAAAACACACGTCTCGAATGATACGCACCGCAACACAGAAACACTTGAAATGCCATATGTATCAAAAATGATACATAGCTAGAATTATGAAGTTTTTGATATTCTCATGGCCTACTTGCAAGACATTTTCAAAACATGCCAAAAAATAACGGGAATAACAAAATAATTAAAGTCACAAAGAATGGTTTATGTACTTTTCTTTAGAAGATAGTTATGATAATTCAAAAAACAAAATGTATAATTTTTGATACAAAGCTCGATTAACGGTTAATTGAAACCAACGAGGTATTCGAATTTCTGTTAGATTAGGTAAATCTTCTATAAATTGCTACCATTCTGTTTATATGTCATCCGATAAAAGTTCATTCCACTTAAAAAGCAACAACCATAATTTTTGTAACAATAATTTGGCTACAACCGTGATTGGTGATAACCATTCCATCGGATCGAAAATTCTTGGTATTTCTGCCAGAGCTTTCCTTTTTGTCAATTTGTTGCTCATTGAAAAGTTAATGTTGAACTGAAAATCGTCCATTACTGAATCCCAAAGCAGCCCCAATATTTTCATTGTTTCATCATCCTTCATTCAAGTTATTACATTATCACTAGTGTTGCCTACGTCCTTAATTATATTTACGTCATTTCATAACCATTTTCTTAATATAAAGCCATATTTTGCAAGATGGTTTTGTACTTCATATTGAATCTGTCTGCATTTTAAAATTGTATTAGCTCCCGTCATAAGATCGTCCATGTAGAAATCTTCCTTGATAATATTACTTATTTCTTCTTTCTGGCAATTGTCAGCAATATAAAACAGACCCCGTACAGCTAAAAATGGTGCAGATGACGTTCCACAAGTAACCGCGGTTAGTTGATATTCTTTAATATGTTGTTCTTTGCTTTCTCTCCACAAAATATGTTGATACTCGTAAGACTGATGTTTTTTGCGACCCTAATTTGCCGGTACATATTTTCTACGTCGGCAATGATGACGTATTTCCACAATCTCCATTACGTCAGTATATCGAATATATCACGTTGCAATTTCGGTCTAATATACATACGGTGACCATCCGTCCTTTTTTTTAAAAGGACAGTCCTCTTTTTTGACACAACGTCCTTTAAAATTTAAACTAAATATATTGTCCCTTTTTTAATTGAATTGTCCTTCTTTGTCCTTTATTTTTGACGGCTAATGTTCTTCTTTAGTTTCCACAATTAAAAGTTTTATTTTCTCAAAATACCGAAATTTTAAACTCAATACAATATAATTTTAAAACCACCCAAGACAGGAATTGCCTGGCAACACTGCAAAGTGTATATTTAATGTGTCAAATTTTCTGTCGGCTTTCAAAGGAACTGTGCAGAATTTAAAATGTTTTTATCAAATCATTGATATAATAAAAACAAATACATTCTTCAAAAAAATATCAATAATATATAATTATCTATTATGATTATAATCCTTAAACTATTGTTTTTAGTTATTTTTATTTATTGAATTTTGTTATTTTTGTATTATTGGCTAAATTTAATTTCTTTGTTAATTTTGATTAATTAATACTGTTTTAAACATTAAAATAAGTACATACATATGTATGTAACTACTTGTACTAGTCACTAATATTACATTGTTTGAATTATATTTTTATTATTATTGATATAAAATATATCTATGCAATTCATATGTCTTATACACTGATTTCGTTTGATATAGTTAATAATTCTTTAACAGCCCGGAAACAGTGTGTTATTTTCAATAATGTCTACTCTAATTATATTATTGTGAAATCTGGAGTTCCTCAAGGCAGCCAGCCATTCGGGTCCGATTTTATTTTCCATTTTTATAAACGATCTTCGGAGTGTTATAACAGTTTGTAATGTTTTGATGTATGCAGATGATGTGAAGATTCTTTTAACCTTTAATCACATTTCCCAGAAAAACTATTTACAACATGATCTGGATAAATTCTACGATGCACCAATCAACTTGATGGTCCTTAATTTTAAAAAGTGCAAACATATTCGATTTTCACGTAGCTGGATTGCTGATGGTAATTTTTCGTTGTGTGGAAATAATCTTGAATTAGTTACGGAGTTCCTGGATTTAGGCGGTATCGTCGATTGTAATGAAAGTTAAAGTAGGTTTAATATCCACTATTAAGAAAAATTCCTTAAAGTATTATTCACAAACGATTATTAGCTTAATTTGGAGACTTTAACGCCATATTAAATGTTGAAATTTTAAAGTACGTGGACCCCTACTTTAAACCTAAATTAAAGTAAAATGAGATTTCTGTGCTGCTGACATTCATTTGATTAAATGTGCGCCTTTTTATAAAAACTTGTTAAAAAATAATACATTTTTGTGGTTAATTGTGTAAAATATGGAAACATTAAATTTTATTCGAAGAATTTTTTTAATTCTGTTGCACTTAAACAGAATACATCACAGAAATTTCCAACTCCAGTCAACCGAGAATATACAAGGAGAGGGTTGACCCATTCTTTCTTCCTAGCACTGAATTTAAAAAAAAAAATACCGATTCAACAAAGAAACTGTAAAAAAATAATCAAATTTAATAAAAAAAAGATACATTGTTGGACAGTAGAGGATGCGGCACATCAGCGGAATTGCAAGTTTTAGTAGCTTTGCGCACTTGGGGAAGAAGAGAGGTAGGTCTCATATTCTATGATGCATATATATGTACATATGTATGTATGTACTTGATACATAAAATACAAAATTGTTCTTTAAGATGCAGGATGATGCAGGAGATATTCATGGCCTCTCCCAGAATTTGTCCCGCGCCATTGCGAAACTTACAAAAGACAAAATCAAAATGCTTGCATCTAGAGAAGAAGAAGAAGTAAGAATATCTAAAGAATTTAAAGAAATACGCAACTTTCCTACTGTTATCGATGCCATTGACGGAACCCATATAAAAATTAAAAAAACCGGTGCTGAAGTAGACCACGCGGGATTTATATATCATCCAAAGAATTCACAAGTATTTTCAACAAAAACTTTTACTCAATTATAACAATAGTATAATATAATGTAAAATTTAATCCACAATTAATGACCCACCTCAATAACAACACAGGTTTTTCCGGAAGCTTTTCGGGAAATTACTTTATTCCCATCTTCAAGCGGCAAACTTAAAAAATTTTTATTTTACATTTATGTATGTATAATTAAATATCAATGATTTAAAAAAAAAAAAAAAAAAAAAAAAAAAAAAAAAATTAATAAAACTTCATTAACAAAATTTTTTAACAAAAGACAGAAAATACAAAACTTTTACAAAAAATAAAAATATAATTTCTAAAACAGTGTTATAACTGGTCGAAATTACGAGATTGGTGTTATAGTTGGTCTTCTTCAACATAATTTAATTAATGTTGATAGTAATGGCCCGTTGTCGGAATTCATCATTGGTTTTTGTTTTTTTATTTCTATGCTTTCATAGGCATCCAAATGTTGTGGATTTTGAACATATTTGATTAATTTTAGATTTGATTCATCAAAAGAGTTTTTTTTGCTTTCGATACATACACTAATGCACCTCCTAGACCATAGATATCTGTTTTAGATTTATGTCGTGGCAACCCTAATATTTTAGAAGCTTCTTTTAACATGGTGGTTACTTGTAAGCCTTGGTCGATTAAAGCTCTTAATAATATATATTCGCCATGTCCTGATTTTACCTTTACCTGTACAGTAGTTAGCAACACGTCGACTGGTGCCTTTGTATTCATTGAATTAATTGTTTTACTTGGGGACGTTTTAGCTGTTTGTTCATAATTAATATGCAGAATTGTTTGATGCATTTTGCCACATTGCTGGCACTTTGTTTTTTGAAAACATCGTTTATCCATTTTATGACACTGTGATAGCGAAAAAATTAACTTCGATGAATCCTTTTCGAACTATTAGGGGGGAGTCCCCTGAGTACGAAAGTACATTTGGAAGTGTCAGATTGGCTCCAGTTTTTGAGAAATCGGTATATATCCATGAAAAATGGATATATACCGATTTCCAATCTGACACTTCCAAAGTACTTTCGCACTCAGAGGACTCCCCCCTAATAGTTCGAAAAGGATTCATCGAAGTTCATGAAAAATGGATTTATACCGATTTCTCAAAAACTGGAGCCAATCTGACACTTCCAAATGTATTTTCGCACTCAGGGGACTCCCCCCTAATAGTTCGAAAAGGATTCATCGAAGTTCATTTTTTTTTTCGGGTCAAAAACTATCACAGTGTGATTTAAGCATACATTGGAAATTTTAGCGCCTCTTATCCAAGTTTTTCTACCCTTGACTGTTAAACTCAAAAATTTAGTACATTCTTGTATTTTATGACCACTTTTTTTAGAGTAGTTAGAGAAGCCATTTTCCGTTGATAGCATTGTTGACCGGAATGTATGCTTTTTGTTGTTACTTGAATCTACGCTGTTATACTTTTTGTTTGAAGATGCTTCTAAGGCTTCACACACTGTAGTTCAATAAAATTCATCACATCATTTAATTTTTGAATATCTTTAGATTTTTTTGTGCTTTGCTCATATAACACCAGACCTTCTCTGTCTAAAAAAATAATTCTAGCTATAAATGGATCAGCATCTTCTAAATGAATTACCATAGCCTTTAAAGTTTGAATACTTTGATTTGTAATATTTAGTAAGTGCCTCACGCTATTAGCCGTATTCATATTTATACTTGGTTGATCTAAAATTTTATCCACTACCTTCGTTAGCCTGACTAATTTTTCTATAGCTGGTAGCTTACTCATATGTACAAACTGCTCGAACATTCTTAAATGAACATTCCTCGATGTCACCATTAAAGATTGGAATCTTTTAGAGGTGTGTAGCTCCTGAACGAACTAGTTCAACTGAACGATTCACACAAGTGAGCTAAATGAGCCGCTCACTGTACTGAGCGTTTTTAGCTCAGTAAGTGAGCGCTCTTTACAATCAATCAATTCAATTTCATGTATTATGACAATTGGATTTTACGTACCCTAAAGAGATTTTATTCCCTATAGAATATGACATTTGGCACAATACAATACTTTTGCGATAGTATCTACAGTATTGTATTAAATAAGAGTTGATTTTGATAGCCAGCGTTGCCAAATGAGCTAATTTATCTTTACTTTGAAGTTTTTCTAAGCATTGATCAATTTTGAAATATTTTATTTAAAACATTAAATATATAAATACAGCAGACTGCAGGATTTATATTTCACCGTATTGGTCTGAATTTTGTTATATTAATTCCAATTTCTGAACCTATTATTCCTGCCCCGTTTTCCTTATATCACAGTGCTAAGGTTTAATCTTACTTCTTTATACCTGCTAATACTGGGAAGAATAACAACCAAAGTATTATTGAATTAAGTCATTTAATGCCAAACGTAAATCATGAAACAGATGATGATGACTGATACTTATTAGGTTTAACGAATTACTAAAAAAAAATTATTGATAAGTTTTGGGAACAGAATTATTGGAATACCAATTATATGAACAACTTTAAATTTAGTATCATTATTCTCATATAATAGAAACTTAAAAATATGTTTGGGGCAAAGGAAAATATTTAAGCAATTTTCCAAAAAAATCACTAATTTTTAAAACTTTTTGACGCATGAATATTTTTTCACAATTTTTTATATAAATTAATTATTTTGAATTTTTCTTATATTTGTTTTTTACATGGGTGTCACTCGATCAAGATTTGTTTCAATTTACTAAACACTCACACATTTAAAAATTAACTATCAATTTGATATAAATTTTGCTTTCAAGTTTTATTTCAATTTTTCATTCAAGTAACACTGCAGTCAGACGTTCAAGTTTTTATTCAATTCTCTTTCAAGAAATTTACACAAACTGCTTGTCAAAATTCACAAAAATTGAAAGCTGTGACGTAGGGTTCACGCAATTTCAAAGCAATTTGCTTTCAAGAACATAAAAAATTATGGCGGCAGAATATATGTACTTAGGTATGTATATGAAAACTAACGAGATTTTATAATCAAAATGGCAATTAGCTGCTTTCTTGAAAGCAATTTGAAACACTCAATTGAACGAAACTTTGAAAGCAAACTCAGCAAACTTTAAAAGTGTGAGTTAATTGGTAAAAAAATGAGAGAGGATTGAATCTTGAAACAAAAATTTAATGAAAACTTGATCGTGTGACACCCAAGTAAACAGCAACTATTTTAAGTTGTTTTCTTGATTACATCTTAATAAAAAATATATGAAATTAGCTGTATATTGTAGCTTATTTTTATATAATTAAAATGAAGTTGTTTTCCAAATTAGTAGTTTAAAAATAAAAACGTTATGGTAACGCTGATATAGCAGAAACATTTTTTGTTTTCGCTTTGTTGTATTTTACTGAACTAAAGTGAGCTATTGAACAAAAGTGAGCTATTGAACAAAAGTGAGCTACTGAACTAAAGTGAGCTATTGAACTAAAAGAGCGAACTAGGTCAGTTAACTGAGCTGAGGGGAAAAGAGCGCTCACTCAACTGAGCTGAATAACCCAACTCTAGAATCTTTATGGCTTCCAATTCTATTGCCTTTTTTTCTTCTTTTAAAACAAACATCTTAATTAATATGTTATTTAAAGTTTCTTCATATTGTTTGTCAATCAGTTCCAATTCTTCATCAAAGTCTTCTTTGACATTGTGATTGATTGTTAGCTCATGGTAAATATTTCTAATGTTTACCATCTTGTTTTCCCAAATACTTTTTTATGCTCCAACATTAAAATGTTCTCACCATCATTATTTGTCAAAGCATCTTCCAGTTTTTGTAATTCTTTTCGGAAGTGTATGAGCAAGTTCATTTTTATATTTTCTTTTGCAGTTTCATTTATTGGGCTTGAAATATGTTTTTCCTCTGTTCTGAATCTTGAAAGGGGTTTGGTTGTTACGCCTTATGAATTTCAAAAAATGTTTGCAATTGTTGCATCATCATTTCTTTTATTTCATCCCGTGATATTGATGCTGTTGCTTCAGTCGAAATTTCTATTTCTTTTTCTGTTGTATTTTTACAACGATCAACCATTTGCATTAACATTTCAAAATAGTCTTCTGACCTCTTATTCAATTTGTCATTATTATTTTTAAATTTATTTTCTAGGCCTTCAATACGTGATTTATATTGAGCAATCGCTGGACTTCTTAATGACCCGCTTTCTAATTTCGTGAGTATTGCAGCGATTTCGTCACTTATTTCCTTCTGTGATTCGTATAGCTGATGTCTTTGTGCCATTTTTGTTATAATCTTGTAGGGGATTGCAGCTTTTTGGATTAACAAAATTGATAATTAGTAGATTCAACCTCTTTCTGTTTTTAGCCACGGCCAACGCTTTTATATTTATTTTATAGGTCGCTGTTCTAGCCACGACGAATGCTTTTGTATTTATTTTATAAGTCGTTGTTCTAGCCACGACTAAAGCTTTTATATTTATATTCACTTTTAATAATAAAGGCACTGATTGAAAAAAAATTCTAAGGACCAATGTAAATATCTATATATATAAAAGAAAGTCGTGTTAGTTACTTCACTTATAACTCAAGAACGGCTGAACCGATTTAGCTGAAAATTGGCAGGGAGGTAGTTTAGAGCCAGGAATAGGCTATAGGATACTTATGGGCGGGATTGGACAAAGGGGCGTGGTACCTCTCATACAAACCACAAATTAAAAATCTATTATTTCTGCTCCTGATAACGGTATTTGAACAAAATTTGGTAAGTCGGTTTGGTATGCATTTTTTTAGTGCTGCTGCAAATATGGGAGGGATTTGACAAAGGGGCATGGTACCTCTCATACAAACCACAAATTAAAAATCTATTATTTCTGCTCCTGATAACGGTATTTGAACAAAATTTGGTACGTCGGTTTGGTGTGCATTTTTTAAGTGCTGCTGCAAATATGGGTGGGATTGGACAAAGGGGCGTGGTACCTCTCATACAAACCACAAATTAAAAATCTATTATTTCTGCTCCTGATAACGGTATTTAAACAAAATTTGGTATGTCGGTTTGGTGTAAATTTCTTAAGTGCTGCTGCAAATATGGGCGGGATTGGACAAAGGGGCGTGGTACCTCTCATACAAACCACAAATTAAAGATCTATTATTTCTGCTCCTGATAACGGTATTTGAACAAAACTTGGTATGTCGGTTTGGTGTAAATTTCTTAAGTGCTGCTGCAAATATGGGCGGGATTGGACAAAGGGGCGTGGTACCTCTCATACAAACCACAAATTAAAAATCTATTATTTCTGCTCCTGATAACGGTATTTGAACAAAATTTGGTACGTCGGTTTGGTGTGCATTTTTTAAGTGCTGCTGCAAATATGGGTGGGATTGGACAAAGGGGCGTGGTACCTCTCATACAAACCACAAATTAAAAATCTATTATTTCTGCTCCTGATAACGGTATTTGAACAAAATTTGGTATGTCGGTTTGGTGTAAATTTCTTAAGTGCTGCTGCAAATATGGGCGGGATTGGACAAAGGGGCGTGGTACCTCTCATACAAACCACAAATTAAAAATCTATTATTTCTGCTCCTGATAACGGTATTTGAACAAAATTTGGTAAGTCGGTTTGGTATGCATTTTTTTAGTGCTGCTGCAAATATGGGAGGGATTTGACAAAGGGGCATGGTACCTCTCATACAAACCACAAATTAAAAATCTATTATTTCTGCTCCTGATAACGGTATTTGAACAAAATTTGGTATGTCGGTTTGGTGTAAATTTCTTAAGTGCTGCTGCAAATATGGGCGGGATTGGACAAAGGGGCGTGGTACCTCTCATACAAACCACAAATTAAAAATCTATTATTTCTGCTCCTGACAACGGTATTTGAACAAAATTTGGTACGTCGGTTTGGTGTGCATTTTTTTAGTGCTGCTGCAAATATGGGCGGGATTGGACAAAGAGGCGTGGCACCACCCATATAACCCAAAAATTTAAATCGCCATATTTTGGGCATTTTTTGACCTACGTCGATGATATTTGCTACATATGGTATTGGCATAATTTGGAACACGTACCGGGAGAAAAGTGGATGGGACCACGCTCCTTTTTATTAAAATTAAAAATCGTAATATAGTCTTAACTACTGGACCGATCGTCACAATAGGATATATAAATACTTTTAATTTTATTTTATAACGAGGGGGGTAGCGAAGTACACCGGGATCAGCTAAATTCCTAATAAAAAGAAACAATTAGTTTGAATGTTTGTAAAACACTGAATTTATTTTAAAAATATTTTTGACTAGATACACCCGGTGCGCTTCGCTACCCCCTCGTTATAAAATAAAATTCCTATTGTGAAAATTTAATGACGATCCAGTAGTTAAGACTATATTACGATTTTTAATTTTTCTAAAAAGGGAGCGAGGT
The DNA here is from genome assembly GCA_947311025.1 of Lypha dubia. Lineage (NCBI taxonomy): Eukaryota > Metazoa > Arthropoda > Insecta > Diptera > Tachinidae > Lypha > Lypha dubia. Next base: position 72,202,592 of record OX371261.1, on the reverse strand, counting down.
CCCACCCACTTTTCTCCTGGTACGTATTCCAAATTATGCCAATACCATATGTACCAAATATCATCGAAGCAGGTCAAAAATGCCCAAAATATGAGGATTTAAATGTTTGGGTTATATGGGCGGTGCCACACCTCTTTGTGCAATCAAAACTTCATATAGCCTATTATTCCTTCCAGTCACAGTAACATGCTGTGAAAATTTCAGGAAGATCGGTCCAATGGTTTATTTTCCTAAAAAGGGGCGTGGCGTCCCATCAACTTTTCTCCTGGTACGTATTTTAAATTATGCCAATACCATATGTACCAAATATCATGACGTAGGTCAAAAAATGCCAAAAAAAATGGCGATTTAAATTTTTGGGTTATATGGGTGGTGCCACGCCTCTTTGTCCAATCAAAACTTTATATAGCCTATGTCACCCGCCTGAATATTCTGAAGATTCCCTGAAAATTTCATCAAAATCGGCCCAGCCGTTTTGGAGCCTATTCATTTCAAGTAGTGAAAGCATTTACACATGAATACGAGCGTGGTTTAGTGGCTTCTACCGAAAACAACATTTGTTCTATTCAGCCATGTAGTTGAAATCTAAGTGATGTTTCTATATTAAAAAATTTTCCTTTGTTGCTTGAAATAGGTTAATAATTTCTAATCAATCCTGATTATTATATTTCGAACTTTACCCTATATAAAATATCAACAAATATTCATAATACGCAATTCGAACTAATCACAATTAATATATATATATACAAAATATTCAGTAATTTATTTGGGAGGTCTAAGTAATTAACTGTATACGAGTATTCTTTGAGTTCCTCTATAAATAAAGTATGCGAACTTGCTATGGAATGGCTAAGCACATGGCAAATAACAATTTTTCCTAATATGCAATTAATAAAAATTTATTTTATGGAAGAAAAGTAATCCAAACATTAAAAAATAGAATGTCAAAACATAGGTGGTAGGCACACCAAATTCATTTATTGTATTTATTATTTTCATATATAAAGACTTATCGATATATTGTAGCTCCGATCGATTAATTTGGTTAGAACAGTATCCCCTTTAATTGAATGGTTCCTTTGCTTATAATAAACTTTTTACTATGACCTCTTTTACATCTACAGATCATGGGTTTGCACGTACACTTCTTAATTGTTTTAACAATAGCAAAATTTGTTTCTGTTTATCAAATTTATTATTATTATTTATTAAGTTTAAAATTTTTTTCAAAACTTACTTTTTTTGGAATTTTTGTCTGACGACTTGAACTTTGTAATTGAATTAATTAGTTTTGACAACATGTTGTACTTATCTATGCAAAGTCAAATTAAGAAATGTTTATGTAAGTACCGTCATACATAATACATTTGTTTATATCATTCGTGTGTAGCTTTTTATGTGAAATGTTATCAGTTTAAGAGGTTAACCATTGTTATGTTGCTACTTTGGTGCAAAATTACTTTATTTGATAACATAATGATTTATATATTTACTGTATACACGGTAAGCTTCGCTACCACCATTTTCATAAAGTAGAACTAACTTTTATACACAAAAGTAATGATAATTTAAACTACTACATTATTTAAAATAATTGCACCTTTCCTCCGTCCAACCGCCACAAGATTTTGCTGTAAGTTGTAATTTGTTCTATAAGTGACACAGCGAATTTCAAATTATTCATTGCTTTAATTGCGCAGATACATGAATAATAATAATTTCTTTATATTGGGTACCTGTTCTCGCTGTCTATTCAGCTCAAAATTTTTCTATAAGTTTGAATTTCTGCTAAAGATAACATACAGAAAAACTTTAAAAAGACATTCAATATTTTAGTTGCGCGGATATGTGAATATTAATAATTTCTTTTGGGGGTACACCTTTCCCTAGCCTATCGCCTCAATATTAAAAAAAAATCCTATTTGAATTTCCGGGTCCTCAATAATACGGATTTAAAATTTAAATACGATTGATCTTACCATTTGGCTTCCTATAGGGAACATCCTAACGAACATATATGCACACGCAGATTCATTTTGATATATACATAGATATAATTTATTACACATGTTGTTCATTTCTTAGTAAGACAGTGCTTTAACTTCGATTTTATTATGATTATCTTTATTATGATCTATTATTATATCTATTGCTTTTTCGTTCGATATTTTATTCATAATGTTAAATTTTGCAGAGAAATTTCGACTATTCGTTACTATATAATGTATTAAAGTTTTAGAGTTCATTGAATTTCTTGTGAATTCTTCTATTATATGCTTAAGGCCATCATCATTAAGTATACATTTAATTTTGCTTTGTCTTATCTTCTAAAATATATGCTATTATACAAATTTTCGATTCAACAATTTTTCGGCGATTTTTTTACTTTCCATTACTTAAATGAGTTTCCGATAAAATAACGAATTCAGACTTCTTGTTTCTAAAAGTATTTCCATATAGTTAAGAGTTATTTAGCAATCCATGAATATTCCGTATATTTGCCATGATGGTTATGCTGTAAGGCCTATCCGTCTTCTCTTTGCATTTATAATATTTCCTGCGCATTTATGATTGCCGTGACATTTATAGCATACAAGAAGATTTTGCAATCCGCTGATTTATGATTATATCTATTACATTTGAAACATTTGTTCAATTCACAAGGTTGTATTAACGTCATATGTGTTGTCTAATCGTATAATTATACAATATTTTATTTTTGTTGTTGGTAATTTTCATACAAAAGTGTGTTATAATTATACGATTGAATTTTATATGTTTTTCAATTGTTATATTGAGGCCGGGTCTGGGAATATTCTATTTGTTAAATTAATTTGTATAAATATTTTATATATGTGATAAGTAACACCAGAAAATACATTCTTCTTAATGATAAATATGTATATACATGATTCATTTCAACTTAATTTTCAAACTAATTTAATCAAAATTGCTTGTCGCTAAAAAAGTTATTATATTTAGCGTCAAATTATAATTCCCACACCTGGTTTCACACCTTGATATAAAACTGACATTTAAGTTTTTTGATATTAAACTGTGTAAAAACTCCCACATAAGGGTGAAGAAAAACGGAGTGATACAAATCTAACGAATTATGTACCAATTATTGTAAACAAAACATTAAATGTATGAAATCTAACTTAAACATTTAAGGTAAAATAAATTTCATTTTATCGAAAAAGTTCTGTAGCACTTGACAACAATTGTGAAGAAGGAAAAATTAAAGAAATTTGGACAATCTATATAGAGTCGAATTCGGATAAAAGCGCAATTGTTATTTAATATTTTTGATCAATTTTAAATCACTTACATTCGCTTGAAAGAAAATCCGCTAAAAAAAACCCCGCTTAATTGAAATATATTTTGGTTAGAAATAAGATCATTTATATAAAAATACACCTCATAAAAGAAAAAATTATTAAATTACTGGTGACGAAATACTTTTTAGCGACGGCTAAATGAAACGAACTCACTCATCGGCTGGACCGATTTGGCTAATTTTGGTATTGAATTATTTGTGGAAGTCTATAGAAGTTTTAAAAGTACTTTTGGTACTTTTTTATTTTTGCTACTTTTTTAAAAGATTTTGCTGAAATTTGATAGGTACATTTTAAGTGTTAAAAAGGCATAAAATTTGTACTTTTGTAGGTTTTGTGTTTTTATTAGGTTTTTTACATTAACTTACAGCGTACTTTCTTGGAGGCAAAATAATGAAAATCTGTCACTTTTGGTACTTTAAAACTTTTTATTAAAAAAAGTAAAATTGTTTTTACGATAACGTACATTAATATAGTATACTTTCTTGGCTGTAATATAAGGAAAAGAAGGCACTTTTTGTTTTTTCATTAACATGTCACGGGTAAAATCTAGTAGTCAATGAAAATATAAGAAAAATAAAAAATTTCACCGCGCAACTGGCGAAGTCGGCGGCTTTGCTTGAGCCGGCTCGGCTTTGAAGCGACGCAAGGTCGGCTTGTAACTCTGCTTCCATCACCTAAAGACCTATTTAGCCGACCGTTGAAATTGTAGATGTAAGCTAAAGGGCAAACTACAATGTGCTTAAGCGAGCTTAAGGTGTCCACACACGATTGATTTGTGCGAATGAGATCTTTTCGGTTTTTGGTATTTGTTAAATTGGTGCGATTTTTATTTTATTTGTGATTCTCTAAAAGTACAACTAATGCTGGCTTATAAAAACTTAAAAAATCGTGTTGCTTCCTGCTGCAAGAAAAGCGAAAAGCAATATTTTTAAAAAGCCAAAACTAAAAACAAAAATAAAAAACAAGAAATACAAGAGTTTGGCAGAATTGCAAATTTCGCGAAAAAGCGAAAACTTGCGAAAAATTATTAAATATCAATAAAGCCATAGTATTAAAAACAAGCGCTAAAGCCTTAAAGAATGCAAAACAATTCTTCCTAAATCGAGAATATGGCGAAAATTTGCAAATCTTGTTAACGAAAAAATTACAAACCCACAAACTTGCACATAAATTGATCAGAAATCGCAAAACTGTTAAAATAAAAATAAATGGTAAAAACGCGAAAAATCACACTTCGCAAAAAAAATGCTTAATCACTTTTGTTGAAATGTACAAATCGGGGTTGGCTCAAAATTGACGTTGAAATATGGAATAAGCGTGAAAGTAATAGTTTTTGTGCAATTTGTAAAAATATTTTGTTAATATTACTTTTTGGTTGCCCAACAGCAGAAACTAATTATAAGGAACGAAATGTTTGTTAAAAAACATATTTATGTTTTTTGATAGTTTTTTCCAATATTTTGTTAAGGAAAATATTTGTTCAAGTGTGACCACAGGCAAAATATGTTTTCCCATGTTAGCACCTGCCGTTGTTTGAGAACTGTTTCAACAAAAAAATGGGAATATAAATGTGCGTAGTGTGACCACAAAACAAGTTGTGTATTTATTTACCTAACTTTTTGTTAAACACGAACCAACATATTTGCAGCAAATTTTTCCCCAATGTGACTGTACTTTAAGTATCGAACTACATATACTGCATTTGTTAATTGTTTAGGATATATAAATAGAAAAATACACGAATTTGAGTTAGACGAGAAATCAAATATTGCTTCAGTAGCAGATTAAAATAAACTGGACATCTCAAGTCATAATTTGACACTACCACCGTTTAATGAGGACTACATTTAATGACCTGCTTTTCTAAATTTATTTACAGTTTTGTATGTGAACAGTTCTCAACATATTAACATTGAACGATTATGTCATTTGCTTCGTAAAACTAGTGTCAATCAGACGGTCTCTGCCACTTCTCAAAAAATTTGTTCGATTGAAATAGGCTCTCTATTGGATTCTTCAGTTATTTTAAGAACTACCGCACTTGTTCTACCAAATATTTCTGGTAATTTACCATCCTTTATACTAAGGGATGAATATCGAAAGAATTTGCCAAATCTACGTTTAGCAGACCATCAATTTTTCGATTGTAGGCCAGTAGATTAGCTCCTAGGTGCTGATTTGTATGCAAGCATAACACTGTGGAACAACTTCAGGTTGCAAAAGTTAGGTCGATTCTGAGAGTGAGGGATGAAAATAGAGGCTAAATTAGAAGACCCGTATCGCGGCGTTTGTTTATGTTAGTTCGAATTTTTTTTTTAATTGACCATCGAACTTTGCAGTCAAATGTCGATTTTCAGCATATTGTTTATATAGTTTTTAGGCTATAACTCGTCGACTAATTGATATTTTTTAAATCTGTAAAAGCCAGATTATTGCTAAAGACCTGTGCAGCAATTAAAATTTTTTAAAAAATTGATTTACGAAATCAAAGAAGAAAGAAAGAAAAAGCGAACTCCAGAATATATGTTGGACGAAATTATCTACCTTTCTGATGATGATGACGATGACCAAGATATTAGAGAGAGCAGTGATGTTGATGCACAGCCGCCTGCTAAACGGCAACTGCCCAAATCATTAATTTAATTTTTTACTTAAAACTTTTCCTAACTAACATTTCAAAATTATATTTCTTTTCATATTTTTATATTTCTTTTTAATGTTTCTTCAAAACCAACACTGCACAAAATTGGTACATAAAAAATGAGAAGTAAATTAATATTAAGCTGGAAAACGCAAGTTTTGTGTTATGATTGTGTTCTTTCAAATGAAATTTTATGGAAAAAATTGAGAAGCATATTATAGATCAAACAGAAAGAAGAGTTAGTTTTGTGCAAAATATTTTCAAAAAGCATGAAAAACAAATAATTTTCTTAAATTTTCTAAATCAATTTTTTAAAAAATTTTAATTGTTGCACAGGTCTCTAAAATCTTTAGAATTCCTCCTAATGAAACCGCATATAAGTACTAGAAATAATAAAGTCTATCCGATATGTTCTACATTCCGAGTGAAATTTTCACTTCTGAATTGTCAAAGCATTGTTGCTGTAAATTTTTATTTTTACCAACAATGGTTTGAACAATTTAGAAGTGAAAATTTCACTCGGAATGCAGAACATACCGGAATGGCTTGATTTTGTGGTCCAAAGGTAATTAATTTTTTTTCTAAAACTATAGCTTTATTTTTAAACTATCGCTGAAGGTCAACGAAATATGAATGCAGTTTGGTATTCCAATGCGGTGGTTAGATCCAGGTGAACATAATGACGCTACGTGCTACGTGTGCCAAAATAGTGCTATATTAAAGTTGAATAGATATAGGCGAAAGAGTTTTGTATACCAAGCTGTACCATCAGCCATGCTCCCAGTTCCGCATTCGGACGAACTCCCAGTACCTATGCTACAACTTCAAAGCCCTAGTCAATATCTTGATGGAACAATCGCTGAAACAGGAAATTTGGATTGCGCAGGTAGTAGAGTTGTCAACCGATTAAGAATAATTCGATTAATCGATCAAACAAAACGAAACTCTTGTTCGAACAATTTTAAAATGCCGATTTTCGAATAACGAATAAATCGATTAATTAATGTCAATTAATCGAACAACTTTTTTTATTTTAAAATGCATACGTAAAAATGTTTAAATTTGTTTGTATGATATGAAACAAAGCGAGTACTTTATATCAACCAATACATATTATTATTTTGGATGTTTGCAGTTGTTGTCGAACTGCGCATACCTAGTAGTCGTGCTATGTTTTGAATGAAACGTTAAAAAATTTTCAAGAATGTGGTTTTTTCACTCTCAGGTGAATAAGTTAGAAATACACTAAAGCCAAAAAATTTAGATTGATTTGGAAGTATTTTACCAAGAACAAAAATGAAAAAAAGAGTCATATGTAACAAGTGTCCTAAAGTATACAAAATTGTTGGATCAACAACAAAAAAATTAATAATTCTTTTGCAACAGATTTACGAAGACGTATTAAAATAAGAATAAATGAGGGACGTATAAAATTTTTAAATACGTTAATAATATTTTTTAAATTCTGGAAATTTTCCGAGAAATGAAAGTTTTTTAAAATATTCTTAAAAAAGTGAAACTAAAGAATAAATTATACTCCAGATTATTTTATGTTGAAAGTAACCACAATAATTCAGATGAAAGTAATGATAAAGAAGATGTTACTAGTAATGAAATTCACAATCTTTTATTCGAATTAAATAATTATATTAAAAGAATTAAAAATTCAAAATTAAAAAGACTTCAGCGATATATTAGACGATATGGTATATTTAAAAAAATGTAAAAAAAGAACAAAAAAATTAGATAAACAATTAGCGAAAGATTGATTTCAAAAACCATAAACAAAAATCGTTTGAAAGCTAAAAAATTTAGTCAACTTTTATTTTTAAAAGATTATTTCTTAAGAACAACCCAAATTGTCTGATTTCACAAAAAAAAAAAAAAAACATTTGATATTTTTTAACTGAATGAAGCATGTTTATTTGAATTAATAGTTTTATGTATTTTTTTGTTAATAAAAATATTAACTATTCTATTTTTAAGTTTTTTGTATGAAATGTTTATTTTTTGTTAATAAATTTTCTAAATCATTTTTTATTCGTTGTTCTCATCGATTAATCGAAAAATTTTTCAGCTTTAATCGTTTGATCGAACGAACAAAATCAATTATTTGAATTATTCGAACAAAGTTGAAAGGCGAATAATTGACAACTCTAGCAGGTAGTGATTACACAGGAATTGAAGTTATCCCAAGACCAATATTAATGTCGCAAGAGCATTTAAATGCATTGGCCCGGAGACTGAATCTGTCTAAAACCAAATCAGAAATTTTAGCTGCAGACTTAAAAAGTCTTCATCTACTTGAACCTGGTGTTGTTACCAGCTTTCGTAAGCGTCAAGACAGCTTTCTGCCGTTCTTTTCAGTAAACGATGATAACACGTTTGCTTATTGCAACGATATTGAAGGGTTAATGAATGCAATGAATTTTGAGTATAACCGCGAGGACTGGCGTATATTTATTGATTCATCTAAGAAGAGTCTAAAAGCTGTACTTCTGTATTACGATAATACCAAAAATCCTATTCCAATTGCCTATGGAATGAACATTAAAAAAAGCTATGATTCTATTAAATTGATACTGGACTCTGTAAAATATGACGACCATAAGTGGCGGATATGTTGTGACTTAAAAGTCGTAAGTTTCCTTTCAGGTATGCAGGCCGGATACGTTAAGTACGGATGCTTTTTATGCACTTGGAATAGCAGATGGAAGGGCGACCAATACTCTAAAAAACAATGGAAGTTGAGAGCTGAGGGAACAATAGGAGAGCACAATATCGTTCATCAAGCATTGGTACCAACTGAAAAAATTCTCTTACCCTCATTGCATATAAAACTTGGTGTGGTAAAAAACTTTGTTAAATTTCTGGATACAAATGGATCAGCATTGAGTTTTCTAAAAACAATGTTTCCAAAATTAAGCGAATCAAAGGTTAAAGAAGGTATGTATGTGTTCTTCAAGCCGTTGTTATTGTTAAAAGCCTTAAAATTGCTTTCATACAAACAGGTGTTTTTGTTGGTCCAGAAATAAGAGAGTTAATGCAAAACGCTGACTTCGACAAAATGCTCTCACCAATTGAGCTTGATGCGTGGAAAAGCATTAAGGAAGTGATATACAATGTCTTAGGCAAACATCGTTCTCCTACTGCTCGAATATACGTAGACAACATGGTTAGAGCTTTTGAAAAACTAGGCGTTCATATGTCAACAAAAATTAATTTTTTAAATTCCCATATGGATTACTTTAAGAACCAGTTATCAAGAGAATCTGATGAGCATGGTGAAAAATTTCATCAGACATGCGCACCTATTGAAGAACGCTACAAAGGCAAAAGCATTCATTCGCTTATCGCTGAAATATGCTGGACATTGTATGATAATGAAGTGGAATTGCCTAGAGCCAAAAAAAAATAATTAATGAATACTTCCTATCCAAATTTGCTATCAAAGGTAAAATAACAGAGATATTACTGATTTTAAGTTAAATTTGAACTATTTTTTTAATGCTAAATTTTTGGGGTACTTTAAAAAAAATTCTTAATAAATGCGAAATTAACCCTAAGCTCTCTTTTTTTGTGTCTTATTTCTGATCTTCTGGTTGAATTTACTGTTTTGATGTGTTCAGGGACTTATAGTAAAATTTCACGGCGAATATTTTTGCGAAACATTTTAACCCCTTAAATGCCTGTTTTAATTGTGTTTTTTGCTATTTTTCAAAATAAGGAGAAAAAAGACCCTTACATTGACGAGTTAGAGGGTTAATATATTCTACAAAAATGTTCCTTGTAATATTTTACATAAATTTGCTAAACACACCATATACTTTAAACGTAAGCTTTACTCGATTTTCTCTGCCGATTTACAATACAATATTTGCATTTGGGGGGAACTTTACATCCACCTAAAATGAAACCCAGATGTTAACTTTCAAAACGCCGATACACGTGTCTTTTTTTTTTTTGTCTCTTCTATCAAAATTTCTTGGTGGGACCTTGTAATTTTTTTTTGTGTTGTACAGTGTTATAGTTTGAGTAAGTGAAAATAGTGATAATAAAATTCAAACAGGTATGGATAGATACATAACCGTGTTAAAAAGGGGAAGAAGTCCAAAATCTGCTCAAATTGCGTCAACGGCAAAAGTTTTAAAAGATAGAAAAAAAATAATAAAAAATTCCGAAAATCGTATGAAAAGTAATATTATCAGGCTCAAGTTCAGTTTTATTGAATTAATGAAAATTCAAAATTACTAAGCGTTTTTTTATGTTGAAAAATATTATTATTTATATCCAATCAGTTTTTAGCAGAACGTATCAGTACTGATTTCAAGGCCACTACACCTCTCATCAGCATTCAATTGTCCATCTTTACAGATTTTGAGGCAAAAAACAAAAAGTTTTATACATATAACTGAAGAGTGCTAAAGGTCCAACCAAAGACTATAAATATATAAAGATATTGCACGTAGAACATTGAATAAAAACAAAAATTGTTAATGTTTATTGATGCTGTGGGGGGAAGAAGCAAGAGAAAAGACCACAAAAATTTTAGGCATACATACATATGTACGTACATAAGTATGTATGTAGTAATAATTTTGTCAAGTTTATTTTGTTGTTGTTTTTGAAACCTTTTTGTTTTTTTAACTCTACTAGAAATTATTTTCCACAGAAATTATGTTTTTTTTTTTTGTTGTTTACACATATAAATGATGCTTATTGAGAAATGTGTTTGTGTGTGTGTTATATTTCTTGTGAAAAGCACATTCAATAACAATATTAACAACTAAATGCAGTTTCTTGTTTTCATATAAATCATGTACAAATAAACAGTGCAAAGCCAAAGCGACCGATTTCTAAAGCTAAGATGCTACTATCGGCGCAATGCACCAATTTTCGTCGCAATTCATGTGCCGATAGTGTGACCGCACACAATTTTTCAAAATGCGACAATCTGCGCCGAAATTGTGCTGAGTATGGACAATCAAAATCAACCTTGATGCGCCGATAATGTGAACCCACTATTGCACAATGTTAAGCAATCAATTTGTAAAAAATGCGCCGATTTTTGTCGGCCACTCGTGCGCCGATCACAGTCGACAACCAGTGTCGATACACGGGCTGGAAAACCGAATTTTGAAATTGCCCACCTTGTAAAACTATTTTTTTAAGCTTAGTTGTACCAAAATTAATTTTTTATTATCTTTTATGCATTTAAATTTTATTTATTTGTTGTGGGTTAGCAAATCTACATATATGCAAAAAATTAATAAAAATTTTAAAATCAAATTCTTGAGTATTTGCTCGAATAAATTTTATATTTTATTCATATATTGTTAAAAAATTGTTATGGGGTAGGTAATCTATGTATATGCATTTCGTTGTTAGCTTAATACCAACTCATCAGTAGATATTTACTATTCATGTTTAAAAAGTTCCAAAACTCATCTTCTCATACATAAACCCGCAATAATAAGTTTGCGAATTACTAAAGCATACGCAAAATTGCTTTTAAAAAACTTTAAAAACATCACACAAATAATTTTTTTTCATTCGATATAAATCTGTTTACTTTTCTTATAACTTTTATACAGTTACACAACCTTTTGTTGGCAATAAAAGTTTTTATAAGGCAAAATAAAAACAAACTTCCCTTTTACAAAATATAACCTTTTACTCAAGTATTCATGTTTTTAGTAAAGATCAACTGATGAGTTGATATTTAACTACCAACGAAATGCACATATGTAAATTAGCTAACCCATAACAAGTAATAATATTTTAAAAACATATATTCCTAAGTATTTGTGCGAATAAAATGTTATATTTTATATATATATTAAAACATTTAATATAACATTTGTACTGTTGAACAGAAAAAAAAAACGATTTTACCATCCCTGAAAACATCTGTTTACAAAATAACAAGAATAGAAGTACGTGCTGCGTAGTAGTAAATTCAATTAAAATTCATTAATTTTTTATTATTATATACATATTAATACTCCTATTTTAATTATATACACAATATATATGGCCAAAGCAGTTTTCTCTTTTTCATTGTAATAAATGCCGAAAATTAAACTGTATCTGCCAACAAGCAAATAAACAAACGCATATACATACATATACGTACATACATACTCGTACATACAATACATACATGATTTAATTTGCCCAATAATGCACGATAGTGGGATCGCATTGTACCAATTATTGTCGCAATTGAGATTTGGCCGATATGAGCCGAAAAAAACTGTGGCAATATGCGACGATAATGGGAACGCCCAAAAATTAATTGTGCAATATTTTTACATGTGTGCGGATATAGCACGATAAAAATTGTCGCAGATTGTGCTGTTTGCGCCGATAGTGGGATCTTAGCTTAAGGCTGTAGGGTAAAATTACGTTTTTTGTTATTGTACTATTGCATTTATGTTGATTCGCACCGAACTATGTATACTTATTTGTTTTATTAAATATTTTATTTTAGAATTTTCAATTGTATATGTAGTTAGAATATCTATGTATGTATATGCATAAATCAAATAAAACGTGCGCTTACCTAAGTTCGAAAACCATAAAATTTATTATTTTGTTTACACATCTATTATAAAATTTATTAAAATCTTTTTAATAACTGATAACTAGCACAAGAAATGTAATTATTTTTGGTGATTGGTACATATTTAATAATTTTCTGGATTGAGCATATGTTTTATTGTTTCAAAATTTTAAGTTTTTCTGCGCTCGTTAATTTGTATTTGTAGGTTTCCCACGAGGAATGCTTTCGTAAAAGTGTAAGAATTAAAAAATTTAGCACCTCCATTCTGTGCTTATAGCATACGTTGTTTTCTTGAAACCAAAAGGAATATATTGTATTTTTGGTGCAATTTGCACATTGCTCAACAATAGTTTTTTTATGTTTTTTATTTCTTTGGATTCAGAAAAAATTTTTTCGAAAACTTTTATATGAATCTTACATACTGCAAAAAATAAAATCTGAAAATCTGTTTATAAATGACCAGGTTATTTAAAAAGCAATTTTTTAAAATTCAAAATAATACATATATAGCCTATATTTCAAGTTATACACTGTTAACATATCTGCGCGAAATTTCATTTAAATCGGTCCAGTAGTTTCGGAGATTAGCGAGAACAAACGTCGTGACACGTTATTTTTATATATGTAGATATACATAGTTATGTAAATTTCCAATTTTAAATAATATTAAATTCGGTGCGAATCGATGTTCTTGCAATAGTACATCAATATTTGCCATTCAAATAAGAATCAGCGACATTAGCTTTACGTATCTTATGTCCACATATATTGTGCGAACACAAAACGAGCCTTTGCTTCAAAAGCGTCATAATTCAAAATATGTCATTTTTGAGAAATCGCGATATCAATTTTCATACAAATATGAAAGATATTTGTATTTTATTATTCTCTTGGGAGAAGAATATTTTACCATTGATTTATAGGTAAATTCTATACTTTAAATTCGTTTCATGCCAAACAAGCTTTTTTGAATTATGACTCTATTGCAGCAAAGGGTCGAAAAGTTTTTTTGTTTGTTTATATGGAATCTTTCGTTTGTTTATTAAATGTACACACATGCACACAACTTGTGTATGCAAAGACACAAATATATGAACACATGTATACATATCTAAATGAATAGTAGAGACATGAGAATAATAAATTCTCTGAGAAAATAAATGACTATCTTGAAAAAAAGTGGTTTTAGTACTAAAACCACCAGCAAATTAAGCACTTGCCGTACAATGTATGGCAGTGTTACATCTTCATATATTTATAGTCTTTGGTCCAACCGTTGTAATAAAAGGTATAGATTCTTGCGTGGATCCAGAAGAGGTTTAGTCTGGCCTTGAAAATAGTGGCTTCAATGTGAAAAATGTTTCAGACATAAAAATAGAGAAAAAATCCCCCAACCTATATTCAGAGTCGAGCTGCAGCCAGGTGAGATGTGGCAATTGCGGCGGATATCACACGGCCAACACGGCTGCCCTCATTACTCGTTTATTAAACGCTCCTCGAACAAAAAAGAAAATAATATCAACGCTCAGCCTATCACACTTTTAAGCTACCATCAGTTACCTCAACAGTCTACCAGTCAGCAACAATATTCAAACGTATTGAAATCAAACGCGACTATTGCTCAGCAACAACCTAATAGTCATTTTTCATACGCTAATATTTTAAAAAGTAACCAGAATACAGCGCAAAAACCGGTGCCAGTAAACGAAGCTCCAGGGTCTAATTTTTGTCGTATTGAAGCCTCAATTGAGAGCTTAATTCAAAAAGAAAATACTTTTACTCTCAACATGTCCTGTATGATGTAGGAAATGTTGAAAATGCAGTCTACTTTGTTGCAGGCTGTATTAAACAAACCATGAACTTGAAAATATGTTTTTGGAACGCAAACAGCATATGCCAACATAAGAATGAAATAGAATATTTTCTTCTGGATAAACAAATCGATGTGATGCTTATCTCAGAAACTCATTTGACGTCTCGAAGCTATTTTAAAATTAGTGGATATAACTTCTACGACACCAAGGATCCTCGAGGTAGAGCTTGTGGTGGCTCTGGAATCGTAATAAAAACTCGAATAAAACTCTACCTGCTAAATGACCTTCGTGAAGAATGTCTTCAAGCAACGAACATCTGCATTGAAAATTTTTATCAAAAGCTTGTGATATAATCTGTTTATTCTCTTTCCAGGTTTACAATTTCAGAGAGTCAATATACCGCTTTTTATACAACATTGGGGTCCCGTTTTCTAGCAGCTGGCCACTTCAATGCTAAACGCACATTTTGGGTTCACGTTTAATCAGTCCTAAGGATCGTGTTTTGTTTGACACAATTTCAAAAATGGATTTGAATGTAGTTTCAAGTGGTCAGCCACCATATTGCCCAACGGATCGACAAAAAAAAATCCTGATATTATCGACTTTGGAATTTTGAAAGGTGTGCCTAGCCAAATGATTGAAGTAGAAGCATCGTTAGATTTGTCTTCAGATCACTCGCTTACTATTATCACTATATACTCACACACAACTGCAACACCTACATGTGATTTACCGCTGACATCTGCACGTATTAACTGGCTGAAATACAGAAAATATTTGCTGCTCTTAATGCTTCTTCAAATCAACCAAATTAGCAAGTAAGATTCAACAATATTTGTTCTGTAGATATAGAAAGGATAATGACTGAAAAACGGAGAGCTCGACGAGAATGGCAACGTTACAGAGCCTCTCAGTTAAAGGTAAGGCTGAAGGAATGTACCAAACAGCTCAGAAAAGTTTTAAAAGCTTGAGCACGAGCTATAAATGCCCTAATAACAAGAGTCACAGTTAGGCTTGCCACCCGTACTTTATAATAAAGTATTGTACGTTTTTTTTTTTTGATTAATTGTACTCTATACTTTATAGAAACAATAAGTACACCAAAATACTTTATTTCGCATGATTTGATTTATCTACTATTCAGAATAGATTCGGGTTATATTAGTCATTTGTTGACGTTTTTTTTCAGTGGCGATTCTTTCTTAAGACTATGTCATGGCAATTTGGATATGAAACAAGAAAAAAAATTAACCTTTTGTCTGCACCGGAACTGACCAGGGAAATTCACATGATTTTTTTTATATTTTTCGATAAAGCCTAAGAGTACCTGAATAAATGGTTTGATTTTAAAAATACAAACTGGTTATTTACAATTAGCAATAAAAATTTAAAGAGCAAAGTTGAATTTGATAATATTGTTAGCATAAACGACAATTTAAATCTGCTAAAACTTAGAATAAATATGGATGATCTCTATGGAGAAATTGCGTCATTTGTAAAGTTTTGTGAAATGAATAGATTTTATGTATTGAAAATTGCCGGCGCTAATAAACGCCACTGGCAAATATAAATATATGGCAGATGTATGCCAGTAATCCACTTGCCGATTGAAGGCAAAGATAAAAATTTAAATGTTTTTGAATTAGTAATGCCGATTGAAGGCAAAAGTATTAATTAATTTTATTTTCAAAAATTTGTCCCTTATATGCTAAACTAACTGTATTCTAAAACTACAAAATTTCTTATTCACTAAATATAATTGTAGCTTGAGAAAAAAATACAAAATACATTAAACATAATTGTTGTATAGCAATAACAAACATTTCAGTATTGAACAATACAATTGTTGTAATAAAAAAAATAACAGTTGTATTAAATGTATAAAATAATGATAAATATAATAGTAGATTATTTAGGATGCACTACACCCTTCCCCTTGAGAAAAATTTTACAATTTTTAGGATTAAAATTTAAAATTTGTTTGTTTTTGTTTTGTGTTTTTATTTTTTTAAATTATTATTATGGTATTCTTTAAATTCATTACATATTTCTAAAATAGAATTTAGTCCTTTTCTTTTGACTATTTTATATGGACCATGATATGGTGCATGATTTTTTTTTTTTTCTGTTAAATTTTCGAACGAGTACTAAATCTCCTTCTTTTAAATTTAGGGGATTAGTTTTTAAGCATTTGTCTACTCGTTTTTGTTTAAGTTTTAGGGTAGTTTTTCTTACTCCTACATGACCTCCTAAAATGTGATATTCATTAATTAAATTGGTTTGACGATTTTTGTCTGTGATTTTTATGGGTTCTCTATATAATAATATATTTAAATTCTCACACTCATTTCTTTTTAATTTATTAAAAATATTCTTAAATTGTTCAACATTTATATTCTTGCAAATAACATCATTATTTTTTAGAGCTAATTTGTGTATACCTAGGGATAGCATTTTTGGTAAAAGTTTCTCCAATGACATTTGTATGTTCGATGGATTGTCGCTGCATCTAATTACTATCTCTACATCACTAATTGCAATATCGGGTATTTTGATTTTTGAATCTAATTCAAATTTTAATTTTTTTATATTTTTGACAGCTGAGATTGACGTACCATATAAAAAGTTTATTCGGTTTTTTATTTGAGCCGTTATTGTCATTCTCGTTGTTACATTCTTGGTTTATATTTTTTTTTTTAAATGTTGTTGTTGTTCTGTTAGCACGTCCAATTGTGCTACGAACATTTGCAGTTAATTTAAAATTGTAAACATATTTTATAAAAAGTTCTCTATCTTCCGCAAGAATCATATCGTGCAATAGTTCTGTTTGACACAAAAAGTCTTCCAACGCCTCATACGGACCCTTAAACACATGTAGATTTTTACCTACGACGTTTATGTCAAAATGAGCCATATTTGATATATTACCTACTTCTTCGTCTGATTTTAAATTGGTGTCTTTGCTTTCTTTTGTTAGAAGATTTTTATATAAGTGGTAACACTCTACCATATATTTCTTCAAATTTCTGAACTATTTTTTCACAATTTTCTTTAATTAATGATTGAGAAAATTTTTCGAATTCTGTTTTTATTAATTGCAAACGTTTTAATTTTTCTAATTTATACTCTTCGGTGTAAGCTCTATTTTTACTTTTGTTAATATTTATTTCAATTTTCTCTAATTCATTTATAAATTTTTCTATAGTTTCCATTTAATACTGAAAAGGTTTTAGTCGCATATAAATACTATTTTTTTAAATTCGATTTTAGTTTGATCCACTATGGCAACTCTTATTTATTTTCTTACTTTTCATATTTTTTGACTTATATATAGTGTAGCATTTGCTCACTTCAATGTGGCAACTCTTAAATTTTTTGACATTTCTTTTTATTCTGAAATTCTATTTCATTATTGTAGTTTATTTATTTAGCACGTTAAAAGTTAGTGTTGTAGTGCCATCTCTGATGACACTGCGCAGCACTGGCAATACTTACTAATATTAAGCAACTATGTATAAGCAACTATGTATAAACTAACGAGTAGAGAAAGGTAACTTAATAAAGGCACTCTTTACTTGGCTTCTTAAACAAAAGGTTGTTTCAATATTACTACAGATCAATTTAATATATTACATGGCGACCGAGACGGCTGAATTTGCGACGGCAAATTAAATAAGTAAAAAAAAAAAAAAAAACATTAACAAAAAAAAAAATGAATTAAAATTAAAAAAAATGAAGACCAAAAAAGAAAAATGGAAAAGAAGAAAAAAAAAAGAAATTTAAGATAACAATAAAAAAACAATTAACAAAACTTTCAACAAAGCATTTACATATATTATATTACATCTACAGTAAAACTGAAAAAAAACGAAAAAAAGAATTTTTGTTAACGAAAAAAAATGAAAGCAAACTTCTAAAATAATTGTGCGGCTACGTAGTATATTTTTGTACCATGAGTACAGTCAAATGAAAAAAAAAAACTAAATTACTGGAAAATAACAGTGAGAAGAATAAACAGTTTTGGTAAAACTGTATCAAAAGACAAATTAAAAAAACAGTAAAAATGAAAAAAAATGGTATTCGAAAAAAAAGAGATGAAACCGTGGAAAAACTGTATTAAAAAAAATAAAGATGGCTACCGAAAAAAAACAGAACAAAACCGAAAAATGTAAAAAAAAAAAAAAAACAGGTACAGAAAAAACGCCTAGTAACGAGAATACAATAGAGAAAAAAAGCTGAAAAGAAATATATGGAATGAAAAATGAAACATTGAATAGAAACACGAAAGGCAAAAGAAAACAAAATGAAATTGAAAAATTATATAAAATACATATAAAGGAAATTAAATGAAAAGAAACACTGTGCAACAAATATAATACAACATCATTTCACTGTAACAAATCTATTAAAATAAAACAAAATATACATAAAGAACTAATAACAAACAATGAAAATAAATAAAATGAAAAAATGAAACAAAATAAAAATGAAAAAATGAAATTAACACAACAAGTAACAAAAAAAATGATATAGATTTGATTGTACTGTATATAAAAATGAACAACAACAATAACAACAACAAAATTTTTAAACGAAGGCTACATTTCGTGTATTCTCAGTTTAAAAACAAAAATTTGAAAACCAAAATACAAACACAAAAATTAACACGTTTATAAAATAATGTTAGCAACTGTAATAAAAAAAAACAAGCATACATGCAAACATAATACGTGCAACATACAAAGTAAAATACAACAAAAAATACAAAGCTAGAAAAAATTTAACAAAGAGAAGAAAACAAAAGTGGAAAATAACTTCAACAATAGCCACGCATAAGAACAACAAAAGCAGCACATATCCAACAACTCAAAACAAAGTAACCAAATCAAAAACAACACAGACACAACAACAACAAAAACATCAACAGCAGCACGAAACTCAACAGCAAAAACAACAATGAAATATCAATACATCAACCATAGCAACACTAGGAGAGATGATTTCAAAAGGCCTAAGCAACAGACAACACCATGATGGGCATCATTAAGTATTGTAATATAAAATATAGATATATATGTATACATACATTATTTTATAAAAATTTTTTTTTGGAATTTATTCTTTCATACATGAATATACACATACTCCACAATACACAAAAACATACAAACAAATACTACAAAAAAGAAACAACAATAAAAACCAAAAATAAGAGAAAAAATCTTTCGCATTTTTTTAATATTGAATATTAAAAATATATATTCATACTTACATATATGAATAAGCAAACATACATATATGTGTGAGTAAATAGCATATGTATGTGAGTTAGTAATATATATATAAATATAAATAAGCAAACATATATGTACGTGACTCACAGCTTATTTCGTGTGAGACAATATTTTTACTTCTTATTGAAAAAAAACAGTAAAAATGCAATTTAACAAAAAAAAATTTTTTGCATTTTATTCTTTGTTCACTTCTTCATGTAAATATACAAAAACAAAATTCAAAAATTTTACCACAGAAGAAAAAATCACCCCTATCGCGAATATTATGGGAGTAAGTTGTTTGGGAGAAAAATTGTATTCCCATCCTCAACAAATTGCTATCGCGAATATTTTGGGAGTTTAAGTCTCTATTGTGAATTGCTTGGGAATAAAAGTTTTTATTTTGAATTGCTTGTTTTGATTTAACATATAATTTTCACGGGATTTATTTTGTGGTGTATGAATAAAAGAAATTAAAGCTAATAAGGTAAAAATTATGAATAGCGTTTATTTGCGTTTTCTGTTGCTGGAAAAGGAAAATCAATCCATAGAACGACTGCAGCGAAGACAAATACATGATGAATCTGGTCCGCTTTGTTTTGTTGCGGTTTTTTTTTGTTTCCAGTCAGTTTTTTTCTTATGTTCCGTTTTTGACCGATCCTCACCTATGCATGAAAATCTCAAGTTACGCTTATTAAACTAATAATTAACACCATTTACAAAAGCTTAACTCGTTTCAAAATTTACCCACGGCCTCTTTTTTATCATTTTGGAAACCTTTGCCATAGTCTTGATTCGCATACATTGCATCAACCAGAAAATTAATTTGTTCTTTATTAACACTCCTGTGTTAATAAATAAGAGAAAAAACTGATTATAGGAAGTTCTGGATTAAAAAACAAATTGCTACTTACATGTTCACTTCTTGTTCCCACTTTCAATTGTTGTGAATAATTTTAGTCAAATTATTCGCGGGAGTAAACATTTGCGATGCCATATTTGTAAGGTATGGGAATTCATTCCCGAAAAAAATTTATGGGAATCATTCACGATAGTAAAACAAAAAATTTGGGAGTTTTTTCATGGGAATGTTTATTCGCGATAGGGGTGAATATAACAAAAACAAAGTCACAGCTTATTTCGTGTATATACTAAACTTAAAAACAATTCATATCTTAAAAATTAAAAAAAAGTTAATTAATATTTGGTGGGGTAACCTTTTTGCTTAATCACACATCTTAAACGAGAATTCATCGAAGAAACCAATTTTTTCGTGTAATCCGGGGAATCTTATACCATTCAGTTTTAAGGGCCTCTTTTAGATCGTTTACGTTGGATATGTTATAAAGTCTGATTTTTGTTTCAAGTAGATGCCATAAATTTTCAATTACATTTATGTCTGGTGATTGAGGTGGCGTTTGGAGTACATGTGGACAATTCCAAATTAACCATGTTTGGACTATACCCGACTTGTGCTTTGGGTCGTTATCTTGATAGAAGCTGAAATTCTCTCTTATGCCCAATTTTTCCGCACTCTGAAGTAAATTTGCCTTCAAAATATTTAGGTATTGAATTTTGTCCATGTTCCCTTCAATAAAGTGCAAACTTCCAACTCCTGATGCCGATATGCACCCCCAAACCATTACATGACCACCGCCATGCTTAACAGTACCATGTAAATTTTGAGTTTGGAGCTCCGTATTTGGTTTCCTCCACACGCAAACCTTTCCGTCAGACCCAAATAAGTTAAATTTACTCTCATCAGAGAAAATAACGGTATCCCAGAATGAGTCTGGCTTCATAAGGTACTCCGTTGCGAACTGTATTCTAGCCTTTTTATTCTTTGCGCTTATAAAAGGCTTATTTCGAGCCGTTCGACCGTGAAATTCATTGTTTCGAAGGACTCTGCGGATGGTTTCAGGGTTACTCCTTTTCCCAATGTACTTTTCCGCTTCCGCAGCTAGCTTGGATGCACTTATTTTTGGATCCTGCTTAACCTTTCTCATAATCCATCTTTCATCAGCTTCATTAAATATCTTATTAGGAGCCTTTCTGCCCTTATCTTCAATGCGATTCTCGCGTACGAAGCGCTGTATAATGTACTGTACTGTTGAAGGGCTCAAATCAACAATTTCAGCGATTTTCTTTTGGATTTTGCCCTCTTTAAAGTGCTTAATCACGATTTCACGCCTTTCAATTGAAGTGCGTCGACCCATCCTGATAGACACCCAAATAATAATTGAAATAATTTCTAATAGCACATTAAGCAGTTATAAAACATATTATGAGTCAATGGACGTCATATACTACTCTCAAATAACGGTTAATTCAAACACACGAAATAAGCTGTGACGTAGATTTTGCAGGTGGTTTTGTTATATATTTTTTTCTGTTTTTTTTCATTTTTGAATTTTGTTTTTGTATTGTTGCACAAAGAAGTGAACAAAGAATAAAATGCAAAAAAAAAAAAAATTTTGTTATATTTCATTTTTGCTGTTTTTTTTTTCAATAAGAAGTAAAAATATTGTCTCACACGAAATAAGCTGTGAGTCACTGTATGTACATATCCATATAAATAAATATATATATAAATATAAATAAGCAAACATATACATACATATGTACATAAATAACCATATACATACAAGTATATATAAAATTAAATATATAAATAAACATAGTATATACATACATACATATGTACATAGATATATGAATAAATATATAAGTAAAGATATATGTATGTACATATACTTATATAAATACATACATACATATGTATATGTATGAAAACAAAATTTTTTTATAACACACAAAGAAAAACAGTGAAGAGCAAAACAATCCAACACTGAAAATTTATGATTTCCGAAAAAAATTGCTAAATATTAAAACAAAAAAATTATTAACATTGATAAAACAACAAAAAAAAGCGCATGACTTGTATATAAAATTTTAAACAACTGCTGTCAAATTTGGATTATTAACGAAACAAATAGGTGAGTCTACTTGCTTTCGAGGCTACGACCAATAATCCCAACATTTGCAGAGCAAAATGGCCAAAATATTATTTAATTATCATAACAGATATACAATTTAAGGAAATAAAATATCATGGCACTAAGAAAAAAGAAAAACATTTGAAATCATTAAAAAAAAAAATTTCTTTTTCTTTATGTCATTTAAAATACAGCATTGAATAAACAATTGGGTGAAGGCGCTTCCTGGTGGGGCCATTGGCTCACCAGTCGAAGGGGTGGTGTCTGGTGGGCACTATCCCCTGATTCCAATTGTTACACGGTGTCTGATATATAACACATGTTTAATAAAACATGACCTATTTAAAAAAAAAACCAAAACAAAATTTGTAATAATTTTACAAAACTTTTTATTAAAAAAAACAAAAAAAAGGAAAAAAACAAACGATACATATATGTAGTAAAAATGTAATTAATTTTTATTAATTGAATTACTTCAAAACAAAAATACATAAATAAAAACATTGTACAGATTTTTATTATTATGAACAATTTTTTTTATAAAAAAAAAGGAAAAAAAAAGAAAAACTAGAAACAAAATTTTTGCGCTTTTATATATAAAAAAAAGAAAACCATTAGTACAAAAAAAAATTCTCCATACAAATATTATTAACTATATCTATATACATATATTATTAAACATATTAACATATATATAAAAAACAAAAACAAAAAAAAAACTAAAATTAGTATTGTAATATGATTAAAACAATTTAGTTATTCTGGTGCTCTCTAGGGAGCTCTCAATTTATTGTGGAGGATTTGATGATGATAAGAGTTTAATAAAATAAATAATAGTGCCGGCGCTTAAGAACGCCTCTGGCAAATAAAAGTAAAAGGCAGATGAATGCCAGTATGAATTAGTAATGCCGATTGAAGGCAAAGTATTAATTGATTCCTTAAACTAATTGACATTGGCTTATATACTAATTATTATATTATATATTATTGTTGGGTAAGCATATTTAGCTTCCAACTATTTATGTATGGCATGTGTTCAACAGTTTTAAAGTTCAACGAGTGCATACTTAAAAGCAACAGATACTTTGCGTAGCTTATATCTACAATCAAACAAATACAGTTAATAAATGTGATTCATTTAAGTGCATTGTGCTGCTGCACTTAATTAACTGTACAAGTGTCAAATTACCGACACACACAAAATATCTTGCTTGTAGTTTGTCAATGCTTGCATGTTGCGGTACTATTGAATCGCAATGCATACCACACACTGTTGGCCACATGCTACACCTCCATCCTTTACAAGAATGTTCATATAACGTTAGTTTTATGGACATTCTTTTACAATTAGTTTTAATTAGCCTAAGTATAAGTGTAATATAATATTTATTTTGTTTTTAAAGAAAAGAAAAAAAAATATAATATTTAGATGTACACATATTCTAATTTTTTATTAGTTCGGCCAAACAATACTATTAAATGTTAGTTATTATTAAACATCTTAAGTCTATTTTTATGAACTATTTGTTGTTTATTTGTTTTCTTATCTTCTATGGTAACATTATTTCTTAAATCTATTTTTTTTATTTTATACGGACCCCTATATTGATTTTCCAATTTATGCCCTGAATTATTCCTAAGTAAAACTAAATCTCCTATTTTAAAATTATGTTCTAAAATATTCTTATCGTAATTTAATTTTTGTTTTATTTTATTTCTATCTAAAAATAACTGCGCGCGTTTATGAGCTAGTTCTAACCTATATTTTGCCTCTTTGGCATAGTTATCCACATTATATAGTGGCGTCACACTATCTATTTTAGCAAATTGCCTAAAATTGTTTGGTAATTTTGAAAATACTAACTCATAAGGACAGTAGTTATGCACCGTTGACGGTGTTGTATTAAAACAGTATGTGAAATACTTTAACCATTCGTCCCAGTCAGTTTTGTCCACAGATATATAAGAACGAACATATTCGTTAAAAGTTCTATGACTTCTTTCTATTGTTCCTAGTGTTTGATGGTGATGTGCCGTGGAAGTTATATTTTCAATTATTAGTAGTGTGCATAGTTCCGTCAGTATAGAATTTTTGTACTCTGTTCCCATGTCCGAAATGAACGTTTTCATTGGACCATAGGTTAATACAAAATTTTCAAATATCGCTTTTGCGATTGTTCTTGCAGATTTATCTGGTGTTGGTATTGTCACCAAATATTTAGTAAGATCACATATTAAAGTAATTGCATACTCATTTCCATTAATTGATTTTGGAAATGGCCCTATTGTATCTACATACACCGTGTCGAATGCTTTTTCTGGTGTTTCTGTTATAGTCATAGGACTTTTATTATGGCTTATTATTTTTGATTTCTGGCATTTTTTACATAATTTCACATATTTTGTTACATCTTTTATCATATTTTTCCAATAGTAATACCTCTTTATTTTTTCTAATGTTCTATATATTCCACAATGTCCTCCCTCTATCGGATCATCGTGGTATTTCAGCCTTATATCAAGAATTGCCTTAGCATTCTTATCATTTATATTGGTCACCTCATTAAGTAGCGCTACTTTTAATTTATTTAAATATTTATTGCCCATATTTTTAAATTCATTTATGGAGATAAATTCGAAAATTTTCTCACTGGGTGCCATTTGTAGTGTCTCTACACTAAGTTTACCGGCCACTTTCTCAAGCCTTGGGAAAAATTGTCCTAGGTCAATATTCCCATTAGTAAACAAATCATTTATATTTATATATGTAATAACAGATTTTCCTCGTTTGATGTAACATTTTACGGGAGTAATCTTCAACTTATAGTACTTGCTGACGCCAGTGTTCTTTAGTGGTACATATATATTGGGCTCTTTATCATTATTTTTAATTTTATGCTGAATATTTTCGGTATTACTTTGTTGTTTCTTTTTATATGCCATAGATCTTGTTGTTCCTACGATTATTGGTGTATCTTTGATGGTTTACGTTTAAAATAACCCTTATTTCTTCTAAATATTGTATAAGTTTTTTTATAATGTTTATTAATTGTGTCCTCTTTTATTGGTCTGTCTATATTGAGGCATTTGTAACTTTTTTCAAATTCAATTTTGATTTTTCTGTAGTGTTCTAGGATGTCTAACCAGTCCATGTGAAAATTTTATACTTTGTCTAGATCAGTTGCTCTGCTTAGATATTGCTTCCTTAGGGATCTTTTATGTAACAAGTAAATTTTTAATAGAAGACTAACTGTGTTTATTACCACCAATATTAATAGTAGTGTCCATAACGAGACTATGTGTTCTGTATGGTCAATAATTTCTAAATTATTTACTACGTTAGCGTTTGGTTTTTCTATTTTGGATTGCGGTTTTCCCATTTTATTCTTATTTCTACGTATTTTGACAATATAAGTGACCGTTTACATTGAATTATTTGTATGGAATATCAATTTGCTTTATTTAAAATTTAGTTTTGAATTTAATTATTTTTGATTAAGTTTAATTTTATTTTTACTTATTATGAAGGTTATAAAAGTTAGTTAGTTAGTTTTTTTTTTTTTTTTTTTAGTTTGATCCACTATGGCAACTCTTAAATTTTTTTGACATTTCTTTTTATTGTGAAATTCTATTTCATAATTGTAATTTATTTAATTAGTACGGTAATAGTTAGTGTATTTTTTAGTTTTAGTGAAAAAGTTTTGTGATTTTTTTTTTTTATTTTTATATTGAATATAATATTGTTGTGTATTTCAGCATGTGATTTTAAATTCATGTTGTATATGTTTGTAATATATTATTTTCATATACATTTCATTATTTATTTATATTAAAAAATTTAATTTGTAAAAAAAAATATATTGAAAAAAATCTATTTGTGTTTGTGTTGTTCCATCTCGGCTTCAAGTCGGCCGATTTGTGTCCATATTTCGGATGCAATGTCCCAGGATGGTGGCGCTTCCACCTCAGTGTTTTTTTTTGGCTTAAACACTCTTCTGACGGAGACTTGGCTGTCCGTCAGGTTCCGTTTGGTGCTAATTTTAAAGCACTTTGTAATCCAGGACTGGCAGGATCGCCATGTAATATGATTAAAACAATTTAGTTATTCTGGTGCTCTCTAGGGAGCTCTCAATTTATTGTGGAGGATTTGATGATGATAAGAGTTTAATAATATAAATAATAGTGCCGGCGCTTAAGAACGCCACTGGCAAATAAAAGTAAAAGGCAGATGAATGCCAGTATGAATTAGTAATGCCGATTGAAGGCAAAGTATTAATTGATTCCTTAAACTAATTGACATTGGCACTAATTATGAGAATAATTCTTAGGGGTACCTTAACATAAGAGTAAAAGAAAAGTAATATATATTATTGTTGGGTAAGCATATTTAGCTTCCAACTATTTATGTATGGCATGTGTTCAACAGTTTTAAAGTTCAACGAGTGCATACTTAAAAGCAACAGATACTTTGTGTAGCTTATATCTACAATCAAACAAATACAGTTAATAAATGTGATTCATTTAAGTGCATTGTGCTGCTGCACTTAATTAACTGTACAAGTGTCAAATTACCGACACACACAAAATATCTTGCTTGTAGTTTGTCAATGCTTGCATGTTGCGGTACTATTGAATCGCAATGCATACCACACACTGTTGGCCACATGCTACAGTATAACTAGAACAAAACAAACTTTTTATTTCATATTCCTAAAACAAATTTACCATTAAAAGTTAAACATAATTTATATAATAAAAAAAAAAATATTAAAACAAAATTTCTTTTTTTTTCCCTCATACCTATTATTAAATATATCTTTATATAAGAATGAATCCTAATTGGATATACAATTAAAACCAAAACAAAAATTTCTCTACATATATACAATTGAAAATTACTTCTTTTTTTTTTGCAATTACTTAAAATTACTTTAAAAAAAACTATACAAAATCTTTAAATTTGCTTATTTAAAATAAAACTTGATAAATATATATATAGATACTTACTTTTAACCAAATTAATTTAATCAAATCACTTTAATCATATTACTTTTAATTACATTACTTTCAATCAAATTACTCTAAGCATATTACTTTTAATCAAATTAATTTAACCAAATAACCTTAAATCAAATTGCTTTAAAATTTTTCTACTTTTAAAATTTAAAAGAAACTAAATTTTGTTTACATATTTTTGGAAAATGTAATATTTTGTAATTTCTAAAAACATAAAATAAAAAATATTGAAGCAAACAAGATTGATCACCTTGTTTGTTTCAACATTTTTTTATAAAAAGGGAGGTGCATAGGTAGGTGGACAATGCCTATGTTCCCAAACTTTCAGACATTTTTAATCTATAAACATTTTAAAATAAAAATAAAATATAAACATTTAAACTTATAAACATTTACAAATATAATCATTTAAATTTTTCAACATTTACAAATATAAAGATTTACAAATATTAGCATTCAAATTTTTAAACATCTATAAATATAAACATTTACAATCAAACAAAATTGTTACACAATTTTTATAAAAGAAGGGAGGTGTAGTGCCATCTCTGATGACACTGCGCAGCACTGGCAATACTTACTAATATTAAGCAACTATGTATAAGCAACTATGTATAAACTAGCGAGTAGAGAAAGATAACTTAATAAAGGCACTCTTTACTTCGCTTCTTAAACAAAAGGTTGTTTCAATATTACTACGGATCAATTTAATATATTACAGTGTTTTTGTGAAAAAGTTTTGTAGTTTTTTTTATTTTTATATTAAATATAATATTCTTATATATATTTCAGCATGTGACTAAAAAATTCATGCTGTATGTTTTTATAATATATTATTTTAATATACTCCATTCAAAAATTATATGTGTATGTATGCATATCTGAAAAAAAATTCATTATTTTTAAAAAAATTTGGTTTGAAAAAATATTGTTAAAAAATCAATTTCCATTTCGGCTTCAAGTCGGCCGATTTGTGTACAAATTTCAGATGCAATGTCCCAGGATGGTGGTGGAGTTTGGTTTACAGTATTTCTGAGTGCTGCCAGTTTACGGCGCAAACGTACACTTTTTCCTCCTCTCCGGTGTCGTGGCCTGATGACAGCAGGAATCTTTGTCAGCTCGATTTCCTTTTTGTTGTGCTGTCTTTTTCGGTATTCCACTATAGTTAGTGGCTTGGGGCCTGTATTTGTTGCTTCAGTTTCAGGTGCTCCCTCTCCGGGTAAATTTTTGTCGCCAATGTTTGGCAGAATGAATAGATTTTATTTATTGAAAATTGCCGGCGCTAATAAACGCCACTGGCAAATATAAATATATGGCAGATGTATGCCAGTAATCCACTTGCCGATTTAAGGCAAAGATAAAAATTTAAATGTTTTTGAATTAGTAATGCCGATTGAAGGCAAAAGTATTAATTAATTTTATTTTCAAAAACTTGTCCCTTATATTCTAAACTAACTGTATTCTAAAACTACAAAATTTCTTATTCACTAAATATAATTGTAGTTTGAGAAAAAAATACAAAATACATTAAACATAATTGTTGTATAGCAATATCAAACATTTCAGTATTGAACAATACAATTGTTGTAATAAAAAAAATAGCAATTGTATTAAAGGTATAAATGGTTGTTGTAAAAATGGAAGTAATATTAATAGAGTGCCGTGTGCAAAAATAATAATAAGAACAGTATGTTTACATATAAAATAATGATAAATATAATAATAGATTATTTAGGATGCACTACACATTAAACAAAATTTATGATCAGATATACAGGTCTGAAGGGTTTGCGGAATTATCTACAACAAGTAAATGGCAGCTACTATTTAATAAGACTGATGATAAATTATTAAATTTGTATAAAGTAATTTAATTTTTAATTTTCATTCCTGCCACTTCAGCATTCACAGAGAGAGTTTTTTCTGTAATGAAGAGCAAATGGCGAGACGAAAAAATAAAAGCGTCCTGAATCTGATAAAAAATTAATTAATTATTTACTTTATTTTAAATATGATAATTATTTGATAAAACTTGCGAAAAGCAATAAAAAATACGTTTTCAAATATAACAATAAAGACAAATAAATTGTACTTTATTATTATACTGTGTACTTTTTTTCCTAACCTTTAACAACCAATGTACTTTAATTGCAAAAAAAAGGTGGCAACCCTAGTCACAGTAATATGTGAATTTCCCTAATATAGAGTTAAAACAACAAAAACGTTAAATTACAGAGTAGAATACTTTGATGATAACGGACTATGAGTTTTTGTTGATTATTAGTAATTTCCAAACGGTGATGAGGGAATTTCGTACTAACCAGCACTGTTGCAATGTACAATAAAAAACGAATTAAAAATTAATTCTCATATTCTATTTCTGTTGAAAGCTGGTTAAATAGTTGATATTCTTCTCAATTAGTATCCACTTTACGAATTTGTAAAGATGGACAATTGAACGCTGATGAGAGGTGTAGCGGCCTTGAAATCAGTACTGATACGTTCTGCTAAAAACTGATTGGATATAAATAATATTTTTCAACATAAAAAACTCTTAGTAATTTTGAATTTTCATTAATTCAATAAAACTGAACTTGAGCCTGATAATATTACTTTTCATAAGTACAATATTTTTTTTTTTGTAGTTTTATTGTTTAAGTTGTTCAAATCTTAAATCTAAAAGTGTTAAATATAAGTATGTTTAGCCAATGCTAAGCAATATTATTAATTTCAACGGTTGATTTTTGTTGTTTTACATCTCTCGTGTACGGCTGAGAGAAAGAGTATTCCTCCTTATAAACCGGGTGTGGCCTCTATAATTTAGAGTATTGCGCGCAAGTGGATTTGGGTGCGACTCTAGTTTTTCAATATATTTTTTCGCGTGTTTTGAAAATACTGTCTTCACCAACGGAACATCAAGATCTTTGTGAATTCCCAGGGGGCTACAGTAATTGTACGTAGAATTTTCTTTTGTCGCCTTTGAATTTTTTCTACATTCGATGCTGAGGCAGTGCCCCATAACTGGATTCCATAGGACCGTATTGGTTCCAGGATCGCGTTGTATAATAAAAGTTTACACTGTTTGACTGTAGTCAAGACTTAGTATAGAATTTCTTCCAATAAGCCAATTCATTTCGGCTGCTTTTTATTTCATTTGGATTAACTGTGCGTCTATGTGCGATTTCCATGTTAAACGACGACCAAGATGAACGCCTAGATATTTTACTACAGTGTGTTGCGGTATAGTCTCGGTGTTGATTTGTATAGGCAGGCATATTTCCCTGCGTAAAGGAAAAGTAACCTGTACACATTTCTGCTCATTCACTTTTATCCGCCATTGTTTTAGCCATGTTTCCAATTTTGAGATGTACCCTTGTAGATTCCGGGAAGCTTCTACAGGATTTTCATGAACGCTTAGAAAAGCCGTATCATCAGCAAATGTTGACGTGTGAATGTTACTGCTTAACGGTAAGTCAAAGGCATATATTAATGCCTTGAGGAACTCTGGCGTCAATCGACTGCGGAGGGCTTAAGAAATTGCCTTCCCTAATTACAAATTTTCGTTCCTTTAAATAACTTTTGAAGAGCCTGACGATGTTTGCGGGTAGATTTTGTGTTATTTTGTGGATAAGACCTTCGTGCCATACTTTATCAAAAGCCTGTGCGACATGAATAAAAAGCGCTTAACAATATTTCTTTTTTTCAAAAGTTTCTCTTATAACATTCACAAGTCTGTGAGTTTGTTCAATAGTGCTATGTTGTCTGCGAAAACCGAATTGATGATCTGGAATGCATGCCCTGCTAGTTACTATAGGAGTCAGCTTGCTCATGTACAGTTTTTCAAAAAGTTTCGACATATTGGACAATAGACTGATAGGCCGATAGAATTCAACCCGGCTTTGGTATCATAGTAATCATCCTTCCATTCTGTTGGATAGTATTGCAGTCGTAAAATGCTATTAAAGATGAATAGTATTATTCGGTTTAAAATATATGGTAATTCTTGCAGCATTTTGTTGCATATTTTGTAGACACCTGGGCTTTTTTAGTGGTAAGACTAGTAACAGCCTTTTCCATCTCCACAATATTAAATCTTAGCGGAATTTCTGGTAAAGAGGCGACTGGTGGCAGTTCAACAATATCAGCAGAAATATTCAGGGTAAATACTTTTTCTATGTGCGTAACAAAAAGAGCACCTTTTTGAGCATCAGTTCTTGCCCACACAGAGCCAAAACTGCCTAATAGAATCAATAAGATTTTCTCTATGAATCGCTTTTAGGCTAAGGGGTATCCCAGCAGAAAGAAGCGAAGATTTTTTCGAAGAGATTCCTTATTGTTTTTATGTGGTAAATCTTATTAATTTTTTCAATAAGGAAACCACATAAAATCAGGAAAAAAACTTGTTATTTACATTTTTTTTACCCAATTTCCGTTATTTTTGGCACCAAAAAAACAATCCATAGAGAAAAACTCCTTGATTCTATTAGGTTTTCATATGAATTGTAAATAAAAGGGATTTCTTATTGATTTCATTAAGTCGTCTTATTGTTTTTTTCAATAAGGTTTTCTTCTTGATTTTATTAGGCCATCTTATTGTTTTTTTTAATAAGGTTTTCTTCTTGATTTTATTAGGTTCCTGTATGATCATGTGTAAATCATCTTCTTAATTTTTTTAATAAGAATATCTTCTTGATTTTATTAAGTATTCTTATTGTTTTTTTCAATAAGGTTTTCTTCTTGATTTCATTAGCTTGCTTGTTATTTCATACATATAAATCAACAAAGGAACAATTTTTCATAATTTATTTGTGCTACAATAAATCATCTTCTTAAACTGGCTGCTAACATATGTATACTATAGTAAGGTGTAGTAGTGAGGTGGTTAGAGTGCCAATCTACTAAACCGAAGTTCCTTGGTTCAACTCCCTGAATACGTAAGTTTTATAAAAATGTTTTCATCAGCCCTCCATCCAGATAATACAAATACATGTTGTAAATAAGCATTCGGGACGTACCATGACGACGTTCTGATGACATCAAATTTGTATTTCCTAACATCATCACAGAGAAAACAGTGCCTAATAAATACCTAATAAAATAGAACAAAATTAATAAGATATCTCTACGAATTTTTTTCAAAAAGGAAGTCTTATTATATTTTTATATTATTATTATTACGAATAAGCGTAATTATTATTTGAACTTATATTGATTTACATATGAAAAGTAATGTTATCAGGCTGAAGTTCAGTTTTATTGAATTAATGAAAATTCAAAATTACTAAGAGTTTTTTTGTGTTGGAAAATATTATTATTTATATCCAATCAGTTTTTAGCAGAACGTATCAGTACTGATTTCAAGGCCGCTACACCTCTCATCAGCGTTCAATTGTCCATCTTTACAATTTTCGTAAAGTGGATACTAATTGAGAAGAATATCAACTATTTAACCAGTTTTCAACAGAAATAGAATATGAGAATTAATTTTTAATTCAATTTTTATTCTACAATGAAACAGTGCTGGTTAGTACGAAATTCCCTCATTACTGTTTGGAACTAATAATCAACACAAACTCATAGTCCGTTATCATCAAAGTATTTTACTTTGTCATTTAACGTTTTTGTTGTTTTTACTCTATATTAGGGAGATTCACATATTACTGTGACCCCTGTTATTAGGGTATTTATAGCTCGTGCCCAAGCGGAATTAATATTTTTATATTATTATTATTACGAATAAACGTAATTATTATTTGAACTTATATTGATTTACATATGAAAAGTAATGTTATCAGGCTGAAGTTCAGTTTTATTGAATTAATGAAAATTCAAAATTACTAAGAGTTTTTTGTGTTGGAAAATATTATTATTTATATCCAATCAGTTTTTAGCAGAACGTATCAGTACTGATTTCAAGGCCGCTACACCTCTCATCAGCGTTCAATTGTCCATCTTTACAATTTTCGTAGAGTGGATACTAATTGAGAAGAATATCAACTATTTAACCAGTTTTCAACAGAAATAGAATATGAGAATTAATTTTTAATTCAATTTTTATTCTACAATGAAACAGTGCTGGTTAGTACGAAATTCCCTCATTACTGTTTGGAACTAATAATCAACACAAACTCATAGTCCGTTATCATCATAAAATTATTTTGCTTTGTATTTTAACGTTTTTGTTGTTTTTACTCTATATTAGGAAGTCTTATTATTTTAATAAGGAAAACCTTTTTGAAAAAATCAATAAGAATACCTAATGAAATCAAGAAGAAAACCTTATTTAAAAAAAACAATAAGAATACCTAATAAAATCAAGAAGAAAACCTTATTGAAAAAAACAATAAGAATACCAAATAAAAACCATAAGATTCCTTATTGATTTTTTCAATAAGGTTTTTCTTATTAAAATAATAAGACTTCCTTCTTGAAAAAAAAAACCATAGAGATATCTTATTGATTTTGTTCTATTTTATTAGGTATTTATTAGGCACTGTTTTCTCTGTGCAGTCACCATTTGAAGCTCGTAATGGAGGTTTACATATCACCGGCCTTTTAAGTCCTCTGGCTGCACGCCACAGCGAATAATCTGTTTGTGGTGTTGCATCTAGTTATTGAAGAAAGTTTTGAAGGGAAGCTTATTTTTGTGTTTGCAAAACTTTTCTAAGCTGCTTGGTACACTCCTTAAGCTTTAATTTTAGCTGGGGCGATCTGTACCGTTGCCATTCTCGACGAGCTCTACGTTTTTCAATCAATAGACTTTCTATATCTACAGAAAAAATATTGTTAAATCTCACTTGTTGATTTGTTTTATTTGAAGTAGCATTAAAAGCAGCTTGTTTAACGTGCGCTCCAAACAACCTAAGGGAATCGTCTATGTCAGAAGGTTTTCTCAGCTTTATTCTTTCCGAGCAATAAGCACTCAGATATTTTCTGTATTTCAGCCAGTTAATACGTGCAGATGTCATCGGTAAATCACATGTTGGTGTTACAGTTATGTGAGAGTAAATAGTGACAATTGTAGGCGAGTGGTCTGAAGATAAATCCAAAGATGCTTCAATTTTAACCACCTCGCTGGGTACACCTTTCGCTATTCCAAAGTCAATAACATCAGGAATGTCGATCTGTTGGCCAGTATGTTGGCTGACCAATTGACACTACGTTCAAACCCATTTTAGAAACGACGTTAAACATGTTACATTTTTTTTGTAAGTTACTTTCGGAATTAAAACACATGAGACTAGGATGATTTTAGTTTAACAATTTTTATTTTATTTAAAGCTTTTTATTATTATTTATCTTAATTCTTTATACCGTCTCAGGGAGCCGCTTGTTAGGCTGGTCTTTGATCAGGTTTGTGGTTAGTTGTTACACGTTTGATAATGATTCCCGAACTATATCTATTGCCAATATCAACCTGCCTTTGCCTTTGGTGTTCGCTGCCGCCAGCGTGGTTGTTCCCGCAATATTGCTGAGTGTGCGATTTTTAGCAATTATATGCAACCTCAGCATATAAGCGTGGAACTTCCAGCCGATTGCGGTTCTCACGATATTGCAATTTCAGCAGTATGTATGCAGCGCATGTTTTTGCTGCTGCTGATGTTTTTGGTGGTTGGGGGTAAATGACTAATAACAACGTCAGTATGTGTATGCAGCGTACGTTTCGCTGCTGTTGATATTTTTGTTGGTTTGGGGAATACGACTCATAACATCCCTCGCCCCTTGCGGACAAGAAACATCCTGTCTGAGGATGTTTCGTAGTCATACTTCTGTAATCAAGGCAAAATAGATGGGACTATGCATCCGACTACCTTGGCGATACAGCTTTGGTAGCTCCCGGAATAATATGTAATGATCTTCCGGGCCTTGATTGCATGAAGGTTCGCAGTTTACCATTAGTTTGGTGACTGCTGAGTGTCTCTCGTCTTGGTACGTTTGCTTCGTCACCAAGGAAAAAAATATGATATTGTTGGTGAAATACTGAGGTTGTTATTGACGTTGTAGTTGTCATTGGCATTGTATTGATTCCCCTTTTCCAACGGAACTGGTCTTTGAGTCCATGTATGTGTTGAGTTATCGTATATACATAGGTTTATGGTTGTGTGAGGTTGATAGATATAGGCTGCTGTTGATGATTGTTGGATTCTTCATTGTTGTTGGGATGTTAATTATTGGTTGATTTTGAAACGCGGGTTAATATTTTTAATCTTATAACTAACAATTTTTTCTTACGTATTACATATATGTGTGTATAATATATATTTTTTTTTAATCAAAGAAATTTTTAATTTTTCAGGCTTAAGTTCGTTTTCTCTAAATTTAATTTTATAATAAATTAAATTATTATTTAAATTAGAAAGAAAGACAAATCTAGTGGCTCTTAATACTTGAAACAGACAAAGAAAAAGTTTTTTGACTGCGCGGAGGGTTGAACTGACATCGATGTTTCGAGACTTTTAATGGGTTGGAACTTTACTATACTTTTTTTAGTAAAGTTCCAACCCATTAAAAGTCTAATTTATAATTTAGTTTTTTATTTACAAAGAGTTTATTTTATATTTTTAATATTAGATAGATATTTGTGATATTAAAGAAAAACTGAAAAATTGTATTTTCAAAATCGTTTTGAAAAGGGGGCATAGTAAGATATGGAACATTATAGGAAAGATTGAAAACGAAAATGGGGAAGAAGTAAAACCAGTTGTTGGTTGTCGACTTTGTTTTGCCGTTCTTAAGTACGATGCAAGATCTATATCCAATCTTAATACACACAAGTGTTATAGTCAATTTTCATACGCTAATATTTTAAAGAGTAACCAGACTCCGGCGCAAAAAACTGTACCAGCTAATGAAGAATCAGGGCATAATTTTAGTCGTATTGAAGCCTCGATAGAGATCCTAATACAAACAGTAAATACATTTACTCTCAACATGTCCTGTATGATGCAGGAAATGTTGAAAATGCAGTCTACCTTGTTGCAGGCTGTATTGAACAAACCATGAACTTAAGAATCTGTTTTTGGAACGCAAACGGCATCTGCCAACATAAAAATGAAATAGAATATTTTCTTCTGGATAAACAAATCGATGTTATGCTTATCTCAGAAACTCATTTAACGTCTCGAAGCTATTTTAAAATTAGTGGATATAATTTCTACGATACTAAGGATCCTCGAGGTAGAGCTTGTGGTGGCTCTGGAATCCTAATAAAGACTCGAATAAAACACTACCTGCTAAATGACCTTCGTGAAGAATATCTTCAAGCAACAAATATCTGTATTGAAAATTTTTACCAAAAGCTTGTGATATCATCTGTTTATTCTCCTCCCAGGTTTTCAATTTCAGAGAGTCAATATACCGCATTTTATGCAACACTGGGGTCCCGTTTTCTAGCAGCTGGCGACTACAATGCTAAACACACTTTTTGGGGTTCACGTTTAATCAGTCCTAAGGGTCGTGTTTTGTTTGACACAATTTCAAAAATGGGTTTGAATGTAGTTTCAAGTGGTCAGCCAACATATTGGCCAACGGATCGACAAAAAATTCCTGATGTTATCGACTTTGGAATCTCGAAAGGTGTGCCCAGCGAAATGATGGAAGTAGAAGCATCTTTGGATTTGTCTTCAGATCATTCGCCTACTATTATCACTATTTACTCACACACAACCGCAAGACCAACATGTGATTTACCGCTGACATCTGCACGTGTTAACTGGCTGAAATACAAAATATATTTGAGTGCTCATTGCACGGAAAATATGCCATTGAGAACACCTACTGACATAGAAAATTCTATTAGGTTGTTTGAAGCACATGCTAAACAAGCTGCTCTTAATGCTTCTTCAATTCAACCAAATCAACAAGCGAGATTTAACAATATTTTTTGTGCAGATATAGAAAGGCTATTGACCGAAAAACGGAGAGCTCGACGAGAATGGCAACGATACAGATCGCCTCAGCTAAAATTAAGGCTTAAGGAGTGTACCAAGCAGCTTAGAAAAGTTTTGCAAACACAAAAAACAGCTTCGCTGCAAAAATTTCTACAAGAACTCGATGCAACACCATCAACAGATTATTCGCTGTGGCGTGCAGCCAGAGGACTTAAAAGGCCGGTGATATGCAAACCTCCATTACGAGCTTCAAATGGTGACTGGGCAAGAACTGATGCTGAAAAAGGTGCTCTTTTTGTTAAACACTTAAAAAAAGTATTTACTCCAAATATTTCTGCTGATATTAGTAACTAGCAGTGCATGCATTCCAGATCATCAATTCGGTTTTCGCAGACAACATAGCACTATTGAACAAACTCACAGACTTGTGAATGTTATAAGAGAAACTTTTGAAAAAAAGATATATTGTTCAGCGCTTTTTATTGATGTCGCACAGGCCTTTGATAAAGTATGGCACGAAGGTCTTGTCCACAAATTAACACAAAATCTACCCGCAAACATCGTCAGGCTCTTAAAAAGCTATCTAGAGGAACGAAAATTTGTAGTTAAGGAAGGCAATTTTACAAGCCCCCCGCAGTCGATTGAAGCCGGAGAAATGTGTACACGTTACTTTTACTTTACGCAGGGAAACATGCCCGCCTATACAAATCAACACCGAGACTATACCGCAACACACTGTAGTAAAATATCTAGGCGTTCATCTTGATCGTCGCTTAACATGGAAATCGCATATAGACGCAAAGTTGACACAAATGAAATTAAAAGCAGCCCAAATGAATTGGCTTATTGGAAGAAATTCTATATTAAGTCTTGACTGTAAACTTTTGTTATACAACGCGATCCTGAAACCAATATGGGCCTATGGAATCCAGTTATGGGGCACTGCCTCAGCATCAAGTGTAGAAAAAATTCAAAGGCGACAAAACAAACATGCAAAAAAATATATTGAAAAACTAGTATTGCACCCAAATCCACTTGCGCGCAACATTCTAAATTATAGAGGCCACACCCGGTTGAGAAGGAGGGATATTTTTTCTTTCAGCCGTACACGAGAGATGTAAAACATCAAAAATCAACAGTTGGAATTAAAAATTTTGTTTAGCACTGGCTAAACATATATTAATGTATTTTTAGATTTAAGATTTGAAAAACTTATTGATGTTTCAATTTTTATAATTGAAGATTCAATAAATAATAAAACTACCAAAAAAAAAAAAAAAAAAACAAGTGTTATATTAAATCTGAGAAAAATTCAGAATATATTAGTGTAAGTGAAGATACAAAAAAGGTAGCTGTAAAGTTTTGTACAGAGTGGGTTGTTCGAAACTGCAGGCCCTTTAGAATCGTGAATGATGAAGGTTTCAAAAAAGTCTGCCAATTTTGTGTATCTGTTGGAGCAAAATATGGCAAAAATATAAATATGGATCATTTAATTCCCCATAACTCAACAATATCAAGAAATGTTGACAAAATATACGAAAAATATTTTGTCCATGTAAAAGACATGATATCAACCATAAAGTGGAATGGTTTCGCAATAACAGCGGACTTATGGACTGATAATTTTTTGCGCAAAACATATTTGGGAGTAACAATGCACTCAATACTTCAGGGAAAGCTCATCAACATTGTCGTTGGTCTAAAATCAATGAATGGTGATAAATGTACAGGTATATTTAAATGTTTCAAATCGTTTTATTAGTTTGCATATTGTAAAATTTTATAAGTGCAAGTTTATACACATATTTAAGATTTTAAGCATGTATATTCTTTGCGTAGTTGTCTCTAATTAAAATTTGCGT
Source organism: Lypha dubia (assembly GCA_947311025.1). Classification (NCBI taxonomy): domain Eukaryota; kingdom Metazoa; phylum Arthropoda; class Insecta; order Diptera; family Tachinidae; genus Lypha; species Lypha dubia. Next base: position 72,163,191 of record OX371261.1, on the reverse strand, counting down.
AGCTGGGTGTTGTTTGAATATTAAAAGCTGTTGTATTTAGAATCGTAGTTGTTGATAAGTTGTAGTAGTTGATACTGCAATTGTTGTAGTTAGAGTTGCGATTAAGAGGTTCGATAGTTTTGATTATATATAAGCTGCTTTTTATTCACCAACATTTCAGCCGAAAACATAATAGCTAAGACTCAAAATTTGCTTAATGAATTCGATTGTCAATTGGACGTGAACTCTACCATCCGTCACTGACCGAGGTAAATATATGGTAGCTGCATTTCGCGATTACTGTCGCATTAATTGCATTAACCATTTGTTAAACAACGTTATTCAGAAATCTGTTGAAAGTGTTACGAGAGTAGCAGATCTTTACAAAGCTTGTAGCATGTTGGTCAATTATTTTAAACAGTCAGGACTTAATGCACAGCTGACAGTGTGCTTACAGAGCTTTTCTCCAACACGCTGGAATACAGTATATTATATGTTTGCATCTGTGGGTAAAAATTGGGAGGAAATTTTTTGTCTTTTACAACAAAATCATCAGATAAATAGAATAGATAGAATTAACCACAGTTATATAATTGCGATCGCTTCTATCTTAGAACCATTCGAGAAAGCTTCAAAAATGTTAGAAGGCGCCGAATACCCCACACTTCATTATGTTTTAATATACGTTCAGCAGTTACGTAAAAAATGCGCCGTGAATGAATCCGACTTGGAGATAATTAAGGATTTAAAGCTTAAAATAATAGAAAATTTTGAATCAATAGTCTTGCAAAACCTGTCAATGTTGCATAAAGTGGCTTTGTTTCTTTTCCCGCCAGCAAACAAACTTATACAATTTACCAATGATGAGAGGCGTAGCGTAAAACTTGAATGTACTAAATTAATGGAAGAAGCATACCAACCCCCGCAATATGTTGCAAGTGATCAAAACGTATTATCAGTTGAAAATTTGGATCTCCTAGGTGATTTTTTGCAACCTAACCATGCTGAACATAACGGCGAGTCGTTTCAGCAGGAAATCGCAAGTTACGAAAAAACAAATGTTTGTATGGTTGATGATTTCAATATATTACAATGGTGGGAGTCGCGAAAGATGCAGTTCCCGAATTTGTATAGACTCAGCTGTAAAATACTGTGCATTCCAGCAAGTAGCGCACCATCAGAAAGAATATTTTCCAGTAGCAGACAAGCTCTTTCTGAAACCAGAAGTGTAGTCGGAAAAAAACCAGAAAAAGTACACCAACTTATATTTGTGCATGGAAACGTAAATCTTTGTGATCTTTCCCATAAAATAAATGAACTAGAAGATTAATGAGTCGATAACGAATAAAATTCGTACTTAAGATGCAATATAATCTGATAACTTCGTTTGTTTTTCTGGTAACTAAAAATGTTTGACTGCTGATTGACTTAATGATTGATGACTGATAACTTTATGGATTCATTGATTTATTTTCTAACCACACAAAATAGGATATTAAATACCCACACAGAATTGAATTTTTGAGTTATTGAAATATTTTAATAAAATTTAATTTTTTATTCATATGTATGTATAAATATTTTTACAGAAATTTTCTTGGTTTTTATTTTTAGCAGTAATTTAGCAGTTAATTTTATGGAATATATATACTATGTACATACCTATCTTAACATCAAATTAAATAAAAGCGAAATTTCATACAAACAAAAAAATTTCATACAAACAAAATAAAACTTACAAAAATACTCGAGTATTTTAGTAATTAGTTTAAGTAGTGCTTGTCTTTACTTAATGTGCTTGGTTCTTATTATGCTTAGTTCTTACATGCTTTAATACTTGCTGTATTTATTTCGTACAAGCACAGTATTTATTGCGGTTGTTTCTTATAATAGAGAACAAAAGAAGGTATAGTAAAGAGAGGGTATAATAAAACAAATACACGAAAAAAAGAGAATGCATTTAAGTATTTGTTTTTTGTACTTTTGCAAAAGCCTAATATATACATACTTGATAAATTCGTTTTTTATTGTTGTTTTTGCCTCGCTCAGCAGGTTATCTAGGCGCTCTCCAAACTTACATGCTGACTCTCTGATGCTCTGTTTGCAACCTAATATCAGCTCCCTTATTTTATTTAAGCTCTTGCTTTTTAGATAGTGTTTTTTGAGCGCGTTACATAATGCGTCCACGGAACTGAAATTCATCTGGGAAATTCTTGAGTAGGCGCTCCCTAGGAGTCTCAATTTCAGGCACTGTATTACATCCTGGGTTAAGACGTTATTTGCACCCGTGAGTACTTCTCTTTCTACCATCTTGCATCCTTCTATGTATCTGAATACTTCTGATGATAAGTCAGGCCCATCGGTCCCGAAGAATGATGGGACTGTGTTGTTTACTATTTTAATGATCTTAAATAGCGAAGTCATTGTGCTCCTTTCTATTTCCGCTCTCTCAGTAGTATGGTTTTGCTGGGGTGACGGTGATCGTCTTTCTATGTTCCGCTGGTAATGATATTGATAGTGGGCTGTATCCACGCAAGAACTTGTAGACTGTCCACTTAATAACCATACTTGTCGATCCCTTCTATTAATTCTTCTGTCTTCGTCTGCGGGTTGTCCATTAAAACTATGTATATTTTACTTACCCATTTTCCGCTGGTTATCGTCTTGCTAGTGGACTGTGGTTTAGGCTGTTTTTATCCCAAAATAATACGGTTTTAATTCCGACAAAATGTTACGTTTTTATTCCGACAAAATGTTACAGTTTTATTCCGACAAAATGTTACGTTTTTATTCCAAAGTGTTACGGTTTTATTTCCGACTTGTACGTTCGTAACCGCGCCAAATTTTCACAATCAAATAAAACTTCCCTTTTTTTATTGGTCTGCTTGACTGCTTAGTCCTGCACAAAAACACGACAACCCAAAGCTAGCTAGAATTTAGGCGTTATTAAATTGTCGGCAATTGTGCAGTTCTACACCATCCAATGTAGGATTCAACAATACAATGGTTGCTAGAATTTAGGCGTTATTGTATCGTTGTTTTTTTTTTACACTGGACAGTTTTTTCTCGAACAAGATCAACACAAGGAAAATTAAATCATTTGACGTAATCATTAACAATCCTACCGGCTGCGCCAAAATGTTACATTTTTTATACCCTTCACCAAAAATGGTAAGGGTATTTATAGGTTTGTCATTACGTGTGTAATTTCCACAATATTTATATGAGGTCCATATAGTATATATATTCTGGATCCTTATAGATAAAAAAGTTAACTGAGCCCTATCCGTCTATCCGTCTGTCTGTACGTGAAATCCATTTTCTGAAGACACTAGAAGAGCTAGAGAATTGTTTCTTAAAGTAAAATGTAGGGATTTTTCTAAGGATGCTTCGTATTGAAAATCAGCAAAAATAAAAGTATCGATTCTGAAATGGATATACATATATGTATACAACTAAACGAAGATATATATATATATTCATTGCAGAAATAAATTTATAAATACACTAGGTGCCTCAGTAGTATTGAATACGGGGTAAAGCGCATTGAATATGTATGTGTCAGAGACAATAATTCAACACACGACCCATCGTGCTACTGAGGCTTGTTAGTTCTTTGTGTATATTAACTTAATAATAACTCAACGTATTTTTTCGTACAACCCCCTTTTTGTCACACATCTAAGCATGTGTGTATAAAAATACAAGGCATTTGCTTTTAAAAGATCAGCAGACTCAAATCGTTATTTGCTTTTACATACCAAGCAATATTCTACACACATAAAAAATTTCAATTTTTTTTTCACCAAAGCACATTATAAACATAAATATGTATGTATGCACACAAACACTATACATACGTACCAGACAAGTAAACTCTGTGGAAAAAAATGTCGCACACTGATGATTACAAATATACTCTGATGTATGTATTTATATGTATGTTAAAAATGCTTTTGTATTTATCTTTTAAAATGTTGTATATTTGTCAATTTGTTTTTCATTTTAAAAATTGAAATATATGTACATAGGCTTGTAACTATATTTGAAAATAATAAACAGGTTATTTTATACATATATACATATACATATATATATATACATAATTGAAATGAGCCGTCGCTAAAAAGTATTTTGTCACCAGTAAAATAACTTTTCCTTTTATGAGGTGTTTTTTGATATGTACATACATAAGTACCTATGTAATAGGTCAATAACGAAGAATAAATAACTTACATAATTACTATTTGAAATAGCCCTACGTTAGAACAATGAATATTGTTTTAGCCTTCTCGAAATCGATAAACTGATACGTTCTGTTAGGCTGATTGGATAATCTAAGTAAGTACATATGTATGTACCTAATATGTATAATAGCTACATACATATGTATGTACATATGTATGTGTTTTTAAAAACCCCCTAGTAATTTGAATTTTCATCTAAGCAAGTAGGTATGTACTAAGCTTTAAGCTAACTCAAAATAGTGTTGACTTTTCAAATATCAAATTATTACCTACAGTTAAAATAATAGGTAATTATGTGTGTAACAAATAACAATATACATACATATGTATGTAGGTACCTACATACATACATAGCAATTATATCAATAAGTATAACAAAATCAACTTTAAATCCGTGCTGAAATGAAAGTAACAAGCCAACATAAGGCAAACATATGTATGTACATATGTATGTATATAAAAATGTGCGTATAAATATAAAACAAAGTTACCCATCAAACCAAAACTTCGATTTTGTAACGAATTCGAAAGTTTCGATTTGTAAAAAAATGTCTTAACAATGTCGTTTAGACTATTCTTAATGTTTTCGTAATCATTTTTAATTGACTAAAGATCTGCACGTGATAAAACACTATTTATCTTGTAAATTTTATTAAATTTTTCTTGTTAATTATATTCATCTATTGAACTAAAAATAATACAGTATTTTTCGGTTAATTGACCCTACGGTTAATTGGTTTCCACGCTTAATTGAACCACATGATCGGGCAAAAAAATATTGCATACGAAAACACATGTTAATTTCCTCGGATAATTGAACTCGGTTAATTGATTTTCCCGCTTAATTGGTTCAAAATTCATGTCATCAAAAATAAATTTCCTCTTACTTTTACCCGGTTAATTGCATTATTATTGAAAATTAATCTGGCATTTTTGCACATACATACATATTTGACATCATTTGTGAAAAAATTTGTGTTTAAGTTTATGTTTTTTTTTTTGTAAAACCAATATATGAATTGTTTTTTATTTAGTTTATAAATTTTATTTTTTTGTAAAACTCATGTGCACACAAATAGTGCATTTAATAGTACATACATATGTACCTACAAAAATAAATACCTGCGATACACATATACTATGTACATTTTTTTCTGTTACTTGCCTTTTTTTTTGTTTAAGGTAAAAAAAAAAATATTTTGAAAAACTTAAAGTGCACATATGCGATTTCTTTTAATTCATTAGTATGTAGTTCCAATTATGCGTGATTTCTGTAATTGAACAAATTGTTCAATTAAACGGGATTCTTGTAATTGAACGAATTGTTCAATTAAGCGGGTATCGGCTAATTGGTTCCCCGGTTAATTCAACAAAAAGTTGTGCAAATTTTGATGTGCAATTAACCGAAAAAGACTGTATTAACGAATTTTACCTGATTTTGCAATACTTACTTAATAATTATATTTTTTAAAAAAATGTTTCTCTTCACAAACTCAATTTAAAACTTGTAAACATCAAATAGGTATAACTTCAGACATAATACAGAAATTTCTTACGGTAGAAAAACAAAATAAATATTTTGTATTATTGCCCATGCGCCCAACCATACGTACAAATATATATTATATAATGATATGTATGTATATATATATGTATGTATGCCTGAATGTTTTCATAAAAAGGGCATACCCTGCAGTTTTAAAAGTAGAATTTTAATCGAAATCGTTAAGTATTTCCCTAACGAAAATCCGACTAAATACTACAGTGGCCACAAGTAATGCAAGAGTTCGCCTTTGACTCTCTCACACATATACATGTAAAAAAAGTGTTTTTAAAGGTAAAATGAGCAGAAGTCAACTAAAACGTTGCTTAAACAAAGAAAAAGAACAATTAATTGAATATTTTATAACTATTGAAAAAGAAATTTGATGAATAAACAAATATCAAAAAAAAATTTAAATTTCTGTAGTATTTTCATATAGGAAATATCATTGTTGATCTAACTGGTACATTTTGACTAGAGAAATAGTTGGGAGTTGCTCACCAGTGATCTCATCGGTCTGATCGTGTCAAGTGATTACCGTCAATGTCATCCGTATGTTAAAATCGTCAGTCGAGTGCATTGCTAGTTGTTAGGCTGGTAGTTAGTGGAAATGGCTGGTAGCTCGCGAAGTAGCTAGACATTCGCTAGCTACGCCGACTGCAGGTTATTTAAAATACTTGCAAACAATAATATTTATACACACAGAAGCAGAATTACATATATATGTAAGTATTTGTGTTGAAAATGTTAATATTTGTTGAATTTTAAAGTTCTAACTAAGCTTGATGTTGATCTGATACATATATTTGAGCTATCCATGAATAAATAATAGAAGATGTCGATGGAAAAAATTTCCTTTATCTTTATTTTATGTATGTAAGTATGTACCTACGTACTAGTAATGTTACGAATACTCGTATTCGATTTTTCGACTATTCGCTTATTTTAATATATTTTTATTCGTATTCGACAAGTAAGTATTTTGTTACCAGAAATTAAACATTTTTCCTTTTATGGGATGTTTGTTTCATATAAATTAAATTATAGTATTATTAGGGGTTTCCTACAGGCTGATTTTTTGGTCAGTTATTGTTTTACGATTCTAATAAAACAATGTTGTTTTGTAATTGTTGATGTTATATTACATTTGCTCGACGTTTCGTTGGCTTTTTTCCAACTTCTTCAGGAGCTTTCTTTATTTTTGAAAATCTAATAAATTTAAATTAAATGATTTATTACAATATAAATATTTATGTGTATATTTTTATATATAAACTTACTATTTTAAAGCATTTGGTTTATAAAATTTAAAAGTGGACATCACGACATAAGTTAACTTTAAAAATTATTAAAATTAAAAAACCAGGACATCACAATATAATTACATATGTAGTTAGAAAAATTTTTTTTTTTTTTTATAAATAAATATATATGTATGTAAATAAATATGGCACAACACAATTTATCACAGTATAGGTTTCAATTGTTTATCACAGATTAGTCAGATAATATTGCTATTGCATATTGTAATTTGGTGTTGTCTTTGACTTCCTTTGTGTTCATTGCGTGTTTGATCCGTTCCTGTATTCGTAGACTCTCCAAAGTGTAACGTTTATTGTGTTTTATTTCTCTGTCTAAAATTTTTACATCTTTAAAACACATATTGTGTTTGCTCTCTTTTATATGTTGAGATAGTGCCGTGCTTTCTTTTCCCTTTTCAACGTCTGTGGTGTGTTCCGCTATTCTTGTTTCTAGTCTTCTTTTTGTTGTCCCCACATATATTTTATCGCATTTTTCTACATCGTTGCCACCACATTTTATTTCGTACACAACACTGTCAATTTTCATCTTAAGCCTACAGTACACGGCATGTAAAAAGCCACATTTGCATGTGGCTCTGACGTCACGAGAATTTGCAGCATTTTGTTTACATTTACTAAACATGCAGAAGTGTCTACATGCTTCTAAATTTTGGTAGTACATGAAATGTTGTTTTGTCCCAAAATTTATATGTGACAAATGTAGCCGAAGCGTACACATTTGCAATGGCAGCATATGTGTGAACTTTTGATTGGCTACATATGTATTGTCAGTACACAGCATGTAACATATGTACACATTTTTCATATTAATATGTACAACAGTCATATGTTACTGGCGCTTGTTTAATTTTTAAAATTTTGTGTGAAGTCAAATTTATAAAATGTGGAAGAGAAAGAAGAAATAAAACAACATCTGATAAAAACAAAAAAAAAATTCACTTTTATCGTAAAATAATTCCCATGAACAATAAAATGGTGAAAAAAATTAAATAATACTGCACTGACACAAAAACAACGCAACAATTGGCGATCACAGTTGTTTTATTAATTATTGAATAAATTTACTATTTATACATGAATTTTTTCATCTTAGCTTTGAAAGTATCTTTTGCATGGTTTAGAACAAGAACGAGAAATAATAACAAAAACCCAAAATAATTAAGCTGTTAATTAAGATATTAATTAATAAAAGAAAAACCCCAAATCAAAGATAAATACAAATAAATGCATGGAAAAGAGAAAATATGATAATTTTTCTACCCTTCTTTTATCTCTACCCCGCTCGCAAACCAAAAAAAATTATCATGAATCTCAGTCATCGTGTGATTAATAATAATAAAAAAAATTTTTCGTCATTAAATTCCTACCACATTTTGTTGGAGAAAATCAACATTGGCAAGAGTGCCATTGGCTACATACTATTGAAAAATGTTGTGTCAAAAATGTTTGCTGCCACATGTTTGGGACTGCTACATGCGCATGTAAAAATATTACAAATGTCAAAATTCAAATGTACCAAGCTAGTACACGACATGTCTAAAATACGCATGTTTGCATGTCTCTACAAAGGAACATGTGGCACACATATCAATGTGTGCTGCATGTGAGTGTCACAAAAAGTGGAAGTACACGACATGTTGCCAATTTAGCTTCATGGTGACGTCAAAATTACGTCAGAGCCACATGCGAATGTGGCTTTTGACATGCCGTGTACTGTAAGCTTTATTTATTTTTGTTTTTTTGCGCGTGAATAAATGCCTTATTGTATTGTTGGATTTGTGTGCTATTTTCGTTTTTTCCACTTTTATGATCTCGTTTAAGAGTTTGTTTTCTGTTAATTTTGGTACATATGGAATACTATGAAAAATTATGTCGTCTTTCTGTAGTATTGTTTTTTTATTATTATTGTTTTTAATTGTTTTATGTATTAATTTATTTATGACATTAGTTGGATAACTGTTATTTTTTAATATTGATTTAATTTTTCCCATATTTTCTGCTTTATATTTATCATTGCTTAAGGTCAGTACTTTTTTTATTAGATTTGTTGCCGTATTCATTTTCATTCCTATAGGTTGTGTAGAAAAGTAATTTATTATTCGCCCTGAAGATGTAGTTTTTGTGTACCAATTTGTTATTAATTTTTCATTGTTTTTTATAATTTTCATATCCAGATATGGTAATTCCATGTTAATCTCTTTCTCCATTGTAAATTGTATCTTTTTGTGATACTTATTTAATAAATCCAAAATGATTTCTGCATCCTTATGTTTTATTACTGCAAACAGGTCGTCAACGTATTTGGATATGTGTTTTATTTGTACGTTATTTTCCCCTAATTCTTTAATTACTTCGTCTAAAAGATTGTCGAGCACTATATCTGCTATTGTCGGAGATAATGGATTACCCATGGGCATACCATATGTTTGATGATAAAATTTTTCGTCGTATGTAAAATAATTGTTGTCGTTTAAGCAAAATTGTAATATTTTTAAAAATTGTTGTCTGGGTATGTTTTAAAGATGTAAAAATTTTAGACAGAGAAATAAAACACAATAAACGTTACACTTTGGAGAGTCTACGAATACAGGAACGGATCAAACACGCAATGAACACAAAGGAAGACAAAGACAACACCAAATTACAATATGCAATAGCAATATTATCTGACTAATCTGTGATAAACAATTGAAACTTATACTGTGATAAATTGTGTTGTGCCATATTTATTTACATACATATATATTTATTTATAAAAAAAAAAAAAAAATTTTCTAACTACATATGTAATTATATTGTGATGTCCTGGTTTTTTAATTTTAATAATTTTTAAAGTTAACTTATGTCGTGATGTCCACTTTTAAATTTTATAAACCAAATGCTTTAAAATAGTAAGTTTATATATAAAAATATACACATAAATATTTATATTGTAATAAATCATTTAATTTAAATTTATTAGATTTTCAAAAATAAAGAAAGCTCCTGAAGAAGTTGGAAAAAAGCCAACGAAACGTCGAGCAAATGTAATATAACATCAACAATTACAAAACAACATTGTTTTATTAAAATCGTAAAACAATAACTGACCAAAAAATCAGCCTGTAGGAAACCCCTAATAATACTAAAACTAATTATTGGTCATAACCAAAAAACTTATACACAGAATAGTTCCGGTAGGCCTGCCGTAAGTAAATAAAATTTACCAAAAAAGAAAATCATATATAAAGACTAAAATTAATTTGAACAAAAAGCATCAAAATGCCAAGCTTTTTTCAATATATTAGAGCACAATACAACACAGCAACGATTGCCGCTGTTAAAAAAATACAGCAGAGAAGTTGAGAGATTAGCAAAACAAACCGAAAGATTGAAATTTTTACAAAACTGTAGACGATTTGGTATAAAACCAAAACATATAAAGGATTCAACTACTCAACTCAATAAATTGTTCACAACAAAAACAGGATTAAATAAATTAAAAGAAATAGAGACGAACTTACAAACGAAACTTTTGAATACTGAAATAAGAGAGACATATATTACAACAACACTAATAAAAAAAGAAATATACAAAATCAATAGAAAATTATGCAACACACTGGAAGAAAATGAATGGTCGATTTTTAAGAAAGAGCAATGGAATAAATTCTATAATATTAAAAGAAAACTACATGAAACACACTTATCAAAAATTAACCAATTAAAGAAGAAAAAATTCGAAGAACTGAATTTTGTATACAAAGAAGACTGGTTTATAAATATGACAGACGTTGAATTTAGTAGAGAATGTAAATGGCTATTATCACTAGGAAGTAAATTTGCGTTACCGGTAAATAAACATAATTTTAAGACGATACCACTGATAGCAGATTTGGAACAGTGGGTACAAAATATAAAAGATGACACCGAGAAAGAAATAACAAGATCTCAAATAGCAAATAGAATCTCAAATTACAAAAGAAATCTGAACAACAATGGAAGAGAGAAATTTATTCTGGGTACATACATATGAAGAAACAAAAGATATAATATATAAAAGTAAAGATAAGATTATAGTAACTTTGGCAGATAAAGGTAACAAAACTGTTATCATGTACAAAAATTACTATTTTAATAAAATGTCAACACTTTTAAATAACAAAGATACGTACAAATCAATAAGAGAAGACCCCACTGAAAAATTACAGCGTAAAAATAACAACATAATTGCGCAACTAATGAAAAATGGACATATTTCAAAATACGAAAAAACAATAATGACAACTTATACTGCTGCAGCTCCGGAACTATATGGACTACCAAAAATCCACAAAGAAAACATCCCACTACGTCCAATATCATCTTCTCTCAAACTACCATGCTACCAACTTTCAAAATTTATAGGCCGAATTCTAAAAAACTTAATTTCACCAACATATAATATAAAAAACTCCATAGAACTCAAAGAAAAACTAGAAAATATAAAAATAGAAAGGGATGATATTATAGTCTCCTTCGACGTCATATCCCTGTTCACTAATATACCGATCTATATAGCAATCAAAAACATACTTGCAAAATGGGACACCATAAAAACACTTAGTCCCTGTCCAGACTTGCAATTTTATTAGTTGCAATTCTTGGTTTTTTAGGTGAGAGAGGTAAGAAGCTTGGGGAGGGGTACAGAGTTTCATGTGCTCGGCAATTCTCTTTTGCCTTGCAATTCGCACTGGTTTCTATGTGTATTTGATGTTTTATTGTATTACTTCAATTATATGAAAAACAAAATAAAACGAAAATTAAATTAATATGTGATGCATTACAGTTTTTTAAGTTAAAAATAATGAAAATAAATTTTTCTGTGGTGGTGTAAATACAAAAATTGCAAAATTAGATTTTTATAATGTGGACACTTATGCAATTTCAAAGCAGAATTTTAAAGAATTGCAGCCAATAAAATTGCAAATCTGGACGGGGACTTACAAACATACCCAGACAACAATTTTTAAAAATATTACAATTTTGCTTAAACGACAACAATTATTTTACATACGACAAAAAATTTTATCATCAAACATATGGTATGCCCATGGGTAATCCATTATCTCCGACAATAGCAGATATAGTGCTCGACAATCTTTTAGACGAAGTAATTAAAGAATTAGGGGAAAATAACGTACAAATAAAACACATATCCAAATACGTTGACGACCTGTTTGCAGTAATAAAACATAAGGATGCAGAAATCATTTTGGATTTATTAAATAAGTATCACAAAAAGATACAATTTACAATGGAGAAAGAGATTAACATGGAATTACCATATCTGGATATGAAAATTATAAAAAACAATGAAAAATTAATAACAAATTGGTACACAAAAACTACATCTTCAGGACGAATAATAAATTACTTTTCTACACAACCTATAGGAATGAAAATGAATACGGCAACAAATCTAATAAAAAAAAGTACTGACCTTAAGCCATGATAAATATAAAGCAGAAAATATGGGAAAAATTAAATCAATAATAAAAAATAACAGTTATCCAACTAATGTCATAAATAAATTAATACACAAAACAATTAAAAACAATAATAATAAAAAAACAATACTACAGAAAGTCGACATAATTTTTCATAGTGTACCATATGTACCAAAATTAACAGAAAACAAACTCTTAAACGAGATCATAAAAGTGGAAAAAACGAAAATAGCAGACAAATCCAACAATACAATAAGGCATTTATTCACGCGCAAAAAAACAAAAATAAATAAGATGAAAATTGACAGTGTTGTGTACGAAATAAAATGTGGTGGCAACAATGTAGAAAAATGCGATAAAATATATGTGGGGACAACAAAAAGAAGACTAGAAACAAGAATAGCGGAACACACCGCAGACGTTGAAAAGGGAAAAGAAAGCACGGCACTATCTCAACATATAAAAGAGAGCAAACACAATATGTGTTTTAAAGATGTAAAAAATTTAGACAGAGAAATAAAACACAATAAACGTTATACTTTGGAGAGTCTACGAATACAGGAACGGATCAAACACGCAATGAACACAAAGGAAGACAAAGACTGTGATAAACAATTGAAACCTATACTGTGATAAATTGTGTTGTGCCATATTTATTTACATACATATATATTTATTTATAAAAAAAAAAAAAAATTTCTAACTACATATGTAATTATATTGTGATGTCCTGGTTTTTTAATTTTAATAATTTTTAAAGTTAACTTATGTCGTGATGTCCACTTTTAAATTTTATAAACCAAATGCTTTAAAATAGTAAGTTTATATATAAAAATATACACATAAATATTTATATTGTAATAAATCATTTAATTTAAATTTATTAGATTTTCAAAAATAAAGAAAGCTCCTGAAGAAGTTGGAAAAAAGCCAACGAAACGTCGAGCAAATGTAATATAACATCAACAATTACAAAACAACATTGTTTTATTAGAATCGTAAAACAATAACTGACCAAAAAATCAGCCTGTAGGAAACCCCTAATAATAGTAAAACTAATTATTGGTCATAACCAAAAAACTTATACACTAAATTAGATTATTTCTAAACAAAATATGTTTCAATCAGCAGGTTTTCTTTTAAGCAAATGCAAGCAAGTGCTTTGAGATTGATCAAAAATAATAAATAACAATTTTTATTTTCAATTAAGCGATTTTTACATATAAACAGTGCGTTCTTATCCGAATTCGACTTTATACACATATATTTACCGTGTAGTACCTACACCATACCATAGCGTTTTAATTTACTTTAGCAAAAATAAAATTTCGGTTCTGAGTTTTGATTACATATATACAATTTTATAAACCTTTCAAAAATAAATTTAAAATAAATACTTATGTGCTCCAGTGTTGAACTAAGGAGTCGCTCACTATAATTCTACCCACTAACCATTGTGCTACAGAGGCTTGTTAGTGTTGAATGTATATTAACTTAATTATAACTACGTATTTTTTCGTACAAACCCCTTTTTGTCACACATCTAAGCATGTGTGTATAAAAATACAAGGCATTTGCTTTTGAAAGATCAACACATTCAAATCGTTATTTGCTTTTAACATACCAAGCAGTGCTGCCACGACCAAAAAAATTTTACAACCAAATTTTTTGAAAAAGTTACCTAATGTGAAAAAATAACCAAATTTAAAATGCATTTTTTATTAAAAAAAAATTAAAATTTATTTAAAGTTGCATTACATACAGTTTATTTGCATTTTATACATAGTTAAATAATAATTGCAAACAAGAAAACAAAAAAAAAAAAAATTCATACTAATAGTAAATGAAAAGGAGAAACTTAAATTGAAGTCAGTTTTTGTTTATTTGAGCCCTTATTCGTAAAAATAGTTTTTTTATAGGAGTTAAACCTGCCAAATGTTTATAAAAAAATTCATTTCATTGAAAGTTTATAAATTAAAATTTTTTTTTGAATAGGATCATTACAATAAACAAAATTTGTACTGCACATTTATAAAAAATAAGAAAGGAAAAAAGAAATTTTTTTTACATATTAATAAAATTCTTATTAATAAGTGAAAAACATAACAAGAAACTTAAATTTAAACAAACTTTTTTAAACTATTTAAAATAAGCAATATTTGTACTTCAGAAAAAAATGGAATTGTTTTACAAAATTTTTCTTTTAAATCAAAAAATCAATAGATTTACAATTCACAGTATTGAGATTAGATATTATATACGAATTTTCAATTCATATCTTTGGCAGACCATAAATAATGGGCAACATTTTGATTTTTGCACAACTGTTTCGATTGGATAATATTGTTAATAGTTTTAAAATCAATACTATTACGAAATTTGGTTTTGTTTAAATTAAGCTGTGAAAACATTCTTTCGGCTGCAGCAGAACTATGTGGCAATGATAATAAATTTTGTACGAAATAAAAAAGTTGTTCGAAAGTTTTTTCGTTCATCCCATTTTTGTTTTGAAAGTTGTCAGGTCTAGTTAGATGTGAATCATTGAATATTTTTTGATAACACAGAGCAGATCATTTAGTAGTACGGAGAGGTGTTGACAGTGTTGGGACCCAATCGTACTATGAACAGGTAATTAAAAATTTAAAAAATTGTTTTCAAAGTTTAACAAGTTATATATATAGTTAAAAAATATTCAAACGAAAAACAGTAAGCAAAATGAAAAAATATTCGCATCTCACATTGAAAAATAAAATTACCAATTTTGGTTAGAAATAACAAAAAACGGCAGCTCTGATACCAAGCACTATTCTACACACATAAAAAATTTCAATTTTTTGCATTAATGTTGTAAATGATGCCGCCGATAGGAAAGTTAAACTAATAACTGACTTTAACAGATCCTTAACACACAACGAAGCTGATAAACAATTTTTATTACACATTGTAGAGGGCTACCGCAAGGACTTTCCTACCTACACAAAATCTTCGTTGATTTAAAATAAAAATAATAAGCATATGAAATAAAAATAAAATAAAAAAACATATTTATAGTATTTCTTATTAAAAAAATTATCAAATGCAAAAAAAAAAAATATTTTGGTGATTTTTCAAAATTTTGACCTTTAACCCCATTATGGCACGGGTAGGCACCATGCGATCAGCCTGAAAATTTACTACATCAATTTTGGCATTAAATCGCATATTTTCATTGCTACCCGCATTCAAAATTCAAAAAAATAAAAAACCCCATATTAGCTGCGCCAGGTCTAATGTACATACATACATAAGTACCTATGTAATAGGTCAATAACGAAGAATAAATAACTTACATAATTACTATTTGAAATAGCCCTACGTTAGAACAATGAATATTGTTTTAGCCTTCTCGAAATCGATAAACTGATACGTTCTGTTAGGCTGATTGGATAATATAAGTACATACATATGTACATATGTACCTAACATGTATAATAGCTACATATTTCTACATATTTCATTTACAAATATTTCTCGAATAATTTGCACAGAGTAGGTACATTTTCCAAAAAAAAAAAAAAAATCATAAAAAAGTATTTATCTTTTCAATTAGTAGTTTTTTATTGTTTATTGGGAGGAATTATCTATTCTATTCTGCCCATTGGAGAACGCTGTCACATAAGTATATACATAGCTCTGAAGAAAATATGAAAGTGTGTCCAAGTATGCAGTTTTAACTTACTTTTTATATTGTTTGAAATATTATATTTATATAACAAAGGATATAGAGGCTTATTATATTCTGCGAATCACATATATGTATATGCATTGGTGAAGGGTATTTAAGATTCGGCACAGCCGAATATAGCACTCTTACTTGTTTTTCTGTAAGTTACTTTCGGAATTAAAGCCCATGAGACTAGGATGATTTTAGTTTAACAATTTTTATTTTATTCAAAGCTTTTTATTATTATTTATCTTAATTCTTTATACTGTCTCAGGGAGCCGCTTGTTAGGCTGGTCTTTGATCAGGTTTGTGGTTAGTTGTAACACGTTTGATGATGATTCCCGAACTATATCTATTGCCAATATCAACCTGCCTTTTATACTAATCGATGACCGTTGATGTTCGCTGCCACCAGCGTGGTTGTTCCCGCAATATTGATGAGTGTGCAATTTTTTGCAATTATATGCAACTTCAGCATATAAGCGTGGAACTTCCAGCCTATTGCGGTTCGCACGATTTTGCAATGTCAGCAGTATGTATGCAGCGCATGTTTTTGCTGCTGCTAATGTTTTTGTTGGTTGGGGGAATACGACTCATAACAAACAAAACTCGTCCCTTAGGAATGATTAAACGTGAACCCCAGAATGTGTTTTTAGCATTGTAGTCGCCAACTGCTAGAAATCGGACCCCAATGTTGTATAAAATACGGTATATTGACTCGCTGAAATTGAAAACCTGGGAGGAGAATAAACAGATGATATCACAAGCCTTTGATAAAAATATTCAATGCAGATGTTTGTTGCTTGAAGATATTCTTCACGAAAGTAATTTAGCAGGTAGTGTTTTATTCGAGTTTTTATTAGGATTCCAGAGCCACCACAAGCTTTGCCTCGAGGATCCTTGGTGTCGTAGAAATTATATCCACTAATTCTAAAATAGCTACACTAAGCAAGAAGTTTTGTCTATTATAGCAAAATCGTTTGATCACGTTGGTTGGGTCCTGTAATAATTGTTGCAAAAATGATAATGCAAATGGTTTGTCAACAGCGTTGTCAACTTTGAAATTTCAAAAGGCACCGAAATGGAGAAAAAACGCGCCATTTAACAAAAAACGCACCAAGTTCAGATTTTTTTCTGATTGAAAATTTTTATTGAATTAATTTTGCGTCTTTACAACATTTAACTTTAGTCCAAAATTCTAATGTTGATATAATATTGTGCCAATGCATGAAGTGAATCATTCTCCATCCTTTTTCAATACTAGATAACATTTCGACATCGGATTCAAATTGTACTTCTAATGGCATGATATCATATTTGCAATGGGATAAAACATTTTGTACAATGCTGGTTGTTGATTTCGGTTGTAGCTAAATGGGCTTAAAGCTACAATGTGTTTCCGTGTTCCAGAATGCCGAACAAGGTTGTATATTTAAGCGTGATATCGCATTTGCAATAAAAACATCTTGCTTTTGTGTTATTATTTGGTCAAGGCCGAATCCATTGTTAAACTCACATTGTGATTCCCAAATCCTTTTGTATTTCGCTTATGATCTCCTTTTTTAGACTCCATTCTTGGCACTAACTTTAAATATTTCTTTTAGTAAATATAAATTTTATTAATTTTAGTGTTACAACCCTTTATATAAACTTTTACGCATTTTATAAAAAACGAACAATGATCGCAAGTCTCAAGAATACTTTGTTTTTGCTAAGCTCTTTAACAGACTTGACAACAACGTTTACGACAAAAAACAATTATGTACTCTGAAAATCTAAAAGGGACAACAATTTTCTTGTAATGAAATGTTACAAATTATTTATAACAACAAGACGGTTTAACGGTTTTTGTAAATGTGTTTTGGTACTTCTTAAACATCATTAATGGTTGCCCTTTTTATGGTCTGTAAAATTGAATGTAAAAATTGTACACAAATTGAATGAAATGGTATTGAAACAGTTGTATTTTTTGTACAAAATTCTTTTTTCTCATACTGGAACAAAAAATTGTGTTATGATTTGGAGCCACCCAAAATTAAAAAAACGCACCAAAATTAAAGAAAAAGCGCACCACGCACCAACTCAGATATTTTTCGCAAAAAACATTTAGAAAAGCACCAAAAAAGGTGCGAAACGCACCAAGTTGACAACGCTGTTTGTCAAGATAATATAGGCTGGGATGATTCGCTAAACCTTCTACGAAGGCTGAATGGGAAAAATTTGTTGCTTCATATCATGAAGTAAACAATATTGGTATTTCTAGATGGGTTCAATATGAACCCTAATCATCTGTTGATCTTCACGCGTTTTCTGATGCCTCGGGAAAGGCATACGCGGGGGTGATATTATATATACGCGTTGCAAATGCTAATAAGATTTGTACTCATTTATTGACGTGTAAAACAAAAGTTGCGCCTATCAAATCTATTTCCATACCTCGGCTAGAACTTTGTGGCGGTGCTGTTTTGGCAGCAGATCTGTTGAAAACCGTAGTAAGTGAAATAGATGTGCCAATTCGTAAAATTTATTGCTGGACAGATTCTATGATCGTCTTTTCCTGGCTCAAAAAAGATGCTAATTCTTGGGCCACATTTGTGGCAAACAGAGTCTGTAAAATAATAACTGGTACCATGTAAAATCAGAGGATAATCCTGCTGATTTAGGAAGTCGCGGTGTTTTACCGTCTGCACTACCGCGTTCTGATTTGTGGTGACATGGACCACATTGGCTTCAGCAGCATAACTCTGTTTGGAATCTTCAAAGTCTTGCTTTACTTGATACTTGAAGCTCGTGCTGTTAAGTCTCACGCCTCATTTTACACAACTTATGAGAATGTTTTAGAAAGATTTTCGTCGCTTGATCGCGCTCTACGAGTAATTGCGTACATTTTCAGATTTGATAAAAATACACATACAGTCCACAAAGGTTGTCATTCATATTCATCATATACCTTGTCGGATGTGGAGATAAAAGTCAAAACACGTTTGGCCATTGTGGCTCAACAAGTTCATTTTGCTGAAGAATATGAGTGTCTTATAGGGAAAATTAATTTTTCTTCAAAGAGTTCTCTGTTATGTTTGAATACATTTTTAGATAAAGAGGGTGTTATGTGTCTTAATGGTAGACTAGCTAAATCGCCTTCATTGATCTACAAAGAACGGCATCCTATTATGTTGCCTTATTATAGTCGTTTCACTGTACTATTGACTGAGTTTGTACACAAGATTTCCATTCACGGTGGAAATCAATTGATGCTTAGAATTTTAAGAATTGAATATAGGGTTCCTAGGCTGAAAACCTTAGTTCGAATGGTGATTAATCATTGCAAGCGTTGCCTACTTGATCGCAAACGGTTATTTAGCCAAATAATGGGAGCTTTGCTTCCCGACAGGACTACACTAGATCGACTGTTTACCACTAATGGAGTTCACTTTGCCGGTCCCTTTGACATGAAAAGTTCGGCTGCTAGATCAAGTCAAGCTTATGTTTGTATTTTTGTCTGCTTTTCTACGAAAGCAATTCATTTAGAGGTAGCTTCCGATTTATCATCGGATAGGTTTTTAGCGGCTTTTAATAGGTTCATTTCACGACGTGGTTGCCCTAATACCATATTTTCAGATAATGGTACTAATTTTATTGGAGCTCCTAGAGAGTTGGAAAGGGATTTTAAAACATTTTTAGCAGAGTCGTGCTAGAATGTGCTCAACCTTCGGCATAAACGGTCTTTCATGGCGGTTTATACCAGCTGGCGCTCCCCATATGGGAGGTTTGTGGGAAGCTGATGTCAGAAGTTTTAAACTACATGTTCTTAAAGGGGTTTAATCAGTTAAATACACTTTTGAAGAACTCTCGACCGTTCTTGCACGAATCGAAGCTTGTCTTAATTCACGACCGCTCTGTCCCATGAGTGATAGTTGTAATGAGCCTGTGGCTCTTACCCCTGGTCATTTTCTGATAGGGTCTCCAATTTTAGCTCCTCCAGAACCATCGATACTTGAATCTCCTATAAGTTTGGTAAATATATATAGGAAAATTAAAGCTTTTGCTCAACATTTTTGTCTACGATGGAAAGAAGAATATTCGTGAAATTTACATAAACGGTACAAATTGAAATATCCTGCACTTGATATTGCAGTGAACGATTTAGTAGTAATTAAAAATGAACAACTTTCACCCACTTCTTGAAAATTAAGCAGTCATTAAGACATATCCGGGAAGTGACAATCACGTACGTGTCGCGGACACACGGAGAATGGAATTGTGAAGCGACCAAATGCAAAACTGGTCATTTTGACTAATTAAACATTTATTTATATAATTATTAACCTTCATTGTTTCCTAGTATAATGGGCGCTCTAAAAAACTTGTTTGAAGACGGCTTATTCGAGGAATATGATGAAGACATGGAGGTCGTGGACAAAAGAGAAGATCCCAAGGCATTGCCTGACACTGGAGTCGCTTTGGTTGTCAGCTTACCAATATCCACCAAAAAGGAAAAGGTCTCTAATGTTCCGGTCCCTGCAAATCTTGCTGATTTGATTACCACTGTTACTTGTGTGGTTGTGGCTCCTATAGCCACTCCAACATCGTCGAATTCCGTTATAACGGACGCCAAAAGAGCTTCGGGTTCGGGTAAAACCTCTGAAATTGTTTGCCGCGTTTGTACTAAGCGACATAAACTTTCTTCCTGCCGCACATTCCTAAAATTAAATTTTGAAAAGAGGATACGTATGGTGCTTTTACATCATTACTGCTCTCGGTGCTTGTCTCACGACCGTTCGCGTAGTTATTGATCTTTGTTGTAGAATGATCTACATATGTATGCGAAAGCTTAGTAAATGCGCTGAAGTTGCCTGTGTCTGCTATGGGTGCGGAGACCCGGACACATCCGTTTAACCGTAAAAGTCCGGAAAATGAACGGTATATTGACCCCCAGTGCGTCCTTTCCCAAAACATTAAGGAACATTTCGCGGGTATGCAATTGGCAGATCCCAACTTTAATGTGTCGGGAAAGGTCGCGTTGGTGATAGGTCCAGAGATTGCGCCGTTAATCTTGAAAGGACGTATATATTCGAACCCGGGGTTTCCGTTGGCGCAATTTACCATTTTTGGTTGGGTGATTTCTGGCCAATCTCCTTTTTAAAGAGTTCACCCGTATGGGTGCAGTATGTGGTCTGTATAAAACCATGTCCCATAGGCTTTGATCTGTAGGAGTTTTTACCAGCTGGTCTGGTGCGGTCGCATGCCTGCTCTTGATTTAAAAAGAAAAATAAATATTGATACGAAAAATATGTATAATTATGAATTAAAGTTTATTCCTTTTATTTAATATTAAATTGCAAATATATGATGTGGCAAGCTGGCCGGCAATATTTAAGGTAGATTTTATACATTTAATGTTTTGTTTATAATAATTGGCAATTCGTTAGCATTTGTATGACTCCATTTTTCTTCACCCTTGTGTGGGAGTTTTACACAATCTAAAAATAAATGTCTGAAAACAGCGTTACGTAATATGTGCACAGCCCCTAAATATGGTGTAATGAATACAGAATTAAAATGGTTTGAATCCTATATGGCGAATAGAAAACAAGTTACTAAAGTAAACAATACTAAGTCCAATATAGTTAACAACGACTACGGGCTACCACAAGGATCGATTTTAGGCGCTCTATTATTTATCACATGCTGCACGGCACGCCAAATTGAACGACTACAAAAATTACAAAACAAAGCAATGCGAACAATATTAAAACTTAATAGATACACGTCAATAAACCTTAAGCTAAGATCCCACTATCGGCGCAATGCACCAATTTTCGTCGCAATTCATGTGCCGATAGTGTGACCGCACACAATTTTTCAAAATGCGACAATCTGCGCCGAAATTGTGCTGAGTATGGACAATCAAAATCAACCTTGATGCGCCGATAATATGAACCCACTTTTGCACAATGTTAAGCAATCAATTTGTAAAAAATGCACCGATTTTTCTCGGCCACTCGTGCGCCGACCAAAGTCGACAATCAGTGGCGATACATGGGATGGAAAAACGAATTTTGAAATTTCACCAACTGGCTTTTAAAACTAAATTTTTTGAACTTATTTTTACCAAAAATAATTTGTTTTATCTTGTATTCATATATATTTTAATGTTTTATTTGCGCACTAGGTCTTTTTGTTTTAATATATATCTATATTTATACCTGTTTTCGAAATTTCGCTTAATGCCCACATGACTATTTTCGTCTTGATTCGCCCCTTGTTTTTGTGAAATGCTGTCATAACTTGAAGTTAAAAATTTCTTTTCAAATACCTATTTGTGGTGGGGTACACAAACTTATAACTTTTCATTATTTTTAGTTTGTTGCCGCGTCAAGTAACTACAATGAGAGTTTTTTATAGCTAATTTTAATTTCCACGTTTTTTTTTAATTATTAATTTTGGCTAAACTCTTTTCACTTCCTTCTGCAGTAGAATTTTCCAAAATGCTACAATAAAAAAGCCGTCCGTCAAGCTAAAACGTCAAATAAGCCGTCCATCAAGCTAAAACGTCAAATTATGTTATAAAAGCGCTTTCCAAACAAACCTTATAACAGCTGACATGAGCAGTCAAAAACAAACATTAACTTGAAGTAAACTCGAATGTTAAAAAATGTAAATAAATGCCTCTAAATGTTGTACATATGCTTTTAAAAATATTAAAATTTTAATTTACAATATATATCAAAATTGTTTGCAAACAAAGATTACAAATAAAATAGAATTTGGCATTAATTTGTACAAAGCGAATTTTTGAATTCGCCCTTGCTCCAACCTTGTTTTAATTTGCCTTGATTTGTACTGTTGTACCGATTTTGCCATCCCTGAACACAGCTGTTTGCAAACAATAAGAATAAAAACTACGTACCACAGGGTTACCCTGTGCTACGTACTGTGCAGTAAGTTCAATTAAAATATATTAATTCTTTATTATTGATTAACCAGTCTCTTACCCAAATGCTACGTTCTTAAGTGTTATTTTATTTCTTATTTTTTTCTTTTTTTTAAGCATTGACGCAAAAATATATAGAGCCAAAGCAGTTTGCTGTTTTTTATAGAAATCCATTCCGAAAATTAAACTGTATCTGCCACAAGCAAAGAAATAAAAACATATGATTTAATTTGCCCAATAATGCACATATATATAATCAAAAAAGAAATTGCATCATTCGCTTCACAATTCATGTTTTCTTCTTGACGTATAAGGTTATTGTGATTTGTTCGTCGTTTGTGGAGAAATGGTACGCGAACAAATCACACGCACAAATCAATCGTGAGTGGGCACCTTTAAGGGCAAACTATAATCTGCTTAAGCTAGCTTGGATCTTTGAGACGGTAATTAATCCCATAATTTTCTATGCGGTTATAGTCTGGTGAGAAGCGCTAGAGAAAGACTCCCACCGACGAACTATAGAGATCCTGATAACGGGAGCGCTCAGGTCTACTCCAACGAAGGCATTGTTCGCTATGCTGAACTGGCTTCCGGTGGATGTTCTGGCCAAACAGCTAGCTTTGATTGCGGCGATCAGACTGAACGCTGCATGTTCATGGACGAGAACCGATCTTGGCCACTCCAAGATTCTCAGGCAGCGTCAAAGTTCCATTCAGACTTCGGGATGGCTGTAGCGTCCTGAAAGCCGAAGTCTCGGCCATTACAAGAGCGGCAAGATAGCTTAGGTACTATAGGATATCGGAAGACATCCATATTATTACCGACAGCAAAGCGGCCATCGCTGCTATCAATGGTGTATACACTACATCGATGGTGGTAAACGAAAGCCGGAAATCTCTAAACGAGATAGCGAGACATTCAAGAGTAACACTAGTCTGGATTCCAGGGCACTCAGAGTGCACTTAACGATATTGCGGACGAAACTGCCAAAAAGGGCGCATCATTGAGCAACTCGATGATAAGTCACTTCGTTGGCATTCCTCTATTTCACCGCAAGCGATTGCTCCAGCAGGAATCATACAATCTTGCTCAAGAAAGGTGGGAAAAAGAGCATACCAATCGAGTCGCCAGGTCTACTTGACCCCGCTACAGGCTGCACAGAACCCGCGATCTACTCAGGCTTGGTAAATGTCACACAAGACGACTAGTAACAGTGCTAACGGGGCACTGGTGTTTCGGGACTCATGCCAAAAGGATGGGCCTAAGTTACAATGACTACTGAGGAAGCTGTAACGATGAGGAGGAAGAAGAAACAGTTCTTCATCTTC
Source organism: Lypha dubia (assembly GCA_947311025.1). NCBI lineage: Eukaryota > Metazoa > Arthropoda > Insecta > Diptera > Tachinidae > Lypha > Lypha dubia. The sequence continues at coordinate 72,138,667 of OX371261.1, read as the reverse complement.
TATGTCAATGCCCCGCGCTTAACAGCATTAGGGCGGTTACTATGAGCTCCAACACTCTGCCAGACCTCGACAGTCTGGCGAACATGGGGCTTACCAACCTATCCTCCTTCCTGCAACAATCAGGGTGGTTTGATTCGGCGACAGGGCAATCACAGGTAATTGAATAACCAATTGACTCAGCCCTGTCTGCTGTAGGGTATCACAAAGGGACCGAATTAACGGACCCAAGTGCGTCACGTCTCAGATGTGACGGCCCTCGAAACCTAACCTAACCTAAGAGCCATTTTTGTAGTTATGGAATGCTTAAAAACGTGTTATGTGTTTCTGACATATTACAAGAATGTAATAATATAAGTAAATTAAAATTAGACTGTAGTGTGTTTGAGTAACCACTACTGCATGCCGTCTGCATGCAGCAAGTGAAACATAACTCTTTTGTTATTGTCCACATTCCAATTGTATGATCAGAATGTATTATGCTGATCATGCATATTCCCACACATATTTTGTGTATGTGTTAGTTTTAAGACATAGAATATTGTAGCATTATTAAGATTGATTAAGAAATTATAATTAAGTTCATAAGTGTGTCTCAAACTGGACAGTCGCACAAGCGGCTGTCCAGAACTAAATAATATTGTCGAGAACAGATAAACATTTATAAAATAATAAAGACTTTATATAAATACAAATACTACAAACATTGTGTCTTTTAATAAACACTTTAATTAACACTTTTTACTTAAAATATAATAAATACAATATTCATTTACAACATGGCGATCCTGCCAACGAACGAATAAAAATAAATTAATAATAAAATATGGCATTTAAATCCTGCCAAAACAAAAAAAGGATAATTAACAAAATATTAAAATAATAAAAAAAATGATAAATCAAATATTATAACAAAGGATAAATTCCTACAGTAACAAAATTACTGCTAAATTAATCTATAAATAAACCAATGCTTTAAATTTAATCCATGTAATAAAGAAAGTGATAATAAAATAATATACAAGAGTGAAGTGAGGCAGTGCAACATGGATCTGCTGGTGCAGTTTAATGTGTTGTGAATTAATCTGGTCTTGGATTGCATTGCTCATATGCTCAACTCTAATCTTCTCCCATGATTTGATCTGGTTTTGGATTGCATTGCTCATATGCTCAGCTTTAGTATTCTTCCATAAATTAATCTATGAACCAACAACGCTGGGACAACAGCAAAAGAGAAAATACATACCCCAAGCTGTATGAAGCTAGCAACATTTCAACAATCAGGATTCGGTCATGTTGTTAATTTTTTTAAGAAGAAAAGATTTTTTTTACACACGTTTGTGAATAATGTAATAATTTTTTTTCAATTTGAATTTAATTTAAATATACATACACATGTTTGTGAATAATGTAATAATTTTTTCTCGGTTTGAATTTAATTTAAATATACATACACACGTTTGTGAATAATGTAATAATTTTTTTCTCAATTTGAATTTAATTTAAATATACATACACATGTTTGTGAATAATGTAATAATTTTTTCTCGGTTTGAATTTAATTTGAATATACATACACATATTTGTGAATAATGTGATAATTTTTTTCCAAAAAAATATATAAAGTTTTGTCTTTTATTTTCGCTTTAAAGAAAATATATATCGTATAAGATTTATCGCTGAGATACTTACGAGTCCCTCCAGTCGATAATATCAAAAATAAATTAAATAAAATTATAACTAATATGTATGTCACTGAGAAACTCAAGAGTCCCTCCAGTTGATATATATATTTTGTATCAGAAACATTTTTTACTTTAAAAAATAATGTAGGAATTAAACTTCTTTCAAGAAATAAATAAAATATAAATAAATTTATTCTACAAAATGTAAGAATTAATAAAATTGTTAACATAATAATATTTAATAAAAATAAATTTGTATAATTACTATATTTATAAATTGATTCACTAGCCATTAATATTAATGAAATAATTTTAATGATCATGCTTCGAATTTTGAAGAATAATATGGTGAAATATTCCATAAAAATATAGAAATTTTTTTTGAAAACTTAATAACAGATTTTTCTTTTGAATACAGTTTTGGTAATACCATGATTTTTTTAAAGTAATACTTCAATATGCTTCGAATTTTGAAAAAAAAAAAAAAAAATTTTTCAAACATAATTATTATCGGTTGGTTTAGAAATAAATATATGAGGCGATAAATGCCCATGAGCACTGTGAAGTACCTAGACTACTTCACTAAATTAATAATGAAAATAAAAAAAGGAAAGCGAGTACTTTCCAAATTTGAGTTGAACGACAAAATTATAAATAGAAACGTAGACTTAGGTCACCACTTTCTAAAGCTTGAAAAAGTAGCTGATAATATTGCTCTGACAACATTGCGACTTTCACTAGATGATCGTACGCTTAATAACCTAGGAATGAATATTGAAAACCTTCAAAGAGAAAGGTATTGAAATCTTGCAAGATGCAGATATAACTATTGTGCTCACAAAAAAAAAAAAATTAAAATTAAATAAAATCACCACCGATCAAAAAAAAAAAAAAAGAAAGTAAATGAATAGAAGTATGTGAATTTGAATTAAATTTTTTTTTTGTCCTGTTTTCGAATAATTTTGAATTTAGAAAAGAAATAAATAAAGGTAAAATCGAAGTATGATACATTTAAAATCAAAGTATGGCTGACTTCCAAAACGTCAATTGCTTTGTGTTTGAACAAAGCATCACATTTCATAACGCCGCAGTACAATAGTTATACAATGTATACCATTTCAAAACGCCGCCGCATAGTATTTTTAACGCAGTAAGAGAGCAAACAAGGCATCGGTTTTATAGTTGTTGCATTGTTTCCGAACTTTGCATATGGATGTGATTTAAATACAGTAGCAATACTGTATACAAACATTGTATACGAACGTTTTGGAAGTCAGCCTATATTGTTTAGAATGAATTTTGTTTTTGCATTAGTGCAACAAATTTTTTTTTGAAATACGTCCATTATAGGCCAATTTTTAACGGCTATGGACAAAATTTTTTTAATTGCATAATAAATAATTAATATGAACAAAGTGAATGAATAGTTGAGAATTTTTTTTGTAATGAATAGTTAAGAATATTTCTGTAATGAATAGTTAAGATTTTTTTTTGTAATGAATAGTTAAGAATTTTTTTTGTAATGAATAGTTAAGAATTTTTTTTAAGATAAAAATAAAATTTTATAATAAAGTAATTTTTTTTTAGCATATGCATATGTATAAAAAAAAAATGGCGCCAAATAATCATTAATATATCCCCAATTAAACATTAATATATATCCAACAAAACATTAAAATATATCCAACAAATAAAATAATACATATATTATATTTACTTAAATTTTTTAATTTTTTTAAATATATAATTTTTACTCTATTTTCATAATTTTGTTATATGCAAAGTTCTTTATCTTTATAAATATTACATATTAATTAAAATATATAACCCTTACTTTAATTTTTTTATATAATTTTGAGTATATTTTATTAACTGTACAACATCTTATCAGCTATATTAAGCCCACAATTATTAGTAATAATCCTATAATTTTTTTATAATAAAATTTTTAATAATATATGAATTAACATTTTCTAAAAAGGGAGGGAAGGTATATTCCCTAAAAATCCCTGCAATTTTTAATTTTATAATTTTTTATTACTAGTAAGAATAATCAACTCAGTATTGATTATTCTTTCTGAAAAAGGGAGGTGTAGTGTGTTTGACGAACCACTACTGCATGCCGTCTGCATGCAGCAAGTGAAACATAACACTTTTGTTATTGTCCACATTCCAATTGTATGATCAGAATGTATTATGCTGATCATGCATATTCCCACACATAACTTTGTGTATGTGTTAGTTTTAAGACATAGAATATTGTAGCATTATTAAGATTGATTAAGAAATTATAATTAAGTTCATAATTGTGTCACAAACTGGACAGTCGCACAAGCGGCTGTCCAGAACTAAAGTAATAATAAATAAAACTCAACATTTAAATGAATTGACATTTTACATTCATAACAAGACGTATTTATTCGTTACAATTTGTGTAAAAACTCCCACACAAGGGTGAAGAAAAAAGGAGTGATACAAATCCTAACGAATTGCCAATTATTATAAACAAAACATTAAATAGATGAAATCTAACTTAAACACAGGGGTTTGCCCATGGGTTCCCCGGCCTCACCCATCGTAGCAGATATAATAATGGAAGAACTACTGGAAAAGTGTATGGAACAATTTGACGAAAAACATAGGTTATTGACAAAATATGTGGACGACCTGTTTGGAATTATAAAGCCAGGTGCAGTAAATAAAACTTTGAAAAAATTAAACTCTTTTCATCACAACATAAAATTTACTGTGGAAGAAGAAACTAATGGAAGGCTGCCATATCTGGATACGCTTGTGGTGAGAATTGGAGACAAAATAAAAACTGCCTGGTATCAAAAACCCACATCATCTGGAAGTCATAAATTTTTACTCATGTCAACCCAAAACAATAATAGTGAACAGCCAATAACCTCATTGGAAGAGTGTTAAGTATTAGTGATGTAGTTTATCACAAGCAAATTATTAGAAAATTAAGAGATATTCTGCAAAAAAACAATTTTCCTACAAATTTAGTTAACTAATTATAAACATGAAAACAAAACATTACCTATGTTTCGAAAATCACGGAAAGAATCCCCGAGTTTTGATGGCATCGCGCAATTACAAACAAAAGTCGCGCCATCTTTTAGAAAAAAAAACAAAAATTTAAAATATTACAAAAAAAAAAGTAAAGACTCGAACCCAAAACAACGCAACTTCGAAAATCTAACGACGCACAGTGAAAATAAGTACTAATTCAGCAGCGACGCAACTTCGAAAAAACGCAAAACGAAACGACGCAAAGCGAGGTATTGGTGTACATTTGAAATGCTTCACATAATTAACACTAACAAAGAGAAAAGAATCAATTACAAAACAGACATAGAATTGCGCTAACAGCTGTAAGCATATAATAAATAAAAAAATGTAAACAGTATAAAATTCAATTTTTAAGTCGTTTGACACATGTTTTTAAACATATACAAATATGTATGTATGTACATTGTTACTGCATGTAAGTTTATTATTTTTTACATCGCCTAGTAATTACATTGGGTATATCTTTTTTCCTGTTCTTATTTGTAAATTTTGTAGCTTGCCTGATATTGATATCCGATGGATATCGAAATATCGCAAAAATAATAGAAAACATCACATTAAAATTGGCCTCAAGCTCAAAAATTCGTCTTCTTTTTATTTAAAAAAGGCTGAAAAAAACTTTATTATATGATCAGATAATTCTTTTAATTCTAAGCCCATTTGTGAAAACGAAAACAAAATTTGTGTACCACAAAGTGATCCATTAAAAGGCTGAAGTAAATCACTAAATACTTATATCGTAAAGTCAAAACCCATTTTTAAATTAAATTAAAAACAATCCTCTTAACTTCGATAAGAACAAAATAAAACTTTACATTATATGCCATACTTTCAAATTTCCGGACAACTACAAAATGAAAACAAAATAAGAACAACAACTACGTCAACTTTAAAACTACATCCACATAACCGTAGCAACCTCCTAATAGCAACAGCCGCCAACAGCACTCAGCCTGGGAAGATGTACACAGAATAGTATGTAAGTTATCATAAAAAGTAGAGTAATTTTAAGTATTTAGTATACTATATTTTTTGTACTCAATTTATATTTTTAAAAAAGTTTTTTATGTGAGAGGAAAGTTTTCAGTGGAGTAGGTGAGTAAATGTGTCGCAAAATTGTATGGGTACAAATTTATAACTAAATTAATAATAATATCTACCAGATGAGTATAAACTCCTAAATTTTTTTTTCTATGATTACGCGGTTGACTATCAGGGTCGAGAACCGCTCCACATGGATTGAACTAGCCGGACACCGATATGTAAACGCCTTATAAAACCACGCGTAACATTACTAATACCAGAAACAAGAAAATATTTACCAATACATGACAGAAGTTGAATAATAAGAGAAACTGGTACTAACAGATAGAACTGTGCACGTGTTTAATATGTATGTACAAATTATTATTAAACTACATATTTTTCGTTTCTTCTCTGAAGTATTGGGCATGTTATGTTGTACTTGTTATAAATTAATTAATTTTCCTGTACAAATAATATTGTTATTTGGGTTAATAATTTTCTATAAATTAGGACAGATATAGAAAGCTGAGAAAATTTCCTTAAAAATAAGCCCTCTTCCAGCGTTACAGGTCAACTATTCACCGATTGCAATGATATGTAGAATCAAATTGTAATGAATATTTCCAAAAAAATAGCATTATTTTCGGATTTTTTGGAAATATTCATTGCAATTTGATTCTACATATCTGTGTGTGGTGTAATTTATTCTAAGTATATGAATATTTGCTACTGACTGTCGTAAAAAGAAATGCAGTACTAAGTACTCAATTACTTTAGAATTTCACAACTCCAAAGAATTAAAATAACAACTCTACAAAACTAAAATAACTTTTATTTTCCATTAAAAGGCATGTAGGTAATTGTTTCACAAACAAGTTATTTAATGTTAATTTACTTTAAGTTTTGTTTAATTTTTACTTAAATTTTTATTTTGAAAAATTTTTAGTCACTAATTGCACACTTTTTGTTTGTTTACCTTTTGAATCATATGTTTTCTTGTTTTACCAAACTTTACTGCGAAAAATTTCTGCAGTAAAAATTTGCAAGTTCTCAATTAAGAACTGTCACTTTACGCTCTCAATTTGTGTTCTCATTTACTGTATTTTGTGTAAACGAACGCAATTGAGTAAAATGCAGTAAAGTTCAGTAAAAAATAGTAAAAACTTTTGCGTACTCGAACACACTTATCAAATTGTTAATAATCTTGTATTTTAATTAAATTAAAATATGTATGTATATTGTTAATTAGTATAAACTCGTGTAGTAGCATTAGTGAAACCAAATATGGCTTTAAACTCGGTTTCGTGAATAAAAATGAATAAATTAAAAATTAAATTATATGTACATTCTACATCTTCTTTTTTGAAAATATTAGTTTTGATGCATTTTAATTTCTTATTCATACATGGATATTACTTACCCTTAAAAGCCATGTTAGAACGCTTTCCCTGTACGGTACAAATACTGAACTATTAACATTTCGATCTTCCGAGAGTGCAGATATGACTTTTCCCAAAGTAAGAAGGCTTTTATTTATATGAACACCTTCACGTATTCGGTCGCCATTTGATCCACATATTCGTTCACTTCCTGCCAAGTCAACAAGGCTAATTTTACTTCGTCGCCCGTGTTTTAATGAAGTTGTTTCACTGATTTCATTATATTTTGATTTAACACATTCTGTATAATTAATTTTAAGCATTATATTAAAAATAGAATGCGAACGTGAGCTTTTGTCATTGAATCCAGTAGCTGCAGTAGCACGGTGAGAGTTGCCGACAATAAGCCAATTTCTTAGGGCATCAAAAGATTCAACTGGATGCACACTAAGATCAACAATGTATGGGCCCCATATAGGATGTTCTCGAACCTTTAACGCTTTTCTAGTTTTAACTGGTGTTAATCCTAAATGTCTTACATTATTGATGTCATGGGAGACGCAAAGTAAATCGTGAACTTTTTCGTTATATATTTCAAAATAGCTGACTTCTACTTCAGCTTGAAACTTATCATTGTTATTCCTTATATACTGAAAGAGTTCATTACAAAATCTTGGTATTATTCCAGCATCGGCACAAATTTCATTTCTATTTAAAGAGTTTTCTTGAATATCTAACACATCATATGTATCAATTCCCATCATGCTATATGATTTCCCAGAACCTGTTTGGCCATATGCGAAAAGACATGCATTGTAGCCATCAAAAGCTCGAACAATTAACGGCTGTGCTGTTTTCAAAAATACTTCTTTTTGGGTTGCATAATCAACCGATTCCGGATCACAACTGGAAAATACATAATCATAAGCAAATGAGTGTTTAACACCGGACGACGCGTCAGCGCTAGAGCCGACTAATACGGTGATTTCATTATTGTTAACTCTTATTATATTAGATATCGACGGAATCAGACACTCCTTGGCATTCAAAGGTCTTATGCGCACAACGACCCTCAATCGATCTTCCTCATCGTTATTCTTGTAATTCGATTTTGCTATATTTTGTTTACATTTCTTACTTATTTGACAACCACTAAGTGGAGTTGAGATCGCATTTGCGCTCCGAAACAACGACGAAGGAGTATAGCAGGCATTAACAGCTGGAGATTTAGTTATGCTGCAGGATGTCGAAGGAGAAAACTTTGAAGAATTATTTAATAATGGGGATTCGTTTGATCCTTGCACATTATTTGTTCTTTGACTTCTTTTCGGCGCGTAGCTTATTAAAACTCCCTCATTTGTTTCTGTATTGTTCTCGATTAATATAGGTTTACTATTACTTTTTAACAAACGACGTGAATAATTCATCTCGTATATGATTAAATATTTATTCAAACTCGACCGCGTACATATTAAACACAGTGGCGACAACTTACAATTTATCGGCGTCTTAACTAAAAACACGGAATAATAAAAACAGGTAAAATTGTCCAGTAAGCTATAATCAAGGCGAATTTATACCAGATGGCCCAAGGCGAATTTATACCAGGTGGCCTTATTAGCATTCGCCGTGATTAGCTGTGGATAATACAAATGGCTACTTACCTACAGTACTGTTAAAAATTTTTTATGTTTTAATCTGATTGTGGTTGTGAAAATATACAAGTGATAATAAAATTAAATTCAATAAAAATATAATAAATATTTAAATATAATAATGCGAACAATTGCAACAACAATTAAAGTTAAAGTAACGAATGTCAATATGAAAGGTAAAATGTTTTTTTTTATATCATGACCACAAATTTTCTAACTTTAAGTAAACTTTAAAATAATTTTAGAAACCTTTTATTATATATACATATATGTTATTATTTATTATTAGCTGAAAATGGAGACGCACAAACAGAACATACTGCTACCGGCGAAATTGAACATATAAAAAAATTGGCCAGCGATGTGGAATCTTTAAGCAAAGAAGTCTTAGAATTGAAGGAGAAAAACAATTAATTGTTAGACAAATATCGTAAATCATTTTGTAAAGATTTTCTCGAAGTTGCCGATATATTGGGTCATGCAACTAAAGCCGTGCCACAGGATCAAATAAATGATAGTAATCCGCATTTAAAAAATTTATATGAAGGTTTGACCATGACTAATGTTTCCCTACTGCAAGTATTTAAGCGTCTTGGCCTTGAGCCCATGGATCCGTTAAATGAAAAATGCAATCCCAATTTGCATGAAGCTTTATTTCAAAAGGTAGACTTTTTGTCGCAATAAATAATTTCGTATTAACATATATTAACATTCTTTCAATATTAACAGCCCGATACCACTGTTGCACCCGTCGTTGAAGTTACCAAATTGGGCTACAAACTCCATGACCGTGTCATAAGGCCAGCTTTAGTTGGTGCTTCGAAATCCTAATACCTTGATTTTGTTATTTTACAAAATTGCTAAAAATTTTCCCAAATTAATTATTTATTTAGTGGAAATGAAAGCATATTTTTTACTTTAGTAAACGAAACAAAACATTTTAAGATTTCTTTTTCAATACAACATTTTTATTGCAAAATAATAAATTATTTAAAGAAGTTTTGTTTATAATGTAATCATCGAACTAAATTGTTTACTTTTTCGTTATATTATCATTGCTTAATAAAAAATAACTTCTTTTATTGTCTATTGTATTGTATTAAAAATAATCTACATATTTAGAAGATTGCGACGTCTATCGGCTACGGATTGGCTACCACGGCCTTCCAGACGGCCCAGTAACATTTGCAGCCTCGTTGCCTTTTTCACCAATTACTACATCAAATTCTACCACTTCACCGTCGCCAACAGATAATACTGCCTTTTTGGGATTATTATTAACAATAGCGCTTTGATGGACAAACACGTGCCCTATTTTATATATATATTTTATATATATATTTTTCACTACAAAAATGGATTCGAAACGTATTAAATTGAATAAAAATTCTGAAAATAAAATGGTTAGGTTAGGTTAGGTTAGGTTTCGAGGGCCGCCACATCTGAGACGTGACGCACTTGGGTCCGTTAATTCGGTCCCTTTGTGATACCCTACAGCAGACAGGGCTCAGTCAATTGGTTATTCAATTGCCTGTAGTTGCCCTGTCGCCGGATCAAACCATCCTGATTGTTGCAAGAAGGAGGATATGTTGGTTAGCCCCATGTTCGCCAGACTGTCGAGGTCTGGCAGAGTGTTGGAGCCTATGGTAATCGCCCTAATGCTGTTAAGCGCGGGGCATTGACATAGAAGATGAAGAACTGTTTCTTCTTCCTCCTCATCGTTACAACTTCTGCAGTAGTCATTGTAACTTAGGCCCATCCTTTTGGCATGAGTCCCGAAACACCAGTGCCCCGTTAGCACTGTTACTAGTCGTCTTGTATGACATTTACCAAGCCTGAGCAGATCGCGAGTTCTGTGGAGGCTGTAGCGGGGCCAAGTGGACCTGGAGATTTGACAGGTATGCTCTTGTTCCCACCTTTCTTGAGCAAGATTGTATGATTCCTGCTGGATCAATCGCTTGCAGTAAGATAGAGGAATGCCAACGAAGTGGCATATCATCGAGTTGCTCAATGATGCGCCCCTTTTGGCAATTTCGTCCGCAATATCGTTTCCAGCGCACTCTGAGTGCCCTGGAGTCCAAACTAGTGTTACTCTTGAATGTCTCGCTATCTCGTTTAGAGATTTCCGGCATTCATTCACCACCGTAGATGTAGTGTATACACCATTGATAGCGGCAATGGCCGCTTTGCTGTCGGTAAAAATAAGGATGTCTCCCGATATCCTGTAATACCTAAGCCATCTTGCCGCTCTTGTAATGGCCGAGACTTCAGCTTGTAAGACGCTACAGCCATCCCGAAGTCTGAATGGAACCTTCACATTGAAGTTTTCCACGTAGAAACCGCCCCCGGTGTTTACGCCTCTTTTGGAGCCATCAGTGAATACTCTGGTGGCTCCATCGGTGGCAGGGGGTGAGGAGTGGTTTTCCCTATTGGGAACAATAGATTTAAATAGCCCGCCGAAATAAGGTTCCGGTGGGCAGTAGTCAGTAAAGTCATGGAGCGCTTGGTGCTGCCTGAGAATCTTGGAGTGACCAAGATCGGTTCTCGTCCATGAGCATGTAGCGTTCAATCTGATCGCCGCGAACAGAGCTAGCTGTTTGGCCAGAACGTCCACCGGAAGCCAGTTCAGCATAGCGAACAGTGCTTTCGTTGGAGTAGACCTGAGCGCTCCCGTTATCAGGATCGCCGCTAGCCTAAAAATTTTTTCTATAGTTCGTCGGTGGGAGTCTTTCTCTGTCGCTTCCCACCAGACTATAACCCCATAAAACATTATGGGCTTAATTATCGTCTCAAAAATCCAATTGGTCCCTCGGGGTTCGATGCCCCAGTTGCGACCAATCGCTCTTTTACAGGTGTATATAGCCACGAGGGCCTTATTTGCTCTATACTGGGTGTTTAGGTTCCAAGACAGTTTACTGTCTAGGATTACGCCCAGGTACTTAGCGTTATCCGAGATTTTTAGTGTGGTCCCGTTTAATTTAGGGGGCGCAAAGTCTTCGATTTTGTGCCTCCTGGTGAATAGCACCAATTCGGTTTTCGCCGGATTGACGCCGAGCCCACAGCTGACACTCCATTTGCTGAGGATCGTCAGAGCAGACTCCATACACTGAGATATTGTGCTCAGGCATTTGCCAGAAATAGCTATTGCCACGTCGTCAGCGTAAGCTACGGTTTTAACCAGCTTCCGCTCTAGGCTTAGCAGAAGAGAGTTGATGGTCAGATTCCACAAGAGAGGTGACAAGACGCCCCCTTGTGGAGTGCCTCGATTCACTGCCCTGTATTCAGTGGCAGATCCAAACGATGCGCTTATGACCCTTTTAGTTAGCAGATTTTTTACAAACCTGCAGATATTGATATCGATTCCCATCTCTACCATGCTGTTGATGATTGAGTCCGGTTTGACAAAATTAAAGGCGCCCTCTATGTCCAGAAAAGCCACCATAGTGAATTCCCTGTATTCGAGAGATTTCTCTATGTGGCTGACCAGGGAGTGGAGAGCAGTTTCCACAGACTTGCCCTTTGTGTAGGCGTGCTGTGAGGGGGATAGAAGTTCCTTCGGTATGGACATTCTGAGATGTATATCTATAGCTCTTTCCAGTGTTTTGAGCAGAAAAGACGTCAGACTGATAGGCCTGAAGTCTTTAGGTTTAGTGTGAGACGTCTTGCACCCCTTGGGGATGAAGACGACCTTGCACAGATTCCAGCAAGCTGGAATGTATGCCCTTCTCAGACACTCTTTAAAAATTTCAGAGAGCCAGGGCACGACTAGATCCATATTTCTCTGTAGATCCGCTGGAATGATACCATCTGGTCCAGGAGATTTGAATGGATCGAAAGTATTGATCGCCCATTTGATTCTGTCATTGTCCAGCGGTATAATAACTGAATCAGGCGAAGTATTTATATCGCCTGCATCGGTCCCTATTGTCGGGGCGTTGCCGGGAAAGTGAGTATCAAGTAGTACGCTGAGCGTTTCTTGGCTACTTAGAGTCCAGCTTCCACATGGTTTTTGTATGTAGCTGGGTACCACCGGTGAGGTAGCTATTATCTTACGCAATCGGTTGGTTTCGGAGGAGCTTTCTACACCACTGCAGAAATTCCTCCAAGACTTCCTTTTTGCGTTTCTAACAAGGTTTTTGAACCTGTTAAGTGAGGACTTGTATCGCGACCAGTCACCTGTTCGCTTAGCGTCGTTAAAGAGTCTGCGGCACTCGCTTCGCGAGTGAGCGATATCAGGGCACCACCATGGTGGTTTGCTTTTGCCTTTGCGTATCGTGGTTTTGCAAGACAGATTTGTTGCATAGCAGAAAGATTCGTTGAAGAGATCTATTGCCGTATCGATATCCGTCGTGTTGTTAATAATGGGGACGGAGCTAAGAGTGCTGCGGAGGAGATTATTCTGCAACTCCCAGTTAGTTTTCCTTCTGTTTATCAGAGGATTCGGTCTATTTTCACGAAATCCTATGGAGAAATCAATATAACGATGGTCAGAGAAAGAACAGTCGTCCGAAACCTTCCAGTCGCTAATTAAACTGTTGTGGTGTGCACTAATCAGTGTAATATCTAAAACCTCACTCCGGTTTGAGACGATAAAAGTTGGTTCTGAACCCCTATTTACTATTTCGAGATTATTATTGATAATAAAATCGAAGAGAGACTCACCTCGTGCGTTGGTGTCATTACTGCCCCATGTGATGTGGTGCGAGTTCGCATCAGCACAGATTATGATAGGCGTCCTTGTGCTTTCTGCTTTAGCCACAACCCCACGTACCAAGTTGTTTGGTGGACGCTCTCCGTGGTCGTGAGCCATGTAGCTGGAGACGACCCAAATGTTGCCGGTTTCAGTCTCCATAGCTGCAGTCACAGTATCCTCATCACTGTAATCAGATAAAATGAAGATGCGTAAAGAGTTTTTAGCCAATATGCAAGATCTGATGTTACCTGCACCATTGGCCACCAAGAGCTTGTAGCCCCTGAGGGCCACCAAGAGCTTGTAGCCCCTGAGCGTGCCGTCTTTTGACGGTACGCCTTCATGGCCCGGGTCGCGATTCCGTCTGGCGTCAGTCCGGTAGACGCGCGACAAAATTGTGCTGAAGCAGTAGAACAACTTGTTCTGCCTCTTCCGAACTAGCGCCAGCGACTCCTGATTCAGGATCAGAATCACTTTCCTTTTACACCCTTCGGCTGCTGACACCTTTGCTACCTTCCAGTCGCTGGTTGGTAGGTCGGGGTTACAGCATCGAAGGATCTTAAGGATTTCCTCCGGTGCCGATGGTTCATCTGGTATGATGGTAAAGGCCCTAGGTAATCTGGGAATCTCCTCCATAGGAACCGCATCCAGCCTAGCGCCCTGCCATACTTCACCAATACGATCAATGGCCTGCTTTAGCAACGTCGCTGAGCGCTCGTCTGCACAGGCCATCAACTTAATATGATTTTGGTGCCAGCCAAAATCACTGCACTGGGGGGGGGTCCCGGATTGTCTTGGTAGACTTTCCAGAAAACCCCTACCAGTTTCTTGTTTACCATGTCCCACTTATCGTGTGACATGGCACCGTCACCTACACCCCTGTCTATGATGGCTCTTACGAGGTGGCCTTTGGCTACCTCACTATAGGAGCCACTACCGACTGAGGCGTGCTTCGGACGTTTAGTCCCCGAGGGGTTGGCTGACGCGTTCTCCTCCTCTGAACGTTGGCGTTTAGGCCCTGTAGCAGGGGGAGGATTGCTGCGCAGTGCAGCCATATGGGCTTTTGCCCATGTTAAGGAAGCTGTCTGCTCATTTGTGAGCTGATCAGCAGGTAAAGACACTAAGGTCGAAATAAAACGCAAGGCGGAACGCCTTGTTGTTGCAGCCCTTTTTGAGTGCGTAATGTGCCCAGGACCTGTTTTGTTGCCGGGATTGGCAGGGGGTGGCAGGGTATTGGGGCCGGAGGTTTTCCTCTCGGTCTTTTTGCCTGCAATTTGCACATTGAGGGTGCCCGGTTCGTCCGGCTTTGCCTTGACGGAACTGGTCCCTAAAAAGGTAGGTTTTGCCGCCTTGGCGGCAAGGGCTTTGGCGGCTTTGGAGGTACTGGGCCCGAAATCCACAAGTACCTCACCGCGGGTTTTTTGGCATCCGCCTGTTGGCTGTGATGCCTTTTGGTGAGTAGTCAGGTTGGGTGTGCCACCCTGGCTGCTCACCACACCAGTTGTTCGTTGGCTGACAGAGTCTGGTGTAGCCACCCCGCTCGCCGTCGTCAAAGTCCCGTCATTTGAGTCCTGTTGTGCCTTGTCGTTAGTTGTTGTTGTTGGTTTTTTGTTGTTGTTGTTTTTTGTTGTTTTTTGTTTGTTCGTCATAAAAGTTCCCACGAGTGTGGGGGTCAGTAGGTCCACCACGTCATAGCCCCCTGTAACGTCGTAAGGGCGTCATTACTTGCTGAGGTGCCCAGGTATCAGCAAGGCTCCGTTAAAATACAGTCTCTTGCCCCCGACTGCAAAAATCCGATAGGCACGGGTCGCGTAACACCTCGGTTTGGGGGTTGGATAACCTTTAGTATACCGGCCTTTATAGCTTCGTGTCTTTGGCTCGGAGGTACTGTAGGGGAGCTTAGCATTAACCCATAGTTTCCGAGCAAAAGGCAGACACCACAGCCAGTACTTAAGCCACCACATCGCGACAAGATTGTTATCCAGGTGGGGAAAATAAAATGGTGGAAAACCATAAAACACACACTTTGCAGGCAACACTTATTTCCGATACTGGAGAAGAAGCCGGTCCGCCTATAGATTTACCAGTTGGAGTGACCGTTGAACAATTGGGTCTTATTTGTAATGCTTTGCAACAAAGCAAAGAAGCAACACCTTACATATTTTTTGTTGATGATGAAATTAAAAAATCACTAGACCAAACTTTGAATCTAAGTACAATCGATACTGAAAATGTTATAAATATTGGGTGCGTTCAGCAGACGCAGTTTGCTACACAACTGTTGCTCAACAATCTGCTGAACGCTTTGATTACTGAGCGATGAGGAAACATGTTGAGTGAGCGCTCACTGCTTTAGCTAGCAAAGAAAAAGTACGATACATTTCATCAAATTTCGATATTTCAGTTCACTTTGAATTTTGATTCAAATTTCATAATAAATTTTTTAAAATTTAATTCATTTAAATTCACAAACAAATATAAAATCTTTTTACAAAATAAAATTCATAATTTTAATTGAAAAGTCAAATTTTTTGATATTTTTGACAAAAAAGTGAGCAGATCGTTCAGAAAACTTAATCAAATCAGAAGCTGCTACATCTAAACTGTTTAGTAGCTGTTTTCTGCTGAACGCGCCCATTGTGTATCAGCCGCAATTACTACCAGCGTTACCGCTGACAAATTTCAAAAAGGGTCACTAAAAGGATCTTTTGCGAAAAAAAGGGTCTCAAAAAGGGTATTTGAAAGAAAAAAAGGGTCAATTTTTTTTAACAAAAAAATTAAAGCTTTATTTCATTTTTAGTATAAAAGAAAACCAAATCTTAACAATGGTATACATTAATATAATAGATATATTAGTACTTTACATTTCATTCAAATATGTACATACATAGATACTTACATTATTTCTTAGAAATAGTGCATCTATACTTTTTAATTAATTCCTCACTTGGACTCCAGTCTTCCAGCTCTGCTTGGATTACATTTAGAGATGAAAGCATGGAGTCTCAAGTCTGTACATTCAGTCGATTAGAAAGTTTGTTTTTGAGTAGCGTTAATTTGGAAAAAACGCGTTCAGCGGAAGCGCTACTATGCGGCAAAGAAAATATATATGCAACAAAATTATATAAATTTGAGTATACATTTTCGTTAAATCTATTTTTCAAATTACCGACTTCAAACCAAAACTTTTCTGCATTAGGTATTTTAAATGTAGCCTCATAAGTTTTATCATTTACCTTACTTTATAATAACTTAAATTCGTTTACGAAGGCTCACTAATTATATAATTAAATTCTGCAACAATTTCGAAATAATTAATATCTTCATTTGATTTTATAAATATTGGATCTAAGAATCTTAAAACATTTAATGTCTTATCTGTAATATCGATCCGTGATACAATTTCGTAACACAATTTTTGGTAAAAATGTAAAATATGGGTTTTAATTTCTATAATATTACTTTTTGATATTTTTTCAGCACATATTTCTATTTCGGCTTCATGGCCAATATACATATATGTTAAAAATATCTTTAACATGTAAAGTGCTTTCAAAATCAATATATTCTATTTTTGTTGCCATAACGTATTCCTTCTTTAAAAAGTTTTTAAAAACTTCTAGCAAAATTTCTTTTGTAGAAGAAATTAGATAAATTTTTTGTGATGACTCACTTTGGAAAATTACATTTAACTTATTCATAATTTGAAGGATATAAACTAAAAATTTTAAATAAATTTTATTAATAGCTGACAATCCTTCCTGTATATTACGTATTTTTTCCATATTGGATGCAGATTTTTCCTCAAATTGTGCGCTGATAAAAAGGTGTTGTAGTACCGACCATTGCTCTAATGTTCTGTTCGCAACTGACTGAAATAAAAGCCACCTTGTGTCACTTAGCCTTAAAAGTTTATGTTTCGGAACATCGAAAATATTTTGCAGTTCTTTTAAATGCATCTGTCTTTTGGCGCTTTTAAAATATTTCTCAGTAGCTGCTCTACGTCTTTTGGAATGCATATTAATGATGAACTGTTTATCAAATTAATGGAGTGGCAAACACATCCAATATGGAATAGGTGTGGGATTTGTTTTTTTAGCAACGTAGCTACGCCGTTATGTTTTCCAATCATTTTAGACGCGTTGTCAGTAGCGAATCCAATAAAATTAGATGCAGGAAAATCCTGCAATACCATTCAACATAGTTTGTTTCAGTTTAATTCCATTCTATTCTATTTCATTTGTATGTCCCGGTGTCTAAGGCATATTTAGTTCTGACCGCGAAGTGACAAAGAGAGATAGATTAGTTTCAATTTAAACTACGATTTGAGTCTTGCTTTGTTTTCAGGCGAAGGTAAACGCGCAATTGCTACAACTCGTAGATACAGTTAAATGTTAATTTTCCGACTTTTTTTTTAAATCCAAAATTTTCTTTTTGTTCTTCAATCTGGCGAGTCCTGGAAATCATAGTGTAATTAATTTTCAGCTGCAGCCAGGCCCATCCATAAGTTAAATTCAGTTTTTCTTAAGTTCACAGACTTTGAGAACATGCATGAACTTAGTATAAGCATGTATGTTATCTTTTTTTTTTTGATTCCAGGATAAACATCAATTAAAGTAAATTCAAATTTATTCTTGGAACTATCACCGCCACACTTATACATCACCGTATATTTAGTATCCTTTAGAGTAAAGATTTTCTTATTAGTTTATTATATCATTTTTTTTTTAGTTTATAGTCGTTTGCTTAGGCATAATTTTACTAACGTAAATAGCCTACATTTCTGTTAGGAAATATTTAAAATTTTTTTTTTTTTTGGAAAAATATTTTCTCTGTAGTTTTGTGTAAATAAATAGGTAACATTTTTTTCAGCATTAGCTAGTCATCGTATTGCTATGGTTTTAACCCGACGGAGCAGTAAAACGTCCACAACTGTGCCAACAACCAGCAGTATGTCCGTCACCGAAAATCAACCACTACCCATGCTTGAAAAAGGAGTCACAGGTGAGAATAGTGCAGTACACACCGCTGAGGCAGGGGCCACAGGAGCGTCGGCAACATACACGGCCGGTGCGCCCGCAACTTCGACAGCCGCCAACGTATCGTTTGGTTCAGACGGTTCGAATAGTACTATTGTGTCACCCGATTACTCCAGTCTTACGGCGCAGGGGATTCGGCAAGAATTGCGCGCGAGTAGGCATAATCCTGAAGAGGCTGAGCCAAGGCCAAATGCTGAGAATTGGCAGGAGGTAATCCAGTCGTCTGTGGGGTTGGCTGGTCAGGCTCAACTTATGCGCCACCTGCACGATGAAATTAGAGAGGTTATGAGGGAAATTAAAGAAACTATAAATACCAATAATCGATCAAACATACCACATAATGCTCACAGGCAATCGGTCGCTGAGGAACAGGTCATAGGCCGATTCAAGCGTCCAATTCACAAAGTGACATGCCTTTTCGAAGACCACCATCCGTACCAGCACCGGATTTTTCCAGGAGCCGACAGCAGCCAGGAGTTGCCGCAGCTGCAGCCGAGAGACCATCGCAGCCAATCTATTCGCAAGCTCCTACGTTTAACCCTATGCCTCCGTTATTACCGGCCCCAGGATACATTCCTACGGCACCAAGGGAAGCGCAAACACACCGGACCCGAGCGAACGGAAATAATAATTTCTGGGAACCAGCCCAGCCTTTAAGACCACCGCAACCTGGTTACTGCCAATACAGTGCACCACATCACTGCTCACAAGAAGCTCGAGTAACGCCTCAATTTTATGGTTATACACCAAGTCAGCCTTCGGACGCTAGCAATAGAAGCGATTTGGCAAAGTGGGGTATCAAGTTCGACGGCACGAACAAAACAATGAATGCCCAAGAATTTATCTTTCGCGTAAAAGAGCTGCGGCGCGACTATAATTGCCTCGACACCGATATCTTGCGAGATTTTCACCGCTTATTAGACGGACCGGCTTTGGACTGGTATTGGAACCACCGAAAATTGTTTCGCATCGTTACGTGGCAGGAATTAGAAGCGGCTATTTTAAATCAATACCAGCGCTTCGAAAACGAGTATCAGGTCCAGATGCAGATTCTGAATCGCCGACAACAGCCGCATGAATCATTTGAAGATTTTTATAACGCCATTATAAGGTTGAGGAATCAAGAAAGAGTACCCTACGACGAGCATTCATTGGTTGAAATTATGAGGGGTAACTTGAGAGCAGCCCTAGCTCAGATGATGTTTCCGATCCGGGTGGGTAGCTTGGCAGAGTTTTGTCGAGAGGTCAAAAGAGCGGAGAGCCTGTTAGCGAATCAGCGGTCAGTGTACCCGACGCGCCCAAATTTAGTACACAAGGTGAATGAGTTGGAGATCGAAACGGAGTCTGAGCTGATACCCGAAGTAGAGGTTGACGCTATACGCAGTACGATCAACTACAAGTGCTGGAACTGTAAGGTTGTTGGACATAGTTTTGTGGAATGCCCAGTGACTACACGTAGGCTGTTTTGCTACAAATGTGGCAGAGACAATGTGGTCACGCCAAAATGCCCTAGATGCCAGGGAAACTGGTCACGGAACCCGTCTCAGTCTGGGGAGGCGAGGTCGACCGATGTTTGAGCCCAGATACTACAAAAGAAGAGGTAAGACCGATAACCATTCTGAAAAATCCGGTTAGGCTAGCTAAAGATGTGGAATGTGTCAAGCCGAAGATTAGTGAGCGGAAACCTCTGCATATTCGCATTCGTGAATATAACGAGGCTAAGACTAAAATTTTCGGTAAAGTTTCAGATAGAACCAGAAAGGCGCGCGAGCGATATAAAACCCGTAGGCGGTTAAGGCGCGAAATGTTTTTGTCATTTCTTTATGAGGGCCAAGACTCCCGTCTTTATGCCCGAGTGAAGATAGGAGGCCACGAAATCGAAGGTTTATTAGACAGTGGCGCCACGCTTACGTGTTTGGGCCACAACTGTCTTGAGTTTGTGGAAAAGGCAGGACTTAAAGTCCACCGCTTTTCTACAAATGTCAAAACAGCTGATGGAACGGAGCACCCGATTGTAGGTCGCGTACTTGCGGAAGTATCTTTGGGTCCTTCGAACAAGGAAATCAATTTCTTTTTAGTACCTACTTTGAACCGCGTGCTTTTCTTGGGTATTGACTTTATGAAGGCTTTCAACCTGTTTGCCAACTTAGAAAGTCTCACTACTAACGGTGTAAGTCTCTGCATGGAGGCAGATAGTAGCACAAATGTCGTGACTCATACGTTGTCTTCTGAACAGCGGCAGAAGTTGGATTTCGTCATATCGATGTTCCCCTGTCATACAAAGAAAGGTCTGGGAAAGACACACTTGGAGAAGCATTCGATAGATACCCGGGACGCGAATCCAGTAAAAGATAGGCACTACCCCGTCTCCCCGGTGGTGCAAAAACTTATGTATACGGAGCTGGATAGGATGCTTGACCTTGGGGTCATTGAGGTCAGCGAGAGTCCCTGGAGCCACCCTGTTACGTTGGTCCGTAAGGGCGAAAAGAACAGGCTATGCTTGGACGCTCGCAAGCTCAATGCGCTCACGGTCAAGGACGCCTATCCCTTGCCACACATCGAGGGCTTGCTCAGTCGGTTGGGAGACACGGTTTACATATCGAGTGTCGACCTGAAAGACGCTTTCTGGCAGAGTAGAGAGAAAACGGCTTTTACGGTGCCGGGGCGACCGCTTTATCAGTTTACGGTTATGCCTTTTGGGCTGTGTAATGCAGCTCAAAGGATGTGCCGCCTGATGGATAAGCTGATCCCTGCGGCGCTTCGGGAAAGGGTTTTCGTTTACCTAGACGATCTTTTGATTGTATCTCCAGATTTCGAGACACACCTGGGTTTGTGGAACCGGGTAGCTATTAGTTTGGCTGAAGCCGGCCTTACCATCAATGTGTCGAAATCTAAATTTTGTTTCAAGGAGTTAAGATATTTGGGTTACATAGTAGGTGGAGGCAAAGTAAAACCTGATCCTGCTAAGGTGGAAACCATAACTCGTTTTGCCTACCCTAAAACAGCGAAACAAGTACGGAGTTTCATGGGGGCGACAGGTTGGTACAGAAAATTTATACCAGACTACGCCACCATTGCTGCTCCAATCTTCGATACGCTAAAGAAGGGGAAGCAATTCAAGTTTAAGGAAGAAGCTGAAGTTGCGTTTAATCAGCTCAAGAGGGCTCTGGTTTCGAAGCCACTGCTTAATCACCCGGATTTCTCCAGACATTTTTATGTTCAGTGTGATGCGTCGGATGTAGGCATTGGAGCTGTTCTCTTTCAGAAAGATGATTCTGAAGAGGAACACCCAATAGCATATTTTTCACACAAATTAACTCCGGCGCAAAAGAATTATTCTGTGACTGAACGTGAGTGTCTGGCAGTGGTCCTGGCGATTAAGAAGTTTAGGCCCTATATTGAATTGATGCCGTTTTCGGTTATAACTGACCATAGCAGCCTGAAGTGGCTTATGTCACAGAAGGATCTGACTCATCGTTTAGCAAGGTGGAGTCTGCATTTGCAGTCGTATGATTACCAGATTGAACATAGGCAGGGAAGACAAAACGTTGTCCCCGATACCCTATCTCGCTATGAAATGGCAGAAATTTCGGCCGACGTAGAAGGAGTTGTGGACCTGAGTTCTGATTCTTTTAGATCTAGCGATTATTTAGAACTTATTTCTACCGTAGAGAAAAATTCCGAGCGATTGCCTGATTTAAAAGTGGTCGATAACTTGGTTTACAAGAGAATACGGCCATATGATGGTCAGGCCGTAAACGAAGATTTCGCCTGGAAATTATGGGTGCCGCATGAACTGACTAAGTCCATAATAGAAAAGTCCCACAACTCACCACAAGCTTCACACGGAGGGGTCGGTAAAACCTTGTATCGGATTCGCGAGTATTTCTATTGGCCTAACCAAAACGCGCAAGTACGAGATTACGTCGCGAACTGTCGGATTTGCAAAGAATCAAAACCATCGAACATTACGTTACGGCCACCGATGGGAGCTGAAGTAAGCAGTGAACGACCTTTTCAAAGAATTTTTGTCGACTTTTTAGGCCCATATCCGCGTTCAAAGAGCGGTAATTGTTTCATTTTTATTGTATTGGACCACCTAACGAAGTTCGTACTATTAAAGGCCATGCCTAAGGAAAGTGCCAAAAATGTCGTGAAATTTTTAATAGCGGAGGTGTTTCATAAGTTCGGCACACCGAAGACGATAGTTTCAGATAATGGAAAACAATTCGTGAGCAGAGAATTTGCAGACTTGGTAAAAATTTTTGGAGTTAAGCATATGAGAACGGCTACATATTCTCCTCAGGCGAATGCCTCAGAGAGGGTTAATCAATCTGTCTTGGCAGCCATACGCTCATATTTAAAAGAAGACCATAGTGAATGGGACAAGTATTTGTCGGAAGTAGAATTTTCACTACGGTCATCGGTGCACAGTGGCATCGGGATCACCCCATATTTTGCGTTGTTTGGAATCAATATGATTGGCCACGGCAGTGTGTATGGGCTAGCTTGAAAGCTGAAAAGTTTGGAAGACCCGGAACTAGAAGTTCGCCCGAAGGCAGTGAAAATGTCCGCGATAAGGCAGAAGGTACGAGATACCATACATACCGCGTACCTAAATAACGAGACGAGGTATAACACACGCTGTCGCGACGTTCATTTTATCCCAGGACAGGAAGTTTACCGTCGCAACTTCCAGCAAAGCGATTTCAAAAGCGGGTTCAATGCTAAGCTCGCGCGAAAATTTATCAAATGTCGAATCGTTAAACCGGTCGGTAGGAGCTTATATGAGGTCGAAAATTTAAACGGCAAGTCGCTAGGCGTGTTTCACGCGAAAGATTTGAAACAATGATTAGGGTAACGATCGGCGCGAAAGAACGAATAGATTTGGGTACATAGGCCCTAAAAAGGTTAATTAAATAACACTAAATAATAAAAATTTAAAATCTTGTTACGAGCTTTCTAAATTACGTATAATTGTATATGTCGGTCCTTAGCTTCACTCTCGGATTCACTTCAATACGTATTTTGATATTTACTTACGACGATATCAGTGTTCAACTCAAGCGGACGACTCAAAGCAATATAGTTAAGACTCTTTTAGTGCAACCCCATCATCACTCTGGGGAACTTTGCCATTAAAAGCTAAGGGTTGTTAGTCACCTGGAGCGTAACATAGCTGAGTCAAGTCAACGCGAGCCGAGTCAGAAACGTAAATAAGTAAATGAAACATTAATAATGATTATTATATTTTTTTTGTGGGTGAAGTGAACACCGATATTGAGGCAGAGACTTGTCTCGATAATAATAATAAATAGCCCTGACATATATACATATCTCAAAGCTAGTACTCACCGAAAAAGAAAGTTATCAGCACTGAAGACGTTTCCTCTTCCTTCTATGTTGTTTTTTTTAGCGGTCCACTAATACCACCATGGTTGATGACTCTGGCTACTGTGCGAAGTAGAATTTTCAATCCCCAATAGCAATAGCTTAGGTCAATTTGGAAAAAAAAAAAAAAAAAAAACCTACAGCTTTCAGGACTCACCGGCAATAAGTCACACCAAAGTTTCCTGACACCACAGTGCAGCCAACACAGCCAAGTAATATGACACAGCAATGTCCAGCAGACCCGAGGGTAGCACTAAGCCGGAATGTACCACGCCCAGGAGCCACAGTACCGTTAATCATGTTAAGAGCTGGAAACAGGTGGATAGAAGAACAAAAAGTGGGGGTATCTAAAAGTAACCATCCAGGTTTATAATATATGAAAAGGTACTTATCTGTAAACACCCAATATTAGGAAGCGTTCCATCCTTTCCAGCGAAAAAGATAACATGTTAGCTTTGATGTAAATTTTTTCGTCATCACTCACCAATGGTAAAAGTCCAATTACGAGTAAGGCAGCTCTTTCCCTCCCATTTTGGGATCCACAAATGGACTCCAAAATAATGGGGTTTGTCAGGTGCACCCTGTAGTTATACCAGGGTAAAGCCGTCGCAACAGCTGATGCCGAAGAACACAGGGCTGCTACACAAATCGTCAAAAACAGCTGACGCATAGAAAATCGACACAGTAGAGAAAAAAAAATGTGTAACAAAAAAAAATTTTTCCGAACAGGCTGGTGGCGATATGGCGAGTAAGAAAATAAAAGATGGTTCTGGAAGATTAAATACCGCCGAAACAGAAAAAAAAGATGGCTGTGGCCGAAGCCGTAGGCCAGAAAAAGAAAAAATGGCGATTTTTCTGATGAGTGGACTAGAAGAAAAAGAAGAAGAGGTAGATCGGTTTTGGTTGGCGAGAAGCTAGGATGTCTGCCGCAAATTGAGCAAATAAAAACTAAAATATACCTAAGATGAGCATAAAACCTGAAAATAAGAAACTAAATTATTAAATACAAAACTAATAAATAATTAAAGAAACTTAAATTTATAAAAAAAATTAATAGTACTTACGTGAGATAAACACAACAACCTGAAAATAAGAAACTTAATATTATCAAAAATAAAACTACACACTTTATATGAAAGTTAAACTTGATATACATACATCTACTTACCTATCGAGTACCACCAAATAAAAGCCTGGAGAAAAGTTTGCTGAAAGACCGAAAATGGTAGCTGCTACGCAACTTTAAAATATGGACACAATAAAAATTAATATAAAATAAATAAAATTGAAAGAAAAAGCTTTGCCAAAAGAATAAATAAATATAAATCTTATATATTAGAAAAGCGTACTAACGAAATTAGCACATTAATTTCGTTGTTTATAAGAAAAAAACTAAAAGCCCAAAACTTGAAACATTTTCTAAAAGAGAAATTATAGTGAAGAAAGATACGAATTAAGTTTAAAGTTTTGCTACGGAATTTGGTTTTACATTTCCATTTCGATAAAACTTTCTGTTCTATGTGAAAAAGCATACGAATAGAACTTGTATTAAAATAATGGTCGGCAACAGTCCTGCGGTAAAGCTTAAATCAAAGTTTTAAAGATACTATATATATATATATAAATCAACATATACATAGCCACCGACATAAAAACTGTGAATCGCAATAAATAAACCCCAAGAAATTATACTAACCTGCAGCTGAAATCTGATAATCAACACCCGCCCTCAGAATTCCGAGATCTTGGGAACTGGAGAAGCATATAATTGGAGTCATCCCTAGGAAGGCAATTTGGAGTTTTAAGTATTGGCATTCATAAAGGAAGATTATATGTATGTATGTATAAATAAACTGTAGTCTGTGATAATTGAATATTAAGTTAAAATTTTTGTACTCGAACAAAAAAAAAAAAGGGAAATCATATTTTAGGTAAAACATTTGTTTTTGTTGTGTGGAAGACATTCCCTTTTAATAAGCGAACACTAGAAAGGTGCGCGATTATACTCGTAGGGTCGAGCTCGAGCCTTCAGGTCAATATAATTTTTGTTTGGGCCACATTAGGTCCGCCTATATAGACGATGTTTTTCCTAGTATATATTGATCCGTACATAACTGATTTACGATTAAATAATATAATCTAGAAAAATTTTAAGAGGTTTATTTATACATATAGGTGAACACAGATTCCTTTTTGGTACAAAACCAAGTAGAGGTATAACTTTTAAACATACATGTAATCTGAGTTATCTGTAATAGGTAGTATTGTAGATATATTATTCTTTTCAATCGCAACGAACACTAAATGTAAATATATACTTATATGATAAATATACATATGTACATAATATTTTGAAATTCTGTCAAGCAAATTAACATGTAAAGAAAATATTTTTTTTTGTAAAGTGTAACCTTTATTTACAAACCATTTCTATATTTCTAAATCTTAATACATGATATAAAAATTGTTTTTTTATAAATGAATCTTATTAAAGTGGGAAAATAAAATTGAAATGATTATAATCTACAGAATAGAACTGTGAGCGAGTTGGTTCAATTGAAAGGATGAAAATTGAATAAAAGGTAGGTGATGTGAAGTGTGGGGGAGTGAGGGTTTCCTAGTGTTGAGACAAGGGGCTACAAAATTAATGTTGAGAGTTGCCACGGAGGAACTTGTACCTTGTTGAGTTCCTTAGGGGATGGTCACAGGCAGATATATCTCCAGTCTGCCAAAAGAATGTTGTCCTGGAGGAAGAGAAAAGAAGAAAATAGTCTGATGACGAGGCTATATAAAGAAAGTGAATATTTTTAGATGAAATATAAAGGTATACCTACTTCGGGCTCATAAATATATAAAAATTTATTTTCATTCCATCGAAGGAAATACCCAGCAAAGCTGGCATGAATTTTTTGTATGTGCTAGGTCCATGATTGACGGCAAGAACCATCCCAAGACGGCGAGCTTCAGCCGGAGCAGTACGCCAGCATGCCAGCGAAGCCTATCAATCAGGATTTCCATGAATAGATCTGGACTGTTACCTAGCGTGAAAATTCCCTATGTTTATTTTTCGCGCAGCCCTTTGCACAATTACAAGTGTTGCATTTTGTTTTTACTTATTTGTAGATTATTTGCGGCGAAATTCATATTTTATTCATATTGTTTTTTTTTATTGTAGCGATAAAGCCACCTGGTATAAATGCGCCTTGAGGTGGCCTTATCGCTACAATAAGAAAAAATTCCGTCTTAAAAGGGTAGCGTCACTACACTGGGTGAAACTATATTTTTTAGGGGTTTCTTCTAGCTCCCAAAAGCGGAGTAGATTCCTATTTAAACTATCTTCTGCAGAAGCCTCTAATGGTAAAGACGACGGTCTGCTTACTGTACATTTTCAAAACTCTTAAAACTTGGGCCTATTTCAAACGAAGGCAAATTTGGTAATATTAGGCCCATGGTTTCCAATAGAACCGATTGATCTTAAGGTGAACCAATTTTCAAAGTCCAAACTTTTCTATAGGTAGCAGAAAGAGTTTGATCTATTCCAGAAACTTTGACATTCGTCGAATGTGTTACCAGTTTCGAACGATTTTGTAAATTTTCAGGGATAAAAGGCGACTATGAAGCTGGGTCAATTAAGGCTCGAGACGGGTAGCTTTTATTACGATAATCGTATCGATAAAATAAATATAAAGACAATTTATCGAATTTCGTATTTAGTAAAATTGTTGATGATATTCGCTGTCGGTAAGGCAACGCCAATAATATGTGGGTTGTTATTATATGGATAAAAGTCAGAACAAAAATTTGTTTTAATACATTTGGGGTGTTCACACTGTTGTCAGTCATATTGTCATAATTTCTTATTAGTTTTCAATAGTTTAAAAAAATTGTTGTTGTACTTCAAGCAAAAAAGTCATATAATAATAAGACATTTTGAGGTATGTTTATGGTTTGTCATTAGAGGTGTGTAGCTCCTGCACGAACTAGTTCAACTGAACGATTCATACAAGTGAGCTAAATGAGCCGCTCATCTTACTGAGCGTTTTTAGCTCAGTAAGTGAGCGCTCTTTACAATCAATCAATTCAATTTCATGTATTATGACAATTGGATTTTACGTACCCTAAAGAGCTTTTATTTCGTATGGAATATGACATTTGGCACAATACAATACTTTTGCGATAGTATCTACAGTATTGTATTAAATAAGGGTTGATTTTGATAGCCAGCGTTGCCAAATAAGCTAATTTATCTTTAATTTATAGTTTTTCTAAGCATTGATCAATTTTGAAATAATTTATTTAAAACATTAAATATATAAATACAACAGACTGCAGGATTTATATTTCACCGTATTGGTCTGAATTTTGTTATATTAATTCCAATTTCTGAACCTATTATTCCTGCCCCATTTTGCTTATATCACACTGCTAAGGTTTAAACTTACTTCTTTATACCTGCTAATATTGGGAAGAATAACAACCAAAGTATTTTTGAATTAAATCATTTAACGCCAAACGTAAATCATGAAACAGATGATGATGACTGACACTCATTAGGTTTAACGAATAATTTAAAAAAAAAGTTTATTGATAAGTTTTGGGAACAGAATTATTGGAATACCAATTATACTAACAACTTTAAATTTAGTATCATTATTTTCAAATAATAGAAACTTAAAAATATGTTTGGGGCAAAGGAAAATATTTAAGCAATTTTCCGAAAAATCACTCATTTATAAAATTTTTTGATGCATGAATATTTTTTCACAATTTTTTTACATAAATTAATTATTTTGAATTTTTCTTATATTTGTTTTTTTACATGGGTGTCACTTGATTAAGATTTGTTTCAATTTACTAAACAGTCACACATTTAAAAATTGACTATCAATTTTATATAAATTTTGCTTTTAAGTTTTGTTTCAATTTTTCATTCAAGTAACACTGCAGTCAGACGTTCAAGTTTTTATTCAATTCTCTTTCAAGAAATTTACACAAACTGCTAGTCAAAATTCACAAAAATTGAAGGCTGTGACGTAGGCTGCACGCAATTTGCTTTCAAGAACACAAATATTATGGCGGCAGAATATATGTACTTATGTATGTACAGTCGAACTTCCATAACTCGAATCACCATTATCCCAAAAAAAACTTCGACTTACGGAGACTTCGAGTTACAGAACTTTTTGTCAAAATAGAATAAAAGGTTTTTGTAAAAGGTGTTGGTTTTAGAATGTAAAAGAACAAGCATATGTAATTAAAAAATTACAGTTAAGTAAAATATTCTGAAATAAGTGACTGACTGAAATAAGTTACTGGGTCCTTACTCTTTTACTACATAAACGAAATCCAGATTCAAACGAGTTGATATCGATTCCTTATTTTTGAAAATTGTTGAGACCGTGCTTGCCGGGATACCATATTTATCAGCTGCTTCCTTTTTCTTTAATCCATCTTCGACGTCTTTTATAAGTTTATATTTTTCTTCAATTTATAAGCAGTTTAAAACAAGTTTAGTTGTCATAATAATAAAAAAAAATTGATTTCAACATTTATCAGCTACCCCTAATTATGCATAGAACTGATACTTACGCAAACAAAAAGAAACAAAATTGTAATTCCCCGAAAAAAATAAACAAAAATAGCATGTAAAATATACAAACCAGCTCAAGCAACAAAAGAAAGTTAAACAAACAAGCCATAACTAAAACAAAAACAAAAAAAAAAACCATTTAAACAAGAAGAATTCTTCGAGTTATAGAGTTCATGTGTATGTTTTTTGTTTGAGTTATGGAGAACTTCCACTTATGGAAGTTCGAGTTACGGAAGGAAAATTGTATGTGATTTGCTCTTTTGACGCTACTGTCAACCAAATTAGTTCGAGTTAGAGAAAATTCGATTTAGAGAAGTTCGAGTTATGGAAGTTCGATTGTATATGAAAACTAACGAGAGTTTATAATCAAATGGCAAACAGCTGCTTTCTTGAAAGCAACTTGAAACACCTAATTGAACGAAAATTTGAAAGCAAATTCTCAGCAAATTTTAAAAGTGTGAGTGTATTGGTAAAAAAATGAGAGAGGATTGAATCTTGAAACAAAAATTAAATGAAAACTTGATCGTGTGACAGCTATGTTAGGCTATGTCTTAATTAAAAATATATAAAATTAGCTGTATATTGGAGCTTATTTTTATATAACTAAAATTAAGTTGTTTTCCAAATTAGTTGTTTAAAAATAAAAACGTTATGGTAACGCTGATATAGCAGAAACATTTTTTGTTTTCGCTTTGTTTACTTTCGTAACAAAGATAGACTGAGCTGAAACCAATAAAGCTAATGTATTTTACTGTACTAAAGTGAGCTATTGATCTAAAGTGAGCTGTTGAACTAAACTGAGCTACTGAACTAAAGTGAGCTATTGAACTAAACTGAGCTACTGAACTAAAGTGAGCTATTGAACTAAAAGAGCGAACTAGTTCAGTTAACTGAGCTGAACGGAAAAGAGCGCTCACTCAACTGAGCTGAAAAACCCAACTCTATTTGTCATAAAATAACAGTAGAAATCTTAGTCGAGCATTTGCAACTCCTTATTCGAGCCGGCGATATTCACAAGCCGCCGCTACTTTTAAATAACACAAGAGTGAAAACAAGGCAAATTCATTACCTGGTATATGCACGACCAAGGCGAATAAATTATAAGGTGGATGATGTGTCGAGTTCACGCGAACTTGTACATAATCTATACTGTCAAATTTGTTACATATTTTTTTGCATGGAGAATTTTGACAGCGTAGGTAATGAATTCGCCGTTTACACGTTTGCATTGTTGTTGAATTATTGTAGTCGTAATTAATTTGAATTTTGCACGAAAATTGCATTAAAATGGCGCCGGAATATATGTAACAAATTTGACAGTGTAGGTAATGTATAAATTCGCGTGAATTCGCCACTGCATCCACCTTATAATTTATTCGCCTTGAATGAAAATATGTGTTTGTGTAAGTGATCTGCCTGGCAGCTTCCCTACAAAAAATGAGACTAGTCCATACATGCGTGTATGGACTACTCCAAAACTAATCCAAATGTATGGGAAAAACATGGTCCAATTTACATTGCGATGTCCTAGGGCTGGACCACGTAACCCAAAAACTACTCCATGTTACTAATCCAAGGAGTACCCAAAAGGACTAGTTTCGAAACTACTCTATTTTGCTATTCCATGGGAGTACCCGGTAAATATGTATACATATATGTATGTATGTATCTCTGTCACTAATATAATTGAATGATATTTTAAGTATATACAAATGTGTAAATTCAGCCCTTCCATTACATTTATATAAAAATACAAAATAAAATTCTGAAATTGAAAAAACACGAGCTAACTTTTGTTTCTTTCAGCTTCCATGAATTTGTTTTAATTTTAACAGGGGAGCTGCCACATTTTCAATAAAACTCCAAACATTTTTAGTGTAGCCAAATGGTATTTAACTACAAATGTGTGTACAAATGAAATGGTCGACGGCCGCATTACATAGAAGTAGTCCAAAAACTACTCCTTTTATATAAAATGGACCATGTACTCCAATAATTTTTGTAGGGTTGTGAAAGTTTTTCCACTTGCCGCCGTCCAAAAAATAGTTCAGCCCATGTTACCGGCAACAGCTGCTTTTGATTATATTTATTTCAGCAAGTTCGTATAGATAAAAAAAAATTTAAAATATTACTTGAAAATGGACATTTTAGAAAATTTACAGTAAATTTATTGTTTTCTTTATTAACAATTAAAAAACATTTACATTTAAGCCAAAATGCAATTTTTTTTTTTTTGATAATTGTATTATTTATTGAATCTTCAATAATAAATTGAAACATCAATAAGTTATTTAAATCTTAAGGTGGAATTAGCCGAACGTCCACGTCCCCTAACGAAACAGCTCATCCGTTTTACTATTTGAAAACAATGCAAATGCTTACCGAATTTAAATGTCACGTTGATGGAACGTCTCAATCTGTATAAAATAGAATTTCATTTGAACGTTACGTGACATTTGTAAGCCAGTGATGGGCTGTTATTTTGCTTTATACTAAGGGGGTTTTTTCGCTCTTCTCTTTGGTACTTTTTAATAATGATATCTGTAAATTATGATTGAAAAACTGAAAATAATATGTGTACATATCCATGTAACTGCATAAACATGTATGTACATATATGTATATATATGTACATGCTTAGATGTATAAAATAAACCAATAAATAATTCAACGGCTGCAAAAACATTTTTTATGTATGTACATATCGAGCCTTTGCTGCAATAGAGTCATAACTCAAAAAACGTAGTTATGCAGAAGGCGAGTGTAAAGTTGCGCATTCGCTAGCAACTTAATGGTAAACGAAAATGTAATATTTGTCTCAAAAGTTTAGTATGCAAAATATTTCATATATACATACATACATATGTACATGTATGTACATTTTTATACCATTTATATATCTTAAGTACTTTTTCTTCACAACAGTAACAATTTGAAAATTTTTAATGCCCATCACTGTGTTGTAAACAGCTGTTAATTTTACATAAATTATTTATTTATTTTATATATACTACCCAGCAAACCATTTCATAAGCAAAATGTAACTCGTATAATAAACTTATAACAGATTTACTACAACTTTTAATAAGCATGATATTTATAAACTTTTTATGTACAAAATGCAGTTAGTTTTCAAATACTTTACAATTTTTATACACTTAATTGTTTATATAACAATTTAACACATATATTCGCAAATGAGTCATACCATAGTTTTGTGTGTTTTTTTTTTTTTTTTGTTACCGGAAAGAGTAAATAGTTCAAAAGTTATTTAAAAAAGGAAAAGAGTGTGCGTAGCCTGAGTGCAAATGGAGCTATAGAAATAAAGTATGTTTTTCATAAAATATGCATATCAAATGGCATAACCATTTCCTTTTAAAATTTTTCAGATGTTTTAAATTCAATTGGAGTAGGAGAAAACGAACTTAAGTTAAAAAGAATACCGCATGAAACAGGTTTGTAACACAAGAATAAATTTACTTAATTAAATAAAGAAAAGTAAATTATATGTGTCTATTGTAATGTTATTTTTAAATAAACCAAATGACAATTCCGATGAAAATAATTTTTTATCTAAGCTTACAAAAATATTAGAAATCTAACTTTATTTGAGTGACCCATTATTACTTATCTATTTTTCTCTAAGCTTATTAGATAATATTATATAAAGGGGCGCTGTTCATTACTAAAAAATTGTTAATAAAATTTTTACAATAGTATTCACAAAACTTTTTTAAGCTTAGAACTCATGTTGGTAAGCATGGCTGCATTCCTAAACGCATATTGCTTTGCAGTGCAACAATGTCAGGTATTCTCAATCGCAACTGCGTAAACTCTGACAAAGTATGGCATTCCTAAACTCATCTGTTTCGCATCTGATATGCAAATAAACGCAACTAGCGCACTATGAAAATCGTGTATCTATATATATAAAAGAAAGTCGTGTTAGTTACTTCGCTTATAACTCAAGAACGGGTGAACTGATTTAGCTGAAAATTGGCAGGGAGGTAGTTGAGAGCCAGGAATAGGCTATAGGATACTTATGGGCGCGATTGGACAAAGGGGCGTGGTACCTCTCATACAAACCACAAATTAAAAATCTATTGTTTCTGCTCCTGATAACGGTATTTGAACAAAATTTGGTATGTCGGTTTGGTGTAAATTTCTTATGTGCTGCTGCAAATATGGGCGGGATTGGACAAAGGGGCGTGGTACCTCTCATACAAACCACAAATTAAAAATCTATTATTTCTGCTCCTGATAACGGTATTTAAACAAAATTTGGTATGTCGGTTTGGTGTAAATTTCTTAAGTGCTGCTGCAAATATGGGCGGGATTGGACAAAGGGGCGTGGTACCTCTCATATAACCCAAAAATTTAAATCGCCATATTTTGGGCATTTTTTGACCTACGT
The DNA here is from genome assembly GCA_947311025.1 of Lypha dubia. NCBI lineage: Eukaryota > Metazoa > Arthropoda > Insecta > Diptera > Tachinidae > Lypha > Lypha dubia. The sequence goes on along the minus strand of OX371261.1, from coordinate 72,104,723 downwards.
CGATGATATTTGGTACATATGGTATTGCCATAATTTGGAATACGTACCGGGAGAAAAGTGGATGGGACCACGCTCCTTTTTATTAAAATTAAAAATCGTAATATAGTCTTAACTACTGGACCGATCGTCACAATAGGATATATAAATACTTTTAATTTTATTTTATAACGAGGGGGGTAGCGAAGTACACCGGGATCAGCTAGTTTTTTGATAAACAACAATTGTTACAATTTATTTTGTAACTTATTTTTTAAATTAAGAACACAAGACAATGGGATTATTTTGAATTTAGATATTAAATTTATTTAGATTTTCATTTTTTGTTTTCTTATTTTAGGTTTATTATATTTTTTTTTTTTTTTAATTAGGACCAGCACTCAGGGGATGACCCCTACGTATGCAAAGCATTGAGCCGGAACTAGGAAAATAGGTTTTGGGAAGGAGGATAAAGGGAGTAGTGTTTGTGGACATTCGATTTGAACTCTGACACACTGAAAGTGGCAGGAAAGACCTCTGCGGGGGTTTATTCCACATACGAACAGTACGGCCAAAGTACGAATTCTCTCTGTAATGCGTGGTGCGGTTCACTAACATATCGACCACAAAGGGATGTGCTCCTGATGAAGAGCGTGTTATACGTGAAAAGTGGCGGGTTTCAGGAACAAGTTCCCTGATTTCATCAGAGCACACTCCGTTGTAGTAGCGATAGAACAGCGAAACACACCCAACATTGCGTCGATGCTCCAATGAGTCAATAGAGTTGGCTACCCTACTTTCACCGATAAGCTTCTTCGCCCTATCCTGTACGCGGTCGAGTAACTTCAAAATAGATTTTGAAGCACCGGCCCATACATGAGAGTTGTATTCCATTTTCGGTCGGATAAAGGTGGTATAAATATTAAGGAGATCAGATGGAGTGAAGTATGTCCTACACCGTCTTAGAAAGCCGAGGCACTTGAATGCTTCTTTTGAGACATGAAAAATGTGATCATTCCATCGAACATCACAGTGAATTTTCATGCCAAGAACATCAAGAGCTTCTGATTCCTCAATATCTATACCATCCATGTTTACAGATGGAGCAGCATGTCTGGTCATACGTCTATGTGTGAGCATAGCACATTGGGTCTTTCGTGCTTTAAAATTTACCCTATTAGCATGACCCCAATTTGAAATTAACAGGAGATCGCGATTTAGCGTATCATTCATATTTTGCCGCATTGCCCGGATCTCCGACGGTTGTGGCCTGTTGCTGAATGAATACGAATGAACTAAGCTGCTGTCATCTGCAAAAGAGTAGATAGGGTTGGAAGTTTGACGTAGAAGGTCATTAAGAAAAATAAGAAAAAGGGTAGGAGAAAGAACGGAGCCTTGCGGTACCCCTGAATTTAACTTGAACTCGTTTGATGAGACCCCATCTACAACAACTCGTATAGTGCGATCTCTGAGAAAGCTCGATACAAATCGAGTGAAGCCATCACCGACACCAAAAGCAATCAGTTTTGACAAAAGTGCTCCATGCCACACTCTATCAAATGCCTTGGAAATATCAAGAGCCACCACTTTACTTTCGCCAAAGTGATGTATGCTATTACACCACTTCTCCGAAAGGAATGCAAGTAGGTCCCCCGTAGAGCGGCCCCTACGAAAGCCGTACTGCCGGTCGCTAAGTAAACAGTTGAGCTCCAAATACTTCACAAGATGGAAATTCAACATACTTTCCATAACTTTGGAAAGCGCAGAACAAATTGCAATTGGGCGGTAATTTTCAGGGTTGTTGGCCTCCCCCTTTTTTAGGGATCGGCGTTACATTGGCAACCTTCCAACACTTTGGAAATTCACCAGCATGGTACAAAGTGCTAAACAGGCGTGCCAATGGACGTGCTAACGTCGAAAAGCACTGTTTCAAGACCAGTGCTGAGATACCATCCGGCCCAGGAGACTTGTTTACGTTAAGCTTCGCTAAAACCTTTTTAACTGCACGCGCTCGAAAGAATATTTTTGGCATAGTTACAGATACTCCCTCGAGAACGGGTAGTGGTTGACTGCTTTCCGGCAAGTGAGAATTTCTTGCAAACATTTCAGCCAGAAGGTTAGCTTTATCAACCGGGTCAGTGAATACATGGTCGTCCTTTAAAAGAGGTGGAATTGAAGAACTAGCATTATCCTTGACTCTTTTAACGAATGACCAAAAGCTCTTGCTACCCCGTGGAGCATCAAGAACTTTAGTACGAAGGCGCTGCTCGTACAAAGCTTTTTCGCGCCTTAGTACTCTGGCACATGAAGATCTCGCCTTTTTGCGCAGCGAATTAGTATCGGCGTTTTTATTATTACGCCAGATACTAAATGCTTCCTCTCTGGATCTGATTGCATTTCTGCACGTCTGATTGAACCAAGACTTAACTTTCGGTTTAATCAAAATTTGCTTAGATGGAATGAAAGTTTTCATTCCCAGCAAAATGATATTTTCTACCATTTTCGCCATGGCATCGACCTTATTGTCTAGAAAGCATAGCTTCCAATTAAAATGCCGGAAAAACTCGTTGAGCTCAGCCCAACGCGCCTTTTCGTACATATATTTTAAACGCCTCGTAGCTGATTCGGAGACGTTGCGAAGATTAGAGAACGAAAAGGTGGCGGAAATGGTACAATGATCCGAGTTACCAAGAGGTGCATTAACACTCACTTCATACTTTTCAGGGTGCGAAGTGAGAAAAAGGTCGAGAGTGTTGTTATTGTGCCCTTCAACACATGAAATATGTGTTGGCTCATTCACTAGTTGCGCAAGGTCATTATGCGCGGCGAAAAGCTCAACATATTGGCCTTCTGGGGTTGTGTGGCTCGAATGGTGAAGCCAAGATGAGTTGTGAACATTGAAATCACCAGCAACGACAATTTCACTGTTCGGACAGCTCTCAAGGATCTTCGAAATTGAATCGGAAAGGGAATCGAAGTGGGATAAGGTTTTATCCCTTGCCGCGTTTGGACTTCTGTAAAGAAACCCGAAATGTAAATAGTGTGTCCTGATTTTGAATTTAACCCAAAGACAGCTAAATTCAGGATCAGACGTGCCTAATGGTTGCTGGCACTGGTACACAACTTCATTACGTATGTATATTGCAAGACCCCTGTGTAAATTAAAAAGTGATAGGAGGTGATAACCAGGTATATGAAAATCCTGTGGATCAGAGTCTTCAGACACCTGGGTCTCACATAAGGCGAAAACATCCGGCCGATGGAGACAAATGTGAGCATACACAGAGAAAAAATTGGACCTTAGCCCCCTAATGTTACAGAAGTCAATTCTGAATTGACCTACCATAACAGTATGCAAAACCCAAATCGGACGCTCATTTTGCTATGCTGATACCAATGGTATTAATTGCTGTCGTTAGAGTGTTCGGTGACCAGTGCTATGCCTTCGCGAATGAACAGTCAAACAGCAACCAACACAACGGCATCAGCACAACAAATGGTTTTTATTTATTTATGTTTTTTTTTTTTGAAAAATATGGAGCGGCTGACACTAACTTGGAGCCATAAAAGCCCTGGGCTGGTCATTTATTATAAATAATTTTTTTGATTATAATTAATTTTTATTTTTTTATTTTGTGTCACGGGGTCCGCACTATTCACTGTGCCAACACTGGTGCCCGTTAATTATTGTTTTTGAGTTTTGTTGTTATTTCTTTGTTTTGAAGTTTTATTATTATATTAAGTATATGTATATGTATATTGGAATGTATGTAGCTTTTTTTTTTTTTTTTTTGTTTTTGTACAGAAATATGCAGTGTAAAATTTTTATTTTTTATTTTTTTTTTTTTTTTAAGTATATATGTAAGTATGTATGTGTGTTATGGCGTTTTTTTGTGTATTTATTAAAATTATTAAATTATATCCATCTCAGGGACCCGCTTTTTAAGGCTGGTGTTTGATCAGGTTTTTGTTTATAAAAATATATTAAGCCTTCACAGGGACCCGCTTTTTAAGGCTGGTGTTTGATCAGGTTTTTGTTATGTGTGTTATGTGTTTAAGAATTGACTCGACTGACTAGACCTCCATACCAAATCACCCTCCGCTTTTATTCCCAATTTCGCTGTCTGATTGAACGATGCTGCTGACGTTCGCTGCCGCCGGCGTGGTCATTGCTAAGTGTGCTAGTATGCAAATTCAGCACATTCATACCCGTGGAACTTCCAGCCGATTGCGGTTCTCACGATATTGCAATGTCAGCATATATCTGTAGGAAAATTACTGGTAATAACGTCAGTAATGCATGCAGCGGTATTTTGCTGCCGTTGGTATTTTTGTTGGTTGAGGGAAAATAACTGAACGTCAGTATGTGTGTGCAGCGTATGTTCTGCTGTCGCTGATACTTCTGTTGGTTAGGGGAAAATGACTCATAACATCCCTCCCACCTTACGGACAAGAAACATCCTGTCTTAGGATGTTTCGTAGCCATCCTTCTGGAATCAAGTCAAAATAGATGTGTGTATTCATCCGACTACCTTGGCGATACAGCTTTGGCAGCTCTCGGAGTAATATGTAATTATCTCCCGAGCCTCGATTGCCTGAAGGTTCGCAGTTTACCATTAGTTGGTGACTGCTAAGTGTCTGTCGACTTGGTACGTTTGCTGCGGTACCAAGGAAAAAATATGATATTGCTTGTGAACTACTGCGGTTGTTATTGACTTTGTAGTTGTTATTTGTGTTGTAGTGATTCCCCATTTTCTAACGGAACTGCGTTTTCCGTCCATGTATGTGTTGTGCCATCGCATATAGCTTTAACTGTTGATTATGGTTGTGTGAGGTTGAAGGTTATGGCTGTCTGTCTGTTGATCGTTGGATTGGATTCTTTATTGTTGTCGGAACTGGGTTTTTCGTCCATGTATGCGTTGTGGTATCGTATATAGGTTTTGCGGTTGCGTGAGGTTGATAGATATAGGCTGCTGTTGATGATTGTTGGATTCTTCATTGTTAACGGGATGATGATTGTTGGTTGATTTTAAAACATGGGTTAATATTTTTAATCTTATAACTAACAATTTCTTCTTACATATACTTATATCAAAATTTCTTTTCTTACATGAAACTATCTGTTCTATTTTTCAATATCTATTTTTAGAAGTAATTTTTCAATATAATCATGTATGTATGTATATATATATGTGTATTGTTAATGGTATGTTTTTTTTTTATTTTCAACTTAATATAAAATTGTATGTATGTATGACACACAAAAAATTATAATAGTTATGCATTTACAAGTTAGTTGTATAATTATTGTGTATGTGTATTGATATTTATATATATGTACTCTTATATTAATCTTGAAATAAACTTATACAAGAAATTGAAAATTTTTAAATTATTTGAAAACGTTGCAAAAATGAGTATATATATGTATGTATATATATATGTGTATTGTTAATGGTATGTTTTTTTTTCAACTTAGTATAAAATTGTATGTATGTATGACACACAAAAATTATAATAGTTATGCATTTACAAGTTAGTTGTATAATTATTGTGTATGTGTATTGATATTTATATATATGTATGTACTCTTATATTAACCTTGAAATAAACTCATACAAGAAATTGAAAATTCTTAAATTATTTGAAAACGTTGCAAAAATGAGTAAGAAAAAAAGAAAAAACTTCATTACATTTAGTACTACATATATCAAATTTCAACTTATTTAAACATTTTTTCTTCTCCTTTTTTTTTATATACATATATAAAAAAAAATGAGTTTAGTTTAGCTTGTATTTATACTTGTCTTTGTGAAAGAAATTTAACACCTTTGCTGTTTTAATGATTTGAAAGAAAAATTATTCACTTGCGTATAATTTTTTTTAAATCAACAGCAAAAATGGAAGAAAATTAGGAAAGTTTAAAATTGCAAATAGTTTGTTATTTAGAAGAAAGACAAAAATAAATATTAATAGGAAATTTGTTGAAATTATTTCATAAGTTGCATGTTCTTCTTTATTTGAAAATTAAATTTTAGTTTCTGTACTTGAAATTTTTATTCATTGTTCATTATTCATTTTAGCTTAAAAGCTTACATTCAAACATAGATTAATTCGTGCTTTTTATTATTATTGTTAGTATTACTAAAATACCATGCATGTATGTATGTTTGGCTTTTATTTTTGTTTCAATGTCAATGCCAAACTTATTTGTATTCTTACACACATACATGCATGTGTATATCTGTTTATTCAGTTGTACCCAGCTGTGAAATAGTCTGGCAGAATTTTGCTGTGTAATCATATTTCACAGTCAAGTACTCAACTAAAGTCATTAAAAAAAATGAAAAAAAAAAAAAATTGTAGAGACCATCAAAACTGTATTACGTCTCAGTTTGGATATATTGCATTCATGCAGTTGTAAGCATGTGCAAACATTAAAAATGTTTGCAATTGCTTTATTTATGTTTCTATTAATGTGCATAAACTGCAGGTTTTTTTTTTTTTTTTTTTTAACATTAAAACTGCACTAATGCACAAATTTAAAAATTAAATCTCATCGTGCAGTCTTGAAAACGAAATGAAACGGTGCGGTTGCAATTTATAAAATTGTAAAGTTAAAAAAAAACAAATTCATTAAGTGAACAAAAAAAATTTTCCGTGAAGTGACAAAAAGTTTTCAATAAATCGAAGAAAGAAAAAAATAAACAAAATCCCTTGCAATTGGATTAAAAAGCAGGACTAAATAGATTTCCGCAAAATAAAATATTGAGTTAATTATACGCAATTGAAGTGTACAAAATTTGTAAAGCCAACATTTTTCTTCCGCATAATGGTTTCAACAGAAAACGATAAGAATACTTCCACCCAAACGGAATTTTCACCAACTGCAAATCAACCAACACCAGCAGCCGGTCGTCTAGAAGCCAAAAAAAAAAAAATGTCCAATAAAAAAAACGCAGTAATACAGGTAATTTGAATGTCTGCATTAACTCGTTCCTCATAATTATATCAGTCTTTTCTTTCTTTTTTTTAAATTTGTTATTAAATTAATCTTTCCGATATGTTTCATTAAATTGGTGTAGAATCTGTTGATCTTCGTGCTAAAAACTAGTGTGTATTTGACTATAGGTTCTGCTACTAAATTTTTGCTTTAATTATGCTGTTTATGTGGTTGCTGTTTTTAATTTTTTGGTTTCTCTCGGTTTCCTTTAAATTTGGTGTTTCGTTTTGATTTATACTTTTAAATATTTTAATTTCAAAATATTGTTCTTAATTTTATTTTGTTTAAATTTCGAAATATTGTTCTTTTTCTCTTTATAGTTTTTCTTGAATTTATCTCCTGCTTTTTCCTATAAAATTATCAGTGTTTTCAACATAAAATAATCTGGCGTGAAATTCATTTGGATATTCTTTAGTTTCATTTTTGAAGAATATTTTTAAAAACTTTCATTGCTCGCAAAATTTCTAGAATTTAAATATTATTAAAAAAAAATTTATACGTCTCTTATTTATTCTTATTTTAATACGTTTTCGTAAATCTGTTGCGGCTTCTAACTAATCTGTCTGCTTAATTTTATTTTTAGAAAAGTATCCGTTGGTCGATTAGATGGTGATACCGTGTAAGTAGCGTTCCATCCTTTTTTTAACCTTTCCCTTTTATTAATTATTTTGCTTCTTTCAGATCCTTGACGTCAACGTGGGTCCCCGCTTCCTCAAGTTGGAACCATCTTGAGGAAATTTTTCCATTGTCCCTTCAAGGTATGTTCCATTGTTTCTTATTATAGTCCTGTATAAATATGTATTTCTTTTATATTTCAGCCATTGAAGACCCTAAATATCAATACCGTCGATATTGCGGTGAGTTTTTCCTTCTTCTCTTTTTCCAATTCATTTCCGTCATAATGTAGCTTTTTAGACGTCTTATTCTTTCTCCCTTATTTGACAACGATAATGTGCTTTGATCTGTCCCTCCATACTGTGTGTAATGATTGAAATTTGAAAATCTCGACTGGATTTCCTTCCTCCATGGGATATCTTTCTCGGTTGCGTTCAGTATGGGTACTGCTGTGCCTCCATTTTTAATATTGACCACAGTATTTCCAATGTAAACTCCAGGGGAAATCTCCTGTTTTTGTACAACCACAGTTTTATCTCTGGAAATGATATTAACCGGCACTTTAGTAACTGCTCCCGTATCTACAAGTAAGACCAATCTTCCCTTCCTAGCTCCTTGGCAGGGTAGCGTCATAAAAACTGTGTCCACATTGCTCGGTGATTCAGTACTATTATTTATATTTGGCATTATCTCTTCACATTTTTTCTCTTCATATTTATGTTTTAATACTTTGTCTTTTTCTGCTTGCACTTCCAAAGTTTGCCCGTTCTCTTGATTTGCCTGTTTATGCACAACCACGGTTTTATCTCTTGATATGATATTAACCGGCACTTTTGTAACTGCTCCCGTATCTACAAGTAAGACCAATTTTCGCTCCCTAGCTCCTTGGCAGGGTAGCGTCATAAAAACTGTGTCCACATTGCTCGGTGATTCAGTACTATTATTTATATTTGGCATTATCTCTTCCCTTTGTTTCTCTTCATATTTATGTTTTAATACTTTGTCTTTTTCTGCTTGCACTTCCAAAGTTTGCCCGTTCTCTTGATTTGCCTGTTTATGCACAACCACGGTTTTATCTCTTGATATGATATTAACCGGCACTTTTGTAACTGCTCCCGTATCTACAAGTAAGACCAATTTTCGCTCCCTAGCTCCTTGGCAGGGTAGCGTCATAAAAACTGTGTCCACATTGCTCGGTGATTCAGTACTATTATTTATATTTGGCATTATCTCTTCCCTTTGTTTCTCTTCATATTTATGTTTTAATACTTTGTCTTTTTCTGCTTTCACTTCCAAAGTTTGCCCGTTCTCTTGATTTGCCTGTTTATGCACAACCACGGTTTTATCTCTTGATATGATATTAACCGGCACTTTAGTAACTGCTCCCGTATCTACAAGTAAGACCAATTTTCGCTCCCTAGCTCCTTGGCAGGGTAGCGTAATAAAAACTGTGTCCACATTGCCCGGTGATTCAGTACTATCTTCTATATTTCGTACCATCTCTTCACTTTTTTCCTCCTTTTTTTTGTTTAATTTATTATCTTCCGCAGTATTTTCTTCTATAGTGTGCCCGTTCTCCTTATTTACCGAAAGTACAACTGCCTCGGTTACTATCCTGGTTGGCTGCTCTGTTTCTGAGTCAGTCTCCGTATCATCTTTATTTACCCGATTCTTTGTTTCTGTTTCTTTATTATACTTGTATTTGTTCCCTTTTTTATGCCAATCTAATTTTCTGTTAATTTTCCGGACCCCAGTTATTGGCGATAACTGGGCCGAATTTCTTTTCCCTGAGCATTCGTCTGATTAGTATTGTTGTGGGCCTCTACTGGTCTGTTAGCTAGGTCCCTGCCGTTGTTGCTATTTCGCGCCTGTTGGTAGATCCCTGTTCCCACTGCCTGTGCTTGTCTGACATTGCTTCTGCAGTCCCGTGCAAAATGTCCTTTTTGTTGACATTTAAAGCAGGTTGGGAGTGTACCATTGTTTCTGTTTGCCCCTCTGTTCGTATTTTGTCCCATCGCCATTTGTGAGCCTCCACGGAATTCTGTGTTTGTTATCCTCCTATTGTTTTCTGCCGTCCTTCTATCCAATTGATTTTGGTTTGGTATGTTTCTTCTTGGCTCGCAGAAAGGGGTTTCCTTGTGACCGTTTATCCTACACAATCGGCAGTATAAGGAGCCTAATCTCTTTCTGCAGTTTTCCACATCGTGCCCGCTGTTTCCACAGAACGTACAGCTCACGATATTCCTGCACAGTGGCCCCATTTCATGGCCGTATTTTCCACAGCTCATACAGTATGGTGTGTTTAGCCGCTTTTTGCAGCTATTCCATTCATGTCCCATCCTGTTGCAAAAACTACAGGGGACTTCTGAATCTATTACGTTGATGCTGTGCGTTGGTTCGCCAAACAATTCCTCTGCATTTTCGACTACCTCTATTAAGTTTGTGAGCTCTTCTTCTTCCTGTCCCACAAATCGAGCTTTGAGAGCATGGTCTTTCAACCCCTTGATGAAACTTCTGACTGCTATCCGTTTGAAGTCCTTCAGCATGGTTTCCCGGCCAGGTCCCACCGGCCATTCGTTCTCTATTGTTGTTTTCGCCTCATTTAATAGGCTATCCAGGCGTTCTCCAAATTTGCATGCTGATTCTCTGATGCTCTGTTTGCAACCCAATATTAGTTCCCTTATTTTATCTAAGCTCTTGCTTTTTAGATAATATTTTTTTAGCGCATTACATAACGCGTCCACGGAACTGAAATTCATCTGAGAAATTCTTGAGTAGGCGCCCCCTAGGAGTCTCAATTTCAGGCATTGTATTACATCTTGTGTTAGGACGTTATTTGCACCTGTGAGTACTTCTCTTTCTACCATCTTGCATCCTTGTATGTATCTGAATACTTCTGATGACAAGTCTGGCCCATCGGTCCCGAAAAATGATGGGACTGTGTTGTTTACAATCTTAATAATCTCATACAGCGAAGGCATTTTGATCCTTTCAATTTCCGCTCTCTCAGTAGTATGGTTTTGCTGGGGCGGCGGTGATCGTCTTTCTATGTTCCGCTGGTAATCATCTTGATAGTGGGCTGTGTCCACGCAAGACCTTCTAGACTGTCTACTTAATAACTATACTTGTCGTTCTATTAATTTGTCTGTCTGCGTCTGTGGGTTGTCCATTAAAGCTGTCTTCTACTTACCCATGTTCCGCTGGTTATTATCCTCATAGTGGTCTGTGGTTTAGGCTTATTTTCACTTTATATTATTATTATTATTATTATATTTTATGTGTTTGTTCGCAACCGCGCAGAATTTTTACAATCAAAGTAATTCTCCTTTTTGCCTTGATCCGCTTTAGCGATTAGTCCTGCAATGACAATATGAGGGTAGCTAGGATTTAGACTTTATTCAATTTGTCTGTGCAGTTCTACACCGTCGAATGTAGGATGCAACAATACAAGGTAGCTAGGATTTAGACTTTTATGTATTGTTGCTTTTGCTACACCGGACAGTTTTTTCTTGAGCAAGTTCAACACAAGGATTATTATATTTCTTTGATGTTATTATTTACGCGGCTACCGGCTGCGCCAAAATGTTACAATTTATTTTGTAACTTATTTTTTAAATTAAGAACACAAGACAATGGGATTATTTTGAATTTAGATATTAAATTTATTTAGATTTTCATTTTTTGTTTTCTTATTCTAGGTTTATTAAATTATAACCATCTCAGGGACCCGCTTTTTAAGGCTGGTGTTTGATGAGGTTTTTGTTTATAAAAATATATTAAGCCTTCACAGGGACCCGCTTTTTAAGGCTGGTGTTTGATCAGGTTTTTGTTATGTGTGTTATGTGTTTAAGAATTGACTCGACTGACTAGACCTCCATACCAAATCACCCTCCGCTTTTATTCCCAATTTCGCTGTCTGATTGAACGATGCTGCTGACGTTCGCTGCCGCCGGCGTGGTCATTGCTAAGTGTGCTAGTATGCAAATTCAGCACATTCATACCCGTGGAACTTCCAGCCGATTGCGGTTCTCACGATATTGCAATGTCAGCATATATCTGTAGGAAAATTACTGGTAATAACGTCAGTAATGCATGCAGCGGTATTTTGCTGCCGTTGGTATTTTTGTTGGTTGAGGCAAAATAACTGAACGTCAGTATGTGTGTGCAGCGTATGTTCTGCTGTCGCTGATACTTCTGTTGGTTAGGGGAAAATGACTCATAACATCCCTCCCACCTTACGGACAAGAAACATCCTGTCTTAGGATGTTTCGTAGCCATCCTTCTGGAATCAAGTCAAAATAGATGTGTGTATTCATCCGACTACCTTGGCGATACAGCTTTGGCAGCTCTCGGAGTAATATGTAATTATCTCCCGAGCCTCGATTGCCTGAAGGTTCGCAGTTTACCATTAGTTGGTGACTGCTAAGTGTCTGTCGACTTGGTACGTTTGCTGCGGTACCAAGGAAAAAATATGATATTGCTTGTGAACTACTGCGGTTGTTATTGACTTTGTAGTTGTTATTTGTGTTGTAGTGATTCCCCATTTTCTAACGGAACTGCGTTTTCCGTCCATGTATGTGTTGTGCCATCGCATATAGCTTTAACTGTTGATTATGGTTGTGTGAGGTTGAAGGTTATGGCTGTCTGTCTGTTGATCGTTGGATTGGATTCTTTATTGTTGTCGGAACTGGGTTTTTCGTCCATGTATGCGTTGTGGTATCGTATATAGGTTTTGCGGTTGCGTGAGGTTGATAGATATAGGCTGCTGTTGATGATTGTTGGATTCTTCATTGTTAACGGGATGATGATTGTTGGTTGATTTTAAAACATGGGTTAATATTTTTAATCTTATAACTAACAATTTCTTCTTACATATACTTATATCAAAATTTCTTTTCTTACATGAAACTATCTGTTCTATTTTTCAATATCTATTTTTAGAAGTAATTTTTCAATATAATCATGTATGTATGTATATATATATGTGTATTGTTAATGATATGTTTTTTTTTCAACTTAGTATAAAATTGTATGTATGTATGACACACAAAAATTATAATAGTTATGCATTTACAAGTTAGTTGTATAATTATTGTGTATGTGTATTGATATTTATATATATGTATGTACTCTTATATTAACCTTGAAATAAACTCATACAAGAAATTGAAAATTCTTAAATTATTTGAAAACGTTGCAAAAATGAGTAAGAAAAAAAGAAAAAACTTCATTACATTTAGTACTACATATATCAAATTTCAACTTATTTAAACATTTTTTCTTCTCCTTTTTTTTTATATACATATATAAAAAAAAATGAGTTTAGTTTAGCTTGTATTTATACTTGTCTTTGTGAAAGAAATTTAACACCTTTGCTGTTTTAATGATTTGAAAGAAAAATTATTCACTTGCGTATAATTTTTTTTAAATCAACAGCAAAAATGGAAGAAAATTAGGAAAGTTTAAAATTGCAAATAGTTTGTTATTTAGAAGAAAGACAAAAATAAATATTAATAGGAAATTTGTTGAAATTATTTCATAAGTTGCATGTTCTTCTTTATTTGAAAATTAAATTTTAGTTTCTGTACTTGAAATTTTTATTCATTGTTCATTATTCATTTTAGCTTAAAAGCTTACATTCAAACATAGATTAATTCGTGCTTTTTATTATTATTGTTAGTATTACTAAAATACCATGCATGTATGTATGTTTGGCTTTTATTTTTGTTTCAATGTCAATGCCAAACTTATTTGTATTCTTACACACATACATGCATGTGTATATCTGTTTATTCAGTTGTACCCAGCTGTGAAATAGTCTGGCAGAATTTTGCTGTGTAATCATATTTCACAGTCAAGTACTCAACTAAAGTCATTAAAAAAAAATGAAAAAAAAAAAAAAATTGTAGAGACCATCAAAACTGTATTTCGTCTCAGTTTGGATATATTGCATTCATGCAGTTGTAAGCATGTGCAAACATTAAAAATGTTTGCAATTGCTTTATTTATGTTTCTATTAATGTGCATAAACTGCAGGGTTTTTTTTTTTTTTTTTTAACATTAAAACTGCACTAATGCACAAATTTAAAAATTAAATCTCATCGTGCAGTCTTGAAAACGAAATGAAACGGTGCGGTTGCAATTTATAAAATTGTAAAGTTAAAAAAAAACAAATTCATTAAGTGAACAAAAAAAAATTTTCCGTGAAGTGACAAAAAGTTTTCAATAAATCGAAGAAAGAAAAAAATAAACAAAATCCCTTGCAATTGGATTAAAAAGCAGGACTAAATAGATTTCCGCAAAATAAAATATTGAGTTAATTATACGCAATTGAAGTGTACAAAATTTGTAAAGCCAACATTTTTCTTCCGCATAATGGTTTCAACAGAAAACGATAAGAATACTTCCACCCAAACGGAATTTTCACCAACTGCAAATCAACCAACACCAGCAGCCGGTCGTCTAGAAGCCAAAAAAAAAAAATGTCCAATAAAAAAAACGCAGTAATACAGGTAATTTGAATGTCTGCATTAACTCGTTCCTCATAATTATATCAGTCTTTTCTTTCTTTTTTTTAAATTTGTTATTAAATTAATCTTTCCGATATGTTTCATTAAATTGGTGTAGAATCTGTTGATCTTCGTGCTAAAAATTAGTGTGTATTTGACTATAGGTTCTGCTACTAAATTTTTTCTTTAATTATGCTGTTTATGTGGTTGCTGTTTTTAATTTTTTGGTTTCTCTCGGTTTCCTTTAAATTTGGTGTTTTGATTTATACTTTTTAAATATTTTAATTTCAAAATATTGTTCTTAATTTTATTTTGTTTAAATTTCGAAATATTGTTCTTTTTCTCTTTATAGTTTTTCTTGAATTTATCTCCTGCTTTTTCCTATAAAATTATCAGTGTTTTCAACATAAAATAATCTGGCGTGAAATTCATTTGGATATTCTTTAGTTTCATTTTTGAAGAATATTTTTAAAAACTTTCATTGCTCGCAAAATTTCTAGAATTTAAATATTATTAAAAAAAAATTTATACGTCTCTTATTTATTCTTATTTTAATACGTTTTCGTAAATCTGTTGCGGCTTCTAACTAATCTGTCTGCTTAATTTTATTTTTAGAAAAGTATCCGTTGGTCGATTAGAAGGTGATACCGTGTAAGTAGCGTTCCATCCTTTTTTTAACCTTTCCCTTTTATTAATTATTTTGCTTCTTTCAGATCCTTGACGTCAACGTGGGTCCCCGCTTCCTCAAGTTGGAACCATCTTGAGGAAATTTTTCCATTGTCCCTTCAAGGTATGTTCCATTGTTTCTTATTATAGTCCTGTATAAATATGTATTTCTTTTATATTTCAGCCATTGAAGACCCTAAATATCAATACCGTCGATATTGCGGTGAGTTTTTCCTTCTTCTCTTTTTCCAATTCATTTCCGTCATAATGTAGCTTTTTAGACGTCTTATTCTTTCTCCCTTATTTGACAACGATAATGTGCTTTGATCTGTCCCTCCATACTGTGTGTAATGATTGAAATTTGAAAATCTCGACTGGATTTCCTTCCTCCATGGGATATCTTTCTCGGTTGCGTTCAGTATGGGTACTGCTGTGCCTCCATTTTTAATGTTGACCACAGTATTTCCAACGTAAACTCCAGGGGAAATCTTCTGTTTTTGTACAACCACAGTTTTATCTCTCGAAATGATATTAACCGGCACTTTAGTAACTGCTCCCGTATCTACAAGTAAGACCAATCTTCCCTTCCTAGCTCCTTGGCAGGGTAGCGTCATAAAAACTGTGTCCACATTGCTCGGTGATTCAGTACTATTATTTATATTTGGCATTATCTCTTCACTTTGTTTCTCTTCATATTTATGTTTTAATACTTTGTCTTTTTCTGTTTGCACTTCCTAAGTTTGCCCGTTCTCTTGATTTGCCTGTTTATGCACAACCACGGTTTTATCTCTTGATATGATATTAACCGGCACTTTTGTAACTGCTCCCGTATCTACAAGTAAGACCAATTTTCGCTCCCTAGCTCCTTGGCAGGGTAGCGTCATAAAAACTGTGTCCACATTGCTCGGTGATTCAGTACTATTATTTATATTTGGCATTATCTCTTCCCTTTGTTTCTCTTCATATTTATGTTTTAATACTTTGTCTTTTTCTGCTTGCACTTCCAAAGTTTGCCCGTTCTCTTGATTTGCCTGTTTATGCACAACCACGGTTTTATCTCTTGATATGATATTAACCGGCACTTTTGTAACTGCTCCCGTATCTACAAGTAAGACCAATTTTCGCTCCCTAGCTCCTTGGCAGGGTAGCGTCATAAAAACTGTGTCCACATTGCTCGGTGATTCAGTACTATTATTTATATTTGGCATTATCTCTTCCCTTTGTTTCTCTTCATATTTATGTTTTAATACTTTGTCTTTTTCTGCTTTCACTTCCAAAGTTTGCCCGTTCTCTTGATTTGCCTGTTTATGCACAACCACGGTTTTATCTCTTGATATGATATTAACCGGCACTTTAGTAACTGCTCCCGTATCTACAAGTAAGACCAATTTTCGCTCCCTAGCTCCTTGGCAGGGTAGCGTAATAAAAACTGTGTCCACATTGCCCGGTGATTCAGTACTATCTTCTATATTTCGTACCATCTCTTCACTTTTTTCCTCCTTTTTTTTGTTTAATTTATTATCTTCCGCAGTATTTTCTTCTATAGTGTGCCCGTTCTCCTTATTTACCGAAAGTACAACTGCCTCGGTTACTATCCTGGTTGGCTGCTCTGTTTCTGAGTCAGTCTCCGTATCATCTTTATTTACCCGATTCTTTGTTTCTGTTTCTTTATTATACTTGTATTTGTTCCCTTTTTTATGCCAATCTAATTTTCTGTTAATTTTCCGGACCCCAGTTATTGGCGATAACTGGGCCGAATTTCTTTTCCCTGAGCATTCGTCTGATTAGTATTGTTGTGGGCCTCTACTGGTCTGTTAGCTAGGTCCCTGCCGTTGTTGCTATTTCGCGCCTGTTGGTAGATCCCTGTTCCCACTGCCTGTGCTTGTCTGACATTGCTTCTGCAGTCCCGTGCAAAATGTCCTTTTTGTTGACATTTAAAGCAGGTTGGGAGTGTACCATTGTTTCTGTTTGCCCCTCTGTTCGTATTTTGTCCCATCGCCATTTGTGAGCCTCCACGGAATTCTGTGTTTGTTATCCTCCTATTGTTTTCTGCCGTCCTTCTATCCAATTGATTTTGGTTTGGTATGTTTCTTCTTGGCTCGCAGAAAGGGGTTTCCTTGTGACCGTTTATCCTACACAATCGGCAGTATAAGGAGCCTAATCTCTTTCTGCAGTTTTCCACATCGTGCCCGCTGTTTCCACAGAACGTACAGCTCACGATATTCCTGCACAGTGGCCCCATTTCATGGCCGTATTTTCCACAGCTCATACAGTATGGTGTGTTTAGCCGCTTTTTGCAGCTATTCCATTCATGTCCCATCCTGTTGCAAAAACTACAGGGGACTTCTGAATCTATTACGTTGATGCTGTGCGTTGGTTCGCCAAACAATTCCTCTGCATTTTCGACTACCTCTATTAAGTTTGTGAGCTCTTCTTCTTCCTGTCCCACAAATCGAGCTTTGAGAGCATGGTCTTTCAACCCCTTGATGAAACTTCTGACTGCTATCCGTTTGAAGTCCTTCAGCATGGTTTCCCGGCCAGGTCCCACCGGCCATTCGTTCTCTATTGTTGTTTTCGCCTCATTTAATAGGCTATCCAGGCGTTCTCCAAATTTGCATGCTGATTCTCTGATGCTCTGTTTGCAACCCAATATTAGTTCCCTTATTTTATCTAAGCTCTTGCTTTTTAGATAATATTTTTTTAGCGCATTACATAACGCGTCCACGGAACTGAAATTCATCTGAGAAATTCTTGAGTAGGCGCCCCCTAGGAGTCTCAATTTCAGGCATTGTATTACATCTTGTGTTAGGACGTTATTTGCACCTGTGAGTACTTCTCTTTCTACCATCTTGCATCCTTGTATGTATCTGAATACTTCTGATGACAAGTCTGGCCCATCGGTCCCGAAAAATGATGGGACTGTGTTGTTTACAATCTTAATAATCTCATACAGCGAAGGCATTTTGATCCTTTCAATTTCCGCTCTCTCAGTAGTATGGTTTTGCTGGGGCGGCGGTGATCGTCTTTCTATGTTCCGCTGGTAATCATCTTGATAGTGGGCTGTGTCCACGCAAGACCTTCTAGACTGTCCACTTAATAACTATACTTGTCGTTCTATTAATTTGTCTGTCTGCGTCTGTGGGTTGTCCATTAAAGCTGTCTTCTACTTATCCATGTTCCGCTGGTTATTATCCTCATAGTGGTCTGTGGTTTAGGCTTATTTTCACTTTATATTATTATTATTATTATATTTTATGTGTTTGTTCGCAACCGCGCAGAATTTTTACAATCAAAGTAATTCTCCTTTTTGCCTTGATCCGCTTTAGCGATTAGTCCTGCAATGACAATATGAGGGTAGCTAGGATTTAGACTTTATTCAATTTGTCTGTGCAGTTCTACACCGTCGAATGTAGGATGCAACAATACAAGGTAGCTAGGATTTAGACTTTTATGTATTGTTGCTTTTGCTACACCGGACAGTTTTTTCTTGAGCAAGTTCAACACAAGGATTATTATATTTCTTTGATGTTATTATTTACGCGGCTACCGGCTGCGCCAAAATGTTACAATTTATTTTGTAACTTATTTTTTAAATTAAGAACACAAGACAATGGGATTATTTTGAATTTAGATATTAAATTTATTTAGATTTTCATTTTTTGTTTTCTTATTCTAGGTTTATTAAATTATAACCATCTCAGGGACCCGCTTTTTAAGGCTGGTGTTTGATCAGGTTTTTGTTTATAAAAATATATTAAGCCTTCACAGGGACCCGCTTTTTAAGGCTGGTGTTTTATCAGGTTTTTGTTATGTGTGTTATGTGTTTAAGAATTGACTCGACTGACTAGACCTCCATACCAAATCACCCTCCGCTTTTATTCCCAATTTCGCTGTCTGATTGAACGATGCTGCTGACGTTCGCTGCCGCCGGCGTGGTCATTGCTAAGTGTGCTAGTATGCAAATTCAGCACATTCATACCCGTGGAACTTCCAGCCGATTGCGGTTCTCACGATATTGCAATGTCAGCATATATCTGTAGGAAAATTACTGGTAATAACGTCAGTAATGCATGCAGCGGTATTTTGCTGCCGTTGGTATTTTTGTTGGTTGAGGGAAAATAACTGAACGTCAGTATGTGTGTGCAGCGTATGTTCTGCTGTCGCTGATACTACTGTTGGTTGATAGATATAGGCTGCTGTTGATGATTGTTGGATTCTTCATTGTTAACGGGATGATGATTGTTGGTTGATTTTAAAACATGGGTTAATATTTTTAATCTTATAACTAACAATTTCTTCTTACATATACTTATATCAAAATTTCTTTTCTATCTATCTGTTCTATTTTTCAATATCTATTTTTAGAAGTAATTTTTCAATATAATCATGTATGTATGTATATATATATGTGTATTGTTAATGGTATGTTTTTTTTTTTATTTTCAACTTAATATAAAATTGTATGTATGTATGACACACAAAAAATTATAATAGTTATGCATTTACAAGTTAGTTGTATAATTATTGTGTATGTGTATTGATATTTATATATATGTACTCTTATATTAATCTTGAAATAAACTTATACAAGAAATTGAAAATTTTTAAATTATTTGAAAACGTTGCAAAAATGAGTATATATATGTATGTATATATATATGTGTATTGTTAATGGTATGTTTTTTTTTCAACTTAGTATAAAATTGTATGTATGTATGACACACAAAAATTATAATAGTTATGCATTTACAAGTTAGTTGTATAATTATTGTGTATGTGTATTGATATTTATATATATGTATGTACTCTTATATTAACCTTGAAATAAACTCATACAAGAAATTGAAAATTCTTAAATTATTTGAAAACGTTGCAAAAATGAGTAAGAAAAAAAGAAAAAACTTCATTACATTTAGTACTACATATATCAAATTTCAACTTATTTAAACATTTTTTCTTCTCCTTTTTTTTTATATACATATATAAAAAAAAATGAGTTTAGTTTAGCTTGTATTTATACTTGTCTTTGTGAAAGAAATTTAACACCTTTGCTGTTTTAATGATTTGAAAGAAAAATTATTCACTTGCGTATAATTTTTTTTAAATCAACAGCAAAAATGGAAGAAAATTAGGAAAGTTTAAAATTGCAAATAGTTTGTTATTTAGAAGAAAGACAAAAATAAATATTAATAGGAAATTTGTTGAAATTATTTCATAAGTTGCATGTTCTTCTTTATTTGAAAATTAAATTTTAGTTTCTGTACTTGAAATTTTTATTCATTGTTCATTATTCATTTTAGCTTAAAAGCTTACATTCAAACATAGATTAATTCGTGCTTTTTATTATTATTGTTAGTATTACTAAAATACCATGCATGTATGTATGTTTGGCTTTTATTTTTGTTTCAATGTCAATGCCAAACTTATTTGTATTCTTACACACATACATGCATGTGTATATCTGTTTATTCAGTTGTACCCAGCTGTGAAATAGTCTGGCAGAATTTTGCTGTGTAATCATATTTCACAGTCAAGTACTGAACTAAAGTCATTAAAAAAAAATGAAAAAAAAAAAAAAAAATTGTAGAGACCATCAAAACTGTATTTCGTCTCAGTTTGGATATATTGCATTCATGCAGTTGTAAGCATGTGCAAACATTAAAAATGTTTGCAATTGCTTTATTTATGTTTCTATTAATGTGCATAAACTGCAGGGTTTTTTTTTTTTTTTTTAACATTAAAACTGCACTAATGCACAAATTTAAAAATTAAATCTCATCGTGCAGTCTTGAAAACGAAATGAAACGGTGCGGTTGCAATTTATAAAATTGTAAAGTTAAAAAAAAAAAAATTCATTAAGTGAACAAAAAAAAATTTTCCGTGAAGTGACAAAAAGTTTTCAATAAATCGAAGAAAGAAAAAAATAAACAAAATCCCTTGCAATTGGATTAAAAAGCAGGACTAAATAGATTTCCGCAAAATAAAATATTGAGTTAATTATACGCAATTGAAGTGTACAAAATTTGTAAAGCCAACATTTTTCTTCCGCATAATGGTTTCAACAGAAAACGATAAGAATACTTCCACCCAAACGGAATTTTCACCAACTGCAAATCAACCAACACCAGCAGCCGGTCGTCTAGAAGCCAAAAAAAAAAAATGTCCAATAAAAAAAAAGCAGTAATACAGGTAATTTGAATGTCTGCATTAACTCGTTCCACATAATTATATCAGTCTTTTCTTTCTTTTTTTTAAATTTGTTATTAAATTAATCTTTCCGATATGTTTCATTAAATTGGTGTAGAATCTGTTGATCTTCGTGCTAAAAATTAGTGTGTATTTGACTATAGGTTCTGCTACTAAATTTTTTCTTTAATTATGCTGTTTATGTGGTTGCTGTTTTTAATTTTTTGGTTTCTCTCGGTTTCCTTTAAATTTGGTGTTTTGATTTATACTTTTTAAATATTTTAATTTCAAAATATTGTTCTTTTCCTTTTTAAAGTTTTTCTTTAATTTAAAAAAATCCTCAGTGTTATTGTCCAAAAATAATTTTATTTTGTTTAAATTTCGAAATATTGTTCTTTTTCTCTTTATAGTTTTTCTTGAATTTATCTCCTGCTTTTTCCTATAAAATTATCAGTATTTTCAACATAAAATAATCTGGCGTGAAATTCATTTGGATATTCTTTAGTTTCATTTTTGAAGAATATTTTTAAAAACTTTCATTGCTCGCAAAATTTCTAGAATTTAAATATTATTAAAAAAAAATTTATACGTCTCTTATTTATTCTTATTTTAATACGTTTTCGTAAATCTGTTGCGGCTTCTAACTAATCTGTCTGCTTAATTTTATTTTTAGAAAAGTATCCGTTGGTCGATTAGAAGGTGATACCGTGTAAGTAGCGTTCCATCCTTTTTTTAACCTTTCCCTTTTATTAATTATTTTGCTTCTTTCAGATCCTTGACGTCAACGTGGGTCCCCGCTTCCTCAAGTTGGAACCATCTTGAGGAAATTTTTCCATTGTCCCTTCAAGGTATGTTCCATTGTTTCTTATTATAGTCCTGTATAAATATGTATTTCTTTTATATTTCAGCCATTGAAGACCCTAAATATCAATACCGTCGATATTGCGGTGAGTTTTTCCTTCTTCTCTTTTTCCAATTCATTTCCGTCATAATGTAGCTTTTTAGACGTCTTATTCTTTCTCCCTTATTTGACAACGATAATGTGCTTTGATCTGTCCCTCCATACTGTGTGTAATGATTGAAATTTGAAAATCTCGACTGGATTTCCTTCCTCCATGGGATATCTTTCTCGGTTGCGTTCAGTATGGGTACTGCTGTGCCTCCATTTTTAATGTTGACCACAGTATTTCCAACGTAAACTCCAGGGGAAATCTCCTGTTTTTGTACAACCACAGTTTTATCTCTCGAAATGATATTAACCGGCACTTTAGTAACTGCTCCCGTATCTACAAGTAAGACCAATCTTCCCTTCCTAGCTCCTTGGCAGGGTAGCGTCATAAAAACTGTGTCCACATTGCTCGGTGATTCAGTACTATTATTTATATTTGGCATTATCTCTTCCCTTTGTTTCTCTTCATATTTATGTTTTAATACTTTGTCTTTTTCTGCTTGCACTTCCAAAGTTTGCCCGTTCTCTTGATTTGCCTGTTTATGCACAACCACGGTTTTATCTCTTGATATGATATTAACCGGCACTTTTGTAACTGCTCCCGTATCTACAAGTAAGACCAATTTTCGCTCCCTAGCTCCTTGGCAGGGTAGCGTCATAAAAACTGTGTCCACATTGCTCGGTGATTCAGTACTATTATTTATATTTGGCATTATCTCTTCCCTTTGTTTCTCTTCATATTTATGTTTTAATACTTTGTCTTTTTCTGCTTGCACTTCCAAAGTTTGCCCGTAATCTTGATTTGCCTGTTTATGCACAACCACGGTTTTATCTCTTGATATGATATTAACCGGCACTTTAGTAACTGCTCCCGTATCTACAAGTAAGACCAATTTTCGCTCCCTAGCTCCTTGGCAGGGTAGCGTAATAAAAACTGTGTCCACATTGCCCGGTGATTCAGTACTATCTTCTATATTTCGTACCATCTCTTCACTTTTTTCCTCCTTTTTTTTGTTTAATTTATTATCTTCCGCAGTATTTTCTTCTATAGTGTGCCCGTTCTCCTTATTTACCGAAAGTACAACTGCCTCGGTTACTATCCTGGTTGGCTGCTCTGTTTCTGAGTCAGTCTCCGTATCATCTTTATTTACCCGATTCTTTGTTTCTGTTTCTTTATTATACTTGTATTTGTTCCCTTTTTTATGCCAATCTAATTTTCTGTTAATTTTCCGGACCCCAGTTATTGGCGATAACTGGGCCGAATTTCTTTTCCCTGAGCATTCGTCTGATTAGTATTGTTGTGGGCCTCTACTGGTCTGTTAGCTAGGTCCCTGCCGTTGTTGCTATTTCGCGCCTGTTGGTAGATCCCTTTTCCCACTGCCTGTGCTTGTCTGACATTGCTTCTGCAGTCCCGTGCAAAATGTCCTTTTTGTTGACATTTAAAGCAGGTTGGGAGTGTACCATTGTTTCTGTTTGCCCCTCTGTTCGTATTTTGTCCCATCGCCATTTGTGAGCCTCCACGGAATTCTGTGTTTGTTATCCTCCTATTGTTTTCTGCCGTCCTTCTATCCAATTGATTTTGGTTTGGTATGTTTCTTCTTGGCTCGCAGAAAGGGGTTTCCTTGTGACCGTTTATCCTACACAATCGGCAGTATAAGGAACCTAATCTCTTTCTGCAGTTTTCCACATCGTGCCCGCTGTTTCCACAGAACGTACAGCTCACGATATTCCTGCACAGTGGCCCCATTTCATGGCCGTATTTTCCACAGCTCATACAGTATGGTGTGTTTAGCCGCTTTTTGCAGCTATTCCATTCATGTCCCATCCTGTTGCAAAAACTACAGGGGACTTCTGAATCTATTACGTTGATGCTGTGCGTTGGTTCGCCAAACAATTCCTCTGCATTTTCGACTACCTCTATTAAGTTTGTGAGCTCTTCTTCTTCCTGTCCCACAAATCGAGCTTTGAGAGCATGGTCTTTCAACCCCTTGATGAAACTTCTGACTGCTATCCGTTTGAAGTCCTTCAGCATGGTTTCCCGGCCAGGTCCCACCGGCCATTCGTTCTCTATTGTTGTTTTCGCCTCATTTAATAGGCTATCCAGGCGTTCTCCAAATTTGCATGCTGATTCTCTGATGCTCTGTTTGCAACCCAATATTAGTTCCCTTATTTTATCTAAGCTCTTGCTTTTTAGATAATATTTTTTTAGCGCATTACATAACGCGTCCACGGAACTGAAATTCATCTGAGAAATTCTTGAGTAGGCGCCCCCTAGGAGTCTCAATTTCAGGCATTGTATTACATCTTGTGTTAGGACGTTATTTGCACCTGTGAGTACTTCTCTTTCTACCATCTTGCATCCTTGTATGTATCTGAATACTTCTGATGACAAGTCTGGCCCATCGGTCCCGAAAAATGATGGGACTGTGTTGTTTACAATCTTAATAATCTCATACAGCGAAGGCATTTTGATCCTTTCAATTTCCGCTCTCTCAGTAGTATGGTTTTGCTGGGGCGGCGGTGATCGTCTTTCTATGTTCCGCTGGTAATCATCTTGATAGTGGGCTGTGTCCACGCAAGACCTTCTAGACTGTCCACTTAATAACTATACTTGTCGTTCTATTAATTTGTCTGTCTGCGTCTGTGGGTTGTCCATTAAAGCTGTCTTCTACTTACCCATGTTCCGCTGGTTATTATCCTCATAGTGGTCTGTGGCTTAGGCTTATTTTCACTTTATATTATTATTATTATTATATTTTATGTGTTTGTTCGCAACCGCGCAGAATTTTTACAATCAAAGTAATTCTCCTTTTTGCCTTGATCCGCTTTAGCGATTAGTCCTGCAATGACAATATGAGGGTAGCTAGGATTTAGACTTTATTCAATTTGTCTGTGCAGTTCTACACCGTCGAATGTAGGATGCAACAATACAAGGTAGCTAGGATTTAGACTTTTATGTATTGTTGCTTATGCTACACCGGACAGTTTTTTCTTGAGCAAGATCAACACAAGGATTATTATATTTCTTTGATGTTATTATTTACGCGGCTACCGGCTGCGCTAAAATGTTACAATTTATTTTGTAACTTATTTTTTAAATTAAGAACACAAGACAATGGGATTATTTTGAATTTAGATATTAAATTTATTTAGATTTTCATTTTTTGTTTTCTTATTCTAGGTTTATTAAATTATAACCATCTCAGGGACCCGCTTTTTAAGGCTGGTGTTTGATCAGGTTTTTGTTTATAAAAATATATTAAGCCTTCACAGGGACCCGTTTTTTAAGGCTGGTGTTTGATCAGGTTTTTGTTATGTGTGTTATGTGTTTAAGAATTGACTCGACTGACTAGACCTCCATACCAAATCACCCTCCGCTTTTATTCCCAATTTCGCTGTCTGATTGAACGATGCTGCTGACGTTCGCTGCCGCCGGCGTGGTCATTGCTAAGTGTGCTAGTATGCAAATTCAGCACATTCATACCCGTGGAACTTCCAGCCGATTGCGGTTCTCACGATATTGCAATGTCAGCATATATCTGTAGGAAAATTACTGGTAATAACGTCAGTTATGCATGCAGCGGTATTTTGCTGCCGTTGGTATTTTTGTTGGTTGAGGGAAAATAACTGAACGTCAGTATGTGTGTGCAGCGTATGTTCTGCTGTCGCTGATACTTCTGTTGGTTAGGGGAAAATGACTCATAACATCCCTCCCACCTTACGGACAAGAAACATCCTGTCTTAGGATGTTTCGTAGCCATCCTTCTGGAATCAAGTCAAAATAGATGTGTGTATTCATCCGACTACCTTGGCGATACAGCTTTGGCAGCTCTCGGAGTAATATGTAATTATCTCCCGAGCCTCGATTGCCTGAAGGTTCGCAGTTTACCATTAGTTGGTGACTGCTAAGTGTCTGTCGACTTGGTACGTTTGCTGCGGTACCAAGGAAAAAATATGATATTGCTTGTGAACTACTGCGGTTGTTATTGACTTTGTAGTTGTTATTTGTGTTGTAGTGATTCCCCATTTTCTAACGGAACTGCGTTTTCCGTCCATGTATGTGTTGTGCCATCGCATATAGCTTTAACTGTTGATTATGGTTGTGTGAGGTTGAAGGTTATGGCTGTCTGTCTGTTGATCGTTGGATTGGATTCTTTATTGTTGTCGGAACTGGGTTTTTCGTCCATGTATGCGTTGTGGTATCGTATATAGGTTTTGCGGTTGCGTGAGGTTGATAGATATAGGCTGCTGTTGATGATTGTTGGATTCTTCATTGTTAACGGGATGATGATTGTTGGTTGATTTTAAAACATGGGTTAATATTTTTAATCTTATAACTAACAATTTCTTCTTACATATACTTATATCAAAATTTCTTTTCTTACATGAAACTATCTGTTCTATTTTTCAATATCTATTTTTAGAAGTAATTTTTCAATATAATCATGTATGTATGTATATATATATGTGTATTGTTAATGGTATGTTTTTTTTTTATTTTCAACTTAATATAAAATTGTATGTATGTATGACACACAAAAAATTATAATAGTTATGCATTTACAAGTTAGTTGTATAATTATTGTGTATGTGTATTGATATTTATATATATGTACTCTTATATTAATCTTGAAATAAACTTATACAAGAAATTGAAAATTTTTAAATTATTTGAAAACGTTGCAAAAATGATTATATATATATATATATAAATATATATATGTGTATTGTTAATGGTATGTTTTTTTTTCAAACTTAGTATAAAATTGTATGTATGTATGACACACAAAAATTATAATAGTTATGCATTTACAAGTTAGTTGTATAATTATTGTGTATGTGTATTGATATTTATATATATGTATGTACTCTTATATTAACCTTGAAATAAACTCATACAAGAAATTGAAAATTCTTAAATTATTTGAAAACGTTGCAAAAATGAGTAAGAAAAAAAGAAAAAACTTCATTACATTTAGTACTACATATATCAAATTTCAACTTATTTAAACATTTTTACTTCTCCTTTTTTTTTATATACATATATAAAAAAAAATGAGTTTAGTTTAGCTTGTATTTATACTTGTCTTTGTGAAAGAAATTTAACACCTTTGCTGTTTTAATGATTTGAAAGAAAAATTATTCACTTGCGTATAATTTTTTTTAAATCAACAGCAAAAATGGAAGAAAATTAGGAAAGTTTAAAATTGCAAATAGTTTGTTATTTAGAAGAAAGACAAAAATAAATATTAATAGGAAATTTGTTGAAATTATTTCATAAGTTGCATGTTCTTCTTTATTTGAAAATTAAATTTTAGTTTCTGTACTTGAAATTTTTATTCATTGTTCATTATTCATTTTAGCTTAAAAGCTTACATTCAAACATAGATTAATTCGTGCTTTTTATTATTATTGTTAGTATTACTAAAATACCATGCATGTATGTATGTTTGGCTTTTATTTTTGTTTCAATGTCAATGCCAAACTTATTTGTATTCTTACACACATACATGCATGTGTATATCTGTTTATTCAGTTGTACCCAGCTGTGAAATAGTCTGGCAGAATTTTGCTGTGTAATCATATTTCACAGTCAAGTACTCAACTAAAGTCATTAAAAAAAAATGAAAAAAAAAAAAATTGTAGAGACCATCAAAACTGTATTTCGTCTCAGTTTGGATATATTGCATTCATGCAGTTGTAAGCATGTGCAAACATTAAAAATGTTTGCAATTGCTTTATTTATGTTTCTATTAATGTGCATAAACTGCAGCGTTTTTTTTTTTTTTTTTAACATTAAAACTGCACTAATGCACAAATTTAAAAATTAAATCTCATCGTGCAGTCTTGAAAACGAAATGAAACGGTGCGGTTGCAATTTATAAAATTGTAAAGTTAAAAAAAAACAAATTCATTAAGTGAACAAAAAAAATTTTCCGTGAAGTGACAAAAAGTTTTCAATAAATCGAAGAAAGAAAAAAATAAACAAAATCCCTTGCAATTGAATTAAAAAGCAGGACTAAATAGATTTCCGCAAAATAAAATATTGAGTTAATTATACGCAATTGAAGTGTACAAAATTTGTAAAGCCAACATTTTTCTTCCGCATAATGGTTTCAACAGAAAACGATAAGAATACTTCCACCCAAACGGAATTTTCACCAACTGCAAATCAACCAACACCAGCAGCCGGTCGTCTAGAAGCCAAAAAAAAAATGTCCAATAAAAAAACGCAGTAATACAGGTAATTTGAATGTCTGCATTAACTCGTTCCTCATAATTATATCAGTCTTTTCTTTCTTTTTTTTAAATTTGTTATTAAATTAATCTTTCCGATATGTTTCATTAAATTGGTGTAGAATCTGTTGATCTTCGTGCTAAATATTAGTGTGTATTTGACTATAGGTTCTGCTACTAAATTTTTTCTTTAATTATGCTGTTTATGTGGTTGCTGTTTTTAATTTTTTGGTTTCTCTCGGTTTCCTTTAAATTTGGTGTTTTGATTTATACTTTTTAAATATTTTAATTTCAAAATATTGTTCTTTTCCTTTTTAA
The DNA here is from genome assembly GCA_947311025.1 of Lypha dubia. Taxonomy (NCBI): domain Eukaryota; kingdom Metazoa; phylum Arthropoda; class Insecta; order Diptera; family Tachinidae; genus Lypha; species Lypha dubia. The sequence goes on along the minus strand of OX371261.1, from coordinate 72,076,264 downwards.
AGTTTTTCTTTAATTTAAAATAATCCTCAGTGTTATTGTCCAAAAATAATTTTATTTTGTTTAAATTTCGAAATATTGTTCTTTTTCTCTTTATAGTTTTTCTTGAATTTATCTCCTGCTTTTTCCTATAAAATTATCAGTGTTTTCAACATAAAATAATCTGGCGTGAAATTGATTTGGATATTCTTTAGTTTCATTTTTGAAGAATATTTTTAAAAACTTTCATTGCTCGCAAAATTTCTAGAATTTAAATATTATTAAAAAAAATTTATACGTCTCTTATTTATTCTTATTTTAATACGTTTTCGTAAATCTGTTGCGGCTTCTAACTAATCTGTCTGCTTAATTTTATTTTTAGAAAAGTATCCGTTGGTCGATTAGAAGGTGATACCGTGTAAGTAGCGTTCCATCCTTTTTTTAACCTTTCCCTTTTATTAATTATTTTGCTTCTTTCAGATCCTTGACGTCAACGTGGGTCCCCGCTTCCTCAAGTTGGAACCATCTTGAGGAAATTTTTCCATTGTCCCTTCAAGGTATGTTCCATTGTTTCTTATTATAGTCCTGTACAAATATGTATTTCTTTTATATTTCAGCCATTGAAGACCCTAAATATCAATACCGTCGATATTGCGGTGAGTTTTTCCTTCTTCTCTTTTTCCAATTCATTTCCGTCATAATGTAGCTTTTTAGACGTCTTATTCTTTCTCCCTTATTTGACAACGATAATGTGCTTTGATCTGTCCCTCCATACTGTGTGTAATGATTGAAATTTGAAAATCTCGACTGGATTTCCTTCCTCCATGGGATATCTTTCTCGGTTGCGTTCAGTATGGGTACTGCTGTGCCTCCATTTTTAATGTTGACCACAGTATTTCCAACGTAAACTCCAGGGGAAATCTCCTGTTTTTGTACAACCACAGTTTTATCTCTCGAAATGATATTAACCGGCACTTTAGTAACTGCTCCCGTATCTACAAGTAAGACCAATTTTCGCTCCCTAGCTCCTTGGCAGGGTAGCGTCATAAAAACTGTGTCCACATTGCTCGGTGATTCAGTACTATTATTTATATTTGGCATTATCTCTTCCCTTTGTTTCTCTTCATATTTATGTTTTAATACTTTGTCTTTTTCTGCTTGCACTTCCAAAGTTTGCCCGTTCTCTTGATTTGCCTGTTTATGCACAACCACGGTTTTATCTCTTGATATGATATTAACCGGCACTTTTGTAACTGCTCCCGTATCTACAAGTAAGACCAATTTTCGCTCCCTAGCTCCTTGGCAGGGTAGCGTCATAAAAACTGTGTCCACATTGCTCGGTGATTCAGTACTATTATTTATATTTGGCATTATCTCTTCCCTTTGTTTCTCTTCATATTTATGTTTTAATACTTTGTTTTTTTCTGCTTTCACTTCCAAAGTTTGCCCGTTCTCTTGATTTGCCTGTTTATGCACAACCACGGTTTTATCTCTTGATATGATATTAACCGGCACTTTAGTAACTGCTCCCGTATCTACAAGTAAGACCAATTTTCGCTCCCTAGCTCCTTGGCAGGGTAGCGTAATAAAAACTGTGTCCACATTGCCCGGTGATTCAGTACTATCTTCTATATTTCGTACCATCTCTTCACTTTTTTCCTCCTTTTTTTTGTTTAATTTATTATCTTCCGCAGTATTTTCTTCTATAGTGTGCCCGTTCTCCTTATTTACCGAAAGTACAACTGCCTCGGTTACTATCCTGGTTGGCTGCTCTGTTTCTGAGTCAGTCTCCGTATCATCTTTATTTACCCGATTCTTTGTTTCTGTTTCTTTATTATACTTGTATTTGTTCCCTTTTTTATGCCAATCTAATTTTCTGTTAATTTTCCGGACCCCAGTTATTGGCGATAACTGGGCCGAATTTCTTTTCCCTGAGCATTCGTCTGATTAGTATTGTTGTGGGCCTCTACTGGTCTGTTAGCTAGGTCCCTGCCGTTGTTGCTATTTCGCGCCTGTTGGTAGATCCCTGTTCCCACTGCCTGTGCTTGTCTGACATTGCTTCTGCAGTCCCGTGCAAAATGTCCTTTTTGTTGACATTTAAAGCAGGTTGGGAGTGTACCATTGTCTCTGTTTGCCCCTCTGTTCGTATTTTGTCCCATCGCCATTTGTGAGCCTCCACGGAATTCTGTGTTTGTTATCCTCCTATTGTTTTCTGCCGTCCTTCTATCCAATTGATTTTGGTTTGGTATGTTTCTTCTTGGCTTGCAGAAAGGGGTTTCCTTGTGACCGTTTATCCTACACAATCGGCAGTATAAGGAGCCTAATCTCTTTCTGCAGTTTTCCACATCGTGCCCGCTGTTTCCACAGAACGTACAGCTCACGATATTCCTGCACAGTGGCCCCATTTCATGGCCGTATTTTCCACAGCTCATACAGTATGGTGTGTTTAGCCGCTTTTTGCAGCTATTCCATTCATGTCCCATCCTGTTGCAAAAACTACAGGGGACTTCTGAATCTATTACGTTGATGCTGTGCGTTGGTTCGCCAAACAATTCCTCTGCATTTTCGACTACCTCTATTAAGTTTGTGAGCTCTTCTTCTTCCTGTCCCACAAATCGAGCTTTGAGAGCATGGTCTTTCAACCCCTTGATGAAACTTCTGACTGCTATCCGTTTGAAGTCCTTCAGCATGGTTTCCCGGCCAGGTCCCACCGGCCATTCGTTCTCTATTGTTGTTTTCGCCTCATTTAATAGGCTATCCAGGCGTTCTCCAAATTTGCATGCTGATTCTCTGATGCTCTGTTTGCAACCCAATATTAGTTCCCTTATTTTATCTAAGCTCTTGCTTTTTAGATAATATTTTTTTAGCGCATTACATAACGCGTCCACGGAACTGAAATTCATCTGAGAAATTCTTGAGTAGGCGCCCCCTAGGAGTCTCAATTTCAGGCATTGTATTACATCTTGTGTTAGGACGTTATTTGCACCTGTGAGTACTTCTCTTTCTACCATCTTGCATCCTTGTATGTATCTGAATACTTCTGATGACAAGTCTGGCCCATCGGTCCCGAAAAATGATGGGACTGTGTTGTTTACAATCTTAATAATCTCATACAGCGAAGGCATTTTGATCCTTTCAATTTCCGCTCTCTCAGTAGTATGGTTTTGTTGGGGCGGCGGTGATCGTCTTTCTATGTTCCGCTGGTAATCATCTTGATAGTGGGCTGTGTCCACGCAAGACCTTCTAGACTGTCCAATTAATAACTATACTTGTCGTTCTATTAATTTGTCTGTCTGCGTCTGTGGGTTGTCCATTAAAGCTGTCTTCTACTTACCCATGTTCCGCTGGTTATTATCCTCATAGTGGTCTGTGGTTAAGGCTTATTTTCACTTTATATTATTATTATTATTATTATATTTTATGTGTTTGTTCGCAACCGCGCAGAATTTTTACAATCAAAGTAATTCTCCTTTTTGCCTTGATCCGCTTTAGCGATTAGTCCTGCAATGACAATATGAGGGTAGCTAGGATTTAGACTTTATTCAATTTGTCTGTGCAGTTCTACACCGTCGAATGTAGGATGCAACAATACAAGGTAGCTAGGATTTAGACTTTTATGTATTATTGCTTTTGCTACACCGGACAGTTTTTTCTTGAGCAAGTTCAACACAAGGATTATTATATTTCTTTGATGTTATTATTTACGCGGCTACCGGCTGCGCCAAAATGTTACAATTTATTTTGTAACTTATTTTTTAAATTAAGAACACAAGACAATGGGCTTATTTTGAATTTAGATATTAAATTTATTTAGATTTTCATTTTTTGTTTTCTTATTCTAGGTTTATTAAATTATAACCATCTCAGGGACCCGCTTTTTAAGGCTGGTGTTTGATCAGGTTTTTGTTTATAAAAATATATTAAGCCTTCACAGGGACCCGCTTTTTAAGGCTGGTGTTTGATCAGGTTTTTGTTATGTGTGTTATGTGTTTAAGAATTGACTCGACTGACTAGACCTCCATACCAAATCACCCTCCGCTTTTATTCCCAATTTCGCTGTCTGATTGAACGATGCTGCTGACGTTCGCTGCCGCCGGCGTGGTCATTGCTAAGTGTGCTAGTATGCAAATTCAGCACATTCATACCCGTGGAACTTCCAGCCGATTGCGGTTCTCACGATATTGCAATGTCAGCATATATCTGTAGGAAAATTACTGGTAATAACGTCAGTAATGCATGCAGCGGTATTTTGCTGCCGTTGGTATTTTTGTTGGTTGAGGGAAAATAACTGAACGTCAGTATGTGTGTGCAGCGTATGTTCTGCTGTCGCTGATACTTCTGTTGGTTAGGGGAAAATGACTCATAACATCCCTCCCACCTTACGGACAAGAAACATCCTGTCTTAGGATGTTTCGTAGCCGTCAAAATAGATGTGTGTATTCATCCGACTACCTTGGCGATACAGCTTTGGCAGCTCTCGGAGTAATATGTAATTATCTCCCGAGCCTCGATTGCCTGAAGGTTCGCAGTTTACCATTAGTTGGTGACTGCTAAGTGTCTGTCGACTTGGTACGTTTGCTGCGGTACCAAGGAAAAAATATGATATTGCTTGTGAACTACTGCGGTTGTTATTGACTTTGTAGTTGTTATTTGTGTTGTAGTGATTCCCCATTTTCTAACGGATCTGCGTTTTCCGTCCATGTATGTGTTGTGCCATCGCATATAGCTTTAACTGTTGATTATGGTTGTGTGAGGTTGAAGGTTATGGCTGTCTGTCTGTTGATCGTTGGATTGGATTCTTTATTGTTGTCGGAACTGGGTTTTTCGTCCATGTATGCGTTGTGGTATCGTATATAGGTTTTGCGGTTGCGTGAGGTTGATAGATATAGGCTGCTGTTGATGATTGTTGGATTCTTCATTGTTAACGGGATGATGATTGTTGGTTGATTTTAAAACATGGGTTAATATTTTTAATCTTATAACTAACAATTTCTTCTTACATATACTTATATCAAAATTTCTTTTCTTACATGAAACTATCTGTTCTATTTTTCAATATCTATTTTTAGAAGTAATTTTTCAATATAATCATGTATGTATGTATATATATATATGTGTATTGTTAATGGTATGTTTTTTTTTTATTTTCAACTTAATATAAAATTGTATGTATGTATGACACACAAAAAATTATAATAGTTATGCATTTACAAGTTAGTTGTATAATTATTGTGTATGTGTATTGATATTTATATGTATGTACTCTTATATTAACCTTGAAATAAACTCATACAAGAAATTGAAAATTCTTAAATTATTTGAAAACGTTGCAAAAATGAGTAAGAAAAAAAGAAAAAACTTCATTACATTTAGTACTACATATATCAAATTTCAACTTATTTAAACATTTTTTCTTCTCCTTTTTTTTTATATACATATATAAAAAAAAATGAGTTTAGTTTAGCTTGTATTTATACTTGTCTTTGTGAAAGAAATTTAACACCTTTGCTGTTTTAATGATTTGAAAGAAAAATTATTCACTTGGCGTATAATTTTTTTTAAATCAACAGCAAAAATGGAAGAAAATTAGGAAAGTTTAAAATTGCAAATAGTTTGTTATTTAGAAGAAAGACAAAAATAAATATTAATAGGAAATTTGTTGAAATTATTTCATAAGTTGCATGTTCTTCTTTATTTGAAAATTAAATTTTAGTTTCTGTACTTGAAATTTTTATTCATTGTTCATTATTCATTTTAGCTTAAAAGCTTACATTCAAACATAGATTAATTCGTGCTTTTTATTATTATTGTTAGTATTACTAAAATACCATGCATGTATGTATGTTTGGCTTTTATTTTTGTTTCAATGTCAATGCCAAACTTATTTGTATTCTTACACACATACATGCATGTGTATATCTGTTTATTCAGTTGTACCCAGCTGTGAAATAGTCTGGCAGAATTTTGCTGTGTAATCATATTTCACAGTCAAGTACTCAACTAAAGTCATTAAAAAAAAATGAAAAAAAAAAAAAAAATTGTAGAGACCATCAAAACTGTATTTCGTCTCAGTTTGGATATATTGCATTCATGCAGTTGTAAGCATGTGCAAACATTAAAAATGTTTGCAATTGCTTTATTTATGTTTCTATTAATGTGCATAAACTGCAGGGTTTTTTTTTTTTTTTTTTTAACATTAAAACTGCACTAATGCACAAATTTAAAAATTAAATCTCATCGTGCAGTCTTGAAAACGAAATGAAACGGTGCGGTTGCAATTTATAAAATTGTAAAGTTAAAAAAAAACAAATTCATTAAGTGAACAAAAAAAAATTTTCCGTGAAGTGACAAAAAGTTTTCAATAAATCGAAGAAAGAAAAAAATAAACAAAATCCCTTGCAATTGGATTAAAAAGCAGGACTAAATAGATTTCCGCAAAATAAAATATTGAGTTAATTATACGCAATTGAAGTGTACAAAATTTGTAAAGCCAACATTTTTCTTCCGCATAATGGTTTCAACAGAAAACGATAAGAATACTTCCACCCAAACGGAATTTTCACCAACTGCAAATCAACCAACACCAGCAGCCGGTCGTCTAGAAGCCAAAAAAAAAAAAATGTCCAATAAAAAAAACGCAGTAATACAGGTAATTTGAATGTCTGCATTAACTCGTTCCTCATAATTATATCAGTCTTTTCTTTCTTTTTTTTAAATTTGTTATTAAATTAATCTTTCCGATATGTTTCATTAAATTGGTGTAGAATCTGTTGATCTTCGTGCTAAAAATTAGTGTGTATTTGACTATAGGTTCTGCTACTAAATTTTTTCTTTAATTATGCTGTTTATGTGGTTGCTGTTTATAATTTTTTGGTTTCTCTCGGTTTCCTTTAAATTTGGTGTTTTGATTTATACTTTTTAAATATTTTAATTTCAAAATATTGTTCTTTTCCTTTTTAAAGTTTTTCTTTAATTTAAAAAAATCCTCAGTGTTATTGTCCAAAAATAATTTTATTTTGTTTCAATTTCGAAATATTGTTCTTTTTCTCTTTATAGTTTTTCTTGAATTTATCTCCTGCTTTTTCCTATAAAATTATCAGTGTTTTCAACATAAAATAATCTGGCGTGAAATTCATTTGGATATTCTTTAGTTTCATTTTTGAAGAATATTTTTAAAAACTTTCATTGCTCGCAAAATTTCTAGAATTTAAATATTATTAAAAAAAAATTTATACGTCTCTTATTTATTCTTATTTTAATACGTTTTCGTAAATCTGTTGCGGCTTCTAACTAATCTGTCTGCTTAATTTTATTTTTAGAAAAGTATCCGTTGGTCGATTAGAAGGTGATACCGTGTAAGTAGCGTTCCATCCTTTTTTAACCTTTCCCTTTTATTAATTATTTTGCTTCTTTCAGATCCTTGACGTCAACGTGGGTCCCCGCTTCCTCAAGTTGGAACCATCTTGAGGAAATTTTTCCATTGTCCCTTCAAGGTATGTTCCATTGTTTCTTATTACAGTCCTGTATAAATATGTATTTCTTTTATATTTCAGCCATTGAAGACCCTAAATATCAATACCGTCGATATTGCGGTGAGTTTTTCCTTCTTCTCTTTTTCCAATTCATTTCCGTCATAATGTAGCTTTTTAGACGTCTTATTCTTTCTCCCTTATTTGACAACGATAATGTGCTTTGATCTGTCCCTCCATACTGTGTGTAATGATTGAAATTTGAAAATCTCGACTGGATTTCCTTCCTCCATGGGATATCTTTCTCGGTTGCGTTCAGTATGGGTACTGCTGTGCCTCCATTTTTAATGTTGACCACAGTATTTCCAACGTAAACTCCAGGGGAAATCTTCTGTTTTTGTACAACCACAGTTTTATCTCTCGAAATGATATTAACCGGCACTTTAGTAACTGCTCCCGTATCTACAAGTAAGACCAATCTTCCCTTCCTAGCTCCTTGGCAGGGTAGCGTCATAAAAACTGTGTCCACATTGCTCGGTGATTCAGTACTATTATTTATATTTGGCATTATCTCTTCACTTTGTTTCTCTTCATATTTATGTTTTAATACTTTGTCTTTTTCTGCTTTCACTTCCAAAGTTTGCCCGTTCTCTTGATTTGCCTGTTTATGCACAACCACGGTTTTATCTCTTGATATGATATTAACCGGCACTTTTGTAACTGCTCCCGTATCTACAAGTAAGACCAATTTTCGCTCCCTAGCTCCTTGGCAGGGTAGCGTCATAAAAACTGTGTCCACATTGCTCGGTGATTCAGTACTATTATTTATATTTGGCATTATCTCTTCCCTTTGTTTCTCTTCATATTTATGTTTTAATACTTTGTCTTTTTCTGCTTGCACTTCCAAAGTTTGCCCGTAATCTTGATTTGCCTGTTTATGCACAACCACGGTTTTATCTCTTGATATGATATTAACCGGCACTTTAGTAACTGCTCCCGTATCTACAAGTAAGACCAATTTTCGCTCCCTAGCTCCTTGGCAGGGTAGCGTAATAAAAACTGTGTCCACATTGCCCGGTGATTCAGTACTATCTTCTATATTTCGTACCATCTCTTCACTTTTTTCCTCCTTTTTTTTGTTTAATTTATTATCTTCCGCAGTATTTTCTTCTATAGTGTGCCCGTTCTCCTTATTTACCGAAAGTACAACTGCCTCGGTTACTATCCTGGTTGGCTGCTCTGTTTCTGAGTCAGTCTCCGTATCATCTTTATTTACCCGATTCTTTGTTTCTGTTTCTTTATTATACTTGTATTTGTTCCCTTTTTTATGCCAATCTAATTTTCTGTTAATTTTCCGGACCCCAGTTATTGGCGATAACTGGGCCGAATTTCTTTTCCCTGAGCATTCGTCTGATTAGTATTGTTGTGGGCCTCTACTGGTCTGTTAGCTAGGTCCCTGCCGTTGTTGCTATTTCGCGCCTGTTGGTAGATCCCTGTTCCCACTGCCTGTGCTTGTCTGACATTGCTTCTGCAGTCCCGTGCAAAATGTCCTTTTTGTTGACATTTAAAGCAGGTTGGGAGTGTACCATTGTTTCTGTTTGCCCCTCTGTTCGTATTTTGTCCCATCGCCATTTGTGAGCCTCCACGGAATTCTGTGTTTGTTATCCTCCTATTGTTTTCTGCCGTCCTTCTATCCAATTGATTTTGGTTTGGTATGTTTCTTCTTGGCTCGCAGAAAGGGGTTTCCTTGTGACCGTTTATCCTACACAATCGGCAGTATAAGGAGCCTAATCTCTTTCTGCAGTTTTCCACATCGTGCCCGCTGTTTCCACAGAACGTACAGCTCACGATATTCCTGCACAGTGGCCCCATTTCATGGCCGTATTTTCCACAGCTCATACAGTATGGTGTGTTTAGCCGCTTTTTGCAGCTATTCCATTCATGTCCCATCCTGTTGCAAAAACTACAGGGGACTTCTGAATCTATTACGTTGATGCTGTGCGTTGGTTCGCCAAACAATTCCTCTGCATTTTCGACTACCTCTATTAAGTTTGTGAGCTCTTCTTCTTCCTGTCCCACAAATCGAGCTTTGAGAGCATGGTCTTTCAACCCCTTGATGAAACTTCTGACTGCTATCCGTTTGAAGTCCTTCAGCATGGTTACCCGGCCAGGTCCCACCGGCCATTCGTTCTCTATTGTTGTTTTCGCCTCATTTAATAGGCTATCCAGGCGTTCTCCAAATTTGCATGCTGATTCTCTGATGCTCTGTTTGCAACCCAATATTAGTTCCCTTATTTTATCTAAGCTCTTGCTTTTTAGATAATATTTTTTTAGCGCATTACATAACGCGTCCACGGAACTGAAATTCATCTGAGAAATTCTTGAGTAGGCGCCCCCTAGGAGTCTCAATTTCAGGCATTGTATTACATCTTGTGTTAGGACGTTATTTGCACCTGTGAGTACTTCTCTTTCTACCATTTTGCATCCTTGTATGTATCTGAATACTTCTGATGACAAGTCTGGCCCATCGGTCCCGAAAAATGATGGGACTGTGTTGTTTACAATCTTAATAATCTCATACAGCGAAGGCATTTTGATCCTTTCAATTTCCGCTCTCTCAGTAGTATGGTTTTGCTGGGGCGGCGGTGATCGTCTTTCTATGTTCCGCTGGTAATCATCTTCATAGTGGGCTGTGTCCACGCAAGACCTTCTAGACTGTCCACTTAATAACTATACTTGTCGTTCTATTAATTTGTCTGTCTGCGTCTGTGGGTTGTCCATTAAAGCTGTCTTCTACTTACCCATGTTCCGCTGGTTATTATCCTCATAGTGGTCTGTGGTTTAGGCTTATTTTCACTTTATATTATTATTATTATTATTATATTTTATGTGTTTGTTCGCAACCGCGCAGAATTTTTACAATCAAAGTAATTCTCCTTTTTGCCTTGATCCGCTTTAGCGATTAGTCCTGCAATGACAATATGAGGGTAGCTAGGATTTAGACTTTATTCAATTTGTCTGTGCAGTTCTACACCGTCGAATGTAGGATGCAACAATACAAGGTAGCTAGGATTTAGACTTTTATGTATTATTGCTTTTGCTACACCGGACAGTTTTTTCTTGAGCAAGATCAACACAAGGATTATTATATTTCTTTGATGTTATTATTTACGCGGCTACCGGCTGCGCCAAAATGTTACAATTTATTTTGTAACTTATTTTTTAAATTAAGAACACAAGACAATGGGATTATTTTGAATTTAGATATTAAATTTATTTAGATTTTCATTTTTTGTTTTCTTATTCTAGGTTTATTAAATTATAACCATCTCAGGGACCCGCTTTTTAAGGCTGGTGTTTGATGAGGTTTTTGTTTATAAAAATATATTAAGCCTTCACAGGGACCCGCTTTTTAAGGCTGGTGTTTGATCAGGTTTTTGTTATGTGTGTTATGTGTTTAAGAATTGACTCGACTGACTAGACCTCCATACCAAATCACCCTCCGCTTTTATTCCCAATTTCGCTGTCTGATTGAACGATGCTGCTGACGTTCGCTGCCGCCGGCGTGGTCATTGCTAAGTGTGCTAGTATGCAAATTCAGCACATTCATACCCGTGGAACTTCCAGCCGATTGCGGTTCTCACGATATTGCAATGTCAGCATATATCTGTAGGAAAATTACTGGTAATAACGTCAGTAATGCATGCAGCGGTATTTTGCTGCCGTTGGTATTTTTGTTGGTTGAGGGAAAATAACTCAACGTCAGTATGTGTGTGCAGCGTATGTTCTGCTGTCGCTGATACTTCTGTTGGTTAGGGGAAAATGACTCATAACACAATGGTGGAAAAGGATAGGTGCAAGATGATTTCGTTTTAAAACAAAAAAGCTAATAATTATATTGCTCGTGGAGTGTTTTCCAAAAGTTTTAAAAATAATTTGTCTCGGTGTCATTGTAATTTTAAGTATGCAAAGCAAAGAAGTGTTTCTAATGATAATGTATTTGATTTACAGAGCTGTAAAATAAAATTGCTTGATTTTAACACTGCTTTGACGTTGCATAAAGACGTTTAGGAAGGCAGCCCTTGTTACAAGGGATTTCTAAATCGTTTTGGTTTGTTGGGTAATTCTGTTTTGTTTATGTATAGTCAAACACGTTTTTAAATATTCTATAAGTACACCAACGGGCTAACAGTACGGTGCAGTACGGGTACGCTAGAGCAGCACTCGGCTAACGGAGCCTTTAATCTAAAAATGTTAAATATATGTTTAGCCAATGCTAAACAACATTTTTAATTTCGACGGTTGATTTTTGTTGATTTACATCTTTCGTGTACGGCTGAGAGTAAGAGTATCCCCCTGCTCAACCTGGTGTGTCCTCTATAATTTAGAATATTGCGCGCAAGTGGATTTGGGTGCAACCAAAGTATTTCTATGCATTTTTTCGCGTGTTTTGAAAATACTGCCTTCACCAACGGAACATCTACTTAGATCTTTATGAATCCGATGATTTCTGACATACCAGGGAGCTGCTGTAATTGTACGTAGAATTTTATTTTGTCGCCTTTGAATTTTTTCGACATTTGATGCTGAGGCAGTGAACCATAACTGGATTCCATAGAACCATATTGGTTTCAGGATCGCGTTGTATAATAGAAGTTTACAGTATAGGCTTAAGGCTCCGTTAGCCGAGCGCATCAGTACCGTAATGTGTCAGCTGTTCGTCTATAGCATGGGAAAAGCCATACAAAAGCTTACCGAATTTATAACGTACCCGTAATGTATGAATTAAAATAAAATTGAATTTCATACTGTCGTTATGTGACATTTGTAAGCCAGTGATGGGCTGTTATTTTGTTTTATATTAAGGGGTATTTTCGCTCTTCTCTTTGGTACTTTTTTATAATGATATCTGTAAACTATGATAAAAAACTGAAAATAATATGTGTACATATACATGTAACTGCATAAACATATGTATGTACACATATGTATATATATGTACATGCTTAGATGTATAAAATAAACCAATAAATAATTCAACGGCTGCAAAAACATTTTTTATGTATGCACATATCGAGCCTTTGCTGCAATAGAGTCATAACTCAAAAAAAGTAGTTATGCAGAAGGCGAGTTTAAAGTTGCGCATTCGCTAGCAACTTAATGGTAAACGAAAATGTAATATTTGTCTCAAAAGTTTAGTATGCAAAATATTTCATATATACATACATACAGACATGTATGTACATTTTTATACTATTTATATATCTTAGGTACTTTTTCTTCACAACAGTAACTATTTGAAAATTTTTAATGCCCATCACTGTGTTGTAAACAGCTGTTAATTTTTCATAAATTATTTATTTATTTTATATATACTACCCAGCAAACCATTTCATAAGCAATATGTAACTCGTATAATAAACTTATAACAGATTTACTACAACTTTTAATAAGCATGATATTTATAAACTTTTTATATACAAAATGCAGTTTTCAAATACTTTACAATTTTTATACACTTACTTGTTTATATAACAATTTAACACATATATTCGGAAATGAGTCATGCTATAGTTTTGTGTTTGTTGTTTTGTTACCGGAAAGAGCAAATAGTTGAAAAGTTATTTAAAAAAGAAAAAGAGTGTGCGTAGCCTGACTGCAAATGGAGCTATAGAATTAAAGTATGTTTTTCATAAAATATGCATATCAAATGGCATAACCATTTCCTTTTAAAGTTTTTCAGATGTTTTAAATTCAATTGGAGTACGAGAAAACGAACTTAAGTTCGCCAAAAAGTTAAAAAGAATACCACATGAAACAAGTTTGTAACACAACAATAAATTTACTTAATTAAATAAAGAAAAGTAAATTATATATGTCTATTGTAATTATATTATTTTTAAATAAACCAAATGACAAATCCTGATGAAAATTATTTTTTATCTAAGCTTACAAAATTATTAGGAATCTAAGTTTATTTTAGTGACCCATTATTACTTATCTATTTTTCTCTAAGCTTATTAGATAAGCAATATTATCTAAAGGGGCGCTGTTCATTACTAAAAAATTGTTAATAAAATTTTTACAATAGTATTCACAACACTTTTTTAAGCTTAGAACTCATGTTGGTGAGCATGGCTGCATTCCTAAACGCATATTGCTTTGCAGTGCAACAATGTCAGGTATTCTCAATCGCAACTGCGTAAACTCTGACAAAGTATTGCATTCCTAAACTCATCTGTTTCGCATCTGATATGCAAATAAACGCAACTAGCGCACTATGAAAATCGTGTATGTTTCTTATAAACAACAATGGTGGAAAAGGATAGGTGCAAGATGATTTCGTTTTAAAACAAAAAAGGTATTAATTATATTGCTCGTGGAGTGTTTTCCAAAAGTTTTAGAAGTAATTTGTCTCGGTGTCATTGTAATTTTAAGTATGCAAAGCAAAGAAGTGTTTCTAATGATAATGTATTTGATTTACAGAGCTGTAAAATAAAATTGCTTGATTTTAACACTGCTTTGATGTTGCATAAAAACGTTTAGGAAGGCAGCCCTTGTTACAAGGGATTTCTAAATCGTTTTGGTTTGTTGGGTAATTCTGTTTTGTTTATGTATAGTCAAACCGTTTTTAAGTATTCTATAAGTACACCAACGGGCTAACAGTACGGTGCAGTACGGGTACGGTAGAGCAGCGCTCGGCTAACGGAGCCTTTAGTATAGAGTTCCTTCCAATAAGCCAATTCATTTGGGCTGCTTTTAATTTCATTTTCATGTTAAGAGGCGATCAAGGTGAACGCCTAGGTATTTGACTACAGTGTGTTGGGGTATAGTCTCGGTGTTTATTTGTATAGGCGGGCATGTTTCTCTCCGCAACGTAAAAGTTACGTGTACACATTTCTGCTCATTCACTTTTATCTGCCATTGTTTTAACCATGTTTCCAATTTTGAAATGTGCCCTTGTAGATTCCGTGAAGCTTCTACAGGATTTTCATGAACGTTTAGAAAATCCATATTATCAGCAAATGTTGACGTGTGAATGTTACTGCTTAACGGTAATTCAGAGGCATATATTAAGTAAAGTAAAGCACCCAAGATACTGCCATGAGGAACTCCGGCTTCAATCGACTGCGGAGGGCTTAAGAAATTGTCTTTACTAACAATAAATTTTCATTCCTTTAAATAGCTTTTTAAAAGCCTGACGATGTTTGCGGGTAGATTTTGTGTTAATTTGTGGACAAGACCTTCGTGCCATAGTTTATCAAAAGCCTGTGCGACATCAATAAAAAGCGCTGAACAACATTTCTTTTTTTCAAAAGTTTCTCTAACTACATTCACAAGTCTGTGAGTTTGTTCAATAATGTTGTGCTGACTGCGAAAACCGAATTGATGATCTGGATTACATTCACTTCTAGTCACTATATGAGAAAGCTTGCTCATATACAGCTTTTCAAAAGGTTCCGACGTATTGGACAATAAACTGTTAGGCCTATAGGATTCAACATTTTTGTATGATCCTTAAACTGTTTTTTGTGTTTGTAAAAGTTTTCTGAGCTGTGTGGTACATTCCTTAAGTCTTCTTTTTAGCTGAGGCGATCTGTAACGTTGCCATTCTCGTCGTGCTCTCCGTTTTTTAGTCAATAGCCTTTCTATATTCACACAAGAAATATTGTATAATCTCACTTGTTGTTTTGGTTGTTTGGAAGAAGCATTTAGAGCAGCTTGTTTAACATGTGCTTCAAACAACCTAATAGAATTTTCTATGTCATTAGGTGTTCTCAACGGCATATTTTCCGTATAATGAGCTCTCAAATATTTTTTGTATTTTTCCCGGGAAAATGGCAACACTGGATGATAATTCCCAAAAACTTGGACAAAAATTTCCTCAAAAATCCCAGAAATCCGGGAAAAGTGGCAACACTGGAAATTTAATAAATTTCCAAAGCGGCAACAGTGACTATATAGTCGTCATACTCGCAGTCTACATTAGAGTATAAACACAATGTTTGCGGTGCGGTGCGATTTCTCGTTGCGGGAGAGAGAAGTAAACAAAATACAACGGAAGACGGCGATGGCAATAAATTTACATTTTTATTAATTTATATGTGTATACATTCAAACTAGAGATGTGCAAGTGTCGTGAATTTTTCGTGTGACTCGTGACTCACGCGTGAATCACGTCATTCGTGATTACAAATTGATAAAATCACGCGTGTGTGCGTGATGGTGATTCAAAAATATAATACCGTGCGTGACCATGCGTGATTTTTTATTACAATTTTCACGCACTCAAAACAGTTCTATATGTTAAAATTTCCGTTACAAATGCAGACATTCTCTACATACATACATATCCATGTACGTACATACATATGTAGATATGAAAGTCCTTTTTGTTTTCTGTATGTTTAACCAGATAATGAAAATAACTAATGTGATATTTTATCTCATTGGTGTTATAAAATGTATGTATGTATATATCAATAAAACACTATCTTGAACCGTAGTATGTAGTATCTACATAGATACATACTCCTTTGGAAATCTTACTTTAACCTAAACCTAACAAGACTAGTACTCCTTTTGAATTCCTTTACATATAATTAATAAATTTAAATAACCTGCCTTGGCACACAGTGCTAGATTTTTTATATTAAGTTTATCCTTTGTATTGCTAATTTTGCGAGCTTTTTTACAAAATAAAATTTTTTAGCACCTGCTAAATCTTTTATTGCAAAATTTGTATTTCACCGTGAGCGTGCGTGCAAAATTATTCCCGTCGTCCGTGAAAGTACGTGATTAAACATATTGCGTTCGTGAGCGTGCGAGAAAAATATTTATGTTTCGTGAGCGTAATTTTACTCACGCGCACAACTCTAATTCAAACATACTTCAAAAACATTTTTTTTGTTTACTTTATTCAAAAACTATGGCAACATCAGAAAGAGAAAGAGTATCAAAAATTGAGAGAATAAGAAAGTCCGCAATGAAAATAAAATAGATTTTAATTTTATACCGTTCCGCACCGCAATAAAATATCGTTACATTGTGTTCAGACTCTTAGCCATCGATTTGTTCAGCCAATTAACAAATGCTTGTTCGCACATTATTTTAGCTAATGTAGACCACTGTTGTTCATGTTTTGTTTATGGTCAAACAGCGTTGTCAGAACATTAGTTCGTACAACCATGTTCAACCATCAAATGTCATTTTCCAATATGAAAATTGAGACAACAAACAAAAGCTATTTGCTGTCTCTGCCACTCCACCTTAAAATTGTGGTAAAACAGCACATGAACATTTACTAATATTCCCCACATAGAAAAAAATGAGCAAATTTAGTACTGTTATTCTGCTGGCGCTATGTTAATGTTATAACAAATAATAAGCTAATGTAGACTGCGAGTAAAATGTCTTGCCAACCCTGTTACAATGCAACTCGTTATTTCAATAGAATAAAACTCGATTTATGAAAAAGTGGAACGCACTGTTTTTAACAGCTGACAGCGAAGCTTTTTCTACACAATTAAAAAAAATTCAACAAATCCTTTGACACGCGGATGAGGGCTACGACTTAATAAATTTAACATATCTTCCTCATCACATGAGGAGGATGAATCCAATAATTGACTGACAGTCATTTCTGCACATATAATAGATGCGGCAATATCCATATTTTTAACATTTTTGTTTAAAATTGCTGAATATGTTAAAAAATTCACAAATTTATTTTCATACAATACGTAAACATGAAAATACAGCTGCCAGATAGCTGATTTATCGATCTGAACTTTTAACGATTTTTTCATATGAAGATTTTGTTATGAGAGCAATTTTATAACACCGAATCCAGTAAGATTCTATATTACTGAAAATCTAGCATTAACAATGTAATGTTTTCTCATGGCTGGCCTATGAAACAATAGAAATTTTAACTTTAAAACCTTAACTTTTTTACTTCCCAATTCCAGGCGATTTTTTTCAACTTCGTCTGGTAACACTATTTATAAACAAAAACCCCATGTTAAGGCGATTTATACCAGGTGGCGTTATTAGTGGAGATTATCTGCAGCTTTCTAACCAAAGTGTCAAACTCTATATGAAAAACTAAACAACAATTTTTTGTATATGCATTTTACATTACAGTTTGGTGAATGCTAGATCTTGTTGTACTAATAAGGCTACTTGGTATTATTCGCTTTGCTGTTTTGCAGGGCACTTACAACACTGCCGACTTTAACGGGGCAAAAAGTGCAATGCCTTCCACCATTATTGAGGGCAATTTTTTTAGAATCAAACACACTGCCCTTTTAGAGAGCAAAACATTTTTAAGAAACAAACACGAAAGTACACTTTATGCATGGAGATGTAGCATTTTTTTGTAGAAAAGAAAACACCATTAGTGTTAGGTCTTTTGTGTTAGCTTTTTTCGTTACGGAATTTCTTGATTTAGTCGCCAAAGCCCGCGAAAAAATCTATGCAATAGCTTAAAAGAAAAAATTATATAAAAGTAGTTTGTTCTTCATTTCTCCCTTTATATTTTTAAATATTGTTTTGTCAAATGAAATTTTCTTCTTTTGAAATCTGAATATATTCAATTAAAAATTCCTTAAAAACCATGTTTGAACGCATTCAATTCGACGACGAACAATATTTGAATATTTCGTAGTAAATAAAAAATGCAGAAGAAACAAATAAGTTTCTGCTTGCTACTCATCTCCGCAGTACATACATATTTATGTACATGCATACTTATTGTCTCTTTTATGTTTTGTTGAACACTAAAATTAAAAATTTTAAAATATCGCGCACAAGCACACTAACACATCGAACAAATTACAAGAAATTGAAAACTTTCAATTTCACAGCCTCATTAACCCTACGTCTTGACGAGAGTTAATTATTCGTAATACACGGAGTTCAAAAAAATATTTTTTCTTCACGCTTATGCGTGTTGTTTTCTTTATTATATTTTCTTGACTAACTCTAATTTTACAAATATCTTACAAAGTAATTTATAATGTTAGTTTCTTATCAACTATGTGCTTACAATATTTCTTATCATTATTTTAAACTGTTGTTTATGGTGTTTATCTTACATTATTTTTCTTTGTCTTATTATGAATAATTAAACATGTTTGTTTCTTTGTTTAGTCTATGTTTCTTTGTCTTATATTTTACATTATATTTCTTTGTCTTAAATATTTAAACATTTCATTTCTGTTTAATCTATATTTATGACTCATAATTATTTACTTAATATTATCATGTATTTCTGAGCATGCTATTCTTATCTTAAATCTTAATATTATGTACTACCATAGAGACTGACCTTAACTCCCCCCTGGGTTAAGCAAGATCGTCCCGATCTTTCCTAATGCGTTGTAATTCTATTTTGTATGCTCTGTTAAAATTTTCTATTTCCGTCTTCCTCCTACATTCAGTTATACATGTTGTAATTTTTATTATAAAGTAGATTATTATTGTTAGTAGTATAAGAAAAAATATACTGTAAAAGAAAGATCTAATGGGATGTTCCTCAATTGGGATTGTGAATTTTTTTAATGAATCTATATTGCTAAAAGCCAGTGTGCTATCAGATTCTATTATTTCTAGATTTCGAAATTTTCATTATGTTTCATATGGATAGCTTTGTTTATTGTGTCATGAATATTCCTAAATACCTTGTTATCTATCGTGACTTCGTCTGTATATGTTACTAAGGTTATACCAGTGGTGGTGATATTGTTGACATTGTGGTCTCCGTCCAGTAATATTGAGCCTTCGTCAATTTCTAATAATTTTTTGTTATATTCTTGAACCACTGTGCATTTACTATTTCTGTTATTGAGTAGTTGGATTATGCATGTGTCTGTTTCGTTATTTGTTTGGCATATGTTTCTGCCCAGATAGTTCTTGCAAAGCTTTACTCTAATATATTCTTTGTTGCATTCAGCGATTAGTTGATCTGTCTGAACTTTTCCATGCCTAAAGCTTATAGGTGTGAATTAAAAAAGGTTACAGTGTTTATTAAGTATAGGATATTTATACATTGTTACGAATAGCTCCCCTGTACCTGCTACGTGTACATCTGCATATTCCAATATGTTTATTATTGGTACCGAGATTAATTCATGTTCCAATATTTCCTTTATATCGTCCATATTCAAAGATTCTGTAAGATATTCATTATTCTTCGCGGCATTTATTGTTCGAACAAGTAAAAGTAGCTGCTCGTGCACTTCTTTTATAATGATGTGGTTTTCTAAAGTGTGGCCTTGTAATGAATCAATTAATTTCTCAAACCTAGAGTTCATTAAGCGTTGTTTTTCATTATTGTTTATTAATACATTTATTGCTTTTTCCATTTCTATGAAGTCATTATGATCTGGGTTTCCAGTGATAAATTTTAGTGCAGACCCTAGGAAGTTAAGTGATCTTGCATATCTTTTGTGCTCATTCAGTTGTCCTGCTAGTGTCTCAATTTTCTTTATCCAAACTTTTTCCTGAGTAGTAGGCTCATATTCTTTTGTAATGATATTTCTGTATGGTGTGAGTATTCTTGTCAAGTTAGTTACGTGAAAAAGATATGAAAATTCGTTGAATAGCAAAGCGTCTTCGGTTTTAGTTAGCAAGAATTTTCTATCTTCTATTTTTTTTATTTCCACGTCTGCTTTTATTGCTAATACGGCATTCACGAGTAATATTAGGAATTTGAGTGTCTTCATTTTTTAATGTATAGTTCTTTATGTTGTCCTTGTGTACAATAACTCCTCCCTGTGTTAAAATTGTGTCCTCACGATCTTCTTTTACTATGTGTTTTTTATATCTTGCGTTATTTTTCTTTCTTAATCCTGATATTTTTACTAGTATTTGTTCACCTGGATCAAATGTGCGGTGTTTTCTTCCCTTGTTTAATTTTTCCAATGTTTTTCTTGATGCTGTTTTTATTTTTTCTGATATGTCTTGTTGGTTGTATTCTATTCTACCAAAATGTATGTCGCTGGGCTTATGTTCTGTTACCGTATGTATCGATTCATTGAGTGCTTTAACTGTCCTAAATATTTCTTCTATTATCGTTGTACTATTCTGTATTTTGAATATTCTAGATAATTCTGATATTGTATTGTGTGCTCTTTCGACTTGACCGTTTGCTGTTGATCTATAGACTGGTGTTTCTACTTTCTTTATGTTGTATTTTTCACACATCTGCTTTACTGAAGGTGATGTAATGCAGGGTTCATTATCAGTCATGAGTCGTTTGCAGTTTGGAAAATTATTTGTGATTAATTCTTCTAGCTTATCACTCATTCGTTCTTTTGATTCACACTCTCTTATTGCTATGTATTTTGAATATTTATCTATTGCAACCAAAAATATTTTCTTATCGTTATAATATATATCTGCGTGTATATGTGTAATCCAATCTATTTCGAATGGCTTCAAAATTAAACGGAGTATTATTGTTGGTTAATATATCCGATGCTTGGCCTCTGATTTTTGATTTAATTATGGAAAGGGCTTCAGAGTAACGGCTTTGTCCTTCAAAATTTTTTATGTCGTTCATTAATCTTGATGCGTCTTCTCGCCATGCCCTATACTCTGTTTGGTTACCACTGAATGTTGGCAGGGCTTTAAATACTTCCAGAGAGATGCCAGAGGGCTGTTGGTAGTTTGTTACCACATCCTTGAGTTTCACCACTGGTGCTGGTTCTAGCAGCGGGTTGACACGAATACTTGCCATTTTCTCATTTAGTGCTTGGCAATATTGCTCCATTTCGAGTAGTCTTGCAGTGAGAACTGCCATGCGTTCTTCGTTGGTTGCCATTTCCAATGGACGCTGTTCGTCAAAGTTCCCTTCACGTTTCTTTTTAAATGAGTGCATGAATTTCTATTATTGTTGAATATTTTGCTTTCACTGTTTTTTTATATATATCCTGTTCTATGCAGGATTTTGTTGTTTTTTTCTTTTTACTAAACGATTTTTGATAAACTCTTTTTTTTTAAATAAATTTTTTAGATATTAAAATTTGTTGAGATTTTTTTATTTTCGTTTTCTCTATGGAAAATTTTATTTTTATTTTTTCTTCCTATGAAGAAATTTTTTACTCGCGTCCTTGGTGCGACAAGGATTCCACGATGGTCCGCCTCTGAAGGATAAGTATAATTATCCTCCTGGCAGGATCGCCAGTTAATTATTCGTAATACACGGAGTTCAAAAAAATATTTTTTCTTCACGCTTATGCGTGTTGTTTTCTTTATTATATTTTCTTGACTAACTCTAACTTTACAAATATCTTACAAAGTAATTTATAATGTTAGTTTCTTATCAACTATGTGCTTACAATATTTCTTATCATTATTTTAAACTGTTGTTTATGGTGTTTATCTTACATTATGTTTCTTTGTCTTATTATGAATAATTAAACATGTTTGTTTCTTTGTTTAGTCTATGTTTCTTTGTCTTATATTTTACATTATATTTCTTTGTCTTAAATATTTAAACATTTCATTTCTGTTTAATCTATATTTATGACTCATAATTATTTACTTAATATTATCATGTATTTCTGAGCATGCAATTCTTATCTTAAATCTTAATATTATGTACTACCATAGAGACTGACCTTAACTCGAGCAAATTATTTGTTATATTAATGAACAAAACGTCGGTAGAGCTGTTACCGAAAATCTGTTAGATCTTTGTTGTGGAGAGAACGGACAATGATTTTATTAGACTACCCCATATTATTTTGAGGTGGAGTGGCAGAGACAACAAATAGCTTTTGTTTGTTGTCTCGTTCTTTCATATTGGAAAATGACATTTGATGTAGGACTTCGTTGTTCTGATAATTGTTTTAACAACGATAATATTAGAGTAACAAAACAATAATATCTGCGGTCCAGACGAGCAAAATTTTTCTCCTGATAAATGTTATAAGAAATAATTTGGTAGTCCACCAGCCCTTTAGATGGAGTCTGCTAATATGCGTTGCAGTAGTTTCTCCAAGAGCTTGCCCGTACTATCCAGCATGTAGAGAGGGCGATATGCTGCCGGTTGCGTTCGGTCACCTCTGCCTTTGCTAATCAGCGTGAGCTTTTGTATCTTCAACTGCTTGGGAAAAGTACCCTGGGCTATGCAAGCATTGTGCACTTCGAGCACGTATCTCGCCGGTTTTCGTCAAGCAATCTAGCCGCGGTTTTTAACTCCTCCTCAGTAAAAGATGTTGGCATCTCCTCAGCATGGAGTTCGCGTTCTTCTTGCAGCGGAGGGTGTGTGGGGAACAGGTTTCTCACGATGTTTATTTATTTATTTAATTTGATTTAATATATGAATATACAATTCTTACAGACTACTTATGTACACATATAACAAATGTTTAATTATTTAACGAATACAAAATATTACGTTTAATGGTATTATTGTTAACGGAAAAATCAACAAAAGAAGAAAGTTTATTAAAATCTCTGCAACTTCTTATAAACGGATCAAAATAAGCATAGTTGGTTCTAAAGGCTTTAATAGAGAGCGGATAATAATATCGAGTTGGACGATGTGAAACATTAACCGAGATCTTCACAATTAAAAAATCTGAGGAAATATTACCATTTAACAAATTTAATACAAACATTACATTTAATATTGTTCCACGACTTTTTAACGATGGAAGCTTAATAATGCTATGTTGTAAACAAACAAACTGGTTTACTGCTAGATGAAGATTAACTCATTTATTGTTATTGACATTACTATCTACCTTAACTTATTAGTAGTATACTAATATAACATTAAGTGAGAACTTACTTACTAAGATAAACAACATTTCTGTACCATACTTCCTCCTCAGCATTGAATTGGACTACATTATTCTGATAACCTTCAGAACCGTATTTTATTCCTACATTTGGTTTAACTGATTTTGAATTGGTTTTCGCTGTAGCATTCGATTCAGTTAAATTTAACACGTTGAGCAACGTTTGGGGTTTGTATTGAAAAATCATTTCACCTGGTGTTAAGCCAGTTGACGATGTCGGAGTTGTTCTGTACTTTAACAAGAATCGGTCAATTCTTAGTTGTAAAGATTTACCTGCCTCTTTTTGATCCAGCAGAGATATCCACAATCCATTTTTGAAGGTTTGCACAGCTCTTTCAGCACTGCCGTTAGATTGGGGGTGGTATGGAGGAGATTTAAGGGGGAATATACCATTAGATTTACAAAATTCAACAAATTTTCTCGAGCTAAATGGTGGCCCATTATCAGTTACAATATAAAATGGCAGCCCAAACGTAGAATATATTGACCGAAGTTTTCCGATTACCACCGCTGCTGTAGTCGTTTGAAAAAGAATATCATTCATCAATTTGGAATAAGCATCATATAAAATCAAAATCTGATGTCCATTTAAGGAACAGAAATCAATATGAATTCTCTCAAATGGATATGTTGCTCGTATCCATTTTTATAGATTGGCCAGCTTAGAGTTTTGTGTAGACTGACAAAAATCACAATTATTATTAAATTTTTCAATATCTTGGTCTATACCTGGCCAGTCAACGGAAAAGTTATAGCGTTCAAACTATTTATACTGTCATATGCAATACCTGAGTTATAACCCATTGGCAGTCTTGACATCGCATCTGCATTAGCCATATCTTTTGCCTTTTTATATTTAATATCATACTAGTACATTGGTGAGAAAATAGCCCACCTTTGGAGACGATTAGCTGCCACCCCCATATATCTTTCATCTCCCCAAAAATTGCTCGTAAAGGCTGATGATCACTGTGTATGTAAAATTAAACCCAAAAAGATATTTGTGAGATTTCTTTACAGCAAATATAATAGCTAGTGCCTCTCTATGAAGCTGAGAATATTTACGTTCTGCAGCACTGAACGTACTTGATGCAAACATCACTGGACGTTCGTTCCACACCATCTATAACATGAGACAATACTCCCCCTACTCCATATGGAGTAGCATCCGCAGACACAATGATCTTTTTCGTAAGATCATAGTGTATCAATATACTTATGTTATTAACCAATCGCTTACTGCGTTGAAAAGTTTCACTATGCTCTTTTTGCCATGACCACCTTACCTTTTCATTTGTCAACTCATACAAGCAATGTAGTTCGCCAGACAAATTAGGAATACATTTATTATAATAATTATTCATCCCCAAGTATGACTTCAATTGAGTTTTGTGACATGGTTCTGGTGCATTAACAACCGCATCCACCTTCGTCGGGCTTGGTGTTATACCAATTCCACTTATTCGATATCCCAAATAATCAATTTCTGGTCTAAAAAATTCGCACTTTTCTAAATTCACCTTTACATTGTATTCTAACAACCTATCTAAGACCCGTACCAAATGGACTTTGCAGTCATCTTCTGATTTACCTCCAATTACTATATCATCAAAATAAGCCTGAAAATTTTCAATATTCCGTAAAATCTGATCGATTATCGAACAAAATATCTGGGGTGCTGTTTTTAGGACAAAAACTAACCTAATAAATTGAAATAAGCCGACATGGGTATTGATGGTTAGCAGTTCCCTAGAACGTTCTGAAACAGCGACCTGTACATAAGCCCCAGTCAAATCTAGTTTGGTAAACACTTTCCATCCTGTCAAAGATGCCAAAATATCATCTATACGTGGTATTGCGCTGTGTTCCATCTCTACAAATTTGTTTACGGTTCTTTTACAATGTAAGCAAAGTCACCTTTATTAACAATAACCAATGGGCTGACCCAATTGCTTCTTGTTACAGGTACTAACACCCCGTCATCGCATAATCTGTTAAGTTATTTTTCAACCTTAGCTTTCAGGCCATTAGGAACGGTGTTTGCTTTGAAAAAAAAGGATATGAATCATTCTTCAGTACAATTTCCGCTTTAAAATTTCTTATAACAGAATCGTTTGATTTAGTAAAGATCACACTGTACTTTTCCAAAAACTTCATAATATTTAATTTCAATTAGAATCAGTTGTTGCCAAATTAACGTTACAGAACTCATACTCAGTAAAAAATTTTTCCAACCACTAAAAATTACATCCCAGTAATGGGTACAAGTACATCTCTGTATCTAAAACGATCAATTTAAGAATAAAATTACAACGTTTAAAATTTACCTTAACATTAAATTCTCCAAGCGATCTAAATATATCACCAGAAATTAATTTTATAGGAAACTCCTCATTTAAAAGTTTATATTTAGAAAAATACTTGTAAAAATCTCCCTTATGAATTACGGTAACACACGCCCCTGTATCGACCTCAAATTCTATAACGATGTTCTCAATACATAATTTAAGTTTTAAAGGTTTAATTTTAAGAGATGTTCTGTTATTTATATAATTACACAATTGATCCTCTTCATCATTTTCTTCTACCAAACTCTTAATTTTCGGTTGCCCTTTCTTCTTTTTACAAAATTTTTGCCTTGCTTTCCACAATTAAAGCAAACCACATTCTCATAAAAATTTAGCTTTCCGTTACTCTCTTGTTTTTGGTAGCTACCATTTGAATTGTTGTGTACTGCGCTACTGCGTTGTTCTGTCTGTTCGCTTCTTCTTGACGTCTCATGCCCTTTTGTCATCAACGCATTAATATTCTCATCTTCCTCTTTGATCAGTGCTACGTTCCTTGTTGTTATTTCCACTGCACTTGCTAATTCTATTGCTTTTTGGAATTTTTTTAAATCACCTTCACTTTGCAATCGGTGTTTATTTTTTCATCTCCAACTCCACATACAAATTGAATCAATAAGGCTTTATCAAGAAACTCCCCAAATTCACAATATTGTGCTTGTTGTTTCAGCTCAATTACAAACTCCGCTAGGTTCTGACCAACACTTCTGTTGGTTTTAAAGAATTTATAACATTCTGCAATAACATTTCTTTTTGGTTTTAAATGACTTTTGAATTTATTCACCAGCTCCACATATGTATAGTCGTTTTCTGTTTTAGGAGCCGTTAAAGAAAGTATTACACGGTATAATTCTGCACCACCAAAACTGCATAAAAATCAAATCTTTTCGGTGTCTTTTACAGAATTCAATTTAAAAAGATGATCTAATCTGCGTGCATAAAGATCAAAATCTTCTCCTGATAAAAAAGGGTCTACAGAACCAAGAAATTTCGCCATTACTACTTCATCTACTAATGTTTCCTCATCTTTGTCTTCCTCCTTTACCACTTATTTGTACTTTTATCCTCGTCGCCAATGCTATGTTTTAAACAAACAACTTGGTTTACTGCTAGATAAAGACTAACTCATTTATTATTATTGACATTACTATCTACCTTAACTTATTAATAGTATACTAATATAACATTAAGTGAGAACTTACTTACTAAGAGAACCCGATATTAAATACCCATCAAATAAGAGTAAATCTAGCTTGATATGCCGGAAGATTTAATGGATCCTAATGTAAACGACGAAGGCAGAAAAAAAGAAACTGTTTTTGTACAGATTTAATGTTGTTAGTATGAACTTTATATGCTGGATCCCATATCACTGAGCCATATTCAAGAACAGGACGGACTAGAGATGTATAAAGATGTTTAGTAACGTATGGATCATCAAATTCTTTTTCCCAATGAATCCAAGGAGACAACGTTCTTTATTTACAGTTAGATTAATATGTTGTACACGCAAAGAAAAAACATGGTTGATGGATTCATAATCGCAAACTATCATTTCATGTTCAGATTAATGATTGCAGCTACTATATTTTGGAGCTTTCATCCAAGAAACATAATATCGTCATCATAAATCTCCCTCGGACAATCCCATTGTATGAACATAGAATGTTCTGCAAATGCATTATAGCAACTATGAAAATATTTTTTTAGACCAGCTATGTAAACAATTTGAATTTTACTTAGATTAAAGGTAAATTCACACGAATATCTTTTAAATCAAATTATATTTTTTGTTAAATATTTTTATTTTACACTTCATATCTCCTCGTCTTATTAAATTCTATAAACGACTGAAGTAACATACGATTGACAGCTATTTTGTTTCTTTTCAGAACACAAACAATGTATGGTCACAATAAACTTTAATTTTAAATAAACTTTAATTATTCTCATTTGCAGCAGCGAAAATACTTTTTTGATACATTCAATTTTTATGGGACGACACCCAGAATGATTATTTTATTGTTGCATCAAATATTTTAATAATTGAAGAATGTTTAATGCAACCATATTTGCTTCAATGAATAATTATTTGGTTGTGGCAGATATATGTACTTAGCTGACATGAAAATTTTGCACTCATGTCTTTTCTCTGCGTGTATGAAATTTAGTTTAGCATCAAATAGAATTCCAAGATCGGAAAAACTTCAACTTTATCCAGCTCATTACCACCCAAAAAATAATTAACGTTTATATGTCTTTTACGAAAAACGCACATATGCTTGCATTTTTTTATACCCTTCACCAAAAATGGTAATAGCCCGTTCAGCGTGACGCGAAATTAAGTAATTTCAAGTTGAAATTACGAACGAAATCTAAGGTGTTCATGCTGGTACATTTGACACATGAGTTAATTTTAAGAACAGCTGATAATATTATGCGTAGGTATTTATGCATGTACTTACTTTGCCATTGTAATATATACATATGTATACACTATTAAATTTCAAAAAACAAACAACTAATAAAAAATTTCAGTTTTAAATATTAACTTCAATATATTTTTTAAACAAACGTCACTTTTTTCTCGGTAAACACGGTTGTGCATTAGAGCACGGTTGGAACAAAAAGGGATTTTATCACAAAAACAGGGTTGATTATTATAATTTCAAGTTGATTTCGGCAAAATTAAGCAAAATTACTTAATTTGAGAATTGTCAAAACGCATGCAAAATAACATAATTTCAACTTGATTTCGGCCGAAATCAGAAATTACTTTATTTCGCGTCTCGCTGAACGGGCTATAAGGGTTTTTATAAGTTTGTCATTACGTGTGTTATTTCCACAACATTTATATGAGGTCCATATAGTATATATATTCTGGATCCTTTTAGATAGGGAAGTTGAATGAGCCATGTCCGTCTATAGACTGATGCTATACGTAAGAGCTGCAAAGCTATCGATTCGATAGTTTCGATAGTATATTTTGTTGCCATTGATACTATCGATAGTTTTTGATTCCTGAAAACTTGTCAATTGTGTATTTTTCGAATATAAAATCTTAAAATCTTTATCATTCCTTAAAGTAAAAAGAAAATTGATTTTTTAAAAACTTGCCTTTTATTTTCAATGTTTAATATACATATATGTATATTAGGGCGGGTCGTTTTGAAAATCGCACAAATTAAAAGGAAAATCGTATTCTAGGGATCAAAATAAGAAACTTTGCCGAAGGAACCATACCTCTACAATGTATTTTGATGTGCCGACTTTTGACCCGGAGGGTCAAATTTTGAAGAATCTCACTTTGACCCATTTAGATTGCCTCAATCGAGTCAAATTGTATGACCGACCCCCACTAACTTTGGAAGGCCGACCCACCTATACCAGTGGCACACCCCCTGGAACCACCCCTGGGGTGTTCCCCATACAAACATTTCAAAACATTACCATTTTTGGCACTTTACAAAAAAAAATCAGCGAAACGGCTATGTTTTTTTATTTTTGGTGTTTATTTTTCTCTTTAGAAATTTATTTAGTCAGAATGAAATGAAAACATTTATTTTACTTAGTAATAGAAAAGAAAATAAAAAAATTATTGTTTGAACTCTTTTTTGCTTTCAAGTCTGGGCAATTTCGCACGGCTCTCTAATGTCGTCGCCATTACAGCCTCTATATTTCCCGGAATAACTCGTTTGGAAACGCTAGCCTGCGATTGAACGTGTCGTTCCGTTCCTTGTATGTGTGATGGAATTTTTGGATCAAAAAACGGTGGATCTTCTTGATTTAAATATTCTTTCAATGTATCGTACGGAATGCTGCGCGTGAATGCTGGTTCAAATACGTTATTTATATCATTCAAATTGATCATTTCCGTGTAACTTGTGCAATTAAAGTTTGTATCTGGTTTTCTATAAACTCTAATTTCCGTTGGGTCTTCAACATCGGTTCGATAGCGTAGAGTTTTCTTTATAGCACAGTCTCGCTTTTCTTTCCTATCATCAAACAAAATTGATAGCAAGATATTTTCCGAATGCGCATAATATGAATTATCTTTAATTACTTTATTGACAATACTGCGTAAATGAGGTTGTAGAAACCGTGAACAACTAATGAAATTGAAAAATAATGCACTACCGTACACGACAGAGCTGTAATACTTGATATTGAAGTACGTTGCCACATAACATTTAATTATAAATTCAACCAGAATCAGTAAATTTTCGGATGGATTTTCCGTTGTCGCATACAATCGTAATAATCTATCGGCCTTGGTAAGCCAGCGAGAATATACAAGTTTCCCTGGTTTGATGTTAGCCAGATCCACCGAAACCACGCCGCTAGAAATTGCATGAGCCATTATAAGTACTTCGAATCAATTCAATTTTTTCTGGAGCAGGGGGCATATTTTTCAACTCAATTTTCTGAAAGCCGTCCACCACCTGAAACATACTTATAATAATAAAATAATTGAGTGATAGCAATAACTTACCGGAAGAGTTTCACAAGTTTCGATTTGACGGCTCAGTTTTCCGCTTGCCGATCTTGTTCCAGTGCTGGTTGATTTATCCAAAGCTTCAAACAAATGCCGAAACGGAAGTTCGTTTAAGTGTAAAAGGCAAACGAACCAATGCAATGGTCTTTTTTGCAGCAATTCGAATCGTCGTATAATTCCAACGTGCGGGCCAGTGTTTGTTGGCTCACCGTCAGTGCATATGCAAATTAATCCATCCAGTGATATATTTTTATCGTTGAAAAAATCATTTAATTTGGTTGTTTTGTGTTCAGCGGTTTCATGTTCCAGTCTATCTCAAGATATCCAGATGGGTTGGTAAATTAAGATCACTCAAATCAGTAGACACACCAAAAACAGTAACATAATGCTTGGGTATATGACGCATTGGGTTTTCGATAGTTGTTGTGGCTTCATCTTGCGGTGTACAGGATGGTGGATTCATTGTAATAGGATGATTGCTTAAATAATAAACTATGTAGCTTACGCTTTGAGTAGTTCTAAAATACTGAATTTTTATTATAAAATATTGGACTTAAATACTAAAAATGAGAACCTTAAAAGTAAATAGTACATATGCGTACCTGATTTTAGGCATGCTCTTTACTTCATATAGCTACATATTGTAAACACATGGAAGATATATTTTATTACCTAGCTATCAGGGATTACCAGTATTTAACCAGTATTTAAAAGCTTCCCGAGATATTAAGGTGTGAATAGCCCATATATTAGTACATATCCACCGACTCATCAATATTATTGGGCACTTCCAGTAAAGCTAGAGAGCTGAAACTCGGTACACAGGTAGGTCTTGGTGAGAAATTAACCAGAAAAATCTAAAAACGAGCCCTTACCACCCGGGGGGTCTAGGGTGCCCCTTCTTTGTATGGGGCACTTCCAGTAGTTTTAGAAAGCTGAAATTTGGTACACTGGTAGGTCCTGATAAGAAATTAACAAAAATACTTTTCTAAACGGGCACTTTTCACCTGGGGGACTAGGGTACCCTTCTTTGTATGCCCATGAACATCTGTAAGTATTCGCCACATTCAAGAAGGTGGACATACATACTATTACCGTGTCTCTGCCGATGTTATGTTCATGTCATAATCAAGTAGATGACTCGTGAAGACGTAGGGTAAAAACTGGGGCCAAATCACCGCATACGAAATCGAATTAACTATCGTATCGAATAACATTACGCTACGTGTCGAAGAAGCAAATTATGGAAAACGATGCGTCAAACTATGATACAATTCATTCGATATCGTATGCGATAATACCAAAATGAAAAATTTCGATATATTGGTGATTTGGCCCCTGAATTTTCTTATATGCAACCATGGTGTAATAATATAAGGTGTGCTTATCAACACAACAACAAAAAACGAAATGCATTCATTTTGTTTGTGTAAAAAATAGCCAATATTGTCAAAAAAAAGCTGTACACAAAACAAAACAAAATGTGGTTTGTATGTATTTAGTGGTTATGCAAAAACAAAAAGCATAACGTAAACAAAATTATTCATGATGGCGGCCAAAAATGTAAACAGCTTTCGACAAGACCGAAGAGACTTACCATTTTTTTGCAGATTATTTAACGGTCGAAACACAACCCTACAAAAAACCATATTCCTTGTTGCGCATACCTTATATTATTAGACCATGGCATGTATCAAACTGGGTATTACAAATAAATCTTGAAAACACAGCTGATCGACCTCAGCTGATTGACTTCATAATAACTTCATTAAGAACTCTGAATTCTGAGCTCATAAAAATGAGCTACTTAAGTATGTGCGTATGTACAGACATATATGATGAAGCACAGAAACAACAACGATAATATTTAAATGATGATATTTAAGCCAACGAACAACACAGTTTCCATACTGGCATTAGGGCATTAACTTTTTTACACTTTTTTCGAATATCCAAAACGGCATAGTATAGTCGTGTAGAACATTAAAAGTTATTAATAAAATATATGATAATTTTTTCGGATCGTTAAAAAAGTTCACGCAGGGATCGGGTTGAAGTTTGAAAACAACAACCATTTTTATCTCACGAAAATTTAAAAAAAAATATACACCTGATATTTGTATATATTCCTATGCGTATCACTTAAATGCTATTTTGGAATTTATCCACTGCTTTAGATTTAAAAATTTTTTTGAAAGCATAACACTGCCTACTGCCTGCAAAAAAATTTATAAAAAAGAACTCCAAGTTGTAGTATTAAAAATGAAGTAAGAGAAGTAAATTTGGCAGTACTTGTTTTGGATAACGGATAATGGACTGAAGGAAGTCCTAAAAAAATTTCATTTATGGCAAAATATTAAAATGGTTTGAATAAACTTCATCACTAGAAATAGCATATGACTTTGTTGAGAAATTAATAAATAACTTTGAAGAACTACAAACAAATTTTAGGCAAACTAATGAAACACAAAACAACAAAAAATTTCCCAAAATAAAGTTATCTGCGACACTACAAGTGTTAATACAATAAGCAAAAATGGTGTTGTTGCCCATTTAAAAAATTATTATAATTCAACATGTCTTCCTCCTCCACAATATATTGGTTGTCAGCACCACATATTGGACTTAATATTAAGACATGTAATGGACGAGTTGATAACTGAATAAACTTCATCACCAGAAATATCATATGACTTTATTGGTGAATTAATAAATAACTTTGAAGAACTACAAACAAATTTTAGGCAAACTAATGAAACACAAAACAACAACAAATTTCCCAAAATAAAGTTTAAAAGCATACCGCCACTTAGCAATGCTCGATGGAGTTCAAGGGCAATTCTTTCTATTTTATCTTTTATTCCAAAATACCGAACTAAACTATATCCAATTTGCCAATTTATATGTGGAAAATGGTATGATATTTGGTTTTCCGATCAGTGCTTCAATGAAGAAAATTACAAAGGCTTAGAACAATCATTGACCCAATTTCAAAAACCAAAGGCGTGTTTTGAAAGACACTGGGTAAAAGAACCTTCAGCAACTCCTTTGCAACAAAGGATTAATATTGTGCAGAGAGAGCAATAAAATTTGTACAAGATATATATATATATATATATATATATAAAGCTGTACACAAAATATATATATATATATCTATATATATATACGTTTGCGTTTTTAGACGAAGGCTCTTCGGTGACATTAATGGAACAAGATCTTTTTGAAAGCCTCAATTTGGCGGGTGAAAAGGAGCCATTAACGCTAAGGTGGACTGCGGAAACAACACGTGAGGAAGGGGAATCTGTTAAATTTTCTGTTACGATATCAGATATTGATAACAAAGCTGAATTTTTACTCAAAGATGTTCACACAGTTAAACGTTTGAGTCTGCATATGCAATCGTTAAATGTTGATAAATTAATAATTCAATATCCGTTTTTGAAAGGTATTCCAATAAAATCATATCACAACATAAGGCTGAAAATTTTAATCGGTGTAAACAACTGGAAGTTAGCAGTTCCACTAAAAATTCGAGAAGCTAACTGGAACCAACCAATAGCGTCGAATACTCGCTTGGGTTGGACGTTGCAAGATTCATCATATCAACAAGTGACGATGGCATTTTCAAATATACATACATGTGACTGCGAAACAAAGTATCAAGAACTACACGATCAAATAAAAAACTATTTATCAATCGAGACATCACCGGAGAAGAAATTATTGTCAGCCGACGATAAGCGAGTCTTAAATAGCCTCGAAAGCACATGCCAAAAGAAGCAAAGTCAGTACGAAGTCGGTTTATTGTGGGAGAGTGAAAATGTCCAGCTACCTGACAGCTACAACGCAGCGCTACACAGATTGAAGTGTCTTAAGAAGAAATTCACAATAGACAAAAATCTTCAGACAACAATACAGGACGAAATCAACAAGTTGGTTACTATAGGATACGCAAAAAAGTTATCTGATGACGAAATAGAATCATGTCCCAATCCTTCCTGGTATTTGCCCATTTTTATAGCTCGCAATCCAAATAAGTCTGAAAAGGTGCGTCTAGTGTGGGATGCAGCATCCAAAGTCAAGGGAGTGTCGCTAAATGATTTTCTTATGAGCGGACCTGATATGTTGACACCACTCTTACACATACTGATTGAATTTCGTGTTAGAGCTGTAGCTGTATGCGGAGATATATCCGAAATGTTCCATCGCATCAACGTGCGCGAGAAAGATATGCATGTGCAACGATTTTTATGGTTCAACAACGACGACGAGCAATCTAGGCCGAACGTATTCGTTTTGCGTGCTTTAACATTCGGTATATCCTATGCCCCTTGCATAGCGCACTTCGTTCGTAATAAAAACGCAGAGGCGTTCGCCGACAAATATCCTCGTGCAGTAAGGTCCATTCAGTTTCACCACTACATGGACGACTTTATTGATAGTGTAGACACAGAAAAAGAAGCAACGGAACTTGTTGCTAATGTGAAAACTATACACGCTGCTGCCGGCTTTAATATGCACAGTAGGTCAACCAATTGTATCTCACTACAAGACTATTTATGCTGCGACAGTACAAAAGAACGAGCAACGTGGAATTTGTGTTCAGTGGAGAAAATATTGGATATGTATTGGGACCCTATTCGTGATGTTTTAAGTATATCTTCAGGGGTGCAAGGCTACGTAGAAACGTATGTGATGGAAAAATTACCCCAACCAAGAGGGAGGTATTACAAGTTTTGATGAGCATATTCGATCCACTGGGATTTGTTTCAATTTTTACAATTAGCTTAAAAATACTTTTACAAGAGATTTGGCGTTCAAAAATTAAATGGGATGATGAATTGACTGAAGATTTATGCAACAAATGGCATCAGTGGACCCTTACACTGGCAAAAATATGAGAAGTGACCATTCCGACAAATGTGTGTAGTTGTTGTTTTAAAATTGTGGCTAGTTCTTTCAGACACAATAGTTTTGGCCGTATATTTTGTTAGCCAGTTTAAAAGTTCGTCAAATACTTTTTGTATATAAAACCATGAAAGGCGATATTCACTGTTTGTATAAGGGCAACTCTGCGTGCATCCGAACTTCTTTTTATCGAAAATCTCGCATAAGCGAAACAAAGTGTTTGTAATTTTATTTTACATTTCCGCTTAACCGAATTCGACTGTAGTAGACCAACTCATTTTCTATGTAAAGTTACCTTTGTAAAGCTATAGCTTTATTTCCTTAATAATATCCCTAAATAGCTTTTGAAAATGTCAAAAAATAATTTCCTAAAAAATTGTTAAATCAAAATTTATTGGATTAAAAATTCAAGGCAAAAATCTTATTTTTTAGAAAACATAAGAACATATAAAACTTTAGGGGCTGTGCACATATAACGTAACGCTGTTTTTAGAGATTTTATACCCACCCCTCCACGCAATCGTAATGCATTTTACTAATTTTTCATTGCAAAATTTCTAATCCGTAACAAATCTTTAACTCTCCGCACCCCTGGAATTTTACGTAATATGTGCACAGCCCCTTTGTGACTATTGTGGTTACTTAATATATTATTTTGTTTTCAAGTATAACATCATTCTGCTTTCAATAAAAAGCTTAAGTTCTTTTCAATTTATATTTTTTTATTGGGAGGAATTATTTATTCTATTCTGCCCATTGGAGAACGCTGTCATATACATAAAGTATATAGCACTGAAGAAAATATGAAAGTGCGTCCAAATATGCAGTTTTAACTTGCTTTTTATATTGTTTGAAATGTTATATTTATATAAGTAAGGAAAGCCTGTATTATATTCTGTGAATCACATATATATGCATTGGTGAAGGGTATATAAGATTCGGCACAGCCGAATATAGCACTATTACTTATTAAAATTCAGCTTCATTAAGTTCTGCTCACACCAGGAATGAAAAGAATCCAAATATTTTTGTAGGAAGTTATGATCTACGTAATTATCGTAGCTAAAAAATATTTTAACATCATCAGCATACAAAAGTATATACGAATATTTTATAATTTTCGGCAAGTCATTAATAAATAGCGAAAAAAGCAGAGGTCCAAGATTCTTCCTTGTGGAACACCAGTAGTTACAGCAATTGTTTTTGAAGTAACATTTTTAAAAACAACTATTTGGCTTCTATTTGTCAGATATGGTATTATCCAATTTAAGCAGTTTTGAATAAATCCCATATCATGCAAGTTTTTCACCAGGAGTGTATATTTCACATTATCAAAGGCTTTACTAAAATCAATATAAACTACATCTGTTTGTTTTTGTTGAACAAATCCGCTATTAATTAAAGTTGTAAATTGTAAGAGATTAGTAACAGTAGAGCATCCTTTACGAAAACCATGTTGAGAAGAAGATAATAAAGATGTAGTGTGATGATTTAGGTGGTCAGCAAAAAGTTTTTCAAAAAGTTTAGGTATTGTGCTTAACTTTGCTATACCCCTATAATTGGTGATATCGGATTTAATGCCAGATTTAAATAATGGGATACTAAAAGAGTATTTCCAATTATTAAGAAAGTAACCATGCTTAATTGATAGGTTAAACATGATTGCAATAGGAGCCGCTAGCGCATCTGCACATTTGATAAGGAAACAACTCGGTACCTTATCAGGTCCATACTTATAGGAAAATTTTAGTCTTTTCAAACAATTTAGAACAGCATCTTCATCAAGGAATGGAATGGATATTAGCTGGTTTGGCAGTTCATACAAATAGTTGGACGTAGAATCAATAACATAATCTTTAACATAGGTGTCAGAAAAGAAATCTGCAAACATATTGCAGATTATAAGATAATTTTCAGACTTATTTAACATCATAACAGGAGGAAAAGTTGTGGATCTTCGTTTCGAGTTGACAAAGTTGTAAAAAGTCCTTGGATTAGCTTTGAAATTTTTTTTAAATCTACTTAAATATGAATAATAACATTTTTGATTCAGTTTATTGTATTCAGTGCGAATAGCAGAGTATTTAGCATAATCATTGAGAGACTACTTTTGTAAAGCTTGTAAAGTTTATTCTCTTTATTTTTAACTTTTGATAAAAAATTGGAATTCCACGGAGGGCCAGAAAAATTAAAATCACTTTGTTTTGGAATACATTCATTTATAATTAAATAAATTTTATTATACAATTTTTCAATTACGCAATCAATGACTTCAGCTTTACTAACAAAATTGGAAATAGAAAGAAGGTCATACTAGTTTTTGTTATGTAAATTTTTCCGTTTTGAATTGGTAGCAGCTACGTGATAGAACCGAAACGACATATTTATTTCAATAGTGGGATGATGACGGTCCTCCGGTAGAGTGATTGGGATAGAACGTTCAATAGAAATGTCAGTACCTTCATTTACAAATACCAAATCCAATAGTTTAAGATTGTCATTATAAATGCCGTTTAACTGGTAAATGTTTAAATTAACAAACTGTTGACAAATTCAGTATATTTTAAACTATAACCAGATTTTAGTAGAGTAAAGTAACCATTAATTGATGAAAAG
The DNA here is from genome assembly GCA_947311025.1 of Lypha dubia. Taxonomy (NCBI): domain Eukaryota; kingdom Metazoa; phylum Arthropoda; class Insecta; order Diptera; family Tachinidae; genus Lypha; species Lypha dubia. The sequence goes on along the minus strand of OX371261.1, from coordinate 72,038,637 downwards.
TTCCATGATACGAGTATTGTAGGCATATTAAAATCACTAACGACAATGATAGAATTATTCTGATGTGAGTTATGAACAATATAAGTAATAGCTTCCGCATGTTGCTGGTAAGTTGACTCGGATGAGTTTGGAGGGACATAGGAGCAAGTAATAATAAATTTTTTATGTTTTAATTTAACTGATACACCTATAAATTCAATGTCTCCCGTCGTTTTGCGAAAAAAAAACCTCACGCAGGGAAGCAAATTTTTTTTAGAAATATTTTTTATTATTTATTTTTTGTATTTATACAATACTAGCTGATCCCGGTGTACTTCGCTACCCCCCTCGTTATAAAATAAAATGAAAAGTATTTATATACATATATGCTATTGTGACGATCGGTCCAGTAGTTAAGCCTATATTACGATTTTTAATTTTCCTAAAAAGGAGCGTGGTCCCATCCACTTTTCTCCCGGTACGTATTCCAATTTATGCCAATACCATATGTACCAAATATCATCGACATAGGTCAAAAAATGCCCAAAATATGGCGATTTAAATTTTTGGGTTATATGGGTGGTGCCACTCCTCTATGTCCAATCCCGCCCATATTTGCAGCAGCACTAAAAAAATGCACACCAAACCGACGTACCAAATTTTGTTCAAATACCGTTTTCAGGAGCAGAAATAATAGATTTTTAATTTGTGGTTTGTATGAGAGGTACCACGCCCCTTTGTCCAATCCCGCCCATATTTGCAGCAGCACATAAGAAATGCACACCAAACCGACATACCAAATTTTGTTCAAATACCATTATCAGGAGCAGAAATAATAGATTTTTAATTTGTGGTTTGTATGAGAGGTACCACGCCCCTTTGTCCCATCCCGCCTATATTTGCAGCAGCACTTAAGAAATGCACACCAAACCGACATACCAAATTTTGTTCAAATACCATTATCAGGAGCAGAAATAATAGATTTTTAATTTGTGGTTTGTATGAGAGGTACCACGCCCCTTTGTCCAATCCCGCCCATATTTTCAGCAGCACATAAGCAATACACACCAAACCGACATACCAAATTTTGTTCAAATACCGTTATCAGGAGCAGAAATAATAGATTTTTAATTTGTGGTTTGTATGAGAGATACCACGCCCCTTTGTCCAATCCCGCCCATATTTTCAGCAGCACTTAAAAAATGCACACCAATCCGACGTACCAAATTTTGTTCAAATACCGTTATCAGGAGCAGAAATAATAGATTTTTAATATGTCGTTTGTATGGGAGGTACCACGCCCCTTTGACCAATTGGACCGAATTGTAAATCTAAACCATCCAGGGACCAACTCAAATACACACAAAAAATTTCATCGAAATCGGCCCAGCCGTTAAGGAGGAGTTCAGTTACTAACACACTTTCAGAAGAATTATATATATAAAGATTAATGTATTAATTTATTCGATGTTTACATAGTAGTTTTAAATTAATATATTATTGGATGAAATAAACTTTAAGTTTATTGTTCGCAGTATATATATACACATATCTTGTACAAATTTTATTGCTCTCTCTGCACAATATTACTCCTTTGTTGCAAAGGAATTGCTGAAGGTTCTTTTACCCAGTGTCTTGCAAAACACGGCTTTGGTTTTTGAAATTGGGTCAATGATTGTTCTAAGCCTTTGTAATTTTCTTCATTGAAGCACTGATCGGAAAACCAAATATCGTACCATTTTCCACATATAAATTAGCAAATTGGATATAGTTTAGTTCGGTACTTTGGAATAAAAGCTAAAATATCAAGAATTGCCCTTGAACTCCATCGAGGATTGCTAAGTGGCGGTATGCTTTTAAACTTTATTTTGGGAAATTTGTTGTTGTTTTGTGTTTCATTAGTTTGCCTAAAATTTGTTTGTAGTTCTTCAAAGTTATTTATTAATTCCTCAACAAAGTCATATGCTATTTCTGGTGATGAAGTTTATTCAAACCATTTTAATATTTTGCCATAAATGAAATTTTTTTAGGACTTCCTTCAGTCCATTATCCGTTATCCAAAACAAGTACTGCCAAATTTACTTCTCTTACTTCATTTTTAATACTACAACTTGGAGTTCTTTTTTATAAATTTTTTTGCAGGCAGTAGGCAGTGTTATGCTTTCAAAAAAATTTTTAAATCTAAAGCAGTGGATAAATTCCAAAATAGCATTTAAGTGATACGCATAGGAATATATACAAATATCAGGTGTATAAAAATGGTTGTTGTTTTCAAACTTCAACCCGATCCCTGCGTGAACTTTTTTAACGATCCGAAAAAATTATCATATTTTTTATTAATAACTTTTAATGTTCTACACGACTATACTATGCCGTTTTGGATATTCGAAAAAAGTGTAAAAAATTTAATGCCCTAATGCCAGTATGGAAACTGTGTTGTTCGTTGGCTTAAATATCATCATTTAAATATTATCGTTGTTGTTTCTGTGCTTCATCATATATGTATGTACATACGCACATACCTACGCTTTTGTCTGAAACTTGTGAAATATTCGATTTTTATTCTACTGCGTATCAGCTGTTAGGACTTATATCTGGTCCGTTTGTTTACTTTTACATTAAAATGCAGTAAATGAGTAATAAATGAGTAAACAGCAGAATTTAATCTGAAAAAAAATGTTTGCCCAAAATAGTACGCGAACGGAAAAATTGTAAAAATTCGTAAAATTTAGGCAACAGCTAAAGGAAAATATAGGATATTTAAACAATTTATTCATCGGTACTCGATTAAATGCTTTTTATAAGGGGCTGTGCACATATTATGTAAACCTCCAGCGGGGTTAGAGATCTCCTTACGCTTTGCGAATTTTGCACTGACAAATTAGTAAAAAGCGTTACGAAGGGGGGTATAAAATCTCGTTACGTAATATGTACACAGCCCCTAACACAAATATTGTAATAAAATATAAACAATTTACATTATGTAATCTTTCCAATTTCATCTTTTTTTTATTTTATTTGTTTTTGCATATTTGTGTGTGGTTAAATTTATTCTAAGTACATGAATATTGGTTTTTGCTACTGACTATCGTAAAAAGATGTGCATTAATTACTAAGTACACAACTACTTTAGAAATTCATAACTCCAAGGAATTAAAATAACAACTCCACAAAACTGAAATAATTTTTTTTCCAATAAAAGGCATGTAGGTAATTGTTTCACAAACAAGTTCAATTTAATGTTAATTTACTTTTAGTTTTGTTTTATTTTTACTTAAATTTTCAATTTGATTAATATTTTAGTCACAAATTGCACACTTTTTGTTTGTTTACCTTTTGAAATATACTTCATCGTGGATTGTCAGAATGTAAATTGCACCATTACTAATAATGATCGTATGATATCTTGATCGTTATGCCTCGGAAGCTATCACCTAAAATGTAGTGGGCTTAAGGCTCGTGATGCTGATCCCCTTATGGATCCAGCAAAATCATTGCAAAAGTGTTGTGCCGGCTGTAAAATTATTAATGTCGATTTTTACAAATTTTTTTAAAGTTTTAAAGATGAGTTTGGAAGACTGTTTGATAATTTCCCGAATTTGGATAAATTTGTTAGCAACTCATCATCTATTCCCCAAATTACTTTTTCTACAGCAACTACTCCCCAAAATTTAGTAAATACTACTATGAGTCCATTGGATGCATACAGCATTGCTCCGTCTGCAACATCCAACTGTATGGCAACATCTGTAACAGACAGAATATTTTGGCTCCTTGTCGACACCATCGGGACCCCTTAACACTGATTTGGTTTCGACACAGAACAATTTACGACGTGATCTCCGTACTATTCCTCCCAGGAAAACGAATAAAGATAAATGCGATGAGCATAATACCATTACGAAAACTAATGTTAAAACGATAACATCTGCAAATAATGTTTTTAACACTGGCCCTTTAGCTGATATTGAAAATCCAAGTGAGTCAACTGCAAATCAAATAATATCCAATGGAATTCATCCCAGTTCTTTCTCGATTGGCATCAGACACAACTGTTGAGGATGTTGAATATTATTTTAAAGCAAAATTTGGTACCAATGCATTTATTTCTGTACACAAATTTGTTTACTCCCAACCGAGATCAATTACGTCTTTTAAAATCACCGTATCTGATGATGATTTTAGCCAAGTTGTTGATCCTGGTTTTTGGCCTATCAGTACATTTGCACGTGAGTATGTAGATAGTGGAAAACAAAGAGCTGTTGGTCATCTTCCCACACTTTCGTCAGCATTTGCAAAAAACTAAATAATCACACTGAAAATATTTGTCTTATTTATCAAAACTAACAACGTTACATAATCAAAGTTACTTTTTTAACTATAACATAATCGTATTTAGTGAAACCTGGGGGGGTTACTCTGTACTGCGATGCGAAAGCAAATGCGATGCCTAAAGTATATGCGATAACAGTACGAGTTGGTACTCTGTATCGCTTACGCAAACGCTTTCGCAAAATAATTTGAAAAAGAAGAAACACTGGCACCACAAAATTCACAATAGCGAATAATGACAAAATGAAATGTCAAAACTTAAAAACAAAAACATTTAAAATAAATGAAATAAACATGTCGTTTCCGTTCTATCATGTAGCTGCTTCTGGCACCAATTCAAAACAGAAAAATGTTTGCTTTAAAAGATCAAACTATAAAATCGTCATTAATGCATTACATAACACAAACTGGTATGACCTTCTTTCTATTTCCAATTTTGTTAGTAAGTCTGAAGCCATTGATTGCGTAATTGAAAAATTTTATAACAAAATTTATTTAATTATGAATGAATGTATTCCAAAACAAAGTGATTTAAATTTTTCTGGCCCTCCGTGGAACTCCAAACTTTAATGAAAAGTTAAAAAAAAGAAGAGAGGTGTCTTAGGACACCCGGTTACATTAGGTATGTGCCAAAAGTTAAAAAAATTTGGCCAACTATAAAGAAATTATACATGTCACATTGGGCCTTCAAATGTTATGAAAAATGTAACAAATGTAATCAAGCTGAACCACGTACCCTCTTTCATTTGGTTGTCGATGAGACCAGCAAACAAATTAAATAAGCATACTTATGTATATAATCATTGACTTTATTTTCTTTTAATAAAGTTCTATCAACAGTTTTTAAATCAAGGTACCATAAAATAGGAATAAAATAAAATTGAAATAAGTTCTACATGCCAATTATGTGTAAATAAACTAAGTAATAAAAGGTAAAGACTCTAGCGTGAATCCAGAAGAGGTAAAGTCTGGCCTTGAAGATAGTGGCTTCAAAGTTAAAAATGTTTCAAACATTAAAAATAGGGAAAAAATCCCCCAACCTATATTCAGAGTCGAGCTACAGCCAGGTGACCTGGAAATAAAAAAGAATGAATCGCACCCAATTTATAATTTAAAGTACTTGTTACACCGAAGAGTTACCGTTGAGCTTCCACATAAAAAACTGGACTTGCGTTAAGTTACACAGTACCGCGAGCTGCGACAAAATAAAAGGCGATCCCAAGGCGAAAAAATGTGGCAATTGCGGCGGAAATCACACTGCCAACTATAGAGGCTGCCCTCTTTACTCGTTTTTTAAGAATTCATCAAACAAAAAAAAAATAATGCTACTCCCGCTCAGCCTAAAACCCTTACCCAGCAAAAAATAATCAAGTTTTTGGAAGCAGTACATACTTTTTCTGCCTTAAGAACGTGCTTCGTATTAAGCAGATATGTACTATCTTAACAAATGCAGAATTGTATGGCAGAAAATGTAAAATGTTTTGAGAACTTTATTTAATCAATATAGAAACAAAAACAAATAACACTAAGCAAATAATCTCTATACATGCTCCCTTACACTAGTGCATACTAGAAAGCACTATTGTAAGGCAATGATTAAAATTGTAAATTTTACGAAGTGTAACGAACATAATAAGACGACAGTACGAATGTTTGAATGATGCAATAAAAAATTAAATATATATAATTCAGTTGATATTGTTTTCGTTCCATGAATTTACTTCATACACACTGCTCTGAAATAAGCACTTAAAAAGAAATGCTCCAAAGTGGGACATCGCGAACAAATATCATGCCATACGTAAGCAGGTTTGTAAGCTAATATCACCTGATATTCCCTTACAAGCCTGCTTACGGCGAAGCAATAATTTTTGCTGGCTATTAACTACCCAGCTCAAGTTTTCAAGTGTAACGCGACTAGTGCTAAACAACAAGCTAATAATAAATTTTCATACGCTAGTATTTTAAAAAGCAACCAGAGTACGGCGCAAAAAACCGTAAATGTAAATGAAGACTCGGGGTCTAATTTAAGTCGTATTGAAGCCTCCATTGAGAGCTTAATTTACTCTCAACATGTCCTGTATGATGCAGGAAATGTTGAAAGTGCAGTCTACCTTGTTGCAGGCTGTAATAAACAAATCATGACCTTAAAAATCTGTTTTTGGAACGCAAACGGCATTTGGTAACATAAAAATTAAATAGAATATTTGTTTCTGGATAAACAAATCGATGTTACGCTTGTCTCAGAAAACTATTTGACGTCTCGAAGCTATTTCAGAATTAGTGAATATTATTTTTACGACACAAATGATCCTCGAAGTAGAGCTTGTGGTGGCTCTGGAATCCTAATAAAAACTCGAATAAAACACTACCTGCTAAATGACTTTCGTGAAGAATATCTTCAAGCAACAAACATCTGCATTGAAAATTTTTATCAAAAGCTTGCGATATCATCTGTTTATTCTCCTCCCAGGTTTTCAATTTCAGCGAGTCAATATACCGTATTTTATACAACATTGGGGTCCGATTTCTAGCAGCTGGCGACTACAATGCTAAACACACATTCTGGGGTTCACGTTTAATCATTCCTAAGGGACGAGTTTTGTTTAACGTCGTTTTTAAATGGGTTTGAACGTAGTGTCAATTGGTCAGCCAACATACTGGCCAACAGATCGACAAAAAATTCCAGATGTTATTGACTTTGGAATAGCGAAAGGTGTACCCAGCGAGATGGTTAAAGTTGAAGCATCTTTGGATTTATCTTCAGACCACTCTCCTACAATTGTCACTATTTACTCTCACATAACTGTAACTCCAAGTGATTTACCGATGACATCTGCACGTATTAACTGGCTGAAATACAGAAAATATCTTAGTGCTTATTGCTCGGAAGGAATAAAGCTCAGAACACCTTCTGATATAGACGATTCCCTCAGGTTGTTTGAAGCGCACGTTAAACAAGCTGCTTTTAATGCTACTTCAAATAAAACAAATCAACAAGTGAGATTTAACAATATTTTTTCTGTAGATATAGAAAGGCTATTGATTGAAAACGGAGAGCTCGTCGAGAATGGCAACGGTACAGATCGCCCCAGCTAAAATTAAAGCTTAAGGAGTGTACCAAGCAGCTTAGAAAAGTTTTGCAAACAAAAACAAAAAACAGCTTCCCTTCAAAAATTTCTTCAAGAACTAGATGCAACACCACAAACAGATTATTCACTGTGGCGTGCAGCCAGAGGACTTAAAAGGCCGGTGATATGTAAACCTCCATTACGAGCTTCAAATGGTGATTGGGCAAGAACTGATGCTCAAAAAGGTGCTCTTTTTGTTAAGCAGTTAGAAAAAGTATTTACCCTGAATATTTCTGCTGATATTGTTGAACTGCCACCAGTCGTCTCTTTACCAGAAATTCCGCTAAGATTTAATATTGTGGAGATGGAAAAGGCTATTACTAGTCTTAACACTAAAAAAGCCCCAGATGTCGACAAAATAAGCAACAAAATGCTGCAAGAATTACCATATATTGCAAAACGAATAATACTATTCATCTTTAATAGTATTTTAAGACTGCAATACTATCCAACAGAATGGAAGGTTTTGATGATTACTATGATACCAAAACCCGGCAAGGATCATACAAAGGTTGAATCCTATCGGCCTATCAGTTTATTGCCAAATTTGTTGAAACTTTTTCAAAAACTGTATATGACCAAGCTGACTCCTATAGTTACTAGCAGTGGATGTTTCCAGGGGGTAGATTCTGGTTCTGCGATAACGTGAAATGTAAACATTTTTCTCGTTTACATTTTGTTTCTGATTCCCGTTCTATTAAGAAATTAAAACAAATTAAAATATTTTCACAATGAGAGAAACAAATGGAATGAAACATTTTTTTTCTCAGTTTCACAGCAAAACTGATTCTCGTTTTATGTAACTGCGAAAACAAATGTCAAAACATTTTCATATGACGCGTTTTTTTTCACTTAAAATTTGTCAGCGAAAATGGAAAAAGCAGCAAAAGGCATGCGCACAAGCATAAATCAAAAAGAATTTTTATTGATTTTTAGAACATATGTACATAAATGTCGATATTGCAAACGATAAGTATGTATGTAATTATGTACATATGTATGTATAGAGTTGAAAAATTAAAAAAATCATTTGAATAATTGATTTATGTATACATGCGTATGTACATGCATACATACATATGCATATGTATTTACAGATTTGTTACTACATTTAAAAAAAATAATGCATACATTTTCAACTTTTTTACATTTATCCCAATGTACAACGTAATTTATTTTTGTTGTTTGACAATTGTATAGACCCAAGCAGAGAGAAAGTTGGTGTCGGCTTAAAAAAAATAAACTAAGAGGCGGCTTAAACTTATTTTGGAGCCGGCTGCTTCAAAAATACATAAGGCGATAGAAAATCGAAAAGTAATAAAAACGTATTATGCAGTAAATCTCGGAAAAGCATAAAATTGAATATCTAACACATTTGAATAAACTCGGGCTAAAACTAGAAAGCAATTAGCATATGTTATGGAAAATGTATCAATAAATAGAAATAATTAAAAAAAATTGTATTCGACTGAGTGCTATTTTTTTTTTGCTATTGATATTTCCGATTTTACTATCGATTGAATGTTTGTACTTAAGTAAGAAAATTTTACCTTATTACAACTACTCAGGAAATTTGTTGTTATTACTTTATTTAAATTACTACCTGCAACCGCGGCGTCGCCCGCCCGGCTTTAAGTTTTGATTTACTACTTATAAAGTGCCCTGGAGACGATCAAAGAAACTCGTCAATCAGTGCAAATGTGTGAGTATCGTGTTTTTGTCGTTTAAAGGGAGACGTACAAATAAAATCATCAATCATCATTTTTGTTGTGACTTCGCGGCGTCTTGTGCAATTTTTTCAAAAAACAAAAAAAAAAATACATGCGTTTTACACTGCTTATACACAAAAATACCAGAGCATAAAATTAACAAGTATGCGTGTGCTGCCATCTTTTTACTCATTACACTTCGATACAAAACAACTGACATTTTCTTTGTCAATCACAATTGGAGACTATCAAAATAATATATCACAAGATTATGGTTTTCATCCATCAGAGCCGACAACGTATACGTGTACCCGATAAAGCACGACTGCACGCACACACTTAATACGTTGATGTATTTTTTATCGTCTCCAGAGGGCACAAGAGAAAGGTTAAATAAAACATTTTTAAAACATCTAGAATTAATCCCGTTTAAAAATTTGTTGCTCTTCGCAACATGCATACAAAGTAAATAAATAGAATTAAACTAAAGGAACGGTTCAAAACTGTATTTTAAATATTATCGATACCGATATTTATACCTATCTATATTTTCGATATTTTTAAACTACTTTTATTGTCAGAGTTTTTACCATTTGAAATTATAGTATAAAAGTGTGATTATACACTATTTTACGATTATATATTTTTGTCAATAAGACATTAAATAATATCTCCGATTATATATACAAATATATATATATATATATATTTATTCCTTATTCAACTTGTAGGATTAACTCAGTATCTGTAATGATAGACTATTAATAAAATTGCCTACTTATGTAGCCGCCTACGGCCGGGTTCATACAATTTCTTCACCACCGCTAATTTGTTTATTTAATATTTTCTAATTTTTTTTTTTTCAATTTTCTATAACATAAGCTATGTATAATATGTAATATATGTTGAAAAATCAACTGCAAAATTTCAATGAAGAATAGCATGTTGTAAAAGCCGCAAAAGCAAGTAAAATATATTTGCATGCGGCCTTACAGCGCATCGAAGTAGTTCAACTTCGTTCTCTGTGTATGACATTTCAAGTTGAATAACATGGATATAAAGTTACACTGCAACAAATGGAATGAAACACTTTTTCATAATATAATAGCCTTTTTCCACTAGCATACATTTTAGAGGAATGAATGGAATATGTTGAAAATGTCAAATTGCATTTCCATTGGCAACATCTAACATCTACCATCTTCTCAGCTGTCAAAAATATAAAAATACTTACAGCATAATTTATTGTGGAAAAAATTAAAATGAATTTTGAAGAAGCATTAATAATTGGACTCGTTCATAATTTACAAGAACAAACAGAATTGTTAATGCAGTGTTCAGAAAAAAGCATTAACACGAACTTCTTATATGAATTCTTTGGTTTTTTATTTATTTAAAGTTTTTATATGCATATAAAAAAAGCGATTCCCTGAAAGACATGAGAGTTCTTTCTTGTTCCTCTCAACTCTTTTTTTTTGTCCTGCCACAAGTCCAGCAACATGTTTTCCAAATCCTGGTTCCATACTATGCGACGAGCAGTGATTTTCTTTACTAAAACCAAAAATAAATTATTATATTTAAATATGTACAACATATAAAATAAAGTTAAAAAAAAGTAAAAACTTACGTGTGCCACTCATTTTGATATATTTTTCTTTATTTTTTCTTACACAACTATGTATACATACATATGTCATTCACAAAAAATTAAACTGTCAATATGTATGTATCTGTCATTTTGCTAGAGATGACATTAAAATTATCGGAATATGTTGATTGGGACAAAATGATTTATAGCCTTTTTCCATTACGCAACATCTAACATCTACCATCAATTTGAGAAGATGTTAACATCTTCCCATAAGAAATACACAGTACTAAAAGTCATAGCCTTTTTCCACTAGCATACATTTTAGAGGAATGAATGGAATATGTTGAAAATGTCAAATTGCATTTCCATTGGCAACATCTAACATCTACCATCTTCTCAGCTGTCAAAAATATAAAAATATTTACAGCATAATTTTTTGTGGAAAAAAAATATATGTTAAATTAAAATGAATTTTGAAGAAACATTAATAATTGGACTCGTTCATGCTTTACAAGAACAAACACAACTGTTAATGCAGAAAATTTGCGATCCATTATGAAAGATGAATATGAAGATAATTTATGTATGTATGTCATTCATGTACATATGTCATTTATGTATGTCATTCCCAAAAAATGAAACTATCAATATGTATGTATCTGTCATTTTGCTAGAGATGACATTAAAATTATCGGAAGATGTTGATTGGAACAAAATGATATAGGAACATCTTTTAAAGATGTAGAAAGATGTTGACTTTTAGTACTGTGTATTTCTTATGGGAAGATGTTAACATCTTCTCAAATTGATGGTAGATGTTAAATGTTGCGTAGTGGAAAAAGGCTATAAGCATTAAACACATTCGCCACAGCAGACTACTGACTACCACCTGTCAAAATTAGAATACATGTGTGCATATGAGAATGATTATATTGAAGACAGCAAGGCAACACGGCAACAGGTTTTTGTCCATGCTACTTTTGTCGTGTAGTCGAATTAAACTAATTTCTATTTCTGATGGCCACAAAACCAAAACAGTGTTGACAATATACAAAATTTGTAAAACAAATTAGTGATTAGAAATATTTTTTATTGTAGGATAAAAAAAATATTAAGAGCCACTAGATTTTTCTTTCTAATTTAAATAATAATTTAATTTGGCGAATTCAATTCGCTGTATTCAATTCGCCCCAGCGAACTTTATTAAAAAAGTAAAAGCGCTAAATACGCACCACTGTAATATACATAACGCTGCCTTTACACATGAAAGTAGTTTCATGAAATTTCTGTATACGTATTATAAATAAAAATTGTGATGAAATAGACGACTTTCTTGAAAATTTCTTGTCTGTTTACAGAGGAAAGTGAAAGTTCATTTTAAATATGTCGTCGATGAGAAAGGTTGCTAAAATTACTACATAAAAAGAGTTGCCAATATACATACACATAGACATCAATAGGGCAATAGTTGGAAATAATTACAATTGATAATTTTTTAATGAATTTATTATTACAAAACAAATGAAATGGCTTAGTTTTGTATATATAAAGAAAAATACTGTAATTATATTCATATATATGTACAAAATAACTAAAATGTTGAATTATCCGTTTAACACAATCCTGTAACTGTGTACAAGTCTGTTTAGTGGGCAACACTGTTTCCCGTTCTGTCATTTTACTTTCAGAAAGTGTCAGAAAATTACTGTCTTGAAAAATTCGTTGAAAGCTGAGTGGAAAGTAGAAAACGTTTAAGTGTGTTAGTGAAAAAGTGTGAGTGTATTGCGACTTTCTTGCAATTACTTTCATGTGTAAACGCTATGTAAATGAAACGTTGCAACAATTCAGGATCAGCTGTTGACTGTGTATCTGTCGTATCCAAAATAATTAAGTAGCTGCTAAACGGCTACAACGGTAGTTAGCAGCATTTGTGTTCTTGTATTCGTGTAGTCTGCTGTGGCGAATGTGTTTATGTATACCAATAAACGGGAATCGCATTTTGAGCAACTGCGAAAAGATATTACGTAAAGTTGTAATGAAAACGAAAATGAAACATTTTTTTATATTTCACGTTATCGCAGAACCAGAATCTACCCCAAGATCATCAACTCGGTTTTCGCAGTCAGCATAACATTATTGAACAATGCAGTAAGAGAAACTTTAAAAAAAAAGAAATATTGTTCAGCGCTTGTTATTCATGTCGCACAGGCTTTTGATAAAGTATGGCACGAAGGTATTGTCGACAAATTAACACAAAATCTACCCGCAAACATCGTCAGGCTTTTAAAAAGTTATTTAAAGGAACGAAAATTTTTAATTAGGGAAGGCAATTTCTTAAGCCCTCCGCAGTCCATTGAAGCCGGAGTTCCTCAAGGCAGTTCTTGGTTCCTTTACTTTACTTAATATATGCCTTTTACTTACCGTTAAGCATTAACATTCACACGTCAGCATTTGATGATGATACGGCTTTTCCAAGCGTTCATGAAAATCCTGTAGAAGCTTCCCGGAATCTACAAGGGTACATCTCAAAATTGGAAACATGGCTAAAACAATGGCGTATAAAAGTCAACGATCAGAAATGTGTATACGTCACTTTTACGTTGCGCAGAGAAACATGCCCGCCTATACAAATAAACACCGAGACTATACCCCAACTCACTGTAGTCAAATACCTAGGTTTTGTGGTCTTCTAGGTTTTTTCAGATCATTTTGGCTGGCTGATGGAGGTGATATTTTATTGGAAGATGTTGGCTATTAGCTAGGCGGTCTTCCTTCTTCGGTTGCTTTTTGGCCAGTTGGACCTTTATTTGCTTCTAAATGTTGGGGTGCCTTTTGGCCAGGCGGAACCTCTCCTTATACTCCCTACAAGATGCTTATTATTTTACAGCACTCTTGGAACTGGCACGTTCGCCATGTAGTGAATTGAAAAGAAATTGTTTGTTTCTTTTTGTCTGAGCTCACTGAGGAGCTCGCAAGACTGTTGATTTATTAGTTTATCTTAGAATAAAATTACACCAGCTTATATACTACTTATGAGAAGAATTCTTAGGGGTACCTTAACCTAAGAGGGAAAGAAAAGATATATATATATATATATATATATATATATATTATTGTTGAGTAAACATATTTTAGTTTCCCACGGTTTACGTATGGCATGTGTCTCAACAGCTTTAAAGTCCAACGAGTGCATACCTGAATGCAACAGATTTTTGTTTAAATTTATAAATAAGCACACACACGGATTTCAAAAGGGATGTTCTACTTCTACAAACTTGTTCCACTTTACAACCATAATTAATCGTGGAATTTTTCATAGGAATCAAACAGATGTCGTATATACAGACTTCAGCAAAGCCTTTGATAAGGTAAATCATTTACTACTTTTGAAGAAACTATGTTTGTTGGGGTTTACAGAACCTGCTATCAAGTGGATTCAATCATATTTATCAAACAGGACAAAAACTGTTTGTTTCAATAACATAAGACAAATTTTAAAAATTCAACAAAGAAGGACGTGTTTTTTAAATTATAAAATATTTCAATTATAAAGAAAATATAAAATTTTAATTTATATAATGAACAAATAAAGTCGATGTGACAGTCTGCTAAATTTTTTGCACATTTTTTCGCTAATAACTCAAAGTAATAAAGTAAATTAAATTAAAGAAACCAATGTTTTGTGCATTATTTCGTTTTTTACGAGGATAAATTGGAAACTAATAATAATTCTTCATCAGCGTACATATATAAGCTCCGTTTTTCTCTACATATATACATATAAGCCCTGCTTGTCTTTATACATAAGCTCCTTTTGTCTTTATAAAAGCTCTGTTGCTTTTACATATATATAACTTTATACCTGGTGTGACGCAAATAGTTATATATAATACTTTTGAACGCCCCTTTTTGTTTTCAAGCACATTCAACATACGTACACCTATAAAATCTATTCGAACAGTATATACATAAGTGCATACATACATAACCTAAAAGGGGCTATACTATTTGTCAATAAACGAATGATATCCTGTAAGCTACCGGCACCATTGTTTTGCTATCTTTTGGAGTATAGGGCTTCTTGTTAACAATATCCTGGAATAAGTGTTTGCTATCACTGTAACTTGGAATCTACTGTTCTTTCCTACACATACATACACACTTCTTTGTGAGTACTATATCTATTCATAAATAATGCCGCCTGCTGTCAAATGTGGTGTGTGTTCCAAGAAAGTTACGGAGGCTGAAAAGGCGGCTAAATGTAACCTATGTAATGCTTAGATTCACACGGTGTGTGCGAAGATTTCTAATAATTTATATGACCTTATGGGAGTGAACGAATGCATCAAATTTAATTGTCCACGTTGCAGCACTAGTCCTACAAAACATGATGATTCCACTTTTAAAAAATATTTGGAGCAAATTGACAAAATAGACAGAAAGTTCGAGAGTAGTTTCGGTACTTTTGCGGCTGAATTGCGCTGTGAACAGAAGGCACTGAAATCCCTGATTGAAACGTCTGTCTCAAAACTTCGTGTGGAACTCGGTACTGCTATTAATGATTTCCAGAACAACATAGAATCCGTTAAAGAAAACATAAAGAACGTTGAGGCGAGTGCTGGGGGAAAATATTCTAAGCTTTTCTTAGATGATAACAAACTGGAACGGAGAATAAATCGGGCAGACATCATCATCTCTGGATTGCCCACTGGCATAAATTATCTAATCGATCCTGTCATGGCGATATGCAAGCATTACAAAATTGCCGCTGATAAAAAAGACATCTGCCATTGCCTGTATTTGCAGCAGGGCAAATCTGTTTTGGTTAAATTCAGCAGTGTGTTTGTGAGAGATGAAATCATGAGAGCCTACTTCAAAAAACCCAAGCTCCAGTTGTGTAATATAATCAAGACTGACATTACTGCTAGAGTGTACTTGAACGACAACCTCACAATAAACACGTGCACAGATATATCTGCTTACACCAGTTGGTGTTTTTTTCTGCTTTGAGTGCGTATTGTTAAGTAGCTTTGTGTTTTTGTTACAAGTTGGTATTGCTATTCTCTCTATTGAGTGTGGTGCGTATTAATAAAATGAGAATGGGAGAAACACATTTATTATATCTGTTTCGCTGAAACAGATATAACAAATAACCATGGTTTTATATTGGTATTTTTGTTACTTTTCTTGTTCTAGTTGCAACCGTATGTACATACGTACAATTTATGTGCATATTTATGTATGTATGTAGAACTAGTGTCAACGTTGCATAAAACATGGGGAAAGGTTTAATCTTATACATATATTTTAGTGTTTTATTAAAAACAAATTTAACTGAAAAAACGATAATATTAGTTATTATTATCGTAGTATTAATTAACATTTTTAGTTTCGTTTTTAGATGATGGAATAGGTATATTTAAATTGTAGCAACAAATTGTTATTAAAAATAAAAACAATTAGCCAATTCAAACTGAATGTCAACTGAATTGGCTAAATATTATCAATAGTTGTATATTTTCCAACAGTACGTTTTATTAATTTAAGAACAAAACTTTGTTCATAACAAAAACAATTCAGTTCTTTGAGCTTATAGCGTTAATATATGTACATAGATATACTTAAGAGTAAATAATGCAATCCTAGAAGGACAAACATTAGCATAAAAATAAGAATTTGACCTTTAACACAAAAAAAAATCTTTTTTTGTATTTAACTTAGAAAACATCATTAGTTTTTGGTCAAGTTTACGTTAAAGTTAAATTTTAAATCAAAATTAAAAAAAAAATATTAATAAAAATTCAGTTTAAAATAAATATACATATATATATATATGTATATATATATATATATATATATATATATATATATATATATATATATATTGGGTAGTGATCATACATGTGTGATTATCATGAATGCAGACCATACCGCACAATTTGCAATTTCGATGTGTGCCGCCGCGCTAAAGGGTGACGCCGTGGGTGATAGGTAGCAATGCTAGCTTAGTAGTCCGAAAGTTGTGTTGGTTCGATTCCTGCCAAAGACTCTGGATGTGTTCTGCGGACAAGCTTGGCGGGCTGTATTTGTTATGAACAAACAATTGTAAGCGCGCATGGGTAACTTAATTGAGTCACTGAAATTTTATCAATTTTAAAAAATATTGCTCTTTTTATTTAAATATTAAAACATAAAGATTGTCAGCAGCGTTGTCAACTTTGAAATTTCAGAAGGCACCAAAATGGAAAAAAACGCGCCATTTAACAAAAAAACGCACCAAGTTCAGAATTTTTTTTTATTGAAAATTTTAATTGAATTAATTTTACGTCTTTACAACATTTAACTTTAGTCCAAAATTCTAATGTTGATATAATATTGTGCCATTACATGAAATGAATCATTCTCCACCCTTTTTCAATACTAGATAATATTTCGACATCGGATTCAAATTGTACTACTAATGGGATGATATCATATTTGTAACGGGATAAAACATTTTGTACAATATTGGTTCTTGTAGCTACATGGGCTTAAAGCTGCAATGTGTTTCCGTGTTCCAGCATGCCGAACAAAGTTGGATATTTAGGCGTGATATCGCATTTGCAATAAAAACATCTTGCTTTTGTGTTATTATTTGGTCAAGGCCGAATCCATTGCTTAAACTCACATTGTGATTCCCAAATCTTTTTGTATTTCGATTATGATCTCCTTTTTTAGACTCCATTCTTGACACTAACTTTAAATATTTCTTTTAGTAAATAGAAATTTTATTAATTTTAGTGTTACAACACTTTATATAAACGCATTTTTTATGCATTTTATAAAAATCCAACAATGATCGCTAGTCTCGAGAATACTTTGTTTTTGCTAAGCTCTTTAACAGAATTGACATCAACTTTTACGACACCAAACAATTACATATGTATGTACTCTGAAAATGTAAAAGGGACAACAAATTTCTTATAATGAAATGTTACAAATTATCTATAACAACAAGGCGCTTTAACGGTTTTTGTGAATGTGTTTTGGTACCTCTTAAACATCATTAATGGTTGCTCTTATTATGGTCTGTAAAATTGAATGTAAAAATTGTACACAATTGAATGAAATGGTATTGAAACAGTTGTATTTTTTGTACAAAATTGTTTTTTCTCATACTGAAACAATAAATTTAGTTAATTTTAGTTTAGTTTAATTAAAAAAACGCACCAAAATTAAAAAAAGCGCACCACGCACAAACTCAGATATTTTTCGCACAAAACATTTAGAAAAGCACCAAAAAAGGTGCGAAACGCACCAAGTTGACAACGCTGATTGTCAACACAAAACATGCCAGGGCTGCCAAACATAACGATTATCAATTAACTTACCAAACAATAAATTTGCTTTTCCAAATTTATGTGACATTGTGTTTTGCTGATTACTATGCAACTATGCTGATTACTATCCGTTAGAAGCTTCTCGCAATTTACAAGGGTATATACCAAAACTGTAAACATGGCTAAAACAATGGCGGATCAAAGTTAATGAGCAGAAATGTATACACGTGACTTTGCGTTGCGCAACACACTGAAGTCAAATATCTAGGCGTTCATCTTGATCGTCCCTTAACATGGAAATTGCACATTGACGCAAAGTTAACAGAAAAGAAATTAAAAGCAGCCCAAATGAATTGGCTTATTGGAAGGAATTCTATACTAAGCCTAGACTGTAAACTTCTATTATACTTATATGCTATCCTGAAACCAATATGGTCCTATGGAATCAAGTTAAGGGACACTGCGTTATCAAATGTAGAACAATGTCAAAGGCGACAATACAAAATTCTACTGACAGTAGAAGTAATTTGTAATCCACACAAAAACATAAATGTGAAAATAAGGCCAAGTTCGTATCCAAAAAGTTTCGGCCGTAAAAAGTACTGAGATCAAAATAAGGACCAAGTTCTTGATAGATACAATTCCATCTCATTTCTAGGCAACCTGTAAGCTTGGCAAAATTTGTTTGCCTTTCTAATATGGGAAAGAATTCTTGGAAATATATTGCCAAGCTTATAGGTTGCTTGAAAAAGGACTCAATCATAATTCGTGCCTATGCTTAAAAAGTAATTTATTGAAAATACAATAACAAAACATACAGCAATCGAAAATGGATTATACAGGTGATTGAAAATATGACTGTTTTGAAGTTATTTATGAATAATATTTTGCTCATCTAGATGATGAAAAACTGATTTTAATTCTGTTATTTTTATTTGTAACGGGATATATTTTTGCTAGCGTTGAAGCAAGCGTAAAATATTAGAATATTGTAAATTTTAGTTTATTATTATCAGTGATCTCGTGGTGTAAAGTTGAAATATTAAATTATAATTTTTAAAAGTTTATATTGATATATTGATCATTTATAATATGAGTCATAAATGAGTCGAAACTGATCTGAAAAGCGGGTAATAAAAGACTCCTCAAGAAGAGTCGCGGGTAGGGTACCATTTTCTCCCGAGAAAACAATAATTTATGATCAGAAAATGACCTCATATATGCCTATTTTAATCGCGCAGAGGAGTCATAAATGACTCGAATATGATAAATTTTTTCATAAAATGCTTGCGGGGATATATTTTTATATATTATTTATTTTTCATAATTCATCCCCATACCTACATATTGCAGATCATTTCAATAAAATAAGCTGATGAAAACATAACAATAATATATATCGCACCCTAAATACAAAAGGGTCACAACTCAAAATACTACAATTTTCAGGAGAGACAAAAACTGTTATCGTGCAGAACAACAAACTTAACATAAAATTAGACATAACTGTATTTTTCCAGTTAAAGAAGATAGTGATGTGAAAGAAATATTTGCAATAGTTAGAGATGTGAACTCTGAATTAGTTTATGGAAAAAAGTCAGTTTTGGAAAATTTTGAGTTGTGACCCTTTTGTATTTAGGGTGCAATATGTTTAACACAAAAGAAATTAAAACGATAAATTAAATGTATATCAGTATATACACATTCATTTCGATGGTCTCAAGTATAACTTGTATATTTTACGAATTTTTTTTCACTGAACCGAATAGATTTCACTCAAATACACACAGAGAAAACAGTGCCTAATAAATACCTAATAAAATAGAACAAAATTAATAAGATATCTCTATGGATTTTTTTTAAGAACAATTAAAACAAAAAACTGTTTAAATGTAAACGAAACTTGACTCTACTTTTCTAAACTTCAGAAACTTTCTACACGTCCGGCAATTTAATGCTAAACAGAGGATACTTGTTAGTTGAAGGCAGAATTCAAAGTGATTTTATTCATAAAATGTGCGCTGCTTATATACTATTTTCTAAACACAGTTGTATGCAAAAGTAGTTTAAGCAAAGTGTGAATTATGACAACAATGTAAAGTTATTTCCGTTAAATTCAAATATTTTGAATGAAATGTGACATCATCGCAAAATTATTTCCGCTAAATTCAAATATTATTAATGAAATGTGACACCATTGCAAAATTGTTTCAAATATTATTAAGAAGGCATGCAGAGGTGTACTTTCGTATGTGAATGATTTCCGTTAAGTTCAAAATAAAGTTTAAATGTAAAAATGTGTATAAATACTAAATAATTAAATAAATGCACTGCTTCAGTACTATTTTTCTCTGTGTGATGTTAGGAAATACAAATTTGATGTCAATAGAACGTCATGGTATGTCCGGAATGCTAATTTACAAAATGAAGTTGTATTATCTGGATGAGGGGTACTGAAAACATTTTTATAAAATTTACGTCTGTTGGGACTCGAACCAAGGAGCTCCAGTTTCGTCAAAAGGCACTCTAACCACCTCAGTACTACACCTTGCTACATCTTAGCAGCCAGTTTATGATCATACAGGAACCTAATATGAATAAGGAATATGTTTTTGAAAAAATCAATTAGGTAGCCCAATGAAATCAATAAGGAATACCTTTTTGAAAAAATCAATAAGATGGCCTAATGAAATCAATAAGAAATCCCTTTTTTATACAATTCATATAAAAACCTTATAGAATCAAAAAGTTTTTCTCAATGGATTGTTTTTTTGGTGCCAAAAATAACGGAAATCGGGTAAAAAAAATTGTGAATAACAAGTTTTCTTCTTGATTTTATGTATTTTCCTTCTTGATAAAATTCAAAAGATTTACCACATAAAAATAATAAGGAATATCTTCGGAAAAATCTTCGCTTCTTTTTGCTGGAATACCCCTTAGCCTAAAAACGTTTCATAGAGAAAATCTTCTGGATTCTATTAGGCAGTTTTGGCTCTGTGCACCTCGTCTCATAAATTTATTGCAATAGTGTAAAAATAACGATTTTACAAGCAATTGTAGAATCGTAGTTGTGTTGAGGTTGTTACAGTTTCTAGTTTAGTTTAGTTTATTTAGTTAGCTTTAAGCTATTTAGTTTACAAAATTTTCTTATATCTATGGATTTTAATACATTAGTATAATCCTTTTATGTAATTAACAATTTCTCTTTTAAAAATATAAAAGTTAGTTTCATTTTTTAAATTTGAAGGAATTTTATTAATGATTTTGAGGGCATACATTTTTATTTATTTAGGCCATAAAATAATAATTTTTGCCAAAAATTTGTTCTGTAGAAGTTTAGCCTAAAATCACTTGCAATACGCAGATTGTATGGTTCAACATCCGCCACGTATGTTAATTGTTTTTGCATGTAGTTCCGCAACATTCCATTTTTCATTTTAAATATGTAAATTAACAAATTCATTACCAATCTTTGATTGACCGATAGCCACTGTAATTTTTGTAACATATCGGTTTGATGAAATCGTCTGTGTTCCCTTAAAATTCATCTCATGCCTATGTTAAAAATTAAATAATTTCATCATGTAAACTTAGAATGTATGAGCCGAAGAGAATACATATATATACAAAATCATGCAAGCGGATGGTAAATGTTAATTTTATAAACCATTTTAAATATTAATGTTCTTATAATATACATACATTGGCAGGCTTACTAGTATATATTGAAGAACAACAATAAAAATAAACTTATGTAGTTTTTATATTTTAAAAATAGCGTCATTTTTATACCATAATTACAAAAACAACTAAAATAAACGTATACTGTCTTTACAAATTGAAGATGGGATCATTTTATAAAATTATTACAAAAACGACCAAGATAAATGTATATTATTTTGTATATTGAAGATGGCATAACTTTTATACAATAATTACAAAAACAACCAAAATATACGTATAGTGATTTTGCAAATTGAAGATGGCATCATTTTTATACAATAATTACAAAAACAACTAAAATATACGTATACTGTGTTTACAAATTGAAGATGGGATCATTTTTATACAATTATTACAAAAACAACGAAGGTATACGTATATTGTATTTGTATATTGAATATGACATCATTTTTATACAATAATTACAAAAACAAGTAAAATAAATGGATGTTGTTCTTGTAATTTTTGTAGAACAGTAACCACCAGCTATTTCGTATCAAACATCAATGGCACTTTGGAAATACATGCCGCCGTCAGTAAAAAACCGGGGAAATATAGTGACAGTCTGGCAAGATTTATACACTGTAATTGTTGAGGACTGGTGCCGAAAAATTACTAAATAATGCTTACAGTCCCTTATAATGGCAAAGTGTTAATTAAACGCTCTTACTCCCACATAAATAAAATTTAATTAAAAATATTGAATTTAGTTCCTTATTTATTTATATTTTATACGAAAATGTTAAAAAGTTATATATTTTACCGTCCCCAATAATGCCGTAATGCATACATATATATATATACATATATGTATAAATGTATGTTTGTATATCAAACAAAATTTAGTCTTTCGAATTTATATTTACGAATAAAATTTCATTAAATGATTTTCCATTAGAGCCGAGTTTTGAACGTTTATCTGTTATTAGTGCCCGAGAAATGGAAAATATCCTTTCTGAAGGGGCACTAGATGCTGGTATAGCTAATACTCGGCAGCTTACTTTATATAATAATGGAAATTCAGTTTTTCTATCATGCCACCATTTCAAAATATTAAAATCGTCTTGTAGGGGCACATTAGTATTTTTATATTTAATTATTTCATTTTCTAGTATGGATTGGGTATAATTAGCTCCCTGCACTGGTTGTACATAATTTTCAAATAATGAGAACATCTTTGTCGAATTTGTTTCAATCGGTGAATTACAAATATTAAAATCAGTTGCATATGGAAGCATGAAAGATTTGCATGTGTTTATCACTTCTGTTTGTTCTTCTGAACTAAATTGAGTAAGTTGATTGGCTGGTGGAAATAAAAATATTGCAATTTTATGATAAATTGTGATGTTGCTGTCTACTAAGGAAATTAAGGTGTCATGTAATTTTATTTTAAATTCTGAGATAAAACTGGGTTCATCATTATTGGTGGTATTACATATTGATTTTAAAATGTGAATATGTGGATGAACTAAATGAATAGTTACATAGGAGCTGCCCTCAAGTTCTTTCGAAGCATCCATGAAAGGCTTTAAAATTGATATTAAGTGGTCTAAATGATATTCTTTTATAATGCTGTATTTCTCAGTGAGATTTTTTTCGTTTAGTATTTTTTGAATATCAGCAAAGTTAGATTTTATTGATAATATGGTTAAATAAACTGAGTTCCATCTTGTAGGTGTGAAGCTTTTTAAAGATGTATTTAAATCACAATTCAAACCAGACTTCTTCATCAATTTGACCAGTTTTGATGACGTTGCTACGATTTCATCGATTTGTGCTGACATTTTAATACATTTTTCTATTGTATTGTGAATTAGGTGATTTATACAGTTCATATTTTCGTGTTCTTTTAAAACTCCTTTAATGTTACTTCCTCTATCTGTTACTATAACTGTTGAATCATTTAATGAACAACCGAACTCACTGAGTAAAGTCTCCAATTTATGTTTTATATTGATACCTATTTATTAAATAAATAATAGACTATATTTACTACAGGATATCATTTTACATACACACATGCATATGTATTGCACATAGTACATAAATCACAGATTAAAAATTTAAAGACAATAGCAACCGTTTGTTTAACAAATAAAATACAGCGCTAATTTTAGCAACATTTTTATTTGATTTCCAAACGAGCTTGAAAAGTTTTTACTGTCTTTCATAATGCGTGTATTATTTTATTGATAGCTTACTTGTATTTGAAACACCTTTCATAGACTTCATTCCTAGCAACTTGCTTTTATATCTACCATCCATAACAAAATGAGCCGTTAAGGCGAGGTAGGAAATTTTTGAAAAATTTTCCGTCCATAGATCACAAGTAAGCGCATAACCAATGTTTCGTATGGAGGAGATCTCTGACTTAAGTTTTGCAAAATGTATGAAATAACTATTCTCAACGTTTCTATAGATAGTTGTTGGATGTGGTATCAGAGCTTCTATATTAAGATTCGATCCTAATTTATGACCAAGGGATAACAATAACATCGAATAACTTCTTAGTCCACAATCTTTTACTAAAGAGTATGGCCGAATATCTTTAAGAACCCATTCAGTCAAAGCATCGGTGCAAGCCTTTTTAGCCTCTTGGTTCGGTTCGATCAAATCATTTTGATTTGAATTTTTTAATAAACTAAAGCACTTGTGCATATTCAAATTTGACATGGTACTTTGGTTGTATTTATATACATTGTTACACATTTTGCATGCAACAAAATTTGCCACTTCAATATCATTTTCATCTCTAATTACGCCAAAACAATCCCAAATCTTGCTTCGCCCTCTGTTATCACTAATTTTATATATATTCAATAATATATTTTCTTTTATTTTATTATTCATTTTTAAATGCAAATGCGTCAAAGCTTTGTAATTTTTATTTATTTACATACATATGTATATTCACAACCACAACCAGTCACAAAAACTCACTTCTTTATTCGTTATACCACAGTAAAATGAAAATATCTGTGGTACCAAAGTTACTTGAGCACATAAAACAGTTACATTTGTTACTTAATCAAAAACCATAAAGAACAAACAACAATTGTTACAATAAACTGAGAACGTAAAAAAGAAATCATACAATAACAGATGCACTCATTCTCTCGTTTATAACAAAAGTAACTGGTATGTATCTGGTATATTGGTTATGGCAATACTTTCAGTTATACTCTTGCACGTCTTTACCTCACAACAGCCGCAACTAAATTGCAGTCTCTATGTCATTCCCTGCGTAAAAGCAACATAATTCTATGGTTCCGAATAATAAATAGAGATGTCCCCCTAGCTAAAATCAAGCTACAGGATGGAAAAGAACAGATGCTAGACTATGGACAATGCTCCAAACTGGGTGGTTCCTAACTAATTAAGTGATGTTTTTTTTTGCTTTTTGGTATGTTTTTTCTTTATTTAAATGATATTTGGTTACTATTTATCTGAATTTATATAATTACTTGTTCACTCTACGTTTGCACCTGATGATGCTGTCTTATATTGAAACTAGTTCACCAATACATGCATATTTTTTCCCAATCGTCTGCATCACTGTCTTGTATTTTTTCGGAAGCGATAGCTTTTAATTTCTTTATTAAACTAATAAATAAGTTGTTTTTTATGCATTTATTCCTGTACTAATAATAAGTAGCAATACTCATTGGGACCTGTTGCGGTCTCGGGTTGACTCCGGCTGTTGTACTGGATTGATGAAATACATAACATATTTCGTTAGTCAAGTCAATTGCAGTGGTCGGGGTCAGGTCAGGGGCCGTGATAGGCCTGATTGTCTGGATGATTAGCTTCTTTGACATCAAATGCGTAGTCACTGGTACTCTGGTAGTGCTGCCAGTTGCAAACGTGGTGTAACTTTTTATTTTTCTTATGTGCAATTTCTTTGGCAAACTGTTAATAGCATAATTATAGTTTTTTTTTTTTTTGAAAAATATCAATTTTGAATTATAAATTTTTTCCTTTTGAATTATTATTTTACATTCACATTTAACATCCTTACCGCTTTATTAATAAATTTAAATGCAATGAGTTCTAATGTAAACTTAGGCCCAATTATGGGTGACGGATGTCTAGACGATGCTTTTATAAATGACTCGCATAATTTAAAGATTGCTCATATTAATGCTCAAAGTCTTTGTCCGTCCAACATATCTCACAAGCTCGACGAACTTCATTCTTTTCTTAGTAATAAACCACTTGATATTCTCTGTATCACCGAGACCTGGCTGAACTGTACTGTCTTAGATCAAGCTGTTTGTATTCCTGGATACGTCATATGTAGAAGTGATCGTCAGTCGGGTTCCAGAGGTGGTGGGGTTGCAATGTATATTGCCGTAGGGATTAGTTTTAGGTGTATTGATAGATATACTGAACATCCTTCTTGTGAAAATGTTATGTTTTAATTAAAACACTTATTTTTATTATTTAATTTTATTAACCACGCCAAAATGCCAAAATGTTATGTTTTATTTCGTAACTTCCTTTTGAAATTAAGAACACAAGAGACTATTAGGATTTTAGTTATTACTTTTATTTACTTTTATTTTTATTTTCTTAGTCTAATTTAAATATATTAAGCCTTCACAGGGACCCGCTTTTTAAGGCTGGTGTTTGATCAGGTTGTTGTTTGTTTAATATGTTAAGCCTTCACAGGGACCCGCTTTTTAAGGCTGGTGTTTGATCAGGTTGTTATTATGTGTGTTATGTGTTACGAACTGACTCGACTAGAGCTGACTTAATAGACTGAATAATAGTAGTGGACTGGATAGACTGAATAAACTGAATGCGCTTAATACCAAATCACCCTCCGCTTTTATACCCACTTTAGTGCTGCTCGATGAACGGTGCTGCTGTCGTTCGCTGCCGCTGGCGTGGATGTTCCCGTGATACTGCTGAGTGTGCGATTATTGCAACTTCAGCATATCCATACCCGTGGGACTTCCAGCCGATTGCGGTTCTCACGATAGTGCAATATCAGCATATATCTGTAGGAAAATTACTGGTAATGACGTCAGTATTGTATGCAGCGTCATTGCAACGTCAGCATATGTCTGTGTATGTATGCAGCGTATGTTTTGCTGCTGTAGGTATTTTTTGTTGGTTGAAGGAAAATAACTCAACGTCAGTATGTGTGTGCAGCGTATGTTCTGCTGTCGCTGATACTTCTGTTTGTTAGGGGAAAATGACTCATAACATCCCTCCCCCCTTACGGACAAGAAACATCCTGTCTTAGGATGTTTCGTAGCTATCCTTCTGGAATCAAGTCAAAATAGATGTGTGTATGCATCCGACTACCTTGGCGATACAGCTTTGGCAGCTCTCGGAGTAATATGTAATTATCTCCCGAGCCTTGATTGCCTGAAGGTTCGCAGTTTACCATTAGTTGGTGACTGCTAAGTGTCTGTCGACTTGGTACGCTTGCTGCGTCACCAAGGAAAAAATATGATATTGTTGGTGAAAATGTTGAGGTTGTTACTGACGTTGGGGTGATTTCCCATTTTCTAACGGAGCTGCGTTTTCCGTCCATGTATGTGCTGTGCTATCGCATATAGCTTTAACTGTTGATTATGGTCGTGTGAGGTTGAAGTTTATGGCTGTCTGTCTGTTGATATTTGGATTGGATTCTTTATTGTTATCGGAACTGGGTTTTTCGTCCATGTATGCGTTGTAGTATCGTATGTAGGTTTTGCGGTTGCGTGAGGTTGATAGGTATAGGCTGCTGTTGCTGATTGTTGGATTCTTCATGTTAACGGGGTGATGATTGTTGGTTGTTTTTTAAAACGCTGGTTAATATTTTTAATCTTATAACTAACAATTTTTTCTTACGTATACTTATATAAAATTTCTTCTCTTATTTGTACTTATATGTCTTATATACATATATGTATTTCTCTTTTTTTTTTATATATTTTTCACTTATTATTAATTAGACATGTTTTGTAGGTTATTTATAAAATTTTAATATTTTAACTAGATTTTCTGTTAGTTAAAATTTCTTATTGCTTTTATTTTAAATATGTATATTTTTCTTTAACTATTAGTTATATGTGTATATATATATATATGTATATGTGTATTGTTAATTTGTTTACAAGTTAGTTGTATAATTATTGTGTATGTGTATTGATATTTATATATATGTACTCTTATATTAACCTTGAAATAAACTTATACAAGAAATTGAAAATTTTTAAATTATTTGAAAACGTTGCAAAAAAAAATGAGTAAGAAAAAACAAAACTTTATTACATTTAGTACTACATATACCAAATTTCAACTTATTTAAACATTTTTTCTTCTCCTTTTCTTTTTTTATGTGTATATAAAAAATGAGTTTAGTTTAGCTTGCATTTATCCTTGTCTTTGTTAAGAAATTTAACACCTTTGCTGTTTTAATGATTTAAAAGAAAAATTATTCACTTGCTTAAAGTTTTTTTTAAATCAACAGCAAAAATGGCAGAAAATTAGGAAAGTTTAAAATTGCAAATAGTTTGTTATTTAGATAAAAGACAAAAATAAATATTAATAGGAAATTTGTTGAAATTATTTCATTAATTCGTGCTTTTTATTATTATTGTTAGTATGTATTACTGAAATACCATGCATGTATGTATGTTTGGTTTTTATTTTTGTTTCAATGTCAATGCCAAACTTATTTGTATTCTTACACACATACATGCATGTGTATATCTGTTTATTCAGTTGTACCCGGCTGTGAAATAGTCTGGCAGAATTTTGCTGTGTAATCATATTTCACAGTCAAGTACTTAACTAAAGTCATGCAAAAAAAAATTAAGAGAAAAAAAAAAAAAAATGTTTCAGTTTGGATATGTTGCATTCATTTTTTACCCTGTAGTTGTAAACATGTGCAAACATTAAAAATTACGTTTACATGGAATTGAAAACTTTTTTAAAAACATTTTAAAACGTTGCAAAAATGAGTAGGAAAAATTTTACAAAATTTCAACTGATTAAAGCACTTTTTTATTAAAAAGTGAGTTCAGTTGTATTTGGTAGTATTTTGTTAGTCAAAGAAATTTAACACTTTTGTTGTTTCCGTTGATCTGAAAGAAAAATTATACATACGCGTATAATTATTTTCAAATCAACAACGAACAGAAAAAAAAATCGAAAAGTTTTTTTTTTTTGTTACTGTTTGCATATCCATATGCACACATATACGTACATATACATATGGACATACGTACATTAAACTATGCAGTTTGATTTAGTTGTCATTGGCCGTGAAACTGTCTGGCAAAATTTTGCCGTGGAATCACGTTTCATAACCAAGTACTTATGCCCAAAAAAAAATGTATATAACCCAGTTGGAAATTTTTCGAATTTAATTTGAGTTCAATTCTTTGTTTCAAATTTATAAATTAAACCTAAACTTAATTGATTTCGTTAACCGTTGTCATTGTTGATGCATAAATGGCCGACAATTTTTGTCACTGAACATAATTGTGAACAGTTTTGCATTTCAAGTTTTATGCAATACGTATAACAATTTTGTATTTATTGCGCCATGACTCAACCATAACTTAGTAAGAGCTATTTGGTTCAATAATTTAGCGATTATCGCTATAAATGTGTATGTATATTTTACTATACATATTTTATATCGTTTTAGTTTTTTATTCAATTGGATGTCTATGCCAATTGGGTCGCTTTTGTTCATGTATTGCAGTTCTAGTGTATTTCATACAATAATTTTGTAGAACATTAAAACTGCATTAATGCAAAAATTTAAAAATTAAATTCCATTGTGCAGTTTATAATGTGATTTTCGTAAGTGCAGTTGGTTTTGTCTAAACGTTTATAAACAAAAGCAAAAAAAAATCATACACAGGCAAACCAACATAGTTACATACATAAAACTTCGCGAATTCCTTTTCGTCTCTGTGGTGGAAAATATCATTTTGTGTGCAAATAACACGAGTTACGTGAAGAATTTATTATACAAATTTAATCCTAAAGAATCCACAAAATCACAATGTCTGACGAATCATTCTATGGTGTTACTTTGAAAGGCGAAAACGACTCGGTTGAATGGGAAGTATTATCCAATGATGAGGATTATCCCCGCGGTCAAAAATTAATCATCAGACAAATTCTTTTGGGTGCAGAAGCAAAGGAGGATGAATTCAATGTTGTAGAGGTGCACTCTGTTAAAGACAACTTGAAGATCCCTATTGCCGTTTTGAAGCCGGTGAAACACGCGCCGTTAATCCCGACATTGAATTCTATGAAGCCTCAGCTACATTCAATTTGATTAGAGGTAATGGTCCCATTTATATTCATGGAATAATCAACAACATCCACAACAACACTGCCATCTCTAACCCTGCGATGAACACAGGTAAGTTGGGTGTCTGTCCAAATCTTTCATTTTACTTTCTCTTGATTTCCTTTAAGTTTGTTGTTAAAGCTTTTGTCATATTTTTTTTCGTTTTGATTTATACTTTTAAATATTTTAATTTCAACATATTGTTCTTTGTCTTTTTAAAGTTTTTCTTGAATTTATTTACTGTTTTTTCCTATAAAAATTTTCAATGTTATTGTCCAACAAAATAATATTATTTTGTTTTTTCAATTTTAAATTAATCTTTCCGATATGTTTCATTAAATTGGTGTAAAATCTGTTGATCTTCGTTCTCTGTTGAAATCGTTGAAAAATACATAGGCAATTCGTCATGATTCCGAATTATGTCATCCTCAAGACTTCCTCTCCCCTTTTGCTTATCACGATTCTGTAAGTCTGTCCTTGCACCACCATGTCCTTCCTCATATGCTTATTCGGTTTCCAATTCTGTTTCATGTCCCGCAAGACAGTCGTGAGTGCAGTTCGTACTTCCGTGCTTGTCTGCGAGTCAAACCTGAGTTTAGCTTGTGCCGTTCCCATCTCTTCTCCGTTGGCAACTCTCATTCTCCATCTACTCATCATTGACGCTAATAATCCTCTCGTAATTGGTTGTTGATATTGGGCGTGCTTACCGCAAAATCTTCGTAGGCACTGGTCCGCATTACCGATCACGTGTAGGCCGCAATCCACCAAATTGGACTGTTGAAGGCAGTCAGCGTACTTGATTGGAAGAAGACTCGTACAGTTGGTACCCTCTTTCTGGAACCGCCAGTGGTAGAGTAACCTGATGTAGTTTGCCGGTGTGTTCATATCGTGTGGTCTGAGTGAGTCGTATATTACTATCCCGTCCTTTGTCACTGACGCCAAGGTCCAGTGGTTCCGCTCCATGACAGGTATAATCACCAGTTGTTTGTTTGACAACACTATCCCTTTCAACCCGCGGGAAATTCTCTCTTGGCAGACAATTGAATCAGGTGCCTCGCCGAATCTCTTCAGTGCCTCATAAAACATTGCACTAAAGATTTGCACCTTACCCGCTTTCGTCGTGGTGAGTGCTGTCTTTGCCACCCAATGCAGGAATACATCTATATGGTTGTCGTTCAGCCAACCATTCCCCTTCAGCACCTGGAAATCTTCCTCCGTCATCATCCTGACCCTCTTGCCGATTCTGTATTCGCAATACTTATCCGTCATCATCTTCTTTCCTTTTCTTTTATTTAACTTTATTTTTTTCACTGAGGAAAAAAAAAACAACGAACACTGTGCTTACTACTGATATCGTTAGCAGACTGTCGGCTTAACCATTCGCTGATTTGTAAGTTGTATGCTTAAAATAATTTTCTCAACTTTCGCTTCTTTCCGTTCTCTTTGTCTGTAACTTCGGCACTGAATTCTGTCAACTTTCATGTTCGGCTAACTCACTGAGAATTTACGGAACTATTCTTACCTACGTATGTATGTCCACGACTGGCGTTATAAAAATCTCGTATATAAAAAAAATTTCTTTAATTAATTTTTTATTATTAATATATACCCCCCCTCTCTTTTTTTTCTCTTTTTTTTTTTTTTTTTTTTTTTTTTTTTTTTTTTTTTTTTTTTTTTTTTTTTTTATGATTTTAACCTAAGCTTTCAGTTAGCCTAAACTGCGCTGTCCTCCTCTGTCAGCGCGCCCCTAATTTGGGACCTTCTCAGTCCCCTCCTGGTTATTCTGTTTTCCTGTATCTTAATCTTAACGTTGTCTTGTTTTTTGAACAATATCAATACCACTATTATTGATGCCAATATGGCAAGCAACGCGACGCCTCCTATTGTGGTATTTACCTGATCATGGAATTTCAGTTCCTCAATTGTTTCTAGGTTGTCTTCATGTTGTAGGGTAATATCCTGAAAAGTGAGGGATCGTTCCGTAGAGAACTTCCTCTGATACGATGGGAGGGCAAATGTTTGTGTGCTCTTATATATCTTGTTGCTGAAGCGTCTGCTGCCTATGTTGATAGTGCAGTTATTGAAGTGTAGAAAATAGTGTCCCGTCAAATTGAATCCTCTTTCGTCGCAGCTGCTGTTGGCCGTTATGTTATACATGTTTACCAACACTATCATATTGCTGCTTACTTCTATGATCTGGTGCTCTGTGTACTTTACCACCGTGCATTTTCCCGCAAACGTACAACTTATGGACGGCTTTAGTTCGAAGATTGCTTTGCCTTCTGCATAACTGTAAGTGTGGTTATTTATTTCGATCACTGCAGATGGTTGCTCATTGATTTGGATGCCATTGGTATCCGGAAGTGGCAGCAATAAATGCTTGGTTGTATCTATTATGTCTGCAGGTACCATAATTATTATGCTTAATTCCCCATTCACCCACTCAATCAGTGCTGTACGGGTATTTTCCAATATCTCCAAGTCAATGTTAAATATTTCCACCTCTTCTATTGTTAGTATTGATGGTGAGAATACTCCCGCTTTTGCGGATACTATACTTTCTGCTATGTCCCTTAACTTGGATCGCAGGTGTTGTATTTGGAGTAGCTGTGTCACCGCTAGTTGTCGGGTTGCGAACTCCCGTTGCAGGGTCTCGAATTCCTCTACTTGTTTTGTTATTATTTCCCTGTCGTACATTACCGCGTCTCGCAAAGTGGTCATAGACCTGTTAAAAGCGTTGTTGATCAATATCTGTTGGTTTAGTCCGTTTACTAGGCGGTGATTATTTTCCTCTATTATCTTTTGATGTTGCTCAATCTGCCTCCTGTCTTCGTCGTCCATGGTTCCCCATACAAACTTCAGCAATGAACCTCCGGCGTTTATCAAGCCTCTCTTCCATCGGTGGGGGTGGAGCATACTCAGAATCTTCTCCATTTCATGAATCTCGTCCTTGGCTAGCCTAACATATTCGTTGTCACCTAGAAGTGCGACAGTGTCCCGGGAAGCTTGAACCAACTTGCTCAGTTCCTCCACGCTAAGAGTGTGCACAATGTAGTTATAGTTGCGCACCACCCTGGCTCTGCCTATGTTGATCTCGACGTATCCTGCTTGGGTTTGTAGTTTCTCCATGTAAAGACTCTTTTCCGCTTCTGATTGTAATAGTATTGCCCCTACAATGAGTAACTGTAGATAGTCCGTTAGTACACCTTGCGGTTTTTTTAATAATAATTTGTTGTGTTAGTTGTTTGTAGTGACATGCTCTATTTTATTATTATTATTTTCTTTTCTTTATATGTTGCCAATGAACGCTCTACTAATCCTCTTTCTCTCTATATTTTTTTTTTTTTTAGAAAAGTTTTCGTTCGCCGACTAAAAGTCGATACTGGGTCAGTAGCGTTCCATGCCCTTTTAATTCTTTCATTTTTACTAATTATTTCGCTTCTTTCAGCTCCTTTGACGTCGACCTGGGTTCCGGACAATTTCTGTCGGGGATGTGCCTGTGCAGATTTTGTGTACTACTGCTTCCAGACGATCGGCTGTTGGTGTTTGCTGATTTGTAGCTGGTGAAAATTCCTTTTTGGGTTGAAGTATTCTGACACATGTGGAGCGATAGTTCTTAAGGTACAAACCTGGGAAGGTTTCGAACTTCACGTGTCCAATCAGCGTTTCAACTGCGCAGGACTATAGGTTCCTTTAACAATCTTCGAGCATGAGCTTCCACTACTTCTGTGTTAAGTTTCATGCTCCATATCGAAAACCCTCCCTGCTTGGGTTTGAATTATGTAGCCGATTATTGATCGTTTTCAATGTCCGTCATCAGTGCTCAGCTTTTATCCCAGGAACCTCCTTCGGTCTGCGTCCGTTTTTATTTCCGGTATGTGAAGTTCCATTATCCCTTATTATAGTGCTGTATAAATATGTGTTTATTTTTCTATTTCAGCCCTTGAAGACCCCAAGACCATGAAATGCATGGTATTACAACACTGCACCAGTGTCGATTTTGTGGTGAGTTTTCCTCTTATTATTTCATTTTTGTATATATATATTTTTTTTTTTTTTTTTTTTTTTTTAAAATTCCTTTATTGACTGTATGGCTTCACCAAATTACGGTGTAGGGTTCGAAGTCTTCCCCTCACCATTATTTGAACGTTTACTGGTGTGGGGAAACTTTTAATTTCATAGGGTCCATCCCATAGGGGCGTGAATTTGTTTTTACGTGCTTGTGTTTTTACTAGGACTCTGCCTCCTATTTTTAAAGTATAAGACCTTGACTGTTTGTCGTACTGCTTCTTTGCCCTTGCCTTAGCTCTTTCTTGATTTTCCTTGGCAATCTCGTAAGCCCTTTGTATTTGATGTCTCAATAATTTGGGATAATCGTAGGGGTTATATAAGGGTATGCGTGTTTGTAGGTTTGATGGCAGCGGTGCATCAAATCCATATAGTATTTTAAATGGTGTCTGCTTTGTGGCCGTGTGCTCTGTATGGTTGTGTACGTGCATTGCTGGAGCAAGCCACTGATCCCAGTTCGAACCATCTTCTTTTGCGAAACTTCGCAAATATTCCGCTAATGGTCTGTGACTTCGCTCTAATGACCCGTTAGCTTGAGGGTGATAGGGAGAAATATGTTGCTTCTTAATTCTCAAAAGCTTACACACACTTCCAAACAATTTCGAGGTGAAGTTTGTTCCGTTGTCTGTAATTAATTTTTTGGGAATACCATATTTTGTTACTACCTCGTTATAAAAGACTCTTGCTGCCGTCTCTGCTTCGGCGTCTTGCATGGGTGCGCAGACAAAAAATTTTGATAAATCATCCTGTAGGGTAAGAATGTATTTGTTTCCCATGGTGGTTGTCGGCAGGGGCCCCACCATATCCATATATACCTTTTCGAACGGTCTGTTTGCTGTATCTGTGAGGACCATGGGCTCTCTATTGAGAAGTCCACTTTTATTTTTCTGACATTTAGGGCACTTTTTGATGTAGGTCTTGATATCGTGTTGCATCCCCTTCCACTTGTACTGTTTTTTTATCCTATGGTAGGTCTTCCTGACTCCTTGATGTCCGCCCAGCGGTGAGTCATGAAAGCTTCTAAGAACTTCTTCGATATCTTTTTTCTCAGATAGAAATGTCGCCGCGGAGGTTTTGTCACTATTTTCACTCTGTTTTTCCTCCGCAAGAGCTTTCTGTTGCTCTTTTTGTTTTGTTCTTTCCTCTTCCAATTTTCTCGAGCTTGTTTGAGCTCTAGTTATCACTCCGATATTTTGATTTTTTGTTGGTAACCTGCTTAATGCATCTGCATTCAAGTTAGTCTTCCCTGGTTTGTACACAATTTCAAACTCGTATTCTGATAATTTATGCCTAAACCGTGCAAGTCTTGAGGTTTGGTCCTTGAGGTTTGCTATCCCCCTTAAGGGTTGATGGTCAGTAAATACGGTGAAGTGTCGCCCCAGGAGATATGGGCGGAAAGTATGTGTTGCCCACACCACACCAAGCATTTCTTTTTCTATTGTTGAATATCTTTGTTCGGTGTCACTGAGAGTACGGCTGGCAAATGCTATCGGATGATCCATTTCGTTTCGTATTTGTGACAAGACTGCTCCTAAGGCCTCATTACTTGCATCCGTTGTTACTCTGAAGGGTTGTTCGAAATCCGGGTAAATTAATATTGGAGGGTTTGCAATATTTTCTTTGACCTTGTCCAGGGCCTCTTGGCATTGGGGCGTCCACACAAACTTAGCGTTTTTTCTTAACAGCTTTGTTATTGGTGAAGCCAATTTTGCCATTCCTGCCACAAATTTTCGGTAGTAGTTAATCAAGCCCAGGAGTGCTTGTACTTCTTTTATTGTTCTTGGTGGCTTAAGTTGTTTGACACATTCCACTTTCGAGGGGTCTGGTAGTGCTCCCTCATTGGAACATTTGTGTCCTAAGTAAACTATTTCTCTACGTAAGAATTGGCATTTCTTCGTGTTTAGTTTAAGACCACCCTCTCGTAGTCTTGATAGAACGTTCATGATCTTTGTTTCGTGATCTGCCACGTTTCTTCCGTATATGACTATGTCGTCGAGGTACACAAAACAGTCCAGGCCCTGTAAGCCTGTAAGGATTGTGTTCATGACCATCTGGAATGTGGCTGGTGCTCCTGTTAGGCCGAAGGGCATTCTATTAAATTCAAAATGACCCTTATCGGTGCTGAAGGCAGTCTTTTCCTTATCTGCTTCGTCAACTAGTACCTGGTGATATCCACTCGCCAGATCTAAGGTAGTGAAATACCTGCTGTTTCCTAATTGATCCAAAATTTCATCAATTCTAGGAATAGGGAATACCTGCTTTATTGTAGCCTCATTTAGTTTTCGAAAATCGACTACCAGTCTAAAGGTTTTCTGACCGTCTTGAGATTTTTTGGGCACTAACAATATTGGTGAATTCCATGGGGATATGCTTGGACTTATTATACCTTCCTGTAGTAGCTCCGACACTTGCCGGTTGATTTCTTCTTTATGGACGTGAGGTAGACGATACTGTCGTTGATTAATGGGTGGTTGTTCACTTTTTATTGGTATTTTATGTTTCACCAATGTGGTGAATGGCAATTTGTCATTGTCCAACATGAATAAGTCATGATATTCCTCGCATATCCGGTTCATTGACTCTGTTTCTTCCATGTTCCAATCCCTCTCCGTCATAATAGTGTTTTTTAGGCGCTTTATTCTAGCGTCCTGATTTGTCACCGACGAAGGGGGTTGATCTCGCCCTCCATATTGCGTGTAGTGGTTGAAATTTGAAAATTTCACTTTAATATCCTTCCTCCATGGTATGTCCTGCTCGGTTGCGTTCAGTATGGGCACGGCTGTGCCTCCATTTTTAATGTTGACCACAGTATTTCCAACATAAACTCCAGGGGAAATCTCCTGTTTATGCACAACCACAGTTTTGTCTCTCGAAATAATATTGACCGGCACTATAGTGACCGCTCTTTTCCTCAGACAGACACCCTGTTGATGATTTGTTTGACACTCTATTTCCGTACGAAGGGTAAACGTCTTCACCCAATGTTCGCTATCAAATATGCTCAAGGTTCTGTCTATGGTGTTCACTATACATCGGTTCCACATATTATTTCTTCCGAGAATACCATCTCCAGGGATTTGTATTTCTCGTGACACAATATGGAACACCCAGGGCAACTGCCTTTTATCTCCTATCTTGATCTCGGTAGTGCCCAGTGTCGTAGTCTTTCCTCCGAAGGCTCCAGAAAGGATTTTTGTTTGCCTTCTGTTCTTATTGAGAAAAATCTTCATTGAGTCCTCTTTTATTATGCTGAAATCTGCTCCGGTATCCACAAGTAGGACCAATCCTCCCCCCCTTGCTTCTTGGCAGGGGAGCGTAATGAAAACTGTGTCCACATTGCCCGGTGATTCAGCACTATCTTCTATATTTCGCATCATCTCTTGACTTTTTCCCTCCTTTTTTTTGTTTAATTCATTATCTTTCGCAGTATTTTCTTCTATAGTGCGCCCGTTCTCCTTATTTACTGAGTGCACAACTGCTTCGGTTACTATTCTGGTTGGCTGCTCTGTTTCCGAGTCAGTCTCCGTATCATCTTTATCTACCCGATTCTTTGCTTCTGTTCCTTTATTATATTTGTAGTTGTTCTCTTTTTTGTGCCAATTTGATTTTCTGTTAATTTGCGGGACCCCAGTTAATGGCGATAACTGGGCCGAATTTCGTTTCCCTGAGCATTTGTCCGATTTGTGTTGCTATGGGCCTCTACTGGTCTGTTAGCTAGGTCCCTGCCGTTGTTGCTATTTCGCACCTGTTGGTAGATCCCTGTTCCTCCTGTCTGGGTTTGTCTGATATTGCTTCTGCAGTGCCGTGCAAAATGTCCTTGTTGCTGACATTTAAAACAGGTTGGGAGTGTACCATTGTTTCTATTCGCCCCTCTGTTCGTATTTTGTCCCATCGCTATTTGTGGGCTTCCACGGAATTCTATGTTTGTTGCCCTTCTATTGGTTTCTGCCGTCCTTCTATTCAATTGGTTTTGGTTGGGTAGGTTTCTTTTTGGCTCACAGAAAGGGGTTTCCTTGTGACCGTTTATCCTACACAATCGGCAGTATAGGGAGCCTAATCTCTTTCTGCAGTTTTCCACATCGTGCCCGCTGTTTCCGCAGAACGTACAGCTCACGATATTCCTGCACAGTGGTCCCATTTCATGGCCGTACTTTCCACAGCTCATACAGTATGGTGTGTTTAGTCGCTTTTTGCAGCTATTCCATTCATGCCCCGTCCTGTTGCAAAAACTACAGGGGACTTCTGAATCAATTACGTTGATGCTGTGCGTTGGTTCTCCAAACAATTCCTCTGCATTTTCCACTATATCTATCAACTTAGTGAGCTCTTCCTCCTCCTGCCCCACAAATCGAGCTTTAAGAGCATGGTCCTTCAGACCCTTGATGAAACTTCTCACTGCTATCCTCTTGAAGTCCTTCAGCATGGTTTCCCGGCCAGGTCCCACCGGCCATTCGTTCTCTATTGTTGTCTTTGCCTCATTCAATAGGCTATCCAGGCGTTCTCCAAATTTACATGCTGACTCTCTGATGCTCTGTTTGCACCCCAAGATCAGCTCCCTTATCTTGTCCAGGCTTTTATTTTTTAGGTATAACTTCTTGATGGTGTTACAGTATGCGTCCACTGAACCAAAAGTCATCTGGGATATTTTTGAGTATGCACCCCCCAGCAGTCGCAATTTCAGGCACTGTATCACATCTTGTGTTAGGACGTTATTTGCCCCTGTGAGTACTTCTCTTTCTACCATCTTGCATCCTTGTATGTACCTGCATACTTCTGATGGTAAGTCAGGTCCATCGGTCCCGAAGAATGATGGGACTGTGTTGTTAACTATTTTAATAATCTCGGATAGCGACGTCATTCTGATTGTGTCGATTTCTGCTCTCTCAATAGTATGGTTTTGCCGGGGTGATGGTGATCGTCTTTCCAAAATTTCTTGGGCCACTGGGATCAGTTTATTAAATTCTTCCGCTACTATGCTGTCAATGTCTTCTTTTTCTTCCAATTCGCTGAATTTCGCCTTATATTCGCCTAACTCGTTTATTTTCCTTGCTATTGTCTCAGCGGAGTATCCTCTGCTACCTGCTTTCCTTGCGTTGTTAATTAGGGTTTTTACTTTTTCAACCAGCGTCAAGGCAGGTGTTTCTTTCTCATGCGATATGACTATTGTTGGTAGTCCTACTTGGTTTAGTTCTTCGTGCAGTGAAGGATTTGGTGAACTAGCTCTGTGAATTGTATCCAACTCTCTTCTTGCGTTTTCCAATGCTGTTTGTAGTCTTTGGATAGTGT
This sequence comes from Lypha dubia, assembly GCA_947311025.1. NCBI lineage: Eukaryota > Metazoa > Arthropoda > Insecta > Diptera > Tachinidae > Lypha > Lypha dubia. Next base: position 71,999,191 of record OX371261.1, on the reverse strand, counting down.
CGTCTTGTGTCTCTATTAACTGTTTCTGTTTTAACTGTTTCCTAAAATTCTCTTCACTCAGTCCTTTTCCTTTCAACTGTTCTACTAATTCTGAATTTTCCTTTTCTACGTCCTCCAACAATGTATCTGTGTACTCTATTTGTCCTCTTAGCTTTTCGCAATGTCCCTTAAGGAATGTTTTTGTCTCTTCGAGTTCTTCGATTCTTTTCACAAACTCCAATGATCTATCCCTACTTAATTCACTTATTAATTGTAACACATAACTAACTTCTTCTAACTTTGTCAGTCTTTGTATTCTTATTGTTTCCCTATGGTTGTCCAGAAATGTTTTGTCTGCTTCTAAACCCTTAAGTTCTGTCCACGCAAGAACTTGTAGACTGTCCACTGAATAATTATACTTATCTATTCGTTTTATTAAGTCGTCTGTCTGTGTCTGTGGATTGTCCATTAAAGCTGTATTCTACTTACCCATATTCCGCTGTTTATTATCTTCATAGTGGTCTGTGGTTTAGGTTTATTTTCACTTTATACTATTATTATTATTATAAGTTTGTTCGCAACCGCGCAGAATTCTTACAATCAAAGTAATTTTCCTTTATTCTGATCTTCTTTAGCCCTTAGTCCTGCACTAAGCCATGACAATATGACGGTTGCTAGAATTTAGACGTTAATCAATTTGTCGGCTCTTGTACAGTTCCACACTGTCTAATGTAGGATGCAACAATACAAGGTTGCTAGAATTTAGACGTTATGGTATTGTTGGTTATGCTACACCGGACAGTTTTTTCTTTTGCAAGATCAATTAAAAGGATTATTTTATTTGATGCAATTATTATTTACGCGGCTACCGGCTGCGCCAAAATGTTATGTTTTAATTAAAACACTTATTTTTATTATTTAATTTTATTAACCACGCCAAAATGCCAAAATGTTATGTTTTATTTCGTAACTTCCTTTTGAAATTAAGAACACAAGAGACTATTAGGATTTTAGTTATTACTTTTATTTACTTTTATTTTTATTTTCTTAGTCTAATTTAAATATATTAAGCCTTCACAGGGACCCGCTTTTTAAGGCTGGTGTTTGATCAGGTTGTTGTTTGTTTAATATGTTAAGCCTTCACAGGGACCCGCTTTTTAAGGCTGGTGTTTGATCAGGTTGTTATTATGTGTGTTATGTGTTACGAACTGACTCGACTAGAGCTGACTTAATAGACTGAATAATAGTAGTGGACTGGATAGACTGAATAAACTGAATGCGCTTAATACCAAATCACCCTCCGCTTTTATACCCACTTTAGTGCTGCTCGATGAACGGTGCTGCTGTCGTTCGCTGCCGCTGGCGTGGATGTTCCCGTGATACTGCTGAGTGTGCGATTATTGCAACTTCAGCATATCCATACCCGTGGGACTTCCAGCCGATTGCGGTTCTCACGATAGTGCAATATCAGCATATATCTGTAGGAAAATTACTGGTAATGACGTCAGTATTGTATGCAGCGTCATTGCAACGTCAGCATATGTCTGTGTATGTATGCAGCGTATGTTTTGCTGCTGTAGGTATTTTTTGTTGGTTGAAGGAAAATAACTCAACGTCAGTATGTGTGTGCAGCGTATGTTCTGCTGTCGCTGATACTTCTGTTTGTTAGGGGAAAATGACTCATAACAAAGGGCTTTTTGTGGAAATTGCTTCTGGCTTGAATACTTTACTAATAGGTGTGGTTTATCTTCCCAGAGGAGACTTGGAAGCATTTGAACAATCAGTTAGTGACGTACTTGTGCGTTATCCTGATGTTATTGTTGTTGGCGATTTTAATAACAATTTATTTGAATTTGCTAAATCGAATAGAATGAATATGATATGTAGGCGTCTTGCTTTAAGTTGTCATCATAATTGTATTCCTACGTATTATGACTCATTCCACGACTCTACTTCTCTTATCGACTATTTTTAAGTGAGTCAGAATATGAAGATGCTCACTTCAGTACAATTCCAGCTTCCCTTTATCTCGCACCATTCAATGATATGTGCCTCCATTCCCATGAATAATTCACGCAAAAACTGCACTAGTTATATCAGGGATTATAGGAATATTGACAGGGCAGTATTGGAAAATTATCTGAATAATTTTGATTTTACTCTCCTTTACCAAACTAATAATTCTGATAAAATGCTCTACTTCTTTAGCTGTATTTTCAATGTCCTGCCTCTGAAACGTATTACACGCTCTAAGCAACAAAATGCACTTAGATTTTCTAATCATATTAATTACTATAGATCCTTGACTGGCATTGCTTTGAGAGATTACTATAGGGAAAGAAATAATGGCAAATGGGAAGTTTATCGTCTGCTACGAAATCGGACTAAGTCTTTGATCAAGAAGCAGAAATCCGAATGCGGGAGACGAATCTTTCAAGGTTGCGATACAAAGCAAATGTGGGATAAACTGCGCAGCACCGGTGCGGTAACTGAAACCGGAACTTCATCTTTTATTAATATCAATACCGATGATATTAATGATCACTTTATTAACAATCAATTGAATGCTGTCGATAATGAACCAATTTTAAGAAACAATTTCACCGTTTCTGATAGTTTTACCTTTAATAATATTACTGAGTGTGAGTTATTCAGCTCCTTGTGCAGAGTTAAATCTACTGCTATTGGTGCTGATGGTATATCTCTAAGCCTAATTAAAATTGTTTATCCCTACATTACCAGACATCTACTGTATTGGGTCAATAACATCCTAACATTCTCCACCTTCCCTACTGACTGGAAGATTGCTCGCATTGTTCCAATTCCCAAGAAAGGAGGCTGTATGTCTGTAGACAATTTGAGGCCAATTAGCATTTTGCCTATTTTCTCTAAAGTGGTGGAAAATGTTATGAAGGTGCAGATGCTGAGTTTCTTCGACAGCTATAGACTGATAAGCGGATGCCAGTACGGCTTTCGTCCGGGACGCAACACTAGCTATATGCGGACCGAACTGACTGACTTGATAAGAGAAGACTTAAATAGAGGAAATGTTAGTGTTTTAGTATCAAATGACCTATCCAAGGCTTTTGATCAGGTTAAGCACTCAAGTCTTGTGTATAAGCTAAATACGATTTACAAATTTTCTAAAACCGCGTGCCGCTTAATATGGTCTTATCTCAGTATCGTAAACAATACGTCTATGTCAATGGTACGATGTCAAATCTAAGATATGTTAATTCTGACGTTCCCCAGGGTTCAGTGCTTGGACCGATCCTGTTCACTATTTTCCTAAATGATTTTTTTGATTACATAAATGATATTAATTGTAGAGCTTTGGCTTTTGCGGATGATATACAGCTGCTTTGGACAGGGGATAATCTACGTTCCTACGCTTTTCAGCACACAATAAACCAGGGGTTATCTGCTGTAAACCAATGGATGACTGAGAATCATCTTCATGTAAACCCAGATAAAACAAAAGCCTTAATCTTTGGTGCTTCTAGTGGGGAACCTCTAAACTTTGAACTAAGGATATCCGATTCAGTAGTTGAAATAGTTAGTAGTCTAAAGTGTCTTGGGGTCATTATTGATGACAAATTATCTTTTGGAGACCATATTGATGGCCTATCTAATAAAGTGGTTGCAACCCTAAGTAGATTATACCGACTGAATTTATATTTGCCTCTATACGTTAAAAAAAACAGTTACAAATGCCCTTATAATGTCACGTATAAACTACTGTTTGGAAATCTATTCTGGATGCAATCTGGAAAATAGGAAAAGAATTAAATCAATGACTCACAAAGTAGTGAGATTTGTTTACGAACTTCGTTTAAGAGCGCATGTGTCCATTCACCTGAAACAATACCTAAATCTGAAATTTGATGATTATCTTAAATTTCGTCTGTTAATATATCTCTACAGAATGGTTAAATTTCAATGCCCTGGCAATTTAGTACAGATGATATCATTTTTAAGATCTTCCAGAAGCCCCCAAATCTATATTCCTCGCATCTATAATGCACTTGTTGTGCGGGTCGCACGGTTGTGGAATGCACAACCTAGAATTTTCCGTTCTTTCTCTTACTCCGTTGGAATTTTTAAGCGTATGCTTGTGGACTTATTTAATGTTAATCACTACTAATATTTACGAATTTTTCACATTTCTTTTTTCCCTGCTTTATGGCTTGTGTTTTATTTATTTACACCATATACATAGCTGTTAGGATGTTCTTCATGTTCTATCATAAATTATCACATCTTTGTTATGGTACCTTATCTAAATGTAAGTTGTTATCTTTATTATAATATGTTATTATCTTAAGTTCTTATTTAATGGCTTGTTCTTAATATTAACATTGTAATATAATTTTATTGGCCAAAAGGCTACATGTATTACAAATGGATAAATAAAATTAAATTAAATTAAAATTAAATATGACAGGTTTTCTTGAAGTGTGAAGAAAGCTATTAAAATCTCATAACGCAAGCGAGAATAATTTGTTTTGCCATTTTTAAAGTATGTTACAAATGGTTACGGTTATGGTGTATATTTGTAAGTTTTAGTGTGTAAATAACTGCCAAGTTGCCTCAAAAATGTCTCATTGGCGCTGAGGTCTAAATTGAAATGAAGGTAAATATTATGTACAATTATTTTTAAATAAAAAAAAAATAAATAATAAAAAAGACTCTCGAAAATTATTTTCACTGCAGCACTTGTTACATATTTCTCTCTCGTTAATACGGGATTTGCTCTCTCAATCAGGTAGGCATAACCCTTACAAGTTGTTTATTTATTTAAATTTAAAAACACTTATTATAAAAATTGGCAGGTAGGTAGGTTTCTGTTTCATAAATCAGGTATTTTTATTTCTGGGTATAAATTAAACCACAATTGTGTAATGCAGGAAGTTAACTTTTTACTTTGTAAAAGTAGTGATCAGTACCAGAACTTACACAATATTACTTTAAAGTGCGATAATGTCATTTCAAAATTCGGAATTGTTCGAGTTATTCAGAAATTCACATAATGCAAATGTATTTAAATTGGCTATAGTGGAAAAACTACACGCTTTACCAGGACACCATGAAAAGGAATTTAAAATCAAAATTCACTTCGTTTACTTGAAAATTAATAAAAAAAAAAAAATGGCTTGGCTCAAACCGCACGACAAAAACCTTTTGGAAAAGAACTCAGACTGGCTAAATGGAGTAACAACTTTTGGAAACATCGAAGAACCGCATACATCTTCCGACTGAAGAAGAGGAAGACTTGAAAAAACTATAAACGAATATTCGGAGTACACAAAAAAACGTAAACTTCAAAATGCCACAAAATATATATCTACATCTGCCAAAAATATAAGCAGTAGCATTTAATGTAAAGGTTACTGAAGTATCGGTAGAGCTTAAACTGCAAGAGTTAATGGATCATACAGCCAAACACCTTATTCTACGTTTGCCTGAAAAAGAAACAGTATTACTTCCAGATAGGCTCACATTGATAAATAAGTGGGGATGTGATAGATCATCCTGTCAAAGTGCTTACAAACAATATTGACAAATGACACTATTACAGATGCAAATATGTTTCTGTTAGAAGTGAAAACTCTGAGCATTGGAAAAATCCTCGCCTCATCAGTTGATTTTTACCGTCTGATATTTTTTAAATATGCAAAAGAGTCTTCAGAAATAATTAAATCCACAGTAAACGATATAAAAAAGCAAATTTCTTCTGTTCTTGAAATAAAGAATGGAAAAACTGTTTTCATTGATTATGAATTTTGTCTTACAATGATTGAAAGCAAAGTCTTAAATGTAATAACAGATACTTGGTCAACTTAGAAGTGTGCGATTTGCAAAAAGTGTCAGAAAGACTTTTAAAAATTTTGATGATTCAAGTGATGAGCAAAACTATGGATATGTAATTTCTGCGTTACAAGCCAGAATTAGGTGTATGGAGTTTATTTTAAAACTAACGTATACAGTTCCGTGAGAAGGGGAATGTATTGATAAGAACGCAACACGAAAATAGAAAAACTATCTACTCGAAAAAAAATTATACAAAATGAATTTTTTAAAAGTTTGGACTGACAATAGACGGCCCAAAGCAGGGGTATGGAAATAATAACGATGCTAATATGTGCAGAGCATTTTTCGGGCTGTTACCCGAATTACTGCGGTCGAAAATCATATTATAAAAAGGTTGGAAGTTATCCTAAATGTTATAAACCCTAGAGAAATTGTAAATGGCCAAAAGTTTCATGATTAAGCATCAGAAACTGCCCAGCTTTTGGCTAAAATGTACCCTGAGAAAAAACTTACTCCTACGGTCCATAAAATATTGGCTCATGATAACAATTTAATTGAATATCAATGCTTACCAATTAGAGAGTTATCAGAAGAAGTCCAGGAATGCAAAAACAAAGACTACAAACAATTTGAATATAAGAATGCTTGCAAAATTTCACGGATTAGACAGAATGAGGACAATTTCAGTATATTGGCGCCCTCTTTCATCATAAAGACATGTAAGATATCGAAAGGATTTGAAAGAACGTTATCATAGCTCCGATATGTTAAGTCTATGAGATGTCGTTCCTGTTGTGCATTTTTGGTTTGGCACGTTTTGCATAGCAAACATCAATAGAAATACGATACCGTCAATAATTAATTCAAATAGAATGCAATATTTGCAGATTTGCAAATATAGTTTAATGAACTTTTTCCATGATTGCGGTTATGCTGACTTGCGAAACGTGCCAACTCAATTATAAAAGCTGTAATGGTTTTTTGGGTTCAAGACAATAGTCAGTCTAAAGCAACATTTCAAAAGCGTAACATTTTTGGCGATCCTGCCATTTGTTTTACTGAAAACTAAAATAAAGTAACCTATATTTTAATCGAACTCATACGGTAGTGTAACATTTGCTATAAAAATATTTAATTAAAAAAAATATATGTGAAATTTGGACAAAAGAAATAATCTCAATTACTGCTCGATGTGCGATTCCCATATAGTGAGGGAAAAGTCTTTTTCTTTGGATTGAGGGATCCAACACCAATTAAGGGGTAAGTGCATAATTAATTTTTTTTAGTGATTTGATTTTATAGTAATGTTCAAAACCAATGTACAATAATTCTCTTGTGTTAAATTTTATTTATTTATGTATGCTCGTTTTTGATAATAAGTCATAGATAGGTAGAAGTGTTAATTAATTAAAGTTAGCTCGGTTATTATCCCTATTGTCCTGACCTCTTGTAAGTCAATAAATGGCAACAGTAGAACAAAGTTAAATTCAAGAGCTTATGGACGAAATCAACCAATATAAAAAAGAGAAAAAAGATCAAGATTCGGAGATAAACCGGTTTAACGAAGCTCTTTTAGAGAAAAGAAAAAGTTTCAATGTGGGGAAAATTTACTAGGTTAGAAACGACGGATGCTATTTTGGCAGAATTAAATAAGGTAATTGTCGAAAACAAAAATAAGCAATCAGAAGAAATTAAAAAATTGAAACTAAAAGCAAAGGAAGCAGTAAAACAAATAGAGACTTTTAAGAAAAATCAATTGGAATTTGAAACATACAGCAGGGAAGCGGAACAAACCATAGAAAAACTTAATACAATAGTTCAAGAAAATTTAATAAAGGAAAAAGAACTTAGGAAGTATTTAGAAGAATCAAAAGAATTTATAGCTAACTGAACTAGAGGAAAAGGTATTAAACCTTAATAATAAAATAGAAGAAAAAGAATCGTTGATTAAAATTTTAAAAACCGACTTAGAGGAATTATTACAATCAAATTTAAATTTATTAGTAAAAGTTGAAACTTAAATCTCTAATATTAAAACAAAAAGGTCTCCATTAAAGTGTACGCCAAATAAAGCTATGTCGTACGAAACAATAAGCAAAACCAAAGCTAGGGTAGTACCGCAATTTTCGGGAGCGCGAACGCCGGAATTATCAAGTAGGGTGCATGAATTTGTAAATGCGTGTGAACTTGCGTTTAATTGTATAGGTAGAACAGATGAAGAAATTTTTGTTTCATTACTGTCTACAAGGCTCGTAGGTGATGCGTTTGAACTTGTTCGGTGTAATAATATTAAAACACTGAATAATATAATAAAATTAATAAAAAAACACCAGCAAGGTCCTTAGATAGCGTTATTGTAGAGCTTAAGCAGACGCGTCAGTTTATAACACAGGACATCAAGTCATTCTCAAGAAGACTTTTGGCTCTTAAAAATATAGCCAAGGAAATAGTAGAAGCAAGCTACGGCGCACAAGAGTCCGTTGCTCTAATGAGCGAAATAAAAAAATCACTAATAACATCTTTCAAAATTGGACTGGCAGATCCTTCATTAAGGCAATTTATGTTATCCAGTACCGAAACAGACTTAGATAAACTTGTGGACACAGCTCTAAAAATGTCTCTTTTATTACAACCGCAGTACGTGCAAATGGGAATGTGCCCCCAAATGCAAATAATACAAAATCCCCCAGTACCTTCAGTTTTAAACAATAATATTTCATTACCCCAACAAAACCCTACACAATTTAATAATAATCCACTAAATATGAATTCAAATGAATTCACAATATGGCCAAATTCAGACTCAAACACAAAATCAGTGGCCAAACCAGTATAACAACCCAAGTTTACCTAATTATAACGCCTTAAGCCCGACAATCCCTAATTTTAATCCGCAAACTACTGAAACTTATTCTCAAGACTCAGTTGTACAACACCAAGAATCAAAATATATTCCCGCTGCACAAACATCTAAATGGCGAACCCATTCACCACAATACGCAACGAAATGTGGCTTCTGCAATAAGCCTAACCACACGTATGCTGAATGTAGGCAACGTCGTAACACTCCTTATTGTGGAAATTGCAACTCCTATGGACATGAGGAAGACACTTGTCCCAGGTCAAAAATATTCGTAGCCAACACATATAAAAGTAAAATAAAATGTAGATGATGGTGTTCTAGAATAGGGCATTTAGAGGAAAATTGTTTTAGTAAAAAAAATTATAATAAGCAAAAAGTGGGAAACGACCAGGGGGCCGGCAAGACCAACTAGGCTGCGCTCCAACTCACTATAATTCCAGAGAAACCAAATCCGAAAACCTAAATAATATTTTGAAACCCTCATTACCAATAGAACAAATTACTGAAGTAGTAGACAATGAAGTTAACTTAAATATCAGTTCTAATAAAAACATTTTACAAAGCGTGGTACCGAATCAACCTGTTCCAACGGAGTCAGTCAATATTTCTTTTCCATTTCAAGAATTTCCAGAGACCGAGGAACCAACCGCTGCAAATGTACTGAATAGGAAACTTGACGAAATGCGGAAGTTAAACACACTCAAAAATAAAAAACCCGTAAAAATCCTAAAGTCAATACATCTCCCAATAATAAATTTAACGAATGTGGGAAAAATTCATGTCTGTCAGTATTTCACATTTTCATCTGTTATCTATTTTCAATTTGGAATGCATTAAAGTATCACACGTACAAATGTAGATGCATAATAGAAGCGAAACGCAAAGAATTAATTGCAAGTAAAAGTAATAGACTCTTTCTACTTAAACTACTTGATAAAAATTACACTTTTATAGAATTACCAATGCCATTAGCAAAATATGGTAAAATACGTGTCTTAGTGGATACAGGGGCAGATACAAGTCTCTTAAAATTAAGCTCTTTAATTAAACTTAATAAAATTAATATAAATAAAAAAGAAATAAAGAAACTGGGAGGTATTTTTGGTGGTAATAGTACTACTCTGGGCTCAGTAACTGTAGAACTGCCCTTATCAAAAATGTTCAAAGCTAAATGGCACGTGGTAGATAACCTTAACGACATACCAGCAGATGGTATATTAGACCGCGATAATCTGTGGAATCGCTCGGTAATCGACACAGTATCCAAAACGCTAAAAATATTTAATGATAAACAGGAAATTGTTACGGAAGCACCACTCAGAACTTTAAATTATTTCTTAAGTAATAAGAAATATAAAACAAAAATAGCGGCACGTACACAAACAATTGCTCAAATACATGTAAAAACAGGTTTGCGCGAGCTCCTGGTGAACTCGCAAGAAATCGAACCTGGAATTTATATAGCAAATACTGTAGTAAGCGTAAAGGATGGGATCATTAACGTTTCAATATTAAACGTCACTACAAAAGATTACTTTATAGACAATAATTTTATACCTAGTCTTAGTAACTTCAATCAATTTAAAATAGCTGGTGAAAACAAAAGTAAAGTTTTCAATATTACTAGTAAAAAACCTATCGCTAGTAGAATATCGTTATTACTAGCATCATTAGATTTAGATCAGAATATAAATACCGAAGAAAGAATCTCAATTGAAAATTTATGTGGTCATTACAATGACATATTTCGGTGATCCTCTAACTCATACATCCGTGTTGACTCCTACAATCCCAACTAAAGCTGACCAACCTGCTATTAATCAAAGGCAATACAGATTGCCTCAAATTCATAGGGACGAAATTAACAAGGAAGTCGATAAAATGCTAAAGCAGAATATAGTTTCTCCAAGTAAATCGCCATGGAACTCACCGCTGTTAGTGGTACCTAAAAAACCAGGTCCAGATGGACAAAAACGGTGGCGTGTAGTGGTGGATTTTCGGAAACTAAATCTTGCGACGGTTAAGGATGCTTTTCCGTTGCCTAGAATCGAGGATATTTTGGACCAGGTGTAATCTTTTTCGATTCAAGTTATTTTCAAAATTATATGAATTTTCTATAAGTGTATTGTGTATGAGTATGACCTTAATTTTTAATTAATATTAAATTGTATGTATGTATGAAAAATTCTTTGTTTAATATTTGAAAAAAATTTTTAACATTGGCTTTATTTACATTTCTAACTTTATAAAAAACAAGGGAATGTTGTATCTATTATTATCGTGAAACAATTTTTAATATACTTTTATAAGTTAGTTTTGTAATTATTGTGTATTTGTATTGATATCTATGCCTTTTCTTTATTTTTTATCTTAACCTTGAAATAACTTTTACACGAAATTGAAAATTTTTAAAAATATTTTAAAACGTTGCAAAAATGAGTAGGAAAAAAAAACTTCTTTACATTTAGTATTATATCAAATTTCCACTGAAAAAAAAAATTTTTTTTTTTTAAATGAGTTCAGTTTAGTTTATATTTTCCTTTGTCTGAAGGAAATTTAACACCTTTGCTGTTTTAATGATTTGAAAGAAAAATTATTCACTTGCGTATAATTTTTTTAAATCAACAGCAAAAATGGAAGAAAATTAGAATAGTTTAAAATTACAAATATTTGTTTTAGAAGAAAGACAAAAAAAAACTATACTTAATAATAGGAAATTTGTTGAGCCATTTCATAAGTTGCATTTTATTATCTTCCTATTATTGAAAATGAAATTTCAGTTTCTGTACTTGAAATTCTTTACATTCTTATCTTTGTTCATAAATTGCTTCATTTATTCATTTTAGTTTAAATGCTTACATTCATACATACATTAATTCGAAATTCATTATTATTCTTGTTAGTATTACTGAAACCCCATGCATGTATGTATGTATGTTGTTCTTACTTTTTATTTCAATGTCATTGTCAAACTTATTTTGTATTCTCACACACATACATGCATGTGTATATCTGTTTATGCAATTTGCTTTAGTTGTTCCCGGCCGTGAAATAGCCTGGCAAAATTCTGCTGTGTAATCATGTTTCACAGCCAAGTACTCAACTAAAATCATGCTAAAAAAACGAACCAAATAACCCAATTGGAAATTTTTAGATCTAAGTTCAACTTTACAAATTATAAATTAAACCTAAACTTAATTGATTTTGTTTACTTTTGTCATTGCCGATGCATAAATGGCCGACAATTTTCGCCACTGAACATAATTGTGAACAGTTTTGCATTTCAAGTTTTATGCAATACTTATAACAATTTTGTATTCATTGCGCCATGAATCAATCAAAACTTTGTAAGAACTATTGGGCTCAATAATTGAGGGATTATTGCTATAAATGTGTATGTATATTTTACTATACATATTTTATATCGTTTTAATTTTTTACTCAATTGGATGTCTATGCCAATTGGGTCGCTTCTTGTTCATGTATTTAAGTTCTACAGTATACCCTGTGTAATTACCCATCGCTTAAATGCCTTTTTCGTTTATTCACCCCTTATATTCAATCCCCGTTTTTTTTTTTACTTATTTTCATAAAAAATTACACGGTTAATTAACTTTCTTTTAATTACCCATTTTGGGTAATTACCCAAAATATTGTATCCCAAATCCGAAAATTCCCTAAAAATCCCTTCATTTATTTACCCAACACTGCCTACCAATTCACTCAACTCTGTTGACAAATTATTTTTTTTTTGTCACTTGTTAAACGTAAAGAGTAAATTTTTGTGAAAACCGCGAGTATTTGAATTGTATATGTCCATAAATGCTTTAGAAATGGCACCAAAAAATACAGCATTATCGATTAAACAAAAACTTTCTCTAATATCTGAGGCAAAAAAGAAGGAAAAGACAAGAAATCAACTGGCCGCTGAGTTTAAATGTGACATTTCTACGGTCAACAGGATTATAAGAAATGAAACAAAAATTCGGGAAATAGCTGACTCCAACAAGAACGTGAACTTAAAAAGATACCGACAATCTAATTATAAAGACGTTGAAAAAGCTCTTACAATTTGGTTTAACCAGGTGCGTCTAGATAATGCTATTGTTTCCAGTCAAATAATTATGAATAAAGCGAAAGAGTTTGCAATAAAGCTGAACTCCAATTTTGAGCCAAGCAGTGGTTGGTTGTGGAGGTGGCAAAGAAGAGAAAACATAAAGTTCGCAATAGTACATGGAGAAAGTAATGAGAGTGATAGTGTGGGTGCCCGAAATTATTTAGAAAGCGGTAATTTCGCATCAATTCTTCAAAACTATTCTCCAGAAAATATATTTAATGCTGATGAGAGTGGCCTTTTTTACAAAGTTTTGCCAAATGGAACTTTAACCCGTAAAGGAGATTCTATGAAGGGAATTAAGGCTCAGAAACATCGCCTTACTTTGCTATTTTTGTGTAATTCGGTTGGAACATACAAAAAAGTATATGCAATCGGTAAATATAGAAATCCACGCTGCTTCAAAAACAATAAAAGTCTTTCTGTGCAATATTTTTCTAATCAAAATGCATGGATGACTGCTCCTTTGTGGAATTCAATCCTGGAGCAAGTTAATAACGAAATGTCTAAACAGAACCGAAAAATTGTGCTATTTGTAGACAACGCATCATGTCACAAAGTCACGACTGAGTTGGAATACATAAACGTACAATTTTTGCCACCAAACACAACAGCATTGATTCAACCTCTTGATCAAGGAATCATTCATTCATTCAAATCACATTTTCGGCAAATTATGGTTAGAAAACAAATAATTGCCATCGAAAGAGGTTTAAAAATGCAGGATTTTACAAAATCAATAACAATTTTAGATGCTTTGTATTACACAAAAAGAGCTTGGTGGCTTGTTACAGAAAGCACTATAATAAATTGTTTTCGTAAGGTATGTACAATTGTATGCACATGTACATATGTGTGTAGCTACACACTAATTATTTCTTTTCATAATATTAATGTATTTATGGATGTACATTTACTTCTTTAAGGCAGGATTTTCGACACACGAGCATGTAGAAGTGATTGAAGGTAACTTTACGGACATGGGCATGTCAGAGAACAATTTTAATGAACTTGTCACATGTGATGATAATATTCCATGCTATGGTGTGCTTACTGATACACAAATCGTCGAGGAGCTATTAAACGAAAATGGTGACAGTTCATCGGAAGATGAAGCTGTTGCAGAGGAGCCAGTAGTCCCAAATTTTAAGGAGGCTTTGGCTGCAATAAATGTTTTGCGCTTGTATACAAATAATCAACCTTTTGAAGCCGATGAAATTGAAAACTTGGAGACAAAAATTCTCAATGGAAGACTTTCTAATATGTCCCAAAGTAAAATTACTGAATATTTTAAGTAACTGATACAATACATATATAAACCTAAAGATGTACACATTAAGATATGGATTTGAATTCAGCCACTTTGTTTTTTAACGTTCTGATACGCTTTTATTATATACATACATATATATACATGCATGTGCTCCTGTTACTTTTTTCTATATATGTACATATACATATGTATAATTTTTGTGATATGAATTGTTTTTGTTTGGTTTTATTAAAATATTTTATTTTGAAAACTTCTTTTGCGTTTAGATTTTACTTTGACGTATGTAATGACTTTGATTTAATTTAAGTCCGTTTGGATAAATGCCTTTGTAGATTTATTCGCATAATTACCTCTATGAGGTAATTAAACGTTTTCGCTTTAATACCTTACTCGCTCAATTACCCAAAAATTACAGCAACTTGAGCGGGGTTTACTGTATATAAAATTCTCGTGCCACAATGTTCGCTAGAATACTCGTCCGAAACGGCTTGACCGATTCTTATGAAATTTTTTATGCATATTCAGTAAGTCTGAGAATCGGCTTCTATTTATTTTTCAAACCGATATGTGCACGAGGAGGGGTGGGAAGGGGCAATTTCTGTATTTACTATTGGTATTTTTTCGCCGGAAGTCATGGTCACACACTTACAATACATTCGCTATTTATTATATAACACCCAAAATATGCATTAGAAATATTTTGTATGGCAAAACAACGTTTTCCGGGCCATCTAGTAATATTATACAAATTGTTACCTGTTTGCGATTCCTATTTTGGGCACGTTATCAATCAATATTATGAATTTTATTTATTGTGTATCAGTTATTGTTGGACTGTTTAAATGATCAAATTAAAGCACTGGTTTCTAAACTGTTCCTGCTGCAGCTAATATTGTTCTGAGTTATTCTCAAGGTTGTTTTGCTATGAATGATATGAAGAGCTATGGTTTGGCTGTTGATAATGTAAAACTATGCTGACATATCTGTTCGTTAAGATTTGTGAAGTGATCATGAATCGTTTAACGCTTCAAAATTGTGGAAAATTATTTTGAAAAAAAAAATTCGGTCCCAGCAGCGATCATAGAGCAAAATCAATTCGGGCACAAATATTATTTCAGAAGTTTTCCAGTTCACTTTTAATTAGGATACTTTATGTTATTGTTTTCTGTTGGAAGTATTGAATGCCAATATTCAAG